>OY728156.1:109548179-112048179 GCA_963277665.1 Viscum album | reverse complement strand
TCCATCTTGGGACCTAAAATGTGTGGGGACCAAGTGTAATTATTTATCGTCCTTCATTTCCTACCTAATATGGGTACATATTTAGGGAGGTGGTTATGAAAAAATTGTATAAATGGTTTTAGTGAAGGATTTTATGGAGTTATGTTTTAGGCATGGTGAGGATTTTGTTGGCTAGAAGGGAAGGAATTTAAGTTGATCATTGTCATTGAATTGGTATGGATGGAGTTGATAGTACATGGGATTTTTTACCCACCATGAAACAATGAAATTAAAATGTTCCTATCAATCAAATATGTATTATATAACCTCTTGTAAGATATAAAAATAATATAGGTACATGTGTCTTGAAGGACTTATGGACTTATTTTAATTAGGTGAAAAATGGATGGGTAAAATGAATTAGTTGAATATAAATGAAATACCCTACTATCAGGCTTAGTAAATCCATGATTCAATTTCATAAATGTTTAATAGTCATCATCCATGTGATATTCAAGGAGTAGAGGTTCAACTGGATGACCTGTTTTATTTTAAGAGGGTTGACCTGGTTGTTGAGCATGATCATTTAAAGATGACATTGTCTCCCTTTCAGTAGCATAATTTGAAGAAGTATGAATAATTAAACTCTAGTCTAGAAATAGAGAGATGAATTCATTATATTGATATCACTTTATTTTTGAATTTTTCTCTATCATAGTAATGTTTCCCTTTACTAGTTAGTCATTTTGGAGTTGATTGGTATCTTTGGTTGACGATGGAACATGGAGAGAAGAAGGGGTGAATTGTTTTGGGTCTAGTTTTAAATAAATATTAGCCTAATTACTTTTAAGAAGCATTATGAAGTTAATAATAATCAGTTTATCTCTATTCAATAGGGAATTATTTTTATATATAAGACAAGGATCATGGTAAATGTCCCTTTATCTTTCATTAATCAAATTATTTCGTATGACGAGTCTCATGTGAGGTGTCATGAGAAGGATCTTCTTCCTTCAATCTAGTATAAAATTAATTATTTTATGTTTCCAACATATATAAATATTAATGAAAATTATGAGTTTATTAGGTTTATGTTCTATTTAAGTGGTTTACCATGGAAGGGAACTAATAGGGTCAGTTGAGGAGATGATTTTTCTGAAGAAGTTTTTATGAGTTGGGTCCTTTGAGGATTTGACCAGCTAGGAGTTGACCTTAACATCTTTCATTCTGGACTTCTAGGTATGTGGTTTCCATTAAATTACATGGGGATTTGTTCCAGTGTTATTCATATAGTTGCATCAATTCCATCTTTCGGATTAGTTCCCAATTGTTCTCAAAGATCGGTTTTATAGAGGTGTCCTCGTTTATGTTCATCCTCTATTTTAGATTCTAGTGAGGAAATTTTAGCAGTAGGGCACACATAATTATACTATACTAAGAGGGGATGGATCATGATGTGTCAATCCTTGGGTTTTCACAAATAATCAAAGAATACAAACATCATGTGGCTATGGGGTGGTTATCATCGGTGTGGAACAGTAGTTAGGGGTGGTCAGTTACATGTAATGAAGGTGGTGGAACCATGGGGTCCAAAGACCACTTGAGGTACGATATTATTATCACATACCCTAGTATGCATCTTGTTTTATTTATGATATTCAAAAACATTTGTTTCAACAAATCTATAATTTTCACTGGGAAAAGATGTATAGAGGATTTTTATGGTCAATGTTTTGACTATTCTTGTTGAAGGGTAGACTAGTTTATTTGATTTTTAATAATGTCTAGACTACTAATATGCCTATAGAAGTCATTTTGGGATCCATTTTTTCATTATATGTAGCTATATGAAGTCATCCTGGGTATGTAATAGTTCTATTACATGCATTTTAATATTGAATACTTCTATTGGAGAGTCATATTCGTGGATGTGGTTGGCCATCATGTGGGTTTCATTGGTAATATGAGTTTTTTATTATGTAGTAGAAAAGTTCATAACCATATTTTTTTTGATAACCATGCTGACCATTGAATCAATGGATGATGTTATAGAGGTGTTTCATAGAGTTTCATGGAGTTTTTATAATTTTTTCTCAAGGAGGTTGTGATGATACCCCCTCAACATGATGTCATCATCAGGATAGAATTATAGTATGATGTTTCTCAAATGTTGGAGGCCCTTTACAAGATGATACCATCTATGTTGTAGTGTATATGGATTCAAATATATAATCTAATGTAGAAGGGTATTATCAAACCTAAAGGGACATTGTGAGCTTCTACAGGGTTATTCTCCAAGAAGTTATATGTTTGTATTTAGATTCGTATAGACTTTTGAGGTGTTATTAGGTGACGATCATGATTCACTACCCTATACCATGAATTTATTATATGTTTGAATATATGATACAATGTAGTTGTATTTTCATGATTTAATCATGGTGTGAATTTCACATGTTGAGGGCGAGGAAGGTTAATATCAATAAGGATTTATTTAGAGGTAGGTATGGGAACATTGAGTTTTCGATTAAGCCATCTATTGTCATAAAAACACCAGATATGTTCATGGGTATCTTAAAATCCATTTTCAATTAATTCATGGGCCATTTTTTACTTTTTTTCATCCATTATATATTTATCAACATGAATATAGAAGAGGAGAATGAAGATCATCTCATTATTTTACTACAATTCATAGATGTCACGATCTCTATGAGAAGTTATCAAATGGTATATTTATTGAATGAGAGGAACATTAAGTTGACCATGTGGTGTACCATTGGGGTATGTGTAGGCAGATGCATTAATTATTTAGGGGAATTTTTCTTGGAGATAACCCAATAATGTATAAGTGGATCATAGCTTCCATGTCGTGAGTGAAATTACCAAATAATCGTATATAATTTCTCAGGGATTTTGGAAATTTTGATTTATTTGACCTAGAAAGGAAATGGATTTTTTAATATTCAGTTCCATGTATCACTTTTCTAACATATGGGAGACTGTTCAGTGCTTCGTTGCTCCAGTTTTCATTAGTGGGTGTTATCAATGCGGTGGATTGAGACACTTCTAGTCTAGTTCAGGGATGTGTCCTGATATAGGAGAAACTAGTGATCTATAATAGTCATAGGAAGTTATATACCAATTTTTTTATCAATTATATTCATGATATTTGAGCATTAAATTACTGGGTTTACGATAAATATATGGATACACTACCTCATTGGGGGACACTTTTGGTATTCATATACCACACGAGCATGAGGTTTATCTTTTTCAAATTGAATCTGAATCTATGAAAATGGAGGTGTAAGTATATTAATCACGATTAAATTGATATATCCTATAAAATGTGGACATGAAATTTTGGGGCCTCCACATTGAGAAATATGTTTTCGATATAATTTTTTACAAGGTCCGAGATTCTTGTAGTGTGATGGAGGTGTTTCCAAACTTGTACATAGATCGAAGGGTGGTTCATTGTAGAGATTTTCTATTTGAAATGATGGTTCAGTCTTCACTAATGTAGAAAATGGTGGAATTATAGTATTTAATCTTGTTAAAAGATGTTATGTGAGGTCATGCTGGACATAGTGATTCTCCATGAGGATGGTTAAAGGGTTGATGAAAAAAGATATTGTTTTAGGGGAAGATGTTTGATCTCGTAAATATGGCTGGTGGTGTCCCTTGTGTGTTTCATATCTCATATTTTTCTAAAAAACCAGTAGTATCCATGATGTACCATGGAAGATATGTTCTGTTTTTGTGGCTCATGATGAAATGGGTGGTGGCAGCATTTGGGGAAAAATGTTAGGATTTTTTGCACGTAAAAAAGAATACCATGTTCTTGGAATATTGTTAGAGCCAATAGATATCCCATAATAGAAATGGTACTACATGAAAATAGACATCATCATAGGGTTATACCAATATCAAGGATGTTAGGATACTATTTGGGAAATAAGGGACCAGTTGACTAAATCATCTCACATCATGATGAACAAGGAATCGGGAGCCATTTATGTTTTGGAGAGGAATTATGATCATGTTGTGGGGTGACTAAATATATATTAAAGGGTAATTATATAAAAAACATTAAGATAATTTTACCATATAATTCTATAGGTGATTTCAATATTCTTTTTGTACCCATTTCTGCCTCAATACTACATTCCACCCTCAGATAGAAAGAATAAAACGTAGACCATTCAAAAAAAGATTGATATGTTCTAAATGTTCATATTGGACATAGCATGATCATGAAAGAAAAAACAAGAATTTTTTTTTTATATATAATGAAATCTATCTCTTATCCATCGGCATGTCCCTATTTGAGTCTTTTTATGGGTAGTATTTCCTTTCTCTATTGTGTAGGACTTTTTCTGTGGATTTATCAGTTCTATATCATGATGTGGTTTAGAAAATGATAGTGAAGGTTCACATTATTCATGAGATGATGATGGAGACACATTTATTGTTGTTTTATTTTTTTTATTTTAAGTGGATAACCTTGGATTTTATTGATGGAAACAGTTATTCTTAGTGGATTCTCATCATCCTAGGTAGAATTGGTCTGTTAGTAGAGGAAGCTCTCATCTTTATTTGTCATACCATTCTAGCTGTTGGGGAAGGATGATGAGAATGATTGTCATGGTGATCTCATTACATGAATGAACTAGATTAATGATGTATTTTACATATCCAAATACATTATTAACTTCACAAGTACTCCCATTTCATTAATCAGGGGGTATTGGTTTTTATGTATGATACACTATTTAGGAAGTGTCCAGTGGAGATCTTGGATATTATAAAGATAGTGATGTGATGGTGGACCAATCCTTTGGTTTGTGTTCTTTGGAGAATTTTTGGCATATAGGGGAGTAATTGGGAGCAGTAAATTTTTGTAACTACCTAATACCCAGTGTTGTTTTTAGTTTTTACTTTATTTTCTTATTCTAATCAGTGTGATGATTGGATCGTACTGATTCATGACATGTTATTTACCTTGACAATGATATGTGATTAATGATTCCTCATATGAAGAGGGGAATCCTATATTTATAATCAATATTATATATACATTGGGAGTATTAAACCCGATAGGTAAATTCAATGCCACCAAATGTAGATAATATCTTAAAAATGGATTTTCACTTCAAAAATTAGTTTCCCTTATGATCAGTTGTGGGGTGGTTATGTAAATCTTTTGTTGGTGATTTTTGAAAGTACAAATGATTTTCTAGATGGTAATATTTATTGTTTGATTTATATGGATTTTATGAAATGGAATTGTTTAGTCCATGTTGGGGAATATGGTAATGTGTTGTGGTGGTATGGTTGTATGAAATTTCATGTGTATTTTTAGGTGGAGTTGGGTTGATTATGTGGTTTCAGTGACCAGTTGTAATGATATCCATGAGATTTATCTATTGAATTTTTTTTCAAAAACAGTTCTATCATTAGATTTCATTTTATTATTTCACGTATGAAATCATTTAAAGGTATTTGATGTAACATTTTGGAGCTTCAATCCATATTATTCTTGGGAATATAGTGTTGCACTAGTCTGGGGGAGGTCCAAGGATTTTAGAGGGTATGTGGTGGACATGGGGATGATAAATATGATTTAGGGGGGTCTACATTATAGAACATGGTTCCACTATATAATGTGTGATGTTGTGATGTGGAAATTTATGTGGCAGTATAGGGATCCTGAAGGAGGTATTTTTTAGCTACTAATAATTTTGGTATAGTTGCAGTGTAGAGCATGTGGGTGAACCATATGAGGATCCTCTTCTATGTAGAGCATTAAAAATAGGCACATAGGGGCTCATTGGTGAGTTTTGTGGTTTTCTATTTTGAGGATAGTTACACAATGGGTATGATATGCGATATATCCACCTTCATAGTTTTTGATTCCTCAGTCATAAAGACATTGAATTCACCATATTTCCTTTATGGTTAGTGGAGATTTATAGTGTAGTTTCTTTTTCTCTGTCATGGTTATCTCCACCTTTTTAAAGATATTAAATTTTTACAAAGCCATATATCATGAATCCACTTTTACCAATACCACTAGAATGTATTACCAAAAACTACATTATTGTAACCACATTTCTAGTAGACATGTAGCATTTTTATTGATTAATCATGATTATATTATGGTTTATAAAAAAATTATAAATTAAAAAAATCCCTTTGAAAAATATAAATTTTCTAACATTTCAATCATTTCATGGGAGACTCAAGTGCATCTGAAGTATGTATTTGTTACCCTTTTCATTTTATTTCAATCCCAATCTTGGGATTTATAACTATGAGTGAATTAAGAAAGTTTCCATCATTTTCTTCATGTTATCTCTATTTCCCCTATACTTTATTTAGGGAGTGGTTATTTTCAAGGAACCAATATTTCTGGTGATGTATTAATGAGGGAACAATGTTGTTTTTTGTGATGACTTATTGATCTTGTTATCCATTAGTTTGGTTCTCAGTGACGGCCTTCCACATCCTTTTATAGCTTTTTTTGGAAAGAACTGTTTTGATAGGGGTTCTTTGATTAATATATTCTTTTGGTCATGCAATAGGGATTATGGTCTTATTATATTTTTTGAAGGTAATTTCATTGAACTCAGTAGAATAATTTAAATTTATGGGTAAGGGGAATGGAATTTCATGTTTTAAGGTATTTTATATTTTTTATTTCCTTGAGAATGCATGCTATTGATGACATAATAAAAATTAAGAATTTAAGGGTCATTGATTGTGCAATGGATAATTTTTTGTAGCACGATTTTATGTGATTTTGTATTCAAACCTATTATTGATATTGTTTAACCACATATATTTGGTTAACAAAATGGGTTCCCTGGAATATTATTATATCATGTGATAATTCCATTGAATACATAATTGCTAGTTTGTGGAAATACCCTTTCCAATTAAAAATTTGGATTGTGAAAAAATGAATTAAGAATGTGTAGTTACGATTTTGTAGATGTGATGCATGGTTGTGATGTATAAGTGGTGATGAGATGTATTTTTTATTTGTTATATGTGATTAGAAATGGTTAGTATGTGGCAATTATGATGATAAGTTGTTATGATGTGTTGTTGGGATGGGGAGGTGGATGTCGTTGTGAAATGTTGGTAATATGGGGAATGTTTTCATGTGAAATGATAATGTTTTGTTTTGTGTGTTTTATTTTTCTAGATTATTGTGTATTAATGTAACCAATAAAATGATAATGACAAAATTGAAATCTCATGGACTAGTTTAACAAATCTAATATAATTATAAATAAATAGTATTATTAGAATAGGATGTGTGGTATAGATGTTTGGTGATAGCAATAAATTATAATCAATGAAATAATGAAAGAAATAGTCCAGTAAATGAAAATGATTAAAGAATTAAATGGGTTGGTAATTGGAAATGTGTAATTTAATTAACTTTCACTGAAAAGTAGAACTTGTCTCATGGCTTGGGTCTTGTTGTGTGGTGTTTTAAATTTGGAGGTGACCACAAAAATGGATGATTTTGTCATGTTTTTCGATGATGTTATGAGTTGGTATAGTGATTTTTTATTATCCCATAGGGCGGTATTGTTTATATATATATATATCTATCTTCTTTCGTTATTGTGATTTATATACCCAAACCACCCATCTTGTGTGCCATGTGTTGGAACCCAATTGTATTCTGGGTTTTTTTTCATAAAATCTATGTTTTGACGATTTATGGGTGGTTTTCTGCTCTTCCCCCACTTACAATTATATATGAAATTGACAGGCATGATGTGTGATGGCTTAAAATAATATTTTCACTATGGTGATGTATGATGAGATATTGAGAATTGTTATAGTATAAGTTGTGCATAGAATAAGGAGGAAACGTGGATGATATACATCATGTTCAAAATATCCAACTATAATGGTTTTGCAAAATTGGATATGATATGATGGACCATGTGTCAATGGTAAAGATGTAATGTGATTTTTTGAGATGTCTCATAATTTTAAGTGAGGCGTTTTATGTGATAAGAGAGTTGTGGGTGGCTGATATGTGATGTGATGTTATATAGATGGTAATAGACAACTCAGAAAACTGACATTAGGATCTGTAACATCCAATGTCTTCGATCGGGTCATAATTCCCTAGCCTATTTGAATCTTTATGTTTGGTGAGCAGGAATACTTTTATCATTTTCATAGGCACCTAATTCTTCTAATTTTTTGACCCGATGACTTATTTCAATATTTTTTTTAATTCTTGGAAATATCTTTCTAAATCTCAGATGAGTATTGGATACGACTAAGCCATGAAAATTAGTTTTAGGAACATAATTACAATGGTTCACAGTTTACAAAAACTTATTTGACTCCCCTGAAGAACCTTGGATCCCTCCCATGGAACTAGATATTGTTTTACAAATAATTCTGGAGGGGGTTGAAATCCATGAGACACAACTATGGCTTTTATTAGTGTGTATAAACAATGTTTGTGCATGGTTTAGTAAATTTTTCACCTGACCATGCGAGGTGGGTGCCTCTGATAGTAGGATCTATATGGGTTATACATGGTTTGGAAACTTTATTCCTAGATGGGCGAGGGGAAGTCTCTTTAGATAGAGAGTGCATAAATTTTTCACAAGGTTATCCAACAGATGAGAGATAACGATTATTCTCCTCAAAAAGCATGAAATTATAATTTCCCCTCCCCCTGTATATAATTATCTTAATCATTCTCCTTTACATGATGAGGACAATATGAGATATCCACCTTATTTTCTCTTGCTTAGGCTTTGATCCAATCCCCCCATCTGAGATCCCATCTTTAGTCTATCAATGGTTATGGATTCCTCTTGTTTGGACCAACAATCATATATCCTCCTTTCAATTTTTATCACTCCTGATATAACTCTCCATTTATGTGAGCTCATTCCTCCACTTTTTAGGAAATTCAAATACAATTTCTTAATTTTATAATTTTTCTTTAGTTAAATATCGGAATAGTTGATTGAGAACTTATTGGTCTTTGGTTGGTGTTTCCTAGATTTCTCCATTTTATTGTGAGTTTTTTGGTGTATGATCTATAAACACCATGTGGGGTTGGCTGAACGAGACCCCAAATATATATAGTGATGGTTTTGAATTAATAATGTTATTCCAGAGGTTGATTTTGGGAATTCTCAGGGACATTTTTACAAGATTTTATATGTATTGGATTTAGACCACATGTGATGAGTAGTTTGGGTGTGAGTATTGTTTTAAATTATATGTTTTACATTTATTTCCATGGTTTCATGGTGACATTATGTAATTTCCCAATGATTGAGGTGATTCAGATCAATTAGATTTAGGAAAAGTTGTTTGTCCATTTGGGTGTGGAATAAGATACATGGTTAATGTTGATTACATGTTGAGGTGACATGGTGACTAGTTTGAGGTGACATGTTAATCAGTATTGGGGCATGTAACATATGGCATGACATGATGTTAACCATTGATATTTATTGACATGGTCATAGGGTCATGAGGAGTAGATTGATGTGTCTTATGTTGTTTGGTGATTTTTTCTAACCTTTTTTTGGATGACGCCCTATTGGATTCATGTTCACATAGATAAGACTCGTATGAGTTACTATTGACCACTCATTATTAGTGGACGACCCTTTAGACTATGTGAATTAGTTGATGGTCTTCGCCATAAAATTTATGGGGGTTTAAGAAGATTGAAATCCATGTGGATGTTGACGGAGCATCAATTGATGGTGATGATACTATTGGTGGGGGGATGAGACTCGGATTGATACTTGAGTCCATGATCTAGGATATTAATAATAAGTATATTTTCATACCTCAAAATTTTATCTGTTGATATGATGGTGATTATTATTAGAGTATAGACATTTTTGTTCCTCAAGACATCAGTCTTCGAGCTGATAGTGGTTATTTTAATATGGTCTAAGGCACAAGGTATTTTATGGGGTGTGTATTTCGATGTCTGATATTTGAATGTGGGAACATGGTTTCTACAAAATTATTATAGGTGGGGATTGAGGGTTCACATCAGATGAATTTCATTATATAATTCCTTGAGATTTATTCCATGGATCCTCACCATTATAAGTATATATATGCATATAGCTGTTGTATTACATACATATAATAGGGGGAACATATTCAAAGGTGAAGGAAAAACTCCAAAATAGTTGGAGTGCTCCATTGTGGCTATTGAGTACATGTGATGCTAGTTAAATTTTCCCCCTTTTTTATGATATGTTCTTATTATTATATACCTACATTATCATGGATGTAATATATGAACACCATGCTAGTGGCTTATTGAGATTTATTCTCACACCCTACACAATACCCTCAGGATGTGTATAAAATGTATGTCTCTATAATTTGGTAAGGGACCACGTTTTACTGATAGACCTTAGTTGTCATGTTAGACCATTTTCATGTGATGAATGGAATGGGACCATGGTAGTTCATCTACATCTTTTGGAGTTTAATTTTTAGATATTGCATGAATTATATGTATTTTCTGATATGGTTGGCCATGGGAAACTTTGGATATCTTACATTTATGACATGTTATTATATATGTTGTATACAAATAGAATGTCTATATTCGTGATTATTAATTCTATTAATAATTATTATGCTTCTTATCATTTCTTTTGTTTCTTCCATTCAGTGGGATTAATCATCTTGAGCTATATTTATATATTTACCATTATTATTAACAACACAGAACATTATAGTATTTTAGTTATCACCTCATAAAAGCCTCACTACATGCCGTAAGCCTTTTTTATAAGGGGATGGATGCCAATGGACCAATGATTAAAATTCACATTGCACAATTTGATGTGGAATCATGGTCAAGGTATAAAAATTGTATCAGAGCATTTTTCTTCTATTGGATTTAGTAGAAACAATTGGATGGATACTTATGGAACAAAATGTATTCTTCTACCTATATTGGGTCATAATTTTTGGGATATGGTAGATCTAAGAGTAGGATTTTTTTGGAACTAGGTACATAGCATGTGTATGGGTGAATTCAACACCATGCATCGGAAACATAGAATGTTTTTCGGGTGGAAAATTAATGTTATTCATTTCACATTGATAAAGGATTAGATTTTCACCTCTAGTGGTGCATTTGGGTCTGAAAACATTCATTTATGATTCTCTTTCACTTGTCCTAGTATGAAAATGGAGGTTCAATTATGCATCATTTTAGTCAATAAGGCCGCGACATGATTTTTTAAATAGTTTTTAGGATATGAATTTCCTTGTGGTTTATAATGAGTTTCATGTATGTCGAACCCCAGAAAATAAGTTTTGAAAATGTGTTGAAAGAGGACCAAGGTTCAGAAAACCCTTTTGGGCTCTAAGGATAAAATGTGTGTTCTAGTAGTGGTACTGGTCATGATATTTGAAAAAAAATTAAGAGGGGGTTCATAACGATGTGTAACCTCTGTAGTTTTTATCATAGGTTATTCACACTTTCTATGCACAATTTGGTGAAATTTTCACTTAACCATGTGAGGTGGGTTCTTTGGATAGAGGTATCTTCATGGGCTACACCTAGTTTAGTAAACCATGAACCTATCGATTTTAGGGGAAATTCATTTGGACAGTGAGTCTACATAGTTATCCACACCATGCGATCTAACCAGGAACCTCATTAAAATGTGTGTAAGTTCAATCCCCCACCCTCCTTTTTTTATTATTCATCCTTCTTCTCCTACACTTCACTTGGGAATTATAGTATTTCCTCCATTTTCTTATCTCCTATACTTTGATCCAATCCATCTATCTGAGCTCTGATCTTTGATCTATTGGTGTCTATGAAACCATCTGGGAAATACATTCAACCTTATATCCTCTTTTATTTGTTTGTCTTGTAATACAAAATGAAATATATGTGAAATAACATCTCACTATTTTCATGTAATTAATCTAATATTACATTTTCTTACAATTCAGCTAGAGTTAGAGGCTGGTATCAGACAATCGTGTGCCTACTACTGCATGCTATTTCCTTCCTAGGTTTCTCTATGTTTTTGTGAATGTTTTAGTATTGATCTCTATGTTCACCCTATGTGGTTGATGAATAAGGACCCATAATAATTTAATTTACGGGATTAAATTTATAATATCATTCCATGGGATGTTTTTGGGAATGATCATATACACAATTACATTCTTGGTAAGGTAATGGAATGAGATCACATTGGTAAATTATGTCTGCTGTGGTTTATTATTTAAATATTGTTATTTATATCGAATGTCATTGTTTCATTGGAATGTAATGGGATTTTAAAACAGGTTAATTTTATGTTGATCAATTGGATTGAGGTGACATTTTTCATCTTTTTTAGTGTGTCCCTTGATACATGTGTGATGTTTATCATAGGTTATGTGACATGGTTGTCGGTTTGAGGTGATGAGTTTTTTTCTAGAATTGGGGCATATCCCATTGTTGAAACTCCATTTCAATCGAGGAGGATGAAAATATTATGAATATCACCTTGGGAATGAATAGGTACTAAATATAATTAATGATAACCAAGGGAAATTTCCAAAATGACCAATGCACACAAACACTTATGCACTACATATTCCATGCAGGTACCGTGTGCAGGACAAAGGGGCAAGACTCCCCTGCACTAGACACCTACGTATGGTACCTGGACTATAGATCCTTGTAGACACATTAATTTTTTGGGGTCCCATATTTTCCTATAAATGGGACCTTTGGAATCCTTATTTGACGAAATGCAAATCCAGAAGAACCATTAGATTTCTCACTGAGTCGCACCTTCTTCCAGGTCCTACAAAAATTCTCAGGTATCTCTCCTAACCATGAGATATGTTAAAATAAAAGTGGATAATCAAGATCAATGTCCCTTTAGGTTCGTAAAACATAATAAACCTTCATGAGTACCATTTACCCCTAAGAAGATACCACATGTGTGATGTCCCAATCCCTAATAAATGACCTACATGGGACCCTTTTATGGACAGTAGAGGAGTTCCAAGGTTCTTTGGATTAATACTCACCCAAGGGTTGTTTCCCTGATGCTTAGTCCCCATGGCACATCCATCTCATGTAGGACTTCCCCCTCCACAATGCACTTTTAGTTCCTCTAATTCTATTTACAGAACACATGCATGGCATACGTAGGTCATGCGCCTACACCCAATACCTATACGAGCCACCCTTCATGCCCTTTGTCAAGAAAAACATGGAAGGGCCTCTTCTTCCATGTATCCTTTGTCTAAAAGAAACCAAGTTGAAACCATCACCATGACTAATTGTCATACACCAAAATTGAAATGGGAACACTAGTGTGTCCTCCATTTGGGTATGTATTCATATAGTCAGAGGTTCCAAGAACATTTTTGGTTGGATGGTTAGGGTTCTCCTAGTGCAGGTGAGTATGTATCCCCATCATCATGAAGACCGAAACCATAGAGACAATGATAGGGGGGTTCCTAATATCAGGAACAAGGGTCAGGACAATGTACTCCCCTTCTCATCTCTAAGATATAGAGCCTTCGGTTCCAATCTCAGAGGATGATGATTACTCATGTGCATCCTTTTGAAATGTAATGACATCCTCCTTCCTCATTATGGAATAAGTTTTTGTCCGTACCTCCTGGTGTAATCCTCTAATCATTCTACTAGGATGTTATAGTCTTATTTCTCTGTCCTCTTAGCCACCACCAAGGTACCCACATCCATCACCATCATTCCATTCCTCTATCTCCAATCCCGAGACCCATTTTGGTTAAACTAAATAGTGGTATGTGTTGTACCTTAAAAAACCTCCAAAATCTCCCCCTCATCTTCCATTGGTGGATAAATGATAGTGTAAATGGGAATCCTAAACACCCCTTCTCTATCCCTTTGGGCGTTGTCACCATTTCCATTAGTGGAAAAGGGTAGAGTGTTTGGTTTTCCAAATCCTTATCTTCCTCTTGTTTCTGACACAAAACCTGACTCACATAGGAATAGAGGTTATTGGTGATAATGACACCCACACAAACCAAGTGATAAAATAAACAACAAGAACTCAGATTCCTATTTTAGCCTAGATTCTTAGGACACAAACCTATGACCCATGATAAATAGAGATCCTTATCAGGACAAAGCCCCACCAAATATCCCCAAAATTTACTAGGGAAACCCGTTTTATAGTAATCCACACAATTCATACTATGGGGATTCTCCTATGGTTTCATCATTAAATATTCCCTTAAATCACCATGAAATAATATATCATTTAGGGTATCTCAATCATAGAATCCATAACAAGAGTAATCCCTCACCTAGTCCTCTCAAAGGGCAATACACCCATAAAAGAAAAACCCTCAGAATTCCTCACATGGTGGGGTTCCACATAACTAAATTATGTTGTATTTGACTCCCACTCAAATGGTATGTGTAGAAAGCCTCCCTGATGTCCCAACCTAGCACTCCACAACAATACTATTATCCTTGGTCAACATTCCTAGTAGGGATTAATTTAACCTGGGATTCCATATTACTTCTTGGTTCCCTAGTCCATCTCGGTGTAATCCCTAAAAACATTTAATAGGAACCTTCCACATGTACTAACATGTAAATGTAGTTAAACTGTACAGTTAAGTCTTAATCAAATGACCATAAAATGTATGATGTTCCCCACTATGTGGAATCCATCAACGTGGGTTCTGATTCCATTCACAAGGAAGTGTAAGATGCTTATCCATGGGTTTGATATTGATAATCAAA
Source organism: Viscum album (assembly GCA_963277665.1). Classification (NCBI taxonomy): domain Eukaryota; kingdom Viridiplantae; phylum Streptophyta; class Magnoliopsida; order Santalales; family Viscaceae; genus Viscum; species Viscum album. The sequence continues at coordinate 112,033,394 of OY728156.1, read as the reverse complement.
TAAATAATCATCTTCCTAGATGATGATATTATCTATAGTTCCCCACTATGTGGATAGAAAACTTGAATCTACTTAATAACGACTAGTTAGTCTATATGTAGTGCATAAGAGGATATCGTTGATGTAGAACCTCAAGTACATATAGATATATCCAATGATGAAGATCCTCAATTACATACAGTTGATTATAAGTTCCATACATTCTAATATTTAATTGTTAGTTCATGGTTGATCTACCTCATACATGGAAATTAATGAAGGAATCATGAACATGTCTTAAATCCATATGAGATTTCTATTGTATGAAATAATTCTCAATAAAAAGGTGCGATGAGACTGACCTCCCATCATGTCAACCAATTTCGTTTCATAAAAATCATTAGCCAAAATTAATAATGAGCATCTACCTTTGGAATGAAGGTTCTTTTTGGATATATGACCATCAGTTGATTACAGTTTCATTAATAAACCCAACGGAAACAATTTTTAAATAGTGAACCTACCATGGATGGTATCACACAACTTAAACCCATACAATCAATAGTCGAGCAAAAAATGATTTTGTCAAAAACAACAAATTGTGAACCCAAAATGAATCCATAAAAATTATGATAGTGTGTCCAATCTATTTTTCTTGGTCACTCTCAAGGGGAATGAGGGAATATCATGAAAATTAATAAATAATGTATTTGAGATGTTTCTTTGACCATGGTTTTCCCATTTTAGTAATTTCCCAGGATATTTTTTAGGAATCCCTTAAATCTAATTGACTCCTTCAATTTTTCACCATTGAATGCCCCATATTCTCTTAAGGACGGATCTTTTCCCATGTAAAGGTTTCCATCTCTAACCCCTCATCTTCAATGATGGGTCTCAAAATCACTAGTCCAAGTGTACTATAATACCAGTATAATCCTGACCCTATACGCCACCATTCATGCCCTATATCTCAACCAGCACCACTTATCATTCATTCAATGCTGATTGGTGGCCCTATATTAGTCCCTTCCAATCAATGTCTCCATCCATTCCATGATCCTACCCCCATAAAGAAGACCACTATTCCCACCTGTATCTCTGATGGGGGGATCAAGAGGCCACATATAACCTCAACCATGAGATAGAGAATTCCATCACAAAGGATCCTATAAGAAATCTATTCTGCAAATGACATGTGGCAGTTAACCCTCAACAAGATGTGGGTGTTCTCCTCAATTTTTTGGATCATTTTATTCAAACTATAACCCACAAGACATCCAAATAGAGATGAAAACTGGTCAATATGGAGTAGGTTAACTCCTTTTTCCCCTCTAGAAAAACCACCAAACCGATTTTTTTGAATATTGAGAACATGTACACAAACCCATCTTCCCTTATTCAGATAGCCAATAGACTCACCTAGTTGAATAAAATGATACCTACCCCTCATATTCAGGGTACGACAATTATCATGAACATAAACCAACTATCACCCACCATATATGTTTGTAGACACGTATTAGAGCATCTAGATAAGTCATACAGAAAGTCCCAATGAAAATTAGGGGCATAACCAATTCTATGCCCCTTCACATAAGTACTATAAATATACACTATCATAAATGAGAGGAAATGAGTAGGAACACACACATTCTCTAGAATCCAAGTGAGTATATATCTTAATTCTATTCACTAATGTCACTAAGAATGTCCCTAAAATAGTGAAAGGGACGATATAAATCTATTCCCACTTCTTACATACATTCTAGTACAACATCATGGTGATTATTGTAGTACCTCATGGATGGAAACATAACTCTATCCCTAAAAATGGGGTGGCTCATCAACATAAAAACCTAGATAAGACACACAATTCTATTCTCATCCAGTATGGTTATGGGGAAAAATCTCCCATACTATACAGAAAATTGGATTTGGAACATACACCAACTCATGTTGGAGTTAATAAGCCTATCACAATGGTTATTCAAAGGAAGTCACAAACACCTACCCATAACATCCACATCTCCCAAAATGTAACCATAATCACACATAAGAAGGTGTCTACGAATAATCTTCATGAAAGATAATTGGAAAACTAAGAGTCGATCTATGATCAGGATTCACGTAAAGTTTGAGTTATTGAAGACATTAGATGTTTATCTACCATATCTCATGATCCTACCCTCCCATAAGAAAATTAATGTTGGAGGATTAATTTTGATGGTCCTCATAAGACAATTCATTATGAAGTATTTATTCATGTATAAAATTTCTCCTATGTCATAAGCCAATCGTTTGATGAGGTCAACAAAAACCCTCTATGTGGCCAGAAGACCAAGGAATAAGAGGGACTTCCCCTTACTGTAATCCAAAATGGTGTTCATTCCAAAGATTGTGTTGACTATGAAATTTATATCCATAGTCGTGACTTAACATTTCATGATAATTATAGAACTAAAAATTTATTGATGAGAATGCCCTAATATACTGAGGCACATTAAAACACAATGAAATACATGTCTAATACCTTGTCACTATCAGGTGAAATCCATTCTCAACCCAAAGAAACCCTAAGAAGAAATTCATTATATGAACAATGCTTGGGTAACATACCTTTCAACATAGAAGATTAAATCCCCTCTAATCCCATTGATTTTGGAATAAAAATCCAAAAGAGTCCATTTTGTTCAATCCAGTTCGAAGAGCCTCTAGTGAATAAAAAAGGTGATATGGTAAACATGATGAAGCATCTCACTAAATATGACATACCAGTAATGTTATAGCCTTTAGACACACCTCAATACATCATTCTAGAGGTTTTTTGGGAATAAATTTAATGACACTTTACCCAACATATAGAAAACTCATCATCACCTAAAATTAATGGTATCACTCTATGATGAGTATCAAACTCACATCATGGTAATAGAAGGGTTTAATTTTCAAATTAACTTGGAATATATCCTTGTTTCTTGATGCACAATTATCATGCAATCACAAGGAACCCTTGAACGTTCATTTCTAAGTGAATTAATGAGGTTAAGACAGAAAATCATGGATACCTCATCTGTTGTTCATAACAGATGACGGAGTTCACATTGATCATTTAATTTTATAGAACTACCTAAATAGAAAATCCCACAAAAATTTTCAATATAAAATTTAATAGATTTAAAACAACTTAAAATGGATTTTTTATGAATAATGATATAATACACAATAATAGGTATCGACCAACTCGGATTGTCATAAAGAAAGAAAATGGTGGGCTTTTGAAAGATGTTTTCATCAAGAATCAAAGAATATTGTGAAAGCCTATCATTTAAAAGATGCAAGACATTCGATATAAAAAATGGTAGAAATAGAACAAAATTATTCCAAAAACGGAATTTAAGTGCATGAAAAATTATGAAACCATCCAACATTAAAACAAAACTCTATAAAATTAAAATAGCTGTTTTGGTAATTGCATCCATATAAGTTCGGGAGAAAACTTAACCAACTGGGCTACTGAATTGTTTATCCCAATCATCAAGATCAGGCATCCATTCCTGAAGTGTTGTGAATGTAGAACATGAAAACATTTATCCCATTGATATGAGGTGTTTTTCACATCAACAACCATCTCATTAGGGAGAATCATTTTTCTCCCAGTTATGGAAGACACCACATAAAGAATCCTCTCCATTCATATCATCCATTTATTTGGTATTTTAACTAGGGACATGCATGAATGAGATATCTAGAGATTCCCTTCAAGTTATTTTGCACCAAAAAGCTCCCACGAAATAAAAAATGATGATTAAAAGGAATCGTTGTGGAATTATAAGAAGAAAATCTCAGAAAGACAATGGTATAATGCCTACAATGAATTTTTCATCTGTGAATATAAATAATGTTGTCATTGAAATTCATCTAGAACAGGAGTCTAATTAATAGGATTCAGAGCAAGATGTTTTGTTACATATTGTGGAAAACCCTAAAACTAATTAAGAAGGTGTACATACTAAGAACCATAGGCTTTACCTGAATCTGGGAATTATATCAAAAAATCCAAATTTACCTCATGGAAAGGAATCAAACAAGGAAAAGATTAAGAGTTAAATTGTGCCTCACCTACGTCATGGAGAGATTAAGCTCATTTCTCTAGATGAACTATTTTACCAACATGAGGACGAGATAAAATAATTGAGGAGACTTAATGAAAAACTAATTTTTGGTATCCTTTTGGCTAGATAAATTATTCATGGATATCCTCAACTTGCACATCTAATTGATGATTATCAACAACGATTATTTGTTGTAACAACTAATTTATTTTGTAAATTCACTAATAATGGAAAATAAACCACCCATATATTTTTATTCTTTAGTATTAATTCGATAATTACCTCCATTTGGTATATAACAAGATCATGTTCAGACATATCCATATAGGGTTGTCCCAATTGGAAACCCAAAGAATGTTCCAGCAGTGCCTCCACCAATGACACAACTGGCCGCTTCACCCAATCAAGATCTATACATTCTACTTATTTTGGACATGGATTAACCAAATATTCCCCAAATTCTTATAAATTCCATTGATTAACTAATGGATCTATTAAATAAATGAAGGAATGGTGTGTATCGATACAACTAGAAAAAAAGCCTTACCCTGAATGGGTAGAACCGACTCTTCCCCTACGAAACATTGGGAATCAAAAATTTATAATATTTAATGGATCAAGAGATGTAGAGCATTACTCAATGAATTTATTCTCTTACTACAACACTTTTATGGTTAAATATAAACAAAATGAGATGGTAATGCTCATGTTCCTTGTGTAGTAATTTCATGGGCCATCATTCATATGGTATAAATCTATATAGGATAAATCGATCACATTATGGGAATATCTCTATCATAAATATCTATTCCATTTCTACTTGATGTTGTATAATAATACAGTCCTCAAGCTCACAATTTTAAAATAATGGGAAATGAAAATGTATCTGATTTCATTTCTAAGTTTAAAGTACTAATATAATCATAAAACATACCACTCCCTCAAGAAAAGTTCTTTCCCATTTCTGTAGAGAATATTAAAGATGAGTTACACACACCACTGGTCCTTCTGAAATACATAATAGTGATTCATTATGTTTTTGTAATTTATTATCATACAGAAGAATCAATAGTAGAAACCAAAGAAATATCTCAAATAATCCCATCAACTCAGGGAAGGAGGATAAGTAATGTGGATACTACATTAGTTATAATTAAGTAGGCCCATGTACATGCTTCCAACTCAATGTCCAGAAAATATTTAATGACCCATCCTTAAAATAAATTGAAACAAGTCCGACCTCTCCATTATGATCAAAGATACCAGTGTTGAAAAAAATATGAGGAGATGAAAAACAAGTTCAATTCTTTTTGAAGTGACAAAGTCCAAGACTAATTCATCTCGACATTTGAAAACAACATATTCATGTTTCCAAAGAACTGGATGAACTGTAAGGAATGTGAAGATATCTCCCAAACTATTTTCATTTTCATTCATTTTTGGGTCACCAAATCTAGGATTTGTTTTCTATAAATGACCTCTTGTAAAATACGGTGGACATTGGGAAAGTAAAAATATAGAATTTCTCTACAAAGGTCGCATATTTATCTACCACTATTCCAGAGGGGAAAGGTGAATCGAAATAGGTTAAGGGAAAGTGTATAAATAATTTGGTGATTGGATGGTCAGAAAAATTATCATCCAAAATCATTCCATCCTCCAATCGTAGATTAAAAAACTCTTTTGGAAATCAACTTCGTTCACTACAACACAAACATATTCATCATCAACTTATTATTATAAAGGAAAATACTCAAAAAAGTGACATGTCCATAAGGGAACCAATAAAAAATTTTAATATTAGCCTAAGTCAAAGAAAAAAAATCATTAACTTTAGTGGACATCATTTATATAGTTGTGAATACATGGGCACCACCCCACATAATGGTTCAAAAATATTAGATCCATCAGAAAAAATAAGCATCAGTTGTGTAGTTGATTTTCATTTTGGTTAATGTTATTTACCTAATAGATCCCTTCTCAAATTATAATCATGAATATGAACCATATTTACCGATAATTGATTTGGGAACTAGGGTATGAGTATATAGAAGATGTGTTTATAGGGGAATATGAGGTCGTTCTTGGAGTAACTACATCAAAAAAAACCCCACTCAAAACTTTTAGACAACTAAAATATGTGGGAAAAATTTCTAATGAGATCAATAAGAACAAGGGACTCCTTACTCCACGCATGATTAGGTGTACCCTGAAATGATCACCCTGATGTACTAGTTATAGAAACCTCCATAGCCTCTTTGACATGTTGGTAGACCACCTAGGCCTAATCCACCAAGATTAGAGTCACTCTCTACTCCTACACAAAAGGATTGTCCGTCCACATCAAATGGTGTAGCTCCTAAATTGTCTAAAAACGGGCATCCACATGTCGGAAAGTGTAGAAAACTAGATCATAATAAGGATGTTTTGAATTATTTTTCCAATGTTTTGGTTAAATTATAAATTCTGGATTATTGGAGTTTTTCAAAAGTCCTCCGGGAGGCACTTATCATGGCCATTTCCATACCCAAGGAGTTTGAAGTTGAGGGTGTTCCTTCCAACATATATCATGAATTGAATGATCCTAAAAAATTACATGTGGTTATTTCATTCATATATTAGAATTAAGATGTTTTCATATAAGGACATGTAAGAACCTTATATATATCTGGCAGGATAAACAACATTGATATCCAACGGTCTTTCTTGAATTATGGCTCAGGATCCAACCTCATCCTAATCCAGACACATATCTAAATAATCCACAATGAATCTAATATGTCTTATTGCACACTTATTTTATATAGTTATTTAAAATAAGGAGCAATAACTTATTAGATTGATCATAATTAAAACTTAGTATGGGGAACATTTGTCCGACTCATAGATCATGGTTGTTAGGAAAGATAAAACATTCAATGTTCTTCTGGGAAGAACCTGGCTACATTAAGAAGAGGCAATTACATTACCATACCTCTAATGTCTTATATATTATCTCAATGTTAAAATTTTATCTTTTAATGTGGATAAGGCCCGATTTAAATCTTATGAGACACAATTCATTACCACAATACTCCATTAAAGGTTTGGGAAAATTCCATGTATAATGATTTTTCTCAAATCCTTGCCCCATATAGCCTATAGATGATCACAAATAACCCTATAAAGTATATTAGTGGAGATTATGTTCTTCCCATAAATAAAATTTACTGTTTGGGCATGAATTCAAGAACTCATTCAACAGCTTCAAGGATTTCAATTAAGAAAACTCAAACAGATGGTACTGGATAAGTTATTAACTCTCCCAGGGATAATTAAAGTATGAATGAAAATTTCTTCTTTCCATTACCTAAGCTCCAATATTGATAGGTTGTGTTACTTGGATTGGAAGAATTTATTTTGAACATAGAAAATATGATGATTCTGATTCTCAGTCTCTCTTTTCCATCTCAGGACTCCAAAAGGCTTCATGCGATCTAGTTAGCCCAAAATTATTGCCTCATCCCCTGGATGTCCAAATGGTGGATACACACATTTTTAAATAGATATTTATTCATCATATTTTTAATGGGTAGAGGCACAATTATTAGAGAATTATGATTTTGAAGAAGAAAAAGATCTCAGAGATTCCCCTATGACATTTTAGGAAGGATTCTCCGCCACTATAGTTGAACTCAGAGAGGTAAATCTGGGAATAGATAAAGATCCACCCCACAAAATTATTTTAAAGGAAATGAATCGAGAATAATATGTGGTATATACCTCTTCCCTAATGTATCACCAAGATGTGATCACCTATAACTACACGAAGATTCTTTTCCTTTACACCTTGTTGGTCTCACGTCACTTGTGTTTCTAGAAGATCAACGAGGATACACGATGGAATTTAAAAGGACACACATGAATCATGCCTCCAGAATCGAGGATAAAGTTGAAAACCACATCATGGATAATTTTTTCCAAGAGGTAAAATATGCAAATGGATATCCATCTTTATCCCTATAAATAATAACATTAGTTAAATCATATTTTTCATCTATTTCAGATATTTTAACCGGTGTTTTCCCAAAGATGATTACATAGTTCCAATCACCAAACTCATGATTGATGCAACAGATAGTTATCATGACATATCCTTTATGAATTATTATTCAGTGTAAAAAAATATAAATTTCTTAATATGTTAAAGAATACACAGCTCTTAGAGCCCCTCTAGAAATATTCTATAATTAAGTAATTCTATTTCTCTTGAAGAAAAATATTTCCACATTACAATGTTCCACGAATGACATCTTCAGTCCCTTCACGAGGAATTTTTATGAATGATACATTGATGATATAGTGTTCATGTCTTGAAAACTTTTTGACCACATGGCCGACCTGGAGACTATATTCAGGATGCTACGATAGCAGAGCATAAAGATAAACCGTTTGAAATGTGATTTCAGGGATACCTCAGGAAACTTCGTAATATTTCTTGTATACCATTTTGTTATCTAATTCAATCATGATAAAAATAATGATTTCATTGAATTTCACCTTCATGAAACCTGAAAGAGTTTATAGGACATCAAGGATAGATGTCCTAGATTTACATCTTCAAAGAAATTTTTACAAGAATGTGTTTACCAATTACCAAATTAATGAGGAAAGGGGTCACATATCATTAGACCAATGACTTCTATGAGGCATTTTATAATATTAATAAATTCTTATTTATTACACTAGTATTAAAGAAATCTATTGAAGTAAATAAACTAATTATATATGTGATTTCCTTAGATAACTCATTGGGTGAAATCCATTTAAAAAATAATGATTATGAGAATGAAAACAATATTTATTACATTAGTTGAATAATAAATCATATATTGAAAATATTTTCTGGGAAATTATATATTCCATTAATAAATTGATACATTACCTAAAACACCAAGAGATCTAATTGGTCTATCGTAATAACCTTAGCAAATTTATCCTCATCCTTCCTATGTTGGAAATATGTCTGGCATGGCGGGATGTTATTCTGTAGTAGTTTTATATTCAATTTCATTAATAATGAAATGAAAGGCTTCGTTTTGGAATACATCCTTATAGATAACTCTTCTTCAAAAGCAATAGAATTGAATTTTGAATTTCCAAATTAAAATATCATTTCTATTCGAAGCATCCCACCAACATGGGAAATGTATTTTAATGATGCATCCATGATCCCAACACGAGAGATAATGGAAAATCAGAATCTTAACAAAATGCGTATAGGTATTTTGTTAGACTCACCATAGGAAGAATTATTATCATAAAACATAATATTATTATAGGGTTGTATGAATAAATAGGTAGAGTATCAGGTTATCATTGGATTATAAGAATTGGAACTTCAAACACGGGTGAACCACCTAGAGATGAAAGGTGATTCAAAGATGGTAATCAAGTAGATCAATGAGGATTATGTTATCAGAAAAGGGTATTTAATTCCCCTATTAGGATATGTTTGAATGTTAATGTTATAATTCCACTCATATACAACATTAACTCATGTCACATGATCATAGAATACCATGTCTGATGCATTAGAAAAAGTAGCTGCAGATTTGGCTCATCTAAAGAAGGATGAAACAGTCAATAGAATTTCCAAACACTAAATGGTCTCACCTTATTTTTAAATTAGAAAATAAGAAAATAATGATATCATTCCAATCCTTGATCTATATGGTTATATTAATATGTGGATGATACCCATTATGTACTACCTTAGGAATGGATTACTGCCACAAAATAGATTTGGGTGAAAAAAATTGGCGAAGAGAAACCAATTTCACTATTTATAATGGCTTATATAACCATAATATCCAATAAAAATGAGGCTTTAATAGATACCTTCTCAGATGTGTTGTTGGAATAGAGACTATAGAATACATGTAATAAGTACATGGAGGAGCTTGTGGTTCTAACTAGTCATGGTATAGAATGTATGATCAAAATCTGAAGGCATTGATACTAATGGACTTCAATGATACATAATTTCATAGGGTTCACCAATATATTTCATTCCATCCATGTGCATAGAAACTTCATCCAATAGCTCTTAGAGTTGAAATATACATCCAAATACTCCTATATATTTTATATATGGGGTGGATGTTGTTAGACTATATCTTCTATCTCTGGCCATGAATATCACGAATATCCCTAATCCTACAGATTTGATCTCTAAATGGGATTAAGAAATACCCCTCAGTGATGTCATATCCAAAATCATTATATTCTTCATTAAGGATAACATCATTACCATATTTTTTATCTCTAATAAAATAAAGATAGACAATGGCCCCAATTTATGATCCACTAAAGTGGAAAAGTTTCATTAAGAGTACAATATCAAATCCAACCATTCTTCTCACCATCATGTAGAATCTGATAGATAAATATAGGATTTCAACAAGAATCCATCAAAAAAATTTCAAATGCTGGTGGATAAATAAAAAAATCATTGGCCTAAAAAAAACTATTATGACTTATCGGCCTATCGAAATACAACTCATACTAAAATAAATTCAACCTGTTACTAATTGGTGTACAAAAAAAGTAGTCCTACCCATTAAGGTTTAATTTTCATCTATCTTTATTTCCATATGTGACTAGATATCTATGGATAAGCAATCACAAAAATGACTATATTATTTAGAGAAATTTTATAAGAGGGGAGTTTTAACCTTACATAACATGGATGTCTAACAGAATCAGATAGCATGAGCAATTATCAACAAGGTATATCTATTTTCATTTTTTCACGGGGAATTGGTATTGGTTCTCAAGAATCCAATGATTCCTAAAAAAGAAGCCTCCAATGTTTGCGATAAAATCAGAGGGACCATACTCCATTCACAATTCCACTCCAAGGGATCCAATTCCTTAATCTCATTAGACAGAGATCTTGTCATAGATCTAACCAATGCAAGGTTTCTGAAGAAATATTTTCTATAATAACATGAACAAGCATCCTAGTAGAGTGATGTTAAACTACATAGAAACATAAACATTCTCATTATGATACAGTAAACTGTATAGTTGTTCCTAGTTAAATGACCAAAAACTAAAAGAGATCATTAATACTTTCAATATGATGTTAAAATACATGACTAAAATCACTCTCATTTAACATTAAAAACCCCCCATGTTCCCTTGGTTCATGACCTTGTGATTTTGAATGTATTCCCACTTTTTAGGTGTAATCGCCAAAATGTTTGCCTCCTCGCAGTATGACTTTAAAATGCATGGATCCTCATGAACTAGTTGTGGCTTGGTTCTCATCTTAATAAGACACATGGTGATTACCATGTCTCATATATTGGGTCTAGTGGAATTTATGTGGTAAAAATACCATTTCCTCCCTATTTTTATGGATAAGCTCTACACATGGAACATTTTATAGAAACATGTGTTGCTTGATCTCATTCTAACAAGATACAAAGTTATTCCCAGATCCCAAATACTAGGTCCATCCCCTGTTGATCAAAAAAGAGATATTTATCATATTTATACATTAAATATAAATATTAAAAATAATATTTCATGATGTTTATGAAAAATTAAATACATTATAATATTTTAGATTGTAAGATGTTCATACACTAGAGTAACATTTCCATTCCATAACGACCATTATGAAAAGAAGTTAATTTATATTTTATAATTAAAGAAATATAATAATTTCATAAATAAAATATTATTTCATGATATATATTTTTATAAAACCTATGTGATGTGATGATTAGAAAATAATCACATCACTTTGAAGAAGCAATATTCTAAATGTACAGATGAATGAAATTATGAAATCATAGCTTGTGGAAAGGTAAAAGAAAATGGTATGTATTAAATTTATAGAATGACATTTTTTATTAATATCATAATTATGTCACATATATCACATATATTCACTAAATTTTTCATTATTACCTTACATTAAAAATTAGTTAAAAAAAGATCACATCCCTTAATGAGGCGGTTGTCAGCTGTTCAGAAGACCGACATTATTGTATCCCAAACAGAAAAGGTATTAAAACATTATATGTGATATCATTATTAATAATGTATAAATATGAAAAAAAAACATATATATATATATATATATATTATCCATTATTACAAAAAATCATGAGAGGTGATGATGGGAAATTTATTATATCTTTTTGCAAGGTGGTAGTCAGTAATACACCCGAATGTTGGTTTCATTTACCATTTGGGGGAATTTGATATAAATTTATGGTATTAAATTATCATAAAAACACTTCATTTAATGGGATATTGTAATTTTATTATATTATCACAATTGAATAAAATATGATTGAGGTTGATACCCAGTAAACCATGATACCACTTTTTTAGAAAACGTCCTTAGGTAAGAATCAAAATGATTTATAGGATAGATTTATTATCAAAAAAGTTGATTCATATAATGGGTATGTAATTAAAGAATATATTTGGTTAGGTATCGGTCATATAAAATTGAGTTTATGGTCTCAATAGGAATTGCGAGGGAGTATACTTTTATAAGTTAGCAAATTTGAAAATTCCTGATTTTTTGAAAAGAAAATAGTCTTCCAACATTTTTTACGTAGAACAAGGATAAAATAGACCATTATTGAGAAATATACATTTTATGGTTTATATGTGGATATAAATTATATTTTAGGAAATAAATTAGGACATTTTTAAAATTAAGGTTTTAGAATAACCTATGGTAAATGCATTTTTACTATTACAGTGGAAGAAGATTTGTACTATTTTTACAAATAATTTTGGGGAAAAAATAAAATAACCATATTATAAAATATAAATTAATATTATTCAAAATATTTAATAAATTGTTCTATATATAAATCATTTAATTTGATGATTTTAATTTAAAAGAAATAACATAGATGCGATGAAATTGTAGTTTTTTCAAGAATAGTATTTTTCAAGAAACAAATGATTTTGTAATAACTCATTGAACCTAAATAATTATTTTATGTATTTAAAGTAATATTTAATACTAATTATTATATAATCTTCATTTAAATCAAAATGTATTATTTATTTTTTATTTTTAATAAAATGAAGATATATTTTGAATTTTAAATTAGTTTTCAGAAAAACATTTTTTTAAACCAAAACATTTAATAAAAATAAAATCCAATAAAAAAGATGAATCAAATGAAATTAATTGTCTAAAATAAAAAAAAAGTATAAATATTTTACGTTAAACTATATTAAATATATAATTATACTTTTAAAATAATTAATTTTTTCAAATAAAATGATAGTGTCATAAGAATTACTATTTTCCACTATATACTACAAAATCAATATATATAGAACAAATAAAAAAATTCACCCTATGAAAATTTTTATATGATGATTTATGATATGAATTTAAGATTATGAAATAAATTTTATAATATTTCTAAAAAAAATTATATATTTTTATCTAAAAAATAATTATAGATATATTTTTGAAGACCCCTTATTTTTATTCATATTATTAAATTACAAAAAATTGATCGATTATTTTATAATAACTTATTAATAAATTTAAATTGAGTAGGATACATACATATATATATATATATATATATATTAATTTCATAACATATTTAATATTATTTAGACCAAAAAAATTAATAGCTAGGTTATAAGAGTCATATTAGTGATAATAATGTTTCATGGTTAGTTCAAGAATAACAATTTGTGTCTTTTATTTCAATGACCATAAATTAATTTATGTAACTCTCATTGATGAAATTTGAATTATTTTTATTTTTATTTTTTTCATGTTATATTATATCAAATCCATTTAATAAAAAAAAATTCTGTATTTTAAAAAAATTACATTTTTTCAGAATATGATTACCAATTTTAATTAATTATCATATTACTTATACTATGTACCTAAGGATATATACTTACTTGACAACTATAATTTTATTATTTAATCAATTTACAACACAATCTCATATTTTTCATCAAACAGTGAGTATTCAAGATTAATTTTTTTCCAAAGATTTAGAATCATATTATAATGGATTACATAATTCCAGAAATTAATAAAAATATATACCTACTATCCTAAATTATTATCCACAAAAAAAAATTTGGTATGCGATTAGATGATTCCCAATATGAATAAAACATCATATTTATAAAAATAAATTAATATCCAAAATTCAGTAGCAACACTCAAGGTTCAAAAAATATCATTTAATATACAATTTTCCTCAGAATTCAACTAAAAAAATTACTAAGATTTAATATCATAAATAAGAACTATTTTATCACATCATCATCTTGTATAGATTTGGGATTTTCTTCTATCCAAATGTACACACCCTAGATATATAATATCCAAGGTACACTAACCATTTACATAAATAATTTTAACCAGTATAAATCCACAATATATATATATATATTCCTCTAAATTAAAATTCAAACAGTATTCCTTAAATAAGAATCCATAATATTTTTTTACCTTAATCATATAGAGTTCTAAAAATACATAGCTTCTTTAAAAAAACATTAATCCATTGACAAAAAATCAATATCAAATCATATTGTTGTTAATATGATAAAAATATATATTCCTAAAATGAAAAAAACAATTTCATAGTAATTAGTACATCATAGAGGTTAATGGTAAGTGACTACCCCCTGTCTCACTTCGGTTATGTGTTCAGGCCTTGCGGACATGCCGAATGCATCCTGTTATCACATATCTGGTAGGATGACATTATTTTTAACTATAATCCATTTTATATTTCTTTAAATGTTTTAAATATCATATTAAAAAATTTGATATATTCATAATTGTAAAATAAAATTAACGATAAATGTTATTTCATTCATACTATTTTCCAGCTAATAAATTAAAAAATAATAAATTAACACAAAATAAATGATCAAATAGCCCCTATAGGTCTTACAATATATTTAATATATTTCCAAGAAATTAAATTATAATTATACCAAAAATATCCTTTTTCACATAATAAACATATGTGTTACATATTCCTCATAAATAATTGTATCCCAAAATATCATTATTCTCCAAACAATTTCATATCATAAAACTTCACAAGTGTTGTCATGGTCTTTGAACTTATGATCAACCATGAAACTAAAAACACATGGTGTTATCCAAAACACTAAAGGAATATTCTTCATGAAACATCATATTCTTCAAATTTGTATAAATTATCCCATAATAGATCTTGTAATATCCCAGGACCTATGCTCTTAGATCTAACGCTTAAAACATAATCATTACATTTGTATCTTTTATATGAAAAAACATGGCCTAAATTAATCCATAAAGAAATAAATATGGGATATATTTCAAACTTAAAGACCTTTTATATTTACTCTTCAATAGAATTAGGACATACTCTTACATATCATATAAAAAAATAACTACCTCGTAAAAAAAATTTATACTCTAAATTTACTTAACCTTGATCATAATTCTCAGACATACCCTACATAAAAAAACATCTTCATAATATGATAAAAGGAACCATAATAAAATAGTGAGATTAAAATATCAGTAAAGGGGAAAAAGGGATATGCAAATAATTACATATGCTTAACATGAGAAAAAGGACACAAGAACATGTACATAATATATAAAAATAATAAATTTCATATTATAGATAATAATCATTAGTCATGGATTAAACCATGATAGTTCATGAGAAATGAATCGAAAATAAATGATTGATAATCATTTAAAATTTTCAACAAATTACATAACTCGAATTAGAATAAAAAATGAAAACTATTATAGTATTTATGGATTACTCAAAAAACCATCATATTGGAAGAACTAATTCTATAAATATGGTTCACAACCCATTCCAATACAATTTATCATATATTATAGCATTATTTACCCAATGAATTGAGGTTTATATTTTCCCCCCCAATCTCATAATGAAAACTATACATATGTGTGTCACTATATCACATTATATAACCCATGAAATAATTGGGATTTATAAAAATTTCATTTTTTAATCATAAATAAAAACAATCTAGTGAAATTATAACAATTTTATTATTTTATTATATCCCCATTAAAGTACTAGTAACATCAAGGTAATTCATCTTTGATTGAAAAAATATTTCGAAAGATCACATGGAATAATTAATGAGGAAAATAACCTAATAATTAATAATAACTTCTTTTTAAAAAAACATCATTTATGAAAATAAATAAATAATACGTAAAATTATCATTTGGAAAAATTCAAATGAATCTTCAAACAATTAATTTTTTAGGATGTTGGTGAATTCGACTCAGGTTTTTCAGGTTAAAAAAATTCATTCTACGTTTTTTCAGAAAGGTCATAAAGTACATTATTTGGAAAATTGTTAAAAGCTTTTGTTCAAACAATTTTATAAAAAGTAAAACATGGATATGAAATATTTCAAAATGATTTATGATAATTGCAAAAATAGTTTTTAAAAAATTTTAGAAAACATTTCCATGGATGAGAAATATTTCGTAGTAGAGAGGTAAACATAAAAAATCATGAATAGTATTGAGATTGTGTAATAAAAACTTAAAAAATCGGTAACTTGTTAATCATAATCCTCCAGAAATAAATAAACTTTTATGGATATGTAAATTAATAAATAATCATAATATGTGTCATTAAATTCATTCAATGGGAGAATATATTGTACAAAAAAAAACAAGTTGTGAAAATGGAATGTGTCTCAAATATATAAAGTGAGACAAAAATATCTTTTATTCAGTGCGACTCATCACATACATTAAATATCGTCTTGAAAAAAATAGGTTAATTATTTAATTTCATAGGAACCATATAAATATTTCTTATTCCATTCATCTCACTTATTACCATGTTATATAAAATATTTAATCATTTCTTTTCTAGTATAATGTTTTTAGTGTTTTTTATTATATAAGTCCAAAATGACTTCTGTAAGAAGACAATGGAAAAAGTAGTCATTATTAAATCATACACATAATAATAATCATCATGAAACAATTATAATTCTATATAGAGGAATTAATCTTTTAAATCCTTCCATTAAATATATTAATGAAAATAAACTACATTACAATCATGGAGATGGTTGGTCATACGTACACATAAGTAATGTTTTCATTTTTATACAGTTGTTATTGAAAAACGTTAAGTATTAATTCATATTTAAATAATTATATACATATATATATATATATTATTAATTATTCAAATATACATTTATACATAACAAAGTTGGGATATAGTGATGAAAAAAGAACCACATCATATGATAGATGTTGTATTCCACACATACTAATGAACAAATTTATCATTTTTCAGTGTAAGAAATGGTTAGAATGTAAATAATGTATTATTTTTTTATAGTATTAAATATTTCATTAATATAATATATATTAATTAATTAAAAGATTATATATATTCTTAAAAATAATCATGGAGAACATCAGTTCAAGAGGCGGTAGAATTCCATACACACGAATGATGAATTATATTTCAATTTTATGGAAGAGGTTATCCATATATTTTAGGAGAATGAAATAATAAAATATTAGTATTTGGAGTATAATTGTGTTTTTATTTTACCATGGTTGAATACGATTTTTGGGTTGTGTAAGAAGATACAAAACTAAAACATGCAGATTAAAACTATACATTTTCCTGGAAAATCTATATTTTTATAACACATTATGTCCTATATGATTTATATTATCTATAACTCAAGACCTATATAATAAATTTATATATTATGAGAAGTTATTTTTTTAGGTATTGGATAAACCAAATGGGATATTATGTGTAGAGAAATGGGATTAGTGGACACACTTTTATAAGAGAAGGTAGGGGAACTCTTGGTATTTCTAAATATATTAAAATAATATATATTTATTTTCAATTAAAAAAATCAAAAAATAAATATATATATATGTGTGTATATATAATTTTATATGTGTATGTGTATAAATAAACTCATCTAATGAAATAAAATAATTTTTACTATATTTCTAACCTTATCATTTAGTATTCATCCCTATTTAACCCCTTTAACTATTACTATGGCAACAAGGATTTTTATTCATTTAGGGAAAATATAGTTACTATAAAATGAAACTAGATACATAAATTCATAGTAGTTTGTATTTGAAAAATTATATAAATCACATGGATTAAAATTTTTCTATTTGTATATCCTTCAATAAATTAATATTTCAAATAAAATATCGATAATACAAATTTTTAGAACTATTTATTACATTGACATTAATTATAACAATAAAATAGCTAATGTTAAAAAAAGTTATTCTATTACATTCGTATCATGTCACATTCATCTAGAAAACTAATTTTAACATTAATTATGTCAATTTATATTTGTTTTAAAATTTTAGATATCATTTATTTTATTTATAAATTTATTAAATAATTACTCCATACGTGTTGCAGAAGTACTTAATATATATATTTTTTCATTAAAAAATAAATTAAGTTACCATGATTAATATAAAAATATTATTTTTAAAAACAATATTTATATCTGAATATATCCATTTTAATACACCATACTAAAAATATCAGAATTATTAAAAACAATATTATGGCGTGAATGAAATTTCAATACATAAAATACTATAAATGTCTTCATGTCATACATGTGGAAATACAAGGTTATAAATTTTAACCATGGGTTATTAGGGTCAATATATACTCATTAAATAAGATTTAGGTAAGGGTTTATGTAATTTTATAGTTCTAATTAATTTATTTTTCACCCGAATTAGACAATTTACACTTTACCATGGTGTTAAAATTAATAAGATTACTATTCATATTGACAATAAATAAAAGGGTCCAATTTATAAATTTAGACCAACTAATTAATAATATGGAACATTTTAGAAAATTCAATATATTGATGTTTTATATTTTAGTATAATACTAAACATGAAAAATAGAAATGATTTTTATTTCAAAAATTACCATTTAAAATATAAAATATTTTTATAATAAATTATATTAAAAAACTATAGTTTAATTATTTTAACTAAAAATTACCTATTGAAAATTGAAAAATATTCAAATATATTAATTTTTTATTGTAAATTAAATATAGTTTTCAATAATTATTAGTAATTTTCAATATTTTGGGAAAAATCATTATTTTCCTCAAAATCTAAAAACATTATAGTAAGATAAATTTTACGTGGTGAATTTAAAAGTTAAATAATTTTTTTTCAGATAAATTTTATAAAAAATATAAAAATAAATTATAATATTTACTTATAAAATCGATAAATTTTATGTTCAATGAAAATATATCTTTGAAAAAATACATTAATTTACTAAAAACTTGAGTGCATATATATAAAAAACTAATTAAGAACATTTTAATGAGTATGAATCTTATATATTATTCAATTTAATTACTAATATTATTTCTAATTTATTTAATGGTTATTCCATAACTATCACATTTAAATAATAATATTTAATTGTTTATTTAAACTCATTTTTGTCTATATTGAATGATATCAAACCCAATATTTATATTAACAATATTATGGATTATGAACATACATGTTAAAATAATTATTGATCCAAATTAATAAATTTACTTTTGTAATTATATTTTTTAGATTTACCTTCTGTGAAGGTGAGAATTACGTTTCATGAAATTTTTAGAAGACATGTCACACTTAATTATGTATCTCCTTAAAAATCTCTTTGAAAAATCCTTGGCATTATCATTGTGGAAAGATAGAAAAACCTTCAACTATGTGGTGTCTTATATAAATTTATTATTAATGAAGGTGGGAAAAATAAAATTATGACATGATCTTATTTCTAACTTCTAAAATGAGTCATATTTTATATCATTTATAACACAGTCAATAGAGAAGGGAGTCTAAAGGTGATCAACTGCTTGGTCGATCCTCCATTCCCTAGACATTGATTTCCACAATACTATCCCCAAACCCTTGGTGGGAGGGTCCTATTCTATCCCTTAAAGGGAATCATCCATCTCCCTTATCTTATTTCTTGAACCCAGATTTCACCCCCTTATTTTCTCATATATCTCATAGCTACAAGGTCCAAAAATTGTTCGATGGATATCTGTAGTTGTAGCTGTTTAATCTGATATTCACAATCGCTTCCTATTTATTGCATCTTACACTGATTGTGTACTTGAAACATCGAAAATAGTTAGAATAATGAATCGAACAAATAATAATTAGATCATAGGGTTTAGAGGAATGAGAAATGGTTGAGCTTCTTGATGCCACTAATATTATGACAAGGTTTTCATCTAATGATGACTTAACACAATCTTGGTTGAGTGAACTTCATACATGAGAGGGCCCTCAGTTTTTTCTCTTGAAATTGACATATGAATTTCATAGAAAGCGTCATTCACCAAAAATGTATATCTGGGTTAGATTTCCACCAATTCTGATTCCCTTTCAGAACCGTTTTATTATTCATAATCTACGTGACCACATTAAGAGATATATATGATTGTATAGTAGGACAATATCTTTTTTCCTTCCTATATTATCTAGTATTTGTGTTGAACTGTATGTTTCGATGTTTAATGTTGAGTCATTTTATATTGTTATTGGTGAAGAGTTCTGTTATAAGCAATAGTTTTTCTTTGAGTCATATTGTAATTTCTTCCCATTGTGTAATAAATTGGGGCATTGAAGGGAAGATTAAAGGAGTGAGAAGTTGATAAAAAATGGTTTTGTTATGAGTGTAGATAATATATAGCTGGTACCAAGTGGATTGTTTGTCGATCATGGATTCTCTTTAGTTGTGGATGGAATTTTTCCAACTGAGGGTTGTAAATTAATGGGTCATGATCGAACTTCTTGTCAAATATTTGGTCATTTTTTGAGTAAATTTGTACATGGAATGATGAACCAACATATTCCATGACTCCTAATCTGAAAATCAGTGATATCCATGTTAGGTTGATACATGATCATGAATGTGTTGACTCACTATGGGTAGTGGTGGATCAGGGTAATGTAGCTGGTTTGGGTGATAATATTGAATGAGTTGCTAATATTCATATAGGTGTAGTTCTTTGACCCTGTAATGTGATAGTACATGACGTTGATGTTAGTTTACTTTATTGGAGTGAGTATTAGGTTTATTATGGTAGAATTAGAAAATAGAGGCCTATTTGGATGTGAATATGGATATCCAGTAGGGTATGTTTCTTCAATCTAAATATGTTGTGATGGATGAGGAAGAAATCAATGGTCAAAATGCTTATGAAGAAACCAAATGTGTTGTTTCTAAGGATACCAACACATAACCCCGATTTATGTGGTGAGGTTTCATATTAAAGAATGATACTGATATTCTATAACTGAACCCAATAGACGATTGTCTCAGCTCTAGTGAACGTAACAGAAATATAAAGTAAAAGATCTAGGAACAGTATAATGCTCTGATGACACATGATAAAATAGAGAATTCTATTTATGATTAAAGGTTAAGGCACATAATTCCATTATGTTTTTCAATTGTGGAAAATCCTCCTTTAATGATATTTTTACACACGATAATAGGAAATGTATTAATTGGTGTTTCATCTGCCCCCTCTGGAAGAGAATGTCGACAAAGGACTTCTTCAATATTCCAAAGACTACAACTACCAGATCATCATCTAAGGCATTATGGTGGACAATATTGATATTATATGGATCATAAATAATAGTAACTCTAAATATGAATGAGAAACAGAATATAATTCTAGTTATGGGAATTATTTATCATATTTTGACTTGTAATTTTACTTATGCTAGTTTTGGGCCATTACTGCATACCCTATCGTCTTTCTCTGTTGAATTTTTCTTCTTCCTTTTAAATATCTGTCAGATGTTCTTGCTTCTTAATTGAATTTATTGGTATAACAGACTCAATGAGATCAGTAATGGATTTATTCATGTTGTTGTGAAATAATTCATGTGGAACCACATTAAATGGATGGAAATTCATAATATATCATGGTTCTCTATCGTGGATAGCGTTGTTTTCCATTATGTGAAATTTAATTCAATTACTAAATCTAAAAATCCTATATCCCTTAGGTAATTTCGTCATTTATCTCATCCATAATTTCTCTAGTAAAATGTACTATTTTATTTAATGATATAGTCTAAGAATTCCATTATTTTATGTTACATTGGTTAAGTGATTAGTGTTATACCGATGATCATATGACCCAATGTGATAAAAAATACCAAAATTATAATGTAAAAAGAAAAGTAATAAGAAAAAAAATGTATCAATAAAGTCAGTTAGTGAATTTATATATTTCCATTTTATATAGGACCTAGTAATAATGTAAAAAACATGATACATTCATCAAAAAGATAATCAAAATAAATATAGTATGTGATTTGAAATTTGAAATTATATATTATTAGTACATAAACTACAAATTATTATGTACATAAATAGTCTAATTTTTTTATTACATAACTAATAGACCAAAAAATATATTCATCAATAATAAAACCAAACAAATAAAAGTTTATCAAATTTATTTTAGGAATAAAATATTAAATAACAAACTAACAGATAAATTTTAAAGACTTAGTTTAAAAAATATGATCTTTAATTAACTAATATATTTAATATAATAAATTAGATTCAATTTTTTAATTATAATAAGCTTAAATATGCACATATAAAATAGTTATATATTCATTAAGACAATGTAATTTACATATGATCTAAATCGAATTATGTATATTAAATATTAGACATTTTTTCCATAAAATAAAAATCACTATCTAATTTTTAATATAGTTGAATATAGTGAATTTGAATATAAAATAACATTACATTTCAAATAATTAAGAGTTAATATGATTGAATAAAATAACTTTTAGAAATAAAAATTATAAAAATCATTCATATGTGAATTATGATTAAGAAATCAGGAATACTTCATTTTTAACTTACTCTCCAAACTCTCAAGTTAATTAGACTCTCATGTTTGAAAAATTTTCTATTAATGAAAAATAAATCATCTTATGAATTTACTTTATAGAAAAAATAATCCCTTACATAAAATTTGAATAAAGAATAAAAAATATTACAACTCATAATAATTGATAGTATGAATGATTGAAGGAATTATTTGGAGCAGAAAATATCAATTTTTAAAGGAACAATTTAACACTATATCCATTATGTAAGGAAGATAAATATATTTTTAAATATTAGAAAACTGTACCATGGTTGTAATAAAAAAAGTTAATTTATCTATTAACTAAATAAGAAACCTCAATTTTCTTGTACTAGTTTAATTAATTTATCTTATATATTTGAAACACAATTTATCTTTAAAATTATTGAACATTACATGATAGAGATATATTTTTTAATTTTTTTTATCTCAATAAAAATTTATATTACTAATTGTCGTTAAAAACTGTTATCATATTCTATTATATTTGTAATCTCTATGAAATCATTTAAATTAAATCATCTCCCATCCCACATCTTGATGCGAAAAATGATTAAACTATATAATTTTCAATATAACTTCTCACAAGATATTCAATTTAACTAGTGTTTTTAATTATTCATTTCCCATTAAATAATTTTGTGACATGTATACTTCTACAACATGATAAGTGGACTCCTATAAAATGTCATAGAGACTGCTAAACCATTGTTTTATCTCATTTACATCAAATTTTTCAAAATTTCACTTAATAAATAATTCAAATTAAACAATATTAAAATAATATAATCTATTTCAGTTAGGTGATACCTCATTTTCAAGGAAATATATTTTAATAAATAGGTAATATTTTTTGTATAATCACTTAATAAAAAATAATCATTTATATCAACCTTAAAAATAGTAATTTTAAATATAATAGACGAAATGGAGTCCTTAGGTATACTATATGTAAAAATGTATGCATTATAAATTAATAAAAAATATAATTCATAAAAAGTAAATGTAACTCCTAATTGTAAAAATCTGAATAATCATATCAGGTTTCATGAGAAACATATAATGGAAATGGTCCAATGTAAAATTCTATTTAAAACTTGTTATTAACATAATAATATATATTTTAAAACATTCAATATATTTGTATCATTTATTTTATAAATATATTCTATGATAGGGTCCCTTTAATTTCCTCATATTTTTTATACCTGGAACAGTATTTAAAATATGTTTTTTATAAAAATAAATGTTACAGAAAGATTACTAATATAATTCCAGAAATTCCACTAAAAAGGGAAACACTTAAAAATATAGAAATTAAAATAATATTTAAATTTATAATAATTATATAATGAAACATACAAAACCTTTTAATTTTAATATGTATGAAAACTATCTTTTTGAATAAAATTATTACTACCTTATTAGGGATAACATATAGTGCCTTTATTATACTACATTTCAAATTAATATTGACACTCTATTTAACTCCTTTAAATAAATATATAGAGGCATTACCCATTAATTACATGGGTAACTAACAAGAAATTACCTTTCATGGGTTTATTGGAAAATTTTCACCATTATCATATAGCTTCAATTTAATTCCATTAAGAATATCGTATGACCGAAAGTTAAATATTGTATTTTTTGTAAACCATGAGGGAAAAAATAAAAAAAATATATTTTTGTAGATTATAACATGATATTGTGAAAAAAATTCCATGTTAAATGTACTAAAAAACGTAAGCAGGGAAAAATAGTAGTGAGAGAAGAAAATTTATGAGAAAATAGACACTCTAAATTTGCAATAATAATGTCACTAAAGTATATAATTGATGTATCTGCACCTTAAATTGGCTGTTAGGGAATGATAAGACACAAAGTGATATCATTTTAGGAGAAGCATGAATTATATATAACCAATGAAGTAGTAGGAGTAGATAGTTGAAAGAGAAAGTAAATAGTTTTGGATTAATGAAGGGTTTAGGAATAAAGGATCCACTAAAGATTTAAAAGAATAACCAATAGAAATAGAATATTTTTTTCTAAAGTAGGATAATACTATAAATAAATTGTATTAGTCTAATGATCCTTATGGGCCATATTATTAGGGTTGAATATTGATACATGATTTTTATATTTATGATTACTGATGGGTCCAGGTTTATTGACACAAATCGAGTCTTATATTGCTTCATTATGAGGAATATAATTCACATTATTTTTAAAGAATTTTTATTAATTTAGGAATGTATAAATGTTATTAGTGCAAGGTGTATGATCATTTTAAAAATTTTAAATTCTATTTTTAATGTATTAGTACATTTATGATGATATATTTAATTAAAATTATACAAGTACATTAATTTTTCAAATACTGTATCGATAAAACTTCTATTTTATAAAAAAATATAGAGACTATATTTTTAAATTATCCAATAATGGAATACAGACCAATTACAATAATTGTCACTAAAGGTAATATATTGAAAAAAACATATTTTTCATTTCTGATTCAAATAGATTATTTATTAATTTTAAACCATAAAATATGATTGGAAATGAATATATGAGTGATTTGACTCTTTTCAAGGTAGTAGAGTTGATATTTTTGGGAATACCTTGATTTAATGCATTTATAATATTTAATACTTCATTAAAAATATTCATTGGAAGATAATCTATAGATACTGAAATTTAAATATTAAGATATTCAAAAAAGGGAACAAAATATGATTTTATTTATATAATATAAATTTAAAACCATTCAAAGGAAACAATTTCATTATCATTTATTTTTGTGATCTATATATTATATAATGTAAAGAGATATCTTTCAAGATTCACCTAGTGAAATCATGTTCCCAAAAACATCCATGATATTAAATATATTTCTATTATATTGAATAAAATGAAGTAAAAGGGAATGTGATGTAGAATTATGAAAGTTAATTATTTATTATGATGGAATGGAACCACAATTACTTATAAATGTTGTATTCTCAATTCTGTTCAATGGTCTTGGGAAAAGGATCCAAATAAATGGAATAAGAAATATTTTCCAAAATTTTCCATTTATTATATAGCCTTATGCTGAACATATATTTATGTTATTAAATTTAAAAATTTAAATATTACATCCTGCGAAATATTTTCGCCATCCCTGGATTCAAATATTTAGTTTCTCTATGGAGAGCCTATAAAAAGATTTTATTCGACAATACATGTGAATAGTTCTCAATAACTAGTCCACAATAATATTTTTTGGACTTCTCTTATGTTATACTCATCATTATAACAATGATAATTAGAATATATGAATTGTGTGACATGAATCACTCAAAAAGGGTATACATAATTTAAAAAAATCAATGACATTAAGTGAGAATAATATGAGCATATAGGTATAATGCTGATACACAAACAATGAATGCCAAATAATGAATAGATAAAATATCATGGAATTATTTATGTCATACACTAAGAATACATTTAAAAATGATTCATATCATTGAAAAAAAAGAATACATCATGATTTTTGGAAGCATTACATAACATACATGATCCATTATAGTGTAACAACCTTGTCCTCAAAAATTTATCTACAACATTATTATAATACAGATTACATTGTTGAGTAACATCATCAGTGTCCATGATTTTGAGAAAATGAATCATAGTGGATAATAGATTTATCATAATATATAAATCCTTAACCAATGCATTGGAAGTATATATATAAACCAAAACATCTTATTTAATATATATGACATCCAATTGAAAATAATAATTAATTATATATTTAAAAACCCAAGAAAAGAAAATTTATTTTTTGTCATTTTCAAAAGGCATTATATAAAGAAATCATTCATAATTGTATAAATAATCATAACATGATTACAACATGGAAAAATGGGTATCCAAATATTTAATAAAAAGAATATCTAAATAACCATCAATAAGGTTAATTAATCATTTTTTATTTAAACCATATTGATAATATATGTACTCATCCGGTAATTGTACTTATTTTATTGTCTTTAGACAATAATTATCATTTTTTTCATTATTAACAATAATTATAGTTTATAATTTTATAGAATGATGTAAATAATATAAAATAAAAACAAATATATATTATTGAACATGACACTTCTATTCAGTGTACATTTTTTAGAAAATAACATTTTTATAATTAAATATTGATTATAAAAATGAAAAAAATTAAATAATTTAAAATTGATTCAATATGTGTCATAAATCAACCTTAAACCCAATGAATTAAATTTTAAAATGTTTTATGAGAATACAAATAATATTAATGGACATATAAAAATTAAATAAAACCATTATTGAATTTGAAATCTATGAGATAAGAAAGGACAGTTTCCTTTGACATAACAGACCATGATATAAAATAACCTTTAAAATTTAATGAATAAATTTTTTTTGACTAATGTTTATCATAAATTATATTATATGAAACCATAATAGAAAAATTATAATCATAAGGTTTTATTAGAACACATGAGAACCATTGAAAAAAATTCTTAAAACATACCGTTTTAAACAAAAAGGATATAATCATTCTTAGAAAATATTAATTATTAATTTAAAATTTTAAATAAAATTATTTACATAAAAACTCAATTTTTGGAATAGAATATATGTGTCAGTTCCTTGGTATATCATATTTATAGAACTCTTATGGAACCCATAAATTTAATATAATCATATGGAAGACTTCCAACATAGTTATTTGGAGAAAATAGTCATTACCTAATGCATTGGAGTGTTATCTCGGTGAACCCATCACATAATATATATTAGGATAATCTATCATCATAATATGTATTTTTTTCAACCACAATAATCAATAATTTCTAAATACTATATCATTTAAAAAACCCTGAGAAAACTATTTTAATCCCATATGAAAAAATTGGCCATGAATAACCCTTTCCATATAAAAACCCATTTTCAAAAGATTAATTTCCTAGAAAAATAAATGGAGGTATTTTTTTGTGAAAATTATAAATAAAATAATGGATTATAAATTAAAAATAATTATTATAATGATTCAAGAAACTATAGTAATCGTATATTATAAAATTAAATATTTTTATTTTCTTCAATAAATTTGAAAATATTCATTAAATATATTCAATTGGAATAATTTTAAATAACATAAAAAGATACAAAAAATACCATTAATAATTCATTTATTTCTATAAAAAATATTCTATTAAAAATATTAAGAATATGGATATTTAAGTGAATGATTGTTAAGGGAGGGTTTAAAACATGGTTTTTAGAAGAATTTCTTTCACCATTAGTCCGACATGACATGTATATTATTTATCTTATGGAAAAACAAATTTATGATAATAAAAAAAAATTAAGAACCTATTCTATTTTCATGGTTCTTTAATATTATCTAAAAACTTCTTATATGAACTTACATAATAATTTTTTTATCATCAGCTGTTTTGATGATATTCATCTCATATGTCAAATATGGCTTCCAAAGGTTGACTATTGTTAAAGGGGGTAATGTTTTATCAACTCCAGAATAATTTAAATGATCTAATAATATTTTTTATATGTAAATGATAAATTTAAACCGATACATGAAATATTTTTTTGAAAAATGAACTATGTTACAATAATTGAGGTGGTTGGTCGTACGTATTAATGATTAATGTTTGCATTTTTTCAAAAACATTATAGAATGAAGGTAAGTAATTTTTTTGTAATAAATAATTATCATTAAATCATTTATATCCTATTATGTTTTAATAAATACTTATATATTTTATCCATGATATTTGGTGGTGAAAAAGGAATCAGATCACTTAACAGAGGTTGTAGTCCACATGTACGCATGGACACCGTCATCATTTTACAGTGAATGTAAATGTAATAATGTTTGTCATATATTATATTTACATAATTAAAATTATCTTTATAATAGAATATATATACATTAAATCCATCATTATGAGTGGGTGATGGAAAACTAATTACATCATTTTTTGATGTGAAAGTCTACCGTACACGCGAATTATAGTATTTTTTCACATTTGATAGAAGTAGAGACAAATATAGGCTATAACATTAACTGAATAAAATAATTTTTTATGAAATATAATTATTTTATTATTTCATAGTGGCTAAAAAATATTCTAAGGAGGGATAAAACGAAACAAAATGAAAATATTTGGCTAAAAAATAAACCACTTCATCAAAAAACAACTTAATTTTTAAACCAAAAAGACTTCTAAATTTATTTTTATATCAATCCACGTCCTCTAGAAAGTGGGGAGTCATTTTATTAAGGTATATTATTAGGGTTTGTATGAAACAATATGATTTTTATGTACTATAAAAACACAACATCAACTGTAATTTTATAAGATATGGGATGGGATCTCTTGAATTTACCTAATATATTAAATTAATAAAACAATATCAAAATAAGATAGATCCCAATTGATATTATTAAAATAAAAGATTATTTTGAGTCATAATACACTAATTAAAAAAATTAGACATGTTTATATTATAGTATTACACTTTCCTTTTTGTATTAATCTGTTTTAACCCTTTATCATAATTATGGGGATATATAAGTTTTTATTCTTAAGTGTTTATTCCAGTTACTATAAAATCAAAATTAGAACAAAAATATAATTGATGATATTTAAAACTATATGAAAACTACTTGGTTGAATATTCTATTATTATGGATTTCAATTAGATTAATAGAATTTAATTTATTGTAACATAAAATTAATTTCATATTTTGAGCTATTAATTTATTTTTGACATTTTAAACATGAAGAAATCAATGGAAGAAATTATAATGAACCAAAAAAAACTCTAAAATTACAATTTTATCTATAATTAAATAGTAGATGAAAAAAATTCAATCATATAATTTAAATTTTAAATTTTTTAGAATAATTTATTTTATTTTCCTAATAATCATATATAAACTGTATAGATATTATTTAGAAATTAATGTGATTATTACAAAAAAAAATCATTTATAAATTATTTCAATATAAAAAAATATATTTTAATGTAATATTTTGAAGAAACCATATATTATTTTTATATGTAGGTAAAAATTTAATATATAATAAAACAAATATAGAAAATTTTCTCAATTTATTTTTTTAATATTATAATGGTCAAAATCATGTAAAAGTGGTGGAAATGTTAATATAATCATATTTCAGATCATTATCATTGAAATATACTCATGAAAAAAAATTAATGCCACTTTGTGGATAAAAAATTCTCTTATCAAATAATTTTTATCCTTAGTTAAAAAAATTTATGTTCTATTTGTTAACATAATTTTCTACAATAACTAATCAAAGGAAGCAAAAATAAAATCAAATTTCATAACTAATTTAGAACTCCTAATTCAAGATATAGAGTCAATTTTCCATGATTCAATTCACATAAGTGGAAGAATATAATTTATAAAAAACTCGATGGGAAAAAGTATTAAAAAATATACCTTTTTTAAACAAAAAATTTTATACATAAATCTGGTATTAATTTTATTCGATGAACTTTAATACTATATTTTTTAATAAAAAATACTGTAATTATCCTTCAAAAACTAGTACAATATAGATTTTTTTACCTTATAATATTTTTAATATTAAAATATTTTTTGTATAAAAAATAGTTACATTCTATTATTCCTTAAAATATTAATGTTCCAAAAAATTCTCATAAATTTATCCTAACATAAAATTTAAAAGATGAATATAAAAAGAAATTTATTTGTCATGATTATTACTCTATAATTTATAAATAACTATTTTTTGTAATATTATATAATGCATGAAATCCCAATTTTGATAGAAATAAATCTTTTATTCCTTTTAAATGAAAATTATATAATATTAATATAATTAATATTACTCAAAAAAATATAACTAATAAATATATAGAAATATTTTACCTTAACAATAAATATTAAATTTTATTAATACCCCTTTTAAAAACTGTATCCTTGGAATTTTGTTCTCTAATTTAAAAACTGAGGATATTATTCTCATATAACAAGTTTATATTCCAATGTTTCTTCTTAAACAATACGAGTTTCCAAATAAACCTTAAATTTATGAATTAAATTATTCTAAATTTCTTTCTCTATTTGGTTATAAATTAGACCTTGTTATTCTTCATAATAATGGCTATCTTCCAACCAAACTTATTAATGTATCAAAACATGTGATGAATCTGGTATGCATTTTTTTAAAATAAAACCATGAAGAATGTTTTGTAACATTGATTAATACATAGGTAAGTATACTCGATTGGAAACAGATATTAATTTATCGTGAATTTCTTACAGTTCAATAAACCACAATCATTGCTCCCCAATTTTACCAAAACCCAAAACACATCTCTATAGAGATACTTTAATAAAAACATGATCACCTACATTGAAAGAAAAGTTATTTATTCCTGTTATTCTCCTAATATTTATTAATATGTTCTTCTATCCTCAGAAGTTACCAAATTACCATGAACCTATCAACCATTTTCTCTACCAATAAAGGTACCCTATAAATCATTTCATCAACATTATCCAAAAATAATAAATTACAAAACTTCCTTTGATATAATTACTCAAAAAGTGACATTTTTATTCTATAGTGTAATTTGTTATTATAAGAAACACAACTGCTGAAATATAATTTCCCCAACTACCATGGAAATCCATTGATCAAAAAGATCATGATTTTGATGGTATGAATTTTGTGATCATATTTTTAATCAGATTGGGGAAGTAAAGATTTAATAAATTTTAATTCATTACCCAACCACATTCAAGGTCTTTTAAAAAAATTTGATTTCAACATGGGATGCCAGTCAGAAATAATATAGAAAATAATTCTATGTAACATGAGTATATTAGTGAGGTGGAGCTAATAATGTTTTACTAATTTGAACGTATATCTAATGAAAATTAAATTTTAATATTTAGTAAAACTTTTAATAATTACATGAATTATAGTATTATATAATTATGACTATTTAAATATATCTAAAAAATAATATTTTATTTTACCATTTCAACTCTGGAACTATAAATGGATTATGTAACCCTTTCATTTATTATCATTCAATATTAACTTATTTACAAGTCAAATATTTCATGATAACATCAGAAATATTTTTTTTCATTACACCCAATCATTACTAGTCTCAAATGATTCCACACATATTAGTTCATCAAGGATGAATGATAAATGTTGAACTATTAGCTTCAAAAAAATTATATCCACAATAGAGAATCACAATGAACAAATAATATTTTTCAAATCTCATAATATCATCAATTTCAACATTAATATATTTGAACACAATATTATTATAAAAATTTACCTAACCTTGTAAATAATGATCTTCCTTAAGATATTTATTAATCCATTTATATAAAGATGATTTTATTGACAACTCAAAAATAGAGGATTTTCCGGTATGCATAGTGTTTAGGAAAAAAAATATTCAAACAATTAAAAAGGGACATACAAAAATTATAACATAGTAAATGTGTCATTATTTCTCAAACTCAATCCATCAAATATATTTTTTGTATTTACCCATATTATAATATATTTTGTTTCCAAAATAATTATCTAGTTAAAGAATTATTATCTTCCTCATGTTCAACTATGTCTGACTAAATTTATAAAACTAAAATTTTGTAAAATTTTATATTTCAAATTTTACTCCATATAAATGTTTTCAACAAAAGTTTAAAGAAAATAAGATATGAATCTAAATCAACATCATATATAAGATAATTTAAATCACTATTATCTAGTTTCTATGAATCATAAAAAATTACTTGATTGTTTGGATCATGACATAACAAAGACCATTCAAAGAATAATCACTATTGATGAAAATTCCAATAATCCTAATGGGTAATTAAAAAATGATAACATTTAACATTTTTATTTTTATTTTCCAAACTAAAATATTTACATAATATATTTAAAAAAATAAAACACCTTTTGAGTTGACTTAGAAAATGGGTTAGAAAACAACAAAAATATTGAAAAAACTACTGGTAGTAAATGCATAATCCAGGAAAAATATAAATCATCATGTCATTTTTAGGTCCAGAACAACACATTAAAGGATTTTTTTTAGAAGGGTAAATAGTTATGAAATATTTATAGAGAATATGAACATGGAAAAAATAATTTTAAATAAAAATTCACAATTACTAATTATTTTATATTGCTTAATGCTATTTAATTTTTTTCAAAACAATTCTTATATTCCATTTATGATCCTCATGAATTTTTAAATATAACAATATATCACCAATTAAACACAACCACAAACATGTTTACATATTAACAAAAAAATACTTATAAGACCCATAAATACATCAGCTACATTAGATAATTTATTATTCACAAAAAAAACTCAAAATACCCATATCTATTCATCAACAATTTCTTCTAAATATCTTACCCACCAAATGAAACCGAAAATACCAAGACCTCATATGAATCTAAAAAAAATACTATTATCCCATGATATGATCAATAAAATCATCTATATAAGGAATATGGAACTAATTAATAACATTGATGTAATTCAAGGAACTATAATCCCTGAAAATTTTCAGTAAGCTATAATTATTTTTAACAAATAAAACTGATTCATTACAAGGTGAAGTGATTGTATAAATAATAATTTATCTAGAAACACCAAAAACTTCTTTATCAATTCCAAAATTTCAACATGATCCATTAAATATGGGGGTTTTGAAAAAGGATTCCTGACCTATAATAACTCAATAGTATATTGAACCTATTAATTTGGAATGATACTGACTATTCATTAGTAAATACATCCAAAAAACCAATAACTACTAGGGAATAACTATTATTATAATTTTCTATCATTTAAATAGATTGAAAATGGTGACTTTAACATCATTCCCTAATCAATTTCTCATATATTTTTTATGTTATCAAAAATCATTGAAAAAAATTTCCTACCTCCAAAATATATCATTGCATGGTAAATTGATACCCCATATATACAAACAAAAATTAAAACTCTATTATAGTTATTTAAAATATATTTATAGGAAATATCATTCTATTAATAATAAAATAATTATTCCTATAAATAAATATTTATTTAATGTTTTTTCAAAGATTTTTCACCAAACATTTTATCATCTTTTCAGGAGGTGATATTCCAATTTTACATCAAAATTTCTAAAAACATTTTGGAATGTAAATTTAAAAAGGAATAAGAATATCTAAATAATATTAATAAAAGTTTAAAAAATCTATAACAAATTCAATAGATTTAGATATATTTGTTCACATTATTAGAAAATTATTTTAATACACCCTTTTTATTTCAGTTTTTATGATTTTGACCTTTAATAACTATATTCAAAAATTAGTCAATATAATGTAGCAACTCATTATAATGAAAACATCATATAATCAAATTATCATTGTTTTTATATTAATTTTTCTTGTAATCAAGAGCCACATGTCTAAATATTCTACATTATAAATATTTCTTAGATTTTATAAAATAAATTATTCATCATTAATTTTACCACACTTATCACATGATGTGAATAATTTTTTTCTATTTACATATTTCACTGATGTTAGCTTCCCCATTTCCTTCCATCAGAAACTTTTATTCATATTGTATTCATGGGTAACATTATGATATATAAAATTAATTTATAACTTTTGTCACATTGAACATGTTTCTCATAACTTTTGAATTCATAGGAATCCATTTTTTGCAATATCATTTTATGAATCTGGGGTGAAGATGATTAATTATATTATCAACATCATATATAAGGTTTAAGATGTTCCTTTCCAACAAATATAATTTTACTTCATACAAGGCCATGTAATTTTCCTCCATTTGACTCAATTCAAATAATTGTTTTCTCCATTCTATATGGAAAAATTCTAATCAAATATTTCATAATAAAAATATTCATAAATTCATCTTATTATATTGAATAAATATCTTCTTTTTTATTATTTATTCGTAATTGTTGACCAACCCTATTCAACTTCAACTTCAAAATGATAAATAGAAAGGGATACCAATCGATTACCTAGTAAATCAATGTCTTAAAATTTCATTGATAATTATTTAATCAATCTAGTGGGCATAATTGGAGGATATGGTCCATTTGGTACTAGATGGTCTGATTTCATAGAGTGCTCCACTATTGAAGTATTCGTCTTTAGTGAAAATGAGTTTTATCTCTATAGATAACACTACCATTTATAGAATATATCAAATAATCTATCACTATAAAAAACTAATCTATTCAAATTCTAACTTTCCGAGGTTATTGATTCATAAGGAAATCATCCCATTGATTGCTTACTACATTAGCGTCCAAGTATCATTTACAATAAATCCATTCAAAATATATATTGTTTTCAATAGATAAATTTTAATCATTAAATTATTTATCAATCCAAAATAACAATAATGTAATGTATTTTTAAGGGAATTAAATCAAAATTATTACTACCCCTAATGTGTTCGACAACCAGATCTTATATCAACTATAAGGACCATCCATAATCATTATATATTATACCCACATTAGAAAATAAATAACCTAATATCATTCCCATTTTTATATAGGTTTTGTAGTTTTAGAAATTTAATGCAAAATCAATACATAATAAACTAACACATTATAAATATGACTCCTATATTTAACATCCATTTCACCCACAATACATAACATTTAAAAATAATCCTATTTTATTGTCATGGAAAATATTCTTGAATTTTAAACTGACTTATATTTTTTTCTTAACCATACATAAATGTTGTGAAAACAATTTCAAAATGTGGGATAATCAAAAAATACATTCTATTATATATAAAAAAATAAATAAACCTAATATTCCATTTCTAAATCATTTAATAATAAATTTTTTTCCAATAATAAAATAATCCTTGAGCTCAAATAATCATTTTTATACAAATGAAAAGATATTTTATGATAAAATATATTCAAAAAATATATTTTAATAACAAATAATAGAAAAATCAAAGTCATTAGGGCTTCATTGAAAACATTATAACCCAAGAAAATAATTTCCCAAAATGTGTTCATTTTTAACCAAGTTGATAGTAATCATTCATTTAAATAAATAATTATAATATTTATAATTTAAAAAAAATATTTAAAAAAACTAATTATAATAAATAGAAGGTTTTTCTAGGTTCTATGAAAAATAAATGTTATAGAATATTTATATGACCCCTACACTTGGAATCACCATATCATCATCTTCTATCACAGTTTTCTGGATAACTCAATTATTACTTCATTAATTGGTACTCTATGTAGGGAAACTTATATTTATAATATTCATCTGGATAACATATCATTATGATCTATATATAAATCACCCATTATAATAAAAATAATCCAATAATATCCTCGTAGGTCATCGTTACTTCCGTACATGTATTTGAAAAAACAAAATTATAAAACTCAAACTATGCCACCTGACTAATTAAAATGTAGTATAAGTAATGTTTGAGATCAAACCCATAGAGATGGTGATTTTATATTGTTTAAAATTTCAAAATATTTATTTTATTAAATTTGAGAATGACTTAAATAGAAGGTTTTTTAAAATTTATTTGAAGAATTCAAAGTGGAAATGAGGTATTAGATTGATTGGTTGTGTGAAAATAGATTTTGAAAGTGCTCTGGGGATTGTAATTTCAAGTTTCTTGAGTAATTTTATTTAATAGAATAATTAATTAAAGATTGGTTTCTGAGTCAGGATGAGGGATATATAATGGTAATTTTATCTTCTCTTTAATGAGTAAAAATGCAACTTCCCTTGATCTAATAGTTTAAGGTGTTGCTGAATCATGTTTTTCCAGATAAGAATTTTAAATCCGGATTTCCAATAAATATGAAAATGGTTATGTTATCTTTAGTTTAGTAAATTGAAAATTTTAAATGTCCTTTTTCATTAAAATACTAAGAGTCATGATAAAAGAAAAATAAATTTATTATATGTTTTATATAGAATTTTCACAAACCAAATAATGAATAAAAAATAGAATAAAATATAATGTACCATTCCCCCTTTGATTAAATTAACTTAGAACTCGTCGGATTACCACCTCAGCCTAATGATGCGAGAACAAGAGAAGAGGAGAATTGAAAATAAAAATATAAAGGAAAATAAAAAAATAACTACGTAGGCGCCGCAGCTTCGCTCCAAAGATTTGATCTCCATCCAAATGTAAATTCCCTAAAGAATTGGTTGGTACCTCTATTTATAGTTTTGAATTGGGTCTTACCCATCCCTTATCCCAACAGGTACTTTTGGTGAATGATGTGTAATAGAGGTCCACTTTTTTGTGAATCCACATAATGCATGCGCGAATCTCAGATGATATTTTGGATATTGACCACGTACACAATGAGTACTTGGCCTACACATTTTGTACACATGGTCTTCATTACCTCTATTTCATCAAGAATCATTCATAAATATCATTTATAAATTTGATGTGTTAAAGATTGTACATCATGTACAAAAATTACATGACATGCACTTGTAGTTCAAAGCGTGTATGCTCATCCTGACTTTTAATGGTGGAATATTTTCTTCCTAATGAATACATGATGTGTACTTATGGTACACAATTTGTAATAATTTTTTATATAATTTATATCTTCATTCCTCTTTAACAATGTGGTGTCATTCAATGAGAAAAGATCACGGAAAGAAGGGTCATATTTCTCTTATTTAAACATATTTTTGTTCCTTTCTAAAAAATATATTGTATCCTGCCAGAAAATATAAACCATGTTCAATTGTCCAATAGTTAGAAAAAAATATTCATTTTAATACAAAAAATTATAAATTAAAACATTCTGAAATTTATGCATCGAATGCACCTATCAAACCCATAAAACTTTCATTTAGCCTTGTTCTCAAAGATGGAATCGCAATATACTACAATGAACTTCCACCTTATAGTGCATTTAATTCAATTTCAATAAACAAATAATCAAATAAAAAATTAAATTTCCGTGTATCACATAAGAAGATTTTTCCACACCACATTTTTCAATGAATCATTCAACCACGTATTTTAAATTAACTCTTTTGAAATAACCATGTATTTTAATTCATCCATTTTAATTTTTCAATTTATTATCAGTATGCATGCCACTTGTTATTTACCTTACGCGAATTTTTCCACTCATTTTTTGGTTATAAATATTTATTGAATTCAACAAATACGTTAAAAACTTGTAACTTACCATAGGCATGTAAGGTATCTAACATCTCTACCTCGTAAAGACCAAATTACAATTCATCCTGACAGATTTACCATTTTGAATCAAATGACTCCAAGGATTCAGGGTTGGTAGGTAAATGGAGTTAAAATTAAAGCTCAAAAGTAAGTTTTGTCTCTAAATATTTTTTCATTATAATAAAAGATAAGCTCAATAAAATTTTATTCATGTCATTTGGTTTGAAAAATTTACCAGTAGTGTTTGTGGATTTAATGAACAGTACTAATCATCTGTATCTAGATCAGTTCATGATGGTGTTTGTGGAAGACATCTTTCTATACTCTAAAACTCATGAGATTCATTCCAAACATCTTGAAATCATCTTGGGTACAAAAATAGATCATTAGTTATATTCCATGATATATAAGTGTTAGTTTTGGATTCACTATGTACACATTGTGGGGAATATCATCTAGAAGAAAGGTGTTTTAGTGGAGCCATAGAATGTTCGAGAAGTCATTTCAAAGGAGAATCCCTAGAATGTTATTGATATTTGATGCTCTCTGGGATTAGCTGAATATTACATGAGATTTCTCCAAGAATGATTCTATTTGGATGTGCCTCTTTAAATATTTAGAAAAAAGGGAGTGAAGTTTGAATAGTAAAAGGGCTGCAAGAGAGTATATCAATAGTAAAAGAAGCACATAACAATTGCACAAATTTTAATCTTATCCATGTCCAGGGAGAAGTATATGGTTTATTGTGATGGTTTTGGGATCAGACATGGAGATGTGCTGGTGTATGGAGATCAAGTTATGGTGTATGTGTATCAGCAATTGAGGCCTAATGAAATAAATTACCCTATGCACGTCCTTGAGTAGGCAGCAATGGGTTATTCTATTACTGTGTTGGATACATTATATTTTTGGAGAACGTTTTATAGTCTATAAATATAAAAAGATATTGAATTATATATTTTTACATCGTGATTTGAATTTCGGTAGCGGATATGGGTTGAGTATATAAAATCTTTTGATTTTTAGCTGGAATATACACCTGAGAAAGGAAATATAATGGCTTCATACTTGATTAGGAAAACTCAAAATCTATTGGTTCTGGAGTCAATTGTAGAGAAGAAGATGAGGACCTTGGTGGCTGAAATGCATGTGGTGGTTTAAGAGATTCATGAGTATATGGCATTTGTTTCAATTTCATTGGAGTCTACACTTTTGAGATGGATTATAGATAGATAGTTTGATTACCTAGAGCACTTATCCTTAATGAAAATATTTGAAGGTGGGGAAAATCTTAATAATTGTTTATAGATGAGGATGAGATCATCTATATAAATAATAGAGTTGTGGTGCCAATAAGAGTACAAGATTATCTCATGCAAGAAATTGATGCCTCAAAATGGGTGGTGGATTGAGGTGTAACAAGATAGTAACATGACCTATGATGATAGTTTTGGTGGTATATCATGAAAAAGAAGATATCATAATTTATAAAAGGATGACTCGCTAGTTAGATGATGAAGTTGGATCATTAATGACCTGG
Organism: Viscum album; assembly: GCA_963277665.1. Lineage (NCBI taxonomy): Eukaryota > Viridiplantae > Streptophyta > Magnoliopsida > Santalales > Viscaceae > Viscum > Viscum album. The sequence goes on along the minus strand of OY728156.1, from coordinate 111,993,356 downwards.
TGGATTACTATAAAAATTGCATAATTCGTAATAGAAGTGGGACAATGTGACCATGGATTTTTTTGTTGTTGGTATTTTGAAGATGCTTATGATGAATTATGCACTTTTTGTCATTATAGATCGACTAACAATGGAATCACATTTCTTACCTATAAGGTAAAACCTTATTTTATAATAGTTGGGAGAACTATATGTTCTAGAGATAGTCTATTTGTATGGAGTTCCACGAACTACAAGTTCAGTATATGATACAGGAATTACATAATTCTTTTTGTAGGGCAGGTAGAAATTTATTATCATAGAGGTATTATTAGGTATGGATTTCTAACCACTAGAATATGGTTTGTCATAAAGTAATGCATAGTTTACTGAGGAGATTCTATGATCATTCAATCTTTACATCAGTTGATCTTGGGAAGAGAAATGTTCTTTAGTTGAGTTTACCTATGACAATAGTTATCAAGAAACCATAGAGATGGAACCATATGAGTCTCTTCATGTAGATCACCACTATGCTGGATGAAGGCTAGTGAGACAGAGTTATTTGTACTAAGTCTCACATAGGAGACATTGGAGAAGGTATATTTGATTCAGAAACATATGTCATTGGCTCCGAGTAAACAGAAGTCGTATGGTGACAGACAAATATGGCACCTAGATTTTGTAGTGGGTGATCGTTTTTTCTTTCCGGAGTAACCTATGTTGGGTAACCACAATATATGGAGCTAGGTAAATTTGGTGCCAAAGTTTGTTGGTCCCTTTCATATAGTAGAGATAATCAGGCCAGTGGCATACAGATTCTCTCTTCCACAAAGATACAACACTATGCATCTTGTTTTCCATGAATAAAAACTATAGTGGCATCACCCAGACGCTTCTCGCATGATCAATGTGGATCAGGTTGACCTTAATAAAGATGCTTCCTTTGAGGATAATCTATTATATTATTTGGATTGTAGTGAGAAAGTGTTTTGTCGAAAGACTATTTCGATAGTTTTTGTATTATGGAAACATGGATGTTCTCAAATAAGAAACGTTGGAAAATATAATCAGATATGAGGTCTCAATTTCCTGGACTTTTTTGGATTAGAATCTTATAAGTTGTTGGAAGTGAAGATCAAGGATGATCTCTTATAATGTGGTGAGATGGTAGGATCCCAAAATTTTCTATAGTTATCTCATGCAAGATTACAGGTAATTATTGTTTTTTTACTTAAGAACCTTTGATTAGAGTTATTTATTGCGATGGGTTTGGGTGAAGTCTTTGAAAACAATGGAGAGAAGATGTTGTGCATGGTTTGCATACGGTTTGTAAAAACTGTGTATATATATAGAAGAAACCTTGTTCTCTATGGTATTTTGATGAAAAACTCCAACAAGGATAAAGAAATGATTTAGAGAATGTGTGAGGTAGCTGTGTGTAGTTCCCCTTGAAGTAGTGGATATCACACAGTTAGTGCTATGTTTGTTCTACTAAACAATACATGGGCCAACTGTGAGAACCTAAAATAGTGTATCTCACTAGTTTTTAACATTTAAAGACTAGATTCACCTCATATGCGTCCCTAACAAGGGATATTTTCATCCAAAGGTTAATATAAGGTTCTCCCATCTACATGGAGGGATTCCAATGTCATACAAACTCTATTCATCAATATTGAAATCCTAAATGAATGATTATTTCTCCTCTCAGTACGAGGATCAAATACAAATGATTTTTCTATTCATTATCCTTTCTTTCCTTCTTCCATTGGTGGATTATATCCTCTATTTTCTTAGATTTAAACATATGTGGTCAGATCTCAATCTGGGATTTGAGATCTAGATCAAGAATAAATGGATCTTGATATCTTGATTTTGGTTTAGGGTGTTATATCTAGATATCATACACACACCATTGTGGTACATGGATTTTGAGGATTTCCATTAAGTGAACATACATCAATGAATTAAGGTAGGTGATCAAAATTTAATTCCCACAGTCATGGATTTGATATGTATATAAAAAATTGTAAAATTTCTAATATCCTTTTGAAATTTGATTTATTAAATTGGGTTTATTATATTTTCCAATTGATTTATCAAAGCATTGTTGAAATAGTTTATTGCTTGTGGAATGGATCATGAGACAAAGGGGATTCACAATTAGATACATTATTGGGGGAAATTCATCATACAAGGTAGGGGTTGTAATCTAGATAATTAATAGGGAGAATAATTATGAAATTTTGAAATGGATAAGTTGAGATAATTAATTATTGATTAATTATATGCCTTCGATAATATGATCTAGTTAATTTATTATGGGATTAATTATAGAATGTTGATATTAGAATGAGAAAATTAATTATGGAAAATTAATTATTGAATATGAATTGTGATATTCATTAATTAATTGATGTATTGTTTAATGGATTAAAGATCATAGTCAATTATTGAGTTAACTAATGAGATAGATGTTTTTAACTAATTTTTTAATTAATAATGGGATTGTGGTTGATAATTAATTCGTATATTAATTATTTGATAAAAAATAGGAACATAGTCACTTAAATTTAATAGTACAAATGGTTACATGGTTATCATACTTATGAGTATTGAGGATGGGAACATGGTCATTATAAATTATTAAGATTACATGGTAACACATTCATTGTATTTATCTGTAATGATAACGGGAACTTGATAATTATATTGATGTGTAAGCATGTTAACGTGGAAATTTTACAAATGTTTTTTAAATAGGAAAATTTGGAAAAGTTTATTTTAAATAAGAAATTAATAAATAAAAATAATAGAACTTAGAGTTATAGCCTCACAATATAATATTGGATCTATAGAATGAGTCGAATTAGGTTTTGAGATATTGTAGAACCTTTGAATACTTCAGTCTTAAAAAATAATAAGGTATTATGATATTATATTAACTAGGTAACACTTTGGGATAAGGTATGTGAGGAAGTTAGTATTGAGTTAAATCTAACCGTGGGAACTCACGAGTTAATTAAGATACATAAGAACAAATTATAATGTAATAACTGGTTATTTATTAGTTGTTCTTATTTATTATAGATCTACATGCATTTTTTGAAAGGAAATGTTTTAGAAATCATTTCTAGGGGATAACTGAGTTGTAATCGTACCATATTTTGGATGTTTGAACAGAATCTGAATAGATTTTATTGTTACAGGAATGGATAAGAGAAACCCCCCAAGGATAGGTGGATGATTAGGGATTGAGGTTGGAGGAGGGAACCGTACAAAATTTGGGACCCATCTGGGGAGTCATTTTGTCTTAACATTTAGTTTCATTATAGTCACATCACACTTGTATTGGAGTACCATGTTTAACCCTTCAGCTAAGTATTGTATTTTTTTATCTTGTGACATGAATATTGTTCTGGTTATATATTCTTCCGCATATATTTATTTTTTTGGTAGGTTATTTATTCTAATAATTAATGGTTTCATTTCCCTACGACTTACTTATCAAACACACACTTCTATTCAACAACCTCGAACATATGGGGCGGCATGCTTGAAGTCATGTGGTGAACTGGCTCAGAGCACCACTGTGTGGTACCCGGGTTGATATATTACAAGGAATTTCCTGACCGAGTAGAATATATGGGGTCTATTTCATTATAATGTATAAATAATGATCCAAGTAGATAAAAATTTCTAAAATACATATAAAAATAGAAAAAATATTTTTAGGAGAAAAAATGAATTTTTTACAAAAGGAAAATAAATAAACCCACATTAATTGACTTTAAAAAAATTTGATTTGAAATTTAAATTGAATAAGAAACCCTTATGTTGATGATGAAATATGATTTAAAAGGAATATAATATACAGAATATGGAAATTAAAATATAATTTAATTACATTTATTAATTATAAATGAGGGATATATGGTAGTGATTATATCATAACGATAGAAATTAGGGTGCAGAATATCCCACATGCCTTGTGGGATTGGAAATATAGACAAATAAAACCAGTTAACCATGATATACATTGAATTGAATGTAATTTAATAAAATTACATGTTTCTAATATTAAAAAATTATTAACAAATTAAATATGGTAAAATAAAATTGTTAGAAAGTAACCGCACTACATTAATGATATCATGTTGTGTAATAATAATTTTTTCCAATAAAATAAAATTCAATTAAATGAACCCCTTACCTTATTTCTTGAATTCTAATAAATTATTGAATCTACTATATAAAAACAATACTAATCACCTAATTATTTAATTATATCATATCTACTAAATTTTATAAAAATAATATTTAGTTATAATTCATATATAAATTAGTTATTTATCATATATTTTTATTATTGGGGGTGAGTAATCTTGATCCTTTTGAATTAGTTTCATAATAGGAGTGTTATTATTCATTATTCACCCGAAATTTATCATCCAAATATAGTAAATTTTTTATTATTTATTATTTATTATTTATTATGTTTTGTAATATTATAGTTTTATTATATGGTAGTTTTATTTGCAGTTCTTATTGATGAAACAGGCACTAAACAAGTTTGATGCTTTTAAAAAAATAAACATTGGTATCTTAATTGATGATATCATATTAGTGTTTAAATTTTAATAACAAAATATATTCATAATTTGATTATTCATATGATATGTAATCATAAAATTAGTTCTCATTGAAATCCCTAAGATTTTTTTTATTGCATCGTCCACATAGGTCGTTATACATACCTCATTATGAATATACATTAATTATTGGATGATTATGGTTATTAAAGTGTTTTATATTCTCATAATTTCATATTAATGGAAGAATAATGATATTATTTTGATAATTATAAGGAATTTAAATATATTTTAATGTTTTCTAATAAATTTATATTTCTTATATTATAATTGAGAAATGTTACTTTATGATGGCGTTAATATGTACAACACATGATTAATGTTTTCATTTCTTAAATAATTAGAGGGAATGAATGTGAACTAGAATATTTTTCATGATTATAATAATTATATTATATATATCATATTTATACTTCAATTTCACAATTATAATTAGTAATAATTTGTGGTGGTGAAAAAAACTGTAATGATCATTTTGTGGAGGCTTTAGTTCGTAAAACACATGAATGAAGGAAAAGTTTTTAATACAAAAGGTTTAAGTGGTTAGATATAATTCTCATATATTAACAAGGTATATCATATAAACTCCACATATTTCATTAAATATTTATTAAATAATTTTTTTTGGTAAATTAATAATGAAAAGAATACTGGTAAGGTGAAAACAATCATGTCAGGGACATGCTCATTCCCTTAGAAGACACTTTAGAAATGGATGTCTTGTACCAATATCATGGGGACATAGTCTAAATGAAAATGAAGTGTACTATTTGGGATGGAAAAATTTTATATTTTTATGAAGAATTTTTTTTGTATCTTCTTGAAGGGTTTTTAGAGGACCCTTTTATAAATTGTGAGAATGAAATTTTTGTATTTATTGAATGTTAATATATAGAGAGAACATATTAAACAATTCATGTAGCTCAAAAAATGGACATAATATAGTGTAGGATTATTTAATATCTATAATAATTTAACTATTCATTCTCACTCAGTTAAAAATATGTATTTAGGTTTTTTAGTGATATCCGTTTTAATTTATCGCTTTACAACGATATGAAATTTTTAATAAAGATATTTATATTTAATGAATAAAAATATAATAGACCTTTTAAATTATTTTGAAATTTTTATTTGAAATATTATATTAATTTATTCCTATAATATTTCTATGTTCATAACAAATCACATCCAATATTAGCTTATGTAACATGTAACAAAATTAGAAGAAGTATATTTCTAACATTAAGAATTATGTGTTGATTAAAGTTATCCATATAAATTTTTTCCATGATGTATGTTGTTTTATTATAAAAAATATTTTTATTTCAAAAAAATGAAAAACCAAATTTTAAAAATATGTTATTTAAATAAAAAACACCAAAAATAATTTTTCTTAGATTATGTTACATATGTTCCTATAAACATAGTCGTAATTTCTCTATAATTTACAATGTATATATAAATATATGTGTTTTGTAATTAAAAAAATATTTGATAAAGTTAAATGATTATTAACTTATGAGTATATCTTAAATAAATATAATTTTTATTTTTTGAAGATAATAATTTTTCTCTTCACCTAAAAGTCAATTTTTTCATAAAAATAAAAAACATTGAATATATGTATTTAAGAATGATAAATTAAAAATCTATTTTAATTTTAAAATATTGTATAATTTAAAAAAATTAACTATGATTGAAAACTTAATTTTTAAAAAAATAATTTTTTTTTAAAAATTGACCATTTAAGACATTTTGAAATCTGTGTAGTATTTCAAAAGTCATTAAATAATTAATTTTTAAATAAAAATATAAATATTAAAATAATATATAATATCAAAATATCATTTTTATATATTATAAAAATATTAAACACTTTTTATGAATATAGTTACTTGATAAAAAATAATCTCTTCATATTAAATCATATTATTTAAATATTGTATAAATTTAACCTTTTTTAATTGATTTATTTCATTTAATTTGTTAAAGGTGTTATTATTATACTAATTTTCTTAATAATAATCATCAAATAGGTCATTTAGCATTCTAGGTCAATGTTTCATGTATATCAAGTAATTTATTTAGTATTTATTTATAAGAGTACATATTATGAAATAATGAGGTGTTATATTCCCCAAAAAATATTAAATGTACTTAAAATATTATTTTACATTAAAAAATGGATGATGATATATTATCTATATTAAATGCAATTTATATCCTCTATTAAGATATATATGAGATTATCCATATAAAATTTATGAAATTATTTTTCCAAAATATGTTTCATTAAGAGTTCTTTGAAACATACCATTCGAAACATCATTTATATGATTTTATTTCCAAAAAATATTAAATTTAAAATGATTATGATAATATAAAATAAGGTTAGAGTAAATTAAAATATGAACACGATTTTCACAATCCAAGGATTTATTCTCCAATGACAATTTCATTTCAACCAATGATACTTTTATTTCAATTTTTTTGCATTTTGTTCAACCCAAAACTCCTTTAGCTCAACCTAAGTAACATTTTGTTATGATCTGACATAATTATTTAATGAATTCCTTAATTTAAATAGGATATAAATCCTTTTTAATAGATTATAAATAAATTGTGCTTAACTAAATCATATTCCATGGGAGTGTCTATAAATGAGTATAGTAATAGACCAACTCTATATGAACACGGGTGAAGAATGAGATGCTACTCAACCATAATTTTTGTGTGATTCACCCAAGGTGAGTATATTAAAATTTAATTTCTTATTTTTACTAAAAAAATAGTGATTTAATTTCTATGAAACCACAAATTCTATTATTTACCTAAATTATCATAACTTTATCTTTAACATAGAATCATCATTAGGGATTTTCCTAAGGTTCTCTAATCCAAATTCAAAAGATATGTAATATAATAATAAAATCTATTCATACCTAATATGATAAAAACTATAGTTACTCATGATAATCATATGTTAATTTTTAGTCATTTTTATAGTTAAATAACACATCTCACAAACTAATTTAAAATTCCACAAAATAGAAGGATTATTGACATTGGTGTCTAGCTACATATGAAATTTATTTTATAATACTTGTGAGCATTTGTCTACAATTGATCCTCACTAGACTACATCTAGGATTTTTTTAAGTTATACTAACCTTTATAATATTATTAATTAAAACTTAAGAAATGTATGATTTCAATCTTTCAATAACGGTGAACATATATGATGACAATTGAAGAGTAAAAGTTAGAATAATAGGATTATAGGGGTATAATCGGGAAAAATATTAATGTTATAACCAACAAATAATAGATAATGAATCATGATATGAGGCATCAAATAACAAAATAATACATCATCAAAATTTAGCATATAATATAATGATGAAATGTATAGTTAATCATTGGAACATTAGTCAATAACCATTATCCACCAGAGTATAACATATATATTCATTAGAAATGTCATGAAAACATTAGATTGGGAAATTTATATACATTAACCACAATATCAAATGAAAATATTTAGAAAAACTAAACATTACAAGATAATACCATTCCCATTGGAAATAAATCTTTAACTATCATATTAGAGGGAAATAAAGATCCTCGTCTATAATTATCCAAATATATTACTACCACCTCAACACAATCATTAATCATGTCATATATATGACATGAAATTAAAATGGTAGTTTAATCCATTTTAAATAGAATCACAAAATTTATTAATACATAGTTCCATCAATAATCATAACCTAATAATCCCATAGAAAATAAATCTGTATCCATTAATATTTAATAACATTCTTGGTAAATAACATTTGTTAAGATAATAAATAATATAATATTTATACCATATATATTAAGGGTAAATGATTATGTTAATAATATCCACATTCATTCATGATATAATATCTAGGTAAAAAAACAATAATCAAATGAAAAGAAATAGAGGCTTTATAAATAATTGATATTTAGAAAAATTGGTTTCACTTAATAATGGATGATTTGGGAAAACAATTCAAATGATTGATCATATATTTGATAAATATAATATCAAAAATTAATTAAAATGAAATAATGTTTATGGAATCACTTTAAAAGTATCCCTGATCAAGAAAATGATATGTCTATGTGCAACAAATTCGAATAAAAATGATTTTTTTAGTTTTTAATAAATGACGATTTTAATAAAAGATATCCTTGATCATCTAAAATCATTATAAAAGAAATATTTTATAAATCCAGTGTATAAAAATTTCTTTTCAAAATCAAGAATATATATAGAAAATGATTATTATAAAATAGAAATGGTAAAAAATATTTATATTCTCTTGAAAAAAATTAAATGGATATTAATCACTAATTTTAAAGAAAATGTTCTATAATGAAAACATTAAATATTTTAGTAAAACATGTAAATATATTAAATATCTAGAAAATTCTAATCAATTATTGAGGAATATAAAAGCATAGTTTTTTAAAAATTTAGTGAATATGGACACTGAATGGGGGAGGTTCACAACTAAGAAGTATAGGCTACATTGCTTTCAATAAAAGAGGTTAATAATGAACCAAATTGGAAAATGAAATTGTTATAAGACAAATAAAATAAAAAAACCATATGAGAAGAAAATGATTTTTTATATTATAATGGAAGATCCTAAAAATTCTCCAGATATATTATCATTCAAAAGAAATCTAAATGGGAAATTGGTACTGAAGAAGAAATTGACCTACTATTGGAATCATTGGAAATGAAATAACATAAGATAGATACAATGAAATTAAAATAAATATTTAATGAAAATTAATTTGTACAATATATTTGAATTAAATTGGGTATTTTTAACAATATATAAAAGTTATTAGTGTTCATGTTATCAAATATGCCTCATGGAATTGGAAATAGTGAATAATAAAACATTGCATCCTTGATATACATTGAATCAAAATACATTAAATATTGTAAAATGATTTATACTATCAAACTCAATGAAATACATGAAAATTGAAAAATAAATACATTAGGTAGTAATTGTATGATATAAAATATATTATTTTTTATAATAAGAACTATATCCAAAGAAAATAAATTTTTTACAATTTTCTCATACCTTAATTCCGAAAATTTATAAAATATCATGAATCTGTTGAATAAAAATATCAACTATTTTAATATCCTATTTATGAAAATTATTCATATCTATAAACTTTTATAAAGGTTATTTTTAAAAATTATATTTTATTAGTTTTTTTTAACTATTTTATATATCTAGAGTGATTAATGTGGATCATATTGAATAGGTTTAAGAATAGATTTGTTGTTCAATGTTTTTCAGAAAATAAATATAATTTTGAAGTCATAAAATTTTCTAGAATTGAAAATTTTAAATAATTCATATTTTATAATTTAATTCTGTTTCAGTAGTGGTTACAATTCCTATAGAAGAAGTTAGTGACAATCATATTTCTCTGAAGTTTTGAAAATATAGAGTGGTACAATTATTAATGAGTCAATATAAATGCTCTAATTCAATAATTGATGTCAATTATTTATTTTATTACTAATATAATATAATATTAGTATATAACTTATCATAGTAATACATGATATTATTTTATGATATTGTTTATTTTGATGGTTGCATTTCCCCAATAATGAATAAAAATTACTTAATAGCTAATTCTGTTAATGAAATTAGATTTTTTTTAAAAATTTATGTCACTATTAAGGAAGAATAATAGTACTATATAGAAACTTTGAAGGTGGTGAGTAATATTTGTGTATTTTTTAATTAATAATACTGAAAAAAATCTAGGTGGTAGTCTACAAAACACACAAATAGATTTTTTATTTCCAAGCGAATGAGAGTGAATAAAGGTTAATTATAATATCTCTATTAATTGTCATAATGATATTATATATGCCATATTTATTACCAAATATTCCCATAATAATCAGAAAATAGAGGTAGTTTTGAAAATAAAATCAAAGTCATTACTCTATGGAGGTGGTAATATATACAATACATGTATAGTGGTTTCATTTTAATTAACAGAAAATAGGAATTGTGGTCAATAGTTTTTCTCATAGCATAATAACTATCATTATAAAAAATATATTTGTTTATTTTATAATAAAAACCCTAATTAGGATGAGTGGGGACCACTTAAAGATCATAAAGTAAGAAAATAAAAACAATAACCCATCAATCCACCAAAAACCATCAAGACAATGTTTAAAAAAATATCTGCAATCCCTATTCCAAATTCCAAATTTGGAAACACTTTTAGAAACCATTACAGTTCATTGATCCACCACCCTCCACATTTTCAAATTCAAATATTAAAATGAAATGAAAGCAGCAGTGGATGACTTACCGCATCACACATTGATATAAGTAACTTGAGACACCATCACTTTCATCATCACCTATAATGATGGAAAGAGAATCCCACCCCATCATCAGCCCTAAATAGATAAGAACAAAATAGAACACCTCCATTCAATGAATTTGATACAATATCATCCATGTGAGATCTTAAAACTATAGAATATACAAATCATCAAAAGAACCATCATCCAAAACATTTATAAAGGGGAGAAGACAATATAGGTGACACCTCATGGATAATGGTTGACTACATTAATTGGACATTACGAATCATCCAACATAACCATTTCACCATATCAACATAGAGAGGTGTGTTGGAATAGGATCCTAGAGTAAATATTGAGGTGAGGGGGCTTTGACATTATGATACAACCTATCATAAGACATAATTTCTTCTATGATGGTGATGAAAAATTAGCACTAGAGATCATCATCTCCATTTACACTAAGAAACAACTTACGTCATAGAAAGAAGATATACACAGCCTAAGAAGAAGAAGATATGATGAAGCACTAACACCCATCCAAAAGAACTCACTAAAAATAATCATCTTTGATGATGATGAAAGACTATATACATCCAAAACCAAACCACCAAGAACCACATAACCATCAAGTGAGAACAACAATGAAATATCATAGGGCCAAAAATTGAACATATCTTGAGAAAATAGAACCTGATAAACCAACATCTGTGTGGATGAAGATCCATATTATCACTCCACTATCGAAATCCCAATCATTCTAGGAAAAAATATAATTAGATCATAATAAGGTCTAGTATGATTGTAATGTTATAATGTGTATTACAGGAGGAATCATGTAACATTGTACACAAAATCACAACTCAATCGTGATAAGAAATACATAACTGAATGTTTCCAATGGAAAAATCTAAAACCACCATGTTTGTAAACACAATGACCATGATTGGGGTCTGTATAGTGGGACTAAAAGAAAGAGTAGTGGTTGAAATATAATAGGGACCAAACCGCAAGAGAGATAGAGGGTGATCAATGAGAAAGGACACCATCACTGTAAGAGAAGATCCACAAAAACTAGAGAGGATGAAACATTAGAGAGCCATATTCCCTGAGAATATAGAATGAGCTTCATCATCATCAGAGATGGTGATAGATGTGGGAACCTCAAGGGTGAAACAATAGGATGCATGTGAGAGACCACTCTCAAGAGAGAAAGGCGACATGGAATCAAAAACACATAAAACTCATCACAAATACAAAACATTTATATATTTATATGAATTAGAAAATTAGGATAAATAAATTAAGATCTTTTAGAAAGTATGTGAGGGAAAAAGTAACTCTCAACGATTAATTGGGGTCCTCTTTTAATAAATCATTGTAAATGGAGATCTTATGAAAATATATTTTGGCAAGATTTTCATTTAAAAAATATGATTATATGTGAATGAAAAAATGTATAGTTTAATGAGGAATGCTAATTTTTTGGGTGGTCCTGATGGGGTTGTGATAGACCCCATTTATAAGTTGTAATAAAGAAATTTTTTAAATTATAACCTATTTATAAAATGGGAGCTCATGTTTAACAAAACATGAGGCTCAAAAATGGATAAAATTAATTTTGGAAAGAAATGCGGTTAATAATCCCAAAAAAATCAAATAATTATAGGTTTTATATATTTTCATAAGTCCATTAGTCTTTGAATATTCACATTTAAAATTTTTGGGATTACCATGGAAAAAAAATTTACCAATGTGATTGATGTTCAATTCATATACATAAAATAATCCTTAATAAACTATTTTTACCTAGTAATTCCATATATCAAATCAATTTTTCAAAAAAAAATTCATTGTATAAGAATATAATTTTTAACATTAGGTCATGAGTCATGTATAAGCACGTTTTGAGAAATAGTGTACTTTTAAATGTAAAACTTATTTGTAGGGTAGAATTATCATTATGTCAAATTTTAATAATATAAATTATTTTACAATAAAACAAAAAAAATTACTATATTTAAATATATTACATTCCCATTTTTTATGAAAATATCATTTCATTAAAAAAATTCTAGAAATAATTTTTATTATAAACTATTATATAAGTTTCTCAAATAATAAAAAAATGTTTTCTATGTTCAACATAATTTTTTATAAAATATATATTTTATTGATAATAAACATATTTAATAAATATAATGGTTTATAAACAAAATGGTCTTTCTTATATTATTTCAAGGTTACAGATTTTAGAAAAAAGTAATTTTATTTATTCACATAAAAGGAAATTATTTTAAAAATTCTATGAAAAATAGTCAATGCTAATTTTAAATGAATAATTAAAAAATTATGTTAATTTTATTGAATTAAAATTTTTAAATGAAAATAAAAAATATAATTAATAACCTCTTTTATCAAAAAATGATATTTAAAATATTAATTCACCTTATTAAAATTTTATACCAACTCTTAATATAAGTAATGTTAATATATTATTTTATATATTAAAAGTTTATATATTATTGAAATAACAGTTTAATATATTAACACAACACATTCGAAAAATATTTACATGAAGAATAAATATATTTTATTATAAAATAATACTAATTGTATATACTATAAATGTAAGTATTTATAATTCATAAATATCAATTTATTTACTAAAAGTTTTATTATTCTCATAATTTTTTAATAGTAGAATTCAATATTTCACGACACATTCTAGTTTAATCATTAATGTGAAAAAACAATTAACATAATTTATATTTAAAATTAAACCTATTATTAAATTCAAGAGGTTATTCATATAAAGTAACATAATATAAGTCTTCCAATTACCTACTCCCCCATGACCTGCCACAATAACTACCAATTTTACCATGCGATTTCATCATAACCTACTGATAAATTTGTGATTTTCTTTTTTGTGCAACCTTTAATATGTTCTTTGACTATTTTTGGGTTGTATTATCACATTTTAGGAATAAACTAAACATATCAATTATTTTTTTGTCATTAATGGTAAATAATTATAAGAATATATAATATATAATTAGTAATATTTTTAGTTTAGTTAGATGTGATTAAAAACAATCAAGAAAAAATTTGATAAAAAATCATAATTGTGAAAAATACAAAGCACCTCAATGGAAAAATATTGGTATTTTGAGTGTTATATTCAAAAATGGAGTTAAAATTTCTTGTATTGTACCTAATTCTATGGTATGTAACTCTATAAAATATCAAAATAACAACTAATCTTTTTATATTTCCAAATAGTGGAATCATGGGAGTGAATGATAATTGTACACCATCAACTTAAAAATTCCCTAATATGTTCATATCTCCCATTATAAGAATTTTATTTTTAAATGTTTATTGTGTTAAACACCATGAGATAGGAATATAATAATATGTTTTTTTATAAAGAAAATTTTAATTTTTATAATTACCAATAAATTTTATGGAATTAGTATTGTAATTATTCTTTTTTAATAAAACATTCACATATAGCTATAAATTGTCATATGGGATCTCTATTTTGGATTTTGGCTTGGGGAGTGACATTTTACAATTTTAGAGATTCTTAGGGAATACTAATAACCAAAATAATTCAATACGTTTTGAATTTAATTGGAATATCTAGCATTATTATAGAGATCAATTTTTCTTTCCCTTTCCTATCGATTGTAATCTACAAATAAAGAAATCATTATAATGGATCTATGAATATAGAAATAAGTTTTTTTTAAATTTATTTGATTATTTTTTATTTAATTTAATTTTATAAAAGATGTATTATTTATTTTAATATATATTACAGTATATGAATACCTTTTAGTACATAAATTTAAAATTATTTTCATTCTTATTGATTGATTGTGTGTTTATTAAATCATAACCCATATAGTTAATGCTATAATGAGTGAGGATCCTATTATTTATTGTCTATCTAAAATCATAGTATGTTTTGGAACACTCTGATGCATTGACATGGTCTATACCTTGGATAATTGGTAGTACACTATGGATTACATATAAATTCCATGATTTAAAGGTCAAGAGGAAAATAAATTTATCTACTAAATCCCAACCTAGGGTGTGTATAAAATCAAATTAATTTAAGAGAGAATGATTTTTGGTTAATATTCATAGTGAAAATTAAATGATCACCTATCCATATCCCTATTAGAGAAATTCTAATTATCAAATATATATTTTTATATTTTACTTTATTAGTTTATTATAAATTTTAGTTTTTTTCAAAACCCCCAATTTTCATTTCATTTATGAAAACTTTTTTAAAAAATTATTAACCTTTTACAATAATTTATAAATAATATAATTAGTTAAATAGAAATAATTTATTTATTTAAATGAAATTAATTTTATTTGTAAAATTATCATGGTAAAAGTTTGGGGTCATTTTTGGTGAGCGAAAAATTTTATAGTATATTTTATTTATATATACATTCTGAAGTAAATATAATTTTTTTTTTCTGATTTCTTATATATATTGACGTTTTTTATTTTTATAACATGTTTTTTTGGACAATCTCAACTCCCACCTCAAAAAAATTATGGAATTTCTATTACTCTAACTCATTATGCTGACCAGTTCACTAAATGATGAGACCCTTTTTTAGAGTAATGTGACATTTTTTAAACATTATAAATTTTAAAAAACCACTATCAGTGAACCTTAAACCGATATTAATTTTCAATATAAGGATAATCAATCCTTTAGTAAAAATATTATTGTATCCACCAATAAAAATCATGATAATAATTAGAGAAGTGTAGTCATATTCCAAAACAAAAAAGAAATTTACAACCACCAAAAAATATTTATCAAACCCACCAACATACCCTAATTGTAACCTAAATACATGAAGTAAATGGATGAATAATAATATCAATTTTATATAATAACACAATCTTTGGTACAATACCAAAGCACATAATTAGTCTAACTCGAAAACATAACAATGGAAATTCATTGACAAGGGATAGATAATGTCCCTTCTAAACCTATAGTAAACCCAATGTATAGAGGAAATTATATTTATATTACACTAAAATGTGGTTCATAACATAACAAAACTACTGAAACTACACCTGAGTTTTTTTTCCTTGAAATTATGTTTCTAAGAAATCCCTAAAATCCAAAAATATTAAAATTTTATTATAGAGCTGAAACATGATAAGGTAATGATGATGACTATTTTTTAACCTATTATAAAAATAATTCCTAAATAATTCACTAAATTATCAAATCAACTATGAAAATATAAATAAAATAACATTGACATGGAAATTTTGGTGTATTTTTTTGGAGATTCAGATTAATAATCTTTAAGTCTATATTCAAAATAAAATTCCTTGATATTCCATATTTAAAAGTGAGATGTATACCCACCAATTATATGAAGATTTTATGTATTTAAAATGGTGAAATTGACACAAAAAATATCTATATTGATGAAAAATAATTGTAAAACTACATTTAATGATCATAGAAATTTCATTATTCTATGTTCCATATGTGATTTATTCCTTTTTAGTGTTATGCTTGATTTTTTTATTAAAAATTTTTAATAAATCATTCCGTATCATTTTTTTAATGGTTTAGGTGTTAAAAACATTTTAAATAGTCATTAAACTAAATAAATAGAACCCCGAAACACCATTGGTTTGTTAAATGTTGTTATTTTGAAGGTGAAAAAAATTTACAATTCATAATAAATTTTATTTGATATAACTGACCATAAAAACATAATTTAAAATTCCCTAAAAAATTAGTTACATTTAATGGAATCCATTAAACCTATAATTTATATAATATTATATAATATATAGAATGTTTGGATATATTTTCCCCTTTAATAACCATAATTCCCTAAATAAACCTCAAATGAGCATTCCCCACAATCAGTTAATTTCATTAAAGTACTCCCCATTCACATGGACATATATCTTTATTACCTAAATCATTTATATGTCTTAATAATATATTTAAATTCCAATTTTTTTTTGAAATAATATAATTTATGTATATTTATTGGGGATTTCCTATATCCTTTGAATATAAAAATTTTCAATTATTTTTATAATCATGTAAAAGATGAATCTTACATTGATTACGATATCATGGAAAATATTAATGGGGTTATAGAATTATTATAAATCATTCATTCTAGTAAACAAAACATCAAAAACAATTAAACTCAACTCACTTCAACCAAATTTAATATAATCCTTTGTATGTAATAAAAATAATTTTCCAATCATAATTAATAGTTAACTACCTACAAGGAATGTATTACAATTTATTGACATATTATGGTCTTATAAATCATCATTATATGAATCACATTCTATAATTATTAGTATAATCCCATACATTTTCACGAATTGTATATTATTAAATAATAATTTGAAACTTTTTGGTAGAAATAATGATTACTAAACTAAATACACATTGATATCAATATATATTTTCTATGTTAATAATATTTTATCATATATCCGATAAAAAATAGTTTGGTATGGTGTTATTTTTTTATAATAAAACTATTCTAATAGTTCTTAAAAATTATAATAATTAGTTTTAATAAATATATGAGAGTATAAGTTATATGTTTTTATACACTATAACTATGTAAACAAGAACACTTGAAATGATTTGTTCCAACCATCTTTCATCAACCAGATATTAATCATTTTAGACATTATATATCACTACTATATTATCTATTAGTATATATGATATATTAACATTCATATTTCTCTATAGGATTATGAGAAAATCACTATTACTTTATCATATGGTATATTTTTATATAAGAATATGTAATTTTTTCTATTTTATTCTCAATTTACACTATCAACCAACATAGTTGTTATAATTTTATATTACATAGATAATTCCACCGATGTAAAAAATGGTTTATCTGATGATATATCAATCTCATTTTCATGAATTTTATTGATAATTTTAGTGTTATAATTTATTATTTTTTTGTAATTTATTATGTGTTAAATTATAAAAAATTTCATTCCAAATTCTTTCAAGATAAAGCTTTTAGAAATTTCTAATCCATAAATCTATCCTTGTGAATAAATTAAAATTTAATATTAATTATTTATATACCATTACCCAAAAAGTTATAAAATTAAAGTCTATTCTATGGTCATAATGGATTTTATCACCATTTTAACCGTGACTATATTATTATTTTACTACCCCTTTGCCGATTACTCTAGAAATTGATGGAATTTGACATTTAAAAAATTTAATTGTGATTTTAGTAAATTTAATTTGTGTCTGATGATAATTATAATAACCCATCCAGGATATATGATTAAAAATATTTTTTATTAGTAATTAAAAAATATATCAATCGATCCTTGAGTACTATTGGATAATACATAACTCACATGGCCTTATTAATGAAAACAATAAACAAATGAAATATAATTTCACGTAATTTTTTATTACAATTGTATATATGTATCATATTTTTTAGATGATTAATTGAAAATTATTATAATAATGAATTCATAAAAATATCTATAATAAAATAAATTCTATGCATATATAATTCACTTTAAGATCCTCTATTATGGATTAAATTTAGAAATTTATGTTAATCATGTAATAGATAATGTGGTGCTCAAATAGATCAGAAAGACTAATTTATTGTTGGATATTGACTCATCCATTCCACTCTAACAAATTATAATTTAATGAATAATTGATTTTAACATGTTTAAGATATTACTCAATGATATTAATAGAATGAAAATTACTTTTTAATATCTTTCATTCCTAGTATTTACAATAAAAATGGTCCTCAATATTGAAAAATAAAATGTCAATAGTATATTGAGACCA
Organism: Viscum album; assembly: GCA_963277665.1. Taxonomy (NCBI): domain Eukaryota; kingdom Viridiplantae; phylum Streptophyta; class Magnoliopsida; order Santalales; family Viscaceae; genus Viscum; species Viscum album. Next base: position 111,974,416 of record OY728156.1, on the reverse strand, counting down.
TAGATAACCATGACACAAATGATTCTATTAAGTATTAATGAATTGAGTTCTTATTAACATGATTCAATAAATCCTCTGTTTTACTAATAGTCTTAAATTGTGAGGCATTATTTCACCACAATAGACTAATAAAAATGTTTTTAATTATATTTAATTTTGCGTACCCATATTTCATGATCATTATAAAAAATTGAAAATAGTTGATGTTATTGAGGGATATAAAATGGTTAAAATAACTAACTATTGATCTTCTGTGCTTTAATAAAACAATGGATATCATTAAAATATATTAAAATGATTAAATTTTTATGGATGACTATAAAAATAATCATTGACGCCTATATTATCAAGGGTTATAAAGTATCATATATTAACATTATGGTTTAAAATTAAAATTTTACATGACATAATACCTAGTGGGATTCAATAATTATTTCATGATATATTGTAAATTTAGATTTATTCAATAACGTTATATTATATGATAATTTCTTGATAAATATATAAATTTTAATCCATATCATAATGATCTTTATAGGAACATATTTAACTGGATAAAACCCCAAAAAACATATTTAATCTCCATGAAACTAATAAAATTATATAAAAATAAGTCCACAAAACATCACCACCACCCCTTAAAATCATTGACTAAAAGATAAAAATCAACCTAAAACCAAAAAAAACATCAAAATTTTATCCCAACACCACGTTTGACCCCATCTGAAATAGTTATCAATGACTAATAGATACATTAAAAATATAAATCATTTAATATAAATTATAAAATAAAAAATTATGCTCGTTCATCATCTTAATTGAAACTTAATAAAAGAATAATAATCTCATTATCATCCAATAACCTTTTTTATTAATCTTTAATCACTCGATTGATAAAACCACCAAAAATATATATCAACATATTATTAGTTCTAGACTCTCTAGACTATACATGGAATAAAACCCAAAAAAATTGGTTTGCAAGAAAACAATTAGATCTCACCCACCGCATTATAATTTTATATTACTTTTCATATAAGGTAAAAAATGATTTTATTTTTTAAACTGATTTCATGTCAAGGAAGATTAATACTGAATCATATTTTAACAATTCAATAGTTATATTAATACTTGAATATTATAACATAAATAAACCAACAAATTAAATAACTTAATAAACATTTATATGAAACAAAATTATCTTACCACCTATAATATTAAAAATATAATCAGGGAACCAATTGCATTGGAAAAAATATATAGTTAAAAATCCATTATTAACTAAATAATAAAATTATATCATCGAAATATTAAAGAGACTATCAACATATACCTAATTTAATTTTAATGGTTTATTAGTGGGATTTAAAACTCTTATAAATTGACATCCACCCAACATAAATTTGATAGGAACAAATAATATCAATATTCCTAACATCGACATATTATCTTAAATGTAACAAAAATAAATCCTCACCATATGACGTCATATATCAACCCATTAAATTAAATTTCAAAAAGCTATATAAAATGAAAAATTTCCAAAATTAAAACAAGAAGGAAATTTTAACAAACCCAAGAATTTAAAATAAAGGATAATACCCAAATATGAATAACACAGACATTTTTATATATAAAATTTAATGGTTAATGAAATTTGAATGATAAATTTTTAATGATAATCATAATTATCAATCATTCATATAAATTGTACACTATTATTTTCTAAACATATGCCATTACCATATTTTAAAAAAAATATTAAAACAAATTCATATCATACCTTCTGAAATATTATATTTAGTAGAAAAACTTCTAAAAATGTATGCCACATTATTTTATTAAAACATAAGGTTAATAATGAATATTAATAGTAAGGAAAAATAATTCAAAAAAATTTGAATTGTAAATGTGTAATCCAAACATATATGAAATTGAAATAACAATCAAATTCAAAAAAATTATGAGTCCATAAATAAATTTAATAAATTTATAAACCCTATCAAATTTTGGAAAAATATATGTTATATAAATATTCATGATAAATCCATTTTAAGTATATTTTTTTAAATAGATCCAAATAGTGAGTCCTCCAACTATAGTTGATGATTTTAACTATGGAATACTTATTTTTATAGGTCATTGTAGTATTAGATTTTTTATTGCCCCCTTTACCAACTTAAGTATTATTGTTATATATAAAACATTTGAGTACATAAAAATTAAAAATTAATGTTATTTTGAAATAAAAAAAACAATAATGATATTAGTATAAAAAACAAAATTTATGTTAAAAATGATAGAATCACTTCATCATAATATTTTTAAAGAATTTGGGAAATAAACTACAAGGTATGTATTGTTAAGAAAATATTATCCCATATAGTGTGTGTGACACTAATCTCCCCATACATAATAGGTATGTAAACCCTTTTCAAATCAAAAATATATTTTCTTATATATATATATATAATTATATAAAATAATATTATAATAACTAAATTAATTATCTATATAATAGTTTTATGAATAAAAATAACATGTCTTAACCATGTATAAATGTATGGAGTTAAAAATTAAAAATGTAAGCCAATAATATTATATAAAATAAATATTAAGGTCCAATTGAGGATATAAGATGACATATTTTCAAAATCAAGAAATTAATAGGAAATAGAAATATCCATAAGCATTATAGGGTTACCAAAATAAGTTATTTACAAGGATATTAATTTATGTTTTAAAACATTTTTATCATCTTAACATTATCACTTTCAAAATAGTGAATGTTATATTTTTATTTTACTACCATTAAAACAGATGCTAGAGACCCAATTAAAATAAATTAAATATTAGTTTAAAACATAGTAGCACTAAAATATTCTATAGGAAACAGAAAAAACCACCTATAAAAATAATTTAAATAACATAATTCAATGAAAATATCAAATATGAATACAAAAATTTATTATATGATAATTTTCATAATACATAATATTTGACCCCGTGAAAAAATCTATTAATAAAGGCAATGATGGGTTCCCTTAATAAATATACCTCTCTTTTGGGAGAACACACAAATATCTTCATTTATCTAAAATAATATTGAAATTATTGAGATAAAAATTATAAAAATATTGATAGAATGATATTAATAAGAAATCAACAATTTTATATCTAATGTATAAGGGATCAAATAATAATCCTTTTAATGATCAAAATTCAGCGAACACATAAGTACAATACTTTAGAGATAAATATTATTTAATAATTTTTGATCCAATATAAAATTCTTTTATATGTAAATATTAAAAATATAATCCATAGAAATCATTGTGTCTTATAAAAATTATATTAATATTTTAATATTTATAAATTTAGTAAAATTGATTTTTATCAATTATTATAATATAATTTTTTTTTATATTTTATAATTTATTTTTTATTTTATTAATATATTATTTTTAGTTTAAAATCTTTAATGAGTCATGGAACAAATTAAATTAATTTAAAATACAATAATGACATTTATTATTTGGATTAATATGTTTCAATATATGAACAATATGTCATTATGCTTTTATTTATACACTATATAATTTATTTATTAGGTACCTTATATATATATATACTTAAGTAATTTAATTATTATCTATTATCTATTATGAATATATTTTATGTATTAGTATAGTAAAAAATAATAATTGTCTCATTTAATCAAAAATCATCCCTGATTACCATGTAATTTTTTTATTCATATTAATAATAATTGTTATTCAAATTATATTATATAAAAATGAACATATAGATTCTAAAAGTGATAATTTATTTTATAAAAAAGTATTTAAATACTATAACTTGATATTATTGACTTTGAAGATAATTTATTGATATCTTCCAATAGTGTATATTCTTTTAATGTTATTTTATTTTAAAGTAGATAAATATATTATAATTTATGTCATAAAAAAATTTACTCTAAATAGATATTTTTAATATAATCATACAATTTAAAAATAATTATGCGTAATTTAAATAACATTTTTATAATATATTAATGGAGGAAATCATATTCTTATAGGTGGTCTTCCAAAATGAACCATTTTATTGGGAGATTATTCATAGCTTCTAAAACAATTATATCATATTTTTTATTGTTTTTATATTATTAATGTAAGTGATAAAAAATTATATTACATATTATGTGATATGTGAAATTTATATCCTATAATATAAATAAAATATATAGATTTTTTAATTTATACTATGGGAAAGAGGATATGACCATTGTAATTAATAATAATCTAAAATTCTCTAATTTTTCAACAAAAACTGAAGACATAAGTTTTATAATTATTTTCAAGGTAATAAACTTATTTCATGTTGTTATACATTAGATAATTCATCCCATGGGATTAAATGAATCATGTAAATAGAATGTTTATATTTTTTTAATATATAAAATTACTAAAATATTAATTGAATATATGGATATATCATATATTAATCTCAATTAATTTATATTTATATATCTTAATAAAAATGAATTTATAATTAGTGAATATGAAAAATAATATATACATATATATAAATTGTTTAGTTAACTCTATTATGTTATTGAAGACCAAGATGTGTCATGCATATTTTTAACCAATATTCAATGATTATTAAAGGAATTATCACCTAATATCATAGAAATATCTCTCCTTGTCTTGGGTTTGTTTTCTTATTTAAAAAAATGTAGTGGTATTTTTTATACTGGTACAAATTCAGTTTCATTTTATAATCTAGTAGGAATTTTAAAACATTTTTTAAATTTAGTTGTGATCCTATATAATTAATTATAAACACCATATAATATTGTTATATATAATATTGACTTTATACTAACATTTCTATATTATATCATTTTTTGAAACATTTATATTTATTTCATTATAAGGGTAAAAAGTTAGTTTTATGTTATTATTTATAATTAAAAATATTCTAATGAAAACCAATGAAAAATTATTAGTACATTGATTTAAAGGATTATCATGATCCCAAAAATACTATAAAAAATTATTTATTAACTGTATTTATCCTAGATTTAAGGTCATCATCTCTAAATTTCATTTTGATAAAGAAATTTCAACCTAAAAATTGTGAAATATATCATTACATATATATAATTAATAATGGTGTATTTATTTTCAATACATTAATATTTTAATTACTTATCAATTTGTAATTCATGTTTTTTACATCATTAGATGGGTTTATATAAATAACTTACTAGATAAATTATACCAGTATATGACATATATATAAAAATAAGTGAATTATTATGGGATAAATAATCTTCTATTTTGTTATTTATTTGAATTTTATTATGTAAAAATCGTGTTCGAAAAATATATTGGGATTAAGGATGTATTAACAGATTAAAATTTATTCATTCATAGTATTGTATGGAATTATATTACACATGTAGAAACTTTATTTATATAGGGGAATATTTTTGGTTAATATTATCCACATAAAAATATATTTATCATTAAAAAATAATAAATTATGAGAATTGAATATTTAGTTTAAATGAACATGAATAATTATATAAATAATGTATACACAATGATGAATGAATTATGAAGACTCATTCAATGTTTCCCCAAAACTTCTTTGGGAGTCATCAGGGCTTTTATATAGTTACCTAAATTAAACATCATTGTAGTTGTTATTAAGAAATGATATATATAAATATGGAAAATTTGTATTTTTTCTCCTTTAGATTAATGATAATGAATTAACATCATTAATTTTTCATTTAACTCAAATCATTAGTTTCTTATACAATTAGATTAGTTAATTCTTTATAATATATTTTATGAGTCTATATAATTGATGATTTTTGTAAACAATGAATTTATGGCAATGTTAACTATATGCCAATATTGGGATGTATTTTTTAATAATAATTTTAAAATAATATTACTATAAATAAAATAATATTTATATAATATTGTGAATTATATGAGTATTTTTTTTGGGCAACTCATTTTAAAAACTACTTATTTATAAATTTATTATCCAAATATATATTTTTTTATTCATGAGAAGTTAATGAGACCCATATAAAATTATCCAATAATAATATTCAATTATAGAGAAAAATAATATTTAGGGATGTGTTTCTTTTATTTATTAAATGATTTTCTAATTTACATAACATTTTATAGGCTTATTATCTAAAATATTAAACAAAATTTTTATTAACCTTGAACTCTATTTTTTTATTAAATGTGATAATTTGGTGGACCATGATAACTACACATAATATAAATTTTACATGATGAGTAATTATATAAAAAACATATTTTGAGAAAATAGTGTGACAGTATATTGGTTTTGAAGAGTTATTACATTATTTTGATGATAGAATTATGTTGTGTAATGATTTCACTATAGAAAATGAATATTTAAAAAATAAAAATGATTCATTTATTTTGGTGATGATGTAATAGTTTAAAATTTGAAATTAAAATCATTCATATTATTTTATATATCAAGTGTCTCTTTATCCATCATGGAAAATTTGGTGGTGAATTATATATTTGATATTGTTCATTTACCTTCTCGTATAAATATCATGGTAAATGGAAGGTAGATATTAAAATAGGATGATCTAATTCCATTAAATTTCTATTTTCTCTATTAACTAACTCCATAATTTTTTATTAAGCCACATTAAGGACAAGTGGGAAACCAAAGTTCACACACAAGGACTATGTGATGAAAGATCTCATAGAATATTTAAACACGAGACAAAGGTTATTTGATTCAGATGCTCTATATAATTCCCAGTGCAGATTACAAACCTAGATGTCTGGATTCTCCCTAATAAGTTCTTCAAGGTGAGAAATCATTCTGTCCATTATCTGGATGAATTCCTCCAAGTTGATTCTTCCTTAGTTGAAGCCTCGGATGATGATTCGGTCTTGCTCATCTATCCATGCTTCTTGCTCCTATGTCACCTCAGTCTACAAGCATCTTTCATAAATCCTTAAAATATCTTCATTTGATGCATTTGGACGAAGGAATTTTTTAATCATCTCTTCCTTAGAGTGGCAGATGATCCTTAGACACTCCTCACCCTCTTCCTCTATTACTCTTGATTCTCTGCTTGGATCCCCACTTTCCTTGTTTTTAAGGCCTTTTCTTTCCTTGATTCCACATTTCTTGGATGACCTGGTTTCCATTAGTTTCGGCATGTGAGAGTAGTCTTTGCTCCCCTTGGGGTTTTTACCATGAACCACTATGCATTTCCCCGAGTCGCGCTTTCCTTTTTCACCTTATTCCTTCTTGGGCTGTGGGGACCTTTCCCTTGGAACTAGTCTAGGCTATCAACTGAGAGTTTGATAAAACTATCATCACCTGAATCCGCATCCTCTTGTGAAAATGACTGTTCTTGAGTTTCCAGGCCTTCAAATCAGTTTTTCACTTCAACCCCCGGACCTTCTTTCAGAGCCCTCGGCCTACCCGAAGAATCCATCTTGCCTGCTTTGGCTGCCAAGTCCTTCTTATCCTTCCACTCACTCCCAGTCATCTGAAAGGAGGACTTAAAACTGAGCATGTTTGGGTCACAAGGACCCAATACGCTATCCCCTTCCCACCTTCCTCGACCATCCTGCCTTCCTTGACCGTGGAGAGATCTTGTAGCTGCATGCAAAAAGGATTTCCCCTGCACAGCATTGACAGATGGCCTGGCCACCTTTCCAAATTGAGTCTTCTGGTTATATCCCTCCCATTCCCGAGCATGTGGACCCCCTGGGCTATGTACATCGCCATCACCCTTCACCACACCAATATTGACAATTCTGTCCGAGACCGGATGCTCCACCACATCCTCATGTAAGGATAGCTCCTTTCCTCCCCCCTGCACTACCTCCAATCCATTCTCCTGCAAGGAATTGATCCCTAAATACTTCCTTAACCGAGCTATGACATCCACAAACCGTTGCAATGAGGTACTAGCCTCCGCAACCTTCACTGCTGGGACCACCAGGTAAGTCCCCTGCAAAGGCTGGCCCTCCCGAGGACAAATTTGGTTACAGGAAAGGATAGTGCCTTCTGTTTCCAGCCTCGAAAACTCTCCTGGACCAAAATGTGCCCCGCCTGGATCCTGTTCCCCTAGATCAACCTCGCGCGCCTCTGTAATCATGTCCAGTCTTCCTCCATCCGATAGCTGAATCACACCGGGAATCGCCTGCACCTAAGACTCTTCAGGTTGGGAATTCAAAGGTTGCTGAGTCCTTGGACCTCGATGACATCCAGCGACCGAGTGTCCTAGAAGATGGCAACCCGAGCAATACTCTGGCCAAGACTCGAAGATCACCTGCAGTTTCCATCTGAATTCTTCACCTACCGAAATCCAAAGCCACTCTGTAGGAGGCTTCGAGACATCGACCTCAACACAAACGCGTGGGTTGATAGGATGACAAACAGAAGTAGTCCTACAATCCGAGCAGATAAATATACCAACCATGTTCCCTACCATGATAATAATTGATGGAATCTGGAATGGAAGAAGAAAATCTGGGAAGCTTACCCACACCGCTGTCGACGGTTCGTCCCGATTCATGATGGATTCGAATGACCAGCGAAGGAGGTAAAATCCGCATCCATTGAGGGTTCGGGGGGTGTTGGACCATGCTACAATCAAGTCGCTCTCAGAGGAAAATCGAACCATCATCTGCCGCCGGTCGAGCAGCCCGACCACCGCTTGATCTTGAAGTTCCTAAGCTTCGAATAAGAATCGGTCAAAGGCATCCACCGAAGGGCGGCGTCCTCTAAAGCGAGTGACCAGCGTCGTCCTGAAGAGATCTGAAGCACTGTTGAACTCCTTTGTGTACAGCGTGAGATGTGGAATCCCCTTATGAAGGTCAGGGACCTTAGGGAACAAAGAAATCATCGGGAAAGGAGGAAGGAGAGAGGGGTTGGTGATGGGGAGTTTAATATTACCCATGAAAAATTATAATTCTTTACATAAAACAATATAATTTACAATAATAATTATACCAACCATATACCCACTTCACATCAATCATATAACTTAGAGATTGACTCCCCAGTTGTGAAAAAATATTATTATCATAAATTTCCTCATTATAGAGTTCATGAAACTAATGATTAGTATTTTTTTGAGGACATCATGGAAAAAACGAACATTTTTAGAAATTTTGCAACCCATGAACAAAAAATGATGGATAAATAGTATGATTTCCCACATTAATATGGGTCATATGTCTAATAAAAATGAATTTAAATAACACATATAAATACTATATTTGTAAAATTTACTACTTCATATAACATAGTAGAAAAAATTCCTTATCTTTAATGACTTCTGAAAATATATCTAAAAAAATCATTAAATCCAATACTCATAATTAAATTAAAAAATCACCTCCCTTATTAATGGAATCAATTATTCAAAACATTTCTATCCAAGAAACATGAAATTGTTTTTTTCATTCTATAAAATATCATTGAATGTATTGTTTTGATCATTTTTATATTTTATTCATGATGTTTAAACTATTCTTTTTCATCATTTCTAATCATTGATTTTTTAACAAAAAATTTAATTTTCCATTTCCCGATTTTCACTTTTTTAATTCGTGTTTCCATTTTATTCCACTTCATTATTTCGCATTAATTTTTATTTTTTTAAATATACCTATTGTTTATCCTTTAGTTTTTTTCAAAAATTAGTATTTTAAACCAAAAAATGTTGAATGTACCTTAATTTGAAGACCGTGTGATGATAATTGGGTAGTTATCACATGTAATGTTGAAGTGGTATTTCAGTCTATATGACTTTTAAATTTAGATTTAAATATTCATTGAGGGATAGAGATTCCAATAAAATATTTCTTAATCTAATGAAATTGTGTGTTGATCATCGTATATGGAGTAGTTCATGGACGTTCTCTGTTAGTGATGTTGGTTTTTCCTAATTCATTATTAACTATGGAAAATTAAAAGTGGAAGAATAAATAAAGTAGGGCCTAATTGTGATTTTAGAATCATTTTAAAAGGATGGATAAATACATATATAGATTTTTATAGTGGTTCCAAATAGGTAATGAAAGAGAATTTTGTATAAGGATATGATTTACTTATACCACAATAATACAGGTTGACTCACATAACCCTTATGCATGATCCTTTTTTTAATTAAAGACTATAAATACCATAACCGACTCCCATAGTTTTTGTAGGAGTAATATGTAGATGATATAAAAAAAATATATCCCAAAAACAATATAAAATACTATTTAATAAATGTAAAAATTGATGTATAACCTTATATAGTTGATTTATTGATGGAAATGGAATTAAAAATATGAAAACAACGCTATTACATAATAACAACCATCTGAACTTATAATAAAGTCCTATTCATTAAGTTTTATGTTTTAATACATGAATTAAATTAAATTTAATCATTTATTTTCAAATATACGTTTATGAAACCCTTCATTGTGATTACGCTTCTAATTTGGGAAATCATTTCACAAGTTATCAGCTATTCAATAAATTCAATTATTTCCTGAAACTAACCCCTTCATAACATTTCCATTCCAAAATTGAATATGTTTATGTCTCCATATAGATGTATTTATTCTATAAATAATCTTTTACAAAATAAACAACCTATAACCCCCACTAAATCACTAATTTCTACATGCATAAAACCATTAATTCATTGTTGGATGTCCACTATGACACTATTTAGGAAACTTGATGAAAATGTGTGTTCCCTAAATGGAGGTTTACTATAGAAACAACATGTAATCTCTATAAATAATCATTATCCCATTTTAATGGTACCCATCATTCCATCCTTCAAAGGATTATGTACTAATAATAAAATTTATTATTGATTCTTTAGATCCAATGTCATATATGTCCCCAAAAAACATGAGTACATGAAAATTAATATCACAATGACTTTAATTTTGTGGTTGTAATGAAGTGTGGATTAATTGAAAATATATTCATACAAGACCATTCAATTTCAGTCATTCACCCCCTGTGTGAAATCAATCATATCCCACATTCTTAACCAAACCATCTCTAATATAAAATCATTCAATTGTATTATATTGAAATATCAAACATGTTTTGAAACTCTTAAGATACTTTTTTATGTATTATTTTTATCATTGAACCAAAATAACCTATTATAATATATGGTACATAAAAAATTACATAGAACAACATATCATATCATCCTCCCAATAAAATATTTAAAAAAATGTCATAACATACACTCCATTATTGTAAAATTATATTATACTTTATTCTAGAATATGATTAAAATATAAAACCCAAATTCACATTTAGGTTTTATTACATTCATAGATTTAATTAAAAATTGTGTCCTAATTTCAGGTCTTAGGGATACAACATTTTATAGGGATTTAAATAAAAATGTTTTCTTCTTAGTAGAGGGTTTCGAGGCCTTTTCATATAGCTTTAAATTCTAAAAAACACATATCATTCCCTATAAAATATATAAATTTATATTATATTCTTTTTATTTATTGATTTTAAATTGTATATAATACATTCATACAATGGTATTACTTATACCTTACATATAAATAAACAACATGGATAAAATATCATGGGATATTATCATACCATCATTAGAGGGATTTAAAATGTATCAAACCCCCAATCAACATAATTTTTTATTCATATTAATTAAGATGGATATGATATTTCTTTGAGGATTAATTAGACCAATAAAAAATAAAATAACTAATTCATTTTCTTTATCACATCTATGTGTGATGAGAATAAGGATAAAGCTCTATGTTTGTGATGAGAATACCCAATTTTTTATATGATAATGCCATGGATGAAACATAATGTATGTGAATAGTTTAAACATAAATAATATTATGATCTACCAAAAGGAAACACCTTTTATTCCAATCCATGTTTGACAATACCATATATTTAATTCCATATATGTAGGGAGTGTAAACTCAACCATAACTTAGTATAATCTGAATGATATTTTCATCTGAATCATATTTGGTATAAAACTATATGGAATGATTTATATGAATCTTAATTTCCTATCATCTTTCATATGACTATAACTGATATGGAATCTTCTATAATACATAAAAACAATTAGTTTCTATTATTATAGATTAAAATTAATGATAATCTTACATCACCAGATATGATGAGCGTATGATTTTTCATAGACCATGTCAATATAATTTCATTTATATTCCACCAATAGTATACATATTACTATTTTGTTATCAATAATATTCACCCCCATTAATTTGGTGAAATATATAATGAACTATTAGAAATATATATATTTTCATTATATATTTTATAAATTTTATTAAATTTAAAAGTTAAAGCCAAATTTGAAAGAAAATCATGTCTAAGATGAGTTGTCAGTTAATCCTCTAAGCTTAAACACACCCCCCATAAATAAGAACATTTATAGATGTGAATAATAAAATGAAAAATAGTGAACATAATGTGAAAGGATTAAAATTTATTAAACACGAATGATTAAAAATTCATACTCATTGGGGACACAATAGTAAATATTTGACAATGAGGTTATATATAATTATAATTGAGAATACTACTAATTATAAGTGATATTAATAGTTTTTTCAATCATTTTGCGGAATATAATAGTGAATTAATGAAAATATTTTTTATAAAACTTCTAGAAAAATCCTCAATTCATAATACTTTAATTCTATGGTTTCCAAAGATTCTAGAATCCATTTCCATCATTCCCTGATGGAAAATATCCAATAATATATAGTCAATTCAATGTTTTACGAGTATCAATGTGAATGTGTCATACTAGTACACTATATCACCAAGGAGTGTTTGGAGGATTATATTCCATACATATAACCCCATTATATATAGAAAATGGGGTTATGGGGACCCTATTGTTATCTCATAATTATTTGTGATGATATATATTTTGTGATAAAATTTTATGAATATACTTATGACATATGGAATATGGCCTCAAAATCCAGGTTACTGCACATTTAACTCCCAATACAGATCCTCCCATCCTTGGACCACAATAGTAATAATTTTTTTTACATTTATGATCAACACAAAGATTAATTTTTTTCTATTAAATATTGGTCAAGTCCCAAGGAGGACCCATTGGGGTTATGTAACCCCATTAATTTTAAGGTAGAATTACCTTTCTACTACTACAACTAAAACCATTATGATATTTTTTTAATAACCAATAGTAATGGAATTAACATACCATTTAATATTGAGATAATTGAAGAAATTTCAAATATATTTGTTTTACTAGTCCCTCAAACTAACTATATTCTCTTAGATCAAGCACCCTGTCATGAAGATTTTATCTATATCCATGAATATATATATATAGGATCCCTCTATACTGACACAATATGGTGTGACATCACCCTTGTTTATACCCCTAAGGGATGTGTGTTAATGTAAATAATCCTTCTCAAAAATATATTCCCCTTAGATAATTGTAAATAAATGCAATTTTATGGATCCATTAATCAAAAGTTTCTTGGACCTAGTTGGGAAAGTATCCACTGTAACATGTCATCAAAGACTCTGAGATCGATCTTGGATAAGTGTTATTATGCTAACACATTACTAAGAACCAACAAATTTTAGAATAAAATAATCCTCATTTAAAATAATATTTTTTCAAAGAAACATTCAACCCATAGTACTAGGAGAATATTCTCTTAAATCTGTCTGAAATATAAGGTTTTCTAGAATAAATGTATCCCTAATGACCATCACTGAATAAATAATAAATATGACTTTCTTGGGGTTTATTTTATCCCCACCAACATCATAATTATCAATATAATAAGTACTTACCACAAAATGAATAGGTATAGGGTAGTTATAAATTACTAATAGCTTTATCCATGAAGAAATTTTGACTGAAGCATAAATATCATAAATTTGGATTAAATCTATCAATATATTAAATATAAATTGTACATAAAGTATTATTTGTATCTATGTAAAGTTCAAAATTTCATTATAAAATATTTATAAAATAACCTACTCTATATTTTGAATATCAAATGGCCCAGGTAGATGAGTTTAGAGAGATGCCCCACATACTAACCCTACAACCAATTCATTGGATATATAACCAAACATAATTTCATATTTAAGTACATAAATATTATATTAATCTATATGTGGTTTGTTGTAATATAAATACTCAATACACATGAAAATTTTCATTTCACCGAACCCTATTTTCCCATAAGATCATGATATTGATGTGGGTGAATAGAGATAAATAGTGAACAAGAACACATATATGTTTAATGACAATATTTACTAAAAGATAGATTTTTATATACATATATAACATTATCGGATGAGAAAATAGGTTATCTATGTCCCTAGTTCCACCATCAATTCCATTAAATATATCCTTAACTATATTTCCCACTAATAAGTAATTCATATGACCATGACATTGCAAACATGATTTGAAGAATCATTATGTGGGTACCTGAGTCATCACACAAAATCATTGACATTATATCTCTGATATTGGAAAGGTATCCATTATCCAACCAATATAATATGATTATTTTAATGGATATATAATTTTTCCACACTTTACTATAATATCAATAAAGAGAAATTTAACAAGAAAATTCATTTTTGAGTTTTTCTATCTTATTATAAAATTTTATATATTATTTTCTATCATTATAACCGTATGAGATTAAACTGAATAGAATTACTGATAAAATTACCAAATTAAATTAAAATATCATATTGAACCTTTACTGAATGATTTATACATTCATTATTTTACTTATAAGATATGAAGTGATTATTTAAAAAAATAGGGTCATACCACATTTCTATTATAGTAATATCCCTCCTTTTACATTAGTGTGAAACTTTTTATTTTTTCATTATGGTTTACTATATTATAATTTATTTTTTTATATAAGTAACAAAAATCATTTTCCATCCCCTTTTTTTCTCATATTCTTCATAAGTATAAAATTGTTCATTCTACTATTTTTTTGTGAGGGTTTATCTCTAATATCTTTATACAGAACTACATGTATCAAGATTTATATTCTCATGGGATATTTAGTGGTCCAATAAATATAATATTGGTACCAAATTATTTATTTATCAACCTTAACCACCCTCCACTTTTGATTTTTCATATCATTAGTCATCCTAGTTAGTGTTTTCCACTTTACATATTACATCTATAACTCATCTCATTAGAAGTTCACATAATGGTTCATTAATTTTCATTTTATATTGGTTATATGTATCAACACTAATCATATGAATATTATGGTAATTAAAATATAATTTTATGACATATTTCTATCTTTTCATATTAGCTAACCACACTAACATCCTAGATGTGGGTGAAAAGAATATTGGTTTCTAAAACACATATTTAACATCAAATATCATCATAGAACCGCCTTCCATTATTTAGTGGTGTGGTCTTCATGAGTTATTTTATGATATAATAAATTTTCTTTATTATTACATCATAATATCAAAATAAACGCACATAGATATTATGGATTCCATATTTACACAACTATTGTCTAACCAATATGTATCCAAGAATAAATTTTGCAAGAAATATCCCACAATTTTATACTCTACTAACAAATTTTAATATTGAAACAACATTATTTTTATTATAAACAATATTAATATAAATAATACTTATTATAATATCATTAGTAATGATTCAAAAAATTTAATTTATGATTTAACACTTCCACATTTCAATGATTGGTTATGAAAAAACACCTTTACTGTTACCCTTCATGCATTATTCATGAAATCAAGGAGAAATGATGTCAAAAATCATAATATTATTTATTAAAATCTTAAAATGATATGTATTAAGCCCCCATACCCTTATATTGGGATAATATTCATTCACAATTAACACATCATTTTAATTTCATGTTAATGTTTCCCTATTCTAATTTTGTCTGGAAATATATATTGAATGATTCAACTTTTCATTATGTATGTATTAGCACTAAAAACCACTATATTAATCTCACAAGTGTTGATTATTATACATCCTCAGATGAAAATATCCACTCATAAAGTGACATAATATTTTTATGATCATAACCCTAAAAAATTGATAATTTTTTTGGTAATTTTCTAATGAATCCTCAAAATGCAGAAAGAAACTAAGTTCGTAAATAAATTGTTTCATAAAAACCTAGGGATTTAACCATACCAACATAAAAATACAATATATTATCTATAAATATATTTATATAGGAATAAAATTAGTGTTCCTCAATTACAATTCATTAGAAAAAATAATATTCAATCCATGTTGGTCAGTTCTATATAAATAAAAAATATTAGAAAACTATTAGGAGTCAGCCCTATTAAATTACATAATCTTTAATTTTAGTCAAGAACTGACATCATTTAAAATTGAGGATATAGTCATGTTTATAATTTTAAATAATTTCTATATAATATATAAATAACATTAAATATATATATAGGGGGGATACCACAAAAAAATATCCCTTTTTACAAAAATATAAAACATTTCAAATAAAACATTTTTTGATTGAAAAATAATTATAAAATTTAGCATAGATTCCTTCTTCTCATACACATATATATAACCAAAGAATGTAATTTAAAAATAAGTGATGAGCTCAAAAATTTCAGTACAGGATATAAAAAGAAGTAAAGAAAACATTATTCTATGAATACTTGTAAACGTATGAAATCATTTTCAAAAAGACATACTTGTGACCCATATATACTTACTTTGTGAAACATTATATTTCCATGATATTTAAAAAAACATAAATAGAACCATAAATGTACCATTAGTCATAACTGAAATAATGTTTTAACCCTCTCTAGTACCATATAACTTGTTACCCTCATAGCTACCTTGCAATGTAACACTCACGACAACCTTGTTGTGTAACCATTGTAGTTACACTTTGAGTAACCATATGGTAGACCTCCAACATTCACATACCAAAATAATTTGAGGGATATTGAGGTCCCACCATTTATCATAAATAATTTTCCTGAACAAGAACATAATCATACAACATGAATAAATTCATAAAAACTTTACTTTTGAATTTTTCAAAAAAGAATTTTAAGAGAATTTTAAAAGAAAGTCCCCTTAAAAATATCATATAATTGATGTGAGACTTAAAATAGTGGATGGAATGTATATATATACTACAAATACACGTAATTGAGAATAATATAAAAAAATTCCTCAAATAAACAATTTTAATACGACATAATTAATGAATTAAATGGTTAACCAAAAGAATGGAAATCGCGTTAAGAATACCCTTAGCTTGGGATCGTCTTACTTTAAATATGTTTAAAAATATCAAATAATTGTTAAAAAATAGTTATCAATATATTTTTAAAAAAAAATTCAGGTTTATAACACATTATATGATTATTCAATTACATCATTTAACCATTTACTTATTATTATTTTTTCCTTCCATTGTTTAGGGTGTGTTCTTTACATGATATCCATGGCGGGTTTGTATTTGATTTCTTCTTGTATGGAAATTAAATTACAGAAGTGGAATGAAATAGTATTAATTTTTTTCCAAAATAATAAATTATTCCATAACTCATATTTATTATATGGTAGGAATATGAATCATTAGATAAATCTTTAGTGATATCTGTTTAGATGATTTTGTCAATTCATTGATAATCAAGAACTTGTTTCATTGTATAACATTAATATTATTAATATAAGGTAATTATAAAACATAATAGTGTTCATATGAAACTATTTATATCTTATTAAACCATTATATTTTTTTACAGACATCTTTTAATAATGTAAAAAAATTGAAAAACATCATCCACGAGTTTGGGAAATCGACACATTGTAGACAATGTTCTTATTTTAAGAGTTAGAGGGCAGAGGATAAGAAGTAAATTCATTGTTTTTTTCATAGACATTATAAAATCCAGAATTTATGAGATTATAATGTTTCCATTCCTCTTGGATATGTTGAGTAAAAGAGAGTATAATAAAAGAAAATAATTGAAAATAAATCACATCAAAATAAAAGTTGATTTTACTTCTTGATCTATTATCCTTAAGATCATCCTTAATGCCAACGGTTTTTTTATTAGGTGATACCTGTAGTTATTAGATGTTTTTTTCATCCTTAGGAAGATTATTTAGAAGATCTTATATAAGGATCAATGTTTGAGTTCTGTGAGAGGAAGAGGTTGTGAGGGTGGTATTTATAGTAGAGGATTTGAAGATTTTTACTTTATTTTTATCATTAGATTAATATTTTGCTAAAAAATATGTATTGTATTGATTAATGAGGACCTCAAAAGTAATAAATGCATGTGAGTTCAAAAAAAAAATGACCATTTAGATCAGCCATTATTGAAGAATGATGTGAAAAATCATTTATTTAGCATATTTTTTTAATTTACATGTTTCATTAATTACCAAAAATTCATGTTTTTCAGAAAAACCAATAACATTACCCTATTAATTTTTAAACATGTTGAATTAATAAAATACTCATTTTTTTATAATAATTTTTTAAAATATTTTAAATATAATATTTAAATAAAATCTTATTTTAGTCCAGAAATAACCATTTTTAAACTATAACTAATTTTATTTGACCATGAAAAATTAATCCATATCTTTTTATCATATAACCATAAGTCAAAAAACTAAAAATAGTTACTATTCAAAAGTGTCATATTACTAGTCATATTACTATTCATAAGTGTATGTTACTATTCACCTAAAAAATTTGGTTTTATCTGACACCAAATAAAATACTGAGAATCACTGTAGATGTCTATTTTTCAAAATTGAAATCATAGAAGAAGAAAAATTATGTTTAAAAAAAATTATAACTATATCCTTCAAAATAAGTTTCATTATAAATAAGCATAGTGTTTCGTGCATTTTGTTAAATTTTTCTAAAATCCTTGGGGTGTTACAAATATATTTGGTCAAATAATTATGAATTTATACGTTAAATATATATACTAGTCAATGTTGTATGATGTTAAACAATAATAGAAAGTTTATCCAATCTAATTAAGAAACTACTATAAATCACTACAGTAGAACTATATTTTTGAGAAAAAACAACAAAATAAATATTATTATATATTATATGACATTAAAATATAATTTTAGACACAGTTATTTAAACATAAATAATAAATCCACATATTTTTATTTTTGTACTCGCTTAAACTATAAAAAATGTTTCATAAACATATCTGACGAAACCTAATAAATGAATGATAAGGAAAATTTTAAATAATGATTCCCAAGAAATCACTTTGTAGTTTAATAAACATTTAGGACATAAATAAAAAAAACTTTTTTAAAAAACACTTCTCGTGTACAAATTTATGTTATTTATAAAAATGATACTAATATTCGAAAAATTTTAGAAACAAAACTCATTACAACTGTTTGTCTATGTGAATTTTTCAAAACACTTTAAGGAATCCCCTTGGGGAAGTCAAAGTGAGGATATGATAACTCCCTCATATTGTGTTGTTCACACCTAAAAAAATAAAAAATAAAATAGATGAATTTGATGATTTTAATTACATAAGATATGTTGTGACACGAAAAAACCATTTTCTTAAGAATCACCATATATCATTGAAAGATAAAACCCCATTACACACTATTATTCTACTCTTACAATTCAATTTGATGTAATTTTTTTTATAAAATATCTATCTAGAGTGATATTTTGTAACCAATTCCTTTTTCAAATATCTCTCAAGATAAAAAATTTTCTTAAATTCAAAATTGATTTTAATATTTTCCTTATTATAATTTTCACATGTTGAGATATTCCAATATATCTAGAATGATGTGTGGATTAATTCCTATAAAAGGATATATACTAATGTTCATGGAACTTATTTCTCCATATCCACAATACATTCCTATTAATTGATATCTATGGTAATTTAAATAGAAGAAAAACACATGGATTTCATTAAAGAGTGTAAATTTTAATAATTACAAAACTATTTGGATCAATGTAAATATTAAATTAATTTCTATTCATGTTGGGGTTTCATGCCTATCAGTAAATTTCCATATAGGTTTTCATAGGTATCATGAATGGTGAATGGTATAATTATAAAAGAACTTCAAAATCTTCTTTAATATTTCATATTTTCAAAAAAACTAAAAAAATATTTATTTACCATCCACTAATGAATTTGTATCATAACTAATTAACTCTAATAAAATAATTATTATTGAATAAACACCCAAATTTCATTCCCCCAATACCCATACATGATTAATATTTGAGAGTAATTATGAAAATATGACATATTTAATGTCACATATCATATCTCTATTCATATAAAACATGGTCTATATCCACTAAGAAAAATCCATTCTTTTCCCTAATCATGAGGTGAAAATAATTTATTTTTATAAAAGATGAATGATTATCATATGTCAATTCAATATAATCATATCAAATCTAAATAAAATATTATATATTGTGATTTAATTTTTTAAAATCTATATATTAAAAAATATTTAATAACATTTGGTGTCACTTATTATTCATCTTTAATGATACTTATCAAAATTAGTAGATATGTTTACATGTGTCTTGAATTTTTTCCCCACATAAAACATTGTAATTTCCAAATTTTTATGTTTTAATCCAAATAATATTTCATTTAATCATTATAATATTCATTAAATTTTCATCTATCATTTTTTAAATGAATTTATATTATAAAGAAAATCATTCTAACATACAAGATTATATTAAACCATAAATAGGATGTCCATTATTACAACATGGTTTCATGATTCATAAGTTAAATCTCTATTGCACACACTAAAACATTTATGATCATTTGTACTTAGTATTCATAACATATTTGATAATGAAATATATCTCCTTAATTTAAATTATTAAATGGATCTAAAATAGATATAAAACACTTTTAGGATAAAGATTTGTGATAGGATGTTTGATTTAATGTCAGGACAAGTTTTGTAATATCCATTAACAAGTAATATTAAAAAATTATAGTGTAACCAAGATAAAAAATATTATAAAAAACTATAAAGTATATTCTATCTAAAATTTGATCCATTATAACCAATCCCCGCTATGTAGATTTTTAATAACAATTCTTTAATAAAATGGTATATAATATTTTATTACCAACACAATGAAGTAGAAAAATATATGATATTCTCACTAAGTCTTTGATTTTATGAAATAGTTAGATTGAACTCATATTTACTACTATTTTATAATAAAAATGAGTTAGATGTATGAAAACATATTCATTTAGAAACAACCAAA
Organism: Viscum album; assembly: GCA_963277665.1. NCBI lineage: Eukaryota > Viridiplantae > Streptophyta > Magnoliopsida > Santalales > Viscaceae > Viscum > Viscum album. The sequence goes on along the minus strand of OY728156.1, from coordinate 111,952,949 downwards.
TCCACATCAACGTCACATCAACACATCAATTAATAACGTAAAAAAATATCTGTGTTTAAATCCAACATAATATTTGATATTAAGTCATTCTCATAATCCTTGAATTAGGCTAATTCATATCTATTTTATCTAGATAAATAAGTGATATTCCATTAATTTTTAATAAAATAAATGATATATGCCTAAACACTAAGGGGTAGGGGTATGAATCATTAGTTCATGTTCAATATGAACTTTTCCTCATTTTCAACTTTTCATACAACTATTAACATGTTTCAATTTATTTCATTTACCCTGTGGGGATCCAATAAAAAATATTTATTATAATAATGAATGGTGGGAGTAAGAACATGAATGGATAAAGTGTTTCATGAGTCACAACACTATTTTTATCAAGTGATTATGTCCTTAGTTGATTAATAGTTATCACATAAATGAATAACTCATAACCTTATTATCATTGAGTAATGACTTTATGTATGGGGAAAGTTAATCTCATTTAAATCCTTTAATAATATCAAATAGAATTACAAGGGAAATCGATCAAAATTTATAAGATCAATTTTTTTAATACTTTTTTATCTTTATCATGTTTCTCTAGAATGTGTACTAGGTATGCAAACACATACTTTTCTCAGGTATAACCCATTTGGGAACCTTTATACATATCACAGATCTCACTATATATCACTCATCTCTGTATATTTATTGGTTTTACATAGATGAATACTTCTAACTATGTAAACTTTTCAATAGTCTAGTGGATGATCAATTTATATATATATATTCATTATATATATATATCCCCAATAGTAATACTAATATTTTCATGAGTCCATAATAACCTCATTATTCCTTGATATATAGGTCCATTCAATTGAATAGAAAATTCATCATAATAAAATCATATGTATCATATTTTAATTTCTAAAATTATTTCTACATGATAGGGAATGTTTTTTAAGATAATATAGAATAATATTGATTATATCAAGATCTCACATATCTTTTTCTAATAAATGATGCTACGACATGAATTTTTTTTCATGAAACATGATAAAGATAAATTTTATATCCAAAAATACTACATGAAATATACTTCATAACTCTCATTAGATATATTTAATTTAATCTTACATTAGATAATTCCAATGTTTTTGTAGCTTTGAATTTATATCTTATTATATTTCATCTCAGGTTGTGTCATGAACAAATATTTACGGTGAAATTATTATTTATTTTCTAGAAATAACTGTTTCCTATAATTCTATATATATCTAGATATAGAGTGGTTTCATCAATTACATTGCGGTCATTATATGTATCATGATCCTAGAGTGTGATCCATTTCATCTTGTTTTGATCCTTCTTGGATTTCAATATTACATGAAATAAATTTCTCTTGGTATGGTATTCATGGTGCATTGTAATTTTCATAAATACCTCAAATTCACTATTTTGTTAAAAATTTAATTATACGACAAGATTTTTCATGTATCAGAATAATTAAGTATCATAATATTTAAACATAATATTATCTTACATACCCCATATTATGTTATTCCTCATTTTGTGTTGGGTTTCATTTAGGGGGTGTTAAAAACTGGGTTGTGGTGTACTTTTGGAAGTAGGAAAAGGAGATGAAAAAAATAAATAGAAATTGATTCTATATGATAATGTTCATTGCATTAATTTATTATTCATGATGTGGATGAATACAAGTAATAATAAATAAATATTGAGTTCTGAATTTTTATGCTTTTAATAATGTGAGATGTTGTATGGATCATGAACTAGGATTATAGGATTTTAAACTAGGGGGCATGATTTTTATTTTATAAGATTAACATGATTTTCAAATAATGAATTAAATATTACCATTGTAATTTTTTTTCTCCTCATTAATATTCTTTTAGTTTTCTAACATCACTACTATTTATCTTTAACATCCTTTTTCAAAATAGTGGTTTCCAATGGTAGATTTATACTTATTCCACAACTTATGGACGAATCATTTTAGAGATATGACATCAAGGTCGGTTGGTTTCTCTACAAATGGAATGATTGATCATTCACTTCTCATTTTTTTCATTTTTCCTGGAATTATAACTAGTGATAGGATGTATGTATGGATTTCAATTATCATTTTATTGTTCTTATATAATCTATTTTCTATCAATAGTGTGTTTTTAATCTAGGATAACATATTTAGTCTTGTTACATGACCAATTATATTACCACGGTATGATTTGATTTAACTTCTCCACCAAACATTTTATATTGAATTATATTTTCAATATGTGAGAATCAATATTAGAATTTCCATTCATTTCATTCATTATGTTCCCATTATGATGTGGTTTTATTCCATGGTGGTTGGTGTGCAACCCATTCACTTGGTAGTTGGTATTTTCCTCTCTCTAGGATTGATTATCCTTGAATTATTTATATTTATTACATGAATATATAAATTATTTTTCATTATTCATGATTGGTTTTTTAAAATTAAATTGGTTTGTGAAATGATTGGGTTTCTCATAGTTTTTTGAAAAGAACGGTGATTGTCAACTCATTTTGAAATGGATTGGAAAATTGGTTTTCAAATAATGGTTTCAATGAATAAATGGTTGTATGTAATTGTTTTTAAAATTTACATTTTCTATAAAATTAATTTGATATATTCCACACATAGGAGCCTTAAGTACATGAGTGGATAATGTAGTATTGATCTACGTCTACTGATATTGTAAGGGGGTTCAAAAAATAGGGTTCTCTAAGATTAAATAGTTTTAAACATATTGGATCAAGGAGCATAATTAAAATTATAATGGGTTAAATTTATATCGTTTTCATTTGATTCCTTGACATTGATGAATGGGTACTATGGACTCGATATTTCGCATGACATTGTTTTGAAATGAGTGATGAGTGAACAAGATTCCCCAACAGTATAATATCCTTGAGGTGTTATCGATTATGTTTTGGATTTTTGTTTTTTAATTTAATATGTGATGATACATGTTTTGATTGATGTAAATGGTATATTAGAATTATGTATTGATACTTTTTTACCTGTTTTTATGAATGATTTGAATTAAGAGGAATTATTTTTGATTTATTTGATATAAAGGAGTTTCACTTACTATCATGTCTTTTTGTATTATAAAATTAGATTATTTGGATTATTTAAAGATATGTGATATAGAACACAAAGGTGGTATCCTACTGAGCTAATTTAGCTCACATCATTCATACTCTCTCTAGTGTGTGTAGTCTTTGTTATTTTTGATGTAGGAAATGGAAATACAATGTAGTGAGGTGGTAAGGCTTTTTGTACTCGGTTTGGGTAGCTAGTTGGGATATGATGAAACATTTTCCATATGTCACATATAGATGTTGTTGTTATTTTTTTGTAAATTTATTTTGTTTTTTAGAGGACGTGTACCTTGTATTTATGATGATATGATTGTTTTTATCACTATCATTTTCTCTCCCTTAATATGGAAAAGTTTTTTAAAAAAATTTAAAATTATATTCATATATATAATGTGTTTCTTGTATCATGATTCAAAAAATCAATACCACTTTTGGTTTTTTAATTCCCTGGTACTGGTCACCAGTCTATAGGTATCAACAATGGCCTTTGGGACTTTTTGAAGTTCAATTCAGAAACAATATGTAGGGGTTTTCTAGGTTAGTTCAGGAAAAATTCATATAAAATAGACATTACACCTAGTGTATGGATGTTGGTAGAAATAATATCGGTTTTCTGGGATTTTATTAGTAGGTAGTGGGGATCTATAGGAATTTTCGTTACAAGACAAATCATGAAGTCACTATGGGATTTTTTGATGTATGTACCACATGTTGTGTATTGAAAATAATATCATATTCTTCTTATTATCATTTTCTATAAGCTATGAATTTAATTTTTTTTCTAATAGTTTTATTGTAACTTGTCCTATAGTAACTTTCCACGATGATTCCATCACTGAGATACAAAGGAATGTGTAGTCTGATATTCACTTCAAGGGAATCCTCCTCAGGATTACACTATTTTATAGGATATCATACAAGATTTGTTTGTCATGTATAAAAATATAATGTAGTTTTAGAACCAATTTTTCAAGTTTTAATGTAATAAAAGAGGATATGGGTATCATGCTTGAGAGTACCAACATGAGAATCCCCCATTCTCAAATGGGTTGAATTTACCATAGGAGGTGGATGAAAAGATGAAAAATATCTATTAGGTCCTTGAAATACTAGATACACATGAAGATATCAATGAAATAAGTGTAAAAATTATTCTTTAGGATTAAATTAAGAGGTGGAGGGATTCAACAATATAGTAAAAATAATAAGAGGTCATCGATTATAAGGGTTTCAGGACCCCTCCATTCAGCAGTAAAACCTAGTGTCAACAATAGTATTGATTTTTTTGGAGTTTTTCCATGTGATCTAGAAAGAGTTTTTTGTATTTTAGTACACCAACCATTTTTTGGGGATGTTTTAGTTTCTTTTACTGATAATTAAAGATCAAATAAATTCTTAAAAAAACAAAAAGGGTTTTCAAATAGAGATCATATTTTATTTTTATATATGAAGAATCTTTCCTCTAATGATGAGATGATGGAGCGTGCTATGATGGATAAAATGGCCCTGGTGAGAAATATTTTATTTTATACCACTTTTCTTCCATTAAGTGGTATATGTTTTGGATTTCATCAATGGAAGACGATGTTGTGTGATAATCACTAGGTAATTGTAGGTGGTTCTAACCTATTATCCTTCTATACACCATCAATATCACATAGAAATTTTTCCTCGCCCTATATTAGTGTGTAATGGTTGGGAGCACCAGACAGTCTTGTCCAGAATGCGTTGCGAAATATAGTTCTTGCGTTTATTGTGGCCCTATATAGAAATTCTAAAATAAATGGTATATATATCCTATTATGGTTATGATTAATCATCTCTAAAGGCCAATATGATCCCACTAGAAACCTCAAAGTACATAGGTATATGTACTCATGCCTCAAGAGTGAATCACTATCACACAATGGATGAGTATTCCGTGGTGGTTTATATGAGCCCGATTATAGAGAACAGTTCCATATTTATTAAATATTAGATAGAAAATAATTTTCTTATGTATCCCACACACTCATTATAATTATCAGTTATGTTGATGTTCTAATAATTCTTACGGAGTTCATGTCCTTTTATGGTTCTATTGATACCTCTTGGAAATAGTAAAGATATGGGGTGTCAGTGTATATTTTTTACCTTTTGACTCCTATTGTGTAATTTCTTTAGGAATTGGTGGTTCTAAATTTAGATTAATTAAAAATCATAATTATGATGGTTTATCATACCAATCACTAAGAAGATATTAATTTTTATCTTTTATGTGTCTTGTTATTTGAAACATAATATATATATATAGTGTTCTAGAGGGAGTGTGACCATGTTTCCCATCATGTGACTTCTATTTCCCCAGATAATGAAAAACTATTGTTTGAAATTTTAGTGAATCTCAAAAATGTCTCCCCTTTAAAAATATTGTATTTTATGTTTACATAATCCTAAAGGATTCCATTAAATAATTTTATAGTTTTAATTTATATAGGGAGGTAGATTTCTCAATTAACCTAGTTTTCTGTACATAATAAATCATGATACCCACTTGTATCATGGAAAATGTTGAGGGGAAGGTGCTAAAGATCTAGTTGTTTAATATACTTGAGAAGTGCTTCATTCATCCCAGTGTTTATCCATGGGCATCCCTAAAGCACTTTTTCACGTAGAATGATGGTTCTTTCCATCTCTGTGTTGACTAAAAAAAGTTATACAAGTTGAATATTAAAAAAAAATTCAATATTCCATCTTTGGATGAAATGTTTGATCTATTAAATGGGGAATGTGGTTTTTGGTAGCTGATCATCATTCTAGATATCAGTAGATTAGTTTTCAGTTGTATGTTATCATAATGACCACTTTCATATGTATTTTTTTCCATTATTACTATACTTTTATGACTTTTGGCTTGACTAAAAAATGATCAGTGTTAATGGATTTGATTGACTTAATATTACATAATTCTCTTGACCCCTTTATCTCAATGTTTATTGATTATATCATGGTTTATTCATTTTTTATCATGAGAAAAAGAACCATAAAATATTATTGTATTTATATAATTAGGTTTCACTAAATTTATGATTCATATTTTAAATTTGGTTTATGGATATATTATGTGATGTTCTTAGGGATCATGATTTCAGAAAATTTTTATCTAATAAATCCAAAGAATGAAGTGGTTATCTTATGATGATATGAAGTATGAAATTAATATTACATACTGATTTTATTATGCATGGATAGATATTATTAGTGTATTGATAATGATTTATCAAAGACAACATCTATTCTGACTTATCTCACTAATATAGGGATTGAATTAGATAATTTTTTTTAGTTTTAATATTTTTTTGATTAATTAAAATTTTTTAGACATCAGATCCTATTTTGACCTTTTATTTTCATTGTAAGGGGTTTTGGCATGTTTTGATTCATTTATATTGTGTATGGGTTGTGTGATTATGCAATATGATCACACCCTGTCTTCCTTTTCTTTTTATCATTAGTCAACTAAAAAAATTGACCCCACTCAATATTTAGATATTATCACTTTTATTAATATTCTATTATGTTGTTGGAATTATATTTCTTGGAATAAGTTTATGATATTGTATGTATATATGATTATAATATATATTTTTCTTAATATGGAATAAATTTTAGATAGTGGTGGTGGGTGGAATATCTTCAGATATTTAACTTCAAAATCACTTACACCATGGGGAAGGGGAATGTTATTATCGATTCCCATTATTGGAAATTCACCAAAAGATGTCTTGGAACCATATGAGTGGAATATTATTAGAGTTTCATCTTAGTAGCATATATAAGCATATGTAGATTATACATTTATGGTTCTCACAATTTAATAGTTTTCAGAATCTCTCGTTGATTTTACATTATAGGACTAGTAGATTGATTACTATTTTAGAGGAATTATGGAAGGATTGTATATTGTGGAGACCATGCTTGGTTGGCCTCTCCTGCATTATAGAATTTCCTTTTTTGGGGGTCATCTTTTCATCCCAATAAATGTGATGAATTATATGGTACATTATTGTCATATTTATTCATGGGTCAGTCACCCTAGATCTACAATGATGTATTATAACATTATATGGTACTTTATGTTGCTGTGTATAAATTATAAAATTAATTATTATATATCCCACTATTACACTCACCATAAGATAAAGAGAAGAGAACTTGAAGCCCTCTAGATTTCACCAACCTTTCCACCTTCCTATTTCGAAATGAAATATGTATTTAATGTCAATAATTTTTATATTACCATGGAATTAAGAAGGGAATTATATCATCTTGGTGGTGATAGGTATTTTGATGAAATAATATCATTTTATTTCAATTAGGGAAACCACCATGGATAATGATCTATGTAAGTTGTACATACAATAGATTTTTATGTTACATGGGTTTCAATCTACCATTATCTCTATAAGGGATCCCATAATTACATAAATATTCTATAAGAGTCTTCAATAGGATATGGTGACTTTGTTATGATTCAGTATATCTTACCATCAATAAAATATTGGTCAAACATTCCATTAAATTCTAATTTTGTGTGATATTCTCTATACATGATTCATGAATTTTGGTGGATTATGGGATAACCATTGGAATTTGGATGAGTTCACATATAATAACAATATCTAGGCAGCAATAAAATGATACCATTCAATGATTTTTATGGTTCCCTATGATGGTCGCCTATTTAATGGGGATAGGTGGGAGATGATTATCTTTAATGACTAAGTCTCCTTTAATGTAAATAGAGGAGGACATAGGGATTACCTCAATTGATGGATATTGATCAGAGTCAGTATAAATAATATATTGATTTGTGAAAATTTCCATTTGAGTTTCCTATTGTAAATATGGGTTTCTTGAATGTTTCTACATGTTTGGATAAATATCATCATAGGGAATAGTAGAAAATTGATCTCTGATATGTTTGACCATTTATGATCACAAAAAAATTTGGTCATGTTTCTTGTCAGTTAACAATATCAATTTAATAATGATTATTCATTAATTTTTCCACATATCCTATCTTAAGTAGTATTATCCTAATCCTTATAATGATATTTTTTTGGAGGATATTATTTTTTATTCACAAGTTTCCATTATGGGGAAACCATTATAAAATGTTAATTATCAAATTAATTTGAAGTGTGGAATGTTTTGTAAGTTGGTTATGTTTTTTTGGCAGCACATATTATATTCTCATGAGACATGGGTGTAGGAATCATCAGTGAGAGGGAACTGGACTCACCAATGTTCAATGAATATATCATCCAAATTACATTTTAAAGAAAAAAATTCTTATGTTGAATAACATTGTAACATCATATATATTTGGGTATTATAGGTTTTGATCTTGATTCATCTTAATGGATATTATTTATTAGGAGGAGGTGTGTTCTGGGAATTTGGGAAATGAGATGAGGCAGTGTTATAAAATATAGCTTTATAAGAATCTTTATTCATTGAATTGATTATTCATAATGTGAATGATTTTTGGATTCAAGATTTTCATGTTTGGTTTGTTACACTGACCTCGTCCAATATGTGAGATGTTGATCAAATTAGGTACTAGGAATTCGAAATTTCATAACTAGGTGATGAATTTCTTGGTGTACAGCCCATATTGAATGTTTATGTCATCAATTAATGATTCTCATTGTAAATTATTTTGTTTCCAGTGGATATATTGGTTTCCTCAACTAACCACTCTCCCCTTAAAAACTAACATCACTAATTGATCCTTAGGTCTCTTCTAAGTGTATTGGGGGGAATCAATGTCTTATAGACTTATCTTAATTTTTATTTGATCTCTCAACTAAATTTTTATTCCAATATTTCAGTGATTGTTCATTATATTTTCATTTCTATCACTTCACATAAAAATTGGAAATTCTTTTGGGTTTTTAGTGATATATTGAAAATATTATGGTCTATATCCAATATAATCTAGGTACACTATGTGATTATCTTATAAAAATTATATCATTCCATTTATGGTGTGGTGGGTGATATTCTCATGGTATGTGGTGATCTAAATTCTCTAATGAACCGTTTATATATAGAATTTTATTCTGAGATGTTATAATGTGTCTTAGGGCCTCCATTAATTTCACTAGAATTATCAACTACTTATGATGTGCATGGAATCAATTTTTGGATGTTTCAAACCCAATTCATGGGACTTTAGGTTCATTATACATTCTATGTTTATTGAAACTAGAATTAACATGATTTATTTCTATGTTTCTTTATTGATTTTATATGATTATTGATTTATTTATTTGTTTTTGTAAAAAATTATCTTGATAATATGGGATTATCATAATTTTGGTAAAAGTAATTATTATTTAAATGTAGTGTGAAATAAATTATAAAATAAGGTTTCAAAAGATATTTTTAATAAATAAATGGATGTTTCAAATTTTTTATATTTGAAAAACATTTTATATAGATTAGATATAGTCCCTGAATGGGAGCCTCATGTATGTAGTTTGAAGGTGTATTATTCAGTCTCATCCATTGGTATTGTAAGGGGTTCACTTCATAATGATCTCTTATATTATAATATTTTTGATACAATAGTTGTAGTATCATGAATGAAATTGTAGGGGGTTCACTTTTTGTTGTGTTCCTCTATATCCAATATTTTTATGTATGTGATCATGGGATTTTATTAAATAGTATAGTTTTTTTGAGATTAAGGTTTGAGTGACCATGATAGTAAGTCCATATATTATTCTTGGGATACATTCCTTTGTGTGGTAGATTAATAATGATGGTTTTTATATGAGATGATACATGCATTGATTGATTAAAATGGTTAATTTAAAATTATTCATTACAAAGGTTTCAAAATGCGTTGATAATGATTTTGAAGAAGAGAAATATTTTTTCATACTTTTAATATAATAATATTTAAACTCATATCAGAAATTTTTTTCTTTTTATTGGGTTATTTTAAAAATATTTTTTTGAGACTTGATTTGGAACAACTATAAGGGGCCAAATGATGAAATTTTCCTTACACCCTGCAAACTCTCTTAGGGGTGTGTAGACCTTTTTTAATTTGATATATGAATATTAAAGTCACTATAGTTAGATATATATTGATTAAGTAATATTCCTATAGATATATATTTTTTAGAAAATGGTATTTTTCACACATGGCACATATAGATACAGTTGTTAGATTGTTCATACCTTTTTTTGGTTTTTAGGGCATATACATAGGTTTTATCTTGTTTTGATGTCATGTATAATTTTAATTGTCACTATTTTATCATGGAATATTTTTATTATATTATTATTTATATATATAATTATTCCATTTTCCTTGTATTAGTTTGGGTGAAATTTTACATTCATTTTTTTCAATTTAGGGGTACTAGTCTTTAGCCTGTGTGGATCTAAAACACTCTTTTAGTCATATCATGATCTTGTTTGAAGCCTCTGTGGATGTGTTTTCTAGTTTAGGTTATGATATATTAATTTTTAATTTTATCATTAATATTGTGACATGACTAAAAAATCTTAGACATGACTCGTTCTCAAAAAAGATAATTTTTCCCATTAAATTATAACTTAAACATGTTGTGGTGTGATGATCCCATTTCATTACATGGTTTCATTAGTAATAGTAAAACAAAAACCCAACTATAATATCATTATAGTGGTGACATTATTACTACTTTGTGAGGTATCAATAATATAATTATGTCCCTCTCAATATTTATTAATATCATAGAGTGTCTCTCTACTTCTTTTGTAGTTACATCCTTTGTCAAATAGAGCCATCCAAATTCATGCTTCTATTTCTTGTCTTACTATATTTTGTGTCGATAATAGTAATTAATCTCTACAATGATGCTACAGGTTCAACTAAGTCCCTTAATTCATATTTATCCATTCATTTTCATTTTTTTATTTTTTAAAGGTTTTATTGATGTGCATTATTTTTTATGATTACTTGGGAGATTGTTTTATCAAGTGCATTTTTTCTTTTTTGTAGTTCATGTTGTTTTCATTTAAAAACCATCCTTTATTTTTATAATTTATTAAACGAATGTTTATGGATTTATATGATTATTATCAAGTTTCATAGATATGATATTTTCCAATATATCAATAATTTATGAGGATGTCTTAAAAAAAATTTATTACTCTATGTATTCAATTAATTTTCTCCTTCATTTTTAGAAACTCTACAAAAAAAACAGTTTTAAATTTTTTCTATATTTATTTTATTAAAACTTATAAAAATATCATATTCACATGATAAATTATTTTATATAAATAAAAAATGTTTTATACTGATTTTACTTATTTACATAAAAGTCTAAAAGGTTCATTTGAATGGAGATTAAATTTCTTGAAGTTTTACTTTGAATTTGCAAAACTTCTATTTTTATGAATGTTATTGGATCTGGTTTTTGTTGATATATTGAATATTAGATGTCATATTTATTTGATTATTTATTAGTTGTATTGATAATAATTTTTTTTAAATTTATCTATTTTTAGCAAATTATTAATCTTTTGTTTTGAGCCCCTAATAAATTTTTTATGTTTGTAAAAGCATATTGTCCAGTTTCTCACAAAGTATGGAAAACCCAACATTTTTAAAAGTGAAATGTATGGTTTATCTGCCCTATGATATTTTTCATCATCCATATTTTCTGTTACTATTCATGAATATTGGGAAATATGGTTCATTAACCCTGTGTTACTATTCATCATCCATACACAATGGTTTTGTTCATGAATAGTGGATTGTACGGTTCACACCCTATGTTACTATTCCCTAAACAAAGTATGGTCCATACCATACAATACTATTATTTCTCCAAATTATGGTTCATACCCTACCTTAGTGTTTATAAATATTGAAAAGTATGTTTCATCAACCATACCTAACAGTTCATTTAGATGTTACTGTTCATTGAATGCATTTTTTGAAACTGATTTTCTATATATATATGTGGATTACTTTTATTGGTTTCTCTAATAAAAAATTCTCATTAAATAAAAGCATTATAATCAAAAAGTTTTTTATATTTTTTTGGAATATATTGATAAAAAAATCAATAATTATTTAATATATTTTTTCTATAAATTTGGGTTTCTCAAAATTGTTTAAATTTAAATTCATGGATTTTCTTACATATTTTGCTGCTAGTTTTCAGCAACTGTGCTATCTAAATTTTAAGAAATTTGAATTTATTTAAAGAAATATTTTAAATCATTCAACACAACTATATTAATAGATATATTTTGGGATGAATTATTCAAATTATAATGATTGATTTTGTGATAGATTTATTCAACAAGAATAAATAGGCAACTGTGATTTGACTTTTATGGTGTTATTAATGATAGCACTTGATTCTATTTATTTTGAATTTCCTAATGAAGAAAAAAAATTTAAACTGCTGAATATTTATTCTATATATATATATATATCATTCTCTCTCCTAGGAAATAATTCTTTGAATATATAGATAAAAAAATGTCAGACACGTGTTAACATTTTTAATACTCTGTTTTTAAAAGAGAATGATTTGTGAACTTTGCACTTTATATTAAATATCAAACATCCTATGACACTATATTTCATCAACTGCATGATCTTTCAAGGGATGAATTAATTATTCTTCGACTACATTTTTCCTGATTTGATGATACTATTTAATCCCCAACAACCAGTACCATTTTATTAATATTTTATCATCTCATTCATCTAGTTGTGAGTTTGTAATACTATTTCATATGTCTCATAGTAACTCTATTTTTAAATTTATTCTATTACTCAACAAAGAATTATTTATTATTCTTTTTCTAGGGTTGTGACTCCCAGATTATAATGTCATGATCTAAGGGTTTTAAATCCTTATATCTAAAGTTTGGTAGTTTTTGGGTTGTTACTCCGAATGTTTAAAGTCAGGATGTAAGGGTTGTTACTCCACATATAAAATTCGGTTTCATGGTGATCCCTCCACTAGAAAAAGATTTTGTAATAGGGTTATTATTCCCCCATAAAAAAATATTTTTATTAAACATGTATATCTCCCTACGTAGAGTGGTATAGGAGTAGAAGTAGGTCCCCATCAGACCAAAATACTAAAAAAAAAATCCGTGTGTTTTTTATTTTTCCAATGCTAATTAACCGTAATAATTATAATTGATAGTTTATTTTAAATAATTAATTTATATGATTAATTTTTTAATCTTGTACATTCATCCACCTCTAGACCATATTACATTACCTGTTCCTACATAACTATTGGTATCAATGGGAAATCCTTTATAGATATTACTAGTTTTATTACTCTCTATCTAATGTTCATTATGGAATTATCAAATCACTTTATAGAATCTGCCTTGATTTTTTTGTGATAACATTTAGCTAGTCCCCATAGTCGAAGGACAAGATCATATGAGATGTATGATTGAAGAACAATGATTCTTGGATGATTCAAAAGCCACCTCACATTGATTTCAATGATTACGGATACTGGATATCCAAAATTTAGGCTTACCACAAACAGTTATGCATTGAGAACTAGTCTGTCAAGTCAAAAAATATACACTACTGAAAGCTAACCCAGATACTATTACTAGAAATGATGAAACTAGAAATTTTATAAATTAAATTTTTGTTAATATTCTTTTTATTAACAGAAAGCATTTTCATTATGTTCTTGCTTGTATGAAAACAGGTGAAATATGTCAGATACTAAAATTCACTCACTTTTTCTTATAAAAATTGATTCATACTAAAATAGAAATGCATCGTGCTGAGTAACCAGATGAAAATAAGGGTGAATATGAAATAGTAAACCAAATGATCCATATATTCACAAGAATTGTGAATGGAATTATCTCACCAAGGATATATCTGGAAACCGTAGTAACTATTGGAAGAGTCTCATGATCCTTACCAAGGAAAAGGCATACAAAAAACTTTTCCATTGATAAAAGAATGAATTTAAAAGAATACAAGCTGGATTAATTGATTACATAAATACTTCAATATGAACATGAATTGAATAACATAATAGATGAGGATACAACAAAAAAATAAAAGTAATTCCTTTTATACCTGTAAATATCGTTTCTAATGACTCTTTTGATTCTTATATATAATATAGTGAAAAAAATGAAATGTCTTAGATTGTGACATTAGTTTAGTAACAAATTAAACAATAAATTATTCAATAATTGGGTAAAATAAATCATCAAAAATAAATATATAATAGCGATAAGAAAGGTGATATGAATTATAATGCTTCATATGTAACCTTTTATTCATTTTGGATAAAAGGGAATATCAAATATTATTTTTTTTAACTATAGAATAACGATAAATAAAAAAATAAGTACATAAAATCATTTTCCACTAGTTGGAGTTTAATAGAAGAATCTGATTCCGGTTAACAGTCTAGAAATGAAAAAAACATTCTAACTTGATCATCATGATATAACTGGAAAATTTTATTAATTCTAATTAATATTCAGAATATTATTATTCTAAATGTGATTCTAAAAATAAAAATGTTCTTGAATTGAATAAATAAATTTAAATATTAATAAAATATATTTTCACATCTACTGATTTATATAATAATATTATCGAAAGAAATGAGTAACATGTTTTCAAAAATAAAATACTTTTGAAGAACAATAAAAAACTATGTAACTCTTATTCTTCTTCTTCTCAGTCAAATGTTTATGATAATTTTAAATCGTCACAGGAATTAAATGAAAATTTGAAGAATGAAGTTGGGTGTCTTAAATATTTTTTAGATTCTTTTATGAAATGATGTGAAAAATATCATGAGATTATTTTTTTTAAAATCCGATAAAAATAAATATTGTTATTTATTGAAAGAGATTAACACAAACGTAGAAAACATATTTTTTAAAAGTAAAAATGGTTTTATATCAACTATTTATTGTTTTAAATGTGTCATGAATGGTCACTATGAAAATGATTGTTCTCTTATATTTATAAAATCTTTAGGATTTAAAAATAATTAATATTACAAAAAATTTATTATATATTTTATCATAAAATACATTTTTAAAATTAGTATGGGTACCTATAAATTGTATAACTAATCCCATTGGATCCAAAGTATCGGGGGTACCAAAATTGTCATGTAATTAACATTATTAGGAAACATGCCTTAGATGTCTACAGAATGATATATGGAACATGGACCGTGGATTCCCTATGCATATTATTAGAGACACATAAAATTTCACCACTTAAAAAACATGTGATGGAGGCACTATTACATTTAGAGATAATTCTAAAGGAAAATTAAATGGTTTTGGTAAAATAAGTATTGGAAATTCGACTTTTTTTTATAATTTTTTATATATTGATGCTTCGAAACATAATTTAATTAGTATATCACAATTATGTGATGCTATCATGGAAGGTAAATTTCAAAATAAATAATGATAGTTTTTAAAGATGATTCTTTTTTATTTTATGCTAATAAAAATTTATATTTATGTTGTTGGTATTTTTGAACTAACAATTTAACATGTTAAGTGTTTTAATGAAATATAGAATAAAATAAACCTTTGGAATAGAAATTTTCGACATGGTAATTTTTGAATGTTTCATAAGATCTAAAAATATTTGAACATGTTATAGCTACCGCCCTTGAAGAAATAACATCATCATGTATGTGATACTTGCCTGAAAGGGAAGCAACACAAAATTTATTTTAGACCCATCAATCAGATAAGTTCTAATAGACCTTTATAGTTATATAATCTTGATTTTTTTCCTCTCCACTCATATTTCTAGCCATGTTGGAATGAAATATGTCAAAATGATTTTAGATGAATATAGTATATTTACATGGGTATACATTCTTACCCATAAAATTGATAGCTTTTCTATATTTACCATATTATTTATATTACTTCAAAAAGAAAGATAATTTATTATTATTTCTATTCACACTAATAAATCTGGTGATTTTAAAAAAATTTATTTTGATAAAATTTGTGAAATGAATGGTTATTTTCATTATTTTTTTCTCTTATAACATCACAACCAAATGGTGTTCCATAACAGAAAAATAAAAATCATGTTGAAATGGATTGAACTATGTTAAGTGAATGTAATTGTCCTAGATATTTTTAGGCTGAGGATATATTTTATTCCTGTTATATTTTAAATATAATTATTATTTTAAAATTATTAAATAAAACACTTCATGAATTATTTAATATTAAAATGCCTATAGTTGTTAACATTAGATTTTTCTGTGGTAAGGTTTTTATTTTATACTCAAAATCTAATTTTGATAAATTTTATATTAAGGGTGATGAAGGTATTTTTCTTGGTTATTATAATAATAATAAATATTATTGAGATTTTTTTAAAACAACTATAATTATTGATGAATCTATTCTGGTCATGTTTGATGAAAATAATGTTAAAATAATTTCCAATTATAATTCTATTGATAATGATTTTAAAAAATATAATTTTGGTAAATAAATTTCTTCAGATAATAATAAGTTAATTGAGGGGAGTATACTCCTTCTCAAACTGATCCAAAATCATAGAATATTCACAAATTAATATTGTTGAAAATGTAATTATAAAGGTTGATTATAGTACTAAAACTAGAAATTACATTTTATATTTTGGTGCCAAATCTTATATTGTTTTTTATTTTGTTCTTTTTAGTGGTAATGATGCTTTGAAATATGCAAATAAGATTATTTTTAATTCTTGATAAGTTAAATTAGTTTCATAGAAATAATTATTGTAAATTAGTTGAATTTATTAAAGATTAATAGGTTATTGGAACTAAGTGGATTTGTAGAATGAAGTTCAATGAATCCTGGAAGATTGAAAAAAATATAGCATTTCTTCTAGATCAAGGATACTCTCAAGAAGAAGGTATATAAATCGATTATTTTTTTAAGCCTATTTCCATGCTAGAGTTAATAATAATATTTTTTATTTTTTTTGCATTCAAGGTTCTAAATTAAATCAAATAGAACTAATAATTTATTTCTTAAATGGTTTCATAACTAAAGAAGTCCATGTTTCTCAACACCTTAGTTTTGAAAGTGAGATTTTCCTAACCATGTTTTTAAACACTCTAAAGAATTTTATGGTCTTAAAAGTTCACCTCATTCTTTATATGAAAGATATTATTTATCTTTATTAAATATTTGTTTCAATAAATGAAATGTGGATCCACCTTTTCTTATTAAAATAACATTGGATGAAATTCGTGTTGATCAAATTTATATTGGTTTTATAGTTTTTGGTTTCTCTAATTAAATTATTTTCAATGATTTTTCTTCTTTGATGTCTTATTAATTTCATATGAGTATAACTGGAGATTTAAAATTCTTTATTGGACATTAAATTTTTCAATGAAAAGATGGAATTTTTCTTATTCAATATATGTATGGAAAATATTTAGTTAACATATTTGGTCTTGATAATGATAAATATATAAAAATTCATAAGGTTACTAATTATAAATTAGAGATTGATGCTTATGGTAAATTTTTAGATTTTATAGTTTATGTAGTCATGATAGGTAGATTTATATATTTAAATCTATCTACACACAATATCATTTTTACTATATGTTTCAATACTAGATTTCAAGAAAATAATAAAGAAATTCATATTAAATATTTAAAAATGTTATTTAGATATGTTTAATGAACTGTTGATTTAGTTTATTTTAACAAAAATATAACTATTTTTATTTAACATCATATTCTAATTCTGATTTCAGAGTATGTCCAATTGATAGAAAATACACATCAATTGTATGTCATTTTCTGGGAAAACGATTAATTACCAGGTCTTCTACGAAGAAACTATCAATTTCATTATCTACTAGAGAAGATAAGTATGTCTCTTCTACTAGTAGTTCTGCTCAATGTTTATGGATTAACAAAACATTATCTGATTTTCGTGTATATATTGATATGTTGGAATTTTTTTGTGGTAATACTTTTACAATATATATTTATAAAAACCCTATAGATCATTCATGTAAAAATTATATTGACATTAGATTTTATTTTATTATAGATCATCTAAAGAAGGGTGATATTGTTTTTAAATAAATACCTTATAATCCCCAATAAGATAATATTTTTGAAAATCCATTAAACTGTATTAATTTTAAAAAACAGTAAATTCGATCGTGGTATGTTGGAATTTTAAACATCTAAGACATTTTTTGGGGGGAGTTTTTTTCATGTTTTTGACAAAACGAGTGAAATAACAAGGTATTAATTGTTTTAAAACATTGGTTTTGGGAGAGATATTTTGTGAGAATTTGGGGAGAAATAAATTATTTTTAAACATTTTTATATATTTTTAATTAGTTAAAATGTTTTGGTTTTGTAATCAAATGAAAATTAAGAGATTTTTTGTGCATTTTAATTATTTTTTTAATTACTTGGAGTGATTTTTTCTCTATATAGGATTTATTTTTTTTGATTACTTTTTATTATCATTTAAAACCCATTCAATATTTTGATAAATTTCTAAAATAATGTGTATAAATTTATTTGATTCTTATCAAGATGGATAGATAAGATAATTATCTACATTTCATTATTTTATGAGGATGTATGAAAATGAATGTTTATTTCTCGAAAAATTGAATTAATTTTCTGATGTAGTTTTAAAAACTCTATAGAAAAAAAATTTAAAAATATTATACATTTGTTTTTCATAAACTTATATATATATCAGATTCGCATGAAACTTGATTTTAAAGAAATCCAACATCTTTATCTTTATATAATTAGTTAACATCAAAGTTTAAAAAAGCCGTTTGAATGGTTATTAAATTTCTTGAAGATATGATTTCAATTTTCAGAACTGATGTTTTTTAGAATGTTATTGGTTCTAGTTTTTTTATGATATTTGGAATATTAGATGTCATGTTTATTTTATTCTTGATTCCTTGAAAAGTTAATAATTTTTTATAAAAATAATTCATGTAGGCTATTTTTTTATCTTCCTTTTAGATACCTTAAAATGTCATTAAATATTGATAATGTATATTTTCCAGTTTTTCAAAATGTATGTACAAACCTAATTTCGTAATAGGGGAAAATATGGTTCATCCACCCTACATTACAGATCATAATCCTTATGCTACGTTATTTTTCATAAATAGTTGAAATTATTGTTCATCAATACTATTTTTTATTCAATATCTTTATGACACATTAGTGCTCAAGAATAGTGTAAATTATAGTTCATCAACCATTGTTACTATTTAACATCAATATGCTATGTTACTATCCATTAATAGTGAAAAGTATGGTTCACACCCTACGTTACAATTAATTCTACAATGTATGGTTAAAACCTTATGTTACTGTTCATTTTTAAAAGTATGGTTCAAACCAACATTATTGTTTATGAATATTGAAAATTATGGTTCATCAACCACACATTACTAATCATTTCGAAGTTACTCTTCATTACATGTGTTTTTTTAATTGATTTATTGTATATATATAGATTATTTTTAATGGTTTTTCTAATATAAAACATATCATTAAATTTAATTTTTATAATATATATTTTATTAATATTTTTATGGAATATTTAAATAGAAAATTTTATAATTTTTCAGCATCTTTTTCAATAAAAAATTTTATTTCGTAATTTTTTAAATTCAATTTTCGGTATTTACTTATGGATTTTGCATCTAGTTTTCATGAACTATTTTGTGTAAATATAATGATGTTTGAATGGATTTATATAATTTTTTAAATCATTCAATGCTACTATATTTTTTTAGATATTGTTTAATGATTAATTAAAATTATTTTGATTACTTTTATTAGGGATTTGTTACATAGGAATAAAGTGCCAACGATGTTGCGCTTTTTATGGAGGTATTTATGATATCTCTTGATTCAATTTATATTGAATTTTTTTATAGAATTAAAACTACTAAAACTATTGAATATTTATTTATATATATTTTTTTATTTCTTTCTTTACTGTAGGAAACAATACACTGAATGAAAACATACAAAATTGAAGGACACAAGTTAACATTTTTTATACTAGGTTTTTTCAAATGGAATAAGGTATGAACATTGAACCTGGTGTGCAATCAACAATATCCTATACAACTATATTTCATCACATATATGATATCTCAATGGTTGAATTAATTTTACTTCGACAAGATTTTCATTGACAAGACAAGCAATCTAATCCTCAAGAACCAGTAACTTTTGATTAATAATTTATCATCTTATTCATCTGGTTTTGAGTCTGTAATAGTATTCCATATATCTCACGTGCACTCTATTTTTCAATTAACTTTTTAAATCACAAAATTATTATTATTTATTTATTTTCACAGGTTGTGAATCCCAGATTCTAATTTTAGGATCTAAGGGTTATGAATCATTTTTTCTACAGATAGGAATATTCAGGTTGTGACTCCTATTGTCTAAATTCAAGTTATAATTGTTTTGACTCCATATAAAAAAGTTATTCCCATGGATATCCCTCCACTAGAAAATTATATTGTAATTGGTTTATGATTCCTCCATAAAAATATTATTTAGTGCACACATGTCTCTGATTGATAAGAGATTTATAAGAGTAGAAGTACGCCCATGTCAGACCGAACATCTATAAAAAATCCTTGCATTATTTACTTTTTCAGATGCTAATTAACCATAATAATTAACTTTGATAATTTATTTTAATTTATTTTAATTTATTTATTT
Source organism: Viscum album (assembly GCA_963277665.1). Taxonomy (NCBI): domain Eukaryota; kingdom Viridiplantae; phylum Streptophyta; class Magnoliopsida; order Santalales; family Viscaceae; genus Viscum; species Viscum album. The sequence continues at coordinate 111,931,982 of OY728156.1, read as the reverse complement.
ATTTCATTATTTTTTTAAATCTATTTAATTCACCCTCACCAGGTCATATGTCATTACCCATTCTGAACAAATAGAAATGACATGTGATATGTCATTATTATCCCAAATCACATGGATATATTCTCAAGAATAACAACAAGAAAACATTAAAAACATATATTAATTAAAGGTATCTCTAATTATTGAAATCACTAATAATTATGTATTATTCATAGTTTCCTTCAATTGATGGTTCATAGAACCATGCCATTAGATTATATAGTAATTTTTACATTTATCCAACACATAGTTTGTATGAAATCATTTATTTGATTAAAGAATCATTAATATGTGATGGTCTATTTCTACAACAGTTCTTGATGTGTTAGTAAAGGTATTCGATCTTCCTTGAATTTCATTCAACAAAACTCAGAGTACCCTTTCATGAAACACATTAATGAGTCAGCTATAATACTCTCACAACATCAATAAAAATTTTATGACAATGAGTCTCATACCATTATCATATAAATTTATGTTCTGTAATATCTAAAATTTTTATTCATAGTTTTCTTTACAGTTCAAAAATATTTAACAAAACATATTATGACCTTCTTAAATATTATTCATCTATTAATAATCAAAAATATGAAACTTATATATACATATATATATCTCAATATATATCACCATTTTTAATATATTAAAAATATTTCATTTTTTAAATATATTAATTGTTAATTGTTTCATATACTACTAAAATCAAATCTATTATGACAAAATGTTATGAGTCATGCATGTATATCAGCATCATTTCATTCATGATCGCATCAATATCCTACTTTTATTTTCTTTCAAAACAAATATAACAATTATTTTTTCAATGAAAACCTATCTTGAAATAACTCTAACCATTTTTAGTAACATAATGAAATCAACCACATATTATCATCAAAAACCTCTTTTTTATTTTATAAATGTGCACTTTGGATTTATCTGTTTCTTCTCTATCATTGAAGATATAATACATAGAAAATAATATAGAGTACAATATTAGTATTTCACCTCATAATATATGAATCTATATGTTTTATTATCTTTTACATCATTTAACAGTGGTGAATTTATCAACATTAGAGTGATCCAAGAATTTTTTTCCAAATCATATTTATTCCCTCTTAAATAATGAGTCAATATTTAATTTCTACATTTGTAATATTAATGAAAGCATTTATATGATTGATAAGAATCAATGTGTACAGTTAAATCTAATGAGAATCCATCAATATTAATAATCTCTTAAAATCCATCAGCAATAGAAAGAATAATATGAATCATTAATAACTTGATAGAGGAAATATCAATTAACCAATCTAAACCTATGTGGGTGATCTCAATGTAGTAAAAAAGATTAATAAATTAATAAATCTATCTAGTATATATGAAATAATTATGGAGAATTTTCTTTTTGAAACATAATTTTCAAATTTAAAGATATTGTATGCATTTTTTATCAAAATATCACCATGTAATTGATGGATAAATAGTTGAAATGGTTCATAAATTCATAGATCCATTTTTTGAAGGAAGTGTTTTCTCTATTTGTAAAAAACCTTAGATATATATGATTTTACAAATTATCTGAATTATTTTTTATCTCTTTTAGTCAATCATTTTTATCAATTAATATTTAAGATTCTAATGCAACATCAATATGATATTGTTGTCCATGATTGATCTTTAAAACCCGTACCAGTATTTCAATACTATCATTTTATTTTTGATGTTTTTAAAAGATGTTATCCATGTGTGAAATTATACCGATATTAAATCTTATTTCAAATATAGTAATCAAATTTAAAAATCCCTCAGTTACTTATTAAAAGTGAATAGTTCTTACTAAACTATATGAGTAGTTTCAAAAACACTACTGCTGAATATCTTGAAATATGTTAAAAATGTATTTAGATGGATAATCAATCTTTTCACATCTACCATTTCTATATAATTATTATCACTCTTATCATTATAGGGATTTTTATTGTTTTTTAATTATATTTTCTCTCGTAGATATGTGACTCATGATTATGTAGTGTTTTTTATTTTTTAATGATTCCAAAAATCACATTAGAAGCACCATGATTGATAAAAAAATTTATATTCCTTTTTGACTATAGAACTTACATATTAATCTTATAGTATATTACTAGAATTTCATAGAATCATATCCTTTGTATGTGGGAAAACTAAACACACCATGTGAATAAAACATGAGCCTTTGAATCTTTTATAAAACATGCATCTCTATCTGATTTCAACGGTTGATTTCCTTCTATTTGATTCCACATTACTAAATAATTATTTTTTAAAAAGGTGGTCAATGAAATATTTTAATCATGGATAATTATACACATGAAAACATTCTCTTTCTCTATTGGATGGATGAAATTTTTATGAAACCCATATAATTTTGTGTCTTATCATATAATAAAATGATTTATGCTCTTATGGAACACAAAAGAATGGTTTTCAATATGTGATGGGTGACACCTATATCTATATCCAATGAATTAGGTTATGTAATATATATCAAGAGATAGTTATGGGGAATAAGTTTAAGTACCTGATTCAATATGGGAAACATGTTAATTTTCTTGATCTATTATGGGAAACAAGATAATATATTTGATCAACCATAAGAAATAATTATTTATTCCTTATTTGAAGGTATTTTAATTTAAAATTTACTTATGAAATAGTGACTATAATTTTTAAGGTTCTAAATACATGTTGTTTTGGTTCATTATTAATTAATGATGAATTATAAGCATTATGATTCCAAGATTTTGAAATGTTAAATTTTTATTTTATAACTCCTATTTTTTGATTATATAAGATTTATTATGAGAAAAAGGTCATATCATATGAAAACCATACCCTTCATGTAAAATATCATAATCTTGAGTCATGGAATAAACATTGGAAGTTTATATGAAATGAATCATATGGTAATCATTGAATAATACCCATAGGTTAATAACATTGACATAATACATAAAATCATTGCATACGGATAAGAATCAAAAATATTATGTCAAGGATACCCACCAATAAATTTATAGCATAATAGTATTGGCATAACCACTATGGTAAAAACTTCATGATTTGGAGGAACTCTTGTGCTCCCTCTTTGAGGTCTTGGAATAACCTCTCAAGTAACATTGGAGCTTATATAAAATTATTAATTTACCAATGCATTGGAGGGAGACATACATCCCACCAGTCACATAATGAAAATAATACCTATCGCTCCCACAAGATCATAAACCGTTCACCATATCACAAACAATGAAATGAAATGGGTTTTATAAAAAATTATTCAATTCATAACCTATGGAAAACAGATAGGGTTCAGAATTATTTCATCATTTAATAACAGAATAACCTATATAAAAGATGTTGCTTTCGAAAATATTATATAATGGTACTACCCATTGAAGACACATGATTTTCATAAAAAATTATCATAATCTTAATTTTTTTAGAAATAATGTGTATTTAATCCTTGTACCATATCACCAATAATGTATAGGAAACATCAATAGATTATATCATAGATAAAAAATATTTTGGAATTATAATTTAAAACATTTATTGAGGAAAATATTCTTTCTTTATTGAAAAATGACAATTTAAAACATGAAATATTTATTAAATGATTTTACATGAAAAGAACCTTGAAAAAAATATAATGTAATATTCATAGGAAATAATTTTCCTCATGACGGGATGTTTCAATCATTTCTCGCTCTTTAAAATAAATATTTATTTTAGATTATCGGTAAAATCCAGACAAAAATTACTTTGAAAAAGAAAATGAAGATTAATTTTAAAAAATTTAAAATGAAAAACTCTTGTAAACATGTATTTTAAACACAAAATTTTGATAATAAGTCCTTTTTGAAACCCATTTTAGAAAACATGTTGTTGGAATAAAATGGATTCGCTATCTAAGAGAGAAATAAAGTCTAATTTTATTAAAAAAATTTCAATTATTTAAAGTACCAAAGAGTGGGATATAGTTTTATTAATATAAAATGTCCTGAAAAAATAACAGAAAATATAAATCATGAGATTATTGAGAAATTTATCATTATTTTTTATCATAAAAAACAAAACTTTATAAAATCACGATAAAAGATGAGATTTCTTTAAAAAAAATCATTGCCACATTTGAAACATTCAATCATATTCCCCTGAAAAAGAAAAATTAAATAAAATGGAACATTAAATAGCATGATGAATATAAAGTAATGATATTTTATAAAAATGGGGATGTACATACACCTCATGAACGAATATATGTGAAAAGTATAATATATGTTTCAAAGAAGTAATATTTTAACAGAAACATATTACATTATATATCAAATTATTTTGTGCATGTTAAAATAATTTGTATAATAAATATAATTTTATTATAAATGAATAAAATAATAATATTTATATATATCATACCATATAGTATTTTTCTTAGAAATTTTTATTACCCCTTTATTAAAAAGGATATGCTGATGTCACATTTCATGTAATAACATCTTTTTCTGATTGGATTTGTATTTTTTTGTACCTCTTAATTTTATCATGATTTAATCATATAAAATTTTTTAACCATGATATAAATTTTATATATATTTAGAATATATTTATTAAGTGTAATCCATAAAAGGTAGTGATAGAAAATGAAATACACCATACATGGAGATGGTATGGAATATATATAAAAGAATGTTGTTTCTGTTTTAATTTTGGATTGAATGAAATAAATTTAAATGATATATTATAATTAAAAACCATTTTTATTTCATATATATTATATATTATCATTAATCTTATACATATTAACTTATGTGTAATGTGTGAATGAATCACATCTCTTCATGAGTAGTATGTCGTACACATGAATGAAGTTTTCTTATTCCAATGAAAATGAATATACGATAGTATATGTGATATAATAATTAAAAAAGTATGATAATATCATAAAAATAATATATAAATAATAAATCCATCATTATTCCCATCCCTTATAGGTGTTAATGGAATAATTAATGATATCAGTTCATGAGGAGGTAGACAACTGTACACATGAATAATAATTTCAAAACCCATTTTATGGATGTGGATACAATTTTTGATCGTGAACATAACATAAAAACATATATGTATATGTAATAAAATTATTTTATTATATAATAATTTTCTAATAATAATTAAAATATGTGGATGAAGAAATAAAATAAAAAACATTCATTTATGAACGTCATATATTTTTTAAGTATCCTACTTAGGTATATCCCAAAAGCCATACATGGTTGGATTTATGTCCGAAATAAAGAATCCAGGATGATAGGATGGATGGTGAGATAATGTTTTGTTATATATTTTCTAATAAAATGATTTTTAATGTATTAGGTGGATAATATAAGGGGTGTTCTTTTATAATTAAGGTGAGGGGTACACATGTGATGTTTTAAAAGAAATAATTGCACCTGTGTTTTCCCCAGGACACAAGGATCCAATAATGTACCATGATTGATCATAAAATATATAATGAATAAATATGACCATAAAATTGGTATTGAAAATGTTTTTTGTTTTTTGTAACCCTTACCTTTTTAGATTAATCTTTCTGTAAAACATTTTTACCTTAAAAGTGGTAAATAATTTTTACTGTTTTTAATATTTATATTGTTCAAAACTTTTTTTCACCATATTAGATAATATAATTTATAATAACTCTAGATAGGGAATACATTTTTCAAATTTCATTCACATAATTTTTAAAACATAATTTTAAATTAATCATGCATATAGGATGATAAAGTTAGTTCTTAAATAATTTCTTAAAAAGCGTCCAATGTTTTTAAATAAAAATTATCATTGAAATTGATTCTAATGAAATATGTTAGATTATTAAAGTTATAATTTATTTAATTTTATGTTAAAACCAACTGAAAATATAAATTAACTTTATAAATAAATTAATAAAATGAGTTATTTAATTAAAATCTATTATTTTTCACTCTTAATGAAAAAGTGAAGCATTTCAGAAAAATCATATAATTGCACCCAAAGATAATTTTTACTTGATTATTTCTAAAATAATGTATTTTTTAAAATTAATTTTATAAAAGTGACAAAACAAAATTTTATGAATGCTCAAAAAATCATTCTTTTGAGAAAATGGTAGTTCTAGTACACATAAAGACTAAAAAAATTAATATCTTTTATACCATTATGTTTAAATTATAATCAATTGTTATACAAAATATTAAAAAATTAATAATTCTATTAATCTACTTTAGATAAATGGATATGTTATAATAGTCACGATTGAATAGGAATATTAATAATATATCGTGGTTTAGCTAAAAATCAGTGTCATCTGTAACCCAAGTTAACCCATTATTACATTTATGGAAAAATTAACTTGGATATGTCTATAAATAATTCCCAAATAGTTTTTTTATGTGACGAAACCAATAAATTAATTATTATTTATTCAGAAAAATCATAAAAACTAAGGGATTTACATTCTACCCCATATAAAATGAATTTTTCCTCAATATTCTTTCCTATGATACAATAAAGTGAGGAAAACTGTACCTCAGCATATCTTAATGTTCCCACATACCATCAAAAAACTGATGTTTTCAATATAAAACATTAACATGGTTAGTGGTATTGTGTCAAAAAACATTCTCTATATGATATAGAATATCCATTGATTATTCCATAGAAGTGTGTTCTTTCTCCCATTGTATGACCACTGAGCTCAATACATGTGAAGGCTCAAGTATGTACTTCCTCGAGAGAAACACATAGAATACATTATTTATTTGAGAGAGGTTTGGAGGAAGCACCTAATAACATGATACCATCTTAATATGATCATGAATTTAAATGGGGCCAACATACCAAGGGCTTAGTTTCCCATTCCCCCAAAATATCATATCATTTATCTATTACTAAATTATTTATAACACATTATCACCAAAATAAAATTCTATATCACACTAGTTATTATCAAAATATCATTTCGGATAATTATAAGATATCTTTATGGGTGGATGAATGGATTTAACATTCACTTTTATTTATTTATCTATCTTAGGACCCAATAAATATCATTCTTTAAAATCTGTCCATAACATTAGATATCTACATTTCCTTCCATAGTGGTATTCCTTATATTCCATTTGAATTATTCAGTTAAATGTATTATTATAAGAATACTTCAAATGATGATGTTGTTTTTTCAACAAACCTCAAAATCAAAAGAACAGGATATCAACATATCCCTTTTGGTATGAACAGTTTTCTATGACTAACAATATATCTAAAGATAATATACAATATTTAATCTCAAATCTATATCAATATCTTACCGAAGACTTCATAAAAACATGTAATTAAATATCAGATCCCAGTCATACATAATGTAATGTGTTACTCTATGAAAACATATCAATTTCATAATTTATAACCTTGATATATGATTCTAGGATTAGACTTCTCTAATAGTGATTAAGTGTTCTTGCATAATAAGGTGATCAACCACAACCTATATAGAATTATTCCATTTATATTTTCTGTGGATTCCCCCAAAAAACCCATTTTAAGGTTTTTTAGTTTACAATCTGGAATGATTAATGGATAAAACATCCCTTTAGATTTTGTCATTAATCATTGAAATTCTAAAATACCAAACAACTACATAAAAACTTTTCAATTCTATAATTCTACCTTCCAACCATAAAAAATCTTTCATATATATATATATATCTTTATACCACAATGATTAATTGAGAATGAATAACTATGATCTTCTTAAAGCAACTCTTTCATCAAATCTGGTTTAGACAGACTAGATAAAATATTCTTGATCCCTAACATTAAATCATGATGAAGGTTAAACTCATCAAAATTTCTAACCATATTTTACAGAAATATACATTTCCTCTCTACCTCATTAATCATTACATGGATAGCAGGTTTAACATTCAATTGAAAATGAAATGAGTTTTATACTTTATCCATGATTTCTACATCCATCCTCTAAAAATAAAAAAAATATTGGATCTCTTGTAATCCTAATTAATTATAATAAATCTGGATTATTTGGACTCAAAGCATCTACTACATTGTTCTCATTCCAATAGTCATAATGTGTTGAGATATAATAATCATTTATCATCTCCAACAGTCTTCTATACTTTATATCCATGTTTTTATGTGGGATTATAAACTTAAAAATTTTATAATCACTATATATGTCATACAATTCATCATAATGAAAATTCCTCCATAAATTTTTGAAAAAATTCCTACATTAAACTCTAAATGATTTTTAGGGTAATTTTCTACGTGAATCATTAATTTTTATAAGTTATAATCAATAACCATTTAATTCCTCATATGAAAAAATCTAAATCCCATATAGGATGCATAACTATATCTAAATACCCTTCTACACCATATGTTAATGTTAAGACATGAGCATTGGTTAATCATAACTCCAATTTCTTTTAAATTTTCCTCACAATCAGATTTTCATTATGGACATGGATCCCTTCTAATATACCATAGTCATAGTGTTATATATTCATGGAACATTACACAAAACTCATTGATAATATCCAATTAAACCAAGAAAACAACTTATCTAAATTTCAATGGTTGTTATGGGCCAAAATTCTAGAGTCTTTGTCTTTTATAGATCTGTTGATATAGTTTTTCTTGAGATTTTATTATCCAAAAATGAAACCCTTTTCATCAAACATTCACACTATGTAAATATTTCATATAATTATACATTCAATATGATATTTAGTACAATTTTCATATGTTATTCATGAACTTCCAAAATCCTTGAATATATACGATTATTTACTATGAATAATACCACATGTTAATCATAGTAATCTCTAAAGACTATATTTATTAAATCCATAAATATTGTTTGGTAATTTGTAATAATAAATGTAATCACTATATATTCATAATTTCCATCTATTTTATTGAATTATTTTTTTGCTATACAATACTTCATGACCCTCAATTTTTTATATCTAGAAATAAGTCATGTTTTGAAAAATTATTGAGCTCCATGTAGTTTATCAAAAGAGTCATCAATATAGGGAACATGATAATTTTTATTGATTTTGATCTTCTTTATCTCTTTATAATCAATACAAAGTCACATCTATTAATAATTATTAAAAAAATGAATACGTTAACACAATTTTTCCACACATAGTAGAGTGAACCCCTTTTCTTGTTTTCATAATTTTTCTTCTGTAACTCCTAAAATTCAATTAGGGCTATTCTCTAGAGATTATTTTAAATAAATTCAGCACCATGTTTGTTTTCTATTAAGAAAAATACTTCATTTTTTGGTATACGTCTTGGAAACTCTTCAAAAATACATAAATAAATTCTTACAGAATAGGTATATCATTGATGTTGTGTCCCCCCCCCCCCGAAAAAATTTGAGATAAAAATCCTCGTTGAAATAATAATTATGAGCCATTCAATTACTGAAATCTTTTTTTAAATTTTTTATTATACTCTTACTGATATATGATCATCAGTTTTATTTTAATATAAAATGTGACATAACATCCTTTATAATTAATTTTGTATTTATATATAGAAATCCAATTCACTCCCAAGATAACCCAAGGAAAATGAAGTGAAATTTAACAGAATTTTTGCATGATTTAACTTTTAGAAGAGAAATGGGATTCATGAACATCTTTTCATAAAAAAGCATAAACCATTCATATAAATAATAATAATTCTAACCTTGGATTATAACCTAAGAAAAGAATAATCATCATCAATGGATTTCATCTTAGATGGAAATGATTTAAAAGATCACTTGGAAAATTTCTTGAGGAAAATAAATACTTTTTAAACTAAATTTTTAAAAATAATGGTTCCTAAACTATTTCCATTTTTAAAAAAAAATAACCTTTGAAAAATAAAAAGGGAAATTTACAATTCAATTTAATCATATCTTTTGGAAAATATACATTCCACTATGAAAAAATATTATTTAAAAAACATAAAAAATTATGAAATTCATTTTATTTGGAATTATCCTTTTAAAACTATAATTAATAATTAAAAAATTTTGTTTTTATAACTATAGAGAATTCATTATATATGTAAAAATAATAATTTCACATTTTAGGTAAAATCCAAATAGTAATTGTTTGGAACACAACATAAAGATTCTATTCCAAAAAATATATAAAAAATAAAAAATCGGTAAAATTTTATTGAATAAATTATTTGTATAATGTTAAACATATTTTTGAATTTATTTATAAAAAACATGGTTTTTGAATGGAAAAGTGCTTTTTGAATGAAGAGGTAAATAAAAATAATTTTTTCTAAAAAAAACATATTTTGAAATATTAAGTACATAAATAATAGAAATTTAACGTTAATTATTTATTCTCATGAAATATATATACAATAACAAATGTCATTATTTTTCATAGACATTGGTCTCAAATTTTATAATGGGAAGCATAAACATTATCAGTACAAAAAACAGAGATATTTTATAATATAACCCTTTAAACGTTGTCAACATTGAATTGTAATCCCCATGAAGTAGAGATAATCAAATGGATATATAAATACTTATAGTTTTTATTTTAATAATCATAAAATAAAATCATGGGAATCATATAGACCATATAGATGAAATAGAACCTGAATTTTGATTGTGTCTCGTAGAAGAAAAAAATGAGATAGAAACCTTCTTCCTTAAGTATCAACATATTTCATAAACATTAGAACATGTTTTATAGTAAATAAATTTTAATTATAATTATATTAATGAGATATACTAATATTTATCATACCATATATGATTTTATTTTTTCTATTTATAACCCGTTTATCAACAATTCCTTGTAAAAATTTTGTTTCAGGTAATAAATGGTGTGTTTTTCATGTATGTATTGATTTTTGAATTTTATCATATTATATGATCATAGATCCATCTTCTAAATATTTTTAACCATTATATAATTGTCAAATATATTCATTATATTTGTATTTATAATAATCAACAAAATTAATCCATATTAAAAGATTTAAACCATTTATGAACATGATTTGGCATACCTACACATATAATTTATTTCCATTTTATAAACAAATAAAATAAAACCTGTATAATTAATATATTACTATTTTGAATAATTTTTATTAAAAATGTATCACTAGTATTTTTTTAAAAATTTCTTTATTACATTAAATGTAAAGAATATCTAAATAATTTATCACATCCTTTGTGAGGTAGCAGTCCACTATACACATGAACGACCATATCATATTTCCTTGGAATGGAAGGAAAAAAATTAATGTGAAATATCATGATTTGAGAAGAATAATAATATCATAAATTCTATATAAAAATAATAAACTAAAAATTATACAAATATGTGATTGGTGGTGATTGAAAATAGAACAAATTGGTATGAGAGGTGGTAGTCTACCACACACAACAATGGTGATTTATTAACCCTTTTGATGGATGGAAATAAATAAAGAGGTAATGACAAAAATTACATATAATTTTATTTAATATAATTATATTATTATATAATCATGTTTTAATATGACTTAAATGGGGTTAGGGAGATATAAAATAAAATGATCCAATGGACATTGTCTCTTTAACGAAAAATATCTTTCAGATTGTCTGATATTGATTTTTAGGTTGCATTTATGAAAAAAATAAGGCTACTAATATTATATCATGGAATAATAGATTTTATAGGGATAGTTATTTTCCAAACAAATTCATTTTGAAGCATGAAGTAGAGTGGAGATGGGGTGGCCTAATATGTGAGGTCAGTGGCATGCTTGTAATTTTTGAACAGAAAAAAAGTTTTCCCATGTTTATCACATTCCAAAAGCATATAAAATGGAACATTTTTTTAAAAATAATATATAACGTCAATATATGGATATAAAATGGGTTTTATAAGTTTTGGATCATTTTAACCCTTATTTTTTAAATTTAACCCATATAAACCCAGTATTACCTTAACCATGAAAAATAATTTTAAATTTTTCATATTAATTATAGTAAAATATTATGTTAATATTATTAGAAAGTAAAAATAATTATTATTGAAAATATTAATAAAATTTTAATAAACATTATTCATTTATGGTGATAAATAAAATTTAATATTAATCTCACTGATATGACGAGAAAGTGGGTTTTTTTAGAGAAAATCTTCTGAATTTGACAATGTTTTTATATTAAAATTCAAAATAAAAATTATTAAAATGAAATAAATTATAACAATTGATATATTGTTGAACTAATTTTTATATAAAATAAATATAAAAAATGGTCATTATAAATTCATTAAAAATGTAACTTTTCAATAAAAACATGTATTTTTCACCATTCATCAAAAAAATAATCTTTTAAAAAAATCTCTATAATAAATCCTCAAGAATAAATAAAATTGTGATAAAAATAAAAGTATTATTTAATCGAATTAATTTTATAAATGTGTGTGAAATTAATTTAATTATTTTTTATAAAAAGTAATAAATAAAAATAATTGGAAAATATTATTTATAAATGGTATAAGTACTTTAAGAAAAATTAATTATTTATTTATTAATATTTCTTCATTACATAAAATTATTATACATAATAAAAATATAAAAATGCATTATCTAAATTTCCAAGTTTAGTAGCTATGTAATATTGGTCTTGTTTAAATAATCATTTTATTATTTTTTATTATTCTATTGAAACTCAATGTTGCATGTAACACAAGATATCAAACAATCATATTTTTCTTGAAAAAAATATATTTAATAAAATATTCGAGTGTTAAATTATACCCCCTTAAGTAAATTTTTTCCTTGTAATTTTAAATTATTCATTTTAATCAAAGGATTATTATTTTTCAATCCATTTGGGGTAAAATCGCATCATAAAATGTGTTAATTAAAATTATACTTGAAAAGAGAGAAAGGGATGTTTATGGAAATCTAAAATTGCATATAACCGATTTTCTATGTATAATAAAATCAGTGTGAAGTGAAATAATCGATGCATAACAGAAAAGTAAAACAGAAATACAGATATAGATTGATAAAGAACATGGGAAGGAGAAATTTAGCAACCAAAAAGCCATATGAATTTGATTGGTGGAAAAAGATTCATCCATAAAGAATTGTTGAAAATATTTAATATACTATTTCAATATCCTTTAATTAATGTTGAATTTATTTCCTAATATGATATAATTACCTGATTTCATTATATATAATAATCACAAACTTATTATATGGTTGTATATAGAGAAATTTTCAAATCTTCTATTACATTAAGAAATGATAATGAATCTATCTTATGCCTGAATCACTAAAAGATCATAAGATCAACAAATGAATGAAATAGTATTCCATCTTCATCTATTTGTTGTCATAATAAATTTAATAATTTCTAACAAAATGATAAAAGAGAGACAACTTATTAAAGGATGTTTGATATAGTGGAAGATGAGGGCACCTTCTCAAAAAAAATCAACACACTTAGAGGGAAGGGATACCAGGATAGAATAAATAATATATTGATTATGCTATTTTCCATTTCATATGAATCACTCTTAAATATAATTACTTTCATGAAATATGGGATTTAGTATTTCCTACCTAATGAGGTTTCTGAATATTTGGTTCTTATATAATTATAATAAAAAACCTATAAGTCCATATTATCCATTTACATCCAATTTCCAAATTAATAATTTTCATGTATAATTATACTTTATGTTTCTCTATTTCTGAAAAATTTGATATATAATATTTAGAAACCATGTCACTAAATTTATAAAATAAAATTATCATTAATCCCCTACACAAAATTTAGTATATCTTAATAAAACATACAAAATATGTGAATACATTAATAATATATTCCACTAAAACATCATAATATCCCAAATTACCAAAAAAATATTAATAAAAACATAAACGAATCATTATTACTTGAATAATTCCATAGATTAATCAATATTTAACATAAATAAATAATTTTTTAAACTCTTTCAATTATAACATAATCCACATTTTCCTTAAATCATTAATTTGTTTCATATTCATCATTACTATCTCATTTATTTTATTCATGTCAAAATTCTCTTTATCCCATCATAATTATATCAAAATATGGATAATTTTATGTGATATCCTCCTGTAATCATTTCAATTCTCTAAAATATCACATTTCCAATAAATATAATTCCATGTTTATCTATACAACTTATCATATTATTGATAATTATTAAGTAAAATATTATACCGAACAATACTTATATATTACATTATTTACCTACCTTAATTCATAAATTTCAATACATATTCACATAAATAAATAAGAATTTTGTAAAAATATTAATTATTATCTATAATATCATTTTATATTACAACATTCATACAATATGTGAAATTAATCATTCCTTCTGATTCATCAACCTCAATATAATCATGCTTTTTAAGTTGTATGAAATCAATATTTTTTGAAAAAACCCATAACATTCACATTTCATTCATGGTATCGTCATAATCATTATTATAAGCAATTATTATACATCCTTTCAGATTCCCTTAATAGATTCCCACACTGGATATCAATTTTCCTAATTCCCATACAATCTATAATTAAAAAATTCATCCATTGATAATAATATAGGGAGAAAAAATATCCATTTTATGGTGTTAACTGAACAGTTCATTATTCCTATATAATAACTTACTATGTTACCTTATTTTCCACTCATAAAACTATATCTTGTCATTTGATAAAATCCATGGATTGATGGAACCCAAATTATTAACAATAGGTAACTAATGCTTTTTTAATATGTTGTCTATACAACCTGATATCTCAATAAACTATATCCATATATTTTATGGTGTTTCCAAGTGTTTTTTAAGGTGTAAGTATTTAATCATATATATCATGATAATTAATTTGGAATTGTCACAACAAACTTTACTCTAGTCAAAATCTCATTTACATTTACATTGATATGTTATCTATATCATTCGGTGTTAAAATTATTCATTCTAGTTCTTTCTGTTGACCAAAACCATAAAGCATGGTGTAATAATGAATAACTGTTGTCAGGAACCACATAATCCTAAAAAACCACGTGTAGGATGTATAAATCTGGTAAAATTATATTTAATCCATGAAACCATAGTTTTATCCATGTTTATTCGTAGTCATAATCAATTTAAAAACATCACTCTGGGTTTTCAGAAGTTCATGAATTTGTAAAAATATCTCATAGCAGTGTCAAAAAAGGTTTGTAACAAGGCCTATTTTTGTGAACCAAGTGATAGTATAATCCATCTAAAAAATCTATTTTTCATGTTATTACCCATAGTTACCACGAGAGAAGATTTATATCCGCTTATAAAATATAAATAATGATTTAATTTTTTGGAATCCAGTCTCTATCAATTAAAAAAAATTAATGAAATTTTCCTATACTTTTACACATAATTAGAATAATACTCATACATATCCCAAGACATGTCCTAAGAAATATCACTTATAATCATTCTAGTGTTTTAACATAATAGTTTTTTAATTTTTATTATACGTATCCTTAGATACAAACTAGAAGTACCCAAACTTCTCACATGATGATATTACATCTTTCTATATCAATATTCATTTCATTAAATGAAAACATTCTTAAGGATCATAAATTAATAATGAATATAAAAAATTGGGCACATCATCAACTAGTACATAAGTGAGTTAAATGAACTCTTAATTTTCTCCTTTATAACTACAAACATTTTTAGACATATCATACCTATGACCTTTCATAATAACCTGGGAAAATGAGACATAATAAAGGGTGATATTAGATTCTCAATAATGGTAAAAAAATGAATATATCAATATATAATGTATATAAGGGTATAATAACATTATAATCACATTTTAAAACGATACATTACATATCATATATCATAAAATTGAGTTATAGAATAAATTATAACAATTCATAAGAGATGAACTAGAATATAATCAAATAACATTAGAGAGTTACATTGGAATTATAAATACATTTATGGCATACACATAAGCATTGAAAATAATGTCCTTAGTTGTTCAAGGCTCATTTCCAACACTATCATATTGGATTGGGTAGACCCACAAATCAACATACAAGTCAAGGTTCATTGCAAATACTATCATTGTTGAAAATTTACAAAACATAAAAATATTCACTCCTCATTCCCTTCATGTTTATCTCATGAGATATAAATCATTACACAACAACTAATGTGAGATATAGGTACCATTTAGGACATAATTAAAGACATACATAGGTATACCACACGGTCATAAAAATTAATCATATTATAACCCATGTAATTAATATAATGCCCCAGCCTTAAACCTTACTTAATATTGAATTAAATGAATAATTCACGTTGAGGATCTTTTCAGGTTTAGAGTTTTAGATAATTAGAACATAACTATTACATCTCAAAAGATTACAAAGTAGTCACTTCTACTAAGCGTCCATAATAAAAAAAAACTCTTAAAAAGAAACGTGTCTAGTCCCATGTTTTATATAAGATGACATTCCCTGGATCCCATCCTTGACCTTATTCCACATTAAGTCCTGTGAAAGCATTTCAAAAAAAACTTGGGGTGAGCATAAAAAGCTCAGTAAGGGATACAGAAAGAATGAAAACTGTTAGTTTTTCAAACATCAAATAAACCATATATACTCTATCAAAGTAATACCTTCACCTTCATGAAGTAGTAAAAACTCTTCACTGAATAATGTATCATTACTTACCTTTTTGTAACCAAAGGATTACCATAAAATCCATAAAAATAACACATAACATATATAATGGTAACTTGGTACATAAACATACTTAAGTGGAATAACCATACGGTCGAATCCCACACATATCACTTAATGGAATAGCCATACGGGAAATTTACATACATACTTAATGGAATAGACATAAGGCTGACTACCATACCCAATGCATTGGAGGTTATAACGTAACCACCCGTCCTAGTATTCACGGCACCACCCATCATATGGTTTATAACGTAACCACCTGTTAAATTGTCCAAGTACCAATATAAAATCATAAAACATAAAACCAATATAAAGGTATGATAAAATTTCCACATTTCAATCACAATATATCATAATATAATCCTTTATCAAAACCATTTTCAATACCAAAATACATAAAAGAGTATATGGTATTTATTTTATTTTAAAAACATTACGGCTTGTTGATGAAGCCAAAGAACAAATAATACTCGCGGCGGTGGAAAAGGTCGTTGTCACCGCGTACGTTAAAAACATTCCTTTTTGTCGTTTAGTAAAACACTTAGTAGAAAAAGATTCATTTTGTATAAAAGTAAAAGTCAAATGGGTTTATACACCGTATAAAAGAAAGTTGTGTATAAAACGAAATATGCCTCAATGAAAGGAGATTGAGACGAAGTCCCTTACCTCGGGTCCGACTTGACTCGATCGTTCTTTAACGTCCTGAATAATAAACTTGAGTTAATTTATACTTGATTAAGAACCTTTTTAAAGTTCATTATTCCTTTTATATCACTTATTTCCATGTTATAAACATTATGTAACCATTTAAGTTAATAATGTTTGTTTTCTCAATATTTGGTTCTTAAGTCGAAAGTGGAATTCTTACAATTACATGTTGTTCGTGTGGTCAAAGGTTCTTTATATCCAGAATGAAATTCCCAATTTGGATATAATATGTATCATATATATCCAGAATATACATATATTTATAATATTACATAATCATTTAGAGGTAAGAAATGAAATTCACCGTTCATGGAGATGGTAAGCCGCACGTACGCATGAACGATACTTTCATTTCTTTGTCATATTAATGGAATTAAAACTAAATGAGAGGTATATATATTTTAATTCCAGAATTATATTCATCATTTAGATTTATTATTAATTATATATATCCATTATATACATGTACTTTTAATAATACATTACATTCGGGGATAAGAAATGAAAGGCACCGTTCATGGAGACGGTAAGCCATACGTACGCATGAACGCTACTTTCATTTCTATCTCATAATTTAATGGAAAGAAATAATAATGATATAGAGGTATATTATAATTCCAGTATAACATCATATATAATAACTTTAAATCCATCCTTTACACGTCCCACATATGGTATTAACGAATCACATCACTTTGAGGGGGCGGTAGTCCGCACTTCCTTAAATGAAGATATCTCATTTTACCCATAATGGAAACCATAATGGTATGCCCAAAATGAAAAAAACAGAAGCTTAAGGATAACATAAACATATTATATATCATATATAAAAATAGTTACATCATAATGCCCGCCTTTTAAGGTGTTAAATGAGTATTGAACAATCATCGTTTCGGGAGGCAAAATTTTGCCATCCACGGAAACCGTATGTTCATTAACCATTTGATGTAGTTGTGTGAGAGTGTAGATCAAATAAATCTTATAAAAACTTCCTAGTATATTGAAGATACTGGTTTTATTACAAAAGAAGTAAATAAAAATAGTTTAGAGGGTTGGAGAAGCAAAATAAAACAAATGAACAAGAGAGAATGAATTACCTTTAAAAGTGTAACTACTTTTGATTTGAGCCTAAAGGATTCCTTTGAAAGGATTATGACCAAAGGGAATACTCTAAGATTAGGAGAGGGATGTGGAGAGAGTAAATGGGCAGGGGTTGGCCGAGCCAAAGGCTTTAGGAGTGTGTGTAATGAGGTAGAGGTCGGGGCCTTTTATAAGAGGAGAGGAGGGGCACTTTTGGAAAGTAAAGAAATATTACTTTATTTGAAAATGTGTTTCGGTTATAAAAGGACCCACATTGATATAATTCGTGGATAAGGTGATAAGGGTTCGAAATCCACTCATCCAATAAGTTTTGGAAATGTTTAGTTCATAGATTTCACATTATCTTTCCATTTAATATAAATCATCAAATAATGATGTCATCGCTGCATCATTATTATGTCATAAATAATTTACTTTATTTACTATCTAGAAATTATGAAAAAATTACTATGATGTAGGAAATCTTTTTATATTTCGAATGACTATTTATAATCAAAATTCTGACTTGTATAACCCCACTTAAAAATTGTTTTAGTAAAACAATTTATGTTAGTGTCATTTTCACTTTAACATTAAATAAAAATATATTAATGTCATTTTACAACTAAAGTGGCTCCATGGGGTCCCCAAGTTGACCCAGGACTCGTCTTGGTCGGCCATGACTCACCCAATAGGTTTAGGATAGGTGTCATGGTGTTTTCATATTTTTATAATATCATTTATTCCTTAAATTACACTAATTAACTCTAATTGCGATTAAAAACTTAATAAGTTACTATTCACCAAAAAATTATTTTAATCTCATTGAACCACATTTTACTTCTTAATGAAAACCATGTATTTCGGATTTTCAAAATTCAATACACATTAGTGGTAAACTTTCATTTAACTGAAAAATCAGTTTGCTTGATTACCACTTAGTGGTTTCACTATTCATAAAAAATTGAAGTTTTTCAGAAAATTACCAAAGATTCACCCTAAGCTATATTTGATATTCCGAATACAAAAATGAAGTCTATTTTACAAAATTCATAAAATATAAGTCAAATTAATTAATTTGATAATTAATTCCCGCTATCATGAAAAATAGCGTGTTTTTGTGAAACAATAAGTATCAAAAGATTGACACTAGTTTAAGTCCGTTTTAAAAGTGAAATTAATTCCAACGACCACTGTTGGATTTAATGGTAAAAATATTTTCTAATTTCACTTTAAAACCAATTCAAAATATAATCTAATGATATTAAAAATTATATTAAAAAGAGGTTTTTAATTAAAATACAACAATTTTCACTATTCATTTAAAAAAAGAACTTTATCAGAAAGATACCAAAAATTTACACAAAGTAAATTTTGATGTCCCGATTCTAAAGAAGAGTTATATTTGTTCCAAAAGAATTTAAAAGAGTGATCAAAACTATATTTAATGACGGTTCGTCGTCAGAAGGTGATAAGTGAACCCTTAGTGAAAATTAGGGTATAAATGCCTAAAATTGAATTCTTTCCGTATTTTAAGACTTTATCTTTTATTGGATAAATATAAAAAAATTTAGAAACATATATAATTATATTTTATTTATTTCTATCCATTCCCGCCAATACAAAGGCTACATGTTAACTAACATTTAAAATAATATTATTATATTACTAGTGTGCAACGTAATCTTTCAAAGGAACTCATCGTTGCGTATCGGGTACGTTATCGAACATAGAAACCCCCTTTAAAATAAAATTAATATTTAATTCGTAAATATTAATAAATATGAAAATTATTTATTCTTTATTTACCTGGGATGTTACATCCTTCCCCCCTTTTGGGAATTGCGTCCTCACAATTTTATTCACTTATCAAAATAAGTGGCAGTATTTATCCCTCATAGCATTTTCAGATTCCCACGTTGCCTCTTCAATCACATGGTTTTTCCACAAAACCATTACATGATGAATCACCTTATTCCGTAACACCTGCTCCCTATGGTCAACAATCTGGACCGGTTGTTCTTCATAAGATAGTTTCTCTTCCAGCTGAACTACCTCTGGACTCAAAACATGAGATGGGTCTGGCATATACATTCTCAACATTGAAACATGAAAAACATTGTGTACCTGAGATAAACTTGGAGGTAAAGCCACTCGGTATGCAACTGATCCAACTCTCTCCAGAATTTCATATGGTCTAACGAACCTTGGACTCAACTTTCCTTTCTTACCAAATCTCATCACACTTTTCCAAGGATAAACCTTGAGAAAAACATGATCACCTACCTCGAAAGATACATCCTTCCTCCGGTTATCCGCATAACTCTTCTGCCTGCTCTGAGCTGTTCTCATGTGTTTTTGAATCAGCTGAACTTTTTCTGCCATCTCGTCTACCAATTCTGTTCCCATCAACTTCCTTTCACCCACTTCATCCCAGAAAGCTGGAGTTCGACACCGCTTCCCATATAATGCTTGAAATGGTGCCATCTGTATACTGGAATGAAAACTGTTATTATATGAAAATTCAACCAAAGAAAGATGTTGGTCCCAACTTCCCTGATAATCCATAGAACAAGATCATAGCATATCCTCCAATGACTGAATTGTTCGTTTTGACTGCCCATCTGATTGAGGATGAAAAGCTGTACTAAAATTTAATTCAGTACCCAACGACTTCTGAAGTCCTTTCCAAAAGTTAGAAGTAAACCTGGGATCACGATCTGATACAATGGAGAGACGAACTCCATGTAACCTGACTATCTCTTTAAGATACAAACGGGAAAGATGATCAAGAGAGAAAGTATCTCGTATAGCAAGGAAATGACCAGATTTAGTCAAGCAATTAACAATAACCCAGATTGCATTATTACCTCGAAATGTCTTCGGTAATCCAACGACAAAGTCCATGGATATATTCTCCCATTTCCACTCTGGCACTGGTAAAGGCTGAAGCATCCCTTTCAGTAACTGCCGCTCTGCTTTAACCTGCTGACAAGTCAAACACTTCACAGTAAAATCAGCAATATCTCTTTCCATTCCATCCCACCAGTAATACTCCCACAGATCTCTATACATCTTAGTACTGCCCGGATGAACTGAAACGGGGAACTATGAGCCTCACATAACAACTCATTCTTCAACTGTGAATCACAAGGCACACATAACCTCTTCCCAAACCTCGAAACACAAACACAATGTTATCCAAGAACTCATAGAAAATTCTTTTCATAAGGTCCATGAATACAGTAGGTGCATTGGTTAAACCAAAAGGCATAACTACAAATTCATAATGGCCATATCTAGTACGGAATGCAGTCTTTGGAACGTCTGCTTCTTTTACTTTCAACTAATGGTACCCCGACCTCAAGTCAATATTCGAAAAATACTTTGCTCCCTGTAGGTGATACCAGTTCATTTGATGGCCCAACATCTGCTGAAGTTGTTGCAAAGGATTTCGCCACCCCTTTCTGCTTGTAGTCTAGCTGCATTCCCCCAGTTGAGTTCTTCGTTGGACACATGTTTGCATAATGACCCATTTCATTACACTTAAAACATCTTACCGTTGGCTTTTCACTGCCTGCTTGATCATCATACTTACAGTTACGATCAATATGACCAGACCTACCACACCGAAAGCCCTTACCAGACTTGGATAAACATTCTCCAGGATGCATTTTACCACACTTCTCAGAGGATGGGTATTTGGTTTTCTTACCTCCTTGCTTTTTTGATGAATTCTTCCCCTTTTCCTGCCAACTAGATCTCTTATTCTGTTGTTTGTCATAGAACACCTGGTCATCGGCGAACTCCATCTCCACCTTCTCTGCACATCGAATAAGTTTTTCGTAACTTTTGAACTCACGAGAAGCTAAAGCCTTTCGATACTTTGGCTTTAACCCTGAGTAAAAACGGTTTATTTTACTATCAAGATCTCGTATGAAGTTCGGAGCATACCTTGCCAATCGAGTGAACTTTGCTTCATAAGCAGCCACTAAATCATCCTCCTGCCTCAATTCTAGGAACTGTTTTTCCATCCTAAGATGAACCACCTTAGGAAAATATTTCTCAAGAAACATACCTTTGAATTCGTCCCAGTGAAGATCCTCAATCTCATCACTATCCCTGATATTTTTCACCATCGACCACGACTGATCAGCTTCACCTTCAAAACGGTAAACAACAAGACTAACCTTTTGATGTTCTGAACACCCCATGACATCAAAAATCTTCTCCAGTGCTTTAATCCACCATTCAGCTTGCACAAGGTCAGATGATCCTATAAATGATGGGGGATGTTGCCTCATGAAATGTTCCACCACTGACATGTTCCTCTGCGGTTGATCTGGATGATCTCGTGCATGGATACCACCACCATTTATAGCCTGAGTCAACTCTGCCATCACTACAACAAACTGTTCAGTTCTAATTCCGACCATCTCAGGTTGCTGATTAGGAAGGTTATCTTCCTCCTGATGTCGTCCCAACATAGCTGCTTTGTTTCCTCTGCGGAAAACCATTCTGAACACAGAAATATCTTAGGTGAAGCAACATGGTAATCCGTAAATGCTATATCATTTCAATCATATTATAATTTAACACTTTTCTAACTCCTAAAGTTGTCTAAACCGACCTATGATACCAACTATAAGGCCCCTGCCTTAAACCTTACTTAATATTGAATTAAATGAATAACTCGCGTTGAGGATCTTTTCAGGTTTTGAGTTTTAGAGAATTAGAACATAACTATTACATCTCAAAAGATTACAAAGTAGTCACTTCTACTAAGTGTCCATAATAAAAAAAACTCTTAAAAAGAAACGTGTCTAGTCCCATGTTTTATACGGATGACATTCCCTGGATGCCATCCTTGACCTTATTCCACATTAATTCCGGTGAAAACATTTCAAAAAAAAACTTGGTGTGAGCATAAAAAGCTCAGTAAGGGATACAGAAAGAATGAAAACTGTTAGTTTTTCAAACATCAAATAAACCATATATACTTTATCAAAGTAATACCTTCACCTTCATGAAGTAGTAAAAACTCTTCACTGAATAAAGTATCATTACTTACCTTTTGTAACCAAAGTATTACCATAAAATCCATAAAAATAACACATAACATATATAATGGTAACTTGGGACATAAACATACTTAAGTGGAATAACCATACGGTCGACTCCCACACATATAACTTAATGGAATAGCCATACGGCCAATTTCTATACATACTTAATGGAATAGCCATACGGCCGACTTCCATACCCAATGCATTGGAGGTTATAACGTAACCACCCGTCCTGGTATTCACGGCACCACCTGTCATATGGTTTATAACGTAACCACCCGTTAAAATGTCCAAGTACCAATATAAAATCATAAAACATAAAACCAATATAATGGAATGATAAAATTTCCACATTTCAATCAAAATATATCATAATAGAATCCTTTATCAAAACCATTTTCAATACCAAAATACATAAAAGAGTATATGGTATTTATTTTATTTTAAAAACATTACGGCTTGTTGAGGAAGCCAAAGACCAAATAATACTCGCGGCGGTGGAAAAGGTCGTTGTCACCGCGTACGTTAAAAAAACATTCCTTTTGGTCATTTAGTAAAACGCTTCGTAGAAAAAGATTCCTTTTGCATAAAAGTAAAAGTCAAAGGGGTTTATACACCGTATAAAAGAAAGTTGTGTATAAAACGAAATATGCCTCAATGAAAGGAGATTGAGACGAAGTCCCTTACCTCGGGTCCGACTTGACTCGATCTTTCTTTAACGTCCTGAATAATAAACTTGAGATAATTTATACTTTATTAAGAACCTTTTTAAAGTTCATTATTCCTTTTATATCACTTATTTCCATGTTATAAACATTATGTAACCATTTAAGTTAATAATGTTTGTTTTCTCAATATTTAGTTCTTAAGTCGAAAGTGGACTTCTTACAATTACATGTTGTTCGTGTGGTCAAAGGGTCTTTATATCCAGAATGAAATTCCCAATTTGGATATAATATGTATCATATATATCCAGCATATAAATATATTTATAATATTACATAATCATATAGATGTAAGAAATGAAATGCACCGTTCATGGAGATGGTAATCCGTACGTACGCATGAACGCTACTTTCATTTCTTTGTCATATTAATGGAATTAAAACTAAATGAGAGGTATGTATATTTTAATTCCAGAATTATATTAATAATTTAGATATATTATTAATTATATATATCCATTATATACATGTACTTTTAATAGTACATTACATTCGGGGATAAGAAATGAAAGGCACCGCTCATGGAGACGGTAAGCCGTACGTACGCATGAACGCTACTTTCATTTCTATCTCATACTTTAATGGAAAGAAATAATAATGATATAGAGGTATATTATAATTCCAGTATAACATCATATATAATAACTTTAAATCCATCCTTTACACGTCCCACAGATGGTATTAACGAACCACATCACATTGAGGGGGCGGTAGTCCGCACTTCCTTAAATTAAGATATCGTGTTTTACCCATAATGGAAACCATAAAGGTATGCCCAAAATTAAAAAACCAGAAGCTTAAGGATAACATAAACATATTATATATCATATATAAAAATAGTGACATCATAATGGCCACCTTTGAAGGTGTTAAATGAGTATTGAACAATCATCGTTTCGGGAGGCAGAATTTCTCCATCCACGAAAACCGTATGTTATTTAACCATTTGATGTAGTTTTGTGAGAGTTTAGCTCAAATAAATCTTATAACAACATCCTAGTATATTGAAGACTCTGGTTTTGTTACAAAAGAAGTAAATAAAAAGAGTTTAGAGGGTTGGAGAAGCAAAATAATACAAATGAACAAGAGAGAATGAATTATCTTTAAAAGTGTAACTACTTTTGATTTGAGCCTAAAGGCTTCCGTTGAAAGGATTCATCCCAAAGGGATTCTTCTAGGATGAATAGAGGGATGTGGAGAGAGTAAATGTGTAGGGGTTCGCCGAGCCAAAGGCTTGAGGAGTGTGTGTAATGAGGTAGAGGAGGGGGCCTTTTATAATAGGAGAGGAGAGGCACTTTTGGAAAGTAAAGAAATATTACTTTATTTGAAAATGTGTTTCGGTTTTAAAAGGTCCCACATTGATATAATTCGTGGATAAGATGATAGGGGTTCTAAATCCACTCATCCAATAAGTTTTGGACATGTGTAGTTCATATATTTCACATTATCATTCCATTTTATTTAAATCGTCAAATAATGATGTCATCGCTGCATCATTATTATGTCATAAATAATTTAATTTATTTAGTGTCTAAAAATTATGAAAAAACAACTATGATGTAGGAAATCTTTTTAGCTTCCCAATGACTATTTATAATCAAAATTATGACTTGTATAACCCCACTTAAAAATTGTTTTAGTAAAACAATTTATGTTAGTGCCATTTTCACTTTAACATTAAATAAAAATATATTAATGTCATTTTCCAACTAAAGTGGCTCCATGGGGTCCCCAAGTTGACCCATGGCTTGTATTGGTCGGCCATGACACACCCAATATTTGTAGGACAAGTGTCATGTTGTTTTCATATTTTTATAATATCATTTTTACCTTAAATTACACTAATTAACTCTAATCGCGATTAAAAACATAATAAGTTACTATTCACCAAAAAAATTATTTTAATCTCATTGAACCACATTTTACTTCTTAATGAAAACCATGTATGTCGGATTTTCAAAATTCAATACACATTAGTGGTAAACTTTCATTTAACTAAAAAATCAGTTTGCTTGATTACCACTTAGTGGTTTCACTATTCATCAAAAATTGAAGTATTTCAGAAAATTACCAAAGATTCACCCTAAGCTATATTTGATATTCCGAATTCAAAAATGATTCCCATTTTACAAAATTCAAAACATATAAGTCAAATTAATTAATTTAATAATTAATTCCCGCTGTCATGACAAATAGCGTGTTTTTGTGAAACAATAATTATCAAAAGATTGATACTAGTTTAAGTCTGTTTTCAAAGTGAAATTAATTCCAACGACCACTATTGGATTTATTGGTAAAAATATTTTCTAATTTCACTTTAAAACCAATTCAAAAGATAATCTAATCATATTAAAAATTAGATTAAAAAGAGGTTTTGAATTAAAATACAACAATTTTCACTATTCATTTAAAAAAAACTTTATCAGTAAGATACCAAAAATTTACACAAAGTAAATTATGATGTAACTATTATAAAGAAGAGTTATATTTGGTCCAAAAGAATGTAAAAGAGTGATCAAAACTCTATTTAATGACGGTTCGCTGTCAAAAGGTGATAAGTGAACCCTTAGTGAAAATTAGGGTATAAATGCCTAAAATTGAATTCTTTCCGTATTTTAATCCTTTATCTTTTATTGGATAAATATAAAAACATTTAAAAACATATATAATCATATTTTAGTTATTTCTATCCATTCCCGCCAATACAACGGCTACATGTTAACTAACATTTAAAATAATATTATTATATTACTAGTGTGCAACGTAAGCTTTCAAAGGAACTCATCGTTGCGTATCAGGTACGCTATCGAACATAGCAACCCCCTTTAAAATAAAATTAATATTTAATTCATAAATATTAATAAATATGAAAATTATTTATTCTTTATTTACCTGGGATGTTACAATTAAACATGTTTCATAAATATTTAATCCTTCCATATACTATTAAAAAGAATTAGTTTTTTTAATCATGTTAAAATTTCATAAAGGAAAACCCCATGGATAATGGAGGGTTTTCCATAATCAGGTTATCATGGTATTACATATGAAAGATAAACATGTTTTATAATAATTTTATAACTTACTCATAGAATATACAATGAAAAAATAAAAGGATTTCATAGAAATTTTTTCATGGAATCACTTGTGGTGGAGAAATGGTTTTTATAAACATATTTTAATAAAAAATATAAACCATTTAGAGAAATAATAAGAATTTTATCATTTTATTATATCCCTAGAAAATAATATATAACACAAAAGGATTTAATCTGAGATGGAAAATGATTTTTAAAGGACACATAGAACATTTATAAATGAGAATAAAAATTCATTTAAAATCACTTATTTAATTCTCAAACATCATAAAATATTTTTGAAATCCTTCTTCTGTTGAAAATTATGCTAGATAACTTATAAAATACTATTTAAGAATAATTTAACAATTTTATTGATGAAAATATACATTAAACAATGAAAATTCCTTCTTCTAAATAATATAAAACATTTTAAAAACCATTTTATTTGGAAATATTATTTTAAAGATATCAAGAATTCATGAAAACATTTATTTTTTATGAAGGTGGAGAATTACATACATGATATTTTAGATATTTGATTCACATTTTTAGTAAAAGACAAATAGAAACTATATGAAAATGACATGAATATTCAATTGAAAAAATGTAAAAAATAAAATATGAGTAAAAAATTTATTAATAAATAATTTAGTAAATTTTAAAAACATTTGTGAAAAAAATATTAGAACCCATCATTTTGAAAGGAAATGTGTTTTTTGACTGAAGATATAAATAAATATGATTTTTATTAAAAAGAATATTTTAAACAATTTAGTTCATAAAGAGATAAAAATGAAGAGAAAAAATGTATTCTCATTTAATATCTATATACGATGAAAATTCATGAGTTTCTGGAAGATTTTTAATAATATTTTATCATCATAATCATAAACATAAACAATCTCGATAAATTATGAGAATTTATCATAAAACACATTCCACTTTGGTAATGGTAAATTGTAAGTCCCAAAAAACGGAGATGATAAAATGGATTTTTAAATTAAAATAGGTTTTATTTGAATAAAAATAAAATTGAATAATGGGATTTTTATATAACAAATAAATTAAATAGGTGGTTAATATGACATGCATCTCAAATAGTAAAAAAGTGAGGTAGAGATCACTTACCATATGTCTTGAATTCCTTCAAAAAAATATAACCAAATTATTAATAATTATATGTTTATTATAAATAACATATAGAACAAAAATCATATTTATCATACAACATATAATTAACTTATGAGTTTTTTACTCTTTTATCAACAAATAAGTGTTAAAATCATGTTTCATGTAATAACCTATTTTTATAGTATATGCTTTGATTTTTATTTTTATTAATATCACATTATAAATCATTTTATTATCTATAAAACTTTAAAAAAAATTTCATATATATATTAATTGTATATTTATTTAGGGATATCAATAAAAGATAGATATATATAATGAAATACAACATTCCTAGAAAAGGTTGGCTGAAAATATGCATGGATGATGTTTCAATATTCACAAAAACTGATTTGGAATGAAAAAAATATATATTAATTTTATAGAATAATTTATAATTCATATTTATCGCAATTATTTATTTAATAATATTCTTGTTATCTTCCATATAAATCATACATGAAGAACGAATCACATCGCTTCTTGAGGCGGTAGTCCTCCATACACAAAATCTAGTTTATCATATTCTCAAAACATTCAATGTACGAATCTATATGAGATATCAAGATTATATAATAGTAATATAATCATATATATATTATATAATTAAATATTTATATCCAATTGTGAGTAGTGGTGATTAAATATGGAAGACCTTGGTTGTGAGACCATAGTCCGTCAAGTACAGGAATGATGATTTTGTAACAAACATGATAGAAGAGGAAATGTATTTTGGTTATATAATTAACATAATAAGATACAAGAATATTTGATATATATATTTTAATATATTATATTTGATTAATGTGATTTTATAGTGGGTTTAGAAGAGTTAAAATAAAATAGTCTGTTTGTAACGTTACCAATTTTTAAAGAAACCTCATTTTGTTTGTACCAAAAGGATTCATAGGTTGGATCTATGACAAAAATATGGAATATAGAATTATATTAGGAAATTAAATAATCTATTTTTGTGGGTATTATTAAAAAAATGGTATTGTATTTGTGAAGAGGAAAGCATGTGGTGGCTATTTTTAACTAACAAGAGTGATAGAATTGTAATTTTTCAAAGAAAAAGGTTTTCCCATGTTTATAATATGACAAAAGACACAAAAATTTTACGTTAGATATTATAGAATATATATATATATAGTCAATTTATTTCCATTAAATTTGTGTTATACATGCAATGGGTCATTTTTACCTTTATCTTTTAAGTTTAACACCCATATATACTCATTTTTATGTTAACCATGAAAAATAATTTCTATGTTTTTTCTTATTAGTTATTTTAAAAAATGAAAATTATTTTAATATATAAAATAATTATTTTGACTAAAAATATGGGAGAAATTTCTGAATTACACTCAGTGATGTAGAAAAACAATTTTTAAATTAATCTGGTAACGGCGCCGAGAAAGTGGGATGTTAAATAAAAAATTATCAAAGGGATACAATATTTTTATATCAAAATTTAATATAAAAAATATTAAAATAACCTAAATTTTATTAAAGGAAATATTATTGAACTAAAATTAATTTATAATTCATTTTAAAAAAATTATTGTACTTTTGGTTTTGTGAAAATAAAAATAGTTTTCAATAAAAACTAATATTTTTTATTACTAATCATGAAATTAATTTTTTCACAAAAATCTAAAAAATTTACCGTAATATAATTTTGAAATTTTTATTTCAAAATTGAAGTTTATTTTATAAATGGATGTTTTTAAAAATGTCAAAAATTCAATTTCTTATTTTTCAAAAAAAAAACGTTTTTTGAGAAAAAATATTTTTGAAACCTATAAATCATTTTCCCAAAATTATTTAGTTTAAATCAATGTGTATTATTTAAACAAAAGAAAAATAATGAGTCTTTAAAATATGATTACTATTATTCATTCAATAATGTTTAATTTCTATGTAATAATATTATTTTTTAAAATTATAATATTAATACTTTTTTGTGTTTTGTTAAAACTGGATGTTGTGTGTAACACAAGATACCAATGAAATTTAATTTATCTGAAAAAAATATTTCAGAAAATATTAGGGTGATATAAGTTATGTGATTAATTGGGAATAAAATATTTTATTTATGAAATTATAATAATTCAGGATTTAGAATCTAATACTAACCTTTTTTCCTCATTCTCATTAAAAATTGAAAATATTACTCATGTGTTCATTCAACATACCATCTTCATGATTTTAAAATAATACATTTATAATAAATATAATTAAATTTTTAATAATAAATATGAAAATAATTTGAAAATGGAAATAGGTAATGATAATAATTTATGATATTATGTAACAATGACCACATAGATAATGTTCAACAAACCGATATGTTTTTAATATTATGAACTGAACATTCTCAAACCATATGATACATAAATTACTAAATAGGTATTTAATTATATCACTAAATAAAATTAAATAAAATATATAATAATAAATTTATAAACCAATAATATTTTCTTAAATAAATAAATAATTTATTTATGTCTATTATATAGGATATAAAATCAATATATTGAAATTATGGACTTGAAGTTAATGGATAACATCCCAATTTCACTTCAATGAGGTATATTTTACTGTTATGCACCAAATATTTTTTAAAAATTATATATGCACCCCATTTTAAATATTATATTATAAAATCTTCTAAATCTGTGTTATTTTATATTAAAATTAAAATATATTCATACGATTTTATGTACTAATAATGTTACAAAGCTATAATATGTTTCATTATATAATTTCAATTCATTGAGTTATACTTTTAATTTATTGATGTTTTTTTAACAAGATATGTATTAATTGAGCACCAAATTATAATATTTTTTATTTACACTTTTTTAACTTGGTTAATATTATGTTTAAAACATCACAAAATATAGTAACTAATACATTCTATGTTATGAAATTTTCATTGGTTTTCTTTGTATTAATATAATTTTCCT
This sequence comes from Viscum album, assembly GCA_963277665.1. Lineage (NCBI taxonomy): Eukaryota > Viridiplantae > Streptophyta > Magnoliopsida > Santalales > Viscaceae > Viscum > Viscum album. The sequence continues at coordinate 111,900,235 of OY728156.1, read as the reverse complement.
AATACATGTGTCATGTCATGCACCATTATTTCCATATATAGTGTAAATAATACCTTATTAATTAATTATTAAGAAATCATCATGTAATTATTGGGTTTTATTGATCCATATCATGCTACTTATATAAATTACTTTTGCTTCAAAGGATACAAAAGAGATAAAAAATTTATGTTACAGTCACCTTTACTCTCTACATGATTCATGTTAATGATTCCTTTAGGTATGTTATATAATAATTTGTTCAGTAAACACATATATTTTATTATAAGTTGGTTATTAATGCCACTTACATGTTAATCTTTCATTTCCACATATATTCAAAAAATATATGTCATAAATGTTGGTTATAAGTGACACCGATCATTAATCTTCTTTGAAATCAAGAATACTTCACTTTCAAATCCATATTTTCTAAAAATATTTCAATAATTTCCTTATTTAATTATAAATTGTCCCCAAATTATTTTTATATTATCCCTTAACTTCTTTCCGAATATTTTAAAAGATAATTTGTTATCATTATATTTATGGGTGACTATATTGTATCATTATAATTTTTTTAAAGAATGTTTTTTTAACATTTACATAATGAATAAATTTTTCCTACATCATAAAAATTATTTTCACAAAATCATCTTTTATAATTTTCAAGGGAATTTTCCATGAAATTTATTTATAGAATATTTTTCAAATTTTGGGATTTTATATTTTATTTACAATATGGAAAGGTAATTTTCCTAAATAATTTTTTTAATGAAATTATCATGGTATTCATATGTACCAATGATAAAAACCATTGGTGTTACTTATGTACACTATGGATATATTGTAATTATAAAATCTAAATTCTTTTTTTGGATGAATTTTCATTGTTTCAAATAGATTTTCATGGAACTCAATCTTATGCCACAAGTAAACCAATCAATTCAAGAACAATGTTATTTATTATAAATAAATTATCAAGCATTCATGATTTATTATTATTTTATTATTCATACACAATGTATATAATGATTGGTGAGTCTGATATATCTTATGATGATTGGTGAGCTATATATCGCTCTGTAATGAATTTGGTAATGAGATATAGTTAATTAGTGATATTATTCTCTTAATTTAATGTTATATTTTATGGGTTATATTGTTTTATTTTTAATAGTGACTACAATAATGATGTTAAAATGATAATCTCATTAACCAAGATCGTTTTATTTTTTCATGCATCATGTCTTAATGTATCATTAATATTTTGAAATATTTTTATATGGATCAATATTTGTGTATTTTATTACTCTTGTATTACATTAAAGCATTGTTTCACCTATCATGATTGATGATTTAATTTTTGATGTGTACATATTCACATATTCATTTCTCATACACATTATATATGTCATCATACCCTTATTCTCATATTATTTTGACTGATGACATTTAATTGTTACTTATTTTTTTATCCATTATGATTATTTGAGAGAACCTTTATTATATTTTATTTTCCCCATTTTTGGAAGAATTATTTTAAATAAAATGCGTTTATAACGGTTTCTTGTGTGAATAATATTTTTTGAGATTTCGATACATATTGTGAAGTATAACTAGCTAGTTATAATAGAAAAAATAACCATTTGAAGACATGGGTATATATTTTTTATATTTTTTCATAATTCTATAAAATACTAAAGATTAATGGTATTTTGGTTTGTATGTGATCCACTATTTATTTTTTATGTCATATGTTCTGGTTGGTTGAACTTTTTTTAACACTTATTAATTTTAAATCCAGAAATGTAAGGGTTATGATTTCATCATCAAATCCTATAGTACAGGATCAAAGATATAATATCCACTCTCTCTATATATTTAGTAATATTCCCAAAAATGAGTATTTTTCTTGTTCATAACCACTCTTCTCTATGATGAACCCTTGGTGGGGTTTTTCATATTACAATTTAAAAATAAAACTAAATGTAATAAATATAGTATAATGAAATATTATTAATTTATTTATCTTCTATCATGAAAAGTTTGATATAAAACATCTCAGGAAGAAAATTTTAATCTATAATATCTATACTTTTTATAAAAAAATTATAAATCACAATTGGTAGTTTAAGGTAAAATAATTTTTTTAAAAGTATAAATTATTATTTTAAAATAAAGATATTAACATAATTTTAAAATCATTGATGAACCTTATGGTTGATATAATTAATTGACTAATATGTGGATGAAATTTTGGATATTGGATTATTAATAATTAAAATATTAATTATACATGGAAAAATATTTATTATTGTATTTTACTTTTATATATTTAATATACTTATTTAAAATCTATTTTCAAAATTATATAATTTGGATAAATAAAAAAATAGACCCAAATTAAAGATTACTTACTAGTGAAAATTATTAGAGTAATTTGGATACCTTGTTCAATGTTATAAATTGATGGTGAGGTGATTTTAAATAATTACTTTATTCATCTATGTTTGAGAAAAATTAATAATTTCTTTAGTATATTATATTTATAACCAACATCTTATTGATGTTTTACTAGCATTGAGTAGGGACCTTGAATTTTTTGATTGTTTAGAAAGACATTAATATGGTTAAGACATTTAGAAATGATTTTTATTTAATCCAATATATTAACTTAATTTAAAATAAATTATATATTTATATTATTTTAATAGTAATGGAACACCCTATGAAAATCATGGAAAAACATTTTCAAATTATGATAGAAAATGGATGACCATAGATTCATAGTTATATATTTGGGTTTTTTACTATTGTGGGTATACCCTATGTATCTGAAATTGGTTGAAAGATTATATTATATATGTTTTAAGGGACTGTGCTTAGTGGTGGTTTGGTAATGTTAATACATTTGATTGCACCTTCTAATTATAATATTTATGAGTAATCATATATCGAGGTACAAAACTAGAACCTATATATATGTGTTCATATCTATACACTTAATTAAAAAACAAATTAGTATTAAGGTAAAAAATATATCTTTATAATATTATATTGTCACCCTGAATATTTATATCCTCATAATGAACTGAAGTTCAAATCTGTTTTCTTTAAATAATGTTTTTGTAATACTTATGGTGTTTATTAAATTAACACTGATTATTATATGTGTAATAATTTATAAATAAAAATTTTTTATATTTTATTGATTACACATTTATATTTAATTCATGAGTGCTCATAGAGAATTCATAATTCTTATTCTTGTTGATTTATGACATTGAAATGAATGTTTTATTTTAGTTCAACATTGTTATATTATATTATTTCTCATAAATACATGGTAATTAGTGAATCTATGATAATAATTGGATTAAAATATAGAGTATAATACAAATTTATTTTATGTGTATAGTATTGTTTATTTAAATTTTAATAAAAAATTGATTAGTGGGTAAAAGAAAGAAATTTTCATGATCAAATTATGAATTTAAATGATTTTCAAAGAGTTGTTCTATTTTTTAACACAATATATGGGAGAAATTATTTGATAAATTTCTCTATTGAATTTTTAATTGATAATTAAATATTAGAAAGATGAATATAATATATAATTATCCAACTGAAAAAGTTCCTTCTATATTGGTATAGAGTTAAATTCAAAACATGATATATGTTGATTTTTTAATAACTAAGAAATAATGGAAATATAAAAAAACTATTATTAAAAGATATTGAATAAACTAAAAATATTGAGAAGGGAAATTATTTATTTTCAAGTACATAACTACTAGATCATTTTTTAATGTCTTCATGTATCATTATCCTAATGATATGAATACTAATGAATTGGAAAACATCACAATATATACAAATTTGTTTCAAAAATACATTAAAAATGGAAATCAAAATTTTTATAGAGGATGTATAAAGTTTTAAAAATAATAATTTCTATGAAAAATGAATAATATCACATTTCTATATAGAATTAAAAATAATTCAGTTTCTATGATATTAGAATAATTATACTATGAATTTTATAATCATAAAATCACAATGTTTTTTATGACATGATGAATATTTTTAATAATCATAGCCCCAATTATTAAAAAATGCATTCATGTCCCATTGATTATATTCCATTTTAGGGAGAGTAGTTGAGTAGATAGAAGTGAATACTTTATTCATCTTATAGATGGAATTATGTACGTATTGTTAATTAAAAAATTATAATACCAAAAATAATCAGAAAAAATAACACACCTATGATTTTTTTTCATCACAAGCCTTTACTACTCAAACATCAATGGTTATCTGTGTAATCTAAAACAATTTTGGATTAAGAAGTGTAATTATTATTAAAATATATCTGATGAGTACAGGTGACATCCATGAAATTTAAATTCATAGAGCATACTAAATTTAGGACATTTAGATTTATCATTCCCTAAAATAAATGTATGACTAGGGCTATTCCTAGATGGGTTCCACCCCTTTGAGTCATTAAATACTGGTTAAAAACATTGTAGAGCTGTTCTAATCCCATATATTATACCCCTATAAATGAATTTGAAACTATATTTCTTCACTATTTCAAGGATTATTCCAATAAAAAAATATATTTCAAATATAATAAATGTATAATTTCATCATTAAATTGATGAAATAATGGAATTTCAATAAATTTTGTTGAATTATATTATGTAATTATTATTAATGTATTGAAAATACATGTTTCATGAATGTTGACCACAGGTTATTTCCATTGACATGATATCATTTATATTTGGAACACTTATATATGTTGGGGTTTTTTAATTTTTATTTTTTTATCATCTACAGCAAAAGTATAGTAAAAATCTTAATTTTTTTCATTTTTAATTTTTTGATTCATCTCATAAACAATTTTTTCTCCTATAAATAATCAATGGAATAATTAATCATAGACTACCACTAAAAGTTTTTATATGTTCAAAAATATTATAAAATATTATTAATCTTGAAATTTATTATTATTATAAATATTTTTTGAATGATAGTGAAAAGAGTGATAGATGTATGTTATTCATTGAAATTAGAACACATTAATGGGAAAAATTCAATGTTCTATTTTTGGAATATAAAATTTTAAATCATAATGATGATGTTATACATAATTATAAGGACATGTTTTGTTACTATTTTGTTCACATTACATTTTAGTAATATGAAATCCAATGACTAATATAATAATTATAACATAATAATATTAAATTAGATAATTAATTATCTATGGACAGATGATAAATAATGGTATGCTACAACAATTTTTCGATGAAGAATAGGTAGAAATATATATTTATTATAATATTGATCAATGAAAATGCACAATATTCCTATTCAATTAACATTTCATGATGTGAGTGGATGAAGAATTATTGGTTACATGGATAGAAAATTCATTATTAACATAATTTTATAGTGTATTGTTTTCCTTTTCCATGATATATTGTGTCACATGGATTTATAAATTTAGTTGTCATAGTGTTTTTTAGATTCTTTATGAAATATTGTAAGATAAAAATATAACTACTCATATTGAAAAGATTAAGGAGAGAATAGTTTTATTCTTATTTTTTTGTCAATGATAATTCCCCTTTTAATTTATACTATTATGATATATTTTATTATACATTAGGACAGGGATGAAAAATTAGGTCATATACTTTATCAGTGGATGTATCCAAATCCGAGGTGATTTATTTATATGTTTTTATTCTTAATTATTATATTAGTTCTATTTTTTTAAATATGTTGTTAATTATGATTCATTAATTATTTTTTAAAAGTTTCTCAATCATTTGAAATTATATTTGAAGACAAATCCCAACTGGAAGGATCTATTTCAAAAGGGTACATGGAGCATGAGTGCCTCAATTTTTTTGGCACATGGATGATTTTTGGGTTAAGTTCAAATTGAGTGGGAAAACTTGATTATATATCAACACAATATCATATTTATATGAAATCAATAGGAATTTATATAAAAGGATAATATTTTTAGGATAAAAACGATTCCACTAAACTAATATATATTTCATATAAGCATAATTATGTGTTATTCTAAAAAATGAAATTATAGTCCCGTTATTTAAAAAATTGAAGGTAAAAATTAAGAGATGTATAAGAATTAATGAACTAAATGTGAAACAAATTAAACAAATATTATCAATGAATTGGTATAATGGTATGAATGTATGTTAAATAATTATTCAACCTATATTTAATAGATTGAAATATATATTATATAATCATAATAATTTATATGCATATTTATAGATAATGAAAATTGATATTTGAAAATAATTTATTGATGATTTTATGATGTTGGATTGGAGTGTTATAAATCTGAGAAAGAGATTAAACACATATAATATAAATGGAAAAAAATTAATATAGTCATTAGAAATGATAGTTTAAAAATAAAAAAAAATTATATTTTACATCACTCATTAACATAGTTATCTTATATTTATGAGGTTAATAAAAATTATTTAACATTAATACATTCCCATGATCTATTATATCTATAGTTTTAAGGAATTATAAGAATCATAACAAATAAAAAAATGGATATTCAACACAGTGTATAATTTTTTCCACAAAAATAGTATCTCTAATTCAAATCACTGTTTTCTTTTAAAAATTATTTCATTATTTATGACGATTCACCAAAATAGAAATATTTACCTTTCTATAGTTCCTAAATATCCAAATAAAATATAATATAAATTTGAATATTATATATGTTATACAAAAACTAATAGAAGATATAAAAATCATGGATCCCTGTTGTTCTAGATATGAATAATAACGAGTCATAAAATGGTTAATATTTTAAGAATAATCATTGATAATATAATATAATTCATAATAAAATGTGTGAATAAGAAATTCCTTATATAAAACAATTAAAACCCATAAAAATAATTGAAAACAATCATGGTATCATGGGAATCATGAGAAACGCTGAAATAAATATTTTCTTACAAAAAATCATTTATATTTCATAGAATTAATAAATAATCCAAAAATAAATATTTTTCCCTTAAAATTATTCTCCGTCATAGAACATATATCTAGAAATATGGGGATGTAATATTCATCACCCATGTACTCTCAGGATTCATCCGTATCAAATTAATCATAGTCATTTAATTACAATCCTAATTTCTCTAGAAAATAAATCATTATCCAATGAAATTGTGTAAATTATATGATTCCCACCAGTCATCATCTATAATGTAAAAAAACATAAACAAAACATAAAATAATATTTCTATTTTACATCATAACAAAAATTTGAACCCAAAATAAACATAACTTTCAGTCATATAATAATTTATTGATAAATATCATTTTCATCATGAAAAATTAAATGAATAAAAAAACCCATAATAGGTTAAAAGAATATTCATTGAAAATTCATGAAAACTTTCAGAGGAATCTTGAGAAAAAATAATAAATATTACGGTTTACATAAATATTTTAACATTTTATATTGTATTATATAATTAATTTATACTCATAAAAATAAATAAAATCTATATTTATATATTTCATACTATATAGCATTCAATAAAAATTTATTTTGTTCATTTACTTATACTTCATTGTTAAAATCTATTTTTGGGTATTAACCATCCCATTTCCCAGCGATATTTGGATACAATGGTTTCATTCCCTGAATCATGAATGTGGTTTCATTATCTCCAAAATCATGAAAAATTAATAATTAAAATATTCATATATTCAATATAATTTTAAAGTAATATATGTAAGGTGGTGATGGAAAATAACAAATGTTCTTTATAGAGGCCATAGTCTGCAAGTATACATTAACAACATTTATATTTTTGAAATTAATGAAAATGAAATGATGATTATTATTAATTATTTTCCTAGAATCATTAAAATTCAAAAACTAACACATTACCATCCATGTGTGGCATAAATGAAAAATGAGTTACAACGCATCATGGATGTGGCAGACCGCACCTACACATGAGCGATGTTTTCATTTTCTAATAATAGGGAGGTTAAGAAGGTAGATAATATTATATCCAAAAAAAATTATAATAATTTTATTAATATCATATATATATATATATTAAATCCATCTTTATAACCATTTATGATAGGATGTGATGAAAAATATAATATAATTATTTATGGAGATAGAAGTCCGTATGTATTCTTGAGTGATGTCCTCATTTACCATTTTATTATAAGTTGTATAATATTTGGTTTCTATATTCATAATAACATTTAAGAATAAAAAATAAATTGATTTTTTTATATTTGGATGGTTATAATTGATTTTATAGAGGCATAAAAATAAATAATCTGGAAATAATTTGGTTAAGACTTATACCACATGTCAAATATAGTCTATTTTTATAGAGATTATTCCTCTTAGGATAGGTATTTTAGAAAGTAATTTCCATCTAGGATATATTATGGGATGTTTATAATTTATTTTTTTAGAGTTTGGTTGAGCTTAGGAAATCAATAATCATGGATATGTTTGGAAAGGATGTATCATTCTATATGTTAAGGGATTTCAACCATTGTAAATATTGAGGACATTTAAATAAAACATATTTCATTGTTATGGAATGTGTGGCACCCAACTATTTTATAATTTTATCTATTTATAAAACATTATGTGATATTACATGTTTTATAATCAATATTACATAAATATTAATGATATATAATAGAATTATTATTTATATTTAATTAATACGTTTTTAATATTACCATTATTTGGGAGAATATGAATATGAATAACCACATTATGAAATATATGAAGAAATTTTTTCAATAATGAAATGAATAATAAAATATTAATTATTAATAAATTGGTTATAAATTATTTATAAATTATGATAAAACATTTTTAGGGTAAACAATATAATTTTCATATAAATATTTGATATGTTTAATTTATTTTTATATTAATTAATTTTTTATAACTATTTATAATTAATTCAAATCAATTTTATATTTTATATACATAATTGAATTAGTCAAAAATAATCGTAACTATGTTTATTAGTAAAGGATTGATAATAAAATCATTTTATTCCTCAAAAACACATTTTACACCAAATAATATTAATTTTATTATGTTCATATATTGTAATTTTTTCTACAAAATTTATAAATATTGTATCCAAAAATTAATTTTCTTCTTTTAAAATTTTCTCCTCAAAATTATCATATAATAATATTTATATTTTTTCTGACTATATTTATTTTTCACTTATTAGTGAATAATAGTGGTTTTTGAAAAATTGATATTTATTTTCATTAAGTAATGTGATTTAAAAGTTCAAAACTCTGTTTTATTACATTTAGAAGTAAATTTACTCTCATTATATAGATAATAATTTAAAAATACAATGATAATAATAATAATGATTGATTTAGTAATAAAATCATTTTTCTATAAAATATAATTTTTCTAAAAAAAATACATTTGTTGTTGTGTTTTTCAATATTAAATGTAATATATTCCACATATGGAAATTGAATCATAGAAATGGATTAAATATCTAGGATTATTATGTTATAATATTTATATAATTCTAGTATAATATTTCTTTATAAGGAATCAAGACTATGGTACATGATTATCACCATAATTAAAGATAAAAGGGGAAAATCAGGATTACTAACAATGTGATATGGTATAAAAATTATTATTAAACATGGATTTATATAATTATATGTTTTTATTTAACAATAATAATCATTTAATTAAATCTATGGATATTTTTTATCTTTTTTTTATAATGGCAGTTATATTATTTATTGTAAAGGATAATTAGAAAATGTAAATTAATATATTTTAGTACTTATAATATGATTTTAAAGGGATAAACAGAATTTATTAATGGTTATATATTCACATATTTATTATAAATAAGTTATTCAAATGATACTAAATTATTTGTAATTTTTTTAATGGTATAATTACCTTTAACAATTATTCAAGGACAATTTTTTTTCAAGTAGTAGATAACAGAATTATTATATTTTTAAAATAATTAATTCTATATGTTTAGGATTAATTGTGGTGTTACAAAAATATATTATATAATTATAATCTATATTTTTTAGTTCAATAGTTTATATTTTATGTACATTTTTTCCTAATATATTTAATGTAAAATTTTGTTAATAGTGCCGAAAATGTCATTCAATGGTACTTAAAGATTATAAATCATTATTAAATCATTAAAACACTACAATAAATAGATTTTATGGGTAATATATAGAATATATCCAGATTTACCCTTTTTTGTTCCATTTTATATTTATATAATTGCATTCATGACCCAAAATTATTAAAAAATGTGTTCTAATGGTTTTGGATTAATAGGGTTAGAAAAGGGGTTAAACCAAAAGGTAAGTTTTAAAATGAAACCCAAACTTATTTAAATTTGATTTTATGATTTTATTTTTATTTTAAACATGATAAAATCAAGTATTTATATCTTTTTTTCCAATTTAAATGAGTTAGATACATATTATATACTAATATTTAATATATTTACCAGATTTTCACCACATAACTTATAAAAGGAATCATCCTCTATAATTTTCCTCATACTTATTGACCCATATATCATGATTTATCTCTAAAAATACCATCATACACCTATATTAGTTGTTCTACCCTATCTAAATGACCACACTTTATGGATTTATGTGAAATCTAAAGGAGGTTTCTTAAAGAAGATGTATAACTCTCAATTATTTGTTTCTATGTTTATTTATTCTCCCTCCTCCATCAAATATTTTATAACAATTCCAATATAATAACAAAATAATAAAAAATGAAAATAAATTCAATTATTTTAAAATAACTACCCTCTTTAATCTTACATTCTATCCAATTGGAAATGAAACATCTCTCTAGAGTTTTTATTGATTGTCAGCTCCAAAAATCTATGGAATTCATTTTTCATCACCACTATAAAAAATATAGTGTTCTCTTATTTGAAAAAAATATAATTCATTAATTAATTAATATATATTTTTTTAAAATATTTTATATTTAAATCCATCATTACCTTCAATCTATTGAAAATGATATTGTAACATGAACTTATATTTGCAATACCACTGACACAACATGATGTGGTTCATTATTCATTTATGAATTTCATGACATTATTTAAAAATATATTTAATTATTATGAATTGTAATTATTTTATCATTAGTTTTTTCAATTATTGAAAAATTAACCCTTTGATCATGGTCAATGTACAGATGTTATTTTGAGATTATGAACCAAAAATCCCCAAAACGTCTGATATGAACTTAGTCAATTTAGTAACTATATAAAACATTTTAATAAATGATATAAAATTTATAATGATAAAGGGTATTTAAAAAAAATATATTCTTAAAATGTTAATAATTTATATTTGGTAAAAATATTGTAGTAATAGAATTTACGGAGTCAATCCAACTCGAGCTAAGATATTTTTCTTCTTAATTTCCATTTATTGAAACTCTTTCTATGTTCCCCAATTGTTTTGTATATTTTTGTTTCTATAATACAATTTTTATGTATTTAAAAATTAATTTACTAAAATACAAGTGGTTTAAAAATCCTTTTATTTTCTCTCCTATCATGATATTTTCATTCCCATGTTACAAAATAGGTAAGGGGTTTTGTCTATAATATTATTTTAAATGTATTTAATAAATTTCCCATTATTTAATTCTTATTTAAATTTTTTTATAGTATTTTTAAATATTGATAAAAATTTTCATTTTCATTTTCAATTTATTTTCGGTTACATTACAATGCTTAAAAACGATTCATTATAATGTTTTTCGTATAGGTCACATTTGACTATTTTTACAAAAGTGTAATAAATAAGTTTATTCTGACACATATGGCATGAAAAGTATTTAGATTTTTTAATTTAATGTCTTCATTATTATTCTTACACCTCATGAATTCATGATTTTAACATATAAGTTCTATTCCCTTCATTTTATATAAATGTTTTTAACTATTTTTTAAAATAAAAGGGGAAATTTTACAAATTTTATTAAGAAATTGAACATTCCTTTTCTTATTAGTTAAAATGTGTCATTAATAGGTTTGTTTTTAAAAAAATTGAATATTTATAATTTTTCTATCCATAATATATTACATGGATAAAATATATTATAAAAGTTTATCCTGATATAGCTCATAATTACAGGGGTTCCTAATATGGCTCTCTAATGAAATTTGTAAGGATTAGTCATCAAATGTGAAAAATAAGGGAAATAAAAATATTGGTTACACCTATGGAATTAACCAAGAATTTATTATTATTATTTTTTTATTATGAATGAATTAATTATATATATATGATTCTAAAGGAAATTTTATTCTTGATTTATAAGGGGTCTTATGGAACTCATTTTATAACATAGGGTAACTAAGTATTATAAATGTATAAATCTTAATGGTTTTTTATTTAAGGAAATATTTTCACAATGAATTCCTAGTTTTCTTTTTAATGAATATGTGTTCCAAATCCATTCTTTGATAAATGTTTTATTTTCTCATTTTTTTATGTTTTATTCTTATGTCAATGTTTTATAGTGTAAATGGTAAAAACTACCATGGGTTTTGTTATTTTTATCACGTCTAATAGGATTTAATTATTTTTATATCTCTTCATGAGATATTTTTCTCTCCATAAATATTTTAAAAAATCATAGGTTCTATAGATCGACATGAACTATAGAATGTTTAATAAATTAACCTATGTCGACTCCTTTTAAAATATGAAAATATTTTTTAAATGAAAAAATATTTTTAAAATTAAAATTTATATCTCTGTATATAAAATTGAAAATGAGTCAATGTGTGAAAATATTTTTGTAAAGGATTGATATGTAATTGTTTTTTGATATTCTATAAATCTCTAATCCAAAATGATCAAAAAATGTATGAATTTTCAACCATTATTATAAATCAAGAAATTATGGTTTTTTATGTTTTAGGGAATTATATTTTGTTTATATGGAAGGGATTAGCAAAATTTAGATGTTTGGAAGTTAATATGTGGATATTTTATTATTTTTAGATACCATCATGGGTTAAAAATTATAAGGATTATTATAAGATTAATGTCATTGATTTCCTTTTTTGTTTTTTTATGTGATTTTAAGATCATTAATAATTTATTAGGAGCAATATATGGGAATTAAATCCTGGGATTAATATTTTTTAAAATATTAAGTTATATTGGATTAATTTGTTTTGTATATAAGATAAAATGTATTGATATCCTAAGGTATAAAAATATCATTTATATTAAGTTACATTTGTTTTATTGTGATAAAAAGATATTATTTCAATATTATTTTCTTAAAGTTGAATAATTTTTCAAAAATGATATAATTACATGATTTAATTCTATTAAATAAAAATATATATTATCATCTGGTAATGGTTAGATCAATTTTAACATCATCTCTTAATTTAATAAATGAATATTAATTTCGTCTTTTCTAAATAACTAATGGATCATAAGATCCATAAATTAATTAAAAGTAATTTGTTCTTCCTATATTTTTTCTCATAATACTATAATAGTTTTTTTTTAAATTAGGTTAAGAAGGGAGCCAATTGATTAAAAGAGGTATGAAATAGTGTAGGATGAGGGTATATGATCGAACAAAATCAACACACATAGGGGTAAGGGATACCTAGATAGAATAAATAATTTAGGGATTACTATAATTTCCCTTTCAAATGAGTCAGTCTACAATATATGTACCTTTATGAAATATTTGATTTATTCTTAACCGGCCAATGACATTCTAATATCTTTTTACATTATATAATTATTATAAAAATATTAAGATCCATAATATCCAATAACATCATATTTTAAAATTAATCCTTTTCATGAATTATTAACCTTAGGGATCCTCTATGTATCACAAAAATTAACATCAAAAAATTTAGATATAATGTTACTAAATTTCCAAAATTGACCTATCATTAATCCCCTAAACAACATTCAGAATCTGTTAATATCAGATTCCATATATGTGAATACATTGAACATATATTCCCATAACACATAATAATATCCCAAATTTCCATAAAACCTTAATAAAAATATATATACTTCCATATTACATCAATAATTCCATATATTAATAAATATATTCCATAAATACAATAATGTTATAAAACCTATCAATGATAACTTAAATCACCTTTTCCACAAATCATTAATCACTTCCATAGTCATTGATACTATGTAATTTACTTGGTTCGTATTATATTATCTTCATCCAAACAACATTATATAAACCTCCGCATCATTTTATGGGATATCGTCCATTAATAATTTTTTTCTGTAAAATATCACATTTCCATTAAATCAAATTACTTGTATATTAATAATTCGAATCATATTAATTAAAATTATTAATAAAATTATTTTACATAACAATACTTGTATATTACATGATTTATATAATTTATTTCTTGAATTCCACTAAACATTCACTTCAATCAATAAGAATAATTATTAAATCATTAACTATTCTCTATAATCACATTCAATTTTATATATTTCATACAATATAAGAAATGTATCATGTCTTATGATACATAAACCTAATTATAATCTTGCTTTTTATGTTGTATGTAAACAATAATTTTAGAAAAATTCATACCATTTACATGTCAATCATGATTTCTTCATCATCATCAGTATAACCAATTCTCATACCACCGTGTAGATTCCTTAAATATAATTCCCCCTAAGGATATCAATTTTCTTAATGCCAATACATTTCACAATTAAAACATTCATCCATGGATAATAAATTATGAATAAAATAAATCCCTTCCATTGTGTTAACTAAGCCATTAATTATTACTCGATAATTACATTCTATTTTCAACTAATGGCCATACAAAAAACAACATCTTGTTCCCTTTGAAAAATCATTGGAGTGATTCTTCTCACATTATTGAAAATATGAAATTGATCTTTTTTTAATCCATGTTTGGCACCAATTTAACTCACAACAAATATTATCAATGTTTTTCATGGAGTTTCCAAGTGTTGGTTAAGATGTATGTAATTAATCATATATATCATGATAGGTGATTTGGAATTATCATAATATACATTACTCTACTCTTTATCCACTTTTTATTCACATTAATATTTTATCTATCACATTCAATGTTATCCTTGTTTTTTTTAGTTTTAGTGGTTGACCAAAACAAAAAAACATAGTATAAGAACAAATAACCAATGTAGGGAACCATATAATCAATAAAAATCACTTATAGCTCTATAAATCCTGTAACATTATTTTTAATCTAATAAACCTCAGGTTTATCCTATTTTACTCGTAGTCATTATCTAATAAAAACCTTCATCATGCTCTATAAAGTGTATATAAATTTTTAAAACATAACTACTATGTGTGTCAACCCAGTTTTGCAATAGGGCCCATTATTAATAACTAAGATATAATTGAGTCCATCTCAAAATTTCTGTTTTCATGTAATTAACCCTAGGAACCTCTTTAGCAGAGACACATACACTCATAAAATAAAAATGTGGACGTAATTTCATAGAAACCACTCTCTATATCATTTACCAAAATTTGAGGAAATTTTCCTATACTCTCATGCATACAAAGAATTATCCTCATGCATATAGCAAGACATATCCTAATAAATATACCTTGGAATCTCAATAATTTTTTGACAAACTAGTCTTTAAATGTTCACTTAACCAATCCTTAGATACTATCTTTAAAGACCCAAACATCTCATATGATGATATTACATCTTTTTATATAATTATTCATTACATTATATGTACACATTTCAAATTATAATAAATTTATAATGAATTTTAATAATTGGACACATAAAAAAATAGTACATAAGTGAGATAAATCATATCCTAATATTTTATTTATAACTATAATCCTTCTTAGATATATCATATATAAAATGTTTCATCATAAACTCTATAAAGGATACATAATAAATAGTGATCTCAGATTCATAGTAACGGTAAAAAATGGAGATATCAAAATATAAAATATTTATATATAAGGGTATGATAACATGATAATAACATTTCTAAACCATACAGTACATATCATAGATCATAAAGTAGACCTAATGAATAATATTTATAAATTCAAAAGAGATTAATCATAATTTAGTCAAATAAAATTAGAGAATAACATTGGCAGAATACATAGATATATGGAATACACATAAACATATAAAATCATGTCCTTAGTTTTTCAGGTCCCATTTCTAATAATATCATATTATAATGGAGAAAACCCCAAACCAACATAAAAGTCAAGGTTAAATCCAGATACGATCAAATTTTATGAATTAACATTCTAAAAAAGGTTCACTCCTGATCCCGGTCATGTTTATCTCATGAGATGGGAACTGTTACACCACACAGTTAAGTAAGATATAGGTACCACCTATGAAATAATTAATGTTATACATTTTTTTAACACAGGATCATGAATAATTTATCATATTAGAACCCATTTAATTTAATGTGTTTCAAAAATATTTCATCTTAACATATCTTATTGAAAATAAACATGATTCATAATCATTTTATAATTTCATTAAGGAATAACCGAGGGAAAATTACCATTGTTTCATAATCATTTTATCATGGTATAACTAGTGAATGAGAAATGGGTTTCATAATAATTATATCTTTTCATAATATTATAACCCATGAAAAAATAGTAGGATTTTATAGAAATTATGTCATAGAATGACTTGTGGTGGACAAATTGGTTTCATAAAAATGTTTTAATATTATACATCAACCATTCAGAGAAAGAATAAGAAATGAATAATTTGATAATATCCCAAAAATTTATATGTAACACCAATGTATATTAACTTAGATTGAAATTTATTTCAAAAGAACAGTTGGAACATTTATTAATAAAAATAACCATTATATTAAAATCACTTTTTAAGTCTTCGACTTCATAAAATATTTTAGAAATCCTATTATGTGGAAAATAATATTAAATAAATTATTAGGGAACCTTTTAAAATTATTTAAAAAATGTATTGAATAAAATATTCTTGAAATATTAAAAAACAATTTTAAAAAGACAAAAAATTTGAAATATTTTTATTTGAAAATATCATTTTAAACTTGTAAGGAAAACATTAAATCATTGACATTTTATAATCATGATGAATTCCATAGATGGTAATATATATATTATTTTCAAATTTTTAGTAAAATAAAAACGGTAATTATTTGATAATGATATGAATATTATATTTAATAAATATTGTAAAAAATAAAACATCGGTAAAAAAATTATTAAGAAACCATTTAGATAATTTTAAAAACATTTTTCAAAACATCTTTAAAATCTAGGATTTTAGAAGGAAATGGGGTTTTTGACTTAAGAGATCAATATAGATTTTTTTTCTTAAAAGAGTTATTTTACACTTTTAATATATAAATAGGTGAAAATAAAGGGAAACATGTATTCTAATTTGATATCCAGATTTGAAAAAAATTATTGAGTTTATTTATAGATGTGTCACAATATTTTATCATCATAATCCTAAACATAAGCAATCCTGATAAATGATAAGACATTATCATAAAACACACACCACTTTGGTAATAATAAATATTAATCCCCATGAAAGGGAGATGATAAATTGGATATTTAAATCCAAAAATGTTTTATTTGAATAAATACAAAATACAATAATTGGATTTACATATAAAAAAAATTAAATTGGTGGTGAATATTTTGTGTTTATCAAAGAAGTAAGTACTTTAGATGGATATTACATTCCTTATTTCATGAATTACATAATACAAATTATAAACTAATTTAAAATAAATATATTTTTATTATACATAATATATATAACAATATTCAAATTTATCATACAATATATGATTTCCTTATGTGTTTTTATAACCCATTTAACAACAATTCCATAGTAAAATCATGTTTTGTGTAATAACATATTCTATAGAATGTGTTTTGATTTGTTTTTTAGTAGTCATACTTTTAAAAAAGTTTCATAATCTATATATATTTAACTAATATAGAAATATCATATATATTTATTATATATTTAATTATAGTAATCTACAAAAGATAGAGATACAAAATGGAATACACCAATTCTAGGGTAGTATGGTAGTATATATGCATGAAAAGTGTTTCTATTTTCTATAAAAATGAATTATAATAAATTAAAATAATATATTAACATTCTATAATAATTTATAATTCATATATATCACATTTATTTATTTAGACATATCCTCATTGTCTTCCATATAAATCATATGTGAAGATAAAATTACATCGCTTCTTGAGACAGTAGTCCTCCACACACAAATCCATGTTATCATTAACGATCCGAGTATAAAAATCAATATGGTGGTTGAATTAAGATCTTATAAAATTCATATTAAAATAATTATTTAATGGAATCCCCCAGTTAATAATAAAAATGATTAATTATCCAAGGCAGTAAAATTATAATAGTTTGATTGTTCAAATAGTTTATCATATGATTGATTAATTATTAGTTATAACAACATGAGATATTGATACAACATTTGAAACTAGTCTAATAAGGAAAAAAATTAAAAAGTACAATACAATACTAATTATCAAATTAAAATATTGTTTTATAAAATATGAGTTGAAATATAGAATGTCTATGTTTAAAGACACAGTGAACAAAACTTGTGGTTCAGTCTCAAGACGAGACCTAATCAACGCAACTTGTTGTTCACCTTCCACCAATCAATATATAAAAATAATTAATCCACACCATGGATTGGGGTTAACAACAGTACATGAAACTGTCCATTTCACAATACCTCTTCCATTATTCAACATGGGAAAACAAAAATCCAGGTCACACAAGACCTCTTCCCTAGATATCTGTGGGTGAAACAAGGTGTAGAATGATATTCGAGAGAGGATATCTTGTATCCTCCAGTTTAGTGTAGGAAAGTGTGTGTGTTTTAATGCCGATACACACATTATTTGAAAAGTATGAAAGATTACACAATTGAGTGAAATGTAATGAGATAAAGATTAGAAGGATATGCATGTCATGAAATACAGTGTTAGACTCTTTGGATGCAGTAGATGAAATGTTCCAATACTCTTATGAAAAAAATGTATTGTGATTCAAGTGCTCTATTATTTTAGTGTTGTGAGATTTACCTCTTCTCTATTTAGTTGTTTCATGGATTATTTCAATATGGTTTATATAAGGTTGTTATTTTTTACATTCAGTAGGTATTTAAGGTTCTTCCTCAATGTATTCTTGCATCTGTGGGTGTTTTTATATTTTTCATGCATTAAACTACTATTTTTAATACCCATCTCGAGTGACACATATTATTTTTATATTAGGTTCTTGTAGTATAGAATAAATAGTGCACGATCCCTACACCTCTGACCTCATACTGTCTGCTAATAGGATATCAAAAGAACATTAATTATATCACTACCATTATTTGACTCACATATTACCATGAGTAACAACATCAAAATTAAATTTAAAAAGAAAAAAACATGTTTTAGTATGAAATAATGTTACAGTTTCATTGATACAGTAATGGTAACAAATACATTTTAAGATAGTAACATTTCCATAATTTCATTGAGATCTGGAACCGATAGCACAGTTACGGTGTCTGGTCCATTGTGAATTCTAGAACCGGTAAGAAGAATGCAGTGTCTGGAAAACAGTGTGCATTGATTTTTCAAAATTTTATTAGTGTCATCATAAAGTGTCTTTGAAATGATAGAATAGAAGTTGTGTTATAACCATTGTGATAATTTGGAACCAGTAGAATGTTTATGGTGTCATAAACTGTACGAAAATAAAGAACTGGTAGCAATGGTGCGGTATCACAAACTTTTTGAAAATCCGGAACTGGTATCAATGTTATAATTTCATAGACCTAGCAAAATATTTTTAATTGTTCTTAAAAATATATATTCATAGAATGGATAATGATTAAACACAGTAATAATAAAAAATTATAGAATAGGATTAAAAATAGTTTTCAAAACTAAAACATGATTTTTGTGGTTCGGAATAATGGTTTTGTGAATGTTTAAAACATGATTTGTAATCATTAAAACTAGAGGAATCCAACAATATTATAACAAGATTTTTTATATTTAAAACATAAAGAGTCCAATAATGTACATACTTTGATTTATGAGAATGAAAACCTTATGAGTCCAAAAATCTCTCCATTTCTGATGATAAAAAATTATGGTATTTACAAGAAACAAATTGTTGTATATAATAAATAGATTACTTATCGAATAAAAGTATTATTTCTTCCCATTATCATATTAGTGTGGATATATTCTTCTCTTTAGATTCCTTGGTATGATTTCTCACCCTTCTGGTATTATAAAAAAAGATAATAACAAGTTAATAATCAATAGTAGGCCACTTTCCATAATAAATTTAACAAAGTATAGTACAAGGAGAAAGGAAAGTACAAGAGACCCCTATCAAAATCAGAAATACCTTCTTGGAAATGTTATAATATTTTACTTTACCTTTTTCATATACATCAGTTGGAGAAACAAGAGGTGCAGAAGTAGAGTTGGTAGAAATAGTAGTTAGGGAAGGTAGTGTCACTCCTCCAATAATATAAGGGGAAAGGGTAGGTCTGGTGGAAGACTGAGGAAAAGGTTTATCAATAATGACATGCATGATCTAACTCAATGGCTAAGAAACATACATTTTCATCATTTAAAAAATTTGGGGAGGTAGAATGATATGAAGAAAAATGTAGACCTGGCCACAAAGGAGTAGCTTCAAGAGCCACAATTGCAATATGCTAAACATAGAGATAATGCATCTATTAGTTTAAAAATTTGTGACGAAATCCCCACAATACTTCACGGCCTTCTCAAAATCATCCTTGTTTTCTAAAAACATATCCATTATGGGTGTGAATAATTTTATCTTCTGCACTTGATCCTTAAAGTCTTGAGTGACTAGTGGTATTTTTAAATTCTCTACAATATACAAGAAGTGATTGGTCAAACAATGCTTAGAAAAAATTCTCATAAAGTGAATTGTCACTATTCTTGATGACAGTAGAGAGTCATTATTTATCTACAACACTCAATACATATTGAATATTCTCTCTAACAAATGAATTGATCAATTCATTGTCCACTAGTTGAGATTGTTTTCTAGACTCATATAAAGCAGTAACAGCTGATGTGAGAGACATATATTAATTTATAACCAATTTTAAACTTCCTTTATATTCATAGTTCATCCTATTGAGTCTAGAAAAAATCTCATGCATCTCATTAGCTATTGTGGTGTTATTATCATCCACCTTTTCAGATATAGTGATCTTGTTTGGTTGAATAAGAGATACAACATTTTGTGGAATCTTATCACCAAAATCCTCACTATGATGAAAAAAAGAAGATTAGCCAGTTGGTAAGACGTTCTTCATATCTTATACCATATATTTTTCATATTTCACCTCATCACTAAAAAGATAATTCTCCATCAAAATATCTTGAATTTCATGATGCATATTTAGTTGAATCTTATAAATGTTTTTCTCTTACAGAAGTGCAGTGTCCCTCTAACAGAGGTTTGTAAAATGTGTAGGTTGAGAATCTAATATATTCCCAAAGCCTGACAATATTTTGTCTCAAAAAAATATTAATATCACATTGACTCAAAAAAATCATATGATTCTTGAGTAGGTTCAAGAACATGAATTGAAACAGGTTCAGACTCCTTAGGAGATGTTAATTCTATTGCAAAAATTTTTTTCAATTGAAATATAGTAGGAAGTTTTATTCTTTTTACTAAGTTATCTTTGGTATTATCCAAATCAAAATAACTTGGAAACCTATTACAGGTATCCATTGAACTTTGGTCAATCATATTTGGAAGTTTATTACATTCTAAGATGGGGTGTGGCTCCCCTTCAACACTTGCATCTTATCTTGGACTAAGAGATTAAGTCTCTTGACCCATCTCTATATTATCATCTCTTTCGTGTTCACCAAAATATTTTCTATAATGATGAAAGTAATGTTCCACTCATTCCTCAATAGATATGATTATTTCAGGTTCTGTTTTTTCTTTATACTATTCCATAATGGTAGGCTCTTCCTCAATAGTAAACTATTCCTCAATTGTAACACTTCCATTAGAAGAAGCTTAATAATGTTCACTTTCACTTGCATAACCATTATGGGGGAGGAGATATCTCATGATATACTCTCACAAAACCATCAAAAACATCGTCATTTGATTCTTCATTCAGATATTC
This sequence comes from Viscum album, assembly GCA_963277665.1. Lineage (NCBI taxonomy): Eukaryota > Viridiplantae > Streptophyta > Magnoliopsida > Santalales > Viscaceae > Viscum > Viscum album. The sequence goes on along the minus strand of OY728156.1, from coordinate 111,877,807 downwards.
CACAATTTCATCAGCTTTTAATCCAGGATAGGCTATATTTTTAGATCTGGAGTGATTTTCAATAGGATTAAAATACACATACATTGTATCATTATCCTCAACCAATAATTTCTTCCATGGAATCCAACTTATCTTCATTATCATTCAAGTAGCATCAGAGATCCTGAATACAAATTCCACAAGCACTTATTATTTCTAGACAGACACACATTTGGAAATAAGTATAAGAGAAATGAACCTCGAATAGAATATGGAAGATTACTTTGATATTGATTCATAAAAATATCACACATGTTATGTATAATATACTTAGACATGTTTTTTATGTGTCAATTTCACAGAATATGAATCAAAAATAAATCCTGATACTTAAAAGTTCCAAACTTCTATTTTCATGGACAAATAAAATATTGGAAAAACATGAACAGAAACCTTAACTCACCATCATGCTTAGTATAAATAGGCCTTCTCTTCTTCTAATTCGCATCCAAACTTCCAAGAGACTATTCTAGGCTATAATCATCACATGGTGGATGATAACCACCTTGGAAGACCTAAAAAATCCCTTTATGGGGTATTCATAGGCATCTATACCATAACCTCAAAGAAAAAGTGAATCCTTGAACATTCTTTCCATATTATAACAAAAAAATCATCCTTGGAATTTAAGGAAAACTAGGCATACTAATAAAACGTAAAAACAATCCTTGGGTATATAGACATTTTATCCTTGGTAAAACAACATAACAATACTTTAATTAGTACTATTAGAACCAGAGACTTACATGTAAAAAACCAATTTTCCGAGATTTCCCCTGATGGTACAACTTTTTGATCCTCAAGACCATGGATTAGTGGCTTCTCAGTCATTAAAAAAGTGAGGTTTTATATTTATTTTGAGACCTGTGATTATTATGAGTCGATGAGGATGGACATGTCATCTTGGTAATTCAACTTGAGCCCATGATGAAGGGGAGGGAAAGAATTTTGATAGAGATATAGGGGTTCAGTTTCAAGACAATTGAGATCGAGAGAAGAGAAGTGATATGTATTTATCCATTAATGAGTACAAAGATCGAAAAAAAACATGGTAAATAAAAAAAGTGATACCAAATGAAATATTTAAAAAGTCATTCTAAATAACAGGTTGAGACGAGTATAGAAATTAATTGTGTAAGTATGAATGTGTGACTCAAAATCATGCAACCGTAATGAAAGTGACAACAAATAAAGGTGCCATGCTGGGAGACAATAATCCTGGGACAATAAACATGATACAGTAATCTGAGATTGTAAATTGTGATAGTAAAAATGTTCACTCAAGTTTAATCATTCCAAATTCATGTATGATGTAATTCATCCTTTCAAAATTTGTGTCTTAGTGAAAATCTCAACAAGCTAATGTTCTATGGAAGTGAATTTTAATGTAATATCACCTTTTTTATAATTATCTCTCAAAAAGTGATGTCTTACATTAATATTCATTGTTCTATAATTAGAAACAAGATTAATTGATATGTTAATAGAACTTGTGTAATCAAAATTTATGGGTAAATGTCTGAACTGATAACCATAGTCTACCAAGGTGTGTTTCATCCACAAAATCTAAGCATAACAACCACTAGTTACTATGTATTCTTCTTCAACATTAGAAAATGATACATAGTTTTTCTTCTTAATACATCATGAAACAAGTGAATTTCCCAAAAAGTGATATGTTCCTGAGGAGTTTTTCATAACTAACTTACAACCACCAAAATTAGCATCTGAATAGTTAACTAAGTAAAACGATACTCATTTACGATAAAAGTGTCCAAAGATGATAGTATGTTTTAGGTATTTAAAAATAATTTTGACATCAAGAATATGTGACTCATTAAAGTGTTCTTGAAAATGATAACTCATACATACACTACACATAGTATCTGGTCTACATGCAGTAAAGTAGTGTAAACACCCAATCATTCCTCTATAAGTGTCTTGATCAACAGATTTACCATTCTCATCAAGATCCAACTTACAGGAGGTACTAATGGAATTATCACTACATTTAGTATTATCTAAACCAAACCACTTAACAAAATCTTTAGTATATATATGTTGATTTCAAATAATACCTTTTTTTATTTTGAATGATTTTACATCCTCGAAAGAATTTTTATTTCACCCATCAAACACATTTCAAATTCATTTCGAATCATCTTTCAAAAATAAACACATAAATAATTTTTTGAAAATACAAAAATAATTTTCTTAACATATATTGGAACAACTAAAACATATTTATAAAAGATTTTCATAAAGAGAGTAGGATCAGCTATACCTATTGAAAAACCTTTAGAAATAAGGAAACTAATTATTCTATCATAACATGTCCTTTAGATCTTGTTTTAAACAATATAATGATTTTGATAATTTTAAATCATTATTTGGATAATCAGGGTTTGTAAAACCTTGGGTTTTTTAACAAAAACATCCTTAACTATATACCCATTTAGTAATGCACTCTTGGCATCCATTTGATATAGATTGAAATTTAGATGTACTACATATGTAAGCATTATTCTCATGAAGTCAGGTCTAGATAGTAGAAAAAATGTTTCATCATAGTCAATCCCTTCTTCTAGACTATAAAATGAGGAACCGATATATAATTAGTTCGTACTATGGTGCCAGATTCATCTATGTTATTTATAAACACCCATTTAGTGACTATGGTCAAGAATTATTTAGATCAATCTATATGTTTCCAAACATTATTTCATTAAAACTGATGTAATTCCTCTTGCATAAAATTCACAAAAAACCCTTCATTAATTGCCTCATTTAGGATTTTAGGATCATGATTTGACAAGAAATCTCGATGTTCAACCTGATTTCTTAGAAAAGCTATAGTCTATGTTCTTTTATCTAAATCTCTGACTATATCATCTAGATGATGGTTCTTAAGGGTTATAATAGATCTAGAAAAATAATTATTAGAACTTTCATATTATTCAATAGTTATAGATTCACTATGGATATAATCTTGAGAGTTTTCAATACTATATGTTTTAATAGATTCCTTCATAGAATGGTAAAATATATTTAATATTTATTTCCAGATATGACTTATCATCCTCCCGATTTTCTAGTGATGTATTAGTTTCATGTGGACCTGTTTCAAAAAATTGGACATGTAGAGATTCTTAAACACATTTTGTTTTTATATTTAAGACTCTATAGGCTTTAATAGAGGTTTAATATCCTCTAAATATCCCTTTATTACCCTTGGAGGAAAATTTGTCAAGATTATCCTTAGTGATAAGGATATAGAAATTACAACACAAAATATTGATTTAGTTAACATTTAGTTTTCTATTATTCCAAAACACACAGGGAAACATTTTAAGGATTGGTATAACCAAGACTATATTGATTATATAGCATGTTGTATTATCACTTTTCTCCCAAAAGTATATAGATGTTTCATACACACTAATAATGGTTCTAGAAATATCTTATAGGGTTATATTTATTCATTATACAACTATTTTATGCTGAGGTTTCCTATGATCATAGAAGTTATGAAAATATATATTTTGTGAGATAAATTATTCAAACAAATGGTTTTCATACTCACTCCCATGGTCACTTCATAGGGATTTAATTCTAATACAATTATGGTTTTCTAAAGTACTAGCATACTTAGTAAAATGAGATCATATAACAATTGTGTTATCGAATAAGAATGTCCATGTATATATAGAGTATTAATCTACAAGAACCTATACATAGTGCTTCTAATTAATACATGAGAATTTATAAATTCAATACAAATCCATGAACCAACTCGAGATTTTTGTAAGTTGAAACTTCATTCATTATATTTTTTTAAAAGTGTTGGTTACCCTTTTGACAAGGATTACAAACATTATAATTTGGAAACTCAAGTTTGGGTATATACATGACTAAAACTATTACAGTAAGAGTTATAAGGGAGTGTATATTATAGTTTATTTGTCTTCTATGGAAAATACATGACACATTGTGAAATAATCTAAAGCATGAAACATTTTGTGAAACTAAAGAATCTTTGTTAATAGTATAACACATTTCATTTATAAAATTATTAAACACTAATTCATTCCTATGTTTAAAAACATTGCATTAATTATTTTCAAATTTAACATGAAAAATATCATCACATAATTGTGAAATACTATGAATATTATATTTCAATACATAAATAAAAAGTACTTCAAAATTTTAAACTGAGATAATGTTACCAATCTGGATGAGGCCAATAATTTTTCTTTTAGCATTGTCACCAAATGTGACATGCATACCACCAATATTAATTAGGTTCTTGAAGCATGAGTAATATTATTTCATGTGTCTTGAACATCCACTATCTATGTACCAAAATTTTTTCAAGATATTTTCAAATAGTTTTTATACATTAGATTCAAATAATACAATATTCTAGTACCTATATTTTCTTGGGTCCAAAAACTGAAGTAATAAATGCTTTGGGAACCCATAATTTCTTCATGACCTTCCAATAATAAAATATTAAATCATTTAAAAAGTAAAATACATTCGGTATTGATAAACTAGAATCAGTTAACTAGTTCCCAGTACTAGAACATTCAAAACTTTTTTCAGTCTCAGACACAAAAACTGTTGTTCAAGATTTTTCAGCAACGTTTCTTTTTCAAGATTGATATATTATACAAGTATTATATATAGCAGATAATTGTTTACCAAGAATTTGTGTTAGGGTATTATATCCATTGGTAAATTTTTCAATGCCATTTTTTAATTTCTCAATATATAATTTGAGTACATTTTTTATATATGTAGATGAGAATTTTTCCTTTTACCACAACAAGTTCTGATTTAATTGCAGTAGTCAAGGCATGTTGTTTCTTTAATGATTGTTACTTATATTTTAGTTCATTAAAGGAGTCCTCTGAAATTTGTAAGTATTCAAGAATTTCATCATTAGTCATATTTTCATAATCAATTTCTTATCTAGAATAGTAGGGATTTAATATAGGATACTCAAGGTTTACCTTAGTTGTTTCTGTCATAAAACACATATTGGCCTTATCAAAATTTTCATCATGTGATAACACTGAGTAACCTGAACTATACTCAAAAGCACTCAATGTTTCAATAATTCCCTTATTATACATTCTATATTTTTCCCCATATCTCTTATTATATTTTGAGTTGTGAAAATCATCCTTTAGATGTCCTTTTATCTTACATTCATAGCTGATTATTTTACTTGAAGTATAACCTTTTTTACAATATTTTTTCTAGTTTCCCATGTGATAATATTTAACTTTTTTGTTATGATTCTTGAAGAATTTATTCCTTAAATAAAACTTCTTAAATCATCTAGATAATTGGGAATTTTCCCTATCACTCTCATATAGTGATTCTTCATTACTTGTACTATCGAAATGAGGTTTTATCATTTCCATTTCTTTATTCATAGAGGTAGTAGTTTTTGAATCTACTGACTTTTTCTTCAGCTCATCTTCCTATACCTTGTTGACTTTTAATTATTCCTCATACTTCATGTACATTCTTATAAGCTCCTTGACTAGAATATTTTGATGTCACATGATTCTGTAATTCAGACAGAGGTACCTCTCCATCTATCTGGTAAGCATCTAAGTATTCTCATCATTTTCTCCTTGGTTGTAACATCTCTTCCAAAAGAGATCATAGTATTCATAATTTCATTAAACCTGAGATACATGTCAGAAATAGGATCATCATGGGTCATTTTAAAGTTGTCATATTTAATAGTATATTTTTAAATTCTCAATTCCTTAAAATAAGAGGTTCCTTCAAGTGAAACAGATAATGTATCGCAAATATCCTGGGCTGTTTTAAATGAAAAAATTATGTTAAATTGTTCATTACCTAAATAACAGTATAATTAATTCATGGATTTTAAATAATTAATATAATAAGCATTAGTCAAGATATACAAAATATTTATATTAGTAGTAGGAATCTTATATTCATCAATAATTGAAGGCCAAATCTCAAACCCCATAAATTTTATGTGAATTTTCATTTTAATTATACATTGGGCATAATTTGTTCCATTAATGAATGGGGGTACATTGGAAATAGGACATTAAATTATATTATCCATGATAAATAAATAAAATTGAAAAGAATTGGAAATTTAGAAATAACCAAATTTTAAAGATATTAAAAACAAAACTACAATAATATTTGAAAAATATATTAAAAACGGATTTAATTTTTCGAAAAAAATTGAAAATAGCAACTAGAAAAAAAATCTCTGAAACCAAATATTTGTTGGTGTAGGAAACTCAAAATGGGGGGTGAATTGATTTCTTATAAAAATTTTGGTTAAAAATATTATTTAAAATATTCTAGAAATTAAATATAAAATATTCCAATTAACCATGGTAGTAATACTATAATAGTTTTACTGTTCAAATAGTTAATCAGAAGATTGATTAATTTTTAGTTATAACAATATGAGATATTGATAAAACATTGATAATACTTTTGAAACTAATCTAATAAGGAAAAATAGTTATAACTACTCTCTAAGACAAATTATCAATGTAAAATTTATTTTTCTAAAACATGAGTTAAAATAGAGAAATACTAAATTTGAAAGAAAAATTATATAAACCAGGTGGTTCAGTCTCATGCCAAGACCTAATCTACACCACATAGTGTAAAACTACCATAAAATATATATTAAAATGTATTATCCACACACTAGATCATGGTTAACAATAGTACATGAATCTATCCAGGTCATAAGTCTTCTTCTACTGTTCTATGGCGGAAAAAAAATATCTAGGTCACATAGGACCACATCCATAGTGATATGTGGGTTAAATTGTAATGGCCCGGACCTCTCTGGTCCATTACTTTGTGAAATGTTGGTGTTGGAGGTGTTCCGGGAGGTCTAGGGGACTTATCCCCAACACTTTGCAATTTTCTAGTTCTGTGAACAGTGTTTCAAGTTTTATGAACAGTAACAGATCGGTAAGACAGATCAGTTTCACAGATCGGTGAGACAGATCAGTTTCACAGATCAGTGAGACAGATCAGTTTCACAGATCGGTGGGACAGATCAGTTTCACAGATCGGTGAGACATATCAGTTTCACAGATCGGTGAGACAGATTAGTTTCACAGATCGGTGAGACAGATCAGTTTCACAGATCGGTGAGACAGATCAGTTTCACAGATCGGTGAGACAGATCAGTTTCACAGATCGGTGAGACAGATCAGTGTCACAGATCGCTGAGACAGATCGGTTTCACAGATCAGTGTGACAGATCAGTTTCACAGATCAGTTTCACAGATCGGTATGACAGATCAGTTTCACAGATCGGTGTGACAGATCAGTTTCACAGATCAGTTTCACATATCGGTGTGACAAATCAGTTTCACAGATCGGTTTCACAGATCGGTGTGACAGATCAGTTTCACAGATCAGTTTCACAGATCGGTGTGACAGATCAGTTTCACAGATCAGTTTCACAGATCGGTGTGACAGATCAGTTTCACAGATCAGTTTCACAGATCGGTGTGACAGATCAGATTCACAGATCGGTGTGACAGATCAGTTTCACAGATCAGTTTCACAGATCGGTGTGACAGATCAGTTTCACAGATCGGTGTGACAGATCAGTTTCACAGATCAGTTTCACAGATCGGTGTGACAGATCAGTTTCACAGATCAGTTTCACAGATCGGTGTGACAGATCAGTTTCACAGATCAGTTTCACAGATCGGTGTGACAGATCAGTTTCACAGATCGATGTGACAGATCAGTTTCATGTACAGTAACGGTGGGTGAACAGTGTTTCCCGACTCCTACAGTTTTGCCCCTTTTGACGTTTCCTTTGACGTAAAATACATTTAAAGCCTTATTTTTAAGGGCTCTTAAGGCCGATTCAAATGCCATAAATCCTATATTAATTATTCCTAAGGCTTGGAATGTTTTACTTGGTCAAACCGCGTGGGTTAATGCGATCCGTTTTTAATGGAGAATTAACCGGATCTTAAACCGTCACCTCATTAAATCTTAAAAAGGGACGAGATATCATTCTCCCTTGTTCCTTCCCTTTGTTCTTAACTAAGAAGTGCTAGAACCTTTCAATCCATTCCGTAGGAGTTGCACAAAAAACCCTTACTCCTAGGATCAGTCCCTCTCTGTTGGATGCAACAAGCTGTGTCGATCATTCTTCCACATAAGTTGTCGCGAGGGGAGGATCGTGACATGCTGTGTGGATAAAGGACGTCAAGAACTCTTCGAGGTAGGGGATTCATGGCTTCTCTAATTATATATGTTCAATCGTAGAATTAGCATGTTTTATCTCTTTGGATCACAATGAAATTGACCTAATTAAATACTTGAACTGGATTAAAATAATTGGTTGATCGCATGTTGTTGCTTTATACCGTGATAACGGTTTGCCTCATGTTTTCCTAGATATAGTGATATCTATGTTTCTTTGATTTGTTGATTTTTCATGATAGAAATTGATAATGAACGTAAAGCCGGAATTAACTGTTGATTAATTGGCAAAAGATAAAGAGGCATATAAATTAATCTGGTTTTTTTTTTGTCGTTGTTGTAGTTGTTCTAATTTGAGGATAATCAAATTAGGGAAGTAAGTTTGGTTATTTAATTGTGATAGCTTACTGATTAGGTATCCATGATTGGAACCTACGAATAACAAATCTATTAATTCAATATGGATTAGAGAACAGATTATGTGGGAATTTCAAAAAGGGTTCTGAGTTACCCTCTTGTTTGTTAACGGGCCGAGAGCCCATTTTGTGATGTTTGTTTTCCCGCTGCTTGTGCTGTGATGTGAGCCTGGACGGTTGTTGTGATATGTAGAGGCATGGAGGCCTTATAGTTGTGGCAGCGTATGACGCCTAGTCTGGCGAGATGCATCGGTTTATGCATATGGGTGTCAGGGAGGGCACCAGGGGTGATGGAATGGGATGGATGTGGTTGCTGGTTGCTTGTGGTGTTCTTGAATGTTAATCTGCCTTTCTATTCCCCACTGCTCAAGGCAGCTGGTCTTGCTACCATTCTTCCAAAGGAGGCGAAGACGCGCGGGGTATGCCACGTGCTTTCCGTGTTTAGACTCTCGAGGGAGAATGGGTATATGCTCTTTCTATAGGCGGCAAAGACCCAATGGGTAGTATATCTACTCACCGTGTTGAGCCTCCTTTGTGTTTAGAAGCATAGGATGTTTTTCTAGAATACCTGGGAATGTGAAAAAGTATTTCTGTAATGAATGTTTGATTAAATGGTGAAAATCCACGGGGATGGAGATGCTGGAATTTAAAGGTGATGTGAATCTTAAAAAGGAGCAGTTGTTTTGAATGTGACGCCATTTCAGTTTAATGTGGAATTGTTCAATCTTAATTAATGTTTAAAGAATTAATTAATGTACAGTGGAACTGATAAATGAGAATGGAGTAATCTAATAAAGCTCTTCAATTGTTTGTGTGCTTATAGGATACCTAGTCTTAGAAGTACCAGCCTGGAGTCTGAGAGACGTTAGCTGCAGTTGTATCTAAGACTTGGTAATGCCCATAGTGTGGATGTGAGTTACTTATATATTCTGTACTTTTTGTGTTTCTATACGCTACTCCACCATGTCGGTAAGGGCAACTGACACCCCGGGGATTCTGAGCCCTGGGGGGGGGGGGTGTTTTCCCTAACATTCTGATGGGAGGTTGAATGGCTGACTACCCCCTTTGGCCCCGCTCTCTTCTCTTGGTAGATCATAGTGCTGGTAGGCACAGTGGTTAGTTTTACCCATGTATGTGTGTAGAGGGCTGTAATGGCTTGTGGTTATTTGACACACATATATTCTGGATATAGTATCCTATGGACTACTATAGGTGTAACGTGTATAGGCTGTGATGGCTTGAGGATCCTTACTCGGTGTATGGGCTGTAATGGCTTGAGGTATAATACCCGACGTATGATACACGTTATGCGATCTGTGGTGGCTCCCGGAAACTACCTGGTTACTATTGGTTGTGAGGATTTTGTGGAGCCTAGCCCAGGTGTCTGCGGGCAAACCTTTGTGGTGCACGAGGTGCAGATTGGGGAGCTTGACCCATGTTGATACAGGCAAGCCTTTGGAGAGAGATGCACAGGACGTATGTCGTTGGGGCAAAGCGGAAAACCAGTGGGGAAGTGGTAGCGGGGTGCCCTTGATATTCTTTATTATATGCTATATTCTTGTATGCGTTACTTGGTGAGAGTAGCCATGGTGAGGTTGGGAACATAATATACCTGTTTAGGTGACGAGTTAGTTTCACTTGTTGTTCACTGGGCTTTAGCATGCTTTCTTTACTTTTGCACGAGAGTCTTGGGGAGGATCCTACTGAGTATACTATTATACTCACCCTATGTACATATAAACTGTTTTTCAGGTCACTTGGAGCAGGTTGGAGATCAAGCTGGTTACTACTAGCTTGTGGTTGGAGGAGGAGCTATTCGGGCTTGTGGTCGCTGCCGTTTTTCTTTCTTTTGGGTACTTTTAGTTTTCCCTTTCAGTTGTAGTACTTTTGCATGACATTTCATATATGTACTTGGTTTCCTTTTTATATTTCAGTTATGAGTTGGAGTTGGTTGAAGTCTATTCTATCTCTCTCTTCTGCATGTGTTCTCTTAGAGGGTAATGCCTCCCTTTTGTGTGTGTATTATACCCTCGGTGCTAGTCGCCAACCTGGGGCCTACTGGAGGCGGGACTCGGGGGTCATTATCTCCCTTTTCACATTTCCGGCCCAGGAGGGGTACACTTTGTGGGGAGGGGGTCGTGACAGAGTGGTATCAGAGCTCTGGTCGAGGGATAGGATGGAGTTTGGAGTTAGGCACAGGTGAGGATGTATGGGATGGTAGGGCAACGGTGTCATTCATGTTTAGAAAGTGGGGTAAACATTGGAGACCGGCAGAGACATAGGCGTTCAGGGCCCCCTATGATCTGTTTCACGGACCTTTAAGTTTACGATGGCTACTAAACAAAGTGATACTGGTTGCAGGGTAGAGACCTAGGAAAGGATCATGCATCGTTATTCCTTGCGCCTGTGTTTGAATGGGTAGACCTTGGGATAGGTAACCTAAAATTAATAAAACAAAATAATTAATTAATTAATGTTGAGTCTTCCATATTCTAGGCTTAGGAGCTCTAACGATTTTTATTTTACAGGTATGGCTCCAGGTCTGCGTCCCCGTCAGGTTTGCGCAGAAGGTGCCCAGCAGGCTGTTCCAGCAGATCGCCGCTGGGTAGAGGTTGACGACGATGACACATGGAGGAAGACAGTCGGAGAGTTTCAGCGCCAGAGTCTACAGAAGTATGAGGGCTCCGTTTCAGATGCAGTCACAGAAGACTGGTTGGAGGAGGTCGAGATAGGCTTCAGTTCGATTCGTGCTCGGAAGGAACACTGGGTGTCCTTGGTTGTGACGATGTTGCGTGGAGCAGCGAGACAGTGGTGGTTCTTGTTCCTCGGGGATCGTGAGGAGTCAGCGATCTCATGGGAGGAGTTTCGAGACAGGTTTAGAGTCGAGTTTCTTTCATCGACTGCGAAGGCATCCAGTCGCCAGGAGCTTCTTACCCTTTGACAAGGGAGCTCCAGTGTTCGGGAGTTTGGAATCCGTTTCAGGAACCTTCTACGATAAGCTTCAGACCTGTTACCAGATGATGAGGCCAGGGCGAGGCATTTCGAGGAGGCTTTGCGTCCAGAGATCCAGCCCCAGGTCACCCCATTTATGCTGAAGACATATCTTGAGGTGCTGGCGAGGGAAGAGGTTGTTGAGAGGACTTTGGCTAGGACCGGATCGTCACGAGAGGGGAATCGTCATGATTCCTCAAGAAGCAGAGCTGTGGTCCGGGGTTCCCGGTTTTCAGGACAGAAGAGTTTCCGTTCACCTGGGGGTAGGTCCCGGCCCTTCCCATCTCATTTCTCCGGAGGTAGCAACTCTCAGACCTATGCCAAGGGATCAGGCGCTTGTTTTTCTTGTGGTGGACGTGGTCATCAGCAGCGGGAGTGCCCAACTTTTCAGAGCAGTCATCGTGCACCAGGCACTCCACTCCAGGTTCCTCCGTTGAGGCAGTTCCAGCCGAGGCAGCAGCAGCAGGTTGCACCAGCTTTAGATCACCAGAGGGTAGATGGAGCAGGCAGAGGACAGCCCCATGACGCTCCCCGTCCTCAGAGAGCAGAGCGCGGCCGTGGTGGTGGTCTTCATCAGGGTCAGAGAGGCCGTGGAGGTGGTCGTGGTCAGCTTCATGCTCTAGCGTTGCCAGCTCCAGGCGAGCCAGACGACGTCCGAGGTACCCTTTGCTTGTTTTCTACCTTGGTGTATGCCTTGTTTGATTCAGGAGTGACACACTCCTTTATATCCCTTAACCTTGTCCACTCTTTGGGACTTGAGGTAGAGAGGCTTCCAGTGCCCTTGGCGTTGACTACGCCAGTTGGAGGTCGAGCTAGCTTGTTTGAAGTATTTAGAGATTGTGAGCTAGTGTTGGGGCAGCACCGCTCTTGGGGAGATTTCCTATGTTTACGAATACAACCATATGATGTCATCCTCGGCATGGATTGGTTGTATTCGGTGCAGGCTATTGTGGATTGCTATAGGAAGAAGGTCGTTTTCTTTGATGAAGATGGAGAGGAAGTAGTGTTTTTTGGTGAGAGAGATCCTCGGATGAGTCATAGACGAGTTTCATCTTTATCATCCATGATGGCTGGGATGATGCTGAGTTCTTCAGAGGTTCAACAGCTGGCGTTTCCTAGGGTCGTAGAAGAGTACCCAGATGTCTTTCCAGAAGAGGTTGTATCCTTACCCCCTCGACGGAAGATCGAGTTTGGGATCGAGCTACAGCCAGGAGCGTCTCCCATCTCTATGTCTCCATATAGGATGGCCCCTTCTGAGTTACGAGAGCTACGTATTCAGCTCGATGGTCTATTGCAGTGTGGTTTTGTTCGGCCAAGTGTGTCACCGTGGGGTGCACCAGTCTTGTTCGTGAAAAAGGCTGATGGCAGTTTGCGGTTGTGCATCGATTATCGTCTCTTAAACAAAGTGACAATAAAGAACTGTTATCCTCTCCCGCGGATTGATGACCTATTCGATCAACTGAAGGGTGCAAGTTGGTTTTCAAAGATCGACTTGCGGTCAGGATATCATCAGATGCGTGTAAAGGATGAGGATATCCCGAAGACTGCTTTCCGCTGTCGTCATGGGCATTATGTGTTTGTTGTAATGCCATTCGGTGTGAAAAATGTTCCAGCTGTTTTCATGGGGTTGATGAATGCTGTGTTCCGTGAATTCTTGGACAAGTTTGTTGTGGTTTTCATTGACGACATCCTTGTGTACTCCACATCTGAAGAAGAGCATGCAGAACATCTACGAGCTGTTTTGGGAGTTCTTCGCCAACATCGGTTGTTTGGGAAGTTGTCCAAGTGTGAGTTCTGGGCTCGAGAAGTTCGTTTCTTGGGATATGTTGTGTCCCAACAGGGAGTAGCTGTGGATCCTTCGAAGATAGAAGCAGTGGTGTCTTGGCCAGCCCCCAAGACCGTGTCAGAGATGCGAAGTTTCCTTGGTCTCGCAGGCTATTATAGGAGGTTTGTGGCTAATTTCTCCCGAGTTGCGACTCCTCTGACAGCTTTGACCAGGAAGGATCAAGCGTTCATATGGACTGATCAGTGTCAGACAGCTTTCGAGTATCTAAAGGAGAAGTTGGTAAGTGCTCCAGTCCTTTGTCTTCCAACGGAGGGAGTCCAGTTTGATGTTTTCTGTGATGCTTCACATCTGGGGCAGGCTGTGTTCTCATGCAGCAGAGGTCAGTTGTTTCTTATGGGTCTCGGCAGTTGCGCCCCCATGAACGCAACTATGCCACCCATGATCTTGAGTTGGCAGCCGTGGTGTTTGCGCTGAAGTTGTGGAGACATTACCTCATTTGCGAGCGCTTTGTGGTTTTCACCGATCATAAGAGTTTGAGGAATGTTTTCTCTCAGCGGGATTTGAACTTGCAGCAGCGTCGGTGGATGGAGTTCTTGCAGGAATACGACTTCGAAATATCGTATACACCTGGGAAGGGAAATGTTGTTGCTGATGCACTGAGCCGAAAGTCACGTAATGATGTTGTGCGTGAATCTGGTGATTCCTGGAGAGGGATGGAAGAGCTAGCAGCTTTGCATCTTGATGTGGGAGAAGTTGGAGGAAGAGGTTGTCTTTTCCAGATGACGGTGCAGTCATCCCTGATGCAAAAGGTGGAAGAGTCTCAGTTGGGTGATCTAGAGGTGGAAGTTTTGAGAGACAGAGTTGTTTGTGGGGAGGCCCCTGATGGTTGGTCGGAGGATGAACAACACCGAGTGTTGTATCATGATAGGCTTTTTGTTCCCTTGGCGATGCGCGAGACGGTTCTCCGAGAGTTCCATAGCTCGCCCTTAGCTGTACATCCTGGTGTGACGAAGATGTATCGATCCTTGAGGAGTCAGTTTTGGTGGCCTGGGCTGAAGCGTTCAGTTGCAGAATGTGTGTCTCGATGTTTAGTCTGCCAGAAGGTGAAGGTCGAACACCGTGTTCCTGGTGGTCTTCTCCAGCACTTAGAGATTCCTCAGTGGAAGTGGGAGGACATCTCAATGGACTTTGTTACAGGTTTACCTCGAGATCCGGGAGGACATGATGCTATATGGGTGGTAGTGGATCGTTTAACTAAATCGGCCCACATCATAGCAATCAAGGAGTCGAACTCAGTGGAGGTTTTGTCGAGGCAGTATCTGGAGGAGGTGGTGAGGCTTCACGGAGTTCCTAAGACGATCATTTCTGATCGAGACCCTCGTTTTACCTCGAGGGTGTGGAGAGGTCTCCAGCATGCTTTTGGCTCTCAACTATGCCTTAGCACTGCTTTTCATCCTCAAACGGATGGTCAGACAGAGCGAACCATCCAAACTCTTGAAGACATGTTGCGATCTTGTGTTCTTGATTTTGGAGGTTCATGGGTGAAGAACTTACCTTTGGTAGAGTTCGCTTACAATAATAGTTTTCACTCTACCATCGACATGGCGCCGTTTGAAGCCTTGTATGGCCGGCCATGCCGTTCTCCGTTGTGCTGGACTGGGGTCGGAGAGTCAGCAATTCTCGGACCAGAACTAGTGCAGAATACGACGGAGATGGTTCAAGTGATTCGTGAGAGGATGAAGACAGCACAAGATCGTCATAAATCTTATGCTGATCAAAGAAGGAGACCCTTAGAGTTTAATGTTGGGGATCATGTGTTTCTGAAGGTGACTCCCCGTCGTGGGCAGCGAAGGTTTGGTCGCGGAAGTAAGCTTTCTCCCCGTTTTGTTGGGTCTTTCGAGGTGTTAGCTCGTGTTGGAGCTGTGGCATATCGAGTAGCACTTCCCCCTCGGATGAGTCGGATACATGATGTTTTTCATGTATCGCAGCTCCGTCATTATCTTCATGATGAATCTCATGTTATCGATTGGGGAGAGATCGATATTGATGATGATGCAACCTTCGAGGAGCGACCTGTGGAGATCCAAGACCACAAGGAGAAGGTGTTGCGTGGGCGTTCTATTCCATTAGTTCGTGTCTTGTGGAGACACGGTGGCATGGAGGAGAGTACCTGGGAGCGTGAGTCACAAATACGAGCTCAGTACCCAGAGTTGTTTAATGTTTAACTCCTTTCATGTAATGATGTTTTCTCTGTAGTTGGACCTTTCATGATTTATTTATGTAACTTTGATGTGATGTTGTGAATGAATTGTTTGGGTATGGATTGTTTGTTCCCGGATGTCATAGTTTTGTTCCAGCTTTCGAACAACTCATGGTGGTTTTCCCCTGAGAGGTATCTTATGGGGTGGTTGTTCGGACCCCTCTTTTCTTCTGGGTTGGTTTTTAATTCTTGAGGACGAGAATGTTTTGAGAGGTATCTAATGTAATGGCCCGGACCTCTCTGGTCCATTACTTTGTGAAATGTTGATGTTGGAGGTGTTCTGGGAGGTCAAGGGGACTTATCCCCAACACTTTGCCAATTTTCTAGTTCTGTGAACAATGTTTCCAGTTTTATGAACAGTAACAGATCAGTGAGACAGATCAGTTTCACAGATCGGTGAGACAGATCAGTTTCACAGATCAGTGAGACAGATCAGTTTCACAGATCGGTGAGACAGATCAGTTTCACAGATCGGTGAGACAGATCAGTTTCACAGATCGGTGAGACAGATCAGTTTCACAGATCGGTGAGACAGATCAGTTTCACAGATCGGTGAGACAGATCGGTGTGACAGATCAGTTTCACAGATCGGTGTGACAGATCCGTGTCACAGATCAGTTTCACAGATCGGTGTGACAGGTCAGTTTCACAGATCAGTTTCACAGATCGGTGTGACAGATCAGTTTCACAGATCGGTGTGACAGATCGGTGTGACAGATCAGTTTCGCAGATCAGTTTCACAGATCGGTGTGACAGATCAGTTTCACAGATCAGTTTCACAGATCGGTGTGACAGATCAGTTTCACAGATCAGTTTCACAGATCGGTGTGACAGATCAGTTTCACAGATCAGTTTCACAGATCGGTGTGACATATCAGTTTCACAGATCAGTTTCACATATCGGTGTGACAGATCAGTTTCATGTACAGTAACGGTGGGTGAACAGTGTTTCCAGACTCCTGCAGTTTTTCCCCTTTTGACGTTTCCATTGACGTAAAATACATTTAATGCCTTATTTTTAAGGGCTCTTAAGGCCGATTCAAATGCCATAAATCCTATATTAATTATTCCTAAGTCTTGGAATGTTTTACTTGGTCAAACCACATGGGTTAATGTGATCCGTTTTTAATGGAGAATTAACCGGATCTTAAACCGTCACCTCGTTAAATCATAAAAAGGGACGAGATATCATTCTCCCTTGTTCCTTCCCTTTTTTCTTAACTAAGAGGCGCTAGAACCTTTCAATCCATTCCATAGGAGTTGCACAAACAACCCTTACTCCTAGGATCAGTCCCGCTATGTTGGATGCAACCAAGCTGTGTCGATCATTCTTCCACATAAGTTGTCGCGAGGGGAGGATCGTGACCTGCTGTGTGGATAAAGGACGTCAAGAACTCTTCTAGGTAGGGGATTCATGGCTTCTCTAATTATATATGTGCAATCGTAGAATTAGCATGATTTATTCCTTTGGATCACAATGAAATTGACCTAATTAAATACTTGAACTGGATTAAAAGAATTGGTTGATCGCATGTTGTTGCTTTATACCGTGATAACGGTTTGCCTCATGTTTTCCTAGATATAGTGATATCTATGTTTCTTTGATTTGTTGATTGTTCATGATAGAAATTGATAATGAACGTAAAGCCAGAATTAACTGTTGATTAATTGGCGAAAGATAAAGAGGCATATAAATTAATCTGGTTTTTTGTCGTTGTTGTAGTTGTTCTAATTTGAGGATAATCAAATTAGGGAAGTAAGTTTGGTTATTTAATTGTGATAGCTTACTGATTAGGTATCCATGATTGGAACCTACGAATAACAAATCTGTTAATTCAATATGAATTAGAGAATAGATTATGTGGGAATTTCAAAAAGGGTTCTGAGTTACCCTCTTGTTTGTTAACGGGGCGAGAGCCCATTTTGTGATGTTTGTTTTCCTGCTGCTTGTGCTGTGATGTGAGCCTGGACGGTTGTTGAGATATGTAGAGGAATGGAGGCCTTATAGTTGTGGCAGTGGACGACGACTAGTCTGGCGAGATGCATCGGTTTATGCATATGGGTGTCAGGGAGGGCACCAGGGGTGATGGAATGGGATGGATGTGGTTGCTGGTTGCTTGTGGTGTTCTTGAATGTTAATCTGACTTGCTTTTCCCCACTGCTCAAGGCAGCTGGTCTTGCTACCATTCTTCCAAAGGAGGCGAAGACGCGCGGGGTATGCCAGGTGCTTTCCGTGTTTAGCCTCTCGAGGTAGAATGGGTATATGCTCTTTCTATAGGCGGCAAAGACCCGACGGGTAGTATATCTACTCACCGTGTTGAGCCTCCTTTGTGTTTAGAAGCATAGGATGTTTTTCTAGAATTCCTGGGAATGTGGAAAAGTATTTCTGTAATGAATGTTTGATTAAATGGTGAAAATCCACAGGGATGGAGATGCTGGAATTTAAAGGTGATGTGAATCTTAAAAAGGAGCAGTTGTTTTGAAAGTGACGCCATTTCAGTTTAATGTGGAATTGTTCAATCTTAATTAATGTTTAAAGAATTAATTAATGTATAGTGGAACTGATAAATGAGAATTGAGTAATCTAATAAAGCTCTTCAATTGGTTGTGTGCTTATATGATACCTAGTCTTAGAAGTACCAGCCTGGAGTCTGAGAGACGTTAGCTGCAGTTGTATCTAAGACTAGGTAATGCCCATAGTGTGGATGTGAGTTACTTATATATTCTGTACTTTTTGTGTTTCTATACGCTACTCCACCCTGTCGGTAAGGGAAACTGACACCCCGGGGATTCTGAGCTCTGGGGGGGGTGGGTGTTTTCCCCAACATTCTGATGGGAGGTTGAATGGCTGACTACCCCCTTTGGCCCCGCTCTCTTCTCTTGGTAGATCTTAGTGCTGGTAGGCATAGTGGTTAGTTTTACCCATGTATGTGTGTAGAGGGTTGTAATGGCTTGTGGTTATTTCACACACATATATTCTGGATATAGTATCCTATGGACTACTATAGGTGTAACGTGTATAGGCTGTGATGGCTTGAGGATCCTTACTTGGTGTATGGGCTGTAATGGCTTGAGGTATAATACCCGACGTATGATACACGTTATACGAGCTGTGGTGGATCCCGGAAACTGCCTGGTTACTTTTGGTTGTGAGGATTGTGTGGAGCATAGCCCAGGGGTCTGTGGGAAAACCTTTGTGGTGCACGAGGTGCAGATTGGGGAGCTTGACCCATGTTGATACGGGCAAGCCTTTGGAGAGAGATGCACAGGACGTATGTCGCTGGGGCAAAGCGGCAAACCAATGGGGAAGTGGTAGCGGGGTACCCTTGATATTCTTTATTATATTCTATATTCTTGTATGCGTTACTTGGTGAGAGTAGCCATGGTGAGGTTGGGAACATAATATACATGTTTAGGTGACGAGTTAGTTTCACTTGTTGTTCACTGGGCTTTAGCATGCTTTCATTACTTTTGCACGAGAGTCTTGGGGAGGATCCTACTGAGTATACTGTTATACTCACCCTATGTACATATAAACTGTTTTTCAGGTCACTTGGAGCAGGTTGGAGATCAAGCTGGTTACTACTAGCTTGTGGTTGGAGGAGGAGCTGTTCGGGCTTGTGGTCGCTGCCGTTTTTCTTTCTTTTGGGTACTTTTAGTTTTCCCTTTCAGTTGTAGTACTTTTGCATGAAATTTCATATATGTACTTGGTTTCCTTTTTATATTTCAGTTATGAGTTGGAGTTGGTTGGAGTCTATTCTATCTCTCTCTTGTGCATGTGTTCTCTTAGAGGGTAATGCCTCCCTTTTGTGTGTGTATTATACCCTCGGTGCTAGTCGCCAACCCGGGGCCTACTGGAGGCGGGACTCGGGGGTCATTATCTCCCTTTTCACATTGCCGGCCCAGGAGGGGTACACATTGTGGGGAGGGGGTCGTGACATAATAATGAATATAATAATATTTGAATGATTGTATCTTGTATCCCCCTATTCAGTGTAAGAAACAATGTGTGTATTAATAAAGATACAAGCAAATCTCAAAAAGTAATGAAACAGTACACAACAGATTTAAATGAAATTAGATAAAGATTATAATGATCGGTGTGTCATGAAATGCATCAGTGGACTCTTTAGATGAAATAAATGCAATGTTCGAGTCCTTTTCTAAAAAATGTGTATCGTTATTCGAGTGTTCTATTTTTTCAGTGCATTGAGATGTTCCTAATCTCCTTTGAGTTTCTACATAGATGATTTCAAGATAATTCATAGCAGGTTCTTCTTTGTTTACATCTAGTAGGTATTGAATGTTATTCCTTCATTGTGTTTTTTCATGTATGGATGTTATTCACTTAATTAATGAATTCCACTACTGTATTAAATACCCAGCAGAAGTAATATAGATTATTTTTATTTTTGGTGCTTGTTTTATAGCTAATTAATTTCACGATTTCAACACCTCATACATCTTACTGACTGCTAACAAGACTGAAAAATAACAGTAATTATATCACTATCGTTAAATGACTCACATATTACCTTTAGAGAAAACATTTAAATTACATTTACAAAGATATAAAAATGGGTAGAAATGGAATGGTGCCATAGTTTCAGTGAGACAGTCACAGTATGATAGTCATGGTGGAATAGTTCGGTTACGATCTATAACTTGTAGCACTGTTGCCGTGTCTGGTCCTTTGTAAAATCTGAAACTGGTAGTAAGACTATGGTCTCTGGTAAAATGTGTATAGTCCTCTGTCAAAATTATGAAAGGTGTCTTGTTATGATGTCTTGGAAACAGTATCATGAAAATAATATCATGTCTTTTGCGAAAATCTGAAACTCGTAGCAGGTTTACGGTGTTACGAACTTTGTGAAAATCTGGAACTAGTAGCAAATTTACAATTTCACAGAATTAGTAAAAATATGGAACTGGTATAAAATTAATTGTTTCACAAACTTAGAAAAATATCTATAAGTTTTCTTAAGAATAAATATTCATATAATTTATTAAGCTTAATCACAATCACACTAAAAGATAATAGAATAAGATTAAACAAATTTTTCATAAATCAAACATAACTTGTGATATTCTGAATCATGATCCTATTAGAGTTTAAAACATCGGTTGTGATCATTAAAACATGGGGAATCCAACAATATCAAAACACAATTTATGATAATTAAATCATGAAGAGTCCAAAAATCTCCAAACATGATTTGTGAGCATTAAAACATGAGTAATCCAAAAATCATATTCTCAGAAAATGGAATATAAGAAGCCGTATGAGACATTAGGATTATTGAACTATAATAATATAACATAGATAAAATATAAAACATATATAAATATTTATATAAATCTGTGAGATGTGGTGATAGAAGGAAAAAATCATATGTTACGATACAATATTCCATCGAATACATGAATGATGATTCTGTAACCAATTTGATAGAAGAGAGGTATTTTGGTTATATAATTTAAATACTATGATCTAAAAATATTTAATGTACATATGTAAATATATTATAATTGTTTAAAAAGTTTCTATAGTGTTGTCAGATGAGATGAAATCAAAAACACTATTTGGGACGTTACTTATTTTTAAGAAACATATTTTAGTTTGTACTAAAAGGATTCATATGCTGGATTTGTAACAAAAATAAGGACTATTTGATGACATGAGGGAATTATAAAATTTATTTGGGTATGTAATTTTTTAAATGTTTTTTTATTTGTGAAGTGGATAAAAGGTGGTGGTTATTAATAAGTAAAGTGAGTGGCATAGTTCTAATTTTGAAAAGAAAATGGTTTTACTATGTTTCTCATATTCAAAAATACTATAAAATGGTCAATTAGTGATTATATAATATATATATATATATATATGTTGTCTATTAATTTCAACAAAATTGATTCTAAAATTGGTATCAGTCATTTATACCATTATCGTTTTATTTTAACCCTTAATAAACCAATTCTTACACTAACCGTGAAAAATAATATTTATGATTTTTATTATTTGTTATTGTAAAAAATTAAGTTGATATTATTATATAATATTAATTATTTTGATTTAAAATATGTAAATAATTTTACAAAATTCTATTCACTGATTTGTAAAAAAATTTCAAAATTATCCGACAAATAAGATAATAAAGTGGGTTTTCTAATAGAAAATGATTAAAATACTACAATGTTTTTATATCAAAATTCTCTATGAAAATGATTCCAATGACATAAATTTAATTAAATAAAATATTATTGGACTGAATTTACTTAATAATTCATTATAAAACATGACTGAACTTATAATTTCATGAATATAAGAGATATTTTTCAATGGAAACTAATATTCTTCATTATTCATCAATAAATGAATACTTTTAATAAAATCCCTAATGCCACCCTAAGATAATATTAATTTTTTTTTTCAAAATTTAATTTTAATTTAAAAAATATATTTTTTAAAAATGCCAAAAATTAAATTTATTATTTTTCGAAAAAATAAATAAATAATTTTTTTTGAGAAATTAGTTTTGAAAAATATGAAGTATTTTCTAGTAAATAATTATTTCTTTATCAATTTGTATTCTTAATATAAAATAATTATTATAAATATTTAAAATAATAATATTATTATTCATTCTGTAATGCCTATTTACTATGTAATAATCAACTTTTTTTAGTTATAATATTAATATATTGTCATGTTTTATTAAAACATGTTGTTGCATATAACAGAAGATATCAAAGAAATTAAATTTATCAAAAAAAATATTTCATCAAATATCACGGTGTTACATGGTATATGTTTAATTGAGGGTAAAATATTTTATTAATGAAATTATAATATTTCTATATATTTAAACTGATACCTACCTTCTTTTCTACATTATCATTGAAAATTGAATATATGACTCACGTGTTCATACCACACATCGTCTTCATCATTGTAACATAATTCATTTCTCATAAAATGTTTCATTATTTGTAATAAATTTACAAATAATTAGAAAAATTAAAATGGGAAATGATTATAATTTTGGAGATTTTGTAACAATGAAATAATTGATAAAGTTAGACAAACAGATGCCTTTCTAGTGTTATGAACCGAACTTCCTCAAAACATCTGATATAGAACTAACTGAATAGGTAATGAAATATATCGTTAAATAAGAGTAAAAAACTAAATAATAATAAATTTATAAACATAAAAATGATCTTACATAATTAAATAATTGATATAATTATATTAAATAGGAAATAAATTCAATACATGGAAATTATGAAATCTAATATAAGGGATAACATCCAAATTTCCCTTAAATATGGTATATTTTAATGTTATGCACCACATATCTTTTATAAATTGTATCTATGCCCCATTTTAAATCTTATATCACGAATCCTTGTTAATACTTGTCAGTTTATATTATAATTAAAATTCATTCATAATATTTTATTTGAAAACAATGATACCATGTTATAAAAGGTTTTATTACATAATCTCTATTCATCAAAAATTCCATTTTTATTGAATGAATAGAAAAAGGCAAGAAAAAATAGGGCCTAAGGAGGCCTAAAATATTGCTGCCTGAGGGAATCTCCTAGAATATATGATAAGCCCTCAGTTTTATGGAAAGAAATGTTGAGCGAGCTGGTGAATTCAAGGAATTGGTCAGCTTTATAGGCTAAAAGATATGGAACTTTATTCCCTTCACACCAGGAATGAGTAACCATAATATCATTGCTACAAATATTTATTCATTTTCTTGTGATGTATGATACCAACCATGAGATTTGATCATTAACCTGAAGGGAGTTTTGAATGATTACTGAATCAATCTTCACGCAAGATAACCTGATGTTCATCTAGATTCTCAGTATGATTACAGACAGCAATGCTTTTCCCTTGGCTTCAATTATTGTACCATTTTCATAGTGGGCCTTAAAGGTCAGACCCACACTCCCCCACGGTCCCGCACGACCCCTCCACACTAATAAATGCCCCATTTGTAGGAGCCTTCTTCATTTATCATGAATCCAAACTCCCTGGGAAACTGTCACACCCACTGGCCTTGAAATTTGAAGAAGGGGGATGAGCCAATGTTGAATAAACACGAAGCATCCTATGAGAGGGTGCTTCCTTCCAGTTTTTGAAAAAAGTAACCAGGCCTGCCAACAAGCTCTAGATTCTTGAAATAATGGAATTCCCTTATAAAGATAGAGCATCATACCTCTCTCAGTTACTTGAAATCTAGAGACACCTGCATCTGGCATTGATAAGAATACCATGATCCCCACTTTCCTTGCAAATTTTTTCCATCCTCTAAAACCGTCGCTACAAAAAGGTTTTTTCACAGTGAACCAGGTAAGAGTAAACTTTAAACTCATAGAATATACTCCACAACTCTTGAGCATATCCTCCCTCATAAATATTTTATTGGAATCATCCCCATGCTTAATAATACAATAGTGTAAAAAGGATATGATACTTATTCTCTGTTTTATGATATTTTCATCTAAAAGAATGGAGTGATTTCCGATCCTCCATATGAGAATGCACTATTTTGAAGGAATCTTATTAAACCACGCCACTTCACCTCATATAATTCCTTGAGACTGGAGAAAAGCAATCCTACGATAATCCTTTGTATTGAAGTTTCCCATTGTAGAAGAAATAAAGATGCATTTATATTGTTCTGAATTGATGAGAATAGTATTAAACACCCATATTTTCTACCCAACCAAGTCCATCTATATAAATTAAGGATAATTACTTGCTTATCTAAATGAAATTGTGCGTAGAGGGAATATCTGATACCCTATTGTTTCACTACCCCATTGGTTGAAGAAGAATTTAATGTTCCCTTTCCCTACAATCCATTTTGAGTACTGTTTAAGAGTCGGGATGATGGAGAAAATCAAAGATCACATAGTAGATCCAATCGTAGACTACTTTCCCACATTACCTCCCTATTACAGTTCATGGTTTTTCCCTATAAATATCCCCCCTCAATCATTGACCATAACCATTTTACGTTTTTGAATTGTATATTGGACGCTAATCTACTCACGTTAATACTTCCCTTATGGATTGGAATTTTCATTAATCCCCAAGAAAACCAGTATATTTTTTCCTCTGATGTAACATCCCATATGAAAAAAGCCATGATTTTATTAATAGTTGTAATAATCTCTTTATGAATAGTGGAATATGTCATTCCATGCACTGGGATTGGTGATAAATCATTATTAACCAAAGAATTATGGCTCCTGAAGGATAAAAAATAATTCTTCCAGTTGAGCACTCTACCCACGATCCTACTTAGTAGATGATCAATGTCCCTGATCTACATTCTACATATAGAGATCTGTGTTCCTAGATATTTCATAAGAATCTGGCCTCACGGCATGCCCAACCTGTTTCTTAGATGTGTCGCTCTTCTGGCTATGAACATGTTAGTGATGTATAACATTCTTTTGTATTTGTTAACTTCTTGGCCACTCTAGTGGAATTATTCATTAATGATTCTAAAAATTATTTGTATGGATCTTCTTCATGAAATAATGAATATAACAGAATCATCAGTAAATATGAGAAACGAAATTGGTGGCAAGCTCTGTTTTCTTCGATATGGAAGGATTTATCCATTATGAATCCCTCTATTTATCATTCTACTTAAATTATTCTGTACTAATACAAATATTCTTGGAGACAATGGATCTCCTTGGAGAAGGCCTCCCGTATCCTTTAAAAACTCATATGATCAACCCAAAAAAGAAATAGTGAGCCATGAAGTGATGAATCATATGAAGAAAATATCACATGCCCATGTAGAGAAACCAATGTGCGCCTGTACCCTATTAATAAAACCCCATTGCACCCTATCATATGCCTTTTTATTATCCAGATTGATGATGATATGCGACCCCTGAATTTTGGTGTTAATGTCCCTAGTTTTCTCCAAAGACAAATCCATCCCCCCTTAAATTGATCAACCTTTCACAAACCTGTATTGTTCAAGGGAAATGAACTGGGGAAGAAAGTAAGACAACATCGTGATTACAATAATTTCCAAGATCATATATGAAAAGTTTCATAGAATTACGGTCTGATAATGAGATAGAGAAGAGGGTTATTTAATTATTGGAAGTAGAACCAGGTTTGTTTCACATGCCACACAGGGAAGACCTCCCCCTGAAGAGGTCTTGGATAGACACTATGATGTCCCCATTAATGGTATCCCATGAGCCTCTATGAAGAGATAATGGGAGATTTTTTGCACCTGGAAAACATTCAAGAAGTATCTTCATCATGGCTTCATATATTTTGTTCTCCTTTTCTTGTGAACTAGTTATTCGTTAATATGAGCAGGCATAACATTAAAAGGTTCTACCAAAATAATACTCACTCCTGGTTGGATAGCCTTCTGGAATTGTCGAGTTAGGCACTGCCATCAGCTCTTTGAAAAATGTATACGTCGTCTCTCCAACCACATCTTTGTCATCTGTAATGAACCCATCTTTCATCTCTATAATTGGCTTGGTGTTCCGCCTCTTCTCCATAATGAATTCATAAAAAGAATGCTTTGTTTTTTTCACCCTCTCTAAGCCACCTGATATTTGAAGCCTCCCTAGACCTTCTCTCCAAGGCAAGTATCAGATTATCCAATTAATTCATCTTATCTAGGAGATCATTAAAAACAGACTCAGCCCACTTCTACTTCAGACTGGTGTTCAGATGTTACACTGGCTACTTCAAGTTCTTTACAGACTCATCCGATGGAGTTAGATTCCTCACCCACTGGTAGAGTCTCTATTTCAACCGCCTCAAATTTTAAAATTATATATTTACACTTTTTAAAAAGGTTAATAATATGTTTAAACAATAATGTTATGGATTGACTAATATTGTCAATGTTTTCATATTTTCAATGGCTTTCTTTGTCTCGTTATCATTTTCCAAAGACCGGTTTCATGTCATGCACCATGATTTCCATATAGGGGTTAAATAAAAAATTGTGAATTAATTAAAAAAATATCATTAAATTAATGTGTTTTATAGATCCATATCATACTAATTCTATAAATGACTATTTTTTCAATGTTTACTGAAGAGATAAAGGATTTATGTTACAATACACATTGCTTTCAACATGTTTCATGTTATAATTCCTTGGGTTAAGTTATACAACCCTATTTTGATGAGACACATCTATTTTATTTTACATTGGTTATTATTGGGACTTACGTGTTTATTTTTAATTTCCTCCTTTATTGAAAAAATATCCATCATGAATGTTAGTGGTAAGTGAGACTGATCATTTATTTTCATTAAATCAGGAATCTTTCTAATACAAATCGATATTTTCGTAAAATATTTCAAAATTTTCCTTATATAATTATAAATGGTCTTCTAATATTTTTTACATTATCCTTTACCTTCATTAAAAATATTTTAAAAGTTTGTTTGTTATCAATTTATTCATGGGTGACTTGATAGACTCATTATAATATATTTAATATTATTTTTATTAACATTTATATCATAAACTCATTTATCTTGCATCATAATCATTATTTACACTGAGTAAAAACTATACATTTTCAAGGCCATTTTCAATGAAATTTATTTTTAGAAAAAATTTCAAATATTTTGTTTTTAAATTTGATTTTCAATATGGAAAAGGTATTTTCTTCTAAAATGTTTTTAATGATGTTTTAATGGTATTTTTATTTACCAATGATAAAAATAATTGATGTTAATTATATACATTAGGGATATATTGTAATTATAATATACAAATTATTTACCTAGATGGAATTTTATTGCTTCTAATTTATTTTCATGGAACTCAATCCTTTTCCACAAGTAAATCAAGAAATTAAAGAACAATGTAAATTATTATATTCAAAATTTTAAGATTTTATTATTTATGATTATATTATTATTCTTAAAACTAATATATAATGATGGGTGTGACTGATATAGATCATGATGTTTTGTGATATTTATATATCTCTACAATGCATTAGTAAATGTGATATTGTTAATCTATAATAGGGTTCTATTAATTGAATAATATAATTTATAGGGTGTCTTTTTCAATTTTTAATATTGACTATAAGAGTGACGTGAAAATGATGATCTAATTAAAAAAGGTAGTTTTTTATACATGCATCATGTCTTAATAGATCGTTTTTATTTTTCATTATTTTCATATAAATCAATATTATTTACTTTTTTGACTCATTTATTACAATAAAATTTTTTTTTATTTATCATATTTGATGATCCTGTTTTTAGGGGAAAATATTATCTCATTTGTTTCTCATGCACATTGTATATGTCATCATTCCATTATTCCCATCTTATTTTCACCGATGAAATTTACTTTTTACTACCTATATTTAATCTTACTGGATATTTAAGAAAACCTTAATTATATTTTATTTACCCCATGTTTTGACGAATTTTTTTAATGAATTTTGTTTAGAATGGTTTCTTGTGTGAATAGTTTTTTAGAGACTTTGAATACTTAATTTGAAATAGGAATAAATAGTTATATTAAGAAAAATAATCATTTGAAGACACAAGTATAATTATGTTGTGTTTTTTTGTAATTCTCAAAAAAACTAAAGATTAATGGTTTATTTGTATCTATGTGATTGTATTTTTACATTTTATGTTGTATGTCCTGGGTGGTTGAAACTTATTAACACTTATCAATATTAAATCCAAAATTTTAATGATTATTTTTTTATCATCAGATGCTAGAGTGTAGGTTCGATTCTATTATATCCACTATCTCCCAACATTTTGTGAGATTCCCAACAATGATTATTGTTATTGTTGATCACCTCTCTTCTCTATGATGAACCATTGTTAGGTTTGTTCCTATTCTAATGATACAATAAATCAAGATGAAGTAAGTCTCATATAATTCATTGTTATAAATGTATTTATTTTCCATCATGAAAAGTTTGCCATAAATGTTTTTAGTAAAATCATAGGAATCGAAAATATCTACACTCACTAGAACAAGAGTTTAAAATATCATTGGTTGTTTAATGTAAAAAATATATTTTTTGAAAAGTATACATTTTATAAAATTATAGATAATAATATATTTTTTAAATCATCGGTGACCCTTATTGTTGATATAATTATTAAAGGAATGTGGAGAATGAAATGTTTGATTCTTTATAATTAATAATTAAAATATAAGATATTAATGGAAAAAAATTATTCATGTATGTTACTTATATATGTTCAGTATATTGAATTGATATGTTATATTTAATTATAAAATATTTTTAAAGGGAAAAAATAATTTAAATGAAATTTTACAAACTATTAGAGTAATTGTGATTCTTTTTTTATTGTTTTAAATTTATGGTGATGTGATTATAAATAATTATTTGTTTCTTTTATGTATGATAAAATTTAATAATTTCATTAGTAAATTATATTTATAACCAAAATCTTATTGATGTTTTTATATCACTGAGTAGCAACTGAGAATGTTTTAATAGTGTAGGATGAAATTATTATGATTAAGTCATTTAAAAATGAATTTCATTAAATCAAAACTATAAAAGTATTTTAAATTAAATTATATATTAATATTATATTAATTGTAATTGAACACCCTATGAAGATCATGGATAAAAAATTATCAACCACGGATCAAAAATAGAGCACCACAATTCATAATCATTTATTTGGGTTGTTTCCAATGTTGTATCTACCCTATGAATCTGAAATATGTTGTAAAATTATATAATATATGTTTTTATGGAAATGTATTAGTGTTGGTTTTGTGAGTTTATTACATTTTATTATGCCTTTCTATTATAATTTTTATAATTTGTCATATGTCATGGTTGGAAATTAGAACCTGTATATATATATATATATATATATATATATATATATATATATCTGTGTGTGTGTGTGTGTCTGTGTGTGTCTGAATACCCTTGATTCAAATAAATGAGTTTAGATTATGGTAAAAAAATATCCTTAAAATATTTTATATTCACACTAAATATTTATATCCCTATACAGAGTTGATGGTCAAATCTGTTTTCTTTAAATAATATTTTTCTTGTATTTTTATTTTCTATTAAATTAACATTAATTTATATATTTGGAATATGTCATAAATAATTAGTGTTTATATTTTTTTTGAGTTTACAATTATATTTAAATCTTGTGTTCTAATTGGTAATACATAATTTTTTTATTGTTTTATGTTTTTAAAATTAACTGTTTTATTTTAGATCAACATTATGATAGAACATTATTTTTCTAAAATCATTGATTATTAGTAAAAAATTAATAATTAATAGATCATAATATAAAGGACAAGACATTTTCATTATAGGTGTATATATATATTTTTGTAATCTTAAATTTATTATTGGATAAGAGAGAGAATTTACATGACCAACTTTTGAATTTGACTGTTTTTAAAGAGACATTTTGTTTTTGAACAATATATATATGGGAGAAATTCTATAATAAATATGTGTATTGTATTTTTCATGGATATCTAAATATTCAAAAAATTGTATATAAAATCCAATTATCCAAATGAACATGCTACTCTCTTGGTGGTATAGAGTTAAATTTAAAACTTCATAAATATTGATTTTTTAATTGCCATGAAATATTATCAACATAAAAACTGTTTTAGTAATACCATTTGAGGAAACAATAAATATTAATAAGGGAAATTATTAATTTTCTACTTTAAAAATACCAGATCCTGATGTTAATGTCCTAGTGTATCATTTTCTTAATGTTATGGAGACTAATCTATAGGAAAACATTACATAGTAGATGTATTTATTTCATAAATAAGTTAAAAATAGATATCAAGAAGCATATAGTAGATGTCACAAGTATTCAAAACAATAATTTCTACTAAAATTGAATAATTTAAAGTGTTTTATAGCATGAAAGATTATTTAAATTCTATGATATTTGAGTATTTCTACAATGAATTTTATAATTTTAACATCCCTAATTATTTTTATAACATGATGAATATTTTTAATTATCCTAGTCACAATTATAAAAAAATACATTCATAAAACAATGATTATATGATATATTACAGAGAGGAGTTGAGTAAATAAAATTGAAAATGTCATTCAACTTCTAGATAGAATTCTGAATGTGTTGCGTATTATATAATTTTTTATAATACCAAAAATAAAAAAAACAAAGAATATACTATAATTTGTTTTCATTAAAACACTCTAACACAATAATTTCAAGTATTATCTATGTCATCTAAACCCATTTTGGAATGATAAGTGGCATAATTTTTTAAATATAAATGATTAGTTCATGTGACATCTACGAGATATAAATTTATAGAAGATACTAGATTTAGTTCAAATAGATATATCATTCCATAAAATGAATGTATGAATGGGGATGGTCCCAGATGGGTTCCACCCCTTTGAGTCATTGAATAATGATTAAAAACATTGTGGTGTTATTCTAATCCATTTAACTTTAACTGTATAGATAAGTAAGAAACTACCTTTATTATTTATTTCAATTATTATTCCTAGAAAACAAATGTTTTTTAAATGGAATGAATATGTAATTTCATAATTAAATTTATTAAATAATAGAATTATGATAAATTGTGTTGAAATATATAATGCAATTAATATGAATGTTTTTTAAATACATGTTTCTTGAATGTGGACTAGTAGTGACTTATAATGAAATTATATCATTTCTAGCTGGAACACTTTTACTGGTTTGGGTTCTCAAATTATTAATTTTGATTTTGAGTATCAATAACAAACTTATTTTTAAACATGGGGTTTCTTTTTTCATTTCTAATTTTCTGATTCATCTTAGAAACTTTTGTTGACCATGTCAAGAATCAAGGGAATAATTATTCAAAGACTACAACAAAAGGTACTGGTATTTTTTATAATATAATAATATCACGAAAATCTTGAATTTTAATTTTAGAAGGTTTATTATTATAATATTATTTGGGAGAGTGTTTTAAGTATGTTATCAGAATAAATTGGAACAAAAAATGGAAAAAAATTCAAAGTTCTATATTTAAAATTTAACATTTTAAATCATAATAATGATGTTATAAATTGTGAGAAGAACATATGTTATTAAAATTTTGTTCACAATACATTATAGTAATATTAATTACATTGAATAATATAACTCTTATAAGAACATAAAAAAACTAAATAATTCAGGATCTATGACCCGATATGAAATAGTGATATGATGTAGTAATTTTGCAATAAAAAATGAGGAAAAATATGTAATCATTAAAACATAAAAGGTATCATATGTATATTGAAGTAAAATTTCATGATGTGTTGTATTAAAGAACTATAGTAAACCTGGATAAGAAATTCAGGATTCACATATTTTTTTAGAGTAGTTGTTACCTTTTCCTTGATATATTTTGTCATATAGATTCATAAATGTAGTTTTAAATTATTTTTTTATATTATTTATGAAATATAGTGAGAGTAGTCTATAACAAATCATCATGAAAATAATAAGGATAGAATATTATTTATAAACTTTTTTATATGTAAATTATTATTACCCTTTAAATTTTTACTATTATGATATATTTTACTATAAAATATCGAGAGGATTAAAAATTAGGTAATGTACATTATCAATCGGTGTACCCAATTGTGAGGTACATTTTTTATATTTTTTTTATTTAATAAAAATGTTCTATTTTCTACATATGTTGTAAATTATGTTTCATTAATTTTATATTACAACTACCTCAAACATTTGATATTATATTTGAAAAACCAATACTAACTAGAAGGATCTATTTTTAAATGTTACATAGAGGATGCTTGACTCAAATTTGTTTCTAGGAGGATAGATTATATTGAGGTAATATCATATTGATTTGGAAAAGATAATTATATATCAACATAATAAAGTCATCATATAAAATCAATAGGAATTCCTATAAAAGAATAACATTTTGGATTACAGAAAATATTTCACTAGCCTAATATGGATTTCTTATAAGAACATTTATGTTTTCTACTAAAAAATTAAATCATAGTCCCATTCATTAAAAATTTGAGGATACAAATTAAGAGATGTATGAGAATTCATGAACATAATGTGACACAAATTTAAAAATTATTATCAATGATCTGATACAATGGAACACATGTAAGATCAATAATTATTCAACCCATATATAATAGATTGACATATATATTAAATAAATATAATAATTTATATTAATATTTATAGATAATGGAAATTGTTATTTGAAAATCATTTTTTTTATTATTTTATGATTTTGGTTTGGGTCATTATGAATATGAGAAGGAAATTAATCACTTATAATATGAATCGAATAATATTTCATATAGTCAATAGAAAAGATAGTTTAATGAAACCAAATAATTATATATACACCACTAATTATCAAAATAATCCAATAATTATGAGTTTAATAAAAATAATTTCACATTCATAAATTCCAATTATCTATTAGTTCTAGTGTTTTAGATAATTTCAATAATAAAGATATAGAAAAAAGTGAAAATTCTACACAGTGTACATTTTATTACAAAAATGTGTTCTCATATTTGAATCACTATATTATTCTAGAAAATATTTCTTCATTTATAATTATTAACTTCACAAGAAATATTTACCTATCTATAGTTCCTAAAAATCCTAATATCCTATAAAATAAATTTGAATATTTGGGATTTAAAAAAACTAGAAAAAGATATAGAAATAATGAATCCTTGTTAATATAATGATGAACAAAAAAACTAATAAAATGTTTACAATTTTAAAAATAAACAATAAAAATATAAATTAATTAACAGTAAAATGTGAGAATCAGAAATTACTTACAGAAAACCATGAAAACCCATAAAAATTGAAAATTTGTAAAGGTATCATGGGAATCATGAGAAACCCTGAAATTAATATTCCATGAAAAAAACATTTAAATTTCAAAGAATTAATAAATTATCCTTTCATGAAATATATTTCCCTTAAATTTATTCTTCAGCATAGAAAATACATCTAGGTATGTGGGGAATATATATTCATTACACATGTTCACATGGGTTTCACCTTCAACAAATTAATCCTAATTATGTAATTATAATCCTCATTTATCTAGAAAATAAAACAGTTCTCCAATGAAACTAAGGAAATAAAATGAGTCCAACCTATCATAATCTAAAATGAAGAAAATACATTAAAAAACATAATTCTTTTTCACCTTTACTTAATAACAAAAATTTTAACTCAAAATTAAAATAACTTTTAGTAAACACATAAATTAGTGAAAAAATCATGGAAACTATTAGTTGAATCTTGATAAAAAATAATAAATATACGATTTTACATTATTATTTGAACAATTTATTAACTATTATATAAGATATTTATACGCATTAATCAATTAAATAGAAACCATATTTATATATTTCATACTATATAACAATCAATCACAACTTATTTTTTCCATTTACTTAAAAATCATTGTTAAATTGAATTTTTATGAATCAAACATCCAATTTCCCATGTATATTTTAATTCAATGGTTTCAATCCATGAATCATTGACATGGTTTCATCATATCTAAAATATGGAGATTTAGTAATTAAAATATTCATTCATTCAACATAATTTTAAAATCACTTATGTAAGCCGATGATGGAAGATAAGAAATTATGTTTTTGGTGGTGATAGTCTACAAGTAAACATTGGCAACATTTTTATTTTTATGATGCATGAAAATGAAAGGATAAAGTTTTTTATTTAATTTATTATAATAATAATAATTTTACAAATATTATATTTAATCCTTAAAAAAGACCACATTACAAACCATGTGAGGCATAATTGAAATCTGAATTACATCGCATCCTGGAGTTGGTAGTCTACACCTAAACATGAGCGATGTTTCTATTTTTTAATTATAGGAATGGTAGAAAGGTATATAATATTATACCCATAATGATTTATAATTATTTCATTAATATCATATATTGCATTAAATCCATATTTATAACTATCAATGAGATGATATGATGAGAAATAACATATAATGCTTCCTGGAGATTGTAGTTTATATGTATGCATGAGTGATGTTTTAATTTACCATAAAAATAAAAGGAGTATAATATTTCGGTTATATAATCATAAAAACATTTATGCAATAAAAATAAAATTATTTCATTATATTAGTATGGTTATAATGTATTTTACAGAGGTATGTGAATAACAAGAACTTGAAGTAATATTGTCAATACTTATACCACCTCTTAGATATGTTCTTTTGTTATACACCTTATTCCTTCTAAGACAAGCCTTTTGGAAGTAAAATCACATATAGGAAAGATTAGGTGTTATTGTTAATGTATTTTTGTAGAGGTTTGTTGAACTAATGGGATCAATAATCAGGGAGATTCTTGGAAATAATGTTTCATTCTATAAGTGATAGGATCTACAACCTTATAAATATTCATGACATTTAAATAAATTATGTTGTCTTTTCATAGAATGTGTGACTCCCAACTATTTTATAATTTTTTTATTTATAAAATATTATGTCATATTACTTGTTTTATAATAAATATAGAACCTAAATATTAATTATATGAAATAGAATTATTATTACTATTTAATTAAGACCATTCTCATACAACCATTATTTTGGAGGTTATTAATAAAAATAACACCATTAGTATATATATGAATTAATATATTAATTAATAAAATGAATAATAAAATATCGATTGGTTATAAATTCATTATAAGTTCTGAAAAAACTTTTTAAGTTAAAACATATATGTTTTCAAATAACTATTTT
Organism: Viscum album; assembly: GCA_963277665.1. Taxonomy (NCBI): domain Eukaryota; kingdom Viridiplantae; phylum Streptophyta; class Magnoliopsida; order Santalales; family Viscaceae; genus Viscum; species Viscum album. The sequence continues at coordinate 111,842,164 of OY728156.1, read as the reverse complement.
GATGTGCGTAATTTTTTTTATTTTAATAGATTTATTTAATAACTATTGGTAATTTATTAAAATAAAATTATTAATTTAAATATCTAATTAAATTAAGTGAAAATAATGTTAATTATGTTTTTTAGTCAATGATAGATTATAGAGTCATTTTATTCTTTAAAAACACATTTTAAACAAAAATATTTTTTATTTCATTATGTCCATATATTGTAATATATTTTTAAAAAATTTATAAATATTATTTCAAAAATGATTTTTTAAAAATGACCACAAAATTATCTATTAATGACATTTATGATTTTTCTGACTATATAAACTTTTGACTAATTAGTGAATAGTAGGGATTTTGGAAAACCTGATATTTATTTTCTTTAAATATAGTGATTTAAAATTACCAACCTCTATTATATTAAATTTGAAAGTAAATTAATTCTCATTAAGTTAATAGTAAATCGAAAAATACTATGACAATCATAAAAATGATTGAATTTGTTATATAATCCATTTTTATTAAAAATGATATTTTTCTAAAAAAAGGGTTTTCAATTGTGTTTTTCAATATTATAAGTAATTTATTCCACTTTTGGAAATTGAATCATAAAAAATGGTCTCAATATCTAGGATTATTAAGTTCCCATATTTTTATAATTACAGTTTCATTTTTCTTCATAATGAATAGAAACCATGGTAAATGTTTATCATTATAGTAAATGCTAAAATAGGTAAATCAAGATTACAGACAATGTAATATAGTATTAATATTATTATTAAACATTAATTTATATCATTTTATGAGTTTATTTCATTCATAATCATCCTAGATTTTAATTTATGGATATTTTGTATAATTTTATTAGGATAATTACAGTTATGTTATTTATTTTAAAAGATAATTACAAAATGATAATTAATATATTTTAGTACTTATAATATGAATTTAAAGGGACAAAAATAATTTATGAATGGTTATAAATTTATATTATTATTTTGAATAAATTATTCATATAATACTAATTTTTATGTAATTTTTTGTGATGTTATAATTATCGTGAACTCTTACGCAGAGACAATTTAGACTCATTCATGTAGTAAATAATACATTATTTTATTTTGAAAAAAAATAAATTCTATATGTTTATAATAAGTTGTGCTGTTACGAGAATATATTTTATAATTATAATGTATATTTTTCGGTTAAATAGTTAATATTTTAATTTAATTTTTGTTTAGGTATGTTTAATGTCGGATTTGGTCAATAGTGTGGAAAATGACATTCAATGGTAGTTAATGATTTAAAATCATTATAAGATCATAAAAACACTACAATAAGTATATTTTAATATAAATTTATAGAATATATCATGAATTCTTCTTTTTTTGAAAATTCATATTTATATAATTACATTCAGGACCATTATTGATTGAAAATTTATTTTCAATTGTTTAGGTTAAATAAGGTAAACTAGGGGTGAAACCTAAAATATAAGGTCTAAAATCAATCTTAATCCTATTAAAATTTGATATTATCATTTTATTTTTCTCTTAACCATTATTTCATCCACTATTTATATATTTTTTTCTATTTTAAATGAGTTAGATCCATATTATATACTAATATTATATATATTTACATGATCGACTCCCACCCCACTTATAATATAAAGCCTCCTCCCCAATATTCTTCACACTAATTGATCCATATATCCATATTGATCTCCACGAAAACATTCCTCTCTATGTATTAGTTGGTATAATCTCACTAAATTAAAACTTTTTATTTGTTGGTGTGAAATTTGAAGAAGGTTTCTCAAAGAAGATGTATAACGCTTAACTGTATTTTTTTATATTTATTCTTCCTCCTCTATAAAATATTTTATAATAATGATAATATGATAACATAAGTATCAAAAATGTAAATAAAATCAATTATTTTCAAATAATTACCCTTATTAATCTCACATTCCATCCAATTGGAAGTGAAAACATCGCTCATGAGAGCGAAATGATAACCAGATCCATGAAGCTATTCGATTCATTTTTCATCACGACCTCACAAATATAGAAATTTTATATTCCTAAAAATATATTTCATTCAAAATTTAATAATTATTTTATAAATATTTTATATTAACATCCATCTTTACCTTCTATATGTTGAAAATGATAATGTAAAACGGGCCTATATGTCTTCTACCACCTCCATAACATAATGTTATTCATTATTAATTTATTAATTTCATGAAATGATTTAAAAATATATTTATCTATTTATAATTTTAATTATATCATTAAAAATGTTTTTTAGATTATTTAAAAATGACCCCATTGATCATGGTCAATGTACCAATTTTATTTTGAGATTATGAAGAAAAAATCATCAAAACACCTACCATGAACATAATCAATTCAAAAAATATATAATACATTGTAATAAATGAAAAAAAATATATTATAATAAGGGTACTTACCAAAAATATACTCTAAAAATGTAAATAATTTATATAAGGTGACAATATTTGATTTATTTAATTTATGTGGTCAGTCGGACTCAAGGGAAGATATTTTCATTCATAAATTCATTTTATTGAAACTCTTTTCACGTTCACCAAATGTATTAAATTATTTTGTTTTTATAATGACCTGTATATATATTTAAAAAATCATTTACTAAATTCAAATTGTTTTACAAATCCATTTAATTTCTCTCCATTAATGATATTTTCAGTGAAATGTCACCACATAGGTAAGGGGGTTTTGTTTATAACATTTTTTTAAATGTTTTTAAACAATTATTCCATCATATACATATTATATTAAATGTTTTATATAATATTTTTAACAATTTTAAACATGATTTTCTTATTTATTTTTAACAAATTTTTATTTTCATTACAATATTTTTAAAAATGAATCATTATAACATTTTTTTTATGGTTTATATTTGACTATTTTTAGCAATGTGTATAAAAAAATTATTTTGAAAAATATGACATGTGAAGAATTTAATTTTGAAATTTATTTTTTCATTGTAATTCATAAACATCATGAATTCATTATTTTATAATATAAATTCTATTCCCATCATTTTGGATAATTTTTTATAAAGTTTTTTAGAACAAGTGGGGTAATTTTCCAATATTTTATAAAAAAATGAAATATTATTTTCTAGTTAGTTCAAATGTGTCCTTTAAATGATTTTTGATTAAAAATTGAATCCTTGTAAAAAATTTATTGATAATATATTACCTGTACAAAATATATTATGATGGGTGATCATGAAAAAACTCATGATAAAAAGGGAGCCCAATACAATTCTTCTATGCATTATGTAAGGATTAGTCTTCAAATGTGAAAAATGAGGGAAATGACAATGTTTCTTCTACATATGGAATTATCCATGCATCACTTTTTATGATTTTTTTAATCATGGGTGAATTAATGTTATCAATATGATTTTATATTAATATTAATTTTTGATTTCTAGGTGTTTTTATGGAACTCATTTTATTATATAAGGTAAAGAAATATTGCAATCTCGTAAATTTTGAAGGTTTTTTCATTGAAGACATGTTTTTATGAAGAATTCATGTTTTTTTATTACTAAATATGTATACCAAATCCATTATTTGATAAATTTTTTATTATCTCATTTTTTTTATTTTTATCTCAATGTTATATAGTGTAAAAGTTAATAAATATCATGTATTTTAATGTTTTTCACATGTCTAATGGGATAAAAATATTTGTATATCTCTTAATGAGATATGTTTTTATCCTTAAAAATTTTAAAAAAACACCTAGAATATATTGAAATACCAGAACTATAGAATGGTAAATAAATTAATCTATGTTCAATACTCATAAAATATGAAGAATTATTTTGAATCAAAAAAATATTTTAAATATTTGAAACATTTGTTTGTGTATATAAAATAAAAAATTAGTTGATGTATCAACATTCTTTTGTAAGGGTTTGATATGTAATGGTTTATTGATATTATATAAATTACTAAACAAAACATATGAACAAAATAAATGAATTTTCACCCATTATAATAAATCATAAAATGTTGATTCTTTTTTTTATGGGGCATCATAGTTTTTTTAAATAGAAATAATTAGAAAATATTAGATATTTGGATGATTAATATGAGTATATTTTATGATTTTTTGATACCATCATTGGATAATAATTAATAAGTTTATTATAAGATTAATTTCATATATAGCCTTTATGGTTTTTTGTGATGTAATTTTAATATTAGTAAGAATTTATTTAAAGGAATATATTAAAATTCAAACCTTGATATTAGTCAGTGTTTTTATAAATCTTATCATATGTATAATTAATATTTTGTGTGTATATAAGTGGAAATGTATTTATATCCTTTAGCTTTAATAATATAATTTATTTTAAGGTATATATGGGTTATTGTGAAACCCATTGTTTATTTTGGGATCATATGTTTTATCATATTAGTAATGGTGGTATTGAAATGTGGTTTGGTGACTAATTTATTGAGTTTATTCATTAATAAGATAAATTGATTTTAAACATTTAATGACTAAGGGGAAATTTAATATAGTCTAACAGTTTATTTTATTTCAGAAATTAAGGTAAAATTGGATTTTGGAAGAACGTATGATCTCATTATATATAAATTTTCCTATTTTGGATATTATATGATATGAGAATGTATAATTTTTTCAATGTTACTTTATAAGTGTTTCTTGTTATTTGGTGATAAATTTTCTGATGAAATCTAAGGAATATAATATTAAATATTTATGAATTTCGGGGGGTTTAGGGATATTTTGAATAATTTTATGGTTAGATATTTTTCAAGGATTTATGTTAATCATTGGGAACTAAGGTCACTACCCACCTTCACCGAGATGAGGAAAGGGGTAGCAGATTGTCAACCCCTTCCTTTCTTATGTTTAAGGAGAGATAATGACACATGATATCCGCCTTCAATAGGCCCTGGGGTGGAGACTAGCAGCAAGGGTATAGAATCACACATAAAATGTAAGGCATTACTCTATTTATTTTATACTATTGAGAGATAATATAGGAAATCAAAAACAACACCAAGGATGGATGTAAAATTAAATCCAAAAAAATCCATTCTAATAGGTATGTTCTAATAATAAAGTGCAACAAAGTACACGAAAACTCCAATGGAGATGTACCAAAAGAATAGAAAAATAATGACGCCAACATTAGCATCGTCTGAGCAACTAGGGTCTAGAACGGTCCTAGAAGTCCTCCTAGAAACCTGAAAGTAGTTTTATATATGTAGGGTGAGTATACGAGTATACTCAGTAGGGGGAACCAACAGCTCTTTTGCATAAGTGTGGAGGCATTCTAATGCCCCATTAGAAAAGGAGATAACCAAAGGACCTAGAAAGGAAACTATTCAATCAAACCTCACCAAGGCACACTCTCCAAATAACACAAGTCATGTAAAATAATTGTAACAACACATTGATGTATGGGTACCCCGCACCACTTTCCCCTAGTAATTAAAGACATCTTACACATCAAACATCCCCCGCCATTATCTACCTAGTCCTGCTTCCATTCCGCTACCACACACAGTTGGGCTACCACAACCACACATCCTACCCAAAAACACCCGGGCTTCAACAACCACATGTAACAACACCCGCAAACACATGGGCCCGAACAAAAAATATTATGCTTCAAGACACATAGGCCTCATTTCAAAGACACTTGGGAAACAAACTACTTCTACACACCTAGGACAACAACTACAACGTATCCTGCCTTATGAATCTTGTGTTTAAATGGTTTTTAGGCCATCATAGCCTACTCTAAGAATCTTGGGCTACTCAGGGAAGGGATCATAAAAGTATCTAATAACTATAAACTACTAATAGTGTTGGAAAAAAACCCTCTCCCTAAAATGGGGGAGTTCAGCATGAAGTGATCAACATGGGTGGGGTGTAAATAGGAAACATAAGAACTAAATTATACATATAGTTAAACAAGAAATCATCCAAACATAGTAGTTCCAAAACCATCCCATACACAAAAACCCTCATTACTATTCATTCATAAAAAGAACAATAGACACAACCAAGAAACAACTCATTCTATGGAAACAAATCCCACTTTGAGCCCATTATTTTTATCACAATCCAGTGGTTCGACTTAAATAATTACTCACTACCGGGCACCTAACAGTCATAACCAAAATCCATGAAAGGAAAAACATCCTAACACCAAAGTAAGCATTCGCACCCGGTTCTCATGTAAAGTCACAACAACAAAAGGGATCCATGAGATCCCTCGAAGTACAAGAACCAAAACAATCCCCAACATACAGCCCCACACAGCCTCAGATCCACAAACCAACAACTACACCACAATAGGGTATCCCATCCCCATCCACGTCGCCTCACATGCATAAACAAGAACCACCACACACATCATCAGAATAAAGCAAAGGATTTTTCAGATTTAACCACATTGTTCATTAATTTTCTTCTTTCTATTTGGTTAATAGTGGTGGTCACACAAGTATTATTTTTCATTGGGTATCCATTTAATAAAACAAGTTTACACGATTAACTATTTTTCATGTTACAACCATTCAATAATCATAGAAGACATGGGTTAGTTAGTGTGTAAGGAAATACCACCAACGACCATGATATCCAGTGGACATAAGAATGTACAATTCACAACATTTTATAATGGGTAATGAAATACAACAATATCATCATACACACCCCTCCATTCCTTAAATGTTTTTTTGTCATCTTCATTGAGGTTTGGTTTCATCTATCACCAAAAGAAACATTATCATACCCACCCCCCATGATACACAGTGAAGAGAGACGAAACAAGAACCCTACCTAGATGATCAAGGATCAATGTTTTTCTCCTTGTTCCAATAACAGGCTTGCACAAAATGTTGGGGAGGAACTCCGGGGACTCTATGTGTGAGAAGGAAGGGATCCGGTATAGGCACGCCACTAACCTTAGGGAAGGAGGGACTCCAAATGCACTAAGTAAAGAAAGGAGACCATCCAAGAAGAAGAATATGGAATTCCTGTGTGATAAAAAGGCGAGATCATGGAGTTACATGTTAAGAATTTTTAACGTATTTAATGCAGGATTGTGGTTTCACCATGCGGTTGGGTGGTTACAAATGATGGAATTAATTGTTTTTTAATAATTCTCATCACTGGGGTGTCCATAACAGATATACTTTAAAGGATGTAATTTAAAGAGAGTAAAATGAGTCCGTTGAGGGTATCCCAACTCCTAGGGGATTTAAAACATTATGTATGTGGCTAAAACCAATTTAAACCGCCTTAAAAAGTTTAAAAGACTCAAAAGTGGGGTTACAGGAAAACTGGGGGAAAAACCTGAAAATCACCTCTGATACTGCAGGGTGACACCACATTGACATCCATCCCCCGATACACCGCCCTTCGGATCCAGACATACTGATGGGGTCCTGGGAGTCCCAAACACTAGAAATTGGAAATGTAATGGATTAGGAGGGTCTGGGGCGCCACATTAGAATCCTTTAAAACTATTCTCATCCTTGAGAATCAAAACTGAACTCGGTTCTAATATTAGGGGTTCAAAAAACCAGCTCTAAAGATACCTCTCACCGACAAACCACCCTAGAAATTTTGGTACACCTCCCCCTCGAGAAGCCACATAATCATGTCAATTACATACCTTCTAGTCATATGGTTTAGGGAGTCCGTTCCTACATGTCATGATACTATCCACTTTGGGCACCACTGACTCGCCCGCATAGCATTAATCACATCCACCTTAATGCATCTTGTCTAAGGATCAAGTCCTCCACTTCCTAGAGTCAGGACATTTCACACTCCTTTAGAGAATAAGGAAAACAATACATTTCATAATAAACAAGGTCTTCCACTACATCCAAAACATGTACGAAACAAAACAGGACAAAATTCAAAACAGCTCTGGGTACTAGGTGTGCATTTGTGCATCCCGTTCCCAAGTACCCTCCTCGAGGCCAACATGCCAACATTACACACGAACCAGAGGAATAATTCATCCAATAATCACCTTATCCTCATGATCCTCAATCCACACTGGTCGCTCTATGAATGTAGCATCTTCCTCTATATTCAAATATCCATAGTCAATTACATGGGAGTCATCATGTAGATATCAATGAAGCTGGGAGATGTGGAAAACATCGTGGATCCATTCCAAGTGAGGTGGAAATACTAGATGATATGCCACCTCACACACTCTCCCCAACACATCGAAAGGCCCGATGAACATAGAAGATATCATTCTCCCCATGTCAAACCTCCGCTGCCCACATCGAGGGGAAACATTCAAGAATACATGGTCTCTAACCTCGAACTCGAAGGGCCTGATCCTATTATCATAATATGAATTCTGCCGAACTTGGGATGCCTCCATACTATCACACACAAGATGAACCTTCTCTATTGTGTTATTCACTACCTCTGGGCAAAGAAAACCTGCCTTCCCAACCTCATCCCACCACAAGGGCGAACAAGAAGGCGTCTTGTAAAATTCTTCAGACAAAACTATGAAAATAGTATAGTGATAACTATTATTTTAAGCAAACTCTACTAAGGTAAAATGTTTTTCCCTTGATCCCCCAAACTCCAAAACACAAGACCGCAACATATCCTCTAATATCTAGATGGTCTTCTCAATCTTCTCATCTTTCTGGAGGTGGAATGTAGTGCTAATGCGTAGCTCAGTTCAAAAAGAGTGTTCTAATCCCCTCCAGACTTGTAAGGTAAATCGTACATCCCTATCTGACATTAGAGACCTTAGAACTCCATGAAACCTTACCCCCACATCCATGTATCTCTATGGTAAGGCATCCAATACACTCAAATACTTGATCTCCAGGAAGTGAGCTGATTTCGTCTGCTGGTCTACCACTACCCAGATAACATCGCAACCTCGTGGAACCTTTGGTAATCCTATAACAAAATATATCGAGATGTCCTCCCACATCCACATGGGGACATCTAAAGGTTGAAACAAACCTCCTAGGAAACTGTGTTAAGCCTTCACCTGCTGACACAACATGCACATTTCCCCAAACATCGCCATTTCCTGTTTCATCCGAGGCCACAAAAAAAGCTCCCTCAGGCCTAGATACATCTGGGATACTACTTGGTATACTGCTATAAGTGAGTTATGGAAATCATAGATAACTCCCTCAGGAATTGTCTCGAGTACAAACAAATTCTCTCAGAAAAGCATTGTAACATCCCAGGTAAATAAAGAATAAAGAATTTTCATATTTATTGATATTTATGAATTAAATATTAATTTTATTTTAAAGGGGTTGCTACGTTCGATAGCGTACCCGATACGCAACGATGAGTTCCTTTGAAAACATACGTTGCACACTAGTAATAAAATAATATTATTTTAAATGTTAGTTAACGAGTAGCCGTTGTACTGGTGGGAATGGATAGAAATAACTAAAATATGATTATATATGTTTTAAAATGTTTTTATATTTATCCAATAAAAGATAAAGGCTTAAAATACGGAAAGAATTCAATTTTAGGCATTTATACCCTAATTTTCACTAAGGGTTCACTTATCACCTTTTGACGGGGAACCGTCATTAAATATAGTTTTGATCACTCTTTTACATTCTTTTGGACCAAATATAACTCTTCTTTAGAATCGGGACATCAAAATTTACTTTGTGTAAATTTTTGGTATCTTTCTGATAAAGTTCTTTTTTAAATGAATAGTGAAAATTGTTGTATTTTAATTCAAAACCTCTTTTTAATCTAATTTTTAATATGATTAGATTATCTTTTGAATTTGTTTTAAAGTGAAATTAGAAAATATTTTTACCATTAAATCCAATATTGGTCGTTGGAATTAATTTCACTTTGAAAACGGACTTAACCTAGTGTCAATCTTTTGATACTTATTGTTTCACAAAAACACGCTATTTGTCATGACAGCGGAAATTAATTATTAAATTAATTAATTTGACTTATATGTTTTGAATTTTGTAAAATGGACTTCATTTTTGAATTCGGAATATCAAATATATCTTAGGGTGAATTTTTGGTAATTTTCTGAAAAACATCAATTTTTGATGAATAGTGAAACCACTAAGTGGTAATCAAGCAAACTGATTTTTCAGTTAAATGAAAGTTTACCACTAATGTGTATTGAATATTGAAAATACGACATACATGGTTTTCATTAAGATGTAAAATGTGGTTCAATGAGATTAAAATAATTTTTTGGTGAATAGTAACTTATTAAGTTTTTAATCGCGATTAGAGGTAATTAGTGTAATTTAATGTAAAAATGTTATTACAAAAATGTGAAAACACCATGACACATGTCCTACCCTCATTGGTTGTGTCATGGCCGACCACGAAAAGCCATGGGTCAACTTGGGGACCCCATGGATCCACTTTGGTTGGGAAATGACATAAATAACGTTTTATTTAATGTTAAAGTGAAAATTACACTAACATAAATTGTTTTACTAAAATAATTTTTAAGTGGGGTTATACAAGTCCAAATTTTGATTATAAATAGTCATTGTAAAGATAAAAAGCTTTCCTACATCATAGTATTTTTTTTATAATTTTTAGACATTAAATAAAGTAAATTATATATGACATAATAATGATGCAGCGATGACATCATTATTTGACGATTGAAATAAAATGGAAAGATAATGTAAAATATATGAACTACACATGTCAAAACCCAATTGGATGAGTGGATTTAGAAAACTTATCACCGTATCCACTAATTATATCAATGTGGTACCTTTTAAAACCGAAACAAATTTTCAAATAAAGTAATATTTCTTTACTTTACAAAAGTTCCCCTCCTCTCCTCTTATAAAAGGCCCCCACCTCTACCTCATTTCACACACTCCTCAAGCATTTGGCTCGGCCAAACACTGACCAATTACTCTCTCCACATCCCTCTACTCATCCTAGAGTATTCCCTTTTGGAATAATCCTTTCAAAGGAATCCTTTAGGCTCAAATTAAAAGGGAGTTACACTTTTAAAGGTAATTCATTCTCTCTTGTTCATTTGTTTTATTTTGCTTCTCCAACCCTCTAAACTCTTTTTATTTACTTCTTTTGTAACAACACCAGTATCTTAAATATACTAGGATGTTGTTATAAGATTTATTCAAGCTACACTCTCACACAACTACATCAAATGGTTAATGAACATACGGTTTCCGTGGATGGTGAAATTCTGCCTCCCGAAACGATGATTGTTCAATACTCATTTAACACCTTCAAAGGTGGCCATTATGATGTCACTATTTTTATATATGATATACAATATGTTTATGTTATCCTTAAGCTTCTGTTTTTTTCATTTTGTTCATACCTTTATGGTTTCCATTATCGGTAAAACGCGATATCTTCATTTAAGGAAGTATGGACTACCGCCCCCTCAAAGTGATGTGATTCGTTAATACCATATGTGGGACGTGTAAAGGATGGATTTAAAGTTATTATACATGATTTTATAATTGAATTATAATATACCTCTATATCATTATTATTTCTTTCCATTAATGTATGAGATATAAATGAAAGTAGCGTTCATTCGTACCTACGGCTTACCATCTCCATGAACGGTGCCTTTCATTTCTTTTCCCCGAATGTAATTTACTATTAAAAGTACATGTATATAATGGATATATATAATTAATAATACATCTAAATGATGAATATAATTCTGGAATTAAAATATACATTGCTCTCATTTAGTTTTAATTCCATTAATATGACAAAGAAATGAAAGTAGCGTTCATGCATACGCACGGCTTACCGTCTCCATGAACGGTGCATTTCATTTCTTACCTCTAAATGATTATGTAATATTATAAATATATGTATATGCTGGATATATATGATACATATTATATCCAAATTGGGAATTTCATTCTGGATATAAAGAACCTTTGACCACATGAACAACATGTAATTGTAAGAAGTCCACTTTCGACTTAAGAACCAAATATTGAAAAAACAAACATTATTAACTTAAATGGTTACATAATGTTTATAACATGGCAACAAGTGATATAAAAGGAATAATGAACTTTAAAAAGGTTCTTAATCAAGTATAAATTAACTCAAGTTTATTATTCAGGACGTTAAAGAACGATCGAATCAAGTCAGACCCGACGTAAGGGACTTCGTCTCAATCTCCTTTCATTGAGGCATATTTCATTTTATACACAACTTTCTCTTATATGGTGTATAAACCCCTTTTACTTTTACTTTTATACAAAAGGAATATTTTTCTACGAAGCGTTTTACTAAACGAAAAAAAGAAATGTTTTTTTAACATACGCGGTGACAACGACCTTTTCCGCCGCCGCGAGTATTATTTGGTTTTGGATTTCTCAACAAGCCGTAATGTTTTTAGAATAAAATAAATACCATATACTCTTTTATTTATTTTGGTATTGAAAATGGTTTTCAAAAAGGATTCTATTTTGTCAATATATTTATGATATATTGTGATTGAAATGTGGAAATGTTATCATTCCTTTATATTGTTTTTATGTTTTATGATTAGTACTTGGAAATTTTAACGGGTGGTTACGTTATAAACCATATGATGGGTGGTTCCGTGAATACCAGGACGGGTGGTTACGTTATAACCTCCAATGCATTGGGTATGGAAGTCAGCCGTATGGCTATTCCATTAATTATGTATGGAAATTGTCCATATGGCTATTCCATTAAGTGATATGTGTGGGAGTCGACCGTATGGTTATTACACTTAAGTATGTTTATGTCCCAAGTTACCATTATATATGTTATGTGTTCTTTTATTGGATTTTATGGTAATCCTTTGGTTACAAAAAGGTAATTAATGATACTTTATTCATTGAAGAGTTTTTACTACTTCATGAAGGTGAAGGTATTACGTTGATAGAGTATATATGGTTTATTTGATGTTTGAAAAACTAACAGTTTTCATTCTTTCTATATCCCTTACTAAGCTTTTTATGCTCACCCCATGTTTTTTTTGAAATGTTTTCACAGGACTTAATGTGAAATAAGGTCAAGGATGGGATCTAGGGAATGTCATCCTATATAAAACATGGGACTGGCCACATTTCTTTTTAAGAGTTTTTTTTTTATTATGGACACTTAGTAGAAGTGACTACTTTGTAATCTTTTGAGATGTAATAGTTATGTTCTAATTCTCTAAAACTCTAAACCTGAAAAGATCCTCAACGTGAATTATTCATTTAATTCAATATTAAGTAAGGTTTAAGGCCGAGGCCTCATTGTTGGTATCAGAGGTCGGTTTAGACAACATTAGGAGTTATAAAAGTGTTAAATTATAATATGATTGAAATGATATAGCATTTATGGATTACCATGTTGCTTCACCTAAGATATTTCTGTGTTCAGAATGGTTTTCCGCAGAGGAAACAAAGCAACTATGTTGGGACAACTTCAGGAGGAAGAAAACCTTCCAAATCAGCAACCTGAGATGGTCGTAATCAGAACTGAACAGTTTTTGGCAGTGATGGCACAGTTGACTCAGGCTATAAATGGTGGTGGTATCCATGCACAAGATCAGCCAGATCAACCGCAGAGGAACATGTCAGTGGTGGAACATTTCATGAGGCAACATCCCCCATCATTTAGAGGATCATCTGACCCTGTGCAAGCTGAAGGGTGGATTAAAGCAATAGAGAATGTTTTTGATGTCATGGGGTGTTCAGAACATCAAAAGGTTAGTCTTGCTTTTTACCGTTTTGAAGGTGAAGCTGATCAGTGGTGGTCGATGGTAAAAACTATCAGGGATAGTGATGAGATTGAGGATCTTCACTGGGACGAATTCAAAGGTATGTTTCTTGAGAAATATTTGCCTAAGGTGGTTCGTCTTAGGACGGAAAAACAGTTCCAAGAATTGAGGCAGGAGGATGATTCAGTGGCTGCTTATGAAGCAGAGTTCACTCGATTGGCAAGGTATGCTCCAAACTTCATACGAGACCTTGATAGTAAAATAAACCATTTTTTACTCATGATTAAAGCCAAAATATCGAAGGGCATTAGCTTCTCGTGAGTTTATAAGTTATGAAAAGCTTGTTCGATGTGCGGAGAAGGTGGAGATGGAGTTTTCTGATGATCAGGTGTTCTATGACAAACAATAGAATAAGAGGTCTAGTTTGCAGGCAAAGGGGAAGAATTCATCAAAGAAGAAAGGAGGTAAGAAAACAAAATACCAATCCTGTGAGATGTGTGGTAAAATGAATCCTGGAGAATGTTTATCCAAGTCTGGTAAGTGCTTTCGGTGTGGTAAGTCTGGTCATATTGCTCATAACTATAAGGAAGATGATCAAGAAGGCAATGAAAAGCCAACGGTAAGATGTTTTAAGTGTAATGAAATGGGTCATTATGCAAACGAGTATCCAACGAAGAAATCAACCGGGGGAATGCAGCCAGACTACAAGCAGAAAGGGGTGGTAAAATCCTTTGCAACAACTTCAGCAGATGTTGGGCCATCAAATGAAGTGGTATCAGCTCCAGGGAGCTCAGTATTTTTCAAAGATTGACTTGAGGTCAGGGTACCATCAGTTGAAAGTAAAAGAAGCAGATGTTCCGAAGACTGCATTCCGTACTAGATATGGCCATTATGAATTTGTAGTTATGCCTTTTGGGTTAACCAATGCACCTGCTGTATTCATTGACCTTATGAATAAAATTTTACATGAGTTCTTGGATAAGTTTGTGTTTGTGTTTTGAGGTTTAGGAAGAGGTTATGTGTGCCTTGTGATTCACAGTTGAAGAATGAGTTGTTATGTGAGGCTCATAGTTCCCCTTTTTCAGTTCATCCTGGAAGTACTAAGATGTACAGTGATCAACAGGAGTATTACTGGTGGGATGGAATGAAAAGAGATATTGTTGATTTTACTGTGAAGTGTTTGACATGTCAACAGGTTAAAGCAGAGCGGCAGTTACCGAAAGGGATGCTTCAGCCTTTACCAGTGCCAGAGTGGAAATGGGAGAATATATCCATGGTCTTTATTGTTGGATTACTGAAGACATCTCGAGGTAATAATGAAATCTGGGTTATTGTTGATCTCTTGACTAAATATGCTCTTTTCCTTGCTATACGAGATACTTTCTCTCTAGATCAACTTTCCCGTTTGTATCTTAAATAGATAGTCAGGTTACATAGATTTCCCCTCTCAATTGTATCGGATCGTGATCCCAGGTTTACTTCTAACTTTTGGAAAGGACTTCAGAAGTCGTTGGGTACTGAATTAAATTTTAGTACAACTTTTCATCCTCAATCAGATGGGAAGTCAGAACGAACAATTCATACCTTGGAGGATATTCTACGATCTTGTTTGATGGATTATCAGGGAAGTTGGGACCAACATATTTCTTTGGTTGAGTTTTCTTATAATAACAGTTTTCATTCCAGTATACAGATGGCACCATTTGAGGCATTATATGGGAAGCGGTGTCGAACTCTAGCATTTTGGGATGAAGTGGGTGAAAGGAAGTTGATGGGACCAGAATTGGTAGAAGGGATGGCAGAAAAAGTTCAGTTGATTCAGAAACACATGAGAACAGCTCAGAGCAGGCAGAAGAGTTATGCGGATAACCGGAGGAAGGGTCTATCTTTCGAGGTAGGTGATCATGTTTTTCTCAAGGATTCTCCATGGAAAAGGGTGATGAGATTTGGTAAGAAAGGAAAGCTGAGTCCAAGGTTTATTGGACCATATGAAATTCTGGAGAGAGTTGGATCAGTTGCATACCGGGTGGCTTTACCTCCGAGTTTATCTCAGGTACACAATATTTTTCATGTTTCAATGTTGAGAAAGTATATGGCAGATCCATCTCATGTTTTGAGTCCAGAGGTAGATCAGCTGGAAGAGAACCTATCTTATGAAGAACAACCAGTCCAGATTCTTGACCACAGGGAGTAGGTGTTACGGAATAAGGTGATTCATCCGGAAAAGGTTTTGTGGAAAAACCATGTGATTGAAGAGGCAACGTGGGAATCTGAAAATGCTATGAGGGATAAATACCCCCACTTATTTTGATAACTGAATAAAATTGCGAGGACGCAATTCCCAAAAGGGGGGAAGGATGTAACATCCTAGGTAAATAAAGAATAAAGAATTTTCATATTTATTGATATTTATGAATTAAATATTAATTTTATTTTAAAGGGGTTTCTATGTTCGATAGCGTACCCGATATGCAACGATGAGTTCCTTTGAAAAAATACGTTGCACACTAGTAATAAAATAATATTAATTTAAATGTTAGTTAACGAGTTGTCGTTGTACTGGTGGGAATGGATAGAAATAACTAAAATATGATTATATATGTTTTTAAATGTTTTTATATTTATCCAATAAAAGATAAAGGCTTAAAATACGGAAAGAATTCAATTTTAGGCATTTATACCCTAATTTTCACTAAGGGTTCACTTATCACCTTTTGACGGGGAACCATCATTAAATATAGTTTTGATCACTATTTTACATTCTTTTGGACCAAATATAACTCTTCTTTAGAATCGGGACATCAAAATTTACTTTGTGTAAATTTTTGGTATCTTTCTGATAAAGTTATTTTTTTAAATGAATAGTGAAAATTGTTGTATATTAATTCAAAACCTATTTTTTATCTAATTTTTAATATGATTATATTATCTTTTGAATTGGTTTTAAATTTAAATTAGAAAATATTTTTACCATTAAATCCAATATTGGTCTTTGGAATTAATTTCACTTTGAAAACGGACTTAAACTAGTGTCAATCTTTTGATACTTATTGTTTCACAAAAACACGCTATTTGTCATGACAGCGGGAAATAATTATTAAATTAATTAATTTGACTTATATGTTTTGAATTTTGTAAAATGGACTTCATTTATGAATTCGGAATATCAAATATAGCTTAGGGTGAATTTTTGGTAATTTTCTGAAAAACTTCAATTTTTTATGAATAGTAAAACCACTAAGTGGTAATCAAGCAAACTGATTTTTCAGTTAAATGAAATTTTACCAATAATGTGTATTGAATTATGAAAATCCGACATACATGGTTTTAATTAATAAGTAAAATGTGGTTTAATGAGACTAAAATAATTTTTTGGTGAATAGTAACTTATTAAGTTTTTAATCGCGATTAGAGGTAATTAGTGTAATTTAATGTAAAAATGATATTATAAAAATGTGAAAACACCATGACACATGTCCTAACCTCATTTTTTGTGTCATGGCCGACCAAGACAAGCCATGGGTCAACTTGGGGACCCCATGGATCTACTTTGGTTGGGAAATGACATAAATAACTTTTTATTTAATGTTAAAGTGAAAATGACACTAACATAAATTGTTTTACGAAAATACTTTTTAAGTGGGGTTATACAAGTCCAAATTTTTATTATAAATAGTAATTTGAAAGATAAAAAGATTTCCTACATCGTAGTTGTTTTTTGATAATTTTTAGACATTAAATAATTTAAATTATTTATGACATAATAATGATGCAGCGATGACATCATTATTTGACGATTTAAATTAAATGGAAAGATAATGTAAAATCTATGAACTACACATGTCCAAAACCAATTGGATGAGTGGATTTAGAACCCCTATCACCTTATCCACGAATTATATCAATGTGGGACCTTTTAAAACCGAAACACATTTTCAAATAATGTAATATTTCTTTACTTTCCAAAAGTGACCCTCCTCTCCTCTTATAAAAGGCCCCCCACCTCTACCTCATTTCACACACTCCTCAAGCATTTGGCTCGGCCAACCCCTGACCAATTACTCTCTCCACATCCCTCTATTCATCCTAGTGGATTCCCTTTGGGCATAATCCTTTCAAAGGAATCCTTTAGGCTCAAATCATAAGGGAGTTACACTCTTAAAGGTAATTAATTCTCTCTTGTTCATTTGTATTATTTTGCTTCTCCAACCCTCTAAACTCTTTTTATTTACTTATTTTGTAACAAAAACAGTATCTTAAATATACTAGGATGTTGTTATAAGATTTTTTCGAGCTACACTCTCACACAACTACATCAAATGGTTAAAGAACATACGGTTTCCGTGGATGGCAAAATTCTGCCTCCCGAAACGATGATTGTTCAATACTCATTTAACACCTTCAAAGGTGGCCATTATGATGTCACTATTTTTATATATGATATATATTATGTTTATGTTATCCTTAAGCTTCTGTTTTTTTCATTTTGGGCATACCTTTATGGTTTCCATTATGGTTAAAACGTGATATCTTCATTTAAGGAAGTGCGGACTACCGCCCCCTCAAAGTGATGTGATTCGTTAATACCATATGTGGGACGTGTAAAGGATGGATTTAAAGTTATTATATATGATGTTATACTGGAATTATAATATACCTCTATATCATTATTATTTATTTCCATTAAAGTATGAGATAGAAATGAAAGTAGCGTTCATGCGTACGTACGGCTTACCGTCTCCATGAACGGTGCCTTTCATTTCTTATCCCCGAATGCAATGTACTATTAAAAGTACATGTATATAATGGATATATATAATTAATAATATATAAATTATGAATATAATTATGGAATTAAAATATACATTCCTCTCATTTAGTTTTAATTCCATTAATATGACAAAGAAATGAAAGTAGCGTTCATGCGTACGTACGGCTTACCGTCTTCATGAACGGCGCATTTCATTTCTTACCTATAAATGATTATGTAATATTATAAATATATGTATATGATGGATATATATGTTACATATTATATCCAAATTGGGAATTTCGTTCTGGATATAAAGAACCTTTGACCACACGAACAACATGTAATTGTAAGAAGTCCACTTTCAACATAAGAACCGAATATTGAGAAAACAAACATTATTAACTTAAATGGTTACATAATGTTTATAACATAGAAATAAGTGATATAAAAGGAATAATGAACTTTAAAAAGGTTCTTAATCAAGTATAAATTAACTCATGTTTATTATTCAGGACGTTAAAGAACGATCGAGTCAAGTCGGACCCGAGGTAAGGGACTTCGTCTCAATCTCCTTTCATTGAGGAATATTTCATTTTATACACAACTTTCTTTTATACGGTTTATAAACCCCTTTGAATTTTACTTTTATACAAAAGGAATCTTTTTCTATGAAGCGTTTTACTAAACGTCAAAAAGGAATGTTTTTTTAACGTACGCGGTGACAACAACCTTTTCCGCCGCCGCGAGTATTATATGGTCTTTGGCTTTCTCAAAAATCCGTAATGTTTTTAGAATAAAATAAATACCATATACTCTTTTATTTATTTTGGTATTGAAAATGGTTTTGAAAAAGGATTCTATTTTGTCAATATATTTATGATATATTGTGATTGAAATGTGGAAATGTTATCATTCCTTTATATTGGTTTGGTGTTTTATGATTGGTACTTGGACATTTTATCGGGTGGTTACGTTATAAACCATATGACGGGTGGTGCCGTGAATACAAGGACGGGTGGTTACGTTATAACCTCCAATGCATTGGGTATGGAAGTCGGCCGTATGGCTATTCCATTAAGTATGTATGGAAATTGGCCGTATGGCTATTCCATTAAGTGATATGTGTGGGAGTCGACCGTATGGTTATTCCACTTAAGTATGTTTATGTCCCAAGTTACCATTATATATGTTATGTGTTCTTTTTATGGATTTTATGGTAATCCTTTGGTTACAAAAAGGTAAGTAATGATACATTATTCAGTGAAGTGTTTTTACTACTTCATGAAGCTGAAGGTATTACTTTGATAGAGTATATATGGTTTATTTGATGTTTTAAAAACTAATAGTTTTCATTCTTTCTATATCCCTTACTAAGCTTTTTATGCTCACCCCAAGTTTTTTTTGAAATGTTTTCACAGGACTTAATGTGGAATAAGGTCAAGGATGGGATCCAGGGAATGTCATCCTATATAAAACATGGGACTAGACATGTTTCTTTTTAAGACTTTTTTTATTATGGACACTTAGTAGAAGTGACTACTTTGTAATATTTTGAGATGTAATAGTTATGTTCTAATTCTCTAAAACTCTAAACCTGAAAAAATCCTCAACGTGAATTATTCATTTAATTCAATATTAAGTAAGGTTTAAGGCCGGGGCCTTATAACCATCATATCTTAACCATCCTTCAACCACCCTTCTATAGAATTTCCTTGGTCAACCTGATCTCACATCAATTCACTCTCTATGTCTCCCCACTGAGACTCCTCTGCCTTATGAAACAGAGAGGACTGCACAGTCATTTGAAACAGGCAACCTCTACCACCATTAACACATGAATCTAGGTGTAGGGTATCCAACTCCTCCATTGCCTTCCATGTATCCACAGATTCTTGACCAACTTCCCTCTGTGACATCCAGCTCCAAGAATTATCCACAATTTTCCCCCTACATTTAGTGTAAGAGATACCAATGTTTTAGTCCTGAATAAAATCCAGTCACTTTCGTTCTCGGATTTCCTCGTCTCACTGGGTAAATATATGCCTCAAAGTCTTGTGATCTTTGAAGACCAAAAAGTTCTCACTGGTGAGGTAATGTCATCACAACTTCAACGCAAATAGTAATGTTCAAAGCTCTAGGTCATGGGTTGCATAGTTGTGATCATGAGGACGTGACTACCTTGACCAATAAGTAGACACCCTAGGCCAAGTCCAGAAGTATCACAAAGAACCTCATAAAACACCCCTTCATCTGGAAACCTGAGAACTGGAGTGATGACAAAACATTCCCTCAGATAGATCAAACTTTCCTGATACTGCTCACCCAACAAGAAGGCCTGGTCCTTTCTAGTCAAAGATGTTAAAGGATATGAAACTCGAGAGAATTCACATACGAAACTCCAATAATATCCTTCCAAACACAATAAACTATGATCATATATCACATTCTTGGATGATTACCAAGAAATAGTCACTTCAACCTTTGAATAATCAACCACTACCCCTTTCCGAGACACCACTTGTCCATGGAAATGCACATCGCATGTAATGAACAAGAACATGGACAATTTCCCATATATCTGGTGATGTAGAATGATCTCCAAGACCGTCTCGTGGTTCGTAGTATGTTCCTCCTCTGATACCATTCTTCCAAAACCCACCTTCACCAATTTGAGGTAAGGTACAATATATTGAAAAAACATTCCTTCCTCTAGTTGAAGGAGAGAAAACGACCCCCCGAGACCCGCCTTCATTATACCTCGGAGTGGAAACTAGAACCAAGGGTATACAATCACGCGTAAAATGTAAGGCATTAACCTTTTAATTTATTTTTATCAGGAGATAAGATAGTAAATCCCAAACAACAACAAATCTAGAATTAAAATTAAAGCCAAAACAAAACATTCTCATATGCATGTTCTAATAATAATATTCTATAAATAAAAGAAAAATCCAATGGGGAAGTACCAAAAGAAAAGAAAAACAACAATTTCAATAGTCCTAGATACTGAGATAATAGGGTCTGACATGGTTCTCAATGTTCTCCTAGATACTTGAAAGTAGTTTTATATACGTAGGGTGAGTATATGTGTATACTCAGAAGGGAGAACCAAAAGCTATTGTGCCCAAGTGGGGAGGAATTTAATGCCCTTTTAGAAAAAGAGATTACCAAAGTGCCTAAAAAGGAAACAATCCACCCATACTCCCCAATGCACACTCCCCATATAATTCAAGTCATGTAAAATAACAGTAACAACACATCGATTTTTGGGTAGTCCGCATCACTTTACCACTAGTTATTAAAGACATCCTACACATCAGACCTCCCCTTCCATTCTCACTGTATTACCACTGCCAAACCTCACCCGCACACACCTAGGCTTCGAAAACAACACATCCCACCCACAAACACCTGGGCCACAACAACCAAATTTGACCACGCCCTCAGACACCTACTCCCAAACAACTACTGCTACAACTTAAGACACCTGAGCATCATCCCGAAGACACTTGGGAAGCAACATACCCGCAAACACCTGGTCCAACCACCACAACATACCATGCCCAAAGAATGTTGGGCTAAAATAGACCTTATTCCGTTACAGCCTACCCAAAGATTCTTAGGATACATGGGGAAGGGAGTATAAAAGGTGCTAATAACCAGCCACTCATAGGAGTGTTGGGAAAGACAACCTCCCCCATGAAATGGGGGTGTTCGGAACAAAGTTCCCAACATGGGTGGGCTTCGAATAAGAAACATAAGAACAAAATAAAACATATAGTTAAAAAATCACTCATCCTAACCTAGGAGTTCCAAAACCATCCCATACACATATACCCTCAATACTATTCATTCATAAAAAGTACAATGGCCAAAACCAAGTCACAACTCATTCCCAGAAAAAAAAATCCACCATTGAGGCCATTCTTGTTATAACTTTACTGTGGTTCTATTTAAATAATTCATATCTACTGGGAACTAACAGGAATAGCCACAATTCATGTAAGGAAAAACAACCAAGCACCAAATAAAGCTTTCACACCTAGTTTTCTTGTAAAGTCACAACAACAAAAGGGATCTGGGAGATACCTTGAAGTATTGGAACAAAACCAAGCAACTGAATACTTTTACACATGTCCTCAGATCAACAAACCAACAACTGCAACACAATAGGGGATCTCATCCTCATCCATGTCGGCTCATAAGCATCAACCAGAACCACCATACACATCATTAAAACATAGAAAAGGATTTTTCAGATTTAGCCACACCATTTATTAAGTTAATTCAATCTTTTTCGTTAACTGGGGTTATCACACAATGATTATTGGTCATTGGGTATACATTTAAGTAATCGAGTTTATGTGATTAACAATTTTTCATGTTATAGCTATTCAATCATCACAAGAAGACAGTTGTTTATTAGTGTGGAAAGAAAGACCACTGAAGGCCATCATTTTCATTGGACAAGAGACCCTACAATTAGAAATAAATAATCAAGGGGAAAAAAGTGGAGAAGAATCATCATACACACCCCTTCATTCCTTAAATTTATGTTTATCATCTTCGTTAAGGGTTGGTTTCTTCCATCCCCGAAGGAAACATTATCATACCCACCGCGTATGATACATAGTAAAGAGTGGCGAAGGAATAACCCTACCTGGATAATGAAGGATTGATTTTTTTTATCCTTGCACCAATAACTGGGATGTGTGACTTGTAGTTGAGGAACTCTGGGGACTCCTGGAGTGATCATGAAGGGATCCAGTATAGGCGTATGACTTTCATCAGGAAGGGGGCTCCAAATGCACCAAGGAAAGAAAATAGACCATCTAAGAAGAATAAGAAGAAGTAATTATCATGCGATAAAAAGACGAGATCTGATACTTACGAGATATGAATTTTTAACGACTTTAATTTTGTATTGTAGTTTCACAACATGGTTGGACGGTTACACAAGATGGAATTAATTGTTATTTAATAATTCTCATTGGAGGGGTGGCCATAATATATGTGCATTAAAGGACTTCATTTAAAGAGAGGATAATGGATACGTTGGAGGTGGCCCCACTCCTAAGGGATTTAAAACATTGTTAATGGGTATAAAAATGGCTTTAAACCACTTTAAAAAGATTAAAAGAGATAATAGTGGCGTTACAGGAAAATTGTGGAAAGAAAACACGAATATCCCCTCTAGCACTGATCAGTGTCACTGATGGGTAACGACATGGTGACGTCCTTCCACTGATACACCACCCTTCAGATCTGGACTAACTGATGGGTTGCAGGGTGTCCCAAACACTAGAAATTGGCACAGTAATGGACCAGGAGAGTCCGGGCCATCCCAACTAATGTGGCATATTGGGATATTAATTTATTATTTATTCATTTAATGGTGTATTCATATTCTATGTTATCTTATATATTATTATCTATTTATTATTTTGATTAATGGATAAAATTTTAATAAATAAAATTCATCCATTTGTGGATCTTATTGTAACAATCCAATCATTCGTTAATGGAAATTCCTCTTGATCTAATTAAATGTATTATTATGTGAAATGTTTATATAAAATGTGATCATCATTGGTTTTATGTTTTTGTATTTTAAAATATCATTAAGAATTGTGACCATTGATAATATAGCCTTTGAACAGTGATCACATGATTAGTATAAATATAGGGCTTTAACAAATCCAATTTAATCAGAAAAAGGAAGCGATGACCTCAAACAATAGACTTGCCTTGTATGAAGCCAATTTTTTGGAGCTCAGAAAGGATGTGGTGTCATTGGGATTCAATCTTGACAAATCCCAAGACGAGCTTCAACATGTAAAGCTCAAACAGAACCGCCTACGAGTGAAGTGAATGTTGAAATAGATTACCACCCAAGCAATGTTATCTAAGCCACCCAAAGTGTCTGTCACCATCACACACCTTACCATTTGGTCTTATTTAGGTGTTATAAGGGGTTATATAACTATGGAATTGCACTATGATTATGTTCATTATTTTTGTTTATAATAATGAAAATACATTAATTTTCTTATTGTTGCTTTGTAAATAATTTTTAAAGCACAAATAGTATTTTTAGTTAATATTCAACTAAGAAATTTATTTTGGTGAATTAAAGTATTTTTGAAATAAATAATTTTTTAGGAAAATATTGTTATTATTAAATTAATTTTTATTATATATAAATTATCTTATAATTTTATGAATGAAATTGTAATTTTTATTATTAATGTTTGAATGGAGTTTTTGTCAAAACCCGTGAATTTTTTATAAATGTAAGTTTTTATTTTAAAATTAAAAATTAATATATTTAGAAAGTTATTTAGATAAAATTAATATTTTTTTGGAATCAGGATGTCAAAATTATTCAATGGTTAATTTTTCATATTTTTCCTAGACAGTCAAAATTTTGGATAAAAATCAAATACCATTTAAATATATAATGTGTTTTATGACATCATAATGACCCAATAGTTATGTAATAAAATAATATAAATGATATATTCGTATATTATATGATTTATCATTAAAATAATTTTATTTTAGTCTTTTTTTATTTATTTTACAAAACTTTAGTGGACCCTCCAAGAGTTATAAAACATTTTCAATTTATAAATAAATTTCATTGAGAGTGTAACTCACCTTCACATATGAAACCATATTAATATAAAAATTTAGGAAATTTGACTAATTAAATATTTTTTTTCAATCCCCTTTGGACAAAAACATGGGAATAACCATGGGTTGGTTTGTGGTTTTGATTAGTTTATTGTGAGGTGTCCCAAACCTAAATAATAATGATTTCCTTCTCATTTCCTATATTAACCCACCCAAGATCCCAATTCCTCTTAACACAAAGACTTTGAGTTCTCCAAACTCTTCCCTTATCTCTCTATAGTCCTCCCAATTCTCCCTAAGATCCCAAGAAGCCTTTTTCTAGCCTCTCTTATTCTTTTGGAAGCACACTTCCAAGTAAGGTATTCTCACTTTTCTTAATCATGTCCTAGTATCCTTATATTAGTATTCCCTTTTATTTTCAATTATAAATGATGGGGTATGATTTCAAAACTCCCCCATACATTCCTCTTCATGACTAAATAATTAGAGATCCCCTTTCCCTCTCATTAATTCCTCCCATGTAAACCTGTTACTATGACAAAATTCTTTAAGTAACTTCTCCCTCTTCATTTAAATTCAAACAATTATTTTGTGACATGAATATAAATTCCAATACTTATGTTGTTGAATGTATGTATATTATCCCCTTACATTTCATTAAATGTATATAGGATTAGAAGAAATTTTCTCTCTTATAAACCTTTTTTATGAATTCTTATGTCACGCTGTTATGGTGCCAAAATTGAACCACAATTTTCCAAGCCAATTTCATTATGTAGGGGATACCATGCCCATTTATATATCAACGATATTCACCTTTATTCACATTTACATATTGATTATTAAGATTCATGTATTTATTCCACATACCTTTATCATGGTATAAATGATGATTAATGATTACATGTTGTATAATCCTTGTGGCACAATTATGCATGAAATGAAATGATTAAGAATTGTGCTCCCAGATAGTGCTCCAATGAATTGGGTAGAAATTAGTATTATGATATGTCAAGTACAAAGATGTTTTACTCATGCTAATTCAAGTGAAATGTGGGTTTTCTCATGCCCCATGTGCAATGATCCTTAGATCATGATAAAATCATGTTAACTGTTTTTTCCACATTTCCATGTTACGTTAATCATGTTATATCAAGACTTTATGTTCATGTTTATCTTATGATACATTGATATGCCTATTTCCTAACATGTATTGTATATTTCATGTTATGACTCATTAACTCCCTTACTGGGGTTTATAGCTCACCCTTTTCTTATTCATGTCCTTAGGTTGTCCCATTCAATTCTATGTGTGAGGGAATGTAGTAGTCTCATAAATTAAGTTTTCAATAAGATGTGGGGTGCTATGTTTTATGTTGTTATGTAATGTTACAAATCCCCAAAGACACTAGACCTCTCAATATTATTATGTTTTATCAAGTGATTTTTTCTATATAATATATCATGTTTATGTGTGTAATAAAGAGTAGGGTTGTCATACATATGATCTCGTACAAATACAATTTTAGTTTTTTAGGCATGAAACATTCATCTTAAATATTACTTTTTTAGTAAGTAATGGGATAGAATTAAGAAATGTTTATATAAAAAAATTAGGTTAAAATTCCACATATGAAGTGGGGTGAAATAAAGTATATATATTTCTATAAAAGTTATACATCAACAGTAAAATAATATATCAAATATTTTATGCCTTATATAGAATGTGACACTAAACTATTTTGTTATTCTTTTATAAACTCTATCAATAGTACGAGGTCAATGATGTTAAATACAAGGTTTAAAAAAATATTTAATATGTTGTATGTTTCCTAGTCATAATAAGTAAATTTATGTTATAATCAAAATTTTATTTTATTGATGTGGTTTAAAATATAATTCTTTCTCTTTGTGTATATTTTATTCCACATGTTGGGATTGATTTTGAATATGTTTTAAAGAATTTATATCAGACATGAGAAAAATTTGACAAGAAACATTTTCATAATGGGGGTATAATGTAACTCCCCCAGATTTTATAATATATTTTATTTTAAAACTATTATCTCTCATATCATGTGGTATAAACAACGATATACTTAAACAAGAAACAATATAATATATAACATTACAATTTAAACTAGAATATTATTCCCAAGCCCTTAGTTTGGTCGGCATCAATTAGAATAATTGTATAATGAAATATATAAATATATATTTATAAGGTTAATTCATAAAAAAATAAACAGTAATTTAAAAATTTATTATAAATTCATTATAAATGTAGGTAAAACCTTTTGAAGGAAAAATAAATAATTTTCATAAAATTACTCTTATATACGCAATGTATTTTTATATTAATCTATTAAATTTATATCCATTGATAAATGACTCTAATTAAATATTTATATAATATATTCATGTTAATGAATAAAAATAATTTATTTTTTTATATTTGGAATGGAATGAGAACACCAAATGTTCAGGCTATAAAAATAAAGGTCCATAAAAAATGTTTTTAATTTTTTCTTCTGTATGTGTATTTTAATTTATTTGAAAAAATAAAGAAATTTATTTTGAAAAAATTAATATCAATTTTAAATTTAACATGTTAAATTTTGATAACAATGTTTTTTTTGAAATTTTTTGAAATTTGTTATTTTAAGTGAACACTGAAATTTGTTATTTCATACAAAATTGTTTTATATTTTCATAAAATAATTTAATGATGAAGACCCACTATATATTGTATTTTATATAAAAATAAAATTAATATGATTTTATTAAAATAATTAGAATAATTATTTTTAATTCATCATTTTAATTTATTTTATATAAAAATAATTTCTCTTGTTAAAATAGGTGTCTTTTCTAAAAATGTTTTATCATTCCATTTTGGGATCCTATATAAAATTTAATTAGAAAAAAATATATAAATTGAATATTATAATATTTATTCCTTATGTTAGAACAATGTTTTCTAATTTTTCATTATTTGTAGTTTCATTTTTGGTCATAATGTATTAAACCTCAATAAAACTTAATTACCATAGTAAACGATAAAATGTCTTAAATGGGAATATTGAATATAGATGGGTACTAAAAATAAATCCAAATCATAAATTATATTATTTAATTACTATATTTAGTTCATAAAAATCATTTATCCTAAATTATTATACTTTTTAATCATTTTCCCTTGATAATTTCCTCTATATTATTTTAAGTAGAGGATAATTAAAAGATGTCACTCTCTTTATTTTACAATATATAATAAGATTCCCGATAGAAAAAAATAAGTAATGAATGGTTCTAAATTATTATTACTAATATGAAAGGGTTATTTTTTGATATTAATATTTTTTTCAGTGATGATATAATTACCTTGAACACCTTTTTAACATCGATGTAGTTTTTGTGAAAAAGTAGAAAATTGCTGAAAAGTATTTTAAAATAGATATATTTATATGATTTGGATGGATTATCTCTTCCCAAAAACTTATTTTTTAATTTTAATTTATCTATTATTGTTAATTTGTTTATATTTTAACTCAAATTTTCCACATTTTAAATGTAAAATATTTCGAATAGTCCCAAAAAAAAATAATTTTAATGTTATTGAATTTTTAAAATTCAATTCTAATTATTAAAATTTCATAAAAATCCAATAATAACCCCATTAAATTGTATTACTTATAGGATATCATAAAATTTCTATTTATTTCTCACTTATATGTTTTTAAAATATTTTTATCTCTCACAATGATTTAAAAAAAATGTTAAAATGATTAATGTTAAACAAGGATAATATGTGGGCTTAACATAAGGGTATATTATAAAAGGACGGAAGAAATAAAATAAATATTCTTTCATAATTATATTTAGTTATTAAGATACTTATATTTAAATATATATATCGTTGGACCAATTTTACATGAGTTAGACACATATTATATATGAATATTTCATGTATTTGTAAGATTTACACCAACCTCACTTGTAAAATGGGATCTCATATCTTCTTTTCCTAACACTTCATGTGAAATTTAACACAACCAATCCATGGTAAAATAATTTAAAACAACAATTATCATTTCATAGAGTTTATAGTTGTAACAACCTATGATTTTATAAAGTGTTTCTTTATAAGTAAAATTTATTAATTTGATACCTTCGTTTCCATGAAACACCACGTTTAAAGATGCTAGTTATAAAATTGAAATAATATTATTTAATTTGATAGTTACTTTATAGTAATTTTTTGTGGCAATGAATATTTATAAATAATTTAATAAAATTAATTTTTCATAAATATATAAATTAAATTCATTAGATATAAATGAATGTAAATGTGTTTTACAGAAAATATAATTTTGTTTCAAAAAAACTATTTTATGAGAAAATATATATTGTTAACTAAAAAATCAAAATAATCACTATTTATGATTATATTAATTAAATTTGAATATAATTTAATCAATCACATGTTTTAATAATTATTTAAAATTTTTCACTGGATATGGAGTGAGAATAAAACCACATTTATTTTTAAATATCATATGTCTAGAAATAATATTGATTCATTTCACACACTAATTATCAAATGAATTTATACCACTTAAAATAATTAAATATAAATAATTGATCCCATAGTTCTAATTAGGAGATTATAATTTGGTAAATATTTCTATATAAGTTTTGTCCTTTGTAAATATTATCTGTTATAAATGTGTGTCAACTAAATAAGGGTAAAATGATTAAAAAATTAAAACCATGAGATATGGTCTCAAACTCAACCAAACATGTCCATTTTTTTAATTTTTTGTTATCAATTTGACTATATGCATACCAAATTCAAATATATGTAATTCTGGATACATTTTCACTCAATAATGTCATGTATATTATTTTATTTAAACAAAATTGTACATTGTCACTCTTTTTACTATAATATGTATAAAAAAATTTATATATTTGAAAAAAAGATAATATGTTATGTAATAAATTTTTAGTTGAAATATGAAATATTTTTTTTTCAATTTACTATTTTATAATTTATAGATAATAAGTAATTACCTTAAGTTCATACACAATGCCCAAAAAGTTCTTCTGTAAGAATAAAATCTTAATGAAAATGATTTTAAAAACTCTAATGTAATAGATTATTGGTGAGCTATTTCACCATAAGAATTTTATAGATTAATAAAAAACATTAGGGATTCTTAAAATGTTAATATTAAAATTACAGAACTATTTTTCTGTCATTAAAGTCAAATATAATCAATATTGACAAAAATGACATTACTTCAATTTTATAAAAATTAATATATATTATAATATTTAAAAAAACCTAATAATATTGATAGAGGAAAATTATAATGATACATGGATGAAAATGCCATAATTTTTACATTTATATGGAAATTTTTACTTGGTAATTCAAATTATTTATTTATTTTTTTAAATATTTTTTACTACAATTAAGGTTAAAATTTGTTACAGAAGGGGTTAATCTGGATAAAAAATTCATAATAACAAAAAAATCTATTTAAATTCCAGTTTGTGATGATATTTTTAAAATATCAACATTTAATTCAAATCTATGGTTATTTATAAGAAATATACTTTAGAGATAAATTAATTACATTTAAATCTATTATATAATTCATTGTGAGTTATTTCACTCCATTATTAAGGGATTCACCGTATCTTTTTTCTCTAATCCTCCTTGAGTAACATATCTCAATATATATATATATATATTAGTTCTATATACCTGAACTAGAAGTTAAAATAATATTAATATACAAATCACTGTGTCCTTTGGAATGGATCTAAAGGAGGTCTACCAAATATGAGGTAATCTGCACACCAGACCTCTTTCAATTTATTTATTCTTCTACCTCTTCTAAATTTGTAGTATTCATAATAAAATTATAAATTCATTATCCTAAATAAAATAACATTTTGTTATTATATTTTAACTACTAATATCCACCTACTATTCAATTAAATGGGACATGAACTTATCTCTCATGGGTACATGTGGACTATCACCTCCACATAACAATACAATTAATTTTCCATCACAAAATTTCATGGATGGTAACTATGATGGGGTTAATTCTTATAAATTATAGTGATAAAATAAATATTAGTATGTGTTCATATTTCTTTATCAACCTTTTTTCTTCAAATATTTTGTAAAACAATAATGTAGCTCATTTGTATATATGGGCTACCACCACTATTAAGTGATGTGATTCATTTTTTGATTCCTCATTTCATGTTTACTAGAAACTATAGATTTTAATAATATAAAAAATATTATATTATTATTATTATTTATTGTTTACATATTATTTACCATTATATTAGTCTATCCATCTATATGTGAAAATAACTTTAATGAGGGCATACAACCAACCATCTACATGAACAACGTATTTTAGTTTTCCATATCTCCCTTTTGTGCATGAAGATAAATATATATAATGAATATATATAACATAATTATATACTTATTATCATTATTATCATTATTTGACCATATTCAATATACAGTAATCAATACTGGTGAACCAAATCATGAATTAGAAACGAAAAAGTTATCACATGAAATAATTATTTATAAACTAATTATTAATAAATGGGTTATAAGATGTAATAAGTAAATAATATATGGTATGATATATATGTATAAGGTTATAAAATAAAATAAAAATAGTTATTTTTTTCGATAGATGTTAAAATTTATATTTTAAAATTTGATACTTGAGAGAAGGGATTTACATTTCAATAACATTTTAATCAAGAACGTTTATGTGTAAATTTATAATTAGAAATTTATAAAATACTTATATGATAAATCATATTCATTTTATTATCCTATGACTGTGAATTTATTTTTCATGTAATTGTATAATTTCCCTCTATTTGGTACTATTATTGATAGGGGAATGTTTTTTAGGAAATTTTTTTGTTATTTTACATTGGTTGGTAATATTTTTAATTTAAATCAATTATTTAATTAATAAATCATGAAATTTTTACAATTACCTTATTAAATATTGGAATCATTTTTACCCATGTTTTATTTTTATAAAACATATTCCTTTGTAATATTCATTTATTTTTACAAATGGGGTACATTTAAATTTTTAGCAAAAACATTATCTGAATCACTGTTTTAATTTAAATGACTTGAATGGAATATCCACCTATTATGACCTCTCAAAACATTAAATATTTCATTACAAGTTTCCATGGTTCCATTAAAATAACACATACTGTAAAATATTTTGGTTTTTAAATATTTTAATAATGATATACTGAAATTAAAATGGTGTTTTATTCATGAAATATTTGTGTGATCATTTAAAAATCATCTATTATAACACCATGGTTATTAATTACACTTCAAGTGGTATATTATCAAATGATATCATCCATATTATTTATCTGCATGATTTATAATTTTGTAGATGATATTTTCTGAATCCCATTTATTTTAATTTGTTAATTCTATAAAGAGACGATGAAATGTTTATTAAAAACTTCTCTCTTCCACAAGTGATGTTATGATGATATGGTGAATGTTTTAATATTTTATGAAACACATATGAATTTTTTTCATTATTTGATTTGTTGGATCGAAATTATATATCCCTTAAATGAATTGATAAAATTAATATATCTCATGATATATTTATGTGAATGATTTTTATGTAGTTGATCCACAGTGTAAAATATGTTTGAATTCCTAATCCACATTAAGAAAAGAGGGATAATTTCTAATCAATAATGATATGGGAAATCAAAGTTTATCCTAAATCCATGATGATTTGATTGTATCATTAGTTAAATATGACAAATTACATGTTATATATATATATGATGGTCCCAAACATTTGTGACATTTTTCATTCTCATTAATTGAACTCATGGTTCATGAATAATTAATGATTATTTGAAACAATTTTGTTTCATGTAATTGATATTTTAAATATCTTTTTTTATTAACGATTATGATTCATGATAAATGGTGTATGAAATATTTGTTTTGTTTTAATAATCTCAGAAAAATTTATAATCTAATTCTTTCATATGATCTTTGATTTATATATCAGTTTTATACTTTTACTGAGAATATGGGAATATGCTTTTTATATTTCCTTCCATGGGTTGCACGGTAAAATTTTAACTAAGTAATATCCAGAAATGTAAAAACTGATAATAACATTACGATAGATGATTAATAATGTACCTATATAATATATTTCTATATATAGTCTCCAAAGACCCAAAACCATTATTTTTCTAAGATGAATTGTTGTATTATGCATTGAATGTTCATCTAAAATGAGATAATATTTATGTACAAAAATCTTCTTTCAAATAAATTGGTATTAGATAAGTGATTCAACAATATTTACATATTATAATTATAATAAAATTGATAAACGTTTGGGAAAATATATTTATAATATGAAATCCTAATTATTTGGGTAATGGACATGCATAACCAAGGTTAATCTTAAGATTCAATAGATTGAGAAAAAGATTTTATGATTTACATGTCCTATTAACAATAATTCACTATTAGATGATATATGAATCTGAATATTATAGCATGATTCTTACACTTTTCTTTTTGGATTTATTCAATTGATGGAACTTTAATATATCATACTAACATATAATGTGATGGAAAATTTAATTATTTTCCACCTAATAAGAAATATTTTATAGGTTATTAAATGTATAATATTATTACTATCTTCATTACCTTTTATTGGGACATTAATCATTTTGGGTGGGAAAATAAGAAAATGAGGGAATAATATATTGTTAAATATTTCCTAAGGAAACATAAAACTTCTTAAAGTCAGTTATCTAATCAACTGGTGGATTATAAATAGATCAAAACCATTTAGAAATAATTTTCTTCTCTCTAGATCTCATAACATGAAAAATTAATTCTATGCATTTACATATCAAAAGAGAAGCATATCAACAGTGGAATATTTTTAAGAATTTGAGTCAAGAGGAATAAATTAACTCTATGGATTTTTATTATTTTAAGCTGATATTTTTCATAAAGTGATCTGATTTCATTATAAATTGAATATTTTGAAAGTATTTCTTTAATCCTAAGTAGAGGGATGTTTAATCCATTGGTACCAAAAAGGAAAAAAATCAAGTTTTGTAGGGTATTCTTCTGGTTTAATAATCAACACTGAAAAAAAAAATTATCAATTCATTGGTGCATTAAAAAATATAACTAAAAGGAGTTGGGTATAAGTAACTTAGGTTTCTATGAATATATAGTTTTATGTTCACTCAAGGTAAAAATATATATTTTATATTCTCACTATTAGAATGGTTAATATAGTAAAAAAATATGGGGACTCATGAAAACATGAGTAAATCACTTGATGGAAAGAAAATATATCCATATATGTCAATGAATTTTTAGAGTAATCATCAATTAAATTAGTTTAATGGAACAAGGAGGTGCTTTAAATGTTGAGTGTAATATCATAAATCCCATGAATATTAGAAGGCTTTGAAAAGCCCATTTAATGAAATGGATGAAAAGAAGACATTGACTAATGAGCTAACCACTCTCCATTGATTCAAATTATGGTTTATAAACATCACACCCACAAGAGCAGAAATAAAAAGGTGTATAGTAACGATTGGAATCAATAACCAATTCCACACAAATATAATTTAAAATATCACTATATCGTGACAACAAAGTGGTTTATAAGAATGAAATGTTTTAGAGGTGAACTTATCATCCACTATAAAACAACTAATGATTTTTTTTATTATGGATCTAACCGCTCAATTATTTTTATGAAATTTTTAATCATTATCTAATTAAAACCCTAATGATTACATATGTAGGTAATGGTTAAAAATAATAATGATAAAATTGTTTAATCTGGAGTGTATACTTCCACTCTGTTTGGTTATTGTGGGAAGATCTAATTATAAATCTTTTCATTCTCCCATTTATTGAATTCTATGTGATTGTATGAATTAATTAGATTTATTTAATTAGTTCCAATATCATTTTAAGAGGAAGGGAAGCTAAATTTCACATACCAAATGAACCTATGATCATTTATCACTTAGATGATGAATAAAAACATCCAATGAAATATAGTACTATATTATGGGACTTGATTCCTATCAAAAGGGTATATGTCTCATATAGTCTTGTATAAAATAATCATTGTGTGTATACAAGTTGTATGGGAGTTTGATAGTGTATTTCTTGAATAGTTTCCTTGTCTTCCTTTGAATCATGATGTTGAGTATTTAATAAAAACAATACTTGGTTCCATACCAATTTCATATACTCATTATAGGATGGTCCTAATAAAGGTAAATTAATTTAAGGAAAATCTTTATAGGAATGATAATAAGGGAAACATTTTCCTGAGTGATTCACCATGGGGTCCACAAGTTCAATTTTAATAAATAAATATGGTTCAATTTGTAATTAGATTTATTATCAGGAACATAACAAAATAAATATCAATAAAAAGTATCCTCTACATCGTATCTATTTTTTTCCATTATGAGGATCAAAATACATTTCCATTACTAAACATCATTATGGATAAAAATATTGAGAGTTAAGAAGTAGGATATATTAGTGATAGATTTCTTTATTATGTATAAAAATTATGAATTTATAGTGATTTCATATATAATTTTTAATTTGTCTTCTATCCTTATAGATTTAATGAATAATGTATTTATAGAATACATTTATTATATTGTTTTAGAATTTAGAGATTATATTATTTTATATTCAAAGAGATTAAAAGATCAAAACGATTGATGGATAATTAAGATGAAGACCCGAGGAAAAATCTATTTTATGATGATTTTTAAAATATTGAATTTTAACTTCAGAAAGTTTCATTCAAGGGTAATATAATCTCATGTGAAGGTATATCATTGGATCTTTCAAATAGGTATGTCATTGAAAAAACCAATATATTAAATAAAATAACTAAAATTCTTAGTTTTATTTGGTAAGATAGATACTATTGATGTTTTGTGATATATTTCCCATGACTATCTAAACCATTCAACATGTTGACTCTGATGGGGGTTATGTTCTTTTAGATATATGGCTGAGAATAAAATATCAAGAAGATAATGATAATACTAGAAAATGAACATGTTCTAAAACTACCATATATTGAATAATAGTTTTTTATTTATAGATATATATTAATGAAGTTTGGGGGGTGTGTACTAATGAATATTACCATGGTGATGGAATATACCTCATGATAATTGAAAATAAATCAACAAAATTCTCTAACCAATGATTTTAAATTGTAATGGGTAATTATTGAATTAAAGATATGAAATAATTATTATTTTGTGAAGGGTGTGACATATATACATATCATAAAATAAAGAGGTATATTTTTATACAGAAGGAGTTGAATATGAACCAGTGAATTTGATAGGAATTGATAACAGATAAGGACTACTCAATAAATTACCATTATGGGATGAAAAACAAGGTGGATGATTACCTATGTTGGAAGGACCATTATAATTTTTCCATTATGATTATTGAAAGTGCTCTGATACATATGAATTTACATATGTTGGAACATGAATCCTTAGAGGAAGGGGATAGATATAATATTATTCAGATTAAAGCTCAACCTTCTATCTATATAAGAAATTATTTGGTGTATAACGAAGGTATTAAAATATAAAAGAATATTATAAATTTTCCTTAGTTTAATCATTATTGTGTAAGAATGATGTGTTTCAAAAACATAGATTGTTTCTTATCAATATAAAAATTGAATAAAGACATATAAGATGATTCCCACAGTTTATAATTATCTATTCATCTAAAAAGTCTGAACTTGTGTTTTAATAAGATGGAATATTTATGTTTCCAATAATGAAAACAAATACTGAAGAGCATGTAACTCGATTATTAGTATTTCAATATGTTAAGGTCATGGAGAATTATTTATAAGGGGATGATACAACCATTTCTCATACCAAAATAGATATTGGAAAAAATTTCAATGAATTTCATCATCATACTAAAAAAACATCTAATAGTTATAATATTGTTTGTCTTGTAGATAACTTCCATGAAATTTTGGTAAATATCATTTTAATTATATAATATCTAATAAATGATAATATTTCTAGGATATAAATTTATAAAGTGGTGAGATTTCATATAATACCACATGAATTTTTCTCTGATCAAGATCAAAGTTACAACTCAAATATTGAATAGTCCATCTCTATGTTTTGGAAACAAAGTCTTGCTACAATACTATAAATCACAAAAAAAATATACTTAGTCTGAAAGGAAAATTCAGACAATAGATGAAATTTTGAGGGACTTTTCTTTAAATTTTAAATTTGGGTTGGAAAACAAATTTTTTGTGCCAAATTTACATACAATAATATTTTTTACAAAATAATTAATGT
Organism: Viscum album; assembly: GCA_963277665.1. Taxonomy (NCBI): domain Eukaryota; kingdom Viridiplantae; phylum Streptophyta; class Magnoliopsida; order Santalales; family Viscaceae; genus Viscum; species Viscum album. The sequence continues at coordinate 111,804,464 of OY728156.1, read as the reverse complement.
GTTTCTTTATGAATCCCTTTGTGTATAAAATTAAAAAACTCAAATATATTTGGAAATATTTGTTGAACTAAAGATATTAGAACCTAATATTGTTGATTTTATAGTATTGTAGGTTATATCAATTAAAAAATAATTAATGGAAACATATAGTTGATAGAAAAATTACTCTTATAATCATTGGTTTGATCTAGAGTTTAATGATAGAAAAAGATATACCTATAATATTTCCTTAAAAAAATGTAATAATATTTTAAAATAAGATAAATACAAGATCTATATATACTAATTCCTTGGGAAATTTTTATGGAATTAAGATAGAAGTATATCCTTTGGAACCTCTTTTAAATCAATCCCATGTTCCAGATGCATTCCATGTATCTCTCCTAAGGAAGTAAGTTTTGGATTCATCAAATGTACTGATCAAAAGTCGTATACCATTGAAAAATGATATTTATCATGAAAACCATCGATTTGAAATCTTGAGTCATACTAAAAAATTTTTAGGGACCAATAATATTCACTGGGTAAATGTTCTCTAGATGGATCTTAAATTTGAAGAAGCTATATAGGAACCTCAGGGATATGTAGAAACTGATATATTCATATTTTTTGTATCATAGTGAAAAAATTACAAGGTTTAAAATTATTTTAAGGGTTATAGAATAAAAATACATATGATTTTATGATATTTTCATCTATAAATATATTTTATTTACACGATATCATTAATTACATTCACCATTGAGTCCAACAAATAATATTATTCTATTTAAATATAATAATTCAAAATACTAGTTACCACCTAGTCATTGGATATCCGAGTTTTAAGAGGAGTAAACAAATTATAAAAAATTTATTTTTACACATATATAAAATAAAATATTTATTTTTCAAATGTTTAGAAATGAATATGAAATCATTTGACAATTATAAGTATGTTTAATTGAAAACTGTATTTATTCACATAATGTGTTTTTATTTAAATAAATTATATTAATATATATTGAAATATGATTTTAATGAAAGGAATGGAATATAATTTCAATGAAATGTTTTAATATCCTTATAAATTAATTTACTAGACATGGAATAAAAATACAACTTGTTTTATTTTCAAGCATGAATTTTTCAAAAACAATAAATCTCTTATGTTCTAATCACTTGTTAAAAAATGAATTTCTATAACTTATTGAAAATTAATCTTAAAATATTGGATAAAATATTTGTAATCAAGTGGTTTAAATTTTCTAAATATGTCCTTTTATGAAAATAATAATATTAACCATGGTAAATATGTATCACCTCAGTAATGGTAAAATGGGTAATTCAGAGTGAAACCCATTAAATAAGGTCAAAATATCAACCCAAAACGAAATTGAATTCCATTTTATGGGATTAATTAAACCATATCAATCCTGAATTAGTATATAGGAAATTTTGGTTCCATTTAGCCAAGATAATGATATTTATATTATTTTATGTAATAAAAATTCAAAAATGTCACCCACATGATTTTAATACCTATAATGCTTTATATCAGGATGAAAATGGGACATGTTTTGATATAATTTTATACTTGAAAAATGATTTATGTTTTTTATCGTGGTAATATTTTTATTTTTTATTGTTAAAAAATTACCATAAATGCTTACTCAATATAGAGAGAGTGCTTGTACATGAAGTAGAAAAATAATTTATTGATATTAAAAACACTAACTAGAGTTTTATTGTTAGTTGTTCTATGTGAATTTTATTTAGGATTAAAACTATTTTGGATTTTTGAATCATTTACATTTTAATCTCATTATTATTTTGATATCTTTATTATTTAAATAAATGCATAGTGTTAAATATTACATTACGTGTATTTTATAAAATTTAATATTTTATTAAATTATTTTAAAAATATTGAAATAGAACATGTAAGATAAGAAATAGTTTAAATTTTAATCCCTCAAGAATTTATTTTCCAATTTATATCTTATATGTTAAATTATTACCATTTAAAATTAAAAACATAATAAATCAGTTATGTTTTAAATTACATAATTGAGGGATTAAACATGAAAATAAATTTTATAATGGTACCATAACCAATCTATATTTAATTCCATAGTGATATTTAGATAAAAAATATTTTTTTGGATTCGAATGTTTTTTTAGAAATTATACATGTTAAATACATTAATTATATTTAAATAATATATGTAATTCCTTGTGTGTCCTTCCCCCTTTAAAATATGAAACACATTCTCACTTTTCAATACACCTCGTTGAGATATATAGATCCACAAAACAATGACTGATTGTCTTGAAAACATATATAGAAATTATATAGTAGGACTATTATTCTTAAATTTCCACTAAAATGGTCCATATTAAGGGACGTAATGGTGGATTACCAATGAAATGTTAATCATCATACCAAACCTATTAGATTTTATTTCATATTTAGTATTATTAAAATATTTTGTATTTATCATTATATAATAACTTTGGTGTCCTAATTATACTTAAATTTTATAATTATTATGTGGCCACCGTTAACCACACTATATTCCATAAAATGTTGAGTGAATGTATCAATCATGAATAGGTGTGGAATATGACATCCATGTAGGAATAAAATTCATTTTTAATCACTATAAATCATAGGTGCTTATTGTGGTGGGTTTAATGTTTATTAAAGAAATTTATTATATGATTATTCTTTTATAATTATAATACTATATAATCCATCTTATGTCTAATCTATTGGAAAACGATAATGTTTCTCTAGAAAACTTGTTGACTACTAACTCCAAAGATAGATGTTATTCATTTTTTGTTACTTAAATAAATGTATGGTAATAACTAAATATATAATTAATATATATGTTATATATTATATAATAACTATTCTATTGAAGATAAATTTTTTTTACCTTTTTTCATTCATCAAGAAGATAAAACTATTCTAATAAATACGTAAGGCCTACCGTTTCCTGGAATGATCTCATTTATTTTTTTATATCTAACATTTATGAATTAATATATATATATATATATATATTATTTTAGTTATATCATGATTAAAATTACGATGATGATGGATCCATTATTAATGTATAATAACGGGGTTTATCGTGCAGAAACAAGCTATAGTAATGAAGTTATTATCACATAAAATAATTATTTTAATAAAAATAATTAATTAATAGGTGATAAGAACTTATATTTGAGTAATATATTGTTTGATTTATATGATTAATTCTATGAAATAAATTTATAATAAATCTATATGTATTATATCGTAGTATTTAAAATGTATAAATAAATATGATACTTGAGGTAATAGATTTATGTTTCAATCCCATTTTGATACTGATTATTTATGATTTAATTTAAATCAAGGAAATTTTTTGATTCTTGTCACATAAATCCATTTAATTTTATTATCCTATGTTATTTCATGGAAATATAAAATAATATTTCAATTTTATTTTCCATGATATATAAAATTATTGGGAAAATATTTTTCAAAAAAAGAGTTTATTTCAACTTTTATCGATAAAAGGTTTAATACATATATTTAGTTAATTTCCAATATTGTCAAGAATTTTTAGTTAATACCATATTAATTTTTAATATAATTTTCATCCATGATCTATTTTAAAAATAAATAAAATGAATCATCTTGAATTTTTCTGAATGTCGTACTTTTAAATTTTTACAAAAACAATTTAATAAATCAGTATTTTATCTTAAAAAACCAGAATAGAATTTCATGCCATCATGGACACTCAAATATTTGATTTTTATTTTAAAATATTCCAAATATTATTTAAAATTAAATTTTTTTTATTATACTATGGAAATATTATTATTTTAATGAAATGATATCAAAATTAAAAGAGTATTTTCCATAAGAAATCTTAATTGATAATTTAATGGAATTGTCAAATATTATAAATCATTGATGGTAGTTATGATTTAATTTGGATATGATCCAATGATAAAATAGTTATTATTATCAAGTTTTTCTGTTATTGTAATGATGTGATTTTTTTAAATATTATTATTTCTCATTATTTATGTTATTATTAAATGATTATTTGTTTATGAAAATTGATTCCATTCCATGGGTTATTTTATAATGATATTATTGATGTTTTTTGATAATTTTTTAAACATATATACTATTTATATTATGTTATGGGTGTTCCCATAATTATATATACCTCAACTAAATTTGATAATTAATTATAACTCATGTGAAAATTATGATAAATAAGTATATGTGCATGATTTCCTATGGGAACTAGGAAGGGATGATTAATTCACAATGGGAAATAGGTATTGATTCTTGTGCTATTATAATATGGGAAATACATATTGTTACATAATAAAATATTAATAATATCCTTGGTTGTCTAATTTAAAATATGAACTAGTTTTAATACCTGTTATGGTGTCATGCTTTTATTACATGTTTTTATGATTATAAATTAAACTCATTGTTCATGATTGATAAGTGATGATTTATTAACATTATGATAAATTTCATGAAAATTATAAATAATTGTATCATGATTTATGATTATAATCTTAGATAAGTTGGGTATGAACTAGGCCATTCATGATTTTAATATCATACCATTATTATTATCTTATTCATACTTATGATCATTAATTATTATTTTCCATTTTTACCCATACATTTAATATAAGGATACCCTTTTTTACATATATGTTACCCATGTAATAAAAATAAATTTTATATTTAAGGAATTTCAAAAAGGATAAAATGTGAAAAGAACTTTACAGTAGATGGTTATAAGTTTACTTAAATATGATTTTTTTTAATATTATACCATAATTTATCTAGAATGAATAAAAATATGATAATTTGAATATTTATCTAAAATCATCTATTATTATTTTAAAAAAAAAAATTGGGTACCACATAGGTATCAATAAAGTATCCACCTGGAAGCCTAGATGTTTAGGATATTGAAGGATTCTCAAAGAAGATGTATAAATATAAACCGAGTGATTTCATGTTTAAATATTTTTATCCCTCCATAAAATTTTATATTACCAATATGAGATGATAGAATAATTTTCCTCAATAAATATAAATAATATAATTTTTATTTAATAACCATTATTCATTTACTTTTCATATATATTGGTATGGAAAAAATTTCCAATGTGTAGCTGTGGACTACTACCTCCGTGAAGTCATGTGTTTCATTTTTAATAAACCCCACAAAATAATGGTTATTATTATCTATTTGAGAAATATATATGATATATATGATATTATTATAATTCTATAAAGAGAGGATATTCATCGCATTATTACCGTTCAATCTGATGGAAAACTATAACGTCCATAATCCATACATAAGGGCTACAACCTCCATGATGTGATGTCATTCCATTTAGAAATATTAAATTCTTGATTAATCTTAAAAATATGTTTTCCATATATACCCTAATATTATATCATGGTTGATATTACAGAGACGATGAATTAATGACCACTTTCATAGCGGTAAACTTACCAATGTTGTATTGGGATTTTGAACCCAACATCCTCAAAATGTTGAATATGAACATAATTTATTTAGTAAACAAATAAAAATGTTAAAAATAGATATAATATTGATCATCATCAAGTTATAAATCTGAAATATATTTCTAATCATGTATATAATTATTATAAGTAGATTATATTTGATTATATGAATTTGATTGGTCAGTTTACCTTTTGGTAAGGGATTTCTCATCTCAATTAACTATCATTGAGACTCATACCATGATGACCACATCTTCTATTATTTGGTTTAAATACTTTTATATAGTTGTGTTTAAATATTATTTTACTGAAAATTGTGTGATATAAATATAATTTTTATTTTGAAAACATTAATGATATTTTATTTCAAAATATACTCCAGAGGAATAAGTTTTTCATTAAATTATTGATATAATTTATTTAAAGTAATTTACTACTATGTCCATGTTATTTTAAATTATTCAAGAATAATATTTTTTATGCTTGAAATATTTTTAAATTTGAAATTAAAATACTTTTTATTTTCATTTCAATGGTTAAAAAATAAATTTTTTATTCATTTTTCATATAATTAATCTTTGACTATAGTTACCATAGTTCCAAACGGAATGTTTTTAACATATACATCATAATATAAATTTCCCACAATAATTTTATTTATACAATATTAATATTAATCTATATTTTATCATGGTTTTAAAATATAAATTATATACCTACTTTTCTATTGAGTTATATTTTTGAAATATTTTTCAACCGGATATTCTTTTTTCTTGGAACTTTTAAACAAAAATGGTTATTTCATTGTTTATGGGTAAAAATTATGTTTCTTATAAATTTAGGACTAAAAATTAAAATATTGTCACGACCCATCCCAGGGGGTCCCGTACATTGACTAACCCAAGCCCACCTCTTGTAGGCCAGGTGCTGTTGATTAGTATTGAGTAGGAATATCACAAAAATGGGATGGATTAGCCTTAAGTACCTATATAGATGAACACATAACCATGCCACAAATGCTCACATGTAAAAACACTAAGTAATCAATGCATGGAAAACACTATTTCCTATAACCAAAGTACAATAGTGAATGAACTCGAAAATAAATAGGGCTATAAAATCCCACCTATATGATTTTGTAACCACAAGTCTAACATATAAGTGTAGAGGTACTGGGACTATCATCTAAACCGTAGTTACACACCACATTTTTATAGACTTGCTAAGAACAGCCTTATCGTGGTCCACCTAAGAATCTGCCATATAGCCAGCCTTCTGCAAAAGACATGACACAAGAAAAAAAAGATCATTCATGAGTGAGTATAACAATACACAGTAGGACACCCAAAAACCACAAAGTAAAACAAAATTAATACCATGAAGGAAATACCAAAAATAAAAAACCAAGAAGGAAATACCACAAAATAAATACCATGAAGGAAATACCAATCGGCTCCACATGGTATACGTCAACAGAACATATAACAAGACTATCCAGATATACTAAAGTGATACACCACACCATCAAGAGGCCATAACCAACTTCCATCCATAGGAATCATTTCAAATAACACTTGTTCTGAAAAATCTCACTCCTCGAGCCATGATATAATGTGAGACACTCACGAAGATGTCTTGATCATTTGGTCCCCTCCCAGATGAGAATTTATTGGTCAAGGTTGATTATGAGACCACATTTTGGGGAACACACCCAGTCACATTGGGGGATACCACTAAACAAATCTAGATCAATTCAAAACGTAAGATATCACGCCCAGACACACTGGGGGATGCCACAAACACTACCAATTCATCCAGCAATGTAGAGTATTAGCACCCTTCTCACAAAGGTTTTGTGATTCCATATACTCTAATAGAGGTGATATAGGATTTCACTCCAATCTCATGGAAAAATACTTTACCTTATCTGGGACTTATCATCTAGAGGGGATAACAATCCAGTGTTGTAGACACAATACCGTACTAAAACCTCAAGCAAAGAACCCAAGGGAATTCTCTCAACCTCTAATGGTCTAAGATGAAAACTCACCACATTATCTCAAAAGTATTGTCTCTATGTAAATGTATCAATTCTGTTGATGGATCATTGATTAATTGTTATGTTTATAAGTTAGATCATTTTGATGTTTCAGATGGTGGGGTCATTGGGATAGTGAACCAACTCATGGTTTGTCCACCGACTGTGGTGGTTGACCATCGTAGTTGATCTTCCCTACATTCGAGCAACCAATGATTGATCTATGTGACTACACTACATTCGATCATGATACAAAATCTCAAGATACTATGAAGATCGATCGTACGATCACCCCAAGGAAACATGTACAAACCTGATTCTGCTAGGTTCGATGGGCCTGAACTGACCTTCTAGGCTCAGCTCGTTCATTCATCCTGGTCTGCTCGGCCCAACACTTTTCATCCAGACTAGCCCGCTTGGCTTGACCCCATACTATGCGGTCCTCGGATGTGTCCCTAGCTTAGCCGTCCCACCCGAGGATGGACGCCACCCTACACTCCACTAATGTTATCATCACATCCATTTTCCACCATTGTAATCTCACCTCGCTAGACTGTGGCCATGCCTTACTGGTCCACCACACCGGACCAGCAATGGTGGTCCCTTCCAGGGACCACTGAGCCACCTGTGATGTCCAGAAAATTAAAATCTCACAAATTTGATCTCCTCCTATCATGATCAACACATATTCACCCTCTTTTTCCAATTTTCCTCTAATATGGGGGCCTCACATATCTAGAGCCTCCAAAAATTTTGATCAGTAATAAAAAGGATCCGACAGAGAAGAAATAGAAAAATTGGGTGATAAAATCACAGGAATACCTTAAGAAATGAAACTCATCCATGTTTTTTTATCCTCAATTATTTTTTATTAGAATGTGATAATAGAGATTCAAAAATATTTGAGGAAAATTATGGAAATAATCTATGCAATTACTAACCATCCCGCAATGATCAAACGATGGATCATTCTATTTTTAGATTGACCTGTGTTCATTAGGGAAATCAAGAATGAGTGAAATCATAAATAAACAATTGGCCTACCTAAATTAAGATTAGTAACTAATAAATAAATATCATTGTGTTATTTTCATTTGCGAGGTTCCTTATAATCGTCTCTATGTTGATCGTTGATCCATTATTCATCATCATTTGTTCAAGAGAGTACTTCCAAATCTCTCCCTAGTAATTCTCCTATATTCATAGGGTTATGCGGATAACCCTGTGATTTCTTCATAAAGATTCATTTAATTGAAAATTCATTGTTTCAATAGAAATATTTTTTATTTAAATTAATTAATAAATATTTTGATCTTTTTGATATTCATCGTATAAGACTCGTACTGACTAAGGTTATGTCACGCTTAGGGAAAAAACATATTATAAACTCATAATTGGTCACAAATTTATAATTTTTTTCATCATTATTGAGTTATTATGATTTTAAAAATAAAACAATTATTTTTAATTATTTTATTTAATGTTACAAACTTGTTGAATTTTCTTACAGATGACAAGCTTCGACCAAATTTGGATCATGCCTAAGGTAAATCAACCATTATTAACTCAATGGTGTACTTATATATCGGATACAGGAAACACTTTAATAGTTATTCCTATTTTTTATGGAAAACCACCTCTAAGGCCAATTACATGTTTACAATTTTTCAAAAAAATGTTTCAGGCACACCAGGTCTTGGTATTGCACGTCATCTCAGTTCCTAGTCTCAAAATAAATATATATAGTTTCTAAAAATATTATATCTGGAAAAATCTGATATATTTCAACTTTTATAAAATATTTCATCATGATATGGTAATTGGAAAATATATATAATGGAATTTGATCCTGATATATATCATGATGATGTTTGATCGTGATATAGCTCTCGAATGCATTGGGCGTTTATTTGACTTCAATGGTGAAAAATGAGGATGATTATGTGGTAGGACAGTATAATTAAATTTATAAGATATTAGTTATTCTGAAACAAGCTATACATTATTGAACCAAGGATATGAATATGATTATATACAATAACTAATTACCCAGTTCCAATTTGTTTTATTGAAATTATTTTATTTCAGAATATATGGAAATTTTGTGATATTTTAAAGGTAAAAATAATATTTTTCAATAAACTTTATTAGTGATGAATTTATGGTTTTACTATTATTTATCATGGATATCAAATTTTTTCTTCAAGATATGATATATTTTATCCTATAGAAGTGTTATTAATATGTCACCAATGTTTTATTGTGAAAAGGAAAAAAATCATGGGTATTCATGTTTATGACTATAATAAAGGTAATCTGTTATATTTATATTCCTCTATGTTAATTTATTTCTCATGCCATGTTTTTAAATATTTTTTATAAGTTGTAAGGATCTATAGGAACTATATAAAATGTATTAATTTCATCAATGGTGGATGTTAAAAAATTATGAAGACGTGTTTTAAATGAAATATCAGTTTAGATTTAGTAATAAGGGTTCTTAAAACAAATGGACATTGAGTGGAATGGTCTACATTATTTTTAAGTTATTCATATATAAATTCTGTTTATTATTCACTAAAATTATAAACTAAATAACACCTTTATAAATAATACTGTTTAACCCTTGTTCTATATAATATAAATAAGTGTTTTTTATGTCACAGGGTTTTATAGAAATTTGAACAAATTTGGTCCACATTGAAAGATATGATATGTTAGCGATTAAATCCACTAAGCCTATAAATTTCAAGAATGATTTAAATATATTTGAAACCTTATATCTTAATTTAAACCCCCCCATTAACCATATTAATCCTTACATGTTGAAAACATTTATAATTGTATCTATTCATTATGACTGAGAAAAAAATTGAACTCACTAAAAAATATGAACATGATTTTCCCAAATATGGAATAAATTTTATAATACTAACTTATCATAGTGTAAAAAATAATTTTAATTTATTTTTTAAAAATACAATGAAAACAAATATTTTTAAGTATTCTTTTTTACGAATAAAATTTATATTACACAAAAAAAGAAGTATATGTTGATTATAAAAAATTTTATTGGGGTTTTAATAGAAAATGATGATTATTAGAAATTTTTATAACTACATAACTAAATTGATCCTTCTAAAAACTAAATTATATGTAATGAACTAAAAATAGTTTTCTGTTTGACTAAAATAGAAATTTGGTTATAAAAATTAAAGAATGAGTTTCCAAATTCACTATAAGACTTTTAAATTCTATATATTAATAATGAAAGATGTAATTGTTAAAAATTTTTTGAATCATTATTATATAATGATGATGTTAAAATAGTTATGTTATTTATAAAAAATTTATTCATTAGTATACTATGAAAAATCAATTAAATCATACGAATCCAAAAACTGACCACATATAATTATAATATTATCATATATATATTGTTTTTTAGTTAAACATATTCAAATTTAAATATTACAAGATTACATTTTCATATAAACCCATATAATCCATAGAATACAATTTAGTTAAAACAAAACTATCTTCAACTGATAAATCATGTAAAATTATTATTCTGAATATTATTGCATAAAATCTAATCAACAATATTATTAAGGCATGAAATTGATTTATTTTAAACATTACATAGTTTCATATTTTTTTCCCAATTAATTAAATTACATCCAAATAATTTCATTCATTACATAAACAAGTGAGGATGTTTTTCATCAAAATTATTTTTGATTTCCCCATTGTTTCATAAATCACAATATTATTCCATAAAATCATAACCATGTGAGTAACATTATAGAATAATTCTAACTCTCCATAATCTAAAATATAAATTTTATTTTCCTTATAAGTTATTTTTTCTTCTAATTCAACTAATCAATGGATTAAAACATGAGAGATACCAATTATATACATACTTAACAATTAAAAATGAAACACATCATGTATATAACAACAAAATGGAGGTAAGAATTTTTATTATGAAACCAATACCACATTATTTAGAATTATATATTAACCAAAATATAATGTACTTATTTTTTTATTCCTTTAAAATACATAACACCTTTCCATGGAGACACATTATGAAAAACATGGTACCCTACCTTAAATAAAAGATCATTCCTCTACTTTTATTTATTAATAATCTAAATACACTGTCATATTTTCTTATGATGTTGAGTCATCATTACCATATATACAATCGCTTCAAACAATTATAGTCCCAAAAAAATATCTCTCCACATTTCCACAAACATGAGATATTTTTACATCAAATTACATATAATTATTAAAATTGTTCCATCTATATATTGAAATGAATACTATAGTAAAATATGATTACACTAATGAATATATATTGATCTCATCTTCCCATACAATTCAATAAGAAATACCAATAATATATTCAATATATGAATTTTACTCATTGAATATCTGTCATATTGAGGATTTTATGATATAATATAATTTATTTATTTACCCAATAACTTATGAACTCATTACAAAAAATTCTATGTAAATCTGGGATCACAACCAGGAACAAAATATTTAGAGACTCTACAAAACCTTACTATCGGTTTATGATAAATCCAATAACCATGATCCAAAGAAAGAAAATCTCTAATAGTAAGACAAAACATATATTTTCTCAATTGATAAATAATAACACAACATTCATTAATAAATTTTTTGGAATTTTTTATTCTTATAAAATAAACCACAGATATATTCTCCCATTAATATTTATGAACTAGAAAAGGAATGATGATTGCACTTAGATAATTATAATTTTGTTTAATCTCATAGAAATGTAAAACATTTCAATATAAAATATGAAAAATAATTTTTATTACATCTCAAAAATAACATTAAAAAATGACACTACATATAATTAATTTTATTGGGATAAAAAAGAGATTTTTTGCTTAGTTAATTAATATTTCATCAATAAAAAAATCATTCAGTACATGTGAACATTTCTCAATCTTTATAAAACATAGTTTATGAATAATAATCTTAGAGATAAATTCCTTAATTAATTGTTTGTTTTCTTAGAAGCCCATGATTTTTCTTCTTATTATGCTTAATTCCATTTGAAAATGTTGAGTGTAGCAACATCTGATCGAAAATAGAGGGAGTTTTGTTATACTAACTTTCCTAACCTACACTATTTAAATCATTAACTAATTGATAATTTTCTAGGAAAATTATAGATAATGGAGAAATATATTTTTTAATTGAGGAAAAAAAATATTTTTCTTGACATGAAGGATAGTTAATTGAGAAATTATATTCATTTATTATTTATAACTAACTTCTTTGTCTCATAGTTTTATATTTTTGAGGGAATATTCATATTATAATTTTATAATAATTTTATAATACCCATTTTTTCACATATAGTTTATACATAATGATTTTAATTGAATAAAATGTGTAAACCAACTAATAGTATTGCATAGGATGGTGTTTCTTATGGGAATTCAATTAATCACATGTATGTAAAATTACTCAATATCTGTGCAACAAAACCAAACCAACTCCATTCATAGAAACATCACTATAAATGACGAAATATATATATTTCATTATTCAAATGATAATAATTAATCATTAATTAATCTAATTTTTAATTATTAGGTACATTCCTCATACTATTTTTTATTTTGATTTATTTTAACTCCATTTCGAGTAAACATTGTATGTGGGATAAACAATAGGGAAACATTTTCAGTTAAGCATATGGTGTAACATTATAATATAGGAAAAAAAATATTTTAGTGACCATTAAAAGTATTGGAACTCTTCTTCCACTTTTTATTTATCATGATCTATTGTCCCTAAATTTTTGGATAAAATTTCCCCATGAAATAAAATGTTATATAAATAAAATTAATATTTAATAAATTTTCTTGATAACTTATAACATTTTAAGACATAAAAAATTTCCAACGATGTTTCCCATGAAAATTTTAGCCTTTATAATATACTATAATATAAATAACATACACCCTAAAAATTTTACAAAAACTAATAAAAAACTCTATTCATATAATCCATAAAAACAACTGTAATATATTTCAACCAAGAAAGAAAAACCGAAAACTAATAACAGTTATAAGTTGTATCAATCATTTTGCTATTAATGTTATCATTCATAACCATTGTTGATAGTATATAAATGTGAGTTCAATGAAGAAAAAATATTGAGTACCATTTAGATGATATAATAGAATTGAAATTGTAATCTCCTATTAATTTCTAAATACATAAACATACCATTTAATAATTTGATACATATAAATGTAACACTATTTTTCCATCAAAATATTGAAACATAAAAATTAAAAAAATATCCCATACATACCCAAGTGACTTTTAGTTTTATAATATTTTAGAATTAGGACAAACCCTTAACAACTAGGATTCATAAAAAAAACATGTTAATAGAAATAAACATCATCTCCCTCTATACCCATCTTTTCAAATTCCATATTAAGTGTTCAAAATATCCCATATAATTTGAATCACATAAAACCATTGTATACCAAAATAAATAAAAACATACTAGAGGAAAGGTAACAGATAATTGGTGAGTTCTATTGATCCATAAGTGTAAACATAGGAATTAACAATTACATGTCATCTGTAAGAATAACATTAGTATAATGGTATGATAAAATAATAAAATTTAATAATAAAAAATTAAGTGATTTACAACTTAGTGGTACCTAGATTATAAAAAATGATTCATGGCATAAATATTGATCAATGGAAATACTCATAGGAATCAATAGTCATGGTCCTTGGGATATCAACCTTGATCAAAGGAATCAATATAAAACAATACCATTTCCCCCATAAAAAAGTAAAAAATACATTTAATTAAACCTGAAATTATTATCAAACCTTTAAAAATAATATAATATCAATAAAACTAAATGAAATCATAAATAAATCATGATATAAACTTGGGGAACCATTTTCATATTACTCTTAAAAATGGAATAACTATCAAGGTTATACTTACAGTTACCATCATACTTAAATATAAAGTAATTGTCACAGTTACACTTTAAATAAATATCAATGTTATTCTTCGAATAACCGTATTATATCTTTCCCCATAATCCACTAAGTGGCTCTCCAAGAATTTTAGACATGACCTTAAGTTCACATACCTAAATGACAGAGGCAACCTACTAGCAGATAGGGTGCAAGGTGTGTTTGTGTAGATAATATTCCCCCATGATTCATATTGCATCACAATGAAAGATAATAGATATATACAATAGAAACAGAAAAGGACATAGAGTATCAGAATAATAAACATCCTTTAATAAATAACATGTACATAATGAATAATAATTATAAAAAAATCACGATGATTATCATGTCATGTAGCTATATAAAAATGATGTATCAGGAATATAGGGGTGAATATGTGTACCACATTATATAAAAAATAAAAAATACCAATAAATACATCTAATAAAATTATTATCATATTTTTAGATATCTTCTCCCATAATCCAACATATTACTAGGAGTCAAGCATGAAAAGTTAGATGCTTCCCTTTATCTATAATAGAAATTGTGAAGTCTTCTTAGGTACCAAGGACATACTAAGTAGGGTGTCAGATATACTCAGTAGAGAACAACAAAAAAGTGTCTATATCAATATATTCTAGGAATAAAAAATTAAAAGTTTTCCAATAATAATAAATGAAAGGTAATAAATAAATAAAATCCTTATATTGAGTTCTTTGTTCAATAATCGATTGACACTACCTTCTTCATCCTAATTAAGACGACTATAGACCAAGGTAAACCTATAAAATCAGGATAAAGTTTGATAATGGTTGGTCATAAAATAATCCTAACGATATGACCGAAATGGAGCATGGTATTTTTCTTTGTGGATGCATCCTTCAATTTGTTAAATCAATATTCTAATAATTCTATAAAGAAGGTTCCCAATGAACTTATATTAGTAGAATCTTAAGTCATCCAAGGGGAAACATATCAAGGAACCCATGTATCTCACAAAGAGAATATAATACAAAAATCCACAAGATTCATTCCTTGGTGATCCTTAAATGGAATCAATAGTGTCATTCCCAACATGGTGTAAAGACAATAACCTATGATTCCATCCATGGTATCTCACATTGGGGATCGAGTGTCTCTCATGGAATCGTATAACCATATATTCAATGAGCCTTTCTATGGTGACATCCCAATGTATTCAATATAACTCAGAAGGTGGTAAATAAAAATGTGGAAGGCCTCCATATGGAATACCAACTATCACCCCAACGTATGTACCATTCATTAAAAAATTCCAATTAATTTTAATGACCGAACCATCCAAGTAAATCCATAAATGCAATCCTATGTATCTCCCTCTTCTTTTTATGAACTTATTTTTAGCAATCTACATAACATATCATTTAACAAGGAATTGTATTTGTGATTACTTTTCAATGTTGTCCCCTTAATTTAATTCAACTCATTCGAGTGTGGCATAATTCCATGGGCCTAATGCATGGAAAAACATCTTTTTTAATTTGTTTCACCTTTCGATACAATAATTACAAGTGAAAAATGCATCAAAATATGTTTATACAATTTATGTTAAAGGGAAACCATTCCTTTGAGTAAATACACACTCGTAGGGTCGACTCATGTCCAGGTGGTCAACCAATTGGATAATTTTCCTCTATCGAGAACCGTATTTGGCATAGAAAGCAATTAAATTAAATTTATTTAATATTTTAGAGGGGTCACTAGAAAAGAACAGTGTACATCACAATGCCAAATGATATAAATGAAACTAAACACGAGGGAAATTAACTAAACACCTATGATCCTTTTTTAGATATCTCCCCTCCTAGTTTTATACCTTGGATCGAGCTAGAAAGGAAATAAATGGATAAACAAATCAATTCCCTAAAATTCAAAAAAATTATATTCCACAAAAATAGCACAATATATGGAATTAAAAACTAATAATTGAAGTCATAGGTGTTTAAAATATTCCATTAAAAATACAAAAAACCAATAATAAAGGAAATCGAGGACTAATGAGGGAGTTATAAAAATCTCTACCCTGGGGAGGGGGTACTGCATTGGGAAGCTGGGTACTTGAGAAAATAATAGGAGGAAGAAAGGATAAATAATTTAAAATATTTATATGGAAAATTGGTCATTTCGATTTTCATTTAAGGGTATCATGGATTTGTATCATGATTGTCTATGTCATGAACCAACCTTGTGACGTCCACTTCCCGAGGAACCCCATCTCATGGGTTAGGAACATGGTTTGACTAACCATGCAAAAGGAATGTGAAAGAATCTATCGCAAAAGTCTGAAATGATGTATGAGTGTAATGCCTGGCCCTCCTATATATGGACACACCAGGCAACCTTTCTAGTAACAAGGTGCCTCGCACTCTGGACTAGTACGATAGGACACAACCCATGTGTTAAACATGTTGTCTAATATCCCTTCCCATACTCCGGAACTATGGGCTCTGAATGATAGCTAGATTATCTCGAAACACCCCTTAACTTTTAAATAGAATTATTATTATAAAAAAGAGGGTTTCAGTGGTAAAAAGGGTGTCTGTAACTCTCATAAAATTTAGAACATAACAACCTACCATATTTAAAACAAATTTTCCTTGAGTTGACCTTTCAAGGATGGAAAATCATCATCTATGGAAATATCTATCATCTAAGAAAATACATTGAATTCATACTATTATGTATCAAAATATACATAGTTGGGGTTCCATATCACCCATACCAATAGACTGTCCAGCCTCTAAGAGACTTCATTCTATGATCAAATATTCATATTGGATGCTCTGCAAAGGATGCATCCTCCTCTAGAAAAATATATTTTGGTTTAAATTAATGAGATGGGATAGAATGATATTGGTGAAGCTATGATACATGGAAGACTTCATACGTGGAATGATACATCTAGGGTAACAACATCCAATATGCTACAAGGCTAAGTCTCTCCACAATGTTGAAATGACTAACATAACAGAGAAATTATAAGGCCCCAGCCTTAAACATAACATAATATTGTGTTTAGTAAAAAATTTACTTTCTTTCACATTGAGGATCTTTTCAAGTTTAGATTTTTAGATAATTAGGCAATCATTAATACAAAAGATTCTATAATCATACAAGTGGGTACTACCAAAATAGTATCCATTTTTTTAAAATATAAAACTATTAAAATAAAACATGATTTATTTTCTTGATAAAAAAATATTAATGACTTATTACTTTCTCTTAACCATCTTTATACACTTTGGAAAACATTTAAATAACATGGGATGATCACAAGAAATCACAGTAAGTGATAAAAAATAAGAAAAAAAACTATTAGTCCATGGATATTTTAAACCAGTGTTTTTTTTTCAACAAAATCGTTCTTTTACCCAATATAAAATACCTCATAAAATCATAAGATCCAAGAAAATAATTATTATAAATCAAAAATAATAAAAGTATCATATGGAATCTATATCATACTTACAATGTAGCTTTCATAGTTACATAGGTGGTAACCTAAAGGTTTTCGTTTGGAATACCCATCCCAGTATATTCCCTAAATCACATAGGAGAAAACCTATTATTTAACTCTGTTTCTTTTCCCAATAAATTAGAGAGCTATCACGGGACCACCCTCCTTTAGTTTATCATAGACCCATCCATATTCATAAGCAATTACCAAGAACCAAATCAAAATCACAACACATAAATCATGCATAAAAGAAACATAATATTTCCAAATTACAATCACAATATATCATTTCAAGATATTGACATAATCAAACCCTTTCGCAAAACCATTTTCACTACCAAAATACATTCTAATGAAATATAGAATTTATTTTACTTTTAAAAATAGTATGTCTTATAGTGGAATCCAAATATCAAATAATGGTTAAGGTGAAAAAGAATTCAATGTCACTGTTTACATTAAAAAACATTTATTTTGACGTTTTGAACCGAAATTCAAATACTCCATACAAAAATATTCATTTTAAAAATACCTTAAATGAAATTAATGATATAAGTAAGAGATAAGATATTCAAAATTCATTTCACAAGAGTTCACTCAATAAGGAAGAAAGATGTTTTTTAATCCAAATGATGGAAATATGGTTATGAAATTGCCTTATCTCAATTCTAACACCTTTTTAAAGTTTATTATTCATTTTATATTTCTTTTTTACTATGTTATAAAAATTACATAAATATTAATGTTCACATCAGATGTTTTGTTGATACTCTGTATTTGAGTTGAAAATGCACTTAGTATGAGGTCAATAGTCAATATAGTTATAGGTCTATTATCTTTAAAATAAAAAAACATGATAAAAATAACTAATATATTCATTAAATAATTATTCATAATAATCATTTAATAAAAACTAAAAACCTTGTTCAAAGAAATGGCAAGTCTTACGTACACATGAACACTATTTTTGTTTTTAATGTCGTATTGAAAGAGAAAAATTAATTGAAATGTATATAAATATGTACACATATTTAAAATAATTAAAGTGGAGTTAATATTTCTTATATATAATATATGTTTACTAAAAAAATCTTTAATACATTCCATGTGATTTTGGAACTAATCACATCATTTTGATGAGGCGGTAGTCCATAAGTTCCCAAACGAAATAGTCATATTGCAACAAAATGGAATGCATGAAGGTATGATGAATATAAGATTTATGGAATATGAATTAGGTTAGAATATATATATTGAAATTTTTTTAACCTAAAAATAGTATTAAGACGATCCATTAAATAGATAATTGAAACTGAATAATATCATTATTCACGGAGGTGATTAACTGGAATTACTTGGACAACAATTTCTGTTCTTTGAATAAGTGGAGTTGAGAAATAAAATGGATAGAAGATATTAAATTAAAAACATATAAAACAGTAATTAAATGATTATAGACTTATCATTAATTTATTGGTGATGTAGGTGAGGAGAAAGTAGATAAAATATATGAAATTAAGAGATTTACTTTGAGGATATTACCTCTTGAATATACCCATCTTAAAAGACCCTTGATGACCATAGATTTGGTATTTTGGTGATACCATTATATCATAGATGCAGGGAGGGTGATGAGTATAGTTTTGGGAAGATATTTGTGTTGATAAAATCTTCTTTGGGGTCGAATAGGTTGGTAGAGATGTAGTATTAATAATGGAGGAGTAGTGGGTTCAAGTGATTAATTTATCAATTATTTTATATTAAAATCTTACCATAAATAGGTGGGATTAAATTACAAAACATTTTCTTAAAATTAATGCTTTATATTCTTGTTAGGGTTTATCCAAACTTCAATAAACCAGTAAATTGTGTATTTTTTGTTTGTTAAGCTTTTTACTTTTAATTTTAACCAATGTTGAATTTTTTACATTTACTATGGTAAATAACACAGTAACTTTTTGATACACTACATATAAATTGATTGAAAAACATAATTCTAAACATATCATTCCAAATATATAATACATTTTACCTAATTCAATTTATATAACTAGAAAAATTACATTTAAAAATAATTTCGTAGATAAAACTAAAAAGTGGGTTTTTAATGTGAAGGGTTCAATTATTGAATTGTTTTTATATCTAAATTCAATTTGAAATTGATTCATATTTCGAAAAGTGAATTAAATGATAAATACATAATATATATATACTTTAAAACTAATTAAAAAGATAATCAATAATATAAATAAATTATAAAAAATTAATTTTTTAATTAAAATGCAGTATTTTTTCACTATTCATTTAAATATGGAAGTTATCATAAAGGTACCTGAAATTTTTACAAACATAATTTTGTTTTAATTATAGTAATGAAATGGTATATTTCATAAAAGTAAACATATAATGGTTTCTAAAACTGGATTTTTAAATTTGTTCTTCATCAAAAAGAGATAAGAGTACAATTTAAAATTTTTGAGAATGTAGCCAAAAATCGTATTTTTTTTTTCTATGTCCATAAAATTTATTACAAAAAAGTAAAAAATAATAATAATCACGTGTAAACATAATATAGTTAGATTATTTATTTCCATCCAACACTATGGCTAGGTGATAACTACCATTTAAAATTATAATATTAATATTTTATTTATTTTTGTTATAACTCAATCTTGTGTGTAATATAATACTTCAGAAAAACACATTGTTGCATATCAGGTAAGATATCTAACATATCATACCTTTAAAGAAAAAATAATTTATAATTCATAAGTAATAATTTATATAAAAATTCATTATTCTATAATTACCTATGATGTTACATCCTTCCTCTATTGGAAAATGTGTCCTCGCAATTTTATTCACTTCTCAAATTAGTGGGGATATTTATCCCTCATAAATGTTTAGGATTCCCATGTTTCCTATTCAACCATATTGTTTTTCGTAAACCCTTAACTTGATATATCACATTATGTTGAAACACATTCTCTTTGAGGTTATGAATCGTGATTAGTTGTTTCCCATAAGAAATATTCTCTTCCAACTCAACTACTTCTGCACTCAAAACATGAGATGAATTTGGAATAGGAATTCATAACCTTGAATCATTAAGAACATTGTATACTTGGGATAAACTAGAAGGTAAATACAGTCAGTATACATTTGATACAACTCTCTCTAATATTTCATAGGGCCCAATTAACCATGGACTATACATCCTTGTCGTACCAAAACACATTTTACACTTCCATCGATAAACATTGAGAATGACTTGATCTCCTACCTCAAAAGAAATATATATCCCCTGGTTTTCCAAATTTCTTTTCAAACTACTCTTAGATGTCCTCATATTATTTTGAATCAATTAATCTTTTTCTACAATCTCTTTAACTTATTCTTGTCACACCAACCTCCTTTCACCTACATCAGCCCAAAAACATGGAGTTTGACACCACTTTCTATATAATTCATCCAATGGTGTCATTTGTATACTAGAATGAAAACTATTATTATAAGAAAACTCGACTAAAAAATGATTTTGATCCCAACATCCTTGATAATTTATTGAACATGCACGTAGCATATCCTCCAAGGTAAAAATTTTTATTTTTTTCTGACCATCTAATTTAGAATGAAAAGATGTACTAAAATTTAATTCAATCCCCAACGACTTCATAAGGCCTTTAAAAAAGGTATATGTGGACATAAGATCACGATCTGATACAATAGAGAGAGGAACTGCATGCAACATGATGGTATCATTAATATACACTCGATAAATTTGATCTACAGATAATTAATCTCTAATAGGAAGATATTGATAAGATTTATTCAATCGATTAACAATAAACCAAATCTAATTGGTATGTATATAACACTTCATTAATCCCACTATGAAATCCATGGATATAGTTTCTAATTTCCACTCTAGCATTAGAAAATGATGAAGCATACACATCAGAAATTTTCATTCTGTTTTAACCTACAGACATGTCAAACACTTCACAGTAAAGTAATAAATATCTATTTTCATTAAATCCCACCAGTAAAATGCTTGAATATCTATGTAAATATTAATACTAATATGATAAACTGAAAAAGGAGAACAATGAGATTCATATAACGACTCTTTTATCAATTATGTATCACAAGGCACTCATAACCTCTTCCCAAATATCAAAATAAAATAATTCTTAATTTAAAATCCAAGTAAAGTAGCTTTATGAACCAATTATACCTTTTCATGAAATTCATTGTCTTCCTTTTGTTCTTGTTTAATTTATTTTGATAGATATGATTACAATGAAACTTGAAAAAAATAGAGGAATTTTTTGCACCAATAACTTCCAAGGAAAATTTCAACAAATAACTAACCAAAGGATCATGTTCCAAATTTAACATGTTTAATGTCGCATTAATTTTTCAACTCAAAGCATCAAACACATTATTTTTTTTCCTTGATGGTAATGAGTCATGAAATCATAATTCTTGATTAATTCTTTCTATATCCTCTATCTCATGTTCAATTATTTCTTAGTTAATATATACTTTAGACATTTTTTGGTTATTATATATTTCAAATTTTACTCCATACATATAATGCCTCTAAATTTTTAAATCAAAAAACAACATCAAATAATTTCAAATCATGTGTAGGGTAATTTAACTCATGTGTTTTCAATTGACCTGAAACATGTGTAATTACTTGATCATTTAAAATTATGAAACAACAAAGTCCTTTAAATAGATAATCACTATAGATAACAAATTCACCATTTCTGGATGGTAATTCCAATACTATAGAATTAAGTAATCATCTTTTAAATTCTTAAAAACAAAGATCACATTCTTTTTTCACAAATCACTTAACACCATTTAGAGTTAAATTAGTTAGTGGGCTAGATAATCATGAATAAATTTAAACAATCCTATGGTAATATATACCTAAACCAAGAAAAATATAAATATCGGTTATATTTTTGGGTCACAGACATTCTTTAACAACTTTTATTTTAGCAGGATCTACAGTTAGTCTATCTTCAGAAACAATATAACCATGGAATGATATTTTTGTAACGAAAACTCTCACTTCATCAATTTTCCATACACATTATTTTATTTTAAGGTTTTAAATACAACCCTTAAATTAATTTCAATCCCCTCTTCACATTTAGAATATATTAAAATGTCATAAATAAACACATCCACAAACATATCAAAGAACAAGTGGAATATTATTTTAATAAGATACATGAATAGAGTAGGTTCATTAGTTAACCCAAATGGAATAAATAAAAATTCATAATATCCATATCTAGTATGAAACATGGTCACCATACTTTCTTCTTCTTTTACTTTCATCTGATGGTAGCCTGACCTCAAGTCAACCTTTGAAAAATATAGTACTCCTTGGATCTGATCAAACAAATCATCAATATGAAGAAAATGATACTTTTGATTAGTTTTTATGTTATTCAAGGATGTACAATCAATGAAAAGCCTCATTGAACCATATTTATTTATAAAAAACAATATAGGATCACTCCATGGTAATGTTCTAGGATAAATGAAACCTTTATCCAATATTTCCCAAAATTTATTCTTTATCTCCAAAATTTCTATGTGAGTGATTCGGTAAGGGGATTTTGAAATTGGATTTTCATCATGAAATAAGTAAATAGTAAATTCAATATCCTAATTAGGTATAATACTATGAAACTTATCAGAAAAAAATATCAAGATATTTATTTACCACATGCACATCATTAATATAACAATTCATTTTTATTCAATTATATGTTTATGATAACATTAATTGACATATTTTAATATACTCTCAACTTAAAAATATGTTATCAATGGTAAGGGTTAATTCTTTTACACAAACTGAATGACTTTCTAAAAATAATCTTATTTATCTATAGAGTAAATCTTACTATAGTGAACAGAAATCCAATCCATAACTATAATAACATCAAAATCTTCTAGAGGAAAAACAATAAGGTTTGTAGGTAAATTATTTCCATAGATAAAGATAAGAATATTCTTATAATTTCTTTTTATCTCAACATTTCCATGAGGTGTTTTTACCATAATTTGTAGATTCATTTCATAAGTTGAAATTTCCAATTTTGAGAAAATTTCCCATACACGAAAGAATTTATAGAAATAGAATCAAAAACACATTGGAATAATTAGAGAATATAATCAATGTACATGATATCACATCGTTTTATTTCTCAACATCTTCTTAAGTAGTTAAAAAGGATTTCACCACCCTTTTTTCATATATTCTAGATCTTTCCCTTTATTCAAGTTCTTCTTTAGACACTTTTTTAAATAATGACTCATCACATTAATCATAATACATTTTACAAAATGTGAATCACATTTTGTTTTACCACATACATTAACTTTTTCAATTCATTTTCGGGCCTTATTCCCCATTTTACCACATCCAAATCAGTTAATAGAATTCATAAGGACTTCTCTATTGTTTTTTTACCACAATTTTCACAGATTCTAAACATATTTTTCTTACCATAATATTTTTTTGATGAATTTTTCTCATTAAACTGCCACTTTTTCATCTTATTTTTTTAAATTTTTAATAACACATGATCATATACAAACTCTAATTCTATCTATCCACATATAGAAAAAGTTATTGGTATGTTTTAAACTCACGATAAGACAATTCCCTTCAATAGATTGGATATAATCCATAAGAAAATTGATTGATTTTACTATCAATATCCTTGATGAAATTAGAAGAATACATTTCTATTATTTAATGTTTCATCATATGAAGTCATAAAGTAATCATATTTCATCAATTCCATTATTATTTTTACAATCAATGTCGAATTGACTTGGGATAATTTTTCTCAAGAAATATATTTTTCAATTCTTACCAATAAAGAAATTTAATATCATCAGTATCCCTGATATTATTAACCATAGAACCCCACTGATCAGCTACAAATTTATAATGGTAAAGAGTATGTCTAACATTTGTATTTTATGAACACCCCATTACATTGAAAATATTTTCTAGGAATTTAATCCACTCTTCACCTAGAACGTGATCAAATGTTTTTCTGAATGATGGATGATGTTTACTCATGAATTGATACACTACTGAAATGTTACTATATGGTTGATTTTGATGATCTCATGCTTGGATACCACCACCATTTATCGCCTGAGTCAACTGATTTGTCACTATAACAAACTATTCAGTTCTGTTTTTGACTATCCCAGGTTACATGTTTGGAAGTATGTTTTCCTTAGGATGTATTCCTAGCATAGGTTCCTTATATCCTCTATGGGAACCCATTTTGATCATACAATTCATAGACAAAGAAACACGGTAATCTTTAAATTCTATATCATTTCAATTTTACCATATAATAAAAATCATTTCTGGATTATTTATCAAAAATAACAAAACTCATCATATTATCTAAATTAATCATTGATACCAACTATAAGGCTCCATCCATAAACATTACATAATACTGAGTTAAGTTATAAAATCAATTTCTTTCACATTGAGGATATTTTTAGGTTTATAGTTTTATATAATTAGTCTATAATTAATACATAACATCCCATAATCATACAAGGGGATAATCCAAAAATAGTATCCATTTTTTAAAATATAAAAATTTTAAAATTTAATATGATTTATTTTCATTCTAAAAATTCATCTTGACTTAATAATTTCAGTTGCCAGTCCTTATACCAAGTGGAAAACATTTCAAAAACATTGTATGAGGAAAACAATCTCATTAAAATATATAAAATAAGGGATTAAACTATTAGTCCATTAATATTTGAAACTCAAGAAAACATTTTCAGAAACTCATACTTTTCACCCATAATAAAATACCATATGAAGTCATAAGATTAATAAAATTACTTGATAGACATAATAATTTATAAAGGTAACTTGTGGAATCCATACCATACTTAAATTTTAGATTTCACATATATATATAGGGAGTAACCTTCATGGTTACGTTTGGAATACCCAACAAATTATATTCCATAAATTTCTTAGGAGAACCCCTATTGTTTAACTCCAACTCATTAACCAATGATCTGGAGAGCTATCACCGGATCACACTCCCTCTATTTATCATTGAACCACCCATATACATTGGTAATTACCCATAACCAAAGCATAAGAACAACATATAAATCATTCATACATGAAAAATAACATTTCCTCAATGTTATCACAAGATATAATTTCAAGATATTGACGTAATCAATCTCTCTTAAAAATAATTTTCAATACCAAAATAAATAAATAATGAATATAGTATTTCTTTTTATTTTAAATCACTTAAGTCTTATAGAGTAATCCAAATATAAAATAATGGTTATGGTGTCAAATAATTTATCATCATTGTATACATTAGAAAAACATTATATTTGTAGTTTTGTGCGCAATGTGAAACACTACATATTAAAATATTCCATTTAAAAAAATTAATTAAATTATATATTTAAATAAAATATTAGTTATTAAAAATTAATTTTAAATCAAATGGTTTAATTACATAATCATGATATAAAATTTTAACATAAAGGATAGAAATTATGTTAAGAAATTCCTATACCTCATGCCTGACTCGTTTCATAAATTATTTATCTTCATGAATAATAAACTATTGTTAAATTATAATTTACTAAAATCATTTTTAATGTTTATTAAAATATCAATATCAATTATTACAATGTTATAACAATTCAATAATTATTTAATTTCATGTTAGATGATTTGTCTATATTCAATACTTGAGTCAAAAATGCACTTGGTATGATGTCAATACTCCATGTGGTCATAAGAATATTATCTTCAAAATAAAAAACATATCATTAATATCTTATATATTCATTATATAAGTAATTATAGTAATTATTTACGACAAACTAGAAACAATATTTGTTGAGATGGTAGGTCGTACGTACGTATCAATGCTATTTTATTATTTCATATCATATTAAAAGAGGGAACTATAATGAAATGTATATAAATATGTATAAATATATAATATAATTATAGTATAACTAATATATCATTTATATAATATAATTTTACTAAAACAATCTCTAATACAATCCATGGGATGTGTGAATGAATCACATAATTTTGAGGAGGTGGTAATCCACACCACCCAAAACGATGTTATCATAAAACAACAATACATAACACATGAAGTTATGATTAATATAAAATTTTCAAAATATTAAATAGGTTTTAATATCAATATGTATATATTATTTAATCGACAAATTTCAATTTAAAACCATCCATGAAGGTGGTACAGGAAAGGGAAAAAAATTATTCATAGTGGTGATTAACTAGAAAATTTTGGAAAACTATTTCTTTTCTTTGAATAAGAGGGACTGAGAAAAAAATGGTCATGAGATATTCCATTATAAAAATAAAACATCAGTATTTAAATAATTTTTTAGTTATAATTAATTTATTGATTAATTTAGTGTGGATAATGTAAAAAAAAGAAAATAAATTAAAAGAGGTACTTTGAGAAAATTACATCATGAATATCCCCTCCGTGAAAGACCCTTAATGACCATGGATCTTGTGTTTTGGTTAGACCAGAAGCACCTGG
The DNA here is from genome assembly GCA_963277665.1 of Viscum album. Classification (NCBI taxonomy): domain Eukaryota; kingdom Viridiplantae; phylum Streptophyta; class Magnoliopsida; order Santalales; family Viscaceae; genus Viscum; species Viscum album. The sequence continues at coordinate 111,776,658 of OY728156.1, read as the reverse complement.
ACATGAGTAGACTGAGGATGAGAGGTTTTGGTAGTGATTTTAGGATATTAAAGGATTTTTGGGTTGAATGATGGTGGTGGAGAGGTGGTATTTATACTTGAGGAGAGGTGGTATCAAGTGATAGTTTATTTATTATTTTATATTAAAAGATAACCATATAAGGGTGAAATTAAATTCCACCAATTTTTCTTATAATTAATGTTTTATCAAATTTTTAGGGTTAATACACACCACAAACCACCCTTAAAATTTTAATTTTTTATGTATGTTAATATTTTAAATTTTAAATTTAACCCTTTAAAAAAAATCTTTTAATATGGTAAATAATTATTTACCATGATAAATTTTTATACCCTTAAAAAAATTGACATTAAAACCTAATTTGGTACTTTATAATCAAAATATTCAATCTATTTTACCTAATTCAACTCAAATAATTAGGAAAATTATATTTAAAAATAATTTCGTAGATAAGACTAATAAACACATTTTTAATGTTAGACGTTCAAATTAATGAAGTGCTTTTATATCTAATTTCAATTTGAAATTGATTCCAAAAACCAAATTTAGATTAAATAATAAAAATAATATAAATATACTAAATAAAAAATTAAATGAATAATTTAAAAATATAAATAAATTAGATGAAAAAGTAGTTCTGAAAAAATGCCATATATTTTCACTACTCATTAAAATAAGAAATTTATTAGAAAAATTCATAAAATTTATCCAAAAAAAATTCATATACCTATTTCAAATATGATATTTATTTTTTAAAATTTCCTATATAAAGGTGTTGAAATTATATTTAAAATAGGTTCTTTATCAAAAGGAGGTAAAACTACCATTTAAAAATATTAGAGATTTTAAGCCTATAATTAAATTTATTCTTATTTTAGGTCAATAAAATTTATTGGAAGAAATTAAAAATAATTAATAAACTTGTGTAAAAATAATATTTTTTATTTCTATTCATTTCCTCCAATACTACATCTAGGTATTAACTACGATTTAAAATAATAATATTAATAGTGTAATTTTTAAGAATAACTCAATATTGTGTGCAACATAAGATTTCAGAGAAGCCCATTATTTTGTTTTGGGTATACCATCAAACACAACATACGCATTAAAGTAAAATTAATTTATAATTAATTAATATTAATGGAAATGAAAACTTAATAATCTATAATTACATTGTATGTTACAAAATTAGATTTCCATATATCTAATTATTTCTACGACCTAGTCTAGGTGGTAATAATAAAAATACCTGATGTCCCGCCTCAAACACAAGAGATCAATGTCAAAAATCAGTATAACTATTCTGACTGGAATAAGATATATCTGTATGTTTCAGAATCAATTTTACTAGCACTGATGTCTCTTGAATGAGTTGAGGACCCGCTAGTGCTACATCAATTTCCTCTAAGTAGCACAAGGGTGAATGGAATGTTCTACCATAGAGGGCCTCATATGAATCCATATGAATTATCCCCTGAAAGATATTATTGTAGGTAAAATTTATAATAGGTATTTCATTTTCCTATAATCCTCTAAAATAAATAATTCATGGCAGGAGCATGTCCTCTTACACTCATATTGTCTGATCAAACTACCCATCATTTCGAGGGTGATAAGATGTAATCTAGAGCCCCTGTGAACCATGTGCCTTCTGCAGGCCCTACCATAACTGTGATCTAAACCCTATGTCTTCATCTAATATAATGGAATTTGTAACATCATTAAGTCTCAAAATATCATGGATATAAATATTCCAATGTTCATCTACTAATATGATCTCTTGGCTTGGTAGGAATTGTGTGGCCTTGGTTAACCTGTCTATGTTCACCCATAATACATCAATTCCATTAGTGGATCTCAGAAACCCTGCCATGAAATCCATAGAGACATGATTCCATTTTCACTACAGTATAGATAATGGTTGTAGAAATCAAGAAGGATGTTAGTGCTCTGACTTCATCTATAGATAGGTGGAACACCTCGTCATGAAAATTTCAATCAACCTGTTCAGACCTTTCCACAAATACTGATGATGTCTCAGTACATATAGGTAATCCCAGAGTGAACCACCAAAAAAAAGTTTGATATTCTAGAATCAACTCGTATTGTATGTCTACAGGCACACATACACACCCTTTAAAGAGTATATTCTCATTCTTATCAACATCCCAACCAATTATTGGGTAATCACCTGAAAAACTCTCCCTTAGGTTGAGGACCTTTTGATCTGATAGATTCCTCATTCTCACTTTCTCAAGAAGGGAGGATGTTACTATTAAACCACCTAAAATATACTACACATGATATTCTTTAACCTCTAGGTGAACTTTCATAAACGAAACTAACAAGTTCCAGGCACTGATGGCCTACTAGATTGCATGTATCCAAGTCTCCCAACTGAGGGAATCTGCAACTGCATTACCATTACTATGTGTAAAAGTATCTTTAAAATCAAATGATTTCAAGGAATATAACCACAAAAACTACATGAGATTAAGATCATGTTATGTATATTTGTATTTTATACATTTATGATCCATGTAAATAATGAACTGGTCAACCAATAAATAATTACTTAAGCAATATATATCATGAACCATGGATTCTAGATCGACGTCATGTGTTGGGTAATTCTGATCATAAGGTGTTAGTTGGTAGTACATGTATACCACATCCTTATAACCCTAAATCAAAAGTTATCCTATTATAATAACTAATGAATCACGATAAATATTAGAGAATCTACCCATCTCTGGTAGAATAAGGAACAACTCTAATGTTTAACTCCCCTTCAGGTATTAAAAGGCTTTCCTACAATCTGCTGGCCATTCAAATTTCACACCCTTATTATTCAAGCCTATAAATATAACTTCCAATAGTGATAAATACTAAAATAATCACATATATTAGCTAGATATACCCATAAATCTATGTTTGTGAATGAAATTTTTGGGCTTCTCTAAAGAAACTACAACACTCACCATCTCTGGGCTATAGATACACCTATGAATGAGATGATATGAACCATGAAGTAAACCTTGTCAATCCAATAGTGAAATTTAATGATACATTAATATATATGGTGATCATATACTGTGTTCAACATGAACTCAATATGGTTGTATTGGTCATGTATTTTGAGAGAATACACCAAGGTTTCTCCCACAAACACTACCAAAAATGAATCTAGATATGGGTGAAAACCCATATTCATCTAAGAAATAAATACTTTTAGTGAATTCATATTTCCAATAGGCATAAAAAATACTTTTACAATATTTAATTACTATATAATTATGTACTTGGTATTACTTATTTCTTCACATAGACTTATTCGTTTCCTTACATCAAATATATCTTAGAGAAAACAATCACTCATCAGAGTCGTGTGAAGAGGTCATCCTTACGAGGAATTGGGTATATATTCATTACCATAAACTTGTTAAACCATATATATTCCATGAATAACCCAAGGGTATCATCCAACTTATAGGTGAAAAGGACAAGTGGACCCCATAGAGAAGTAATGGGTCATATGAAACCCTTTATTTCTATGATTTTCAGCTGCTTCTTGAGTTCCTAAAGCTTAGTTGGTGTCATATTATAGATATGAATAGAAACATGTGATGAACGTAGCACTATATTTATGTTGAAATCAACCTCTCTCATAGGATGAAATCTAGAAAAATCATCCTTGAATAATTCTTTGAAACAATCCACAATTTGAGGGAATTATACAAGCCTTATTACTTGATCGCTCATAAAGGGACTTTCAATATAGGCTGTCACCCTTCCCAAACCATGAAACATATGGAAATATATAATTTAATGGATATCCCATTCTACCTTATGAATATAATCACTTTCCTTATGTTATGTAAATGATACCCTCTGGTGATAGAAATCAACACGGGCTTGATAATTAATTAGTCATTCCATACCTAAAATTACATTGAAGACAATCATATTGAGGAAAATGAAATTCCACAATTAATTATACCATCATAATTAAAAGGGTACACATTTCACTATCATACACTCTATGATCAAACTCTTATTGGTGTGTTGAGAGTCATCATGCCATAAGAGTACTTCATTTTTAGGCTCAAAATTCCCATACTTATACCAGTTATGAAGTAGTATTATGCACCTATATGAAATAAGTTATAAACTCAAATATTGTATACAAAAATAGTAACTCATAATGTCGAAGGCCATGTATAATTTTCCTTAGGTGATGCTCATACTGCATAGATATGGCCCAAACTACAGCCCTGGGATGCAACCTGACAAGCCTGGGTACGTCTGATCAGCTGATGTAGAACCATAGATGTCTGAGTACCTCAGACACATCAAACTCCAAGACTTTATTATCTTATAGTATACTATATATTAGTGTAAAGGGGTTCTACTGGTCCTATACTTAAAATCTATGTCATCATAGATCCCTTCTCACTTTATATAATATTGAATGTCTGGAAAAAACACTGATGGGGACTAATCCTATTGCAAGCTTGGCACCTGATCTATTTTCACATGAAATAGTGATTTTTATTGCCTTACCTTCAACATTGGTGACACACCACATAGTTTTCAGTGTTTGTAATTTTTAGGGAACTTACCCTATGTGCACACTCAAAACAAAACATCATACTACTAAATAAATTGTATCCCTTCCTATAAACTGAATTTTATTGGATCACATTTCCCCTTATCTCATGTTATTCTTTATGTTGTGGGCCCAGTTAACTGTTAATTAATACACAGTCATCCTCATAACATTAAACTTATATTGCATTTCATATGGAATCCCATCCTCATATTCTATCAGAGTCATCAACTCATCACCAGTCAGAGTTAGTGTGAAATACCGAAGCTTGGTGAAACCAGTCTAGTACTCCTTCACCAACATGGATCCCTACTGTAGGTGCATAAAATATCTATCATGTTTACTTTCAATGTATATGGGAAGAAGTATTCATATAATATATTATGAAATTCAATCCAGAGCATACACTGATTAAAATTGGCCTGAGTAATGAAATACCAAAAATTCATAGAGTAATCTCAGAGGATATAAGTGTTGATCTTGTACCTACATAGTAAAGGAATCTCTATATAATTGAATATCAATAACCTAGCCTCCTATAATACTATGATACCTAATGACCAACATCGCCTATGATGGTGGGATGATATTTCTATTTAAATTACTGAGTAATCTATTCCATGGTAGGGGCAGGTCAAGGATCACATTGTACATACATTATAAAGTAGAAATATCTATCTAAGAACAGATCATCAACACCTAGAAGATGATCTACTATATGTGCCTTATGTGGAAAAATAGGGGGTAGTATATGTGGTTTAGGACACACCGCTCCTGGATCATGGTCGTTTCCACCCTCTTAGTGTATGACCCAGGGACGTTGTTCTGACATAGGTCTAGAATTTCCAAGGAAACAGCTCAAAAAATATTCCACAATAAAAGATAAGGAACCATTAAAACCGAAAATGAAAGGTACTAGGCCTTCCTATAATGAGTCACGACTCTCAGCCTACTTCTATGCTAGGTCTAGGTGATAAAGAAGATCATATGAGTCTCAGGAGACAGTTCCCACTACTTACTAAAAAGGTAGGGTCACAGTCTTTTTCTTTTATAACATAGTAGAGTTCCCATTATATAAAGATTCAATTAAATGGTATAGATGAAAACACCCTTTACTTTTCAATTTAAATCCCCATTTTGTTATAACCTTTTCTTTTCAAAAATTTAATTTATTTAAACTCATTTTTGTATATATGGATATATATATATATATATCAATATTGTTAATTGTGTCACCGTTACCAACTTATGTGGGCTCACACTTCTTATAAATTTCAATTGTTAAGTCAAATAACAACTAAATAACACTTAATTATGTTACCAATATGTACTAGGTAATTTTTATTGATTTTATTTAATGAACTATGACTCAAAAATTATAGAAGAACGGTATTCATAAACTACAATAGACATTAATCAATCAAATTAAGATATAATTCATCCCTTAAAACTATTGGATCGAGGAGGAAACATGGAATAGTTGGTTAATTAAAGTTTTATCATCAATATATGTTGGGAAATAAATTATATTGATGTAAGAACATTGATTAATTAAATTATTTTATCCCTTCATGAGATATTGACACTTTTCAATATATAATAAAATCAAGGCACCCACAATAATAACATGCATTACAGAAAATTCACATAGTAATATAAAATTTATAGGGAATAATTCATGAGACGTAAATACTCAAGTTAATAATAAGATGTTTGAGATGTTACCTATATGTTATACTAGTAAAAGGAAGGAGGAACCCATAATAATAACAGTATAAAAAATATTAACATAAAAAACATGTGCATCACCCCACAATGAAGTCAATGCAACTATAATAGACACCATCCAAAATAGTAATGACATGTCATTTGTATCTTTGGTTTTCCCTATATAAGGGTTAGATACTCCCGGTTATAGGATCATTACCAAATTATGATACTTTCATGTCTCTTATCTAAAACCAAAACAGTAATACAAAAATAAAAAAGGTCAGCTCGGTTTCAACTTTGTAGCATCCTACCCAAAAAATCAAAATAGTTTTTCCCTAAGATGGTTGGCCAAATGACCTAATGTGTGCCTCCTCGTATTCCAGTGGCAGCCGAAATGTTTTGGGGGACTAGGGTGTGTTCATGGGGAGACTATTTCATTATGTTTCAAAGTGCATCATATCTGTTGTTAATAGATATAAACATCAGAAACATAAAAGAAAAACCAGTAATAGACTAATTAAAATCCTTCAATAAATAATATATGTAATATTAATAATAATTATATATTAAAATGAATATAGTGATCATTTTATTTATATATAAATAAATAAATTACACTAAATATAGGGGAGAAGGCATATACCACATTTTATTCCAAAAAAGAAGACAAATACTATTTCTACTATAATCTTGATCATAGCATCAGTATTATAATCACATACTCCATTCATGTATTGGATGTTGGTCATCATAATTCAAAAGCTTCCCTTTATCCACAACAACAATCATGATGTGTGCTTGGGTACCATGGGTAGCCCTAGAAGGGTGTGAGATATACTCAATAGTCTACCAGCAACTGTGTCCAGATAAATCTAGTCTCTCCATATAAAATAATCAGTGTGAAAATAATAGTAAATGAAAATAAATAAATAAATAAATACATTAGACAAGGTTCCTCATGGGCACCCATCTAACACTATTCGGTTTGGCCTAAGATGGTTTCCTCTAAACCAAGGTCACTCTATACAAGTATTATATAGTGTGAATACGGGTCTATATAAAATTAGCATAAAGAGAGGACCAAACCCAATCATGTTATTTGGATTAGAGGGTGCATCCATCAATTTATTAAATCATCATTCTTACAATTATATAAATAAGTTTCCTCTTGAATTTAAATAATTAGCATCCTAGGACCTTCCAAGTAAATTCATATCAAGGAACCTATGTATTACACTAGGAGCATAATAAATACTCAAATCCATAAGTTTCTTATCCATGATTTTCCATAAATGTAATCCATATTATCATTATCCTAATGGTTAAAATAAAATAACCTTCATGACTTTCCCATGTATATCGCATTGTAGATCGAGTGTCTCTAGTGTCATGGTATAACCATATTTCCCCTGAGCCTATCATGGTGAATCTAAAAGGAAACCAATATCACTTATAAGGAGGGGAAGAAAATGTATGGTGATCCAGACTAAGGAATACCATGTATTTATCATTATATATTTACCATTCATAAAAAAATGAATTATAAACCATGATGAAACTTTTCAAGTCATTCAATAATTGGAATCCATTTTATTTCCCTCAAAATGTTATGAAGTGAGGTTTATCTGAAACAAGTTATATCAAATAAAAGGAAATTTTATTTATGATGCCTCAGCTAATTTTACATCTTCATTTAATTTAATGTATTCTGCTATTTCATATTTCATTTGGCCATACTCATGGACAAACATATTTCTTAAATCATTTCATTGTCCAATACAATAATTACAAAGTAAAACACAAAAAAGGGTTTAAAGAGTTTAAGTTAACGGGGACTTAGGACATTAAGGAATAGAACACCCATATGGTTTGTTAATGCCAAGATAATAAATCATGGAGTTGATTCACTACAATCTAAGACTGTATTTTTCTTGTACAACCATTAAATTTTTTATATTAAAACATTTTTGTGGGATAGAGAAAATGATATGTTGTAATAACAATGATGGATTATATAAATGAAACTAAAAAGGATGGAAAGGAACTGAACCCCCTATCTTAGATTCGTTGCTCTCTCCTCATCCTGTTTTAGGACTTGAATTGAGCTAGCATAGGATAAATCAGTAGAAAAAATCAGTACCCATAATATAAGGAAAATGATATCACGCCATAATAAAGAAATAGATGGAAAAAAATAAAACAGGAATATAAGGATGTGGAGCAGATATATTATCAAGAGTATTCCAACACACATGATGGGGAAGGAAATAGAGTTCATATGTGGGAGTTATCAAAATCCCTATCTTGAGGAGTGGTCGAGAGATTCTAGTGGCCGACTATTACTGAAAATTATAGGAGGAATAAGGGTTAAATAATTTAAAATATTTCATGGTAAAATGTTTCATTTCCCCCTTCATTAAGGGTTCTTTAAATAATAGATACATGGTTGGCCAAGCAATGATCCAACCTTGTAAGAACCCATGCCTAAGGAACCCCCTCATATAGGTTAGGTGATTGTTTTGACTAACCATGTGAATTCCTTGAAAACAAACAGAATAAAAAAAAATTCCAACATTACAAGGGAATATTTCCTAGATCTCATGGTTTCCAAAAAACTATGGGGCATTTCCAGTGTACTAGGTTCCTCAATCGGTTGAGTTGCATGGTTATCACTAAACATGGGCTAACCATGTGTTTAAGTATGCCTACCCAAAATTTAGAGATCTATGATTTGAGTGATTTCTAGACACTCCCAGAATATCCCATAGAATTTATAATTCATTATTAGAATAAATTAGTAGGTTTTGAATGGTAACATTTCTTTCATAGCTCTTTGAAAATTCAGTATATTAGAACCATTCATAGTATATTCCAATAATCTCTTATGAGAAACGAAATCAGTTAATTCCATACATTAAATCAATGAATTAAAGATCCATAATATGATCAACCACCCTAATTTTATAATGGAACAACCCATAATCAGAATAATTCTTATAACCATAACATTCATAAATTATATAGAGATTTCATTTCATATTAAAAGAAACTGAAACAACTTTTATTCCTTCAATAACATGACTAACCCATAAAAATGATGTAATTTCCATAACAATCCCATCGAAATAATCTTAATATGTCAAAAGAAATAATGAGGATGAAATAATTAAAAAATATCACATTTTTTTAATAACTATCATTATATTTGTTATGTTGATTAATGGAAATACCACTAAAATATCACTAAAGTCATTCTTGAAAAAAAATAAACTTATTTTCCTAAAAAATATAAGTATTATTTTTTTAAAATCATTTTTCATTGAAAATATATTTAGAATATTTTAATGTATTCCAAAACTAAATTTTGGTTTATGATAGTGGAAAATCCATTTAGGTTATAAATGTTCAAAAATAAACAATGTTTTTAAACATTTTTTAAAAATGAGTTTAATGTGAACCATTTAGAAATGATAAAAAATTGAAATTTTAATTTCATTTTAAATAAGGAAATATAATATTTTAAATATATTTAATAAATCATAAAGTTTTATGAATCAACATATTTCAATACATTTTTGGAATTCTAGAAGTAAAATATAATGACTCTCGATATAATAGAAGACAGAAGTTCGGTATCACATAAAAACTATATTGTTGATGTTTATTAAATAAATTATAGATGAAATAGAAATTATAAATATAAACCACATTCCAATCTAGAGGATAATAAAATATATTTTTTTGATGAAAATAATGACATTTGATTTCCCACAAAGGAACCTTGAACATAAATAATATCACAAAGAAATGGATTTTAACATAATGTTCTTAATATTTTGGTAAATTTTAAGTCATAATCCCCAAGAAAAAACAAATTCAATTGATACATTAAATATTATTATCATAAGTATATTTATAATATATTATATCATGGGGTAGTATATATAAATCATAAATAAATATAGGTTCATATCATAAACATATTCCCCAAGGAAAGAAAATTGATATGTATAAATTGTACAAAGATCATATCATTGAATTAAAATTTAATCAAAGAAGAGATTATGGGAAAAAATATAAAAATTCTAAAAAAATGAAATACATAATAAAATAATTTTGATCTCAATTTACACATAATCATATCATAATAATGTAAATGAAGATGATTTACACACAAGTGGAGATAAATTGAGTTTAGAAACCCTTTAACCCATGGTAACATTCATGTAAAATCCACCTGGAAAAAATAATTCAAATTAAAACAAAATATATAATAATGTATGATTTTTCATGATATAATATGAAAAATTGTACCATATAGACCATATCAAATAATTTTTTTCATAACATGAAAATATGCTTCAAATAAATGAAATTGTGATTAAATCTTTAACCTCGAGTATAACTCTTCAAATACATTAATAATATTTCAATCAATAATATTATGTTTTTTATTTACGTCTTTGAAAATATTTTTCATGTTTATTATACCTTGTATTTTACCTATTGAATTGTTATAAACAATTACTTACTGTTTTATTCTCATGGAAGTTTTTTGGTGATATTTAATTCATAAGTCAAAAATGACATCAGTTGGGTTAATATGATCAAATATGTCATTATTAAATAATCTAATGAATAATAATCTTGAAATAATTATCATTTATATACATCTATTTTTCCTCTAAATCTAACCATCAACTATTCTTATGAGATTTTAATACATTACAAATGTGTAACATTTCTATTTTATCAACGTTCTTTATTGAAATATGGTATGTGAAATTTCATCACAAAATAGTGATAATTTTATACTAAATAACATATTATATAAATATATAACCTCATATATATCATCCATGGAATGTGTTACTGAAACATTAATCACATTGCTTTCAGGAGGTTGTAGTCCATACATACGCACAAACGAAATTATAAATTTTTAGGGAATGGAATTATATAAAAAAATGATATATTTTTTACTATAAAAAATATAAATATTTCATTAATATCATATATAATCATTATATCCATAATTCTAACCATAGTTGAAATGTGATGTCGGAAAATTAATTACATTGTTTTGAGAGGCGGTAGTCCGGTATACAGGAAATTGACTATTTCATTTACAATTTGATGGAAGAGGTTATAAATATCGGTAGTGTCATTAACATAGTAAAATTTCAAAATATTTAATATAATTATTTCATTATTTCATCATGTTAATTTTATATTTATATAGGTGTAATAAGAAATAAAACAAAAAACATTCGATAAAATGTTATACCTCTTCTTCGACAATTTCTTTTGTTTTACACCTTAAGACCCCGATGATTGGTATTATTCCTAAAAAAAGGCTCTAAAACATGGGGTGAGATATTTTTAATGTTTTTTTGATGGTATTGGTTTATCCAAATGGTTCTTAATGTGTGATGGTCTGAGAAGAGGAGGTTCCCTTTCATAAGATAGGGGAGGGGAACTGTTGGAATTTTACATAATATTAATTTAATATAAATTAAATTTTGATTTCTAAATTTCTCAAAATTAATAAAATATTATTATAATATTATTATTAGTCAAAATAATCTCATAAAATAATTTTTTTACATTTTTTAAAACAAATTTGTACCCTTGACTTTTTTGTTCTAACCTATCAATAACACATTGACACTTACCATGACTATAAATTTTTTTAATCATTGAGGGTTATGATAGTCAAAATAATTGAAAAAAACCCATAAATTAGTTGTGGTTAATATTTTAAAGAATATAATAATTAAATTATTGATGATTTAAGTTTTAGTAATTTTACATAGTTTAGTAAATTATTATTTTAACTAAATATCAATAATTCCAATTTTAGAACTATTCATTTGAATTGAATTTTATAACATCATCAAAACATAAAAAATTAAAATAAAATACTTTATTACGTCACTATAATGTTATATTGTTTTATTAAATTAACGGGACACTTTTTTTAAAAATTATAATGCTATTATTATTTTTTATATTATTTATTTAATATTCACATCAATTGAATAATTATGGCATTAGAGTTTTGTAATAATTTATCCTAATTATTTAATATCTAAAAAGTAAAAAAATTTATTAATATTTAAAAAAATTATTTCAAATATTAATTATGACAATACATTTCCTCTAGTTTTCCACAACGTTTAAAATATTTTAGTTATTAAAAACAGGATTTTGGTATTTTTTTACTTTTATTTAATTAAAATATAATAAAGGTTATAATTACATTAAAATGGAATAATGAGATAATTTAGCCAAATAATTTATGATTACAAATTAAATTTATGAAAATATTATAGTAATTTTCTAGTTAATATGATATTATTTGTATCACTTAAATTCTAGGCTTACCCAAACCATGGTAAATAAATTATTAATATTACATTTCATGATGTACATAAAAGAACAGGGATATAACAAATAAATTTAACCCCATTAATTTAAAATGTATAATACCTTTTTTGAAAAATTATATAAAAAACATTTCAGAAATATCTTTGAAATTAAATCAGGAAAATTTGATGAAAAACAATTTTTCAGAAAAAAATTACTTTTTTAATTAAGTAATGTTTGTGTACCAAATCCATGTATAAAATTAAATTGAAAAATATTTTAAATATTTCAAATCTAATTGAAATAATTATATTTTAAAAATAATTATAAATATATTTTTTAAAGTAATTTTTTTAAGAAAATATAATTTTCAATAAAAATCTGTATTTTCACTATTTGTTGAAAATAAATATTTTCTGAAAAAGTTAAAAATTTAGCCATAGGATAATTATGATTTTATGATTTACAAATAATATATATTTTATAAAGAAATAGTTTATAAATTTTTAGGAAATTTATTAAATAATTCTCGCACAAAATGTAATAAAACCACATTTTTTTTGGAATTCATATATTTGTAAAATAAAATGGTCATACTAAATATTAAGTTCTTATTTTATAATAATAATTAAAATAATATATTAATTATAAAATTTCTATATATATAATTTTATTTAGTAATCTTTATACCCACTAATTTAATTATCGGGTTATAAATTTCTTGTTTAAATAATAATATGTAATGGTACTTTTAAGCTCAGAATTGTCTCTCTTAAACGTAACTAAAAATGATATAATTATTTTAAAATATTGGTATATTAAAATCACCCCTCCACCTCTCATTAAATAATTTCTTCCACTCAATTTTATCTTTATTTAAAATATCAAGGGATTGACGTTTGGAAATTCCTTTGTAGAAACCCTGATCATAAAATGGTTAACAAAATATACCGTTAAAATAGGGAAATAAGTTCAAAGGATATGGGGAATAACATAGAACTAGGATTGAATATAAAAAATCATTAGTGGAAGGAAAAAACATAGAAACAATAGTGAGATATAATTTCTTAATAATGATAGAGATTTGATAGAGATAGTTGATCATGAGAAAGTGAATTATCATGAGAATATCAATAACCATAAAACCCAAAATGTAATAGGTTTGAAAAAGTTAATGGATTACTAATAATAGAATGTAAAAAGATAAACCTTTTGATTTAGTATCATATTTGAATATTTGAATCATTTCTTGATCATCACATCTAAAATCACAAAGAAATATATGTCCATGACACATTGAATTTCATCCTTTATTCAACTTCCACCACAAACTCATTTTCTCTCCAAACAAAGGGTATTCAAGGTGAATTTTTTTTATACCTAAAGTAATAAAGTAAATATAAAAAATAATATGTACTTCTGAAAATATTACGAGATATACCTCATATCTAAATACATTGTACAATACTATAATTGTTACAAAAGTGTATTATAATTCCCAAAATGTGTAAACCTTTATAAGATATAGTAAACATTAATCTCCAAATCATAAAAAATGACCCTAATGTTGAAAAAATATATTTGATAAATAACATGGAACATAAATTTTTATTGAATAAAAAATGTTGCAAGAAATAAAATATCCCCTGATAATGGAGTAAAAATGTGATGGAGTCCCAAAGCATCACCACCTACAATAATCTCACATGTTCATCTAAGATAAATTTAACATGTTTCTATAGATAACATTATTCACTAATATGGTTATCTATCCAAAAAGTTGTATCACCATCTCATATAATATCTCAAGTAGTGTATTCATTCCATAAAAAACATGAATGAAAACAAATACACATTAATACCATATATTCATCCAAAATAAAATTCAACATTACTCCTCAAATAATACATCATGTTAACTGATGTTTTACATATACCTTAACCAAATAAATCGTCTCCAAAAATATCATTAGTCACCTTAATGTTCCATCAAATAAAATCTCAAAATGGATTTCTATGACTTTGAACTTATGATAATCCTTAATCATATAAACATTTGATGGAAACCATAAATATAAAGATAACATCACATAGAAAAATCCTCACCTCCAATGTTATATAATCTATACTCTTATTCCTATTATAATACCCCGAATGTGCACTGTGCAATATATTGCTAAAAAATTAAATTTTTATATTTTATAACAATAAATGTGACATAATGTATTTAATTAAAACCTTAAAAAATATTTGTAACTTTTAGGATTATCATTTTAGAGAATTATGATAAACTCATAAAAACAAATATTCAGTAACAAATAGCTCATAAAGATCAATATCATCTCCCACTATACCCATGTTTTCACATTCCATACTAATTATTTATCAGCTCCCATAAAATTATTCACATATGAACTCTTTCTACCCTCAAATCATTATTCATAACTGCGGGGAATATAAGATTTTTGGGCTCAAATTATCAATAAGGGTAAACATAAACTTTATTAATTAAATGTTGACAGTAAGAATAAGTTTTTCATAATTGTTTGATGAAATAACTAATGTGCACTTAAATAACACAAGGGAATTCATACACTTCAATTATTGGAACATAGATTATGAAGCATGGAATACAGATTTATCAAAGATGATAGTCATTCTAATAAATAGTTATGAGCCATGTGATATCATCCTTATTCAAAGGAATCATTAAAGACCCATATCAAATGTCTCATTAATAGTAGAACATATATTTCATTAAACATAATCTCATTAGATTACCATATAAAATCATAATATTTCCATAAAAACCCACTAAATTCATAGATAAGAAATGTATGTAACGTGGATAATCACTTTTGTGCATCCATGTATAGGGAATAATAATATATGTTATACATGGGGTAAACAATATTTATATACTAAGAAATAATAAATGTAACACATGAAGTAATAATCACGGCTATACTTCAAAAACCCATTGGAATGTTTTCCAATAATCTCTTTGGAGCAACATAATCTATTAACTCTTTCCTTTTACCAAATTAAATAGAGAGTAATAAATAGATCATGTTCACTAAGTATACTACTTATCCACCCATCATCAATAATAAATTACTAGAACCATAAAATGAATTAATTACATAGATCATGTATTTCAAAAGAAACACAGAGAAATAATCATTTTACCTTTTATATCAAATTTAACCAATGGAAAAAGAATGAGTTTCATAAAAATATCACTGATACAATAATAATACATCTACTGAAATAATGATAATTTTATTCATACCACATCTCCCAAATGGATTACAAGGATCATAATTTTTTGGCGATGTTGATGAATTGAATTACAATTATAATAGCATTAATATCATTCATGCGAAAAATAAACTATTCAATTTAAATTATAATTTATAAAAATATTGAATAATGTGAAAATCATTTTCATCATAAATAACCTTTGGAAAAAATAATGTATAATTTAACCAATATACTCAGCAAGAAGGAGGAAAAATTCAGTTCATGTTGTAAGTGCTAGGAAACTATTTTTCAATCATGTTTAAAATTGACCTATGGTGACCCATTTATAAAATTTTATGAAATTTGAAAATAAAATCATTTTAAAATAAGGTCAAATAACATGTAAAACTAAATATTTAAATAATTTACATATAATGTTTTTTTCAAAACTAGGATAGTAAAGGGAAAGATTTATGATCTAAAAGAAGACAAAATATTGATATCACAAAAAATGAATTTCATCATGTTTCATTAATAATTAAGGGTCTGAATGGATATTAAACAAGTAAAAAAATTCATAACTAGGGGAGAATAAATGAGATGTGGTTTGACTAAATAAAAAAACTATTTCCTCTAATGGAACCTTGAATATAGACAATCTCCATAAGAAATGATCTTTTATCATGAAGACTTTTCCACTTTTTCAACTTTTCATCATAATCCCTATAAAATAATAACTTCAAATTAATCATTATAAATAATGATCATAATTATATTCATCATATATTATCTCAAGGGGAATTATAAACTCTTAATAAATGATTATTGGGTAATATGATATACATATTCCCTATGGAAAGGTAATTTGGGAAGAATAACTATTATAAAGATAATGTCACTGAATTAAAAAAATTTCAACGAATATATATTATAAAAAATATAGTATCCACATTAAAAAAATTAAATATATAATAAAAAATTTTAGATATCAATTTACACCTAGTAAAAGCGTAAAATTTCAATGAATAATAGTTATAACCCAAGGAAAAGAAATTGGGTTAAGAAACCATTTTCCTCACGCTAACATTAATATCAAATACCGTTGGATAAATTAAAAAAATTGAAAGATTAAATACCATTATTTATAAATTATTAATTTCATAACATGTAAAATGGATGTATGTATACCATAAAAAATTATTTTGGATCATTAAATTAAAATATTCTTCAATGAAAGGGAATGATGACAAAATCATTTACCTTGAGTCTGAATCAACACATATTTTATTTATCTTTTAGAAATAATAACATAAGTTAATTATTTATGTTCTTTAGAAGCCATTTAATTTTTATTATTCATTTTATTTCACTTATTACCATGTTATAAAAAATTACTTTATCATTTAAGTTCAAATTGTATTATTTAATGATATTCAGTTTGTAAGTCCTAAATGAATTTGGTAGGTTCACTATTCTCAAAGAGGACATTATTCCATAATCTATAGAATAATAATCATTATATAATTATAATTTTTAAACATCAACTATGTTTTAAAATCCATCCATATAATTTGGTTATGAAAAATGAACTATCCTAAATTAATAGAGATGGTATATTGTTTATACACATGAGTATTGTTTTCATTTTTCAAAGATCATTATGATATAAATTTATGCATCATTTTTAATTTTATGAATTATAATTTTATCATAAATACCATATAATTTACATATATAAACTAATATAAATCATCTATGCGAAGGGATGATGAAAAATGAATCACATCACTTCATGGAGGTGGTAGTCTACATGTACGAACAAACGAAGTTATAAATTTTCAATGAATGGAATTGTAAAGAAAATATATGATTTTTTATCCTTAAAAATCATAAATATTTTCTTATTAGATTTTATAAAAGGTAATTATATTAGTATAACCATGTGTTAGAGGTTGTGATGGAAAATTAATTACTTCTTCCAATCATTTTTTTAAATTTTATAAAATCCGGATTATGGGTGACAGGTGCCCAACATACAATGCCTAACTAGTACAAAAAAATCTAAAAAAAACAACCTAAACAAACATAGAATTAAACATCATAATAACCACAATCATCCTCTTATCCCATACAGGATTCGTCTTCTCCTGTAGCTGATTTCCATTTAGGATTTCTCCAATAATTGGAACTTGGAACACGATTGCCAAGCATTTCCAAATAAGTCATAACAGATGTTGCCTTCTTAACCCCACTTCCCTTTTTGATAGCAAGGACCATCTAGCTGTTCCTTTTAGAAGCATACCTTGTCTGCATTGGGCTCGGGAGATATGAGTAGTCTCTTATTGGACACTTTTTTTAGGTTTTAGATGGAGGTCTAACACCAGTAGACCCCATCTGGATCCCATATCGAACAATATCTCTAAAAGATCATTCGTCAGGGGTACTCCAGTTCTCCTTTCCTCCCATGGAGCTCTACTTCCCCACCCCGGATTTTTCCTTCATCCCAGCTTCATGACCTCCAGCAGAGCCGCCCAGCCACTATTCAGCAAGATGACATTGCATCAAGTATTGTCATCCCTCCTGTATGGGAAGTTCCTCTCCATCCAAAACTATTTCCTCCTTCCCCTTACTCTCATCCAAATAGACCTCATGGGTCTTATATCCCCCAACAAATTTCCAAGAAAGAACCTACTCAACAATTTCCACAAGTCCTATCACCAGTTCCTTCCCCAAGTGATCCTCCTGCCTATTCTCCACTAACATAACATCACCATCGCCCCCTGAAGGGCCTCCTCCTCTAAAACCGTATCCAAATTACCCTCTACCGGTACATAAAACCTATTATTCAAAGCCATAAAATTCTTGTCCAAAGTATGCATAACTTTAATCGGTCTGGTTGTGTTAACCACCTCCACGGATTTGCCTTTCTGTTCGTTTACAACCTATTCTGGTCCCACTGTATTAGGAGACCAAACAGATCTCTCTCCATCTAGGTTTATCCCAATACTGGTATTTCCAATTTTTTGATCTTACTACAGGGTAATAACACAAGAACCAAAGCCAAGGTTTTCCCCAGCTGAAGGATTCATCTGAGGACCCCTCCCTCCTTCATCTACCCCATTCATCTTCAAATCCGGACACATCCTCAAATCTTTGCTCAGTTAATTGTGCCGTACACCCTCCTCAGAGATTATCCTAGCCTCCTTTCCATTGTAATAGGCCCTCCTCACATGAAACACTTCAATCGGATACCCCAACCGCTTGCAGCAACCACAAAAATTCTTCCAACTTTCATATACAACCCTTTGTTTACATCATACATACCATATTATTTATATATAAAAACAAATATAAATAATTTATGTGATGGGATGATGAAAAATGAATCACATCACATCATGGAGGTTGTAGTCTATAGGTATGAAAATTTAATTAAATCTGTTCATTAGTTGGTAGTTCACCTTACACAGGATCTCTATTTTTATTTCCCATTAGATGGAAGATGATGTGTATATATGTTGGGTTAATAAAATAATAAATTATTAAATTATTTAAGGTACTTATATTATTATATCATCATGGTTAAGGATGATTTCAGGGAGTGTTAAGAGTAATTAAAACAAGAACATTCACTTAAATGTGATGTCACTTCTTCAGACAATCTAATTTTTATACACCTTAGGACCTACTAGATTTTTATTATTCCAAACATAAGGCCTCAATTACATGGTTTATGATTTTATTATTTTTTTGGTATCTTATTGTCTTAACATAATGGATGTTTTGGTGTGAGTAAATTAGATGTATAGTTTCCCATTTAAAAGAGAATGGATTAGCACTCTATTAATTTCTTAAAATATCAAATCAGTATAAATTAATTTTGATATCTATAGGGATCAAAAATTAAAATAATATAATATTATTATGAGTCAAAATAATCTCATAAAATATTTTTTGAGAAGTTTAAATTAAATTTGTACCCATATCTATTCGTTTTAACTCATTCAAACACTTTTCACACATGTCATGACAATGATATTTTTTACTCTATTAGGGTCATGATGCTAACAGTAAATGGATAAAAAACCATAAATAGATCACGTATGATATTTTAAAACTTATAATAATAATGTTTTTTAATATAGTATTTTTATGAATTTTCAATCATTTAGTAATGTTTTATCTTCTTAAAATATTAATTATGTCAATTTTATAATAATTCATTTATATTTACTTTTATAACATCAAGAGAAGAAAACAAATTATAATATAACCATTTAATACATCCCAAAAATTTTATTTTTATTATCAAAATTAATATTGAACATTAATTTTTTCAAATTATACATCATTTAAGAGTTTTAATATCATTTATTTTATTTTTTATATTATGTGAATAATTACTACATCAGCATTTTGTCAAAATTTAAAATTACTATTTCTTATCTAAAAGTTTAAAAAATTTTACCATTATGAATATAATTTTGTATAGTGGAATATAATATTTATATTAGATAATATAGTGTTTTTATTCCCATGTTAAAAATATTATAATTATTAAAATCAAGAGAGTGATATTTATGTTTTTTCTTTAAATAAAATATTGTAATTGTTATAATCAAACAAACATTTCTACTAAATGTTATTTAAATTTATCTTGGATGATTAAAGATTTAATTTAATCTTTTAAAAAAATACATCTATTGTATGTGTTTTCATGTACTCCTTATGATATAATTATCAACACTTAATTACCATTTTTATTCTAACTTCAATAAAAGAATTACTAATGTTACTATTCATAATATCCAAAAATTAAAGGAGAATATGTAATGAATTTGAACCTAATTATTTATAATAATTAAATATTTTTTAAAAAAATTCCAAAACTGTAACACCCCAAGCTTCCACAGTAGGAATCCCTTTGAATAATACAGTAGCATGTGTTGTACGCAACGTTGATTTCTAACACACACCACAACCAATCAAACTAGCCGTTATGAATAGTAATACTCACTTTTTGAAATTTTATAAATTTTATCATTCAAAATGGACTTCATTTTTGGATTCATATTATCGATATTATCTTAGGATAAATTTTTGGTACATTTCTGATAACTTTCATATTTTGATGAATAGTGAAATTTACTAAATTTTAATTAAAAACAACTTTTTTAATAGAAATAATTAATAGTGATAAATTATGAATTTGAGTGGTTTTAAAGTATATTTAGAATATATTTTTACCATTTAATCCAATGTTGCTTAGTGGACGTAATTTCACATTTAAACCGGACATAACCAAGTGTCAATCTTATGATAGTTATTGTTTCTTAAAAACATGCTTTTTGTTTTGATAACGAGAATTAATTTTAAATTAATTTATGCCACTTCTGTTTTTTTAATTTGGAAAAATGGATTCCATATTTGGAATCAGGATGCACAAATATTTTAAATAGGTAACTCATATTTTTACACATTTTGAATAATTACTTCGGTAAATATTTTATTTACCATGGTTAAAGGATAAATTTGGTAAATATGGATAAAAAATAATATTAAATTACCCTAAAATGTGTCCTAACCCTGTTGGTTGATACATGTCCGACCAGGGGCATCTTTGGGTCGATTTTGGGACCCCATTGAGCCACTTGTTAGTGATAATGATACTTTATATTAAATAAGTTAAAGTGAATAAAAAATGACATAAGTATATATCTTTTAGAAAAACAATTTTTATATAGGGTTATATATGTTCTATTTTTGACTATAAATATTAATTATAAAGATAAAAATATTTATTACATTATGGTATTTTATTTATAATTTTTAGACATTTAATAGTTAAATTTATTTATGACACAATAATGATGTAGTATTTTCCTTATTAATGAAAGAATCAAATAATTGGTATAATAAATGTTAAAATAAATATAATTTGAAAGTTTTTATGCCATAAAAAAATTTATTGGTTAATATGACATTTTTTTATTTTTTAAATTAATATTTTTTGAATTAATAAAGTTTTTAAGACTTTAACAAAAATCAACTATTGAATAGTGTCCAAATTGACATAAATGAGTTCTTAAAACAAATATTATATTATTAATTGATATTCTATTCCCAAATATCTAAGGTTCAGCCAAAGGACTTATATAATAATAGTTGTATCATTAATGGACCAATTTGGGGACTCTTGGATGTATATTGGATGTCTATTAACCATATAATATAAAAATAAAAAGTGAGATGGTAAATTTAAAACTCATTTACTAAGAGTTAAAACGAAAAGATAAGGTTAATAATGTGACCCAAACCTGTATAAAACTTATTGGTGGATTTTTTCTCGACTTATAAACACCATAGAATTTTAATAATCCACTTTTGATCCATTATAAAAAATATATAAATTTATTATAATATAATATTTATATCTTTTCCTAAGGTTCCCCTCACCACTCTTATAAAAGGGAACTCCCCCTTCTCTCAAATTCATAACCACAAAGCCTTTTGACTCAGCCAAAACCTACCCAAATATTCTCTAAACTTCCCTCACTTCATCTTAGAGGCATTATTTTCATCATAAATCCAACTTCTGGATCCCTTTTGATCAAATCACAATGAAGAGCCCGAAGAAGAGGTAATGATTTCACCACCCTCTTTCAAGTTCCTTTCTTCTTAAATATCTTCTTTCTTTGTTATTTCCATTCTAAAATAATAACTCGGGTATCTTCTATATACAGTGATGTTATTAAAAATATGGTACAACCATATTCAGTATTCTATCTATCCTTTGAATGACATGTCACCATACGTGCGTACGTACGGCCTACCGTCTCCACGTCGTGGTGTAATTGTTATTCAATACATTTTTATTTGGATGGGTATGATAATGATGTGTAATTGATGTAAATAATAAATATAACATGATAATTATTCTTTATATATGATATACTATCCAATTATATATTATTTTAATATCAAAAGATTGATATTTTCGCTCGTGCGTACGTACGGACTACCGTCTCCACGAACGCGATGGGAATCATTCCCCATCATATCCATTCAAGACTAATTTTCATTTTATGATTACAAATAATGTTTAAATAGTTTATATCATTATGGATATTAATAAGATGCATCCCATACATAATTATTATGACTATCATAATAAATAATATAATTAAAAATGAATTTTTTAGCACCCGAAATGACGATAATACTAAGATATTATTAACAAAGAAATGTTAAAAGATCATATATGATATCATAATAATGTATATTATTCTTTTATAATTTAATAAAAATCATTTCCCCATTATACATGAGGTTAGACTAACCTCTACAAAAGAAAAGTATAAGTTAAGGGTTTCTTTCGCACTCTTTTCATTATCTGAGGTTATTTATACATAATTATCTACTAGAACCTCTTTATCATCCACATCCATGATTCTTAAAAATGTATTTCAAGTCATTCATACTATTTTACAGACTATGGGTTAAAGTAATTTATAACCTTTTTTGACCTTTTAGAAGATTTTTATAAAGGAATATTTTTGTCGTTTTCCAAACAATTTATTTTTAACCTTTTCGAAAAAATTAAGGTAATAATGTCTTTTTTTATCTTATATGGTGGGTGTGACTATTTTCTACCATTATAAAATCGTCGAAGCTTCCCTTACAAGCTTATAAGAATATTTTCAAAATAATTTTTTTCTTTTATAATTATGTGACTCTTAAATGATTTCAAAAAAGATATATTTCTCTCAAATAGTTTTGATTTAATCTATGCCAACATCATTTAAAATTATTTTAAGATTTATTCTTCTAAACCATTCTAATTAATGTCCATTCAAAATGGTTTTAACGATTTATTTAAATAGACATGAATGTTATAAAATGTTAATATTTTTAAATAGTTTCAAAGTCGTATGGGACACTTTGATTCAAAAATTTCTTTTAATGTCTTCCTTTCTAAATTGTGTGACTTTTAAATGTTTTTATGAAACCGGATATTTCAATAAAAGATTTTTACAAGTCATTTCAATCTATTTAAAATCCTTTAATGGATTTTAAACTTGTTTTGATGTTGATTTATTATGATACAAACATCCATATTGTATTGAAGGTTTTGTGATATGTTTGACTGTGGATGTTCTATTTTAATGCTATTCATGGTATATGGTTACAGAATTGACATTTCATATACTAGTTCTTATACGAATGTTTATGTTATGTTTCAACTATATCATATGAGGAATGTATTGGACATAGTAAGTGATGGGTGGAGCCTACTATAGCTCCTCGATGCATCGGTTGGTCTCATGAGACAACTAGACGTGGAAATAGCCAAGGCCTTTTCTAAATTTGATTTATGGTTTTGGTCCAGGCCTTAAAAATTTTTATATTTCTTGGCCGAGGTCTTGAAAAAAAAATTTAGAATATCTAGAAATATAAATTCCCTCATTATGGAAACAATATTTATGTTTCATGTGGTCATTCGACTAGTAGAATACCCATGATTATGTTTTATTATAGCATTATTTACTCAGCTCATATACTTTCAATAAAATTATTCATGTTTATTATTGGTAAAGGCATTCAGTTTCAATAATTCACTATGATTATTATTAATGTTATTTTCTTCTGTATTTCTTACCCTTACTAAGCATTTGAGCTCACCCATTTCTATGTTTTATTTTTTTCCTGGATTCTACGAAGTCTATTGTGATTGATATGCAGGGTTACGCTAAGGGAATAATAGAATTTATAAAGTATTATTTATGTAGTGTTGTATTTTATAAAGTGTAATGTAACATTGATGTATGTAATCTATTTTCCAAGACTACAAAACTGATCGGTCCTTCAAGACATGATTCCTTGTAATCATGCCAATGTATTAAAATAATGCACTGACTCTAGGTAACTGAGGTCGGGGCATTAGAGTTGGTATCAGAGGATGTTTAGAAATATACTTGGAAACTAGATTTAGATAAACTCTGATTACTGCACACAACCCTAAGATAGAATTTGAGGATTAGTATCGAATAACGTAATATAATTTTGGTACTGTAGAGATTTTGTGAGTTTTCCAAGAAATACATCCCTGTCTGGATAAGAGCAGGTAGAGGCGGCTCTGGCACAGATGTACTTAGGGGTAAAACCCGAAAACACCTCTTTGAGCTAGACTCGAACATGAACAGGTTCACAACAACCTGAATTGCTGCACTCTTGGTTACGACACTCCCCAGGGATATTCTTAGGATAATTCTCATTTTATTTACAAACCATTATGAATGTATTATGAGTATATACTTAATAAAAGGAAAAAAACTTTATTATTATGGATTTTATCTGTAAACTATTCAATTTATGTTAGGTATTTTACATGTTTGGAATTATTCGTTGCAATTCATAAACTGACCTACTGTATGCCATTGTATAGAAATGGCGCCCAGTCAAAGGAATGTGAACTCCAGTAATACATGTGATCCAAAGAGTAAGAAGGATCATATCTTCCATGGTATTAAGCCAAAATTTATAAATTAAACGGTCTCTCTTATTTTCTAAACATATGAAGAAACAATATCTTGTGTTAATAAGGTAAGTAAAGAATTATCTAAGTCATATGGCTTTGAAGGGAAGAAATAGAATAAATGGATGGAAGAGATAAATATGGATAAAGGGAAGAGGGAAAAGAATAATTTTACCATATTTGATAATTGTGGGAAGAAACACCCTAGAACTTTCCTGAAGGGAATGGGAGTTTGTTACAAGTGTGGAGAAAAAGGACACCAAGTATATGGCTACAAGGGTCAGAAAAAAGTTTCAAATGTACAATGCCTCATCTATAAAGTGTTGGGACACTACGTGAACCAATTTCCATATCATCAGAGTATGCCCCAAATGATTCTATTGGATAATAATAATGTTATGATACTATCTCAGGTGAAGAATAATGGTTATTTTCCTTTGGTTTTTATTATAGGATTATTTCATTTGTGGGTGTATCATCAATATACTTATTATAGGAATTATGGAGATAAATAAAAATTGTATTGTAGTACTATTTTATTGAGAATTTGATATTATATAGTTCTAAGAAAGGTGACTTAATAGTGAGATACACTTTTGGTAAAATACATGGTTGAAGGAAAGGTAATCCTTAATATGGTCCCGATAATGTTGTAGTGATTTTGGAATAAGAGATGAATGAATTGAATAAATTATATTGGATATTCTTGAGTACCTTGAAACTGATTAATAATTTTTCATTTTTGGAGTATAAAACATTTTTGAATAGAAGGTGTATATTAAGTATTCTATAAATAATAAGGGAGCATGAATGTAATAAAGTTTTATAGTAATTTAGGATGTTACCATGTTTTAAAATAATGCATGATGAAGGTGTTCAAATGTTATTACATGGAAAAAAGGATCTTCATTGTGTTTAACTTCTTTATAAATTGTGGATTGTGAGTTTGGATAGAAGTATTTTGGATAATTCTAATGGTTGTAATGGATTACATTTGAAAGATTATTTTTGTATTTCTATAAAAGGACAACATGCAGACCCTGTGACAACCCATTGCGTCGGACAAAGATGTGGGAATCGAACCCACAACCATAGTGCGATTGGGATTTATCTCCTACCACTGGACTACGTGATGTTCCTAGATGGTATAATGTAGTTTTTTTAATGGGTCTGATATGTGAATTATAAATTCATTATATTTGGAACCCTATACGATTACGATACATAGAGTATTTTTGAGTTGTATTATGATCTTGGGTGAAAGATGAGTTTGTGGTAGAAATTTATTAATGGATAAAACTATAATTATAAAGTAAGTATACCTCCTTATGATCTTATCCAATCTCATAAATAAATTCCACAACATTAAGAAAAGTAACTTAAAACAAAAACATTGTCCTAGATGGTACCTTATGTCATCACAAATTTATGGCTTTATGAATGTTGGCCTTTTCATAGTCATGTTCTCTACCAATCTTTATCAGATATTGATGGGTGGATTTCTCTTCCATATCCATGTTTTCCTACATGGATCCCCAGTATGTTTTATTTTTAGAAACCTTCATACTTACCACTCATTATTTAAAATAGAGGCCTCATTAATCCATTTCTCAATGTGGGATTTCAACTAAGATATTTTGAAATGTCAACCCCATGATTCCAATACGGAGCATAAATTTTGAGGACACAATTTATTGAAGGAGGGTAGAATGTTGCACCCCATGCTTCTATGGTACGCTTCTCTTTGAATAATACAGTAGTTTGTGTTGTACGAAACATCACGTTCTAACACACACCACAACCAATCAAACTAGCAGTTATGAATAGTAATACCCAATTTTAGAAATTTAATACATTTTATCTTTCAAAATGGACTTCATTTTTTGATTCTTAATATCGAAATTAGCTTAGGGTGAATTTTTGGTACATTACTGATAACTTTCATATTATGATGAATAGTGAAAATTACTAAATTTTAATTAAAAACATATTTTTTAATTGAAATAATTATTAGTGATAAATTATGAATTTGAGTGGTTTTAAAGTATATTTAGAATATATTTTTACAATTTAATTTAATTTTGTTCATTGGAAATAATTTTACATTTAAACTAGATATAAACAAGTGTCAATCTTTTGATAGTTATTATTTCTTAAAAACACGCTTTTTATTTTGACAACGGGAATTCATTCTAAATTAATTTATGCCGCTTCTGTGTTTTGAATTTGGATAAATGAATTCCATATTTAGAATCAGGATGCCCAAATTGTGTAAATAGGTAACTCTTATTTTTTGAAATTTTGAATAATTAATTCGGTAAATATTTTATTTAACATGGTTAAAGGGTAAATCCGATAAATAAGGGTAAAAAAATAATATTATAATAATATTAGATTACCCTAAAACATGTCCCAACCCTATTGGTTGATACATTTCCAACCATGGGCATCTTTGGGTCGATTTGGGGACCCCATGGAGCCACTTGTAAGTGATAATGACACTTTATATTAATTAAGATAAAGTAAATACAAAAATGACATAAGTATATATCTTTTAGAAAAACAATTTTTACATAGGGTTATATATGTTATATGTCACAAACCCCTCCCCAAAAATTGTACCCCTCCTTGGACCGGCAATGTGAGAATGGAGATAATGAACCCTGAGTCCCGCCTCCAGTAGGCCCCGGGTTGACGACTAGCCCCGAGGGTATAATAATACACAAAATGGGATGCATTACCCTTTAAGAGAACACGTGCAGAAGAGAGAGATAAGACAGAAACCAATCAACTCCAAATCAAACTGGAAATATAAAAGAATCCCGAGTACACAGATGTAATGTCATGAAAAATTACTACAGCTAAAAGGGAAAGCTAAAAGTGCCCAAATGAAAGGAAAAGACAGCAGCAACTACAAGCCCAAACAGCTCCTGCGACCACAAGCTAGTAGAAACCAGCCTGATCTCCAACCTATTCCAAGTGATCTGAAAAATAGTTTATATATACATAGGTTGAGTATAACAGTATACTCAGTAGGATACTCCCCGAAGCCTCTCGTGCAAAAGTAAAGAAAGCATGCTAAATCACAGTGAACAACAAGTGAAACTAACTCGTCACCGAAACAAGTATACTAAGTCCCCAACCTCACCATGGCTACTCACACCAAGTAACGCATACAAGAATATATCTTATTATAAAGAACATAAATGGTACCCT
The DNA here is from genome assembly GCA_963277665.1 of Viscum album. NCBI lineage: Eukaryota > Viridiplantae > Streptophyta > Magnoliopsida > Santalales > Viscaceae > Viscum > Viscum album. The sequence continues at coordinate 111,747,952 of OY728156.1, read as the reverse complement.
GCTATTACTTCCCCACTGGTTTTCCGCTTTTCCCCAACGACATACGTCCTGTGCATCTCGCCCCAAAGGCTTGCCCGTATAAACATGGGCTAAGCTCCACAATCTGCACCACGTGCACCACAAAGGCTTTCCCGTAGAAAAGTAGGCGAAGCACCACACCATCCTCACAACCAAATGCAACCAGTTATGTTTTTGGGATCCACCACATCTCGCATAATGGGTATCATACATCGGGTATTATACCTCCAGCCATCAAATCCCATACGCCGAGTAAGGATTCTCAAGCCATCATAGCCTATACATGTTACACCTATAGTAGTCCCTAGGATACTATATCCAGAATATATGTGTGTGAAATAACCACAATCCATTAAATCCTTCTACACAGATATATGGGGAAAACTAACTAATGTGCCAAAGGCACTAGTATCTACCAAGAGAAGAGAGCAGGGCTAAAAGTTGTAGTCATCCAATCAACCTCCCATCAGAATGTTGGGTAAAACACCTGCCTAGTACTCAAAATCCTCGGGGTGTCAGTTGCCCTTACCGACAGGGTGGAGTAGCATATAGAAACACAAAAGTACAAAATATTTTATATCTCCCAACCACACTATGGGCATAAACTAGTCTTAGACACACTGCAGCTAACGTCTCTTAGACTTTGGGCTGCTAATTCTAAGACTAGGTATCTTATATGCACACAAACATTTAAATAGATTTATTAGATTACTTTCTTCCCTTTTTATCAATTCCATTGTATGTTAGTTAATTCTTCATAAATTAATTAACCATGAATACAACCTCAATAAATTGAATTGGCATCATATTCAAAATCCACTTCTCCTTTTAAGATTCAACATCACCTTTAATTTCCATCATCTTCATCCCCATGGATTATCACCATTTAATCGATCTTTCATTATAGAATTACTTTCCCATATTCCTAGGAATTATAAATAAACATCATATGCTACTAAACACATAGGGGGCTTAACACGGTGAGTAGATATACTACCCATCAAGTCTTTTCCACTTACAGGAAGAGCATAGACCCATTCTACCTCGAGAGGATAAACACCGAAAGAACGTGGAATACACCACATTTCTTCGCCTCCTTTAAATTAAGGGTAAGCAAGACCAGGTGCCTTGAGTAGTGGGGAAAAGTAATGCAAATAAACAATCAATCAAACCACAAAACATTCAACCAACACAACCACCCCATACCATCTTCTCTGGTGTGATCCCCTACACCCACATGCATAAACCAATGCATCTCTCCACTCTAGGTGCCATCCGCTGCCACAACCACAAGGCCTCCCTGCGTCTACATATCACAACACCCCTCCAGGGTCACATCACTACACAAGCAGAAGGAAATCAAACATCAAATCAAAATGGCTCTTGGCCCTTTAACAAGGAATCCATCTTTCATAAATAATGAGCACTCAGGGATCTAAATCACAAGGCACTCGGCCTTACGAACAAGAGGTTAACTAAGAACCCTAATAGTCATTAACATTTATCAACCAACTAGTTCTTTAATCCCTCTAGAATTAAAAAATTCAATTTGTAGGCTCCAATTCCAAGAAACCTATTCAATAAGCTACCACATAATATTTCACATGCTTACTATGCCAATTTGATTAACATAAAATTAGAACAACTACAACAACGGAAACAAATGGATTCGTTTATATGCCTCTTTATCTTTAGCCAATTAATTATCAATTAATTCCAGCTTCGCATTCTTTATCAATTTCCATCATGGACAAACAACTAATCCAAGAAAGCATAGATATCACACTATCTATCAAAACAAGAGGCAAACAGTTATCACGGTACAAATCAACAACATGTGATCCAACCAATTCTTTAAATCCAGTTCAAGTATTTAATTAGGTCAATTTCATTGTGATCCAAAGGGATAAATCATGATAAATCTACGATTGCACATAAATAATTAGAGAATGCACAAATCCCCATCCTCAATAGTTCTTGACATTATTTATCCACACAACGGGTCACGATCCTCCTCTCGCAACAACTGAATCCACCCAAGGATTCCACTGTACAAAAACACCAACCAAACCCCAAGAAAAACCCATTAGAATCATGGAGATTACATGGTATAATACGAAAGGCAGGACAAGATAATTTGATCCCCAAAGTAATGATGATAAAACATAACTTATATTGAAGAATGATCAACACATCTTGGTTGCATCAAAATAGAGCGGAACCAATCGTAGGAGTAGGTTTTAATTGTGAAACTCCTACGGGAAAGATTTAAAGGATCTAGCATCTCATAGCCGATAACAAAGTGTAAGAACAATGTAGAATGATATCTTGACACATTTGAAAATTTACTAGGATGATGGTTTAAGATACGCTTAATTCTCCATTAGAAACGGATCGCATTAACCCATGTGGTTTGACCATGTAAAAACATCCCGACATTAGGAATAATTAATACAGCATTTATGTCCTTTGAAACGGACTTAAATGCCCATAAAATAAGGCTTTAAATGTATTTTACGTCAAAGGAAACATCAAAGGGGGAAAACTATAGGAATATGGAAACACTGTTCATCAACTGTTACTGTACACCAAATTGATCTGTGAAACCGATCTGTTAAACCGATCTGTGAAACTGATCTGTGAAACCAATCAGTGAAACCAAACTGTGAAACCGATCTGTGAAACCGATCTGTGAAACCGATTTGTGAAACTGATCTGTGAAACTGATCTGTAAAAGCGATCTGTGAGACCGATCTGTGAGAACGATATGTGACACAAATATGTGAAACTGATCTGTGAGACCGATCTGTGAGACCGATCAGTGAGACCGATCTCTGAGACCGATCTGTGAGACCGATCTCTGAGACTAATCTATGAGACCGATCTGTGAGACTGATCTCTAAGACCGATCTCTGAGACGGATCTGTGAGACCGATTTGTGAGACCGATCTGTTACTGTTCATAAAACTGGAAACACTATTCACAGAACTGGAAAATTGGCAAGCTGTTGGGGATAAGTCACCTTGACATCCCGGAACACCTCCAAAACCATATTTTCACAAATTAATATACCGGAGAGGTCTGAGCCATTACATCAGATACCTCTCAAAACATTCTCGTCCTCGAGAATTTAAAAGCAACCTACAGAAAATAGGGGTATGAACAACCACCCCATAAAATACCACTCAGGGAAAAACCACCATGAGTTGTTCCAATGCTAGAACAAAACCACAACATCCGAGAGAAAGGGAACAAAAAATCCATATCCAAACTATTCAACCATAACATCACATCAAAGGTACATAAAGGAAGGGATCAAATAAAAATCAGCAAAACAACTTAAAACAGCTTTGGGTACTAGAAACGCATATATGGCTCACGTTCCCAGATACTCTCTTCGATGCCACCATGTCACCACAAGACACAAACCAAGGAAATAGATCACCCGCACAACACCTTCTCCTTGCGGTCTTGGATCTCCACATGACGCTCCTGGAAGGTTTCATCATCATCAACATCGATCTCTCCCCAATCGATGATGTGAGAGTCATCATGAAGATAACGATGGATGTGTGATACATTGAAAACATCATCTATCTTAGTCATCTGTGGGGGAAGTGCAACTCGATACACCACAGCTCCAACATGAGCTAACACCTCAAAAGGCCCAACAAACCGAGGAGAAAGCTTACTTCCACGACCAAACCTTCAATTCCCACAATGTGGAGTCACCTTCAGAAACACATGATCTCCAGCATTAAACACTAAGGGTCTACTTCTTTGATTAGCATATGATTTCTGACGATCTTGTGCTGTCTTCATCCTCTCATGAATCACCTGAACCATCTCTGTTGTATTCTGCACTAGTTCCGGTCCAAGAATTGCTGACTCTCCGAACCCAATCCAGCACAACGGAGAATGGGAAGTCCATCCATAAAAGGCTTCAAATGGCACCATACCGATGGTAGAGTGAAAACTATTATTGTAAGAGAACTCTACCAAGGGTATGCGCCTCATCCATGAACCTCGAAAATCAAGAACACAACAGCGCAACATGTCTTCAAGAGTTTGGATGGTTCACTCAGTTTGACAATCCGTTTGAGGATAAAAAGCAGTGTTAAGGCATAGATGAGAGCCAAAATCATGTTGGAGACCTCTCCACACCCTGGAGGTAAAACAAGGATCTCGATCAGAAATGATCGTCCTAGGGACTCCATGAAGTCTCACCTCCTCATCTAGATATTTCCTCGACAAAACTTCCACTGAGCTCGAATCCTGGATCGATATTAAGTGGGACGATTTTGTTAAACGGTCCGCTACCACCAAAATGGCATCATGTCCACCTGGAGATTGATGTAAACCTATAGAAAATTCCATTGAGATGTCCTCCCACTTCCACTGAGGAATCTCTAATGGCTGGAGAAGACCACTAGGAACATGCTGGTCAGACTTCACCTTCTGGCAGACTAAACATCGAGACACAAACTCGGCAACCGCACGCTTTATCCCAGGCCACCAAAACTGACTCCTCAAGGATCGGTACATATTTGTCACACCAGGATTTACTGCTAAGGGTGAACTATGGAACTCTCATACAACCGTATTTCGCATTGCTCAGGGAACAAAAAGCATTCCATGATACAACACTCGGTGTTTTTCATCCTCCAACCAACCATCAGGGGCATCACCACAAACAACTCTGTCTCTCCAAACATCCACCTCTGGATCACTCTACTGGGACTCTTCCACCTTCTGAATCAGGGATGACTGCACCATCTTCTGGAAAAGACAACTTATACCTCCAACCCCTTCCATATCAAGATGCATAGCTGACAGTTACTCCATCACTCTCTTGGAATCACCGGATTCACACACAACATCACTACGTGACTTTCGAATCAGCGCATCAGCTACAACATTCCATTTTCCATAGGTATACGATATTTCAAATTCGTATTCCTACAATAACTCTATCCACTGATGTTGTCATAAGTTCAAGTCACGATGGGAGAAAACATACCTCAAACACTTGTGATCGGTGAAAACCACAAAGCTCTCACCAATGAGGTATTGTCCCCAAAACTTTAGAGAAAAACCACGGATGCCAACTCAAGATCGAGAGTGGCATAGTTGCATTCATGGGGACGCAACTGCCGAGACCCATAAGAAACAACTGACTTCTACTGCATGAGAACACAGCCTACCCCCAGATGTGAAGCATCATAGAACACATCAAACTGAACTCCCTCTGTGAGAAGACAAAGAATAGGAGCACTTAATAACTTCTCATTTAGATACTCGAAGGCTGCCTGGCACTGATCAGCCCATTTGAAGGCCTGATCCTTCCTGGTCAGAGCTGTTAGAGGAGTTGCAACCTGTGAAAAATTTTCTACGATCCTCCTGTAATAGCTTGCAAGACCAAGGAAACTTCGCACCTCTAACACTGTCTTGGGGGCTTCCCAAGACACCACTACTTCTATCTTTGAGTGATCCATAGATACTCCCTGTTGGTGCAAAACATGACCTAGGAAATAGACTTCTCGAGCCCAAATCTCGCACTTTGACAACTTCCCGAACAGCTGATGTCAACAAAGAACTCCCAAAACAGCTCGTAGATGTGCGGCATGCTCCTCTTCAGATGTGGAGTACACAAGGATGTTGTCGATTAAAACCACCACAATCTTGTCCAGGATCTCATGGAACATAGCATTCGTCAATCTCATGAAAATAGCTGCATCATTCGTCATTCATAACGGAATTACGACCAACTCATAATGCCCATGACGACAATGGAAAGCAGTCTTTGGAATATCCTCATCCTTCACCCGCATCTGATGATATCCTGACCGCAAATGGATCATTGAGAACCAACATTCACCCTTCAGTTTATCGAATAAGTCATCAACCCATGGAAGAGGATAATAGTTCTTTATTTTCACTTCGTTTAAGCATTGATAATCAACACACAACCGCAAACTACCATCGGCCTTCTTCACGATCAAGACCGGTGCACCACATGGTGACACACATGGCCGAACAAAACCACACTGCAACAGACCATCAAGCTGTATACGTAGATCTTGTAACTCAGAAGGGGCCATCCTATATGGAGACATATAGATAGGAGAATCTCCTGGCTGTAACTCGATCCCAAACTCAATCTCTCATCGAGGGGGTAATGCTACAACCTCTTCGGGAAAGACATCGGAGTACTCCTCTACGACCATAGGAAACACCAACTGTTGAACCTCTGAATAACTCAGCATCAACTCAGCCATCAGGGATGATAAGGATGGAATGTGCCTATGACCCATCCGAGGATCTCGCTCACCAAAAAACACCACCTGCTATCCATCCACACCGAAGAAGAAGACCTTTTTTCTGAAGAAATTCACGATATCCTGCACCAAATAAAACCAATCTATGCCGAGGATGACATCATATGGTTGTGTCCATAAAAAATAAGAAATCTCTCCACGAGCGGTGTTTCCCGTACACTAGCTCACTGTCTCTACATACTTCAAACAAGCTAGCTCGACCTCCAACTAGCGTAGTCAACGCCAAGGGCAATGGAATCCTCTCTACCTCTAGTCCCAAAGCATGAACAAAGGTAGGTGATATGAAAGGAGTGTGTCGCTACGGAATCAAAAATGGCATACACCAAGGTCGAAAACAAGAAAAGGGTACCTTGGACAACATCTGGCTCCCCTAGAGCTGGCAACGCTAACGCACGAAGCTGACCACGACCTCCTCCACAACCTCTCTGACCCTGATGAAAACCACCACCACATCCACGATATGCTCTCTGAGGACTGGGAGCATCATGGGGGGTGTCCTCTTCCTGCCCCATTTACCCTTCGGTGATCTAAAGCTGGTGAAACCTATTGCTGCTACCTCAGCTGGAACTGCCTCAATGGAGGAACCTGGAGCAGAGCGCCCGGTGCACGATGACTGCTCTGAAAAGTTGGGCACTCCCTCTGTTGATGACCATGACCACCACAAGAAATACAAGCGCCTGATCCCTTGGCATAGACCTGAGAGTTGCCGCCTCCAGAGAAACGAGATAGGAAGGGATGGGACCTACCCACTGGTGAACGGAAACTCTTCTGCCTTGAAAACTGGGAACCCTGAACCACATCTCTGCTTCATAAGGAATCATGAAGATTCCGCAATCATGACGATCCGGTCCTGGCCAAAGTCCTCTCAACAACCTCTACCCTCGCTGCACCTCTAGATATGTCTTCAGCATAAATGCGGTGACCTGGCGCTGGATCTCTGGATGCAAAGCCTCCTCAAAATGCCTTGCCCGGGCCTCCTCATCTGGTAACAGGTCTGAAGCATATCGTAGAAGGTTCCTGAAATGGATTCTAAACTCTTGAACATTGGAGCTCCCCTGTCGAAGGGTAAGAAGATCCTGACGACTAGATTCCTTCACGGTCGAGGAAATGAACTCCACTCTAAACTTGTCTCGAAACTCCTCCCATGAGATCTCATACTACTCATAATCTCCAGGGAACAAGAGCCACCACTGCCTTGCTACGCCACGCAACATCGTCACAACCAAGGACACCCAATGATCCTTTCGAGCAAGGATATAACTGAAGCCTATCTCTACCTCCTCCAACCAATCTTCTGTGGCCACAATGGAAATGGATCCCTCGTACTTCTGCAGACTCTAGCGCTGAAACTCTCGGAGTGTCTTCCTCCAAGTGTCGTCGTCATCAACCTCTACCCTGAGGCGACCTGCTGGAATAGCCTGCTGGACGTCTTCTACGCAAACCTAACGAGGACATTAACCTGGATCCATACCAGTAAAATAAGAAACCATTAGATCCCCTAATCCTGGAACATGGATACTAAATATTAATTAATTAATTGTTTTCGTTAATTCATTTTAGGTTAACCTATCCCATGATCTACCCATTCAAACAAAGGCACAAAGAAGAATGATGCATGATCCTTTACTAGGTCTCTACCCTTCAACTAGAATCACCTTGTTTAGTAGCCATTGTAAACATAAGAATCCATACATCAAATTATAGGGGGGCCTAAACACCTATGTATCAGCCAGTTTCTAGTGTTTACCGCACTTGCTAAACATGAATGACATTGTTGCCCTACCATCCCATGGAACCTCATATGTGCCTAAATCCAAACTCCAACATATCCCTCAACCAGATCTCTGATACCACTCTATCACGACCCCCTCACCACAAAGTGTACCCCTCCTTGGGCCAGTAATGTGAGAAGGGATATAATGACCCTAAGTCCCGCCTCCAGTAGGTCCCGGGTTTGCGACTTGCACCGAAGGTATAATAACACACAAAATGTGAGGTATTACCCTCTAAGAGAACACATACAGAAGAGAGATATAAGACAGACAACAATCAACTCCAACTCAGAAATATAAATATAAAAGAATCCCAAGTGCACAAATTTAATGTCATGAAAATGTACTACAGCTGAAAGGGAAAGAAACAAGTACCCAAAAGAAAGGAAAAGACAGCAGCAACTACAAGCCCGAATAGCTCCTGCAACCACAAGCTAGTAGTAACCAGTCTGATCTCCAACCTGCTCCAAGTGACCTAAAAATCAGGTTATATAAACATAGGGTGAGAATAACAGTATACTCAGTAGGATCCTCCTCGAAGCCTCTCGTGAAAAAGTAAAGAAATCATGCTAAAGCACAATGAACAACAAGTGAAACTAACTCGTCACCTAAACAGGTATACTAAGTTCCAAACCTCACCATGGATACTTTCACTATATAACTCATACAAGAATATATGTTATAATAAATAACATTAAGGGTACATCGCTACTACTTTACCACTTTTCCCCAACGACATACGTCATGTGAATCTCTCTCCAAAGGCTTTCTTGTATAAAATTGGGCTCAGCTTCACAATTTGCACCACTTGCACCACAAAGGCTTGACCGCAGACACCTGGGTGAAGCACCACACTATCCTCACAACCAAAAGTAACCAGGTAAGTTTCTGGGAGCCACCACAAATTGCATAACGTATATCATACATCGGGTATTATACCTCAATCCATCACAGCCCATACGCCGAGTAAGGATACTCAAGCCATCATAGCCATTACACGTTACACCTATAGCAGTCCATAGGATACAATATCCCGAATATATGTGTGTGAAATAAACACAAGCCATTACAGCCCTCTACACACATATGTGGGGAAACTAACTATTGTTTCAAAGCCACTAGTATCTACCAAGAGAAGAGAGAGGGGCTAAAGGGGGTAGTGATCCATTCAACCTCCCATCAGAATGTTAGGGAAAACACCCCATAGGGCTCATAATCCCCGAGGTGTCAGTTGCCCTTAGTGATAGGGTGGAGTACCATATAGAAACACAAAAAGTACAGAATATATTATATCTCCCAACCACACTATGTGCACAACCTAGTCTTAGACACACTACAGCTAACGTCTCTCAGACTCCGGGCTGCTAATTCTAAGACTAGGTATCCTATAAGTACACAAACATTTAAATAGATTTATTAGATTACTTCCTTCCCTTTTTATAAATTCCACCATATGTTAATTAATTCTTCAAACATTAGTTATCCATGAATAAATCCTCAATAAACTGAATTTGCATCATATTATAAATCCACTGCTCCTTTTAAGATTCAACATCACCTTTAAATTCCCGTACCTCTATCCCCATGGATTATCCCCATTTAATCAATCATTCATTAAATAATTACTTTCCCATATTCCCAGGCATTCTAAAAAAACATCCTATGCTACTAAACACAAAGGGGGCTCAACACGGTGAGTAGATATACTACCCGTCGAGTCTTTGCCGCCTATAGAAAGAGAATAGAGCCATTCTCCCTCGAGAGGCTAAACACAGAAAACAGGTGGCATACCATACACGTCTTCGCATCCTTCGGAACAAGGGTAAGCAAGACTAGTTGCCTTGATGAGTAGGGAAAATCAAATAAGATAAACATTCAATCAAACCACCAAACATTCAGCCAGCACATCCACCCCATACCATCATCCCTGGTGTACTCCCTAACACCCACATGTATAAACCGATGCATCTAGCCACTCTAGGAACCATCCGATGCCACAAGCACAAGGCCTCCCTGCCTACACATATCATAACACCCCTCCAGGATCACATCACAACACAAGAAGCATAAAATCAAACATCACATCAAATGGGCTCTTGGCCCTTTAACAAGTCATCCATCCTTCATACATAATGAGCACTCATGCCTCTAAAGCACAAGTCACTCAGCCTTGCAAAAAATTGGTTAACTAAGAACCCTACCAAGCGTTATCTTTTATCATCCAACCAGTTCATTAATCCCTCTTGAATTAACTGATTCAATTCGTGGGCTCCAATTCCAGGAAACCTATTCAGTAAGATATCACAAAATATTTAACATGATTATTGTGCCATTTAGATTAAAATAAAATTAGAACAACTACAACAATGAAAACAACCATATTCATTTATATGCATCATTATCTTTAGCCAATTAATTATCAATTAATTCCGGATTTGCGTTATTTAACAATTTCCATCATGAACAAACAGCTAAACCAAGAAACCATAGATATCACACTATCTAGAAAAACAAGAGGCAAACCGTTATCACAGTACAAAGCAACAACATGCATTCAAACCAATTATTTTAATCTGATTCAAGTATTTAATTAGGTCAATTTCATTGTGATCCAAAGGGCTAAATCATGATAACTCTACGATTGCACATAAATAATTAAACAATCCACGAATCCCCTACCTCAATTGTTCTTGACATTCTTTATCTGCACAACGGGTCATGATCCTCCTCTCGAAACAACTGCATCCACCCAAGGATGCCACAGTTCGACAACACCAACCAAACCCCAAGAAAAACCCCATTAGAAGCTTGTAGATTACATGGTATAATTTTAAAGGGAGAACAAGAGACGATGATCCCCGATTGAATGATGATAAAACATACCTTATATCAAAGAATTATCGACACAACTTGGTTGCATCAAAATAGAGCGGAACCAATCAGAGGAGTAGGGTTTGATTGTGAAACTCCTATGGGAAGTATTGAAAGGTTCTAGTGTCTCATAGCTGAGAAAAAGCGAAATAATAAGGTAGGATGATATCTTGTCCCTTTTGAAAATTTACTAGGGTGACGGTTTAAGATCCTCTTAATTCTCCATTCAAAACGGATCATATTAACCCACGTGTTTTTACCATGTAAAAACATACCGGCCTTATGAATAATTAATATAGGATTTATGGCCTTTGAAACAGCCTTAAGAGCCCTTAAAATAAATATTTAAATGTATTTTATGTCAAAGGAAACATCAAAAGGGGAAAACTATAGGAATCTGGAAACACTGTTCATCTACCGTTACTGTACACCAAACCGATCTCTAAGACCGATCTGTGAGACCGATCTGTGAGACCGATCTGTGAGACCGATCTGTGAGACCGATCTGTGAGATTGATCTATGAGACCGATATGTGAGACCGATCTGTGAGACCGATATGTGAGACCGATCTGTGAGATCGATCTGTTACTGTTCATAAAACTGGAAACACTATTCACAGAACTGGAAAATTGGCAAAGAGTTGTGGGGATAAGTCACCTTGACCTCCCGGAACACCTCCAACACCACTTTTTTCACAAATTAATGGACCAGAGAGGTTTGGTCCATTACATTATATTTTTGACTATAAATATTCATTATAAAGATAAAAATATTTCATACATAATGGCATATTATTTATAATTTTTAGACATTGAATAATTAAATTTATTTATGACACAATAATGATGCATTATTTTCCTTATTAATGAACGAATCAAATAATTGGTATTATAATTGCACAAGTAAATATAATTTGAATGTTGTGATTCCATCAATAAAATTTAATAGTTAATATAACTTGTTTTTATTGATTAATTTAATTTGGTTCTAATTAATAAAGTTGTTAAGACTAACAAAAATCAATTATTGAATAGTGTCAAAATTGTCGTAAATGAGTTTTAAAAAATATGATATTATTAATTGATATTCTATTCCTAAAAATTTATGGTTTGGCCAAAGGACTTATATAATTATTGGTGTATCATTAATGGACCACTTGGGGGTCTCTTGGAAGTATATAGTAATTTTATTAACCATATAGTATAAAAATACAAAGTGACACGGTAAATGTCAAACTAATTAACTAAGAGTTAAAACTAAAAGATAAGGTTAATAAAAGTGACCCAAACATGTATAAAACTATTATTTGAGTTGTTATATACCTATCCCCAACTTATAATTTTAATAATCCACTTTGGAGCCATCAGAAACCGAATATGAATTTATTATAAAATAATATTTATAGCTTTTCCTAAGGTTCCCCTCACCCCTCTTATAAAAGGGAACTCACCCTTCTCTCAAATTCATACCCACAAAGCATTTTGTCTCGGCCAACCCCTGCCAAAATATACTATCAATTTCCCTCACATCATCCTAGAGTCATTCCTTTAGTCAGAAATCCAACTTAAGGAGCCCATTTGATCAAATCAAAAGAAAGAGCCCGAAGAAGAGGTAATGATTTCACCACCCTCTTTCAAGTTCATTTTTTCTTCTACTTCTTATTTATTTGTTATTTCAATTATAAAATAATAAATAAGGTATATTCTATAAACTGTTATGTTATTAAAAATATGGTACAACCATATTCAGTATTTTGTCCATCTTTTGAATGACATGTCAGCATACGTGCGTACGTACGGCCCACCGTCTCCACGTCGTGGTGTAATTGTTATTCAATAAATTATTATTTGGATGGGTATGATAATGATGTGTAATTGATGTAAATAATAAATATAACATGATAATGATTATGTATATATGATATACCATACAATTATATATTATTTTAATATCAAAGAATGATATTGTCGCTTGTGCGTATGTAAGGACTACCGTCTCCACAAACGCGATGAGAATCATTCCCCATCGTATACATTCAAGAATAATTTTCATTTAATGATTAAAAATAATGTTTAAATACTTGATATAATAATAGATATTAATAATATACATCCAATCCATAATTATTATGTATCACATAACAAAGAATAAAAAGAAAATCGAATCCATTAAAACCCGAAACGACGATAATACTAAGATATTATTAATAAAGAAATGTTAAAAGATCATATATGATATCATATTAATGTATATGATTATTTTATAATTTAGTAACAATCATTTCACCATTATACAAGAGGTTAACCTACCCTCGACAAAGGAAAAGTATAAGCTAAGGGTTTATTTCACAATCTCTTCATTATCCGAGGATGTTTATACATAATTATCTACTGGGACCTCTTTATCATCCACATCCATGATTCTTCAAAATGTATTTCAAGTCTTTCCTACTATTTTACAGACTATGGGTTAAAGTCATTTATACCCTTTTTTACCTTTTATATGATGTTTATAAAGTAATATTTCTGTCATTTTCCCAATAAAGTCATTTTTAAACTTTTCAACAAAATTAAGGTAATAATGTATTTTTTAACTTATACGGTGGGTGCAGCTTTTTTTGCTGTTATAAAATCGTCAAAACTTCCCTTACAATCTTATAAGAATATTTTCAAAGTAAATGTTTTATTTTTTAATTATATGACTCTTAGATGATTTCAAAAAAGATATATTTCCCTCAAATAGTTTTGATTTAATCTGTGTCAACATCATTTTAAAAGTTTTAAAGATTTATTCTTCTAAACCATTCTCATTAATGTCCATGTTTGCAAAATAGTTTTAAGGATTTATTTAAATGGACATGAATGATTTATAATGTTAATTACTTTAAAAAGTTTCAGAGTGGTTTGGGACACATTGATTCAACAATGCCTTTAAATGTCTTACTTTCTAAATTGTGAGACTCAAAAATGTTTTCCTGAAAAGGGTTATTTCAATCAAAGAGTTTTACAAATAATTTCAATCTATGTCAAATCTTTTAATGGATTTTAAACTTGTTTTAAAGTTGATTTATTATGATACATAATATCCATATTGTATTGAAGGTTTGTGATATGTTTGATTTTGAATGTGTTATTTTTATACCATTAATGGTGTATGGATAATGTATTGATATTTCGTATCCGAGTTCTTATACGAATGTTTATGTGATGTTTCAACCTTTTCATATGAGGAATGTATTGGACTTAGTAAGTGATGGGTGGAGTCTGCTATAGCTCCTTGATGCATCGGTAGGTCTCATGATACAACTAGACGTGGAATTGGCCGAGGCCTTTTCCCAATTTGATTTATGGTTTGGGTTGAGGCTTTAATCATTTTTAGACGTCTTGGCTGAGGCCTTGAAAAAATGTTTTAGAATGTCTGGCAGTATACATTCCCTCATTATGGACATAAGATTGATGGTTCATGTGGTCATTCGACTAGTGGAATACCCACGATTATGTTTTATTGTTGCATTATTTATGCGGCTCATATTCTTACCATAAAAGTATTCAGTATTATTATTGGTAAAGGCATGCTGTTTCAATTATTCACCATGCTTAATATTTATGTTACTTTCTGTTGTATTGCTTACCCTTACTAAGCGTTTGAACTCACCCCTTTCTATGATTTATTTTTACCAAGATTACAAGAAGTGTATTGTGATTGATATATATGGTTAAGCTAAAGGAATAGAAGAGTTCATAAAGGATTATTTATGTTGTGTTGTATGTTATAAAGTGTAATGAGACATTCATATATGTAATCTATTTTCCAAGACTGCTAAACGGATCGGTCCTTCGGGACATGATTATTGGTAATCATGACAATGTATTAAAATAATGCACCGACTCTAGGTAACTGGGGTCGGGGCGGTACAAAAACAATATGTGATACAACGTAATTAAATACTAAATTTTAAAATCTTGTTGGAAATTTTTTTTTATAAAATGCCATTTTTGTATGAAATATTTTTATACTAAATCCATGTATGAAATTAATTTAAAAACCCATAATTTTGTTTTATTTCAAAATCAAAATGTACTATTAAAATTTTGAAACTAATTCAATATATAATTTTACTTTTAAAATACCTTGACTGATAATTCATTTGTAAAAAATTTCATTATTTATCCTATTCATTGGAAAATAAAACTTTTAAGAAAAATATAAAAATTTCACCATAGGATAATTTTGATATGTTGATTTAAAAATATATATATTATCAAATACAATTTTCAAAAGTTCCAAAAATTAAATTTATTATTTTCTCAAGAATAGAAATAATAACGTATTTTTCCAGAAAATATTTCTCTGACAAATAAAATGGATTTACAAAAAAGTTATTTCTAATTTCATTATAATTAATCAATACATTTTTATAGAATAATATATATGTATATATATATATATGTATGTTAAAAAGTACTTAATCATATTAATTCTTTCTAATTTAACTACTAGGTTATAATAGACATATATAAATAATAATATTTGGTGGTTTCTTTACGCTAGGTGTTGTGTGTTGTACATCCATCCCGAGTAAGATATTTTATTTAAAATCCCAGAGGCCAAGATTAATAATCAAGGGTCTGATGTATTTTAAACCAAGATCATCAGCACGAACAAGACTCACACATTGTGAGAAGGGATACCAAACTAGAAAAAATCACTATTTGATTAATCCTTGGAAGTTTTGAAGCAAAAACATACACTACCTTATTACATTCGCGCCATGTGTGCATCAGGGAAACCTAATTGATTAAATACAAGTTCCTACTAATACAGTAGATGATCATCCAAGGAATGAGAATCTTGTTATTGAGGATGTTGATAAGAACTGATGAGTCCACTTCATTTAGTTTCAATCAATGTAGTCAAACTAAATGAGTTTTCTGTTCATGCTAAATAGTGAACTGGTAGACACATGGTAAACTTGTGTATAAAATATATGTACTTGGTGTAAACTTGCCCGGGTCATAGGGTAGACTCGTATTGTAGACTCACGATTTTAACTAACATGGTTACAATGGGATATAGAGAGAGTTTCGAACCTCAACACTTCCCTCAAGAGCCCTATCTTGGCCAAGAGAGAATCGCCCGACTATAAAAATGGGTGAAAGGCCACTATCACCAACCCATTTGAGTCACGAACGACCTCACCTCCAGGTATGTTACCGAGCTAGCAATAACCGTATGTATTGAGCTGGAGGCCTGTACATGGAGGGTTCCATAGAACTCATCTGTCCTGGAAGTGATAATGGTCAGGGTGGAAGCGAGACAATGAGAGAGAACCTAGAGAGCCAACGGAGAGCTGGAAACATTATCATGACGGGCGCGATTTTTGGCGTTCTGGATGCACTATAACCTTGAAAATTTTTGAATGCTCCTCTCCTTGATCACAACAGAAATTTTGCCTCCACTCCTAATCCAGGACTGATAAAAGGAAAATCCATCTCATCTTTCCGGCTCATTCAAGATTGAAATTCCCAGTCCGTTCCACACCGCTACTTCCCATTCCCCACCAAATAAAAGATGCTTTGTCATCTCCTCCTTGGAGATTCTGCAACATGAGAATTTAGACGTCAGGTACACCCCATTCTTTTTAATATCATCATGCGAGGAAAGCGCATTATTCCATACTCTACAAAAAATAAAGACAAACTTCACCAGAATTTCATTGCACCAGATCTTCCACCCCCTTGCTTCGTGACCATGAACTAGATTTAGTGATTTCCGATACACTGGCTGGGAAAACACCAGATGAGGCCTCTGTAAAGATGAGTTTATCATGATCTTCACAAAGATGATTACTTTTGAAGATATCATACTGGTCACTATCCAAGCCTGCCTCCATGAAAGCGGGGTACCACGGTGCTTGAAAAAATAAAATATAAGGATTAGGGCACCCTAGGAACCCGAAGGTGACACACAACCAGTTGAGAGGCCAGATGTTGATCTCCCCGTTCCCAATGATCCTCCAGGCATGATTTTTTAGGTTCGTTAAATAGGTTCTCATAATTTTCCATAAGGAGGAAACGTTCCCCTTTAATTCCCCCAGATTCTACGAGTAGCGCTATTCTGTTTGGATATTTTTTATAAAAAAATTTGGATATGATGGAGAAAAAAGGGGGAAATTATTTTCATATAAAAAAATAGATATGCCAGATTAGATATGAAATAAAATAGAGATATGTGTGATTAGGTATGAAAAAGAAAAGATATGATTATTATCCTTGAGAGGGGTGGTGCACACCTCTATTTATATGGGGACCTGATAATGAAGAAGAGAGAGAGTCAGCAAGATGTAGCTGCCGAGAGAGATAGAGAGAGAGAAGGGGTTGCCGCATTTACGATAACTCGTGCCAAGGAGGGGCATGCAACATGTAGTTGCTTAGAGATAACCCAGAAGATGCTACTGCTTGCGGGAGCTCATATGAAGAGTTGACAAAGAAAATTACATGTGACGATTGCAAGAGAATTGTTAACGGCAACGTGCAAAGATATTCATGATGGTGCCATGTATCAAAAGTATGTCTTGATTGCGGAGATCATGAAACGTGTCCCGATTGTGGTTATCGATGCTACATTAAAATGATACATTCATGGGTGTAGGTGAGTTTTAAAAATACATTCATTTTTGGTGTGAAAATCTTTCAGTTGAGTGTCAAAATTCTTTCCAGTTTGAAAATACTTCGGGTGAGTATGTCGAAAAAATTTCAGGTGGAAAAAATCCATCGAGTACTGTGAAAAAATAATTCGGGTGATAAAAGGTCGTCAGGTGGATTATGTGGTGTTTTTTGAATACTTCTGCTGTGGCATCGGGCTCCACCTCAACACACTCTACTCCAGGAGACCCAACGATGCCTGCCCTCTAAGTGCACATCCCAATTAAAATAGTTATTAGTTTTCTCAAAGTTTATAACCACCACCTTCAGAACCATGAGAAGAGACAAGACGTGCATGGGAATGGAAGATAAAATACAATTGATAATATTGATCCATCCCCCAAAAGACATGAGGTTATATTTTTTGTTCTTGACATGAGAAGAGATATAATCAACCAACCCCTCGAAATTGCAGATACCAAAGTCTTCCAGTCGCAATAGGGGCACCCAAGAACACTATCGGGAGATCCCTCCTCTTAAAGACCAATATATCGTCCATTTTCTTGATCTATTTGATAGCGCATGAGCTATCTAAGTACAACATTCTTTTTTCATGGTTGATACATGGTCCACTCCACTTCCAATGTTCATGAAAAATCTTGTTAAGGTCTCAAATGGATCCGCTACCACCATTAGTGAAATGATAGGTGTCATCAGCAATGAGTAGCTGAGAAATGTCTCTAAAGCTATTTCTACACTAAAAAAGAATAATGAGGCTATTGTGCATGGTGTTAATCAGGGACCTGCTAAGAGAGTCCTGGACCATGACAAAAACTCTTGGTTACATGGGGATACCCTACCCAAATCCAAGAATAGGATTGAATGTAATGCTTTCTTGAATCATCTATATTTTAAACAAACAAAACATGAGCACTCTAAAGTGATTTTCTTGGAAAGATGAAACCCTTATCAAGAAATAAATTATTTTTTTACTCCAATAATTCCATTGGATCGGTTTGATAAGGTGGTCTTGAAATTTTCTTATCATCAGGAATGATGTCAATGTTAAATAACAACCCTCGATCTGGAATAACACCAGGAAAAAAACAATGAAATATATATGAAAATTCATTTACTAAAGGCACATAACTAACCAGAAAAATTCATGTATAATCCAGGACATTCTCTACGAAAAGTTCATCCCTAAATTTAATCAATTTTTCTACTTACTGATATGTATTGAAGTGTATAAAATAATTATTTCATAGAAATTGAAACTCACAACAGGAATGAGTATGCCTTGTTTTTATATAAAATCTATCTTAATATGATAAAATGAATGCCAATTCACACATAAAATGACTTCAAACTCTTAAAAGGGAATGTGGGAAATAGTTGTAACTAATACCTTTTCACATATAATGATATTATGTTTCTAATAAATCATTTTTTCATTAATACATATAAAAATAATAATTTACCAAAGGAATTTTCTTCATTAATTTAGGTGATATTTCCATTTTACATGGTAATTATCTAAAAATAAAAGAATTTACAAACCCCAAACAGATCAAGAAAATTTCATAATTAGAATAAGCAAGTAATGTATATGTATCTTCTTTTTTATTGTATATAATTCACCAATTTATTTGAAAATGACATATCGACAATTTTTATCTCATAGACTAGATCATTCCATCTTTTAACATTGTCATTGGACACATATTTTTTCAGTGACTCATCTCTTTGAAAATTAATAAAATGATGGTTAATCATTATTTGTCTTACCATTAACATTTCCCTTTTAATTGTATTCATGAGACAAATATCTGAACATACCATAACAATAACTCTTTCATGATCGTTTCAAAAATTGCATAAAATTTATTTTACTACATTTGGAACATTTTAGAGGATTACCTCTAGGATTCAAATTTGAATACTCCTATAGTGTTCTACATAATGATTGCTTCATACACTTTCTTTTATTAGTATCATATGTTTAAAAAAATTCCATATATACATTATCAGCAATACTAAAAAATTTCTAATGGAGTTTATATTTACGAGAGGGTAATGAAATTAATATATATGGTATCGAACTATTGTAAAATATATAACGTTTACATTCATGGTCCAAAATCTAATCAGTCTCATGTATGGAAATTATTGTCAAATTTTTATCATACACAAAAAATGATTCATTTTCCATTTACATTATATCATGAAATTTACTTTCAATTTTATATTGAGGATCATTAGGTAAATATTTTATAATAAAAAAATCTTTAAATACCATCTAATCAATGGAAAAATTTCATTCATCTCATATTCATTCTTAACCAAAGACCAAAATTGATCAAAATCATCATCAAACTAAAAATAAATATTTGTTACCTTTTGATATGACATAAAGCTAAAATCGTAAAATGGAATCTTCAATGAATTTATATGGGGGCATCAACAGTCTTCGGTTCTAAAGATCCACAAAATGTTATAGGGTGATATTTCACAAAGTGATATATTATTGTCAAAATCTTTTTTAGAGATATTTATTTCACAGTGTTATTTGTTATATAATTTCTATTCAATTTATATCAATTTACTAACTCAAAAAACTACTAATATCAATCCCAAACCATTTTTGGGTTAGTGGCTTGGATGATTTTTCTCATCTTGATGAATTCCTACCTCATCTACCTATCTTCCTATATATAAAACCTTTAGAGTATATATGAATTACATGAAAAATCTTATGAATCATCAAAAGATATATAATGATAATAAAACCACAAATTCAAATATAACAAAATTTTTTTTTAAAATTATAACATTCTACAATGTACAAAAATCCTTTTCTAATAATAACCATAACCCCCATAAATCTATATAAACCCTAATTCTGAATTTATTATCAAGAAATTCCCATTCCATAAATAACAATATAATTTTGGTTTAGATTTTTAGAGAGTTATTAAAACAATTACAAAATAAAGTGGATATTTACATATAGTTTACATTTTAAAAACAAATATTTTCACAGATTTACACCATTATTCCATTAACAACACTTTTTTTTCATTTTAGTTGTGTCACCATATTAGAATGAATGAAATATATATTGTTTCTAAACATCCTTAGATACTATGATATAAATTTGAAAACATGGGATGTGAAAAAATCACATTAACGAATATTATAAATAATTGAAACACATTAGTTCGGTAAAAAACCTAAAAACCAAAAATTTTATCTAACTTTTACAGAATAAAACTAGAGTTTATAAAATAATTCATAAAAAAATTTAAAAATAAAAAATCTATGAAGTTAATAATTCAAAAACCCTAAAATTATATAAAATATCAGATGGTATATGGGGATAACATGAAAAATTATGGAAATTATTTTCCATCAAATAATTTTAAATTAAAATGATTTAATAAATTAACCATAAAATCAATATATTTACATTAAAAAAGATACTAAAAATTAGAACCCCATGCAGTCCCCATTGTGAAATTTAATGTATCACCCTTTTTCACTCGTGTTTTAACAATATTAAACAACTCATAATATTTTAATTCTAATGAAAATTTATCTACGGAATGAATCATTACCCATTAAATTAGGGGCTATACCTCATGCCCACAAATCATAATCTATTATACATAATAACCATTACAAGATCAAAATAAATATAATATTATACATTTCTGATAAAACAGTCATTAAACCCCATAAAAAAAGACATTATTTCCTCTCATGAATATAAATATAAATATATATTTCTTTCCAAAAAATATAATAATACACAAAATTCAGAGAATAAAGGGTCCATGATATCAATTTTAAGCCATGTTATCTCATATAATATAATTGATAATTTATATGTACATCGATTGTGGTAAAATTCGGTCATGTGATGAATTTAAAATAACATTATTTTTCAATTTTTATATAGAAATGAAAATATTTCCCATACAAACATGTTTTAAAAAACATCATTATTAATAATTTTATAAGAAAATAAAAATATTTGAAAATAAAAAATCAAAATATTTTATTTATAAATAAAAAATTTATTGAATACTGTAAAATTACATAGATATGGAAGTGAAGGATATTGAATATTTAAATCTTGGTTTTAAACAAAAATCTATTATGTCTTTGGTAACATAATAATCAAATGAACATTGATGGGAGAATGTAAAATAGATTTCAAAACCAAATTAATTTTAATAAAATAATTATTGCATAAATATATATTTATTTTTCAAAATAAAAAATATGTAAAAAATGTGGTGAAAATTGAAGAAGTATGGATGAATGGATAATGAGACGAAAAATATCTTACCTCAGACATCGACTTAGTGAAATAAATTATAAAAACCTGTATTTTAAATTTAGATTATTATAAATACAAATTAGAACCATAATTTCATTAATATTACCACAAGCCATTTATTCATTACCCTTTTCTACCAATTTAATTATATTTATTTTTCAAAATAAACTTTTTGGTGTTCATTATCTTGTATCCCATGCATGTTTTGATTCAGTGGTTTTAATCCTTGAACATTTATCACGGTTTCATAATGTAAAAAAAGTAGAATAGGTTCCATAATTATAATATCATAACATTAAATATAATTTTATGATAAAACATTTAATAAAAAATTTAATAATTTATTCATGAAGGATTTAGTCCACACATATGCATGGGTAATGTTTTCACTTTTCCAATGGATGAAATAAGATTAATGAGGATAAATTTTTTTTATATAACAATATTAATAAATTAAATATCATATATACTTATTAAATCCATTTGAATCATTATCAATATGATAATTAATGTACATGTGAATTTCATCACTTCATCAAGGTGGTATCCCATACGTCATCATGAGAAAGTTTTACATTTTACATATGATGTGAGGGTAAGAAGGTAACATTTATAAAATATTTTTGGAAAACATAATTATATCATCAAAATTATTGATATAATTTAAATCCATATATACAAACATCAAAGATATTTGGAAATGAAAAATAATATGAATTTTTTAATGGAGATGTTAGTCCATTCTTATGCATAAGTGATGTTTTCATTTACCAATATATGGAAATGGGGTAGAAAATAGTTGTTCCATATAAAAAATAAAATATCAGTATAGTATAGATAATAATGAAATTATATTAGGATATTGTGAATATAAATTATGGATATATAATAAGAAATAATGTGGAACGAATTATGATATGGCTTATACCTCTTCTTGGATATCATTCATTTGCATGAACCTTTACCATTCACGGATTGGACTTCTGGGAAGAACCATAAAATTAAGACCATTATAAGGATGCTGGGGTAGTATTTTGGAAGATTTTGGTCAAGATTAATTTCTCAATATGTGTGTAATTGCATGGATAAAAGGTTCCACTTTATAATTGGTATTTGTTGAACACATTTAAATATTAAGAACATTGGAACATAATAAATGCATTCCTCTAAGAATGGGGCCACAAATTAGTCCAAATTAAAATATTAGATTTTATTGGATAAATATAATCATAACGTATTAATTATATATGTTTTAAACATATTTTATACCTTATATTTTAGTTTAACCCTCCCTCAAAAACATGGTAACCCCAAACAGTGGTAACAAACTTTTACAATGGATAATATTCATTATGAAGTAAAATGGAATTAAACTCATTAAAATATTTGAACATTCTAATTAAAAATTTGAAATAAGTTTTCTATGGATCAATTTCCATAACTTATAAAATAAAAACTTAATATTATTTTTTAAAATTCAACAAAAAATGGTTTTTCTTAAATAACTTTTAAAGCATAAAAAAGACTTTACACAAAAATAACGTATATTATCGATTCCCTAGATTTTTTTTGTTTTATTATTATAAAATAATGTTATTAAACATTTTGATCAAGAATAAAACTAATTAAACCTCCCAATCATTCAATTAAATGAAAAAAACAAAAATATTTTGTTATTTTAATGAAAATATATCACATATTCCAAAAATTCAAGCATGTGATTCCATATTAAAAAAATATTAAATTATTATTTTAATTTTAAATAAATATATGACCAATAAAAATATTTTTTATTCATTTTTGGAATCTTGTATAATAATTATTTCAAAAAAATATGGTATTTTTTAAATTAATATTTTCACTATCCACCAAATAATTAAACATTTTTGGAAAATAACAAAATAATACCAATATATAATAAATATAAAATGATATAAATAATGAATTCTGTTTCATCATATTAAAATTATAATATTATTAAATTTAAATTCTATGTAAAACTATATAATTTGGGGAAAACAATTTAAATTGAATAAAATGACTTCATTTTTTACTGAATTTTTTAAATTATTATTCTAAATATGACTCTATATTATCTGATCATTAGTATTAATAAAACAATGAATTGATTTATTATTAAAATTTCCTATATTGTTACAATATTTATTATTTCTTCAAACATGGATATTTTTTAAAAAAAGGAATAATATAATGAAATTTTACTACCATGGTCTTTTTCAATTGTTTCATTCAAAAGTAATAATGAAAATATTTATAGTGGTATTAGAAGATATACATTGCAGATTACTTCAATGGCCTTATCTTTCTTTTTTTTATATTGTTGACTATAATGTACATGATTTGAATATCATTACTTATTAAAAAATGGTTTATTAATTGATTGATGTTATAGATGAATGGAAGAATGTAGTTGGGTGCGTGAAATAAAGATGAATATATGATATGGTTCACAAAATTATGAACATAAATGCTTACATTGAATAAAATAAATTAAAATACATTGGCTTGTATGTCTATGTTGATATTGAAATCATCATCCTTATAATGTATGATAATGTAGATGAAGTGGAAGAAGTAACCATAGAGTATGATAACAATGTTATGGTTATAAGATAAATTGATTGTATATTTTTTCATTTGATAACTTATCAACTATATTATGAATTGTACAGTTTATTTTTTATATTGGGAATATTTTATAGAAATTAAATTTATTATAATTTATTAAGTGTAAAATTGTTAATTTAAATGTTATACTTCTTTTAATATTTATGGTTTTATACTCGTTTTAGTTGTTTTGATGATATGAATATAGATGAGAAAAGATTTTAGTAATAAAAGTTGATCAATAATATATGATTCACTTGTTATCCATAACTCATTGATTATTATGGATGATTACTCAAATAAATTTCCTTGATGTGATTGTGTCGATGGTTAAATAGAATCATGAGATGAATTTTAAAATACCATACGCACATAGATAACTAATTATTATTATTTTATTTTTCTGTATATATATTTTAAAAATTTTAATTATTAAACATGTTCTAATAAAGATTCTAGAACCAGGATGTCAATATGAACAATTTTATAGTCACTCATAGGGAGGTATTCAAGATAGTGATTTATTTTGAAATTTATTTTTTAAATTATTATATAAAATACCTAATTTAGAAATTTTTTAAGTTATTTTCTACAACCAGGATATCATTGAATTAAAAGATTTTATATTCTACTGAATGGATGTCCCTATAGGTAAAAGTTCTAGGTTTTCATTTTATTCATAGTCTTATCCTTAGAGTTGATCACTTCTTTAATTATGTTACATTGGAATTAGTTTATGCTCAATTTGACTATAATTTAATGATATTATATGAATTTTTTAGATTTATTAGATTTAAAATTTCAAACAAATTTCATGTATTAGTATAATTGAATTTACATTTTTTATTAGATAAGTCATTTTGAAATGAAACATGTGAATATGAAACTCATTTTGTTGGATATATCATGTGTGTCACAAATATTTTTCTATTTTGGATTTATATGAGAAGCTATGGATTTAAATTATAAGTAAATCAATAAATTGATTATATATATATATATATGTATGTATGTATGTGTGTGTGTGTTATTAATTTTTGTTTAATGTATTATTTAATATATATGAATATGATGGTGTATGTTAAAATTTTTTGGACTATTTTTTCCTCTAGGGAAGTTCTATCTAAAAGTATTTTTCTCACTAAAGGAAATATACTAGGAACAAAAGTGGCCTAAATTCCCTGAGAGGTGTGGTGGATCATGGTATGGATATTCTATTTAAAAATTCTTCATATTCTAATAGATCATGACCTCTTTATTATTAAGTTCACTTTGTTTGTACTTGTGTGTTTATGTTGGTCACTTCTTTTTATCTTTACCTAATGATGATGCTTTAAATGCAATATAGGGAAGAAACCAGGCAGACATATAGTTTTTACTTGGTTCACCATCACTGGGCTACATCCAAGGGGAATACAACAACTATATGCCACTGTACCAAATCCATTAAAGCTCACTGCCATTAATGTTCAGGCTAGATTAGTTCTTTTCCCATGATCACTACCTTTACAAGGTTTAGAGTTAGCTCACTACATCCCAATGGTCACTTACTATTTCTCTCTCTCTAGATCACTTTCAGTAGAAAGAATAACATTCTTCTTCTTACTTTTCTCATTTCACATGGAAGAGATCCACTCACAATTTATATACCTATAGGTCTCTTAGTTTTCATGAATACATGCATCCTCAACTGTTGATAAATGCTCTTTTGGAATCTAAATTTCATTCACAGATGAATACCACTTTGTCTCTGAACACTAGACAATTCCTTTGGAAATACCTTCGCAAAGCACCCTACTTTGTGAGGCTCCCAATGCCTCAAAGCTCAAACAAGCCTTCACAAAGCACCTTTCTTTTCAAGAAGAACACACCTTCAAAGAGCTCCTACCTCACAGAGCACACTACTTTCGTAGAGCTCAGTCTATCTCAAAGCTCAAGACTTTTCAAAGCTTACATTTTCATAGAGATCAAGTCACCGCAAAGCGACTTCCATTTGTGAATCTCACTGAGCCAATGTGAAGCACCCAACTATCGCAAAGCTATAATAACCGCTACGAATGTCTTTCCTTTTGTGAAGCACACTGCCATTGCGAACTACCTTCCCAAGGTGAGAGAAAAATATTTTCTTCTAAAACTCTCTCTATTTGTCCAGAGGGGGTCAAGGCCTATTTATAGGCGATTCCACCAACCCTCAAACTGTCCACGCGAATTCAATGCCACGTCATCTGAAATCGCGATGCTCTTAAGTTCCCACCGAAATTTACTCAAAATCATGAAGCACCACATAAATTTTCCAATCGTGGATCTCTTCGTAATCACAGAGCATCCCGTCAATTCTTTTGCACCTTCACCTTGAAGCTCCCTTGCAAAGACCTTCACTTCCGTGATGCACTTCAACGTCTGCCATTTGCATTGATTGTCGTAATCGCGAAGAATCATCGTCAACATTTGTTTGGTCTTCAGGAAATCCAAACCATTAAGCCTTTCTTCACAAAACTCATTCCTTTACCTTATTTAAATATTATCTTCAAGGAAATCGATATTTCACGATGCTCACCAAACTCCAAATTTTGGACCCCAATAATTTTCCAAACATTAGAAAATGACGCCACATTGTATCTATTCTTTTTGTACCGCCTTCAGATCATCTATTCCATTTTCATGGTTCTTTGTCAACATTGATTGTCAACAACCTCTCTAGAACTCAACAATTTACCATGGAAAACCTTCTTTTTCAACAAACACAACCAACCAAAAAATGTCGTAATGTTACCTTGAGGTATTTTTTCCCAACTAAATATATTCAATTTGAAACAATAATAATTTTTTTTTCAAACCACTATAAAATAATGTCTACATTTTATAGTGGTTTCAAACACTATTTAATAATTGATACTATTTATTGATGTTTTAAGTCCAATATATTTTTCTATACTATAATAAAAATGGGAAATCATAGCGAACTAAATATGATATGTTCCATGAAATATTTATATCATACCATTTTAATTAATTCACTTCAAATTTATAAAAAATACATCATGAAATACCCCAAACTAAATATTTTATAGTGTGTAATTTAATCCTACAAAAATAATGAAAAATATATCATGAAATACTGATTTTACTATATTTTTATGAGATGATCGTACACACAAATTTCATTAGGTACATCTTTATAGATACACATATTCCCAAATTCCATAGGTGATGATACTATGAATAGAAGTATACAAATGTGATATGATCCCACCCCACTATCGTATGGCATACTCCAAAGGATTCCTTTTTCTTTCTTATATAAAATAAACTACATACCATCATTTTTTGTCTACAAACATAAAAATTATATAGATGACATTAAATAATAAATAATCCCCCATATTTATCTAACATAAATTGCACAATTCGTTTTAATAAATAAAAAATACTTCCCTTATCTTTAGATTCATTTTATAGGGTACCCTACCCAACATTATTTTATGAAAAAATATTTTCATTTCATAATCATAGATGTCTTCATTTCAATATTACACAATCTGCACTAATATCACTCAACTCAATTTTGAAGTCATTTTTACCATTGGGGAGGTATGTGGTGTAATTAGAAAGGAAAATAAAGAATAGATTTTCGAATTAATTTATAAAAATTATTTAATCTATGAAATAGTTACAAAATAAATAATAAGATCATTATTATGATGATTTATCATCTCGTCCACCTTACCTACACACATACACATACCCTTGAAAATGAACTCGGTCTAAAAATACCAAACTACTATTATGAACCCCAAATAAATATTTATATATAAATAAACACATACTTTTTTAAAATATATTTAATATAAAGATACATTAATAAATCATAAATTTTTTATTATTTTTATTAAAATAATTATTAATAAATAATTAAAAAAATTAACTTAGAAGACCATATAATTAAATTGAAACATAAACCAATAGTAATCAAAATAAATAAATAATCTAAATAATTAGAGAGTAACGAGAGAGAGAGAATGTGTGTGTGTGTGTGTACAGAATCACATTAAAAACTTTTTAATAATATGTTGGATTATATTACATTTAATAACTAGATATATGTGTAGTTCAACTATAGGTATATAAGAATGAAACTTCATTAACACCACATTCTTCTTAATTACTGATAAAAATTATACAAAAATGTGATATTATTAACATTGAAATAAATAATAGTTTTAAAATATACATCAATAACCATTTTACCCAACTATCTATTATAATAATTAACATTCCCTTTAATTACTAGACTTTGGATTGTATATAAATATTATAAAAAATTACATATAATATAATTTATTGTTTTTGGTGTGTATATTTGATTTGTACACCTTAAATAATATTTTAATCTCATATCCATGATACCTGATTAATTAATAATTAATAATATCATTTAACAAAAATATATATTTTTTCTAATTTAAATTATTAAATTTTATTTTAAATATTATTTTGTTTATATGAATTTTTGGTGTAATAAATATTTTTAGATGTAATTTTTTTGATATCTATTAAATGCATGGAATGTTTTATCATGAAAATATGTAATTTAATATCGGTATTTTAAGAGCCTATTTAATAATTTTATGAAATTTTCTAAATGAAAATGTATTGTATATTATGTGTATGGGTATTTTAATGAATAAAATTAAATTTTAAAAATTATGGGATGTTTTAGATTTATGTTTTTTATAATATCTATTCTATAACATTAACTATAGATAATAACCAAGAAAACAGAATGATATTAATTACCAATCCTATGATATATTTTTTAAACATGATAAAGAATAGAATACAATTAGTATTAAATAGTCAAGATTCTCTAAACTATATGTGTCCTAGATTAATTTTTTTTGTTTAATGATTTATGATTTCCCATGTTTCTGAAGCAGTTGAAATTCAATATTATTTTTTATTTTTTATTAATAATATACTGTTGATGCTTCATGATTGACCTTTATTTTTATCTTTTAAAAATACAAAGTTGACTATGTTATCATAATTTTTGTATAGGTGGTTATGAGAGAAAATTATCATTTTAATATATATATATATATGGGGATTATTTAGAATATATATAGTATATATTCTAAATGATTTATATTTTATGTTATTTGTGATTAATTGGAAGTACATCGGTAGTGATATATAGTTTTTATACATGGTTGAATATGAAGTTCTACATTTCTATGAATATTTTGTAGATTTTGAATATTAATAATTTTAGAAATTTTCAAAAACAATTCGTGATGTTGTTTGGATTTTTTATCTAAAATAATGTTGAAAATATCATTTTATATTTTTGATTTTCAGTACTCATGATAGATATTCCAAACATGTGTTATATTTGTATATATCATTTATAAAATATAAAAAACTATGAATAATTTAAATTCATTACAAAATGGATACAATTTTGTCGGAATGATTTCCAAAATATATACTTAAAATTAAAGTTATATTATATAAAAAATATTAAATCTGGAAGAGTAATATCCAATCTTAGTTTATACACTTCAGATTAATTTTTTTATTAAATTAACATTATTTTGGATCAATGTATGATCATTTAATAATTTCATGACAGTAAGAAACATTAATATTAATCCATGGTTACCATATATTGTTAATAAATTTAATATATTTTAGGAGAGAAAAATGATATACCAGCACTATATAGCTATTACGTTTGGATTATTGTGAAATAGACACCAATTTTCATTAGTACAATTGAATAATATATCTTGTTATGGGTTTTGAGGTATGAAATTTAAATGCATCTTTAAAAATTAAATTAAAGAGGTAACATAATATTGAATTTTTTTACATAATAATTAAATATTTGATATTTTGATACATATAGATATTTATCTAAAATAAAAAATTTGTCTTTTTCATAAGAAATTAAATATTCAATTGATAATTTTAATTAAAATTTGACCCCAATTAAAACTAATTCATATTTTTAGAAATTAATTTTATCAATAATAAATAATTATGGATGTTATTGTTGCACCCCAATCCTTAAAATTATCTTTTTTCTCATTTTTTTTATTATAAAAATAACGTAGTCAATTTAAAAATATATTATTATAGATAATCAATCAATGCATAAATGGTTATATAGTATATCTTCATCTATGATTTGGATTGGATTTAATGATTCATATTGACAACCAATTAATACTATAGTAAAATTTCCCACCATTAATGAAGAGGATAATATAATATTATTTATATCATATAAAATAACATTATAATGAAAAAATTAATTCATTAGAAGATTTAATTAAGTATATATACTTTACATTTAATGTTTTACCCTCTATGTTTTTCTTTATGATAATCACATTTGATCTTTTAAGTAGAGATTTAATTTCCAATCAATGTTTTAATAAACATTCCTCCTTCCCTCCTCAATATATATGATATTATCTAATTTCCAAATATATTTTGGTTTGGATTATTTGTAATATATTTTCTTTTGGTAACCGGTTATATGAGGGGGTTTGGTGCATTTATTATTTAAAATTTTGAAAAAAATGGTTCTCAATGCATAGTTTATTATTTGAAATAATTAAAAAATAGAAAATAGAAAATATATATTTATTAATAGAAGGGATAAAAAGTCCTAAAATGAAAAATAATGAAAATGGAAAAAGTATTAATCAATTCTCCCCTAATTATATTTTCTTACATGAATTTCTTATATTTAAGGGATAATATAAGTAGTATGGACTATATGAGTCCAATATTTTAAAATTTAAGCCCAAAATGTGGATTTTTTTATCACATTCAAAATGGGGACATGTTAATTACTCTAAAAAATGAATGAAAATTCCACCACTATATTATTTATAAAGATTTTTCTTATAGGGAAATATATTTCACATAATAAGATCTAATGATTATTTTTTATTTAATGAGAAACTATCAATAATTATCATATTTTTTATAATGAAATATTATAATTATAGTTATATTAAATATTAATTATGTATTCTTAATCAATATGAATTATATTTTCTAGGATAGAGTGACTAAAATTAAAAATGATTGAACATAGTCAGTAAGAAGAGTTTCAATATTATGTAAGAATAATATTTTTTATTCAATAGTAGAAAAATATTCCATGAATTTTACATTTCCTATTAATTGATAATACATATGTGATAAGGTGTTTATTGTCCCAATATTGCATATCTTTTTCATGATGTATTTTTATATAATGTTTTTATATATAGTGTGATTAATACTTCCTTTGGATTCATGTTGTTATTTGTTTGTGAAATATACAAAAACATAATGAATAAATTTACTTTAAGAAAAATATCATAAAAATGTTTGGAATATATTTATTTATTAAATGTAAAAATCATGTTTTTTAGAATATTAATTTCCCTTATATGTGGGATTTTATTTTTTCCATAAATTATGTCCAGATATATGAGTATCAATGATAATGGACAACGCTTAATATAGTGAGAATCCACCTAGTATATGTAATCTAGAGGTTCTACTAATGAAATATGATGTATACATAACGAAAAGTAGTTGAATTACATTGGATTTTTAAAAGATGTTAAAAGTGTTAGAAAATGATGTTTGAAGAGTTGCATGTTATTTTAGTTAAAAACATACAAGATTTATAGATATATCCCTCATTGGTATAATATGTGGTAAATGTCTACATTCTTTCTATACTATCTAGAAGAATAAGGAGCTCAATAATGAGTTTTAATTTTAGGATTAATATTATTAGTGGTTAAAACTAGATGCATTTTGAAGCTAAAGAGATGATTTATTGGAGGAAACATATTTTTTTAATCAATCATTATGGGTTCTTATTTTTGTGTCGTACAACACTTGTAAATAGGTTTGAAAAGGTCCTTGATTGCTAGAAATGAGGTCATGTGATTTTTTAGGAGATTGATGATGTTTGTAAATAATGTAATTTATTATGAATTTTGGATGTGATCATAAAACTGTGATCCATTTCATGACATTGAAGTTATATATAAATGAAATTGATGATCATATTACATCAAGGTCATCATCTAACTTTTCCCTGTATAACATCATCAAATGAATTACTGTAGAGTATATGACTTTTTCCTATGAATATTGGTCCAGGATATGTTTACCATAGTATTTTTTTTAATATCATTAAATTTTTGTGTATGCCGTTGAATCTAAGTAGAAAACAAAAAATACCACATAAAAATTTAGGGAGAAATGTTAAACATTCAGTTCTAGTGCCTATGAAATTTGAAATATGGACATCACATAACAAGATAATTCACACAAAATGGAGAATGAACATATAATATTAAATTCCAAGTCATATAATTTAAATTAAACCGAAACCATAAAACATTGAACATAACATATGAAATTTATGTTAAATTAAATATTGTTACATTATGTAATGTATGGAATCAATATATAGAAACTTTTTAGAATTATGTTAGATGAATATTTAATTTATACAATTAATTTATGAAGAAAAGAATTGATTTGGGATGATTCATATTCTATTCCAAAATGTCCAAAACATATCTTACATTTGAAAATACAAAAACAAAGCTTACGTTTAAGATGAGAAATGATATGAATAATGGGATATGTCATTGTTTTGTATTATAAGATTTTGAATAAGAAATATTTCAATTATATATTTATTATTAGAATTTTGAATAAAATTATATATTATTGGTGATGAGTATATTTTTCCTCAAAATCATTAAATAATGATTGATTCATGCTACTTTATCTGAGAATGGAGAATAAAAATATTGGATGAATTTATTAGATATAATTTATCCTGGACACTAAGGATTCAATATTATATAATATAAACATGATGATGAATATAATTATTCTAAAGATATGTTTATTATTCTAAATATAAAAATTAGTAATATGATCCTTACTAAGATTTAAATATAGGAGTTGAAGATATTAAATCTCCACATGATAATTTTGGAAACTATTATCTCAATTATAAATCAATAGAATCTCACACCCCAAAAAATATTACTTGTACAACATACATGAGTTCTTTTGTAAGATTTTTCTTTAGGTATCATCAATTATTATAATTTAGATTTTAGGGAAAATTTTGGGTGAAAAAAATGATGAAATATTGAGCATAATAGATGATCCTAGAATATCTCATTGGCTAATAGAAATAGGAAATAAAATAAAATATAAGTGTAGTCTAGTAAAATTATAGGAGAGAACCATGGAGAAGAAAAAAGAATATGGTTTCATGAAACATTAAAATACATAAAAATATTGATAATTGTTTGAATGGGATAATGTAAAACAATTTAAAAGTAAAATTTCATTTTTTATAAATATAGAAAATAATAATTTTCAATGAATTAAATATAAAAGTAATATAATGGAGGGAGAAAAATATACTATGAATCTTGAACTGACGCCAAGTTAGAGAAACATGTATCACTCAATGAAGAAGGATATAAAAAATATATTAGGTCTATTGTATAGTGTGTGTCTATTTGGTAATGAATATAAAGGTTAATAATAATCTAAAAATAATTCTAGGATTAGATCGAGTGAGAAAAATCATTATCAAGAAGATTGAAAAAAATAGAAGAATGACAAAAAAGTTGTTAATGGTTATATTCATTTTTGTCTAGCCTTTCAATATTTTCTGATTATATGATTTTGATAAGATCATAAGAGACCATGTACTAAGAAGTATATGTGAATATATCTCTTAAATAACTGTTTTCATGAGCTAAAATCGATATTGAGTTTCAATCCAGTTTACTAGAATTACAAGTGGAAATTGACGTATTTATATTGATCTAAATGAGATCTACTATATGAATGTTTCTCTATCCATTTGATTATTAGTGGTATAATTTAAGAATGATCTGAAATTAATTTATTTTGAATATATAATGGGGAGTTATGGAACCATTTTGACTAAATGTATGTTATAAAAAATTAGTGTGAGTCGATGATTTCATAGATAATTATAGTTTTTGGAATTACTATTAATAGATTGCAATTATATATATTCAAAGAAGATATGAATGTAACAACCTAATTCATCTATGATATATGGATTCATTTTTTTATATATTTTCTTAGTTTAAATGTATAAATATCGCCTAATATGGATACCTTTTGAGGTCATAGAGTGATTGAGTGTGTCCAAGACTGGTAGGGATCCTAGTACCCCTATTTTGGGGTGATTTTTTCCTATCGCATATTTAGTACAAGCCATGCGGGTTAGTCCAGAAGGTTTGTATAAATCATGGACATCTAGGTAGTGGGGGTCTACATGCCATATGGTTTCAGTAAAACATGTGAGAGGAGGCACATGGCTGGCTAGATAGGTCGGCAATTTTAGTAGAGCATCATAGTGGGGTTTCACACGGTTTGCACGAGAATATAAAACTGTGTGGGTAAACCTTATGATATTCCCCAAACCTACATGAACACATTACAATTTTTCACATGGTTTTCAAAACCTTGTGCATAACCCGTGTGAACTTTCTATTTTTTGGGATTTTTTGATTTTTTATAAATTTAAAATCCTTTATTAAAAACATTTTTGGGAATTCTTCACACGCACAATAAAGGGGTCCTTTGGGAGCCTTCCTTAAGATCCATTCTTTGAATTGAGACAACTTCATCATCTACTCTCTAAATCAATGGCCATTAATATCATTGGATTAATAATGATAAGTCCTTGATTACATTATAATATTATTTTGTTATTATAGATATTGGATATTCTATTTCGAATTTGGCTCATATGACCTAATTTCACGTTCTTTGTCCGTTCTTTAGATTTCTCCCAAAATGAGTCGAATCATGGGATGAGACTTGATGATCTATCCTCTATGGACCTACGTTAGGTAGTCTTGTTACTTTCACTTAATGTATAGCTACTTATATATTTTTTTGTTCCACACTCCCAATTTTTGGGCATCAGTTTAAATTGAAATAGAACCATAGAATGGGTAAGCGTATTCAATCTGATTAAATGGAAATTTATGATGCTTGTTATAGGATTAATAAATTTATTTATCCAACATTGGGGTTTGTTTACCTAAATGACCATTTTAATGGATTTTGTTTTTATACCCCTTGGGGTGTGATTTTTTACCCCATGTCATTGGATGTTGAACATGGAAAACAATTAAAATATGAATGAATTTTAATTGAAATGGTTAAATGGGAAGGTATGAGTGAGGATGAACCTAGGCCCATAGCTTATTTAATCTTGAATTTTGTACACTTATACTTGAATTGTATTTGTATTGCCTGCCCATGTGAGTTGAGAAATGAATATGTTACGAAATTTATTGATTAAGAAAGACTTTCCCTTTTTATTGATTTTACCCCATGAGTAATATGATATCTAATCAATGTAATAGATTTTTATGCATGTGATTCTAGTTATATTGCAAATGAAAATTTGAGTAATTGAAAGGCCCAGCCATATAATGTTTTCCAATGATTAAGACACCTTTTGAGGTGAGTAATACCTGTATTTCATTGGTTTTGACCTTATAATGATAAATGGAATTGAGTAATTTGTTATGAATTGATTTATTGGTTATGAGCCTTGGGGATATGTGGGTTCACAATAGAATTCCACGATTGGACACAATTTCCTTGAAGGTTTCTAAAACCATGGCTGATACATGAATACAAATAAGGGATTCCATTAGTGGGCACATTGATTCCATACTTATTCGATGAGTGATACATGGATTCTTATGAAAATTCCACAGATGACATCAAAAATGTAATTTGAGTATTTATTTCCATGGGTGATGTTTGGCCTCCCATAATGGACCACTGAGGAAAATATCAATTGGTAGGGACTTTATACGTCACTTTTATTGATACCATGTTCCTAAGAGGTTCTCCAAGGATGGGATTGTAAGATGTTGGTTCAGATTATACATAAAGAAAAACATGAATTCAATCATAGTAATTTCAAGGATGGTCTCATGTATGAAATTGAATACAAAATGAAATGTATTATGATGCATCCTCCAAGCCAAAGAAAATTCATGTATTTGGTATATACATTATACTTTATGGATGGATTGTTTACGAATCTATGGATTCATGTTCTTAAATAGAAGAAACTACAATTTAATCCAAGTATCAAGATTTATAAATTCAATGAGATTTCATTTTTAAATGAATTGGTTAAATTAAATATAAATTAAATGAGAAAATGGTTATAAGTGATGTTTACAATATTGTACATCACTATTTATTATTATATATTCATGCACACTTGTTATATATATTCACTGAGTATTTTACAGATACCTTGGGTGGTTTCTTACTGGGATTATATATGATTGTATACATTGATAAGGGAAATCCCCATACTACATATACTTGATTGGATGCTTAGGTGTCGTAGATCATGGGACCAATATGAGGCTTGTGATGCTACTAGGACAGTTTTGGATTTTTTTTATTTTTGTTACATGTATTTTATACGACTAATGTGTACCTATTTTTTATGATTTTTAGATACATATGACTTGTAACATAATTTGTATATGATATACTTTCTATATTTTTTAATATTATCTGTCTTTCATGATTTGAATTTGTCATCTTTAAGTTTTACTACTTCCGATACTTGTATATTATTGGTATACACTATTATACACTCTATTAGTGAGGGAATAGACTCCCCATGGACACACCAAGGATCTCAGATCTAGTCTACAACCTCTGGTGTTAAGGGATATTCTCTTGGGCTCATGTGACTCACCAGGTTTGGAGCAATGTCTAGTGTAGTTCACATCTGTGAGCTATAAAGTGGTATCAAAACCATATTTTCGAGTTTTCTTTATTATTTGGAGATAATATCAATGGATGGGAGGGAAATGGTATTTGGTAATGAGCTTTTCTCATGCGTAGCTAACCCATGTATTGGAAAAATCCACATTTTTTTAAATTGAACTATTGTTTTAGGATTTTTTCTATTATAGTTGATTTGATCCCACTATTGGGTGATACACTTGATTTATGAAATTATTGTAGATTTGATTTCAGGTTATATTATGTTTAAACCATATGAGATGAGTGTATGTAATCTCATGAATCATATTGGAACATTCAATAAATAACATACCATGCATTATGCCCGACCATTTAGGATGCATTACTTGTTGCATACTATTGTGATGGGTGTTATGATACATATATTCATATTGTTGTCCTGGGTATATAAATATGTTTTGGTTTGAAATATATGGACTCCAATAGTTAGTCCATAAAGAGTGTGGTCCATCATTGATTAAAATTTGGTGGACCATAGTTCATCTTTAAAATTGAATTGAGATATAAATGTGAAAGGATCATGAATTAAAATGAGAAATTGTTATGAAATTATGAATTCATGAATAATTATATAGAATCTTTAGTTACTTATACCAGAGAAAATAGACATCCTTGACCTTAGTAGTTGACTTATAGTAGTTTATCTCACTTATATTTGATTTTTGGGATGCCCAGACCTAACCCATGGGGATGGCATATGGGTGTGTTCTTATATAAGAAGGATTTTACCTCAGATATTTTTTTCTACACTATTGATCTATAAAACTTGTTAATTTTTTCTAAGGTGTGTGTTTGGAGTTTTAGCGACAAGACACCATGATATCCTCTAGTCAAACGCCATGAGGGTGGTGATGACCAAACTATATAGGTGGTGGGCCATCAGATACAAGTGGATACTCTAGTAGTTTCATCTAAAAACAAGGTGTTATACAAGACACAGGTGATGATGCATAGTTCTGTGAAGGCTTTATGAAAATCATGTTGGAATTTTAGTGAGGATAATATCGTAACACATCTATGGATGAGTTGACACCTCTATTCCAATATCAGCACCCACCCACATTTTCATGGGATGATGGACCACAACATACATTGACATGGATAGCGGCCATGCTATATATCATTGATCATCTTGATATTCCTCCTGAAAATAGGTTCAATAGTGCAACATATATATATTCTGTGACTCTGCTAATAGATGGTGAGAGGTTATAACTCAGAAAAAACAACATCGTGTGATGGCCTGGAGGTATTTTCATATGGCCTTCTATGATTACATATATCCCAAGACGTTGAGGGTCTATCAAGGAAAAGATTTTTTACATATGTTATGATTGTCTAATTTATGGCATCTGATCATAGGTAAATATATTCTGACTAACTACTATATATAGGATATTGAATTAGATTCTAATCACATAGTGTAACCTTATCAAATATAGAGGTATGATCTATGGCGGTTCGACACCTAGGTTCGGTACTCCATCGACTAGTAGAAGGAAGTGTCATATAAAGCATCCATGTAGTGATATTGGTATTTATAAACAATAATCATTTATCGAGGTGAAGTTCTACCAGTACGGTAGATTGGGAAGTATGAGGCTACAGTTTAAGAGTTACCAAGTCGAGTGCCAACCCTATGTCAAAGTTGGATCATCTACATCGCTTCTGTAGAACTTTTCTTCTAGTATATTGTGAGATAATATCTACAATGAATCCATGATTAAGATCTTGTTTAGTATACTATCATAAAGTAGGGAGCTAGAGAGCAATTGGCTGATCATGCCAAGGTGGTGGCCATGGTCGTGGTAGCGAGACCCCAGTTACAGGGAGATAACAATGTGAATATGTTTAGGGTATCCATGATGTATCACAAGGATTCAGGGTAGGCCTGGTATATGACGTGCAACATAACCATCATGAGAAGGATATCAGACCTCCCAATGTTAGATGTACTTTTATTGTATCCTCTACTTTATCTTCTACACTTTTCAGTGCGTGTACTTATCATAGCTTTATATCCATGAACATTATGGAAATCCTTTATCTATGTGTTCATAATTTTGATGTTGTTTTGATGCATGATACTTTACTGGGAATTATAATAGAGGGTGTACATAAATGTAGAGAGTTCCACCATGAGATTGGTGGGTGTCACTTCTTATTGGACCTCTATTTCCTTGAGATGATATGATCATTTATCATTCATGGGATGAAACAGTTAGTCTTCTTCTGTGATTTTTTTATTACTATTGTCGAATGGTGACTTTTTGAACACCAAAAGGTGGAGAGTTTATTGACAAGGGTGAATGGGATGTCTTGGAAACCTTATCTAGAACCGAGCATCATGGGTTGGGTAGGATGATAGAACATATTTTGTGTTTGTAAATGGAATATTAGGGAAATAATCATATTAAATTCACTCTAGTGGTTGATCATTTGAGGGATATTTTCCCAAATGAATTTTATGGGTTACATCCAAAGAGAGAGGTAGAGTTCTCTATAGAGAATTTTCTAGGAGCTGCACATGTATGAAGTCCTCTATAGAGAATGGATACTCTTCAGATGAAAGTGATTAAGAGGTAGCTAGAGGACTTCATGGAAAAGGGTTTAATCTGACCCAAAAACTTGTTAGTGGGGTTCGCATGTGCTTTTTGAGAAAATGTCAGACAGAAATCAGAGGCTATGTGTGGATTACTATAAATTAAACCAGACTACTATTATGAACGGGTATCCTCTACCACAAATCGATGATCTCGTTGACCAACACTGAGGAGCTCGTTTCTTCTCAAATAATGATTTGAAATTCTTTTCTCATTAGGATTATGTTAGACCATCAAACATTCCTCACACATCTTTTTAGATTAGGTATAATCTCTATGAGTATATAGTTATTTTGTTCGGCCTCATAAACCCCCATGTGGTCTTCATGGAAATAATATACCAAGTGTTCTACCATTATCCTGATTATTTTCTTATGGGTTTTCTGGATGACATATTGTTGTATTCTCATAATCGACACAACCATTCCAAAAATCCTGAGATCATTTTGAATACATTGAGAGATCATTAGTTATATGCTAATCTCACAAAGTGACACTTCTGGAGGGTTCATATCCAATTCCTAGGTCACATTATATCCTAGATAGGAGTATCATTGGACCTAGAGAAGGTGAGAGCCACATTTTGATAATAATATCTTAATAAAATCATTGGGTAATATATGTTTTAGGGAAAACTTGTTACTATAGTCATTTTATACATAACATCTCAGGATTATCACTATCGTTGATGGTCTTGACTAAGAATTGTGAGATGTTTTTAAGGTCAGAATCTTATAAGATGGCCTTTCATGATCTATAAGAAAGATTTAATTCATTGTTGATACTGACTTTACTATAGATGGGAATGAGTTACATGGTTTAATGTGAGTCAAATGGTATCAGGATAAGAGTATTTCATATATAGGGGGATAGAGTCGTGGAATATGAGTCTCAAAAGTTTAGGCCACATGAGAGGAATTACCCAACATATGACCTTGATCTTTCTATGGTTTTTATGCACTCTACTTTTGGATATATTACTTTTTAGGATATCAATTTTTGGTGTATATGGACCACAAAATCTTAAAGTATTTATTTACACAGCATTATATGAACCTGATACTGTAATGGTGGGTTGAGTACATTCAGTCTTTTGACATCGATATTTCCCACATGAATGGTAAGGGAAATGCAGTGGTAGATGCACTAAGAATTATGTCTCAAATATATGTGGTACATTACTCATATATATAGTGGAATGTAACATATTTGGTCTCCAAGATGCACTTGGAGATGCATGATAATTAGGGAACGACATTCATTTCATCATAAGATGTGACCTCTGCCCTGTTAGATAGAGTGAGGATGAGACACCTATTGGAATTAGTGGGCCTTGTTTTATTGGAAAGTATGGTAGGTGAGGACCCTCCACCCAGTTTACCATAAGAAAGTATGATATTCTTTAGGTTTATGGTCTCATATGGGTCTCTGAAGACGTGCATGAGGAAATGATGTGAGATTTTCAGTCTTCATATCAGGAAGTGCATCCCAGCATCACTATGATGTAATAAAAATTATCTCACCAGTACTAGTGGAGAGGTATTAAAAGAGATGTGTCCATTTTCTTCATGTTGT
Organism: Viscum album; assembly: GCA_963277665.1. Classification (NCBI taxonomy): domain Eukaryota; kingdom Viridiplantae; phylum Streptophyta; class Magnoliopsida; order Santalales; family Viscaceae; genus Viscum; species Viscum album. The sequence continues at coordinate 111,706,251 of OY728156.1, read as the reverse complement.
GTTCCACCTCTTAGTAGGTGAAGGCAAAACACTAGCGACCAGTTATACTTTTAGAGTAGCTTCTTATTCTCGAATGGAAATGGAATGATGTTTCTTTGGATCTCATGATAGGTTTACTAAGGTCTCTTCAAGTTAATGATTCCATATGTGTTGTTGTTTACATGATCAAAAGTATTTCACATTACCTTCGTATCAAAAACCATCAGTTTTGATTTGATTTGAAGGTTTTATAACTGAGACATATTATGATAGCACGATGTCCCAAATTATATTGTTTTAGATTGAGATACCCAACTTACTTATCTGCTGTGTAAAGGTATGTAGATGGAGTTAGGTTCAAATGTGTTTTTTAGTAGAGTATACCACCACAAGAAAGGTATCTAGTTAGAGTGCAACATTAAAATACATGAGGACATGTTGCGAGTATGAGTGATAAATTTTGGGGGCTCTTTGGATAGGCCTATACCTCAAGTAGAGTTTTCCAAGAATAATAGATTTCAAGATAAGATTCAGAACGTTCTATATTAGGATTTGTATGGAAATCATACCAATCACCCCTTGTTTGGTTAGAAGAAGGTGAGGATGATATACTGGGAACTAATCTTGTTCAAGAGACCATAGAGCATGTCCAGATGATTCTAAAGCAAATTGGTACTACACAATCACATCTGAAATGTTATAATGATTATCAAAGATAACCTCTGGAGTTATATGTTGTTGATCAAGTTTCCATACATGTTTCATTGAGTCTGAGACACAATAGGACCATGATACATGGTAATATTTCCCTGAGAAACATTGTGTCATTCAAGATTATGGAGAGAAAATGGAGGGTATCCAATTGGTTATAGTTACTTCAGTGGAACAATCCCATGCATGATGTCTTCCATGTTTCTCTAATATGATGATATTTATTAGTCCTTTCTCATGTCTTTAATATTGAGGATGTAGATTTATTGTTAGATGCATACTTTGAGGAGCATCCTCTACATATTATGGACCGTAGTGCTAAGGTTATCAGAGACCAGTCTATTCTCCTAGTAAGGTTTCAATGGAATCACATCTTAGTTCATGATGAGACCTCGGACCAGGAGGCCTATGTGCAATCACAGTGGCCAATGATATTATCCGATCATGCTTTACAATCATTAAAAGGGAAATTTGGGGATGAATTTTTTTAAGGTGTATTTTCTTAGTAACTATGTTCTTCTTTGATGAATGGATTACTTTATTCCATATTTTCTCAGTTTAATTTTTTTAATATTTTCTAATCTTGATTCTTGTTGAGGTCTTAGAGGGATCAGTGGGGTTTGGGGATGGGTCAGAGCCGGTAACCAACTTTTGGTGTTGATTTTGGTCTGTAGCACGGTTAGTATAAAATGTGAAGTTCATACCACTGATTTTGTATATATTTTTTGAGGATGGAAAGTGGATTTTATAAGCCACAATTTTTGTTTATACCATTCGACAAGAGGTGAATGAAGATGCATCATGGTGTTCAATTTTAGGAAAACATGATAGTGGATGTTCATATGGTTTTCTCATGGTCAGTAAATTGTGTGGCTAAATTATGCATTATTTCCAAGACAATATGAACTTGTTCATGGATCACACATTATTTGATAAACTATTCACTTAAACCATGCAACCCTACAGTTTTCTAGGATTTTGTAAATTTTAATTCAATTAAAATTCATGATTAAAACCTAATATGGGGTTACTTCATATGAACAGAAAAGAAGTCCTTTAAGAGCCTCCCCTAAGATCTATTCAGGTAATTAATTCAACATCATTGTTAAATCTCTAAATTAATGGATATTCATCTCATTAGATCTGTAATAGTAAGAAATTAATTCATTTTTAATCTTATCCTATTATTCTAGATATCGGCTAAACTATTTTAATTTAAGCTCATATTCCCTAATTTCATGTTCATAGTGCATTCGACATATTTTCCCCAAAAAGAGTCAAATCGAGGGATGATACTAGATGATCTATCCTATATAGACCTAATGTAGGCAATATCGTTCCTTTCACTTAAATTTGGGTTGTTTATAAATGTCGGCATTCCACATGCTTGATTTATGGGTGTCACATTGAATTGATATTAAACCCTTGAATGGATATCCTTGTTCTAGGCGATTCAATGGAATTTTTTTTCTTATTGTAGGTATAATACCTTGAATGTACCACCCCTAGGGTGGGTTTACTTGAATGAAAATTTTAATGGCTTCTGTTTTGGACCACCTTGGGGTGTGCCTTTTTAACCAGTGTCATGGGATGTCAAACATGTAATTGAATTCCAATAACAGTGAATTGTAATTTTAATTTTTAAATTTGATGGGATGAGTGAGCATGACCCTTGTACCATACCTTGTTGAAGCCAGAGTTGTGTATACTTATGCTGGATTTACTTTGTATTTCTTTCCCATGTGAGTTTAGAAAAGTAAATGTTATGAAATTGCCTGAAAAAGATAGAGTTGCACTTTTCATTGATTTTTTCATGTGAGTAAAATGATACTTAAACCATGTAAAATATTTTTATGCATGTTATTATTTTTTTATGAAATTCCCATGGTAATAATTAAAGGTTCACACCTTATGAGGTCAGTCAATTCTTGAGACTCCTTTTAATGGGATTTATATAAGGATGTCATTAGTTTTGACATTGTAATGTTCAGTGGAATTTAAAAATTGGTTTTGAATTTATGTAATGGTTTTGAGACCTGTGTGATACATGTATTGATAATACAATTCCATAGATAGACACATGTACCTAGAGGTTTGCATAAGACATGGGTGATACATGGATCCAAATGAGGGATGACATGGAAGGAATCATTAAATCTAGACTTATATGTTGAGTGATACATTGATTCTTATAATAATTCAATGGAGAGACTCAAAAAGGAAATTTGACTATTTATTTCCATGAGTTATGCTTGGGAACCCATTTTGGACCACCATGGTTGGAATTAATTAGTTGGGACATTATAACACACCTAGAGAGATATAAGAATCTTGAATGTTTCCCCTAGGAGAGGCACATAACGTGTTGATTTAGAATATACCTGTAGAGATAATTGAATTATGAATTTGGGATTTAAATGATGGTCTTCGGTTATATGTTGAATATTAAATGAAAGGTTATGAGGAATCTTCCTAGTCAATGCACATCTCGGGATTTAGTCTTTACCATATACATTATGGGTGGCCTATTTAGGCATCCATAGATACATGTTCTTACATGGGAGGGGGTCTGTGATTTGATCCAAGTATTGATATTTATAAATTAATTGAATTTTAATTGATAAATTATTTTGATAAATTAAATGGATATTAAATGATAACCCGGTTATAATGGATGTTTACATTATAGTATAACCTTTATTATTTTTACATCTTCCTACACACTTGTTATATATTTTCACTATCTGATTTGACAAGACACTAGGTGGTTGTAGACTGGGATTATATCTCATAACATATATATGACACATATTAGGACCTAATAAATTATATGATTTCATTTTTTTATAAGGGAATGTTCTCTACTATGGGTACTTGATTAGATACATAGGTGTTGGGGAGCAGTGGACCAAGAAGAGGCTTGTGATACTAATGGGTTACTTTGGGAGATTTTTTATTTTTGTTACATGTATTATATATGACTGTTGTGTACCTGTTTTGGATACTTTTTTAGAGACATATTAAATGTATCATCATTTTTGTTGGACTCCTTATGTGTTAATCATGTTTTAATGATTACAATTCCTATACATTCTGTAAATCTTGTTTATCCTATGTAATCTGTCTCAAATCATGTGTACATATGATTAGTTTCCTTTTGAATTAAATAATTATTGTAAACTATATTTAATTTGTTTTCTAATGAAATTATTTTATGAATTATTATTTTTAATTCATTATATGGAGATCACTTTTTCTGTTTTTATATGGATATTTAGATGACTCTTAGAAACCATGAGTTTTCTACAAGTTATGTTTATCTAGAAAAGGAACAAGACACTTTGACCCATACACTGTGACCTAGACACCGTGACCCAGACACCATGATCTAGAAAACATGACCTGGAAACTGTGACCTAGACATTGTGACCAGACATCGTGAATCACACATCATGACCATACAACATGAATCAGATACCGTGACCAGAAACTGTGATCCTAACACTACATATGTGCTATCGGTTCCTGTTCTCTATACAACTATTCCATCATAACTGTATCAACACTCGAAGGAAAATAAAGAAAAACTATTTCATGGAGATACAACTTCTAAGTGACACAATTTCTAGATAGACTGTGACACCATTATTTAATATATTTTATCTTTTATCAATTTAATTTCTAACAAACATATTTGAGTATTTTAAATGCACTGACATAATTAACGTTTCTTTATAGACTTGTCACCAGATAGTATGAGGTATGAGGTGCAGAATACATGCATTATTTCGGCTTCAACAAATGCACTCTATGAATTAAAATAACAGCATGGCCAGAAATGAAAATACATAATAGAGAAAAAAGTGTTTGCGCAATAACGAAGAGGCATGAGAATTATTGAAATAAGAAATTACTCACGTAAATTGAAACTTATGAAGAACACATGAAGCATACTAAAATCCTAGATTCGAGAATATTTTCACACTGTAAACTCCATTAAGAACACGATCCAGATCAAGCGGACTTTCGATACATTGTTTTCCACAAGAGGACTCAATTCCTTCATGTGCTTCATCCTAGAAGTCCAGAGATGCATAGACTAACAATCAGAGAACTTATAACCTTATCTCATCATATTTTCTATGTTGTGTATTGTGTTTAGATTTTGAGTAGTGTGTTTGTGTGTGCGTGTGTGTACGTATAAAAAACACACTATCTCCATTATTAAACTGAGGGATAAAAGACAACATTCCTCTCACATATTTTTACACTTATTTATTCCCATGGATAAGTGTAGAAGAGGTCACTGTGTGACCTGACAGTTCATACCCAAAAAAATGTGGAAGTTTTTGTGTGACATGGACAGTCCTGTGTACTATTTTTACCCTATTCTCGGGTCGGGATCAATTTTATTAATATAAAATTCTTGGAGAAAGGTGATCACCAAGTGTAGTGGATTAGGTCTTGGCTTGAGACTGGACCGCTTGTTTTATATCCAGTATGTTTTTTAATTTAGTTTTCTCTATTTTACTGTAAAATTTAGAAATCACTAACTTTACATTCATATTTATTCATGGAAAAAAGTTATAATTGTTTTCCCTTTTTAGAATAGCTTCAAAATTTATATTAATATTTAAAATTAAGATTACTGAGAATTAATCAATCTTCTGAGAAGGTATTTAAATAGTCAAACATTCATAATTGTATTACTTGGATTTACTAGGCTATGTTAAAATTTATTAGGTAATCTTTTAAGAATACGTTTTAAACATAAAACTGTATAGATAAACTATTCACCCCCCTCTTGAGTACCCTACTCTGACCAACATTTAGTATCAGAGGGTGTTTGTTATTCCTATTAAGACTTTGTTTTTGACCCTATTAAACTGTGATTTTAGTTGTAGTTTAATGATAAGTAAATTTATGATAATTATAAATTTATAACTCTTTTAAAGTAATTATTTATCAGGGATAATATATTGGAAGGTAATTCCACAAACAGACCACCATTCTTTAACGGAACCCATCATGCCCAATATAAAATTAAAATGATAATGCATTTAGAGGGTATCTATTTTGAAATATGGTCTTCAATTATATATGAGTATAAGATTAATACTGTTGATAGAATCACTTGTGATGACCCTACCAAGACATCCTAAAATATAAACTTGCCGATCCATGAATGATTTATATTTCCCTTTATGAGATGAGAAATTTAATAGAATTTTGGCATGTAAGATTTCCCATGATATTTGGAATACCTTGTCTGTTTCACCTGATAAAACTTCTATTATGAGTGAAATTAGACTTAATACTTAAAATATTAAATATTATAACATTAAAATGAAACATGATGATCATATTCTTGATATGTTTCTCTGGTTCAACAAAATTTTCAACACAATGGTTTCTCTTAGAAGAGAAGTTACCGCCAAAGTATAGATCATGAGAATTCTCAGATGTCTACCTAACAGATGGATGAGAACCTTGGTCTCTATTAGATAATCATGTGACATCATAAAGTTACCTATAAAATAACTCATTATAAAACTAATTATGTATGAAGAAGAGCTGAAAGTCATCATGGAATAGAAGGATGAACCTAAAAGAAAACTAGTTTCATTTAAGACCACCACCTCTAAACACAAAGTGAAAGGAAATCTGGAAGACTCTGTAGGAAGTTCAAGTAGTTAGAAATCATCACCTAATAGTGATGTGGATATGGCTTAATTATCCAGATGGTTTAAGAGATTTTACAAGAAGAAGAACTTTTTTAGAAATTGTATCTTTAAGAGAAGATATGATAAAAAAGGAAGCTAGAAGAATGATTGGAAAAGAAGTGACAATTCTGATGAGACATTCATCTATGAAAGTACGTAAAAAGGACATAAAAACTGTGATTGTCCCAAGATCAAGTAGAAAAATTAATATGAGGAAAAAATTAAAAATTATAAATACTTAATGAAAGAAACATGGAGTGCTTCTGAGGATAGTTCATGTGACTTAAAATCATCACAGGATGAACTGGCTATCAAATCCAGAATGTGTTTTATGAAAAACACATCTGAGGTAACACTGGAAAATCCTGTACACAATTCCAATTATTCTAGAGATGATAGTGACTCTAAAAAAATGTCTAATTAAGAAGAGTTTGAGTACTGTAATATTCTTGAAGAGACATGCAATTAAATAAAAGATAAATACAAGTCTTTAAAGAAACTACTTTCTCTTACCTCAACTGTTAAAAATAAACATAGTGTAAAAAGGGATAAAAATGCTTAATTACTCATAGAAAACAATGACCTAACAATATCTAATGATATATTGGAAAAGGATCTTGAAAGGTTTACTAACACAAAAGAAAACTTCGTAAAAATTCATGGTAAATAGATTTCTACAAAATATACTACTGGCATTGGCTATAAACCTGGTAAAAGAAATTTTGTAAGAACTAACATTTTTTTATAAATCATGGACATGCAGCTTGACTCATAGTTATGGAAAACATTTATCTTGTTCAAATAATGATACACTTTCTACTATTTCATGCTTTTTTGGACCAAATAATGTTTATTTTTCATGTAAGTTACATAATGCTTATCGGAAACCTATGAGGCGGTTATGGGTTCTTAAAGAACTAGTCACTAAAATTACTGTACCCAAACAATTATTTGTAGAAAAATATATTTTTATTTGACCATTTTATAGGTAACATTCTTGAATAGATTCTGAAAAAACTTATGTTACTGGGACAGTGAGTGATCAAGAAACAATATAGGATTTTATTCATGATTCAAGAATTTAATAAAATTTGTCTGGCGACATGTCACCATTGGTGAAAATTCCAAAGGAATGATTATTGGCCTTGGCCAAATCGGTAACTCTAACTATGTTTTTATTTCCAAAGTAATTTTTGTTGATGGATTGATATATAATCATCTTAGTATTTCAAAACTATGTGATTATGGAATTCATGTTAAATTTGAAGATGATTCTTGAAATGTTTTTAATTCTAAAAATAAAATAATGTTTTATAAATTATGAAATGAAAATGTTAAATTTGTTAAGTTAGATTATTTTTTCTCTCAAAAGTCATCACGATTACGTGTATTTCAAAAATAATCATTGATTTGGAATATTATACTAGGACACTATGATATTCACTCTCTTTGAAAGTTAACTTGAAAAATATTAGTCAAATATCTACCCAAACTAGAGTTTTCAAATGATAATGTCTATAAGCATTGTAAAAAGAGAAAGATGCACAAAATTTTATTCAAACAAAATAAAGATGTGACAACATCTAAACCACTCAAACTGGTTCACATGGATTTGTTTGGACCATCTAGAGTTACTAGTTTAAATGAGAAGCACTATTTTTGTGTTCTTGTATATGAAATTTCTAGATATACTTGGACTTTCTTTTTGGCTAAAAAAAGTGAAGCCTTCTCTGATTTTAAAAAATATTACAAAACTGTATAAAATCATAGTGGACTTTGAATTAAATCCTTAATAAGTGATCATGGCCATGAGATTGAAAATCAAGAGTTTGAATCCTTTTTCTCAAAAATGGCTATTGTAATAATTTCTCTACCCCTAGAACACCTCAACATAATGGAGTTAGGGAAAGAAGAAATAGAACCTTGTAAGATCATTCTAGAACATTGCTTAGTGAATATGACATGACTATTTATTTTGGGGCAAAAGCTATAAATACAGAATCTATATTATCAATAGTTTTTTGATTAGACAAATTCTTAAAAGAAATCCATATGATTTATGGAACAATAGAAAACCCAAAGTAAGATACTTACATGATTTTGGTTGAAAATTATATATCCTTAATATTAAAGAAAATCTTGAAAAATTTACATCCAAGAGTGATGAAGGAATATTTTTAGGATATTAAATCTCTAGTGAAGATTATAGAGTGTTTAATAAAAGAACTAAATGTGTGGAAGAATCTGTACATGTCAAATTTGATGAAAAAGATCCACCTGAGCCTAAGACCACTATAAAGAACATGGAGGATTATGTATAAAATATAGACATTAATTAAAAATCATCTAACCATCCTGTGATGAAATATATAAAAACTTCTAGTTTAGAAAATTCTTTAGATTCATGTCATAATGAACCTGACCCTATTAGAGAACCTAAAATCACAAGTCCATTATTTTTTAGATTTTTTATAACTCTTAAGAACCATCCTTTAGTTGACGTTGTAAAATACTTAGATAATAAAACTCAAACTATAACAACTCATAGAAAATGGTTTGAACATCAAGTATTCTTATCAAAACTTGAACATAAAAACAGTAATGATGAAATGAATGATGAATTTTAGGTGATGGATATGTAATAAGAACTTAATTAGTTTGAAAGGAACAATGTTAGTAAACTTTTTGATATAACCAAAGACACATTTACCATAGGCACTAAATAGGTGTTTAGAAATAAAGTAGATGAATATAGTAACATAGTTAAAAACCAGGCAAGATTGGTTTCACAAGGATATATTAAAGATGAAGGAATTGACTATTAAGAAATCCTTTCACCAATATCCAAACCTGAGGCCATCAAAATTATGCTTTTTTATATTGAACATATTAATTTAAAACTATATCAAATGGAAGTTAAACGTGAATTTCTAAATGGTTATATAGCTAAGGAAGTCTTTTTTGAAAAACCCTTTCGTTTTACAAATCCTCATTTTCCAAATTATATTATTAAATTATCAAAAGATTTATATAGTTTAAAACCAGCTCCAAGAGCCTGGAATGATAGATTATGTTTTTTTCTTATTTCCAAAGGTATTACAAAAGGAATAGTTGATCCTAACATTTTTATAAAAAGAGTTTCCAATGATGTTTTAGTTGTTCAAATTTATGTAGATGACATTATCTTTGGATCTTAAAAAAAAATTATGTATTGAATTTTTTGAATTTATGAAAAACGAATTTGAAATTATAATAATGGTTGAACTAAAATTCTTTCTTGGATTTTAAATCTTTCAAAAAAATAATGGCATTGTTTTAAACCCAAGAAAATATACTAAAGATATTCAAAAAAGTTTTGGTTTGGATATAACTAATAGTAGTACTTACAATGGAATGATTGGAAGTCTTCTCTACATAACTGCTAGCAGAACTGACATTATGTTTAGTGTATGTATGTGTGCTCATTTTCTAGAAAACCATAATGAATATCATTTAAATTGTATTAATTGAATTTTCAAATACCTAAAGTATATACCCAATCTGGGATTGTTCTATCCCAGAGGACAGTCATTTGAGTTAGTGAGTTATTCTGATGTTGAATTTAGTGGTTGTATGTTAGAAAGAAAAAGAACCACTGGAACATGACACTTTTTAGGCCAGTCACTAATATCATGGTGTTGTAAGAATCAAAATTCTGTTGCATTATCTACTGCAGAATATTAATACATAGCTACTGGTAGTTATTGTGTACAAATTTTGTAGATGAAAACACATTACTAAATTATGGATATCAATTAATGCATGTTCCTATAAATTGTGATAATACATGTGCTATTAACATCTCAAAAAAATACTATTTCTGACTTTAAGAAAAAAAATATTGATGTAAGACATCAGTTTTTGAGAGATACTTATCAAAAAGTTTCCATCACTTTGGAATTCATTGGAACTGAATATCAGCTCGCTGATATATTTACCAAACCATTAAATTTTGAAATAATAGATTACATCATACATGAAATGGGAATGATAAATATTATGTATTAATTTTATTGTTTCACAGCATACTGTTTCATGCTTATGGTCTCACAGTTACTATTTCTCGGTTAATATCTTGCATATACTATCTTAATCAGCACAGTCACACAATTTAGGAATCACACTGTTATGGTCTCACCGTGAAATCCTGTTAGGGTCTCACCATGAAATTCGGTTACGGTCTCACTGTAAATATGATTTATTGTTTTATTTACATATTATAACCTGTAACGTGGTAATTAATTATTTTACACTTTTATTTTCCCATGATTTTGATCCCACGACACTTGATATCCCTAAATGATAAAAAGGAATAATGTTTCACTCCTTCATTCACCCGAGAACTCTTCTCTCAAACAGTAGGCCCCCTCTCAACCCTTTGGTTTTCAATCTCTCCATATTGAAACTTCGTTGAATTCCCTTGATGAAATATTCATCCTCCTGATACCCTGAGAAGATCAGTCAAAGAAGAATATGAAAATAGCAATAAGGTTATCACCTGAAGGTCCTTTAAATCTTAACATGGTGAACAGAGTAGTCATCCATGAAAAGGGAATCTGCCTCATGTAGCTGATTTAAAGTAAGTCAATAGTATTGAAAGTACTTAGAGAGAAAGGTTGGATTAATTAGTTCAAAAAAATGGATAGTCCAATTTAACTGAAATTAGTATCACACTTCTATCAGTGTGTTCAATGCTATTTTGATACAATAGATGGATTTGTTTTGTGAAGTGGGATCAATGGCCAGAGATGCATATTTTTTTCGAGGTTATGGGTTGCATGCCTTAGAATACCTCATGAAAGTATATGTGAGGACTACTAGAGAGGTCCTCCACAAACATGTGAGATCTTTGTTTTCGAAGAAGCATTTAGAAGCTTAGTTGTGAATGAAAGAAAGAGGAGAGATATAGATGCTGATCTAGATGGTGAAACCAATTTTCTTTTCAAAATCTGATCATAATCTTATTATCCCCAAAAAAGATGATTTTTCTACACTCAAGTATCATGATTTATTTTTTATACATTTTATTAAAAAGGATATAAGATCAACATAAGAAAATATGTTATTCTCCATATAAGGGAGTTGATCAAATCAACCTCCAAGTCAACCTCCCTATTCTATAAAAGGCTTATCTCAGCTATGCTTCATTCCAAAGTGTTGGTTGGACCAGATGAAAAAGTCCTTGAGGACTATGAATTATATATCGCAAATGTTACAATAAAGAGATTGAAAATCAATTGGAATTTATGGAGAAATCTTGGATGGATGATACTAAGAGGGTCTATGAAAAATTCAATCCAATTGAGATCTCCTCAAGACCTAATGGAATTTCTGATCCTTGTTTGGAACCAAATGAGATTGTTGAGTATTCTAATGAGGAATAAGTGGAAGAATCTATTTCCCTTACTGGGAAAACTTTCCTAGATGAGAAGAATTGTGAGCCTGTTACCTTGATATAATTACGAAAGAGGTGGATATTCCGGAAGAAGTTATTGATCTACAAGAACAATAAACTTTTAAGGAAGAATGTATTGTCATTAAAAGGGAAAAGGATGTTTTAGAAGATCATATAGAGGAATATCTTTCTCTTGTGCTAGAATATGGTTATGAGGATCATGTGGAGGAAAAAATTGTTCTTAAAATTTTTTCATATTCTGAAGAGAGAATTGATCAAGCCTTTCAGTTAGCTAGAAATTAAAAAGGGTGAGGATATTTGGGATGCGACCATGGAAGTAGATCATGTATCGAAAAATCTTAGTCTTGAGAAAGATTCACCTGTTGAGGGGGAGCATACCCCACCCCCAAGTCTGGAATGTTTTGAAGGGCCTAATCCACTAGATCTAATATCAGGGATACAATGTATAAATTCCCAAAAATATCATATGTGAATGATTCCCAAGAAGTCTAAATTCAATATATAGAGCTCTCTACTGTGTTTCAATTGTAATTAGTTTCAAATATTTTCTCTAAAAAATAAAATGAGCCTATCTCAGCCCCTATTCCTGAACCATCACAGGAACCTTATACCATGGTAAGTAAAAATGATTTGAAAGCTTTTGGAGCTACGTTGTTGGCTAGAGTTGAAAAACTCATGAATACCCTACTGGCTCCTATAACATATTTGATTGAAAAAGATGCAGCCATGTTGTTAGAAAATATCATATGGAAGATTAAACTGAAGATTCTTCAAGAGATTCAAGAGACCATAATTGAGAACAAATAGTTAAATGATGAAGTGAAGTCTCTTCGAGATATGGTTGAAGACATGCAGAGAGTGATGAAATCAAAACCAGAACATTTTTCTCATCATGTCAAGGATTTTTTAAGTTATATTACACAGGAAGTTTCCTACCTGATTCATCCTAATCTATCCTCTTTGGCTGACAGAGTATCTATGAGAAATAAGAATGTTGGTCAAGAAATGTGTGAGCTTGTTATTGGTCTTAACAAGTTGACTGATGAGTAAAATTATTTCTCCATAATGTTATAAATCAAATAAAGTACCATACATCAGCTGTTATAGCTTCTAATACATCTATACAGTCATCTCAATCCTCTTTGGATAGTGATCTTTTCCAAACAGTTATTATTGAAGAACATCAGTCTATGCTCAGTGGTTTTGACAAGGAATCTCTATTTAAATTTGTTAAGAATAGTGACAGAGTTCTTGATTCGGTGAGAATTCAGTCCAAAATTACAAATGATTCTCAATAAGATATTACTAAAAATATGTACATCTACTTCAATAGGATCTTCTTTGTAACAACCCGAGATTTTATGAGAATCATTAATTTTAATTTCATTGATGTCTTGTGATGTACACTACACCAAAATTAGCTTGCACTATACGCAACACCATATTCGCTTGCAGTATACGCAACACTATTCTTGGCTCTTGTTACACACAATTTCAAGTTCATTTTGTGGAAATTATTTTATGCAACATTATGTATAGATTTTGTTTAATGTATAAACGAAATATTTTTTGATTATGTTATACGCAACACCAAACAGAGATTTCACTACATGCATCCCTGACTTTCCTTACATTACACGCAATCAAGACCTTCCTCGATAGCATGTGTAGTACGCAATACCGAGTTTCACTAAACGATATATTATTATAATATTATTATGAACTAGCCGTTATGAATAGTAATACCCACTTTTTGAAATTTTATAAATTTTATTTTTCAAAATGGACTTCATTTTTGGATTTGGATTTTCAAAATTAGCCTTGGGTAAATTTTTTGTATTTTTATGAAAACTTTCAATATTTGATGAATAGTGAAAACACATGGCAACTATTTAAAAACCGACATTTTATATAAATAATTTTTTAATTTTTTTAAATTTATTTTAGGTCAAAATTGTTACATAATACCTATATAAGTTCAATGTAATTCATTGGATTAATTTTATAATAATTTTAGACATATAAAAATTTTATTGAACTTTTCATCGTCTTTTACCCACCTCCTATGAGAGTTCCAAAATATACATAAAACATAATTTTACCACTTCTTTGAGTAGAATTGGGAAAATCTGAGAGACACGGTTAACATCAAGGAGTAAAATGTTGTTCAATAAGATGAAAATAATTTTTGGTGAATAGTAACTTTTTACTTTTATTTACCACGGTTAAAAGTAAATATGGTAATTAGGGGTAAAAATGATATTATTATTACCCTAACACATGTCCTAATTCTATTTTATAAGTGTAGTTCAACCAAAAACAACCTTAGGGATAAAATATTACCTTTTAGGACCACTTGGATTAGACTAGGTCATTTATTATTATTTTATTTAAAGAAGAATTAAAATAGTTATAATCAAAGTTTAATAACTAAAATATTTTTAATATAGGGTTATATATAAGATAAATTCAACAATAAATATTAATTAGAAATATAAAATGATTTCCTATATAATGGTATTTTATTTATAATTTTTAGTCATTAAATAATTTAATTTATTTTTGACATAATGATGATGGAGTAATTACCTTATTAATGAAATATTAACATAATTGTAGTTATAAATACCCAAATAAATGTAATTTTAGACTTTTTATGAATTAAACTAAATTTATAGGTTAACATGACATGTTAGTATTGTCTTAATTAACTTTTTTCGAACTAATAATGCAGTTATGATTTTGAAAAAAATCAAGTACCAAATAGTGTCAAAATTGACATAAAATAGTTTTTAAAAACATTATTATATTATTAATTGTTACTTTATTCTTAAAAATCTAAGGCTTGGCGAAATGACTTAGATAAGAATATATATATTAATAATGAACCACTTGGGGTTCGTTTTTCTTGTTATAGTATGTTTATTGACCATATAGTTTAAGAAAACAAAAAACACACGGTAAAAGATAAATTATTTAACTAAGAGTTAAATATAAATGATAAGGATAAAATAATAACCTAAACTTGTCTAAAATCTATTGGTTGAGATGATTTTGACCAATCCCCACCTTATATTTGAAATAAATCAATTTTGAGCTATTAAAAACCAAACATGACTTTATTATAAAATAATATTTAATGTTTTCCTAAGGTTCCCCTCTCCTCCCTTATAAAAAGGGAACCCCTTCCCTCATCTCTTCACACCCTTTTGAGCATTGAAGCTTGGCCAAACCCTGCTAATTCCTCTTCTCAACCTATAAATTTATATCATAGAGGTTCTGGTCTTTTCAAAATACCAACTCTAGTGCCCTAATAAGAAGTTTAAAAGAGGTGCGTCAAGGAAGATGTAATCTCTTCTACCGACTCTTTCAAGTTTTCTTTCTTATTCAACTTCTTCTTCTTTCGTTGTTTCATTATAAAGTAATAAAATCAGTATCCATAATATACTGATATGTTATTGTAAATATTAAAAAACCCCATTTTTACCTTCTATCCATCCTACGGAAAACGAAATCACCGCGCATGCGTACGTACGGAATATCGTCTCCATGCCGTGGTGTAATCTATTTTAACACCACCTCCTTTCTTGGATGGGTATAATGGTGTAAATAATAACTATATATGATTATTAGAACATCATACTGATTCTAAGATATTATATCTTCCACTAAAATTCCATTCAATAAATATGGGAATGATATCATCGCTCGTGCGTATGTACGGATTGCCGTCTCCACGACGCGATGAGATTCATTTATCATGTTAACAATTCAAAAATGATTATAAAGTATATATAATAAGTAATCATGAAATATATGACATAATTATGCTACTTTATTTATGTATATATATATATATATGTATTTCATGTACTTAATTCCATTCAATTCAATAAGGAAATGAAAAACAGCGTTCATGCGTACGTACGACCTACCGTCTCCATGAACGGTGAAATTCTTTCCATTTATCAATATATTATATATATGTATATTCAGAATATATATTATATATAAATCATGTTTTGAATTCTATAATTAAGTAATCATGATCTCAGTAATCATATTAATCATTACAAGTCAAAACACGGAAGATAAATGAAACGATTTTAACCAAAACGCTGCTTTAACATGGAATTGACAAATGAACGGATAATATAAAGTCGTAAGTGAATCATATATGATATCATAAACATTATTATGGTTCTGTTACAAGTTAATAATATTCTTAAACCCACTATACAAGAGTCTTGTCCACATAGGGAAGAAATTGGACCTATGGTAAGGGATAACTATTCCAATCTCGTTCTTATCGGAGATTGTTATTCATAAGTACTTACTGGGGTTATTGTTATCATCCATGCCCATGTTTTCTAAAAATATTTTAATATATTTTTAATTTCCGTTTTACGCATTTTTGTAATTTAACACATGTTATGAAAGGAATCTAACCTTTTTTTTACTACACGAGGAAATCTTTGACATTTTCTACAAAAGCACGAGAAGAATGTTATTTTTAACTTATAGAGCTTGAACGGATTTCTACGGTTACATAACGCCTCATTTTCCTGAATATTTCTCTACAAGAATTATGACTATTTTCAACAAAATAGTTTTCTTTTAAAATTTCATGGCATTTTTTGAAAATAAAATTATTTTTAAGAAGAAAGGATATTTTCCAAAATAATTCATTTCATGTGTTTTATCAAAACCATTTTCCATCTAAGATGACATTTTTTCATATGTGTGTGTTTCAAGTATAATGTCTCTATGATTATTATGGTTTCAATTTTCTTATGATGAAATATCCAATTGTTTTATATGGATTATGTGATGATGGGATGATGTTTATGAAACCCATTTTTATTATTTGGGTTATGATGAATGATTTATGTTTATGTTGTGTCACAAGTAAGAATGATTTAATTATGAGATGGGTGGGACCTATATCTCCATCCAATTCATTGGATAAATATTTATATCTCATGAGATAGACATGGCTGGAATGATAATTTTATCTGGTTCAGTGTTACAGGATTGAAAAGAGGAGTGAACTCGATTAAAAAAGGGACTTTGTCCAATAAGATGGTCTTGGCAGCAATGCCTTGGATACTATGGAAATCATAAATGTGATTAATGGTTGCAACAATTACATGTTTTATTCTCATGCTATTTTATCAGGATTAATGTTTCTTTATGATCTATGCCTTACG
Organism: Viscum album; assembly: GCA_963277665.1. Classification (NCBI taxonomy): domain Eukaryota; kingdom Viridiplantae; phylum Streptophyta; class Magnoliopsida; order Santalales; family Viscaceae; genus Viscum; species Viscum album. The sequence goes on along the minus strand of OY728156.1, from coordinate 111,689,173 downwards.
TACTACCATGTTTTATGTCATTTCTCAATATCTTGATGTTTAAACATTATGTTCTTGTATTTAAGTTCAAATGTGTATGATTTGTTTTATTTTCTCCATGATTACCCTTACTGATAATTTGAGCTCACCCTCTTATATGTTTTATTTTCCCTTGGATATAAAGAAAGGTTTTAGTTAAGGAAAAAGGGGGAAGATCTTTATGGGTGACGTTGAAGATATTTTCCCACGATTAGAAGATTGTGTTCTATGTTTCCAAAAAAACTAAACTATTACGGTCCTTCAGTGTTGGTTCTTGTTAGGTATTAAGTATTCCCAAAATGTAATGTAATGTCCATGTATGTCAATCTTTGGGTCTCTACAATTTCTATCAGAGGAAAGGTTTCGTCAACCATTGGAAGCTAGGACCCGAGAACTTTAGTGAGATCCCTAGAGATATTTCTACCGTATGTCTGGGGATGTCCCTAAGTTTAAGTATAATTATAGGTCATAGTCCTAGAATTATGGTAAAGATATATGAATTAAACCTAAGATGTTTGATATTGATGTTACTCCCCTATGATTATGATTTTGGCCTCTCACACTATTCATTTTGGGTTTTAGAAAAAGGCTGGAAAGAGGAAGATTCACTATAATAGAGGATATGATGGACAATGGAATGAAATTCTCCATGAGAAACCGAATAAAATTGGATCTGTAAGTCAATACATCGTTATTATTCCTAATCATAAATCTCTTAATATGATCAATAATCTCAACTTTGGTAAGTTTCCAGACTCAGCTAATAAGAGAAAGATGGAGTTTCATGATTATCATAGAGTAAAGAAAGTTCAATTTCCCTCATGTAAATCATGTGGGAAGAGGCATCAGGGAGAATGTTTCAAAGGAACAGAAAGATGATTTGGGTGTGGAAAAGATGGACAAAAAGCTTTTAATTGTAATGGAAAAGGTTAAGTTAACACCACAGACAAGGACAATGGTATTGCTAAGTCACTAACAAGAGTTAAGTGTTTTAAATGTGGAACGTAAGAGCATTATGCAAACCAATTCCCTAAGGGAAAATCTCATAAAGACAATCATCATGGTTATATGGGTAGTATTTATATTCATGATGATGAAGAGACTACAAATGATATATGAGATGGAAGAAATGATGAAGCTCAGTTAGTGGTTTAAGAAGGTAGTGTAATGATTGTATGTTTATCAAGAATAATGTATGGTACTATGGAATAAAGAAAAATCTAAGGATTGTTACACTGTTTCCTTTTCTTGAGTTTTGAAAGTATATGTTGAATAGTACCAGTAACCATGAAAGGTTATTCAAATATTTCTGGAAAGCACCTAATATGTGAATAAAGAAGGGATAATGAGATAATGAAATGTTTGATAGTATTAATGAGCTCATGACTAATATAAGGAAAAAGTGACATCATGGTTTGAGTATATATAATTTTAGGTATTTTGGTATATGGAAAGAGTTACCTTGTGATAGAATTCATGTTTTTACTATGCTTCAAGAGAATACATGATTAAGGTATTCACATGTTTGGAATGTGACCAAAAAGATATATCGTATGATATATGGGGGATAAATGATTGTATTCACATTCTCAGTAGATGACATTTCTAGTAATTGTTTCTCTATAATTTAAGATTAGACAGATGTATTTTAGATAAGCCTAAAGAATGGAATGAATTATGTTAGACATAAGATAGTATTGTTTCAGGCTATAACTTTTTTCTATTTTATTGCATGAATGTTATTATAATGTAATTTTAGAAAACGGGACAACCTACAGGACCAGCGACAACCTGTCACGTCAGACAAGGCTGTGGGAATTGAACCCACAACTGAAGTGCAACATGACTTTATTTCCTACCACTGGCTTATAGGAAGTCCCTATTTAGTAGAAACTAGTTTTAATAAGCAGTACGATAGATGAAGTATAAGTCCATTTTTTGGATCATATACGATCAACCTCACCATAGATTGACTTATGTATATTTGATAACTTTTTCTAACCTCTTGTTTGAGACATATGGAATGACCCATCATTCTATCACATGATCTGCTAACACTTCACAAATGAAAAATTCAACATCATTTCTTTAAGATATGAAGTGGAAATTGTTCAAGGCACGAACAACGGTGAGATTATACCGATATAAAGTAAGTATTTCTTCTATTTCCAAATTTTCAACTTTAGGAAAATGATCTTGAAAACCAAAAATTTTGTCTTAGTGCCCTTATATATGATGATTCAGATTGTACCATAGATCATCACAAATTTATGGCTTTGTGATTGTTGGATTTTTCATAGCCATGTCCTCTACCACTCTCCATCAGAACATGATGGTTAGATTTTTCTTCCATATACATATTTTCTCAAATGTTATCTTATGTGGAAACCCAGTGATTAGTTAATTTGGGTAACCGTTACATTTCATAATTTAGTTTTTAATGTTTTGTTTTGGTATTACTTTTTACGATGTGGGTTTCTATGAATGAATCTTTCAAGTAGTAAACCATTTATTAACCCAGACGAATTTCGGGGGAGAAATTCATTTTAAGGGGGGTAGAATGTAAAAACCCGAGATTTTATGAGAATTATTCTTTTTAATTTCATTGATGTGTTGTGATGTATGCTACACCAAAATTAGCTTGCACTATATACAACACCGTATTAGCTTGCAGTATACGCAACACTATTCTTGGATCTTGTTACACACAATTTCAACTTCATTTTGTGGAAATTATTTTACGAAACATTATGTATAGATTTTGATTAATGTATAAATGAAATATGTTTTGATTATTTTATACGCAACACCAAACAGAGATTTCACTACACGCATCCCAGACTTGGCCTGCATTACATGCAATAATTATTTACTTTATTTAAATTTATTTTATGTAAAAATGGATACGTAATACCTATATAAGTTCAATTTAATTCATTGTAGTCTTTTTATAATAATTTTAGACATATAAAAATTTTATAGAACTTTTCACCGTCTTTTACCCACCACCTAGGAGAGTTTGAAAGTATACATAAAACATAATTTTACCACTTCGGTGAGTGGAATTTCGAAAATTCGGGAGACACAGATAATGTCAAGGAGTAAAATGTGGTTCAATAAGGTAAAAATAATTTTTGGTGAATAGTAACTTTTTACTTTTATTTACCACGGTTAAAAGTAAATAGGGTAACTATGGGTAAAAATGATATTATTATTATCATAAAACATGTCCTAATTCTATTGGATATGTTTAGTTAGACAAAAAACAACGTTAGGGATAAGATATTATCCTTTAGGTCCACTTGGATTAAATTAGGACGTTTATTATTATTTTATATAAAGAAGATTTAAAATAGTTAAAATCAAAGTTTAATAACTAAATCATTTTTAATATAGGGTTATACATACGATAAATTCAACTATAAATATTAATTAGAAAGATAAAATAATTTCCTACATAATGGTATTTTATTTATAATTTTTAGACATTAAATAATTTAATTTACTGATGACAAAATGATGATGCAATAATTACTTTATTAATGAAATATTAACATAATTGATGTTATAAATACCAAAATAATTGTAATTGTAGTCTTTTTATGAATTGCACTAATTTTATAGGTTAATATGACATTTTAGAATTGATTTAATTAACTTATTTTGAACTAATCATGCTGTTATGAGTTTCAAAATAATCAAGTACCCAATAGTGTCAAAATTGACATAAAATAGTTATTTAAAAAATATTATATTATTAATTGTTATTTTATTTCTAACTATCTAAGGTTCAGCCAAATGACATAGATAAGGATATATATTAATAATAAACCACATGGGGTTCGTTTGTCTTGTTATAGTATGTTTATTCACCATAGAGTGTAAGAAAACAAAAAGACATGGTAAAAGTTAAATTATTAAACTTATAGTTAAATCTAAATGATAAGTATAAAATAGTAAACTAAACTTGTCTAAAATATATTGGTTTAGAGTATTTCGACCCATAACCACCTCATATTCTAAATAAATTAATTTTTAGCTATTAAAACCCGAATATGATTTTATTATAAAATAATATTTAATGTTTTCCTAAGGTGCCCCTCTCCTCCCTTATAAAAAGGGCACCCCTTCCCTCATCTCTTCACACCCTTTTGAGCATTGAAGCTTAGAACAACCCTAGAAATTACTCTTCTAAACCTATCTATTTATATAATATAGGTTCTGGTATTGTCAAAAGACCAACTCTAGTGCACTAATAAGAAGTTTATAGGAGGTGCGTCGAGGAAGAGGTAATCTCTTCTACCGATTCTTTCATTTTCTCTTTCTTCTTCAACTTCTTCTTCTTTAGTTGTTTCATTATAAAGTAATAACATAAGTATCCCTATTATACTGATATGTTATTTTAAATATTAAACAACCCCATTTTCACCTTCTATCCATCCTATAGAAAACGAAATCACCGCGCGTGTGTACGTGCGGAATACCGTCTCCACGCCGTGGTGTAATCTATTTTTCCACCACCTCCTTACATGGATGGTTATAATGGTGTAAAGAATAACTATATATGATTATTATAACATCATAATTATTCTATGATATTATATCATCCACTACAATTACATTCAATAAATATGGGAATGATATCATCACTCATGCGTACGTATGGATTACCGTCTCTGCAACGCGATGAGATTCATTTTTCATGTTAACAATTCAAGAATGAGTATAAAGTATATATAATAAGTAATAATAAAATATATGACATAATTATGCTACTGTATTTATGTATATATATATGTATGTCAACTACTTAATTCCATTCAATTCAATAAGGAAACGAAAAACATCGTTCATGCTTACGTACGACCTACCGTCTCCATGAACGGTGTATTTCATTCCATTTATCAATCTATTATATATATGTATATTCTAAATATATATTATATATAAATCACGTTTTATATTCTGTAATTAATTAATCATGATTTATGTAATCATATTAATAATTACACGTCAAAACACGGATGATAAATGAAACGATTTTACCCAAAACGTTGCTTTAACATAGAATTGACAAATGAAAGGATAATATAAAGTCATAAGTGAATCATATATGATATGATAAATATTATTATGGTTGTGTTACAAGTTAATAATCTGTTTAAACTCACTATATAGGAGTCTCGGACACATACAGAAAAATTGGACCTAAGGTAAGGGATAACTATTCCAATATTATTCTTATCCGAGATTTTTATTCGTAAGTATTTACTGGGGTTATTGTTATCATCCAAGCCCATGTTTTCTAAAAATGATTTCATGTATTTTAAAAGTCCTTTTTACCCATTTTTGAAATTTACCACATGTTATGAAAGGAATCATAATTTTTTTACCACACGAGGAACTCTTTGACTTTTCCAACAAAAGTAGAAGGAGAATGTTTTTTTAACGGATATGGTGTGAAAGGATTTTTACAGTTTCATAACACCTAATTTTCATGAAGATTAATATACATGAATTTATGACTATTTTCAACAAAATAATTTTCTTTTAAAATTGAATGTAATTTTTTGAAAAGAAAATGATTTCTAAGAAGAAAGGATATTTTCCACAATAATTCATTTCAGATGTTTAATCAAAACCATTTTCCATCTAAGATAACATTATTTCATATGTGTATGTTTCAAGTATAATGTCTATATGATTTACATTGTTTCACTTTTCTTATGATGAAATATCCATTTGTTTTATATGGATTATGTGATGATGGAATGATGTTTATGGAACCCATTTTTATTAATTGGGTTATGATGAATGATTTATGTTTATGTTGGGGCACAAGTAAGAATGATTTCATTATGTGATGGGTGGGACCTATATCTCCCTACTATTCATTGGGTAATGATTTATATCTCATGAGATAGACATGGCAGGAACGGTAAGTTAATCCGGTTGAGTGTTATAGGACTGAAACGAGGGGTGAACTCGATTCAGAAAGGGACTTTGTCTACTAAGATGGTCTTGGAAGCAATGCCTTGGATACTATAGAAATCATAACATGTGCATAATGGTTGCCACAATTACATGTTTTATTCTCATTCTATTTTATCAGGATTAATGTTTCTTTATGATCTATGCCTTACGTACTGCCTTACGTACTGCCATATTTTATGTCATTGCTCAAGATCTTGATTTTTAAACATTATGTTAATATATTTAAGTTCAAATTTATATGATTTGTTTTATTTTATCCATGCTTACCCTTATTGAGAATTTGATCTCACCCTTTTATATGTTTTCTTTTTCCCAGGATTTAAAGAAAGTTTTTAGGTAAGAAAACAAAAAGGGAAAGATCTTTATGGGAAATGTTGAAGATCGTTAACCATGATTTGAAGATTGTGTTCTGACTATCCAAAGACACTAAACTAGTATGGTCCTTGAGTGTTGGTTCTTGTTATGTATTAATTATTCCACAATATTAATTTAATGTCCATGTAAGTCATGCTTTGGGTCTCTACATTCATGAAGCATGACATGACCAACCACTTCATGTACCTCGTTGGTGCATATGAGAATCCCTCCTATTACTCAAGATTTAAATACTCAAGTCCAGAAGCTCAACAATTTCACTCCTATGTTAAAAAAGTTATTAGTGATCAAAAATGACTTTGAGAAAGCCATTTAGTATGGTGGAGATATTATTTCGGGCTTCATCATGCGTTGGAGGCCTTATCTTCATGAACATAGTACTACAATTTTGGCTCCTATAATTGCACCCATGAGACCTGGTTAACAAACCTTCCCATCCTCTGCCCTTGCCTCTACCTCAATGTCTGTCTCTTCGGATCTAAGTCAGATCAGACCTGTTATCCTTGATCAACAGTTTCCACAGTCTTCCACTACACTTTCCTTGACCCCTTATATTTTTTAATGGTTACCTTTACCTCTCTATCTGTAGGATCCCTTCCTTCTTCGACTTCTACATCTGCTCCTGTGGCTTCATCTGATGCATCTTCCAAATGCAAAGAGAATATAGATGGTGATGAAGAAAAATGAAAACTATATTTTGATAGGGATGATTTATGTATTTTTTTTCTTAATATTTGGAATTACACTTTTTATCCATCTAATTAATTTTTCAATATTCTTATATATTATTTTATTTACTTTTGTATTCTTTTTGATAATCCTAAAAGGAGGAAAAATATGCACACACTAGGAGATATGCAATCTAAGGAAAAGAAAGAGATAAATTAACTACTAATATCACTCTTACTCAGATGATTTTTTATCATAAAAAAGGGGTTTATTTTTCGACTCATCAAATGGTAATCATGTTTTAATGAACAAAAATCCTATACATTTTGTAAAACATGTTAATCATGTGTAATTTATCTCAAATCATGTGTACAAATGATTAGTTTCATAATGTCTTAAATAAATATTGTAAAATATATTTAATTTTTTCTATAATGAATTTATTTTATGAATTATTAAGTTTAATTCATTCTATGGAAATCACTGTTTAAGTTTGTATACAGATATTTGGCTAAGTTTATGAAACTGTGAGTCTGCCACTGGTTATGTTTTTCTGGAAAAAGAACCAGACACGGTGACCCAGACACCATGACCCAGACACCCTAACCCAGACACGGTGACCGAGACACCATGACCCAGACACCATGACCCAGGCACTGTGACCCAGACTCCGAAACCCAGCACCGTGACCCAGACACCATGACACAGACACCATGACCCAGACACCATGACCAGACACTATGAATCAAACACCATGACCAGACACTGTGAATTGGATACCATGACCAGACACCATGATCCTAACACCGCATCTGTGCTACCAGTTCCTAATCTCTATAAAACTTTGCCATAATAATTGTCTCATCGGTCAAAGAAAAATAATGACAAACCATTTCATGGAGACACCTCTTCTTTGTGAAACCATTTCTAGATAGGCTGTGACGCCATTCTTTATTCAATTTTTTCGTTTCTAAATTTAATTTATAAGGGTCATATTTGAGTATTTTAAACGAACTGAAATAATAAATATGTATTTATAGACATTTCACTTGAAAGTACGAGGTATGATGTGTCGAATACATGCATCATGTCAACTCCAACACATTCACACCAAGAATAAAAAGAATAGTGTGGCCAGAAAAAAAAAAGACAGGATAGAGAAACCAGTGTGCGTGTGATAATGAAGTAGCACAAGCATTCTGGAAAGAATAGATGAGACATGTAGCTGAACTATTCTGAAGAACACACAAATCATAATTGAATCCATGATCTGGGAACATTTTCAAACTATTAACTCCACGAAGAACACGATCTAGATCTAGCTGACTTGCTATACTCCATTTTTTCACAAGAGGACTTGATACATGCATCTTCTTCATCCTAGAAGTATAGAGCTGCATAGAAAAACACTCAGTGCTCTTCTAAACTTGTCTCTTCATCTTTTCTATGTTTTGTATTAATCATATATTTTGAGCAGAGTGTGTTTGTCTATATAAAAACACACAATATCTTCTAGATTAAACTGAGGGATACAAGATATCCTTCCTCTCAAATATTTTTACATGTGTTTATTCAAACTGATAAGTGTGTAAGAAGTCCATATTTGACCTGATAGTTTATACCCACTAGGAACTGTGGAAGAGGTCTTGTGGGTACAATTCTTACCCCAATCTAGGGTGTGGATCATGTTTATTAATATAAACAACTTGGTGGGAGGTGATCACCAAGTGGTGTAGATTAGGTCTCGGCTTGAGACTAAACCACTTGTTTTATATCTTTTGTGTTGTTTAATTTAGTTTTCTCTGTTTGGTAGTATAAATCAAAAATCATTAACATTACATTAAGATTTATTCTTGGAATGAATTTATATTTTTTTATTATTATAATAACTTCTAAATTAATATTAATAAATGATATTAAGATTACATAGAATTAATAAATATTCTGATAAGTTATTTAAATAGTCAAATATTGATAACCATATTATTTGGATTAACTGGGATGTATTTGAATTAATTGGGGAACCCTTTAAGAATAATTTTTAAAAATAAATTTTTTTAGATACTCAATTCACACCCATATTGATTACTCTACTATGACCAACAATTTTATATATGAGAAGATTTATGTACCTTTTTTATATTATCAGTCTTTAGTGTTTACTTCTATCATCTATATGTTTTACTGCTTCTTCTGCTTGTATCATATTATTATCCAATGTGCTACAATCTGAATGTAAGGGAATATTCTCCCCACAGACACACCTAGGCCCTCACATCTAGTCGGAAACCTATGTAATTTGGGGAGATGAAATTCTGTCTATGTTACCAACTGGGTTTAGGGAAATGTTGAGTGGAATCTGGATCTAGTATGATACAATAAAGGTGCTATAAATGAAAATTATTTTAATCAGTGATTGATTATTTCTGTGAACCCATAATTAGAGTGAATAACGTAACATTGAAAGAAGTATCCCCTTGTACTGAACCATTAGAAAATATCATGTATATATTTTACATTATATCCTACATTTCATGTATATTTGACCTCTTAAAAAAACAGGGTCAATAATGATAAAATAATATATTGGTTCAAAACCAAAGAGGATAATGATTAAAATAGTATTTTTTTTTTAATTAGTAAAAATTATTTAACACCAGATTTATCTCCTCTTAAGTGTCTACATTGATCATGATGAGAGTATCTTGTTGTATCAATGGGAAATATCCCTATAGTAGGATGTAAATTTTATTTTTCTATGTATTCATATAATAATATGACGATTTTATGATTTTATTTTTTTATGTTGATAATTATATGTAGAAATCAATTTATACTACGACTACTTCATATGATGTAGCATCTTCTAATACATTTCCAAATCGTAAAAAGAAATAAAGCAAGAACTAGAAAAAATTCAAAATATGACTAAGGATTAACAATTACCTGATCTGTTTTAGAATGGTAGATATTTTACTCAATGTAATAGATATTATTCCTCTAATATTGAAATGATAAGTTATGTGGTAGACAGGATTAATGAAAAATTACTAATTGTTTTTTATTCTAATGTCATTGGTTATATAAAAAAATCATAAAATGATGGTATTGATTAAATACTAGATAATATGGATGGAGTATTAAATTTTAAATCACAAAATTAATGGGAATTTGATGATTTTGAATATCTCTTAACTAATTTTATTAGTATACGCAATACACAAACAATTAAAATGAAAGAAAATGATGAAAATATATCAATATTAAGTGAATGATACATTAATGTTTTCTAAAAGTTTCAAATACACCAGTTTAAATATGTTTTTAAGAAGAAGTTTTTCATAAATTTGTGAATCTAGAAAATGTAACTATATATGTCAAATAGGGAAATATGAAATTAAAAGTAATAAGATAAAGTAGTGGGACATTTCATTACAAGAGAAAAATAAAATGAATACTAATAGAATATAAATGAATAAAGTTGATTCGTATGACATGATCAAATTCATTAGGATGCGAAAAAATATCTCAATATAATGTTTCATGAACCAAAATTCATTCATTATGTTGGGAGATATTTCATGATAGGACATCAAAACTTATTATGAAGAATTGTGTTCCTGATATTTATTTAGAGAGTTACTTTTTCATTAAAATGGACAAAAATAGGTTGTAGAGAGAGTGAGAATAATTGGAGAATTACCTGCCTCATGCTAATGAAAAATTATAACCCATCACACTAACAATTCTACATTAACAATACCTATTTTGAAAAAACCTGGATGTTAAAAAGGAATAAAATTTACCAATTTAGCATAGAAAAAATGTGGTTATACCAAAAATAAATATAAGGGTATATGTGGGATGGTATATCATATGAAGATCCCTAAATGGAACCCAATAGTTTTGTTTTTAAACCAAAAATTATTATATTATAAAATCTGGAACATATTTATGGCCTACACCAATAGTAAATTGAAAAAAAATGTTTTATTAGATTTTAGTGTTTTTGAGGATTGGGAATATAACCATCAATGGATTTTATAATATTTAAACACATAAATGTATCATAAGGATATAAATATGGGGGAGAAATTATGAGTAAAATATGAAACCTACAAAACCAAAATATTTTTCCATGATGATGTTCGTTATATAATTAAAGAACATATATGAATTTCATTATAGTTTTTTTGAATATTGAAATCTAAATTAACAATGTTTTGTAGAATTCTATTAAATAACAACATAACATAGCTCATGTAATGATGGGAATAAGATTCCATAGTTTATAAATATGCTTGAAGAGAATAAATCTAAAAATGATGTTTTTCTTAAGAATACAATAGTGATGTATGATAATGATATCCCACTTGATAAAAGGTGATACTTCGATTGAGGTAAGGTAGAAACATCATTGAAATTTTTAATCAATAAATAAAAATCAAAGAAGAAGTTATAATTTGGAAAAAATGGTGTCAAATCATGAAATATAAAGATAAAATGGCTTGGTAGATTAACCCCCCCTATGGAGAGTTTGATACGATTACCAAGAATAGTAGAAAATAATCTTATAATGTTAATTGAATGTTTAATATAGACGGACTAACTCTTAATTAATGTATGACAATACTAAAAAATTTATTTTAGTATTCAAATAATAAATGTAAATCATCGATTCCTTCTTATTCCAAATATAATGGGCCAAATTAGAGGTCAACGACAATAGATAAGGATAAGAATTTTAGAAAATAGTGCTTGATAATTTTCTAGATTTGTTTTAGAAGGTTAAAAAGGTAAAATATGTTCTATAAAATAATAGTTACATTGTTTTTCAATTGATGAATCTATATTAATCTATGGTGAAATATATAAAAAATAATTTATTTGTGTTTCATAAAAATATTCTGATCTGGATGTAAAATAGAAGTAAATCATGAATTATTTTAGACATTTCCCTTGATTTTTTTTCTCTAGCATGAGAATATATTTTTATCCCTATTGGTATAAATAAGGATTAGCCTCAGGTTCACAATAATAACATATTATATTATCTATTCATTAGAGTTTTAATTGAACGGTATGCTTGAAAAAAATATAATAATATTATATATATTTTTCAACTACTAGTCATTTTCAATTTTTTCTAGCCATGAACTGGTATAAAATACTTGGAGAATATTTTTTATACAATATCTAAAATTTTTAATAAGTATATATATAATACCATATGAGGCACTAAAATGGAATTAAATTTTGTTATAATTTTTGTATTTCTTAGGAATATTATTTTCAGCAACCCTAGTAATTCCAAATGTTTTAGGTTTATAAACATCTTGAAAATATTTAAATGAAATACCTAATGAAGTTAATTTTACAGTGGGTTCGAAACTATGGAATGAATTTTAACATCCCTGATTCCTTTGTAAAATTGAAAATATTTTCTTCGATGGTTTATCTCATGTATATATGGCGTTGAATTACATAAAGAAGTTTTATAAGTAATTTAGTGGTGTCGTCCATCTATTAATAATATATGGAAACATCAAGGGGGTAGATTTCATTCAGGGTGAGGCATCTAAAATTATAATGTTATCATAAATTGTATATTTGATATGATTAGTAGGGATAGAAAAAACAATTTCCTCTTACGAATTTATTACCAATATGAAAAAGATTAAAAATAAACTTCTTATGGATTATATGACCATAATAGTTGTGTATACAGAATTTTAAAGCATTGTAAAAATACAATGTGGGAAGTTGAATTTAACATTGGGTTATAAATTTTTTTTGTCAATAAAACATGTCAATATTTATAAGTGGTAGTTAGAATAAAAAATTGGTGATGGGTTGAGAATCCTTGTAGTACATGAATACTGAAGGTGGTACCCAGGATATACGTTGTATGGGTAAAAACGAATAGTTGTTGGCCATTACAGTTGAAAAATATTTTTCAACTAATGGAGATTGATTTTAGAATAGTTTCATATTATGTGATAAGTCAAAACATAGAAGTTATAACGTGTTGTTCCTCTTATGGTTATAATTCTATGAAAAGATAAGTTATTCCTACACCATTTATAAAATTTATTTTTTTCTTGGCATGTATATATATAACTAAAATTATTAAATGAATACATGTATAGATTAAATAGAATATTGAAGAGATCACGTCTTCAATCAAAAATTCATGTGTAATCAAGAATTTCTTATGTTAAATTTAGTTTTATAAAACACTTGGAAGAAGGCATGAAATTATTTATAATGGTTTCAATGTTGAAAAATATATTATGGGTTGAGTTAAATGATTTATGGAAATATTGTACAATTATTATGACATTTGGAAGACATTACATGAACTGAGTAAAAATAAAACATTAAAGATAAAATCTTATAGATTTATAACTCTCTTGTGAATTTAAATAGGATGACATTCATATGACTTTTTGTAGAGAATATAACATTTTCATATGAATTATGTGTTAGGGAAATTGATCAATTTTTTTCTAGAATATCATAAAACATCATAATGGGACTTTGATTCTAAGCATATGACATTAAAGATAACATAATACTTTGATGACGTAGTGTCAAATACTATTTTCCATCACATATAACATTTGAAATGTAGTATTGATATGAATTTTCATGTTATAAAAATTAACTAATCTTGTATTCTTATAAAATTCCATGTAATATTTTAGTACAACATCTAATATCATATGAAATTTAATATATCAAATGAAATTGATGTAATTTCAAATGGAATTACATTTATCATCATATGACGTCTATACATAGAAAAATTAAAAAATTAGTTAGGATGAAATGTAACATACTTAATATATTTTAGAAGAAGAAAATATTATTAGGATGAGGCTTGAGGTTTTCTATCATATTCAATATATATTGAAACATTGAAAATACAAAAACAATTCATGGATTTAACATGATGTGTTGGATAAAAAATGAAGGGGATCATTATTTGATATTTGAGAATTTCAATTTCGAATATTTGATCTTCTATATTGGTGAAACAACTTGTTAATATAATAATATATATTTATAGATGAATTTTATTGTTTATAAAATAACTAAACGAAGTTTTATTCCTAATACTAGAGCTGATTTATGTGAAGTACAATTCCAGATGAATTGTTGAGTAGTAATTGATCTATGATGTTGAATCACCATGGTTTTGAAATATATAAATTTTGGAGAGCATGATGAGGAAAATGATTTGTTAATTATTATAAATATAAAAATGAATAATATAATTCATATTAAGAAACTTTTAGAGGAGTTGAAGTAATTCTCTCACTAATATTTAATATATAATCTAACGAATCAATATAATAATTGAAAATTTGATAAGGATACAATAAAATGAGGTGTATGGAGTTTTGTTATGTGATTTATATATAGGTATATTAATGTATTAAACAATGGACTTGAGTGGAATCATTTTGTGATGAAAATGATAATATCTCAAAAAATATGGAAGAACAAAAGAGATAATCAAGTACATGAGAATGTTTTAAGAAATGGAAAGGTAAGGGTAGTTATTTAAATATATATGGTACATCCATTGATTGGATACAAGAATATGATACTGTGAAGAATTAACACAGTAAAAATGTCATAGGAAATGATGAACCACATTTTTATGTAAATGATATATATAAATAAAATAATGGATTAACAATAAGATATTATGAACTATAACAAGAATCTGAGTGAGAGAAACTTATTTCTCTTGGGGAAGAAGAAGAAAATTACAATACATCTAGGTTGTTATGAAGTAATGTTATAATAGGATATTTATATCATGCAAGGATACTATCATGTTAGATGATGTTGTGATTACAATAAAGAATAAGAATAAATTAATGTCTAACTTATTTTTCATGATTCTATTTGAATGATTCAATCTTTTCAATATTTGAGGATATATTTCTATCAAGAATATCATAGGAGTTTGGTGAGTTTAAAAATCTAGTTGATATGTTTAATTGAATGGACAATGAATCTATGATAAGTCATATACATAGCTATAATTAAGATATACTGGGTAATACATGATAGTCAAATAATCTATGTTGAGAAGAAAAAAATTTATTCTTTGAATACTTTGTCATCCATGTATTACTCCATGATCGAATTTAAGTAGATGTAATGACTTTAGTTGTGTACATGTTATGAGAATATGTGGATCCTTTTCAATGTATGGTATGTTTGAAAAACATTATGTGAAAAAATTATTTTCATTTGAATCAATGCCAATGGTTCCCTTATAGAATAAGTACATTGTATGCATGGTGAGATGTTCGGCTATGTGGGAAGAATAAATAATTATATTCTGTGGTTTATTTTTATAGATAAACCATGATTGGGGAGAACAACTATTCATTGAATGTAGTATTCCTTTTATTAAAACATTCTAAAAATATTATATCGACATTTTACCACCATCTGTGTATTTCATTGGGTGTTGATTACAAGTTTAATCTACATAAGATCGAATAATCATAACTGAAAACAAATGTTCTTAACCAAATAGTGTTTTTTATTGAAATAATATTTTTTAATTTGAAAAAATTGGTTAACCCTGACCCCAAAGTTTTTTCTCTAATCATAATAGTATTTTTATATGTAATGGGATCTATGAGTTAATTTCTATAAAAATGTTTAGAAAAAAATGTATGAAATTTGGCCATCATGTTCTTGCTAATTACATAAAACATTATTGAAATTAAATTTTATTTCCACTATTGTCATTTTAGAGATATTTATTATATAAATTTTTAATAAAATTATCATTCATTATGAATTCTATGTTATACTATAGATCACATACAAATCAATTCCTTCCATATATTTTAATATTAATCATCATGATATATTATAAATATTAACTAAAAAAATAAAAGTAGTGATTTAAAAAAAATATTTATAAATAAGTCGTGATGAAATTAGTTATTATTTAATTATATTATGAATAATATCAAATAAATATTATCATTTTCTATTTAATATTGATATATATTTCATGTGATTAAATAACCTATCAACATGATATAAAAAATTCATATCAATTAATGAATTTTTTATAAGAACGACACTCTATATAGCACCATGTGATTATATATTTAATTCACCAATAAGTGATATTAATGTGTGATAATTTCAGAACAATAGTAAAGAAGGTCACGAATCAATTATTTATTGTGTAGCATGGCCCCAAAACCATTATAATTTTTAGAATTTAATTTATAATTTATAAATATCTAACCTCTATCAACATTTGGGAGAAAACAAATAGATTGCATATTTTTATCATCCTATAACAACACCACTATGGATATCTTGACCTGAAAAGGTTATTTCTTAGTAAAATTGTTTCAAGTTTCATAATAAATAATTTGTAATGATAAAACCTAATGTCGAGGGATATTGTATATAAATAATTTAAATATTTCATCTTTTCATGGAATATTTTTATAGTAAATGTTCTAGTGATGATATTCAGTCATTTTTTTCAATTTTATATATTTTTTTGACAAAATATTTATGTTTATTTTCATATTGTATTTTTAAGAGGGAATAATTTATTTAAAACATCAATTTAATTCTTCTATTTAAATTCAATAATTTTTTTCATTTAGATCATTGAGATGCACTGTGGTTTGTTATTTTTTTGATAATAGTTTTATAAAATTGAAAACTATATATATATAATATAATATTAATTTCACATTATTTTAAATATGATTTCTATATAGTTTTGTTCATTCACTTGATTGACTCCATATTTTATATATATTTTCAAAAATATGTACAAAAATTTATATTTGATTAATTAATTATTAACTATATCATTTCACCATTTCATTCAATGATGTGATCGCTATGTCAAATGAAATCTTCTTGAAGTATTATTTTTCTTAAATACTATTTTTTTCACAATAGTTACAAAAACAATTTCATATAATTTTATGATGATTAAATTAATATTTTTTCCCATTATATCTCAAAAATGTAATTATATTGAATTTACCATAAAAGGATAACATGTTGGTTAAATTTTTTCCTCCTTTATTCCTTAATCATTTCATCATACCAAATATAGAACATTTTAAATACAATTTTTCATTGTTAACTGTAAATGGATGTATTTGATCACCGTACAATTATATATTGATGTATCCAAGGAAAAAATTATGATATTAATAACCCATCAATGTGGGGGGTGAATCCTAGGTAAAATTCTTTTTAATAAATAATATATTGTTATATTTGTTCTAATATAAGGAAAAAACATCTATAAATTTTAACATAACGTGCACAATAATCATATAATTAAAATAATGTGCAGAGATATGTTCTCTTCTTTTGGTCATGTAAAATAATATGATATCATAATACACAATGAAATCCCACATTGTGAATCTATTTGACTTTCATATCTAAACATGTTTATCCCCATGTTCTCATATTTTTAACCATTTTAGAAAAATACATGTTATTTTAAATTGATCAAATCCAAAAATTCTAATTTTAATTCTTTCAACATAATTAAAATATGGTTCCTTAATGATTATATTTTTTCACCTCGACATTATTTAACCCCGTCAAAGAGACAATTTTTTTCTATTTTACATATTCCCATTACATGTTTCACACACTTTCTATCATTAATCATTTGGATATTATATAAAACATTTCTTTATATGCCTAGAAAATGATGCTAAATATGTATGAGACCCAAATACCCATCAAGTCAAGTCAGAGGAAAAAAACCACTAAACATTTATTAAATAGCAAAAAAAATTACTGCAGGAACATGATGTGAAATACAACATACCAAAATCCATCATAAAGTAGGTTATAGATAATAGTAAGCTAATTCATTTTCAAAACCATATTCATCGGTCTCCAATTTATCTGGAGAAATACCTAGATTTATGTACTTGTGTTCTTCAACATCAATCTCCCTAGACGTTACAGATCTGGTCATTTTTTTCATTTGTGTATTTGATTACTCCTTCCTCAGATTTCTCTTTGGGTTTGTTTCCAAAACTTTATATTTTGAGACAATATCATTAAAATAAACCTTACTAGCTTTCTAGGCCTCAATATTAACTATCAATGTACCATAATTCTCATCCCACAGATCCCGAAAAGGTATTTCCAAAATAACCGGTTATAAAAATCACTTTCCATAAACTGTGTCTAAAAATTCATATGCACAAAATCCAGAACATGATATTGAAAAACATATCTTTTCCCTTTAAAATATTTTTATTTACACTTTTGGGTGGATCTAGTTTCTATCAGATAATGTATATAAGAGGATAGCTTACTCCGCTTATTTTTTCGTTTTGGATTTCATTTTCCCTCTGACAGGGAATCCTACTATCATATAAGTCATCATTAGGCACAATATATTGATAACCATGAGACTCCACATCATCAGATACTCCCTACGCATCTAAGGGCACAACCTGATCGTGCTCCAAAATTGGATTTTCATTCACTATCCATGAAAATATATTACTATGCTCAGTAATTGGAATCTCTTTCCCCAAACATGATCTCATTCCATTCGAATTCTTCATCCACTCGCCATTTTCTCATTTGATTCCACCTTCCAAAGACATTGCATGATCACCCCCCATCTCTTTGTTTCAACCTAAACGGTCAAAATAGAATTAAAGTATCAGAGATCCTTTAATTCATGGACCCATGTCTACTGCACTATCCTTGTCCACCATTACTCTGGGATTGAAAAACCCCAGGTCACGGTTCAGTCTTCTAAACAGATAAAAAGTTATCAGATTCAAAGGCATCTTCATTGTCTTCTTCAAGGTTCCATATGGTGTGCCATCAAGATAAGGATCAGACCCTTCTAACATCCCAACTAGTTAAACCTGATTCATCTATTAAGAGCCTAGAACAGATGCGACATTGGCCTGTACAACTATATGAAATTGTAAATTCATCTTCCCACCACTAAACTAAACACATCACCAATATAAATTAAAGATTTTATCATCGGAGGACAAGAGAAATCCACTTCAATTCATATTATCAGTAAAATCAGGTGAAAAATATCTCTAGTTATACTATCATAGAAATGATATCAACTGACTAAATTACAAATCATATGAATAATAGATGGATTCAAAAAGGGAATCGAGTGTTCTAGAAATCATACCCAAATTGATGTGGTTAGAGAACCCCATTTAAAATGACAGTCTTTTTTCTATATAAAGTGGAAAAACGAGATCCATCACATGACCGATGAGTATTTGACCGTGCAAAAATCATATCTTATTCTGAAGAAAATAGAACCATCATATGCCGTGAGTCGATAATACCCATGGCAGTATGCCCTTGTAGACCCTGAGAATTAAATATATTACAATCATAGAAATTCATTGATCACCATCGTTGCATGAAACATGAAATTAGAATAATGTTTAACAAGGAAGAGGAATAAGTTAACTCCCAGGTCAAGATCGAGAGTTGTGGAATCCCATAAAATAGTTCTGCAACTTTGGGAGAAAAATAGATTTGGGGAAATGATAAAATTTAATAAGGATTGGAGAAGGGGAGGATGGAGGAGCTCTGATCATTAGCATGTGGTAGTGAATATTCCCCCAACGTAGGAGGGGAGACATGCTCGAAGGTCGTCTCCACCAATAATCAGTTTTAAAAGATCTATACACCCAAAAAATCTAAACATAAAATGTACATATTCTAAAACCCAATTTTCAATACTGACGTAGATTATTTTATTAGACATTAATTTATTTCATTTCATCCATTTTTTATTTCCATACATAAACATTTTTATCAAATTTCCATGTATATTTTAAATTATTTAAAATATCAACGATTAAAAATCATGGTTGGTTCCAGGATTGACTAAAATTTATATGTGGTTAGTAAAATTATATCTTTGGATTTATTAGAAATTTTTTATTCAGGATAAAATAATTTTAGATTCTATATCATTTTCAAAATATTATCTAAATCTTTTGATCATTAATAGGTAGATATTATGATCTCTAATTATAGTAAATTCATGCTATATATAGTAAGTAAGAGTTAGTAAAAATGCTCAAAATAACTATATATCATCATAATATCAAATCCACCCAAATATATGAATGGTTATATCAAAGTCACCCTTTGTTAAATATCCATTTTCCTTTTTCAAATGATAAATATTCCTTGAAAATAATCAACAAATTTCATAAAATTTCTATATCTTTCTGACATTCACAATAAACTCAATGATTA
Organism: Viscum album; assembly: GCA_963277665.1. Taxonomy (NCBI): domain Eukaryota; kingdom Viridiplantae; phylum Streptophyta; class Magnoliopsida; order Santalales; family Viscaceae; genus Viscum; species Viscum album. The sequence continues at coordinate 111,668,806 of OY728156.1, read as the reverse complement.
TTCCATTAATGGTAACATAAAATCTTTAATAGTAACCAAAACAAGGAAAACAATATATGGAGAAGAGATTATTCCAAAAACTCTTAAGATTAAATGTGAATTTATTAAAAGAATATTTATCTAATTCCTCTAAAATAATAATTTTAATATGTTTTTTTCAAATATATCAACTAGTAGATTGTTTATGAAACTTACATTAACATAGAAACTTATTTCTTCACCTTTTATTTCTAAAAATGATAATAAATTTGATTGATATTTTTTTTGTTAGAATGTTATATGTGATTATTCATATGATCCACTACAACGTTCTTGTTGCATTAAACTGTCATGTACATCAGTAATTATTTAGTTAGGTCTCCTGATAATTATTTCATCCAAATTAATAGGGTACCAGCCTCTTTTATTGAAATATGCTATTCCTTTGCCATCATAATAGATCATATATGATTCATAATTTTATCCTACCAAACCATTTATCATTGATTTATAATTCTCATCGACTTTTGGATAATCTAACTACCACATCTCTATCCCAATACCAATACCAACATGCCAAAAATTCGTGATTATTCATTGTAACATATAATGACACAAAATAAAGAGTTTTTTCAAAATAACTTATTGTTATCAGAACATCAATGAGGTTTTAATCCTTTTTTATAAAATCTAAAAAATGAATCAATTTTTTTACATAATAACTTTTTACATTATTATAAAAAATTAAAAAATTCTTGTCAATATCCAATAATGTGGATCAAAATAAATTATTTATTAATTATATCATTTAATTATTTCAATGTTGGTAGGGTATAATAATTTTTTCATTTTAGAGTAAAAAACATCACAAAAAATTAATTAACAAACATCACTTAAGAGAAATATTTATACTCACTTATTCACGTAGCATTAAAAATTTGAAGTATGTTTATTCTCTAGTCATGCAGAATTAAAATACCATTATCTTCATGCATTTATGATGCTCACATTTCTCAATTTCACATATGAAAAATATAAAATTGTTAATATAAATGAGTATACCTATTTTTGTATTTAAATATATTTTTTATTACCTCTAATTTGTTTGAATTCCAATTTATTAATGTATGAATATATTGAAGTGTAACAAAACTATTTTACATTATTTAGTAAAAAATAATATTTCTTCACGGGACATACCTTACTATTATAATGTTTAAGATAAAATATATCTTATTATTCAAAATATTGCTCATATTTTTGGGATCTTATCAATAATGTAGTATTCACACCTATTTGGGAGATTTTGAATCTTCTTTGGAATTCCATAACAACGAATAATTGAATTTCATTAATCATTAAAAAAACAATTTAATTAATATATTGTACCAACACCATAATTTGAGTATATATATTTCTTACAACCAAAGGAGTGTTTTTAACAATCTCCACTAAGTACCAAAATCCCAATAACAAATTTGAACAACCATATGGCCAATAGTATTCTCCTTGACTTCTAATAAAAGGAAACAATGGCAAGGAAATAAAATAATCCATAGGGGAATGACTTTTACTTGATTAATAATATATTATAAAATCATATATTGTATACTTATTTTATTAAAACATATAGAATAAATAACATGAAAAAGAAATTCATTGACTTTTATAGATAACCACCAGGAGTATAATATATGAAAACTCAAATATTATAATTCAAGTCAATATATAAATCTCAAAAATATCGCTTAAATATATAGAAAAATTTAACTACGACTCACTTATAATAAAGAATATCTTATTTATTTTTCATAAATATTTATTGATTACATGTGTAAGTCTATTGAAATTCAAAAGAAAGGGGGAAATATAAACTAATATGGCTTCCATTAAGACTCAAAAAAAACCCAAACAATAGTAACATTTATAATAAAGTAATTATTTTTAAAATATTTAAATAAAAATCTATTAAAACCATGAATAATAAATAAAATAATACATCATCAAGAATGAAATAAATAATTAAAAATGAAAAATATTTCATTTTATTTAAAATATAATAATAAACATGTTATCATGATTATATCATTAATATAATCACATAACATAATATGTAATAAATTTCATCAATTTGTAATACAACGTCAGCAATATAATACATTTATTTAATAATTTTAGTTAATATATACGAACCCTTGATCATGAGGCTTTACTGGTTCCAACCCCTTCTAGTTTTAAATAATCATACACACATTCATGAAATTTACATGTTTTTTGAGTTTTAATGCATATGAACTGATTGGATATTTAATCCTCAACAAAACTTTTTACACATAACATCCATTCTATAACAATTAAATAATCAAATGGTTATGAAGAAAAATCAAAATACTTTTCATCCCAATTTTTCCCAAACCCATATGTTTCATAAATTCATCCAAAGGAGGTATGCTTTTGAAACATTCATTGGAAATAAATACCAATGGTATAATTTGATCATACTTATTTTATGAATTGTTAAGAAATATCACAAAGTTACATATTTAAGAGTGGGTGTGGTTTCATATAATGAGTTGGTTGATTGTAAAGTGGTTTAGAAAACTATCTGGAGAAAACAAGCAGTTAATATATAATCCATCAAAAATAGTGAAATTCCATTTTCACCTAATCAATTTTAAGTAAACCACTCCCTATTTTCTTTCATCCCAAGTGGTCAAGTGGGGGATGTCCCCTTCAACCTTATTTCCCCTTTATCCCTCTTCATATGGATATTTTTTTTGGTTTCTATAGATATTTAAATGTTTTCATATTTCTTTTATTCAACCAACATTCTTTTCAATTATTGGCTAATAATTTCATTTAATCTAGATTAGGGACTCACTTTCAATTCATGCAAATCATAGTGTAATCACCCCCTAATGTAGGGCCTTTGTTTTGATGTGAATAGATCACGTTTATTAAAGGTGATTCTATTCCTTTTATTTCCATTGTAATTGAGGCATACCTTCTTATATATATATTTTTATTGGTTTCTATTAAATTGGGAGAAAATGAAAGAGTAATGGACATTTATTTTTTTGGGATTTTTCTAGATATAGTTTTAGGAGTATGTTATAGACCTTCTTAGTGAAATTGGACAAAATTTAAATATGGTGAGATATTTTATTGAGTTTTTAAAAATTATGTTTATTTTAAATAAAATTTAATATTTATTTTAATTTATTTTAATTATTAATTGGAAAATGTAGATTGAAATATGATAAAATCATTAGATGTGATTAGGTGGTGATTCCTAAATATGATCAATGGGATTAACCCCATGTTTGAAAGAGTTGGTTACATTTTAATTTGATAAAGTTCATGTATATCTAATGAAGCATTCAATATGTAATCTTACCACTATGATTGATCAACATTTTTAATCAAAAGAGATGTTTCTCTAATGTAAAACACCGAAAGATATATAAACATCCAATGGTCGTGATGGACCCTAGAGCACAAGATTGATACCTTGGCCATCGATGGTCAAAGGATTAATCATAAAATATATACATTTAGAAATTTTTTCCATATAGAGAACCAAGGATTTTAGTGTAAACATGGTGAACCTCAGATTAGTTCCCTTAGTTCCATTTAATATTTGTAAGCTATTGAATATGACCACGTGAACTAAAGATATTCGATAATAGAACATTGAAATACCAAATAGCATACATTCCAATTAAATATAGTGTGGGTTAATATTATTTTCCCATAAGTAGGTGTGTGAAAAGTTATGTATTCTTTTGGTAAGGATGATGAATAGGTTGTGTACTTGAAGACTTTACTTTGATGAATTGGGGATAGAGATGATATTGATGACATATAAATAAGGGGATTCATGTATTGTATGTCCTAGGAGAATATTAATGTTAATAAGTTATCATGAAGGTGTTGAGTCAAATGATTCTCTATATATGATGGTATTATATTATGATATGAGAATGAGTATAAAGATCCAATGTATAATGTCTAGATTATGATATTGTAATGGGTAACTTTTGTGGGTGCCCTAGTTTTATTGGGACACTAGAGACTGGGGAAATGTAAAGAGAGATGATATTTTGATTTTGGTTGTCACATTTGAACTCAAGGATCGATGGGGTGCATCATTCCTGTATTATATAATAGGTATGGATTCTACCATTGAGAAGCCAACATGGGAGATATCAAAATCACTTAAAGATGATGGATGACCGTTTTCTATGAGAAAAGGTAATAGGGAGTATTTTACATTGGGTATATGTGATTTTTTATTAAATTATGTTTTTTAGGAAATGAGGTTTTACGAGATGGTGGTGGGATATGGACCTTGGTTAAACTAGTACTGGTATATAATTAGAGTTATGTATGTGACCCCTCAAGTGAATGATATAAAATGGGTTTAGGGAGATTTTGTTCCCTAGAGTGTATGCTCATATTGTTATAGGGTGGGAGACAACTGGTAGATCTTCCATGGTTATGGGGATAAACATGGATAACCCTATGTAGGATATTATGGTTCCATACAAGCTACAACACCAATAGGATAATAGTTTTAGGTGAGTTACGAATCCATGTATATGATGGTTTTAGGTAGAGTATGTGATCCCCCATTTGAAGCATATATGATAGTCCCATGTTGAGTATTTGACCCCCAAAGGTGTAAGGATTTTGGAAATGTTTCATGCTTAACATAGTTCTAATAGGTTTATAATATTAACAACATTCCAAGTAATTATATCATTCCCCATGAGAATAATATATAATTCCCCAGAGTAGGATGTTCATCTCCATAATTGGTATAATTGATTCTCAAAAACTTTCTACAATTTATAAATATTGTAACGCCCCAACCCTAGTTACCCAGAGTCAATGCATTATTACATAACATTGGCATGATCACAAGAATGATCAAGTCTCTAATGACCTACTAGTTTAGTATCCTTCTAATAACTAGATACATTAATAAAGTTTACATTACATAATAAAATTAAAACTACAACATCATAGTCTCCAAAGTCCACACTCTTATCCCCTCATACTATCCCTGCAAGTCATTCATAAAATACTTATTCACATCCAAGGAAAAATAAAACATAGAAAGGGGTGAGCTCAAATGCCTAACATGGATAACAATATAGAGGAAACATTCATAAATAAGCATAAACATTTAAGAGAATGTATAACTAAAAAAAGCCTTTTAAAACGTGAACTTTAGAATAATATAGAAGAAATAAATTGAAACAATTCCATATACTTATTCACATGGATATTCTACTAGTCTAATAATCACATGCAATATCAATAACCACATTCATAATGATGGAATGCATAATCCCAGACTATCATAACCACATAGCCAAGGCCTCATGCCAAGAATACAAATAAGATTTTGTCAAGGCCTTGTGCCAAGACACTAGTTTGTCTCATGAGACTTACCGATTCATCGAGGAGATATAGCGGGCTCCACTCGTCACATATTAAGTCCAATGCATTCCTCATATGAACAAGTTTAAACATAACATAAACATTCATATTATAACTAGCATACAAAATGTCAATACTTTCTCTATAAACCATGAATGGTATAAAAATAACACATCCACAGTAAAACAAATCACAAAACCTTCAATACAATATGAATGTTTTGTTTCATAATAAATCAACTTCAAATAAGCTTAAAATCCATCAAAGGATGTTGACATAGATGAAATCAAAACTCTTTTTAGAAAAATATCTCTTCCTATTTTTAAATTATTTAAGAGTCACATAATAAAACATTTACTTTGAAAATTGTTTTATAATATTGTAAGGTAATCTTTGAATATTTTATAATGGAAGAAAGTAGACGCACCCGCCGTATAAGTTAAAAAACATTCTTACCTTAATTTTGTCGAAAAGGTTAAAAAGTACCTTGTTTGGAAAAAGACGAAAATATTCCATTATAAACCTCTTATAAAAAGTCAAACAATGGTATAAATGACTTTAACCCGTATTCTTGTAAATAGTTAAAAGGTTTTGAAATACATTTTTAAGAAACATGGATGTGGATGATAAAGAAATCCATGCAGATTATTACGTATAAACAACCTCGGATAATGAAGAGATTGAGAAATAAACCCTTACCTTGTACTTTTCCTTGGTTGGGGGTAGGTTAACCTCCTGTATAATGATGAAATAATTGTTATTAAATTATAATATAATAATATACATTAATATGATATCATATATGATCTTTTAACATTCCATTTCTAATAATATCTTAATATTATTGTCGTTTCGAGTGTTAACTTACTCATTTTCTTTTATATATTATATTATATAAGCCATGTTTGTTATGGATAGGTTTTATATTTTTAATATCCAGAATGATATTAAGACCTTAAACATTATTATTAATCATCAACTGAGATTTAGACTTGAATGGATACAATGGGGAATGAATCTCATCGCGTTCGTGGAGACGGTAGTCTGTACGTACGCACGCACAACAATATCACTCTTTTGATATTAAAATAATATTTAATTGGATGTCATATCATATATGAAGAATACTTATCATGTTATATTTATTATTTACATGAATTACACATCATTATTATATCCATCCAAATAATAATGTTTTGAATAACAATTACACCACGACGTGGAGACAGTAAGCCGTACGTGCACACGTATGGTGACATGTCATTCAAAGGATGGATAAAATAATGAAATATGGTTATAAAATGTTTATAATAACATTAAAGTACATATAATATACTAGAGTTGTTATTTTATAGTGGTAATAAAAAATAAATAATCAGTGGAAGAAGAAAGGAACTTGAAAGAGGGTGGTGAAAACATTACCTCTTCTTCGGGTTCTTCATTTTGATTTGATCAAAAGGACTACTTATGTTGGCATTATGACTAAAGGAACACCTCTAGGATAAATTGTGGGATGTGGAGAGTGTTTTGGGGTAGGGGTTGGCCAAAACAAAAGGCTTTTAAAGTGTGAATTAATGAGAAGGGGGAGTACTCTTTTATAAAGGGGTGAGGGGAACCTTTGGAAAACCTAGAAATATTATTTTATAATAAATTAATATTTGGTTTCTAATAGATAAAAATTGGATTATTTAAAGGTTAATGTGGGGATAGGTTGAAAACCACTCAACCAATATGTTTTAGACAGGTTTTATTTTCTATATTAACCCTATATTTAAGTATTAACTCTTAGTTAATTAGTTTCACTTTTACAATGTGTCTTTGTATTTTTATATTATATGGTTAATAATCTTACTATATACAAACAAGAGACTCCCAAGTGGTCCATTAATGATACACCTATCATGATATAAGTCTCTTGGCCGAACATTATATTTTTAGGAATTTCATATAAATTAATAATATAATATTTGTTTTAAAAACTCTTTTATTTCAATTTTGACACTAGTCAATAATTGATTTTTTTAAAATCATAACAAAATGATTAATTCCACAAAAGTTAACTAAATCAATACTAACATGTAATATTAACCTATAAAATTATTTGTATTTATAAAAACTCTGAAATTACATTTATTTAGGTATTTATAATATAAATTATTCTAATTTTTCATTAATTAGGTAATTAATACATCACCATTGTGTCATTAATAACATAAATTATTTAATGTCTAAAAATTATAAATAAAATACCATTATTTAAGATATAGTTTTATCTTTCTAATGAATATTTATAGTTGAAAATAAAATATAAATAACCCTATGTGAAAATTGTTGTACTAAAAGATATATGCTTATGTCATTTTTTTATTTATATTAACCTAATTAAAATAAAGTTTCCCTATCACCTACAAGTGGCTCCATGGGGTCCCAAAATCGACCCAAAGATGACCATGGTCGGAAATGTATCCACCAATATGGTTAGGACATGTTTTAGGGTAATTTATTATTATTATAATAATATTTTTTAACCCGTATTTACCAGATTTACCCTTTAACCATGGTAAATAAAATATGTACAAAAGTAATTATTCAAAATGTCTAAAAAATGTTACCTATTTACACAATTTAAACATCCTGATTCCAGATATGGAATCCATTTTTCCAAATTTAAAACACAGAAGTTACAGAAATTAAATTAATATTAATTCCTGTTGTTAAAACAAAAAGCGTGTTTTTAAGAGATAATAACTATCAAAAGATTGACACTTGTTAATGTCTGGTTTAATTGTGAAATTATGTTCAATGAACAAAATTGTATTAAATGGTAAAAATAATATTCTAAAAATACTTTAAAACCACTCAAATTCATAATTTATTACAATTAATTATTTCGATTTAAAACGTTGTTTTTAATTATAATTTAGTAATTTTCACTATTCGTCAAAATATAAATGTTATCCGAAAAGTTCCAAAAATTTACCCTAGGCTAATTTAGATATTGAGAATCAAAAAATGAAGTCAATTCTGAGATTTGAAATTTATAAAAATTCAAAAAGTGGGTATTACTATTCATAACAGGTAGTTTTATTTATTGTGGTGTGTGTTAGAACTCGAAGATGCATACAACACACGCTACTGTATTATTCAAAGGGATGCATACTGTGGAAGCTTGGGGTGTTAAATTCTCCCCTCCTTCAAATAATTTCTTCCTATAAAATTTCTTGAATATTACTGCATAAAAATACTTGGGTGTTTATTCTTCATAAGTTCCTCAGGTTCCCATGTTGCCTCTTCCATTTTATGGTTTCTCCATAGAACGTTTACCAGATGAGTCGTCTGGTTTCTCAGCCCTTGTTCTCTCGTATCAAGAATCATGATGGGATCTTCGCAATAATATAGATCGAGTTCTAGTTCTAATTCCTCATAGGTGAGTACATGCGTTGGGTCAGGCTTGTATTTCCTCAACAGAGATACGTGGAACACATCGTTAAGTTTGGAGTGACTTGGCGGCATTGCCAAACGGTAAGCTACAACCCCAATTCGTTCTAGAATTTCGAAAGGTTCGATATACCTGGGACTCAATTTACCTTTCTTACCAAAACATATGAATCCCTTCCATGGAGATAGCTTCAGGAAAACATGATCACCAACTTGAAATTCCAAATCCTTCCTTCGATTATCGGCATAGCTCTTCTGCCTACTTTCAGCTGCTTTGATGTGGTTTTGGATTACCTTTACTTTTTCCATTGTTTCCTCGACCAGTTCTGGGACTACAAGTTTTTTTTCACCAACGTCATCCCAACAGGTTGGTGTGCGACATCTCTTTCTATATAACGCTTCATATGGTGCCATCTGAATACTCGAATGGAAACTATTATTATAGGAAAATTATACCAGAGGTAAATATTGATCCACATACCTTGAAAGTCAAGTGAGAATGATTTTAACATGTCTTATAAGGTTTTAATAGTCCGTTCTAATTGTCAATATGTTTAAGGGTGGTAGGCAGTGCTCAAATGAAGTTCAGTATCCAAGTCATTCAGAAAACTTTCCAGAATCTAGAAGTAAAATAGGGATCAAGATCAGAAACAATCGATAGGGGTACTCCATGAAGTATCACAACTTCATTAATATATAGTCTTTCTAGCCATTCAAGTGGTAAATCTTTCTTTATAGCGAGAAATTGTGCTGACTTGGTAAGACGATCAACAATGACCCATATTGAATCTTTATTTGTAGGAGTATTTAGTATCCCCATGACGAATTCCATCGTAATATTATCCCATTTCCACTCAGGTATGGGAAGAAGTCACACTACTCTACCAGGCTGTTGCCTTCCAGCTTTCACTTGTTGATAAACCATACATCTTGGCAGAAAATCAATAATCTCCCTCTTCATGTTGTCCCACCAAAAATGTTCCTTCAAATATATATACATTTTGGTGCTCCTAGGGTGTATAGAAAAATTGGAACTATGAGCATCATCCAACAATTCCCTTTTTAGATCAGGTATATTGGGAACACAAAGTCTCTTCCCAAATATTAAAGTTCCTTCTTCATACACAATGTCTCTCAATCTCCCAACATTCACAGCATTAATCATTTTCTGAAACTATTCATCATCAGTCTGAAAACTCTTTATCCTTTCTAGTAAAGATGTTTTAGAAACCATTTGAAAAAGCATTGATGTTTAACCTTCCATGGTTATTCCCATATCCAACTTTAATAGATCCATAAAAATAGGATCCCCTTAAATTCTCATCATGTTCAAAACTCCATGATCTTTTCTGCTCAAAGCATTTGCCACCATATTTTCCTTCCCCGTGTGGTAGTGTATCGTGCAGTCATAATCCTTGAGTAGTTCCAGCCATCTCCTTTGCCTCATGTTGAGTTCTTTTTTTGAGAAAATATACTTCAAACTCTTCTGATCAGTATAAATCTCACATTTTTCCGCATAGAGGTAGTGCCTCCGTATCTTCAAAGAAAATATCATAGCTGCTAACTCGAGATCATGAGTAGGATAGTTTTTCTCCTGAATTATCAACTGTCGTGATGAATAGGCAATTATTCTATCACTCTGCATAAGGACAAAACCAAGTCCTTTCTTCGATGCATCACTATAAATAACAAACCCATCATTCCTCGATGTTAGAGTCAATATTGGATCATTGACTAATCTTCTCTTCAGTTCATTGAAACATTCTTTACACTCTTTTCTCAAAACAAATTTAACCCCCTTATGTGTGAGCTTTTTTATTAGGTTAGCCAATCGGGAAAAATTCTGGATGAAATGTCGATAACAACCTGATAAACCAATAAAACCAGGTACCTCATTTATACTCAATGGTGCAGGCTATTCCTGGAATGCCTTGGTATTAGAAGTATCAACAAAGATTACATCTTTAGAGACAATATGGCCAAGAAAAGAAATCTCTTGAAGCCAGAATTCACACTTGCTAAACTTCCCATATAATTCATGTATTCTCAGAGTCTTCAGGATAATGCGCACGTAATTTTCATGATCTTCGTAGATTTTGGAGAATACCAAGATATCATCAATAAATACCACAAAAAAATTCATTTAGATATTCCTTGAAAACTATATTCATTAGATCCATAAATACCGAGGGCGCATTAGTCATCCCAAAAGGCATTACTGTAAACTCGTAATGCACGTACATGGTTCAAAATGCTATCTTCAGAATGTCTTCCTTCTTCACACACAACTAATGGTATCCAGACCGAATGTCAATTTTTGAAAAGTATTGAGCTCCATACAGTTGGTAAAATAAATCATCAATGCGATGTAGGGGATACTTTTTATTTATTTTTATAGCATTAATCTCCATGTAGTCGATACATATCCCCATAGATCCATCTTTATTTTTGAAAAAAAGAACATGGGATCCCCATGGATAAACACTAGGGCGAATAAATCCCTTATTACTAAATTAGTCTAGTTGTTTCTTGAGATCAACTAATTCCACAGTGGCCATTCTATAAGGTGTCTTAGATATAGGCCTTGATCCAGGAATTAAATTATTGGAAGACTCAACTTCTCGTTCTAGAGGATGTCTAGGTAAATCTTCTAGAAACACATCTACATATTATTTCACAATAGGTATATCCTCTATTAGAACATTCCTTTCATCACCCATAGTCATTTTAATCTCTTCTGCCCCAATAATTGAATTTTGTAGAGCCATTAGGGGTGGATCTAGATAAGAATTAGGTGGTGATGATTCGGATCTAAAGATAAGGTGTTCTTTATCATCATCATCAAAAATCACAACCTCCATCCACTTAAAATAAATCTTCTCATAATAGTCTGAAATCCAATCCATACCGAGGATTATATCAAACTCAATCATAGTTATAACGATGAGATCAGCAGATAAAGAACATTTATGTTCTCTAATGGGGACTGATTCACAAAACTTTGTTGCAATGATACTTCCCTTAGGAGTTTTAATTGAAAACTCCCTTGTTAAATCAAATTTCAAATATCTAATTTTCTTAGAAAACTGGGAAGATATGAAACAATATGATGATACAAAATCAAATAATGCATTTGCTAAACTTGAGGAAACCATTAAATTACCTTCCACCACGTCATTTGGAGCTTCGACCTCAGCAGTAGTGATAACATATGCTTGGCCTTGATCCCTTGGACTTTTCTAAGGTAAGTTCCCCTGACACTTAGGACATTCATTTTAATAATGTCTCATCTCCCTGCAATTATATAATTGGACATCAGTAGCTTCATTGTTCCCCTTGCAATCACGATCTTGGTGGCCTTTTTCACCACACTTGTAACAGACTCCCATTCCTTTTAACCAAGTACTGGGGTGTTTCTTCCCACATTTATTGCAGGATGGATATTCAACTTTTCCCTTATTCCATTTATTTACATTCTCATATTGATCAGTAGATCTCTTCTTCTCTTGCTTTGCATTAAAGTCATAAGACTTAGAGAATTCCTTCTCTGTCTTGATAGCACATAATACAATGTCTTCGTACGATGAGAAGTATTGTGATACTAATGCTCGATGGAGAAACGGTTTTAACCCATCAAAGAAATGATCAATATTAATTCTTGGGTTACATGTATAATCTCTGGAATACCTTTATAACCTTGTAAACATAGACTCATGCTTTTCAACATTCTCATCCTCCATTTGTCTCAGACTCCGAAATAGACTTTCCATATCTTCTCGATGGTCACGAGGAATGTATTTTTCTAAACACAGATATTTGAACTCCCTCCATTCCATATTTGATACTTAATCATCTTCCTTCATGTTTTGAATCAATGACCACCATTGATCAGCATCTCCAGTGAGGCGGTAAACTGCCATGATAACTTTTACCCTTTCACTACTCCCCAAGGCCTGAAATATTTTCTCTAGGGAACTTATCCATTGCTCAGCTACTAATGGATTTGTACTCCCGTTGAATATTGGTGGTTTCTTCCTCATGAAGCGATATAAAATTGATCCTCCACACTGTGGATTAGGGTGATCCATACGGGTATGGTTATTATTCATAACCTGAGTGAGTTTTCCCAGTATGGTGATTAGTTGATCAGCACTGGTTGCATCACCAGATCTACTATAATTATCTTGAGTAGGAGGTAAATCCCTACATGGAGTGTGTGGATTGATACAGTTTCCATTTCTTCCACTAGGTGCCATTTCTAAACAATAGCATAAACCAGATCAGTTTATGAATCAAAATACATAATTCCATACTTATAAAATACTTAACATAAATTAAACTATTTATGGATATAATCCATAATCATAAAAACGTTTTCTTTGAGGATGTATATACTCATAAATCCTTCATAATGAATTGTAAATACAATGAGAGTTATCCTAAGCATATCCCCCGGGAGTGTCGTAACAAAGAGTGCAGTAAGGCCCATTGTCGTGCAGCAGTTCCCGTTTGAGTCAAGCTCAGAGCAGTGTTTTCAGGTTTTACCCCTAGGTACATCGGTGCCAGAGCCGCCTCTACCTGCTCATATCTAGACATGGATGTATTGCTCAGAAAACTCACAAAATATCTACAATACCAAAATTCTAGGATATTCTTCTATAATAATCCTCAAAGTCCATCTTAGGTCTATGTGCTCTAATCAGAGTTTATCTAAATCTAGCTTCCAAGGTTTGTACTAAACATCCTCTAATACCAACTGTAATGCCCCAACCCCAGTTACCCATAGTCGGTGCATTATTACAAAACATTGGTACGATCACAAGAATGATCAAGTCTCGAAAGACTGATTAGTTTAGTAGCCTTGGAATAACTAGATACATTAATAAAGTTTACATTACATCATAAAATGATAACTAAAACAACATAGTATCCATAGTCCACACTATTACCCCTCATACTATCCCTACATGTCATTCATAAAATACTTCTTCACATCCTGGGAAAAATAAAACATAGAAAGGGGTGAGCTCAAATGCCTAGTAAGGATAACAATATAGCAGAATCTTTCATAAATATGAATAAACATTTAAGGCAATGTATAAATAAAACAAAAGCCTTTTAAAACATGAACTTCAGCATAATATGGAAGAAATAAAAAGAAATAATTCCATACACTTATTCACATGGATATTCTACTAGTCGAATAATCACTTGAAATATCAATATCCACTTTTATAATGATGGAATACATAATGCCAGACTATCATAACCACATATCCAACGCCTCATGCCAAGACTACAAATAAGATTTTGTCAAGGCCTTGTGACAGAACACTATCTTGTCCCATGAGACCTACCGATGCATCGAGGAGCTATAGAGGGCTCCACCCGTCACATATTGAGTCCAATGCATTCCTCATATGAACAGGTTTAAACATAACATATACATTCATTTTAAAACTAGCATACGAAATGTCAATACTTTCTCTATAAACCATGAATGGTATAAAAATAACACATAACAGTCGGACAAATCAGAAAACCTTCAATACAATATGGAAGTTTTGTATCATAACAAATCAACTTCAAATAATCTTAACATCCATCAAAGGATGTTGACATAGATGAAATCAAAACTCTTTTTAGAGAAATATCTCTTCTTGTTTTGAAATTATTTAAGAGTCTCATAATAAAAAATTTAAATTTAAAATTTTCTTATAAGCTTTTAAGGGAAGCTTCGATGATTTTATAACGGCATAAAATAGCCTCACACTCCGTATATGTTAAAAAAATTCTTAAATTAATTTTGTCAAAAAGGTTTAAAGGGATCTTGTTTGGAAAACGGAGGAAAGATTCCTTTATAAAACTCTTATAAAAATTCAAACAAATGTATAAATGACTTTAAACCATATTCTTGTAAATTGTAAAAATGTTTTGAAATACATTTTTAAGAAACATGGATCTTGATGATAAAGAAATCCTAGTAGATTATTACGTATAAACAACCTCTGATAATGAAGAGATTGCGAAATAAACCCTCACCTTGTACTTTTCCTTGGTTGGGGGTAGGTTAGCCTCATGTATAATGGTGAAATAATTGTTATTAAATTATACGAGAATCATATACATTAATATGATATCATATATGATCTTTTAACATTTCTTTGATAATAATATCTTAATATTATTTTCGTTTCGGGTGTTTACATACTCATTTTATTTAATATGTTTTGTTACATAAGCCATGTTTGTTATGGATAGGTTGTATATTATTCATATCTAGAATGATATTAAGTCCTTAAACATTATTATTCGTCGTCATATGATATTTATATTTGAATGGATACAATGGGGAATGAATCTCATCGCGTTCGTGGAGACGGTAGTCCGTACGTACGCACAAGCGACAACATAATTCTTGTGATATTAAAATAATATTTAATTGGATGGTATATAATATAAACAGAATCATTATCATGTTATATTTATTATTTATAGTAATAACACATCATTATTATACCCATCCAAATATAAATGTTTTGAATAACAATTACACCGTGACGTGGAGACGGTAAGTCGTACGTACACATGTATGGTGACATGTCATTCAAAGAATGGATAGAATACTGAAATATGGTTATACTATGTTTATAATATCATAAAAGTATATATAATATACTATAGTTATTATTTTATAATTGTAATAACAAAGAAATAGGAAGTGGAAGAAGAAAGGAACTTGAAAGAGGGTGGTGAAAACATAACCTCTTCTTTGGGTTCTTCCTTTTGATTAGATCAAAAGAAATTTTTTATGTTGGCTTTCTGACTAAAGGAAGGCCTCTAAGATTAATTTAGGGATGTTGAGAGAGTATTTGGGCTGGGGTTTTCTGATCCAAAAGCCTTTGATGGTGTGAATTAATGAGAAGGGGGAGTGCCCTTTTATAAGAGGGGTGAGGGGCACCTTTGGAAAAGCTTGAAATATTATTTTATAATAAATTCATATTTGGGTTATAATGGCTCATAAGTGGATTATTTAAAGTTTAAGGTGGGAATAGGTCTAAAACCACTAAGCCAATAAGATTTAGACTGGTTTGGGTTACTATATTAACCTTATCATTAAGTATT
Organism: Viscum album; assembly: GCA_963277665.1. NCBI lineage: Eukaryota > Viridiplantae > Streptophyta > Magnoliopsida > Santalales > Viscaceae > Viscum > Viscum album. The sequence continues at coordinate 111,652,816 of OY728156.1, read as the reverse complement.
AACTAGTAGTTAATTAGTTTCACTTTTATAATGTCTCTTTGTATTTTTATATTATATGGTTAATAAACGTACCATATACATCAAAGAGACCCCCCAAGTGGTCCATTAATTATACACCTATCATGATATAAGTATCATGGACAAACCATATATTTTTATGAATTTAATATCAATTAATAATATAATATTTGTTTTAAAAACTCTTTTATGTCAATTTTGACACTATTCAATAATTGATTTTTTTAAAACTCATAACAGAATGATTACTCAAAAAAAGTTAATTAAATCAATACTAACATGTCATATTAACTTAAAAAATTATTTTTATTTTTAAATAGTCTCAAATTACATTTATTTGGGTATTTATAATATTAATTATTCTAATTTTTCATTAATTAGGTAATTACTTCATCACCATTGTGTCATAAATAACTTAAATCATTTAAAGTCTAAAAATTATAAACAAAATAACATTGTATAGTAAATTATTTTATCATTCTAATTAATATTTATAGTAGAAAATCCAAGATATATAACCCTATGTTAAAATTGTTTTTCTAAAAGATTTATGCTTATGTTGTTTTTGTATTTATTTTAACATAATTAAAATAAAATGTCCCTATCACCTACAAGTGGCTACATGGGGTCCAAAAATCGACGCAAAGATGCCCATGGTCGGGAATGTATCCACCAATAAGGTTAGGACATGTTTTAATGTAATTTAGTATTATTATAATATTATTTTTTAACCCTTATTTACCAGATTTACCCTTTAACCATGGTAAATAAAATAGTTACCGATGTAATTATTCAAAATGTCTAAAAATAAAAGATACCTATTTAAACAATTTGTAAATCCTGATTCCAAATATAGAATCAATTTTTCCAAATTTAAAACATAGTAGTGGAAGAAATTAAATTAAAATTAATTCCCATTGTTAAAACAAAAAGCGTGTTTTTAAGAGATAATAACTATGAAAAGATTGACACTTGTTCATTTCCGGTTTAATTGTGAAATTTTTTCGAATGACCAAAATTGTATTAAATGGTAAAATCATATTATAAATTTACTTTAAAACCACTCAAATTCATAATTTATCGCTATTAATTATTTCGATTAAAAAAATTGTTTTTAATTAAAATTTAGTAATATTTACTATTCATCAATATATAAATGTTATCCGAAAAGTTCCAAAATTTTATCCTAGGATAATTTAAATATTGAGAATCCAAAAATGAAGTCAATCATGAGAGTTGAAATTTATAAAATTTCAAAAGGTGGGTATTACTATTAATAACGGCTAGTTTGATTGGTTGTGGTGTGTGTTTGAACTCGAAGTTGCATACAACACATGCTACTATATTATTCAAAGGGATGTGTACTATGGAAGCATGGGGTGTTACATAAATTATATGATCAAACAAAGTCGTCACCTTAAATATCATGAATCAATGATTATTATTTAATTATTCTTTTAAATTATCTTTATTATTCTGATCATATCACTTCTGTATACCCAACTATATTGGTTATTTAAGGGATACCATTGGTAGAGGCCTACTGAGATTTAGTCAGACCATACTCGGGAATCAATGTATCTTTGGAACCAAAGAATTCCACGTTTACCATGTTATTAGGTAAAAGGAGTCTGAGTCATTCAAGATCAATCTATTGTATCTTGGATGTAGTATGGGTATTGGGATGAGGTGAGCATCTAGTATGATGGTAGAGTGTAATTTTATTCTAAATATTTTTATTATCATATATGTCATAAATTTGGTATTTTTCCAATTCAAATATAGGTTTCTATATTTTCAAATTGATTTTTTATAAAATTATTTATTATTGATTATGCATTCCTTGAGTGATTATTATTGTTTTTTTTATATTGACACTATTGAAACTCATATATGATGGTATATTGTCCCCAAAAAAAATACTTTGACCTTTTCTACATGTTAGAATCCCTTAGAATATGGGAGGCAAGAATAAGTTCCAGTGAAACCCCTGAATTAAACACTACCATGTCATTTAGGGATGATATGAAATTAATGTTTATAATATAAAATATAAAACTCACATATCGATAAATTTTACGTGGACCCTGCTAAATTGGAATGACCTCATGAAACCCACTATATAGTAGTGTACAACCTATAGATATTTTAATATCCACCATTACCAATGAAATATCATAATGCTACACTCTAGTCTATATTTATATATTTATAAGAAGAATCCCTGGGAAACACTCTTATGTCTATCGTGGCCCATGTGCCACATTTAAATGAATAACATAAAAATACATTATGAGCCCTAAAATGGATGAATATACAATTTTTGATTTTTTATTTGAATTAAATTTCCATAAAAATATAAAAAATTTAGATATAAAATTATTACACCCACCATCCTAGAAAGCCCTAACAGATCTGGTTAATTAGGATGATAATTTTGCCTTTTCATTCTTTGGATCATGTTGCCATGTTATAATGAATATCCCAAAAATTTCATCCTTCCAAAAACAAAATGTCAAAATACTGATATTAAATATTATTAAATAATTATTTTACAAGGTTCAATATAAATGGATGTTCCAATGAGGAGATGATAATAGTGTATTGATTTAACAGGGGAAAATACTAATCATTGGGTGTGTGGTATAAGTTTTTTAATTATTCACTATTGATACAAGGGGAAGTCCCTCTTCACTCACATATACACACTAGTTTTAAAGATTGAATATAATAATATGTGACATCCTTATCAATTAAAATAATTTTTCAAAATTTAAAAAAACCTATCCTATAAGTGTATTTTCACTAAACTGCTATTAATTTTTCTAATCATAATCAACTATGAAATTCAAATAAAAAAAATATATATTTTATGTCTATATATTAAAATAGATGTAGTGTCAATCATTTATATTCTACTTATTCTATTTATATAACATTTTAACAAAAAAACATTTGCTGTCAATTTTTTGCTATTTGGATTCATGACTTTCCCTATATGAATTTATCAAAAAGGTAAAATGAATTTATTCGAATGATTTACATCTCATTAAATTATCAATAACTCCCCAAATTCTCAACTACTTATTTATTGTAATATTCTTTAATTATTATGACGTGATCCTCCATTAATCATAAAATAAACATCCCCATCAGGAAATTAAAAAGATATATGTCTAGTCATCATTATATACATCTTGTTCAATGCCTGATAGTTTGTATCATAACACATGGCTGAAAAATTCATTCTTAAATACAGTAGAAATAAACCCTTATGATTCTCATCATGTATCCATGTTAAATTTATTAATCATAGCTATTAAATTTTACATATCATTCATTTCACAAAGGGAAAACAATTTTTAAATTTCTTGATTATCTATACCTATCATAGTGATGTCCAAAAAATTCTAATTTTTCTATCTGGACATTTATATTATGTATTAGAACATATTATATATATAGCATAGTGATTCTTCTTATAGAATTCCCCAAATTAATGACATAATATGCTCAGTACAAAATGAATATTATGCATCATTGTAAATGTATATTATGTATGAAATATAAATAAATAATTAAAAACTGTAACCTTTATGTTTAAGTGTAATCACTCTTATGTATTATCATTAGTGTTTTACCTTTTCTACATTTCTAAAAATAAGACCATTACATATCTTTAATACACATAAATATTTTTTGAAATTAATGCATATATAATAACTATTAACATAGAGACACATAAATATTTTAAATATGGCCCATATATATATAGGGAGGTTAACTATGAAATTATCATAGTAATGGGAACTCTACTCAAAGCATGAATATTTTTCTCTCACCATGGGTAAAAAGATACCTTAAGAATTTTTCTATGTATACTCATCATATATCAAACATATCATAAATATTAGTTTCTATAATTTACTATCAAACATTCACTTCACATAATTTTTTCTTCTCACAACTACATAGTTCTCTACATTAAAAACATAAAACATTCAAAATCATATTCTTTCAAAAAACTAGCCTTTATTAATTTTAAATAAATATATTTTCTAGATTAACATAAATAATAACTCTCCTTCCACTTCACCATATCCCTTCTAAAATACAAACTTTTCAATTTCAAGTTGAAATCAAATCCATTATACCCACATTGGGTTTCCAGTATTATATACTTTTTATCTTTTTTTCATTCTACCAATTAATAAATCTATATTACATAGAAAACATTTCATGTTTCCCTTATATATATACTATAGACTTGTTGTTATTCTCTCCCTTAGACTCATAAATTCAAATGGTTCCACCAAGTCTAGTTTTTATTACATTTAAACATCCATGAAACATCCAATATAAAAAATTAGAAAATAAGTATTAGAAGATTTCCTATTTCCATGTTAGTCAATTTCTATTTTAGGAAATAATATAATATTTCAATCATCATGATTATTAATAAGTCATCAAATAAAACATTCATTCATTCATCTTTTAATTCTACACGGTTTATTCCCTTTATCTTCTCACTTCACAAATAATATAAGAACCTAAAAAAATACATATTATCCAACATAAACATTATTTTAAAAGGGGATATGAGAGTGTAACATCCCTTGATTTGGAACTATCTCACGTGGCCATAAAGTTTTAGTTACAGGACCTCAATAATGCCTTCTCATATTCCATATGCTACAGACTAACAGTGGGGGTGTGATAAGTATAGTGGGGAGGCTATATACTTTGGTTATAGAGTTAAAACACGTAGTAAAAAAACATAAAATAATAATAAATGAATATAATAGTTCAAAAAAATGAAAAAATAAAATAAAATACAGTGGAAAACAATAGTAAAAACCAAATAAATAATCCTTTAAATTATGGAGAAATAATGTAATGGAATATCAGAATGAAAGTAATTATGACGATACATATTATAAATATAAAATACTAGAACAGTCAAATTAAAACTCAATGTCTGAGATCTTGAACCCCATTTCAGTATAAAATCCAAAATACAGCTCATCCATAAATGCCAATTCTCAATAAAAGGGGCCTTTTCCCTTGTTCAAACATCCACCCATAAAATCTTCCCAGGTACAAAAAAGGATGCATTAATAGAATGTAAGTATAAATAAGTTAGTTGATGTCACCTTCTCTAAACATAACCAGTTTATAATAGGTGAATGATATCATTGTATAAAAAAGTGTATAAATTATTTATATACTTAAATTAATAACACTTCAACTTGATTCAGCTTCATGTTAGAATATCTCTATGAATTTATTACAACCATGCCAATCGAAACCATATAACCACGGTAAACATAACCTTCATCAACATCAGACCAGAATGTCTCTGATAATGTATTACCACAATTCCAACAATGAACTTATAACCAATGTATGTGAATTTCACAAATCATACTCAAAACTCAATATATAATCATTTCAACAGCTAATCAGGGTTTATCCTGATATATAATAATTTTTTCTTGTGTCAGGTTGAAGCCTGTTATATATTCAATATAAAATTTCTCATGACTAAGATCCATATATAATAATTTCGGTATGTGACACTATGCAAAGCCCACTATATACGCACTTTATCATGTCTCTAAGAGAATCTCAGAAAATATGAAATTTTCATGTGACACATGGCATGGAATACTATATAATCATTTCATAATATCACATAGAATAACCCATTAAATAAGTATTTAATCATGTAAACTGGGAAAATTCCTCATATAATCATTAAAAAAAAACTAGGCCAGTACTCTATATAAGCATTACAACATAAGATATCATTAAACACGTCATAACAACACGGATTTCATCATATCACTTGATCAGACTAAATGGTTAGTTATGAAAATTACCTTTTATCTTTTAATTACACATCTCATTTATCCATTGGTTATAACCAATAACATTGTAGTTATCTCAATAAATAATTTTTACCAAGGTGAATCCATACCAAGAAAACACCCAAAACCCATGTAATTTCAAAAAAACATTAAGATATTAAACAATTCATTATCCAAGGTTCGCTAACCCAAATGGTTTCCATAATCCAGTTCAATATCCTACTTAATCCAAATAAATTCCAAAGAATAATCCAATTATTTTTTTAAATCAACAATGGCACATGTATTTTGGTACAATTTCAATATTTTACATACATTACAAATATAAAACCATAGGTTATAGGTTTATACCACATACCTTTAACTAAAAATCAACCAACATATACAATGGAAAAATCAATGAGGAATAAGGAGAAAATGATCACAAGAAGGATCCATTACCACAACCGATCAAGATAGAAACCCATAACACACAAGGTCAATAGATTACGATCTAATGGTTAGAGAATTATGTAAGATATGAGGGAACCAAAAAACATTATACATGGTATTAATCACCCAAATGAGATGTTCATAACCCAGGGAAGGGGACCAAAATCTCATAGAAACTTCTATTAAGGTCATAATGATGAACCTTCATGAGAGTTGGAAATTAAAATCAAATACATGCCACTGTTTTTAATCCATATTTGGAAATTACATTATGTGTATGTCACAACATGACCTATCAAGGTCTGACTCATGAATTCCCCAATCTCACCTCTAATATGCTAGTGTATGGAGACAAGTTCAGAGTAGGAACATCCAGAAAATGGGTGTCATTATCCGAAAGTACCTATAAACATGAACACATCTTTCATCACACACAAAGATTAAATGTAGCAAAACAGAAAAAAAATTAATGCATACATCTAAGATCCCATAATATAATTTGATAGTAATGTAGAGAAAAAAGAATAAAGGTAAAAATGAAATCCGAACCAAAAATTGTATGAATTAAAAAATGATATAAGGGAGAGGAATAATGTCAAATGAAATATCTTTATAGAAACCTCATTAGGACAAGATTTATCAATTCTACACCATCTCCCTATTCTCAACAGACATCATCTTTGGGGTCTATGACTGGATAAGAAATGATATGTGTGGGAAAATAACATGCATGATTGAGTTCAATGAAAAACCGAGTAGGAAAACCAAAAAATAATAAAAATAAAGAACCATGTATATTAATCTCCATAAAATAAATCACAAACAATTCACAATAGAAACCACCAGATTTAATCAGTAGTGGCACTAAACCACCAATTCAGTCATAAAAAACATCAAGCTAGATGATTCTACTTAATTCAATGGTCCTTACAAGAGAAACCAATCCACGATCTCTGCTATTGTTGGAGATTCTCAACGAAGATGTCTAGATCAATGTGTGATTACCAATAATGCTCAGTGGAATATGAAGAACATGATTCTCAGATAAGAGATCATGCCCAAAACTATTAGGGGACACAATGAACTCAATCCGTGTCATCCTACTATGTAGGGTTTCTGAAGCTAATGATACCAAAAAACCATACAAATATTACTTTATAGATGGAGGATCAAAACACTTCAGAAGGTTGTCACACTAATTCCACAAACCCCTCCATAAGAATAAAGATGATAGTGGATCAGACTCAAGTCTCATAGAAGGACACCCAAAATCTCTCTGATACTCTACCTATGGAGGGGATCACAATTCTATGATGTGGATGTAAAGATGCATTGTACTATAAAGGGGACATACCAAGGGAACACACTCAATCATGAATAGTCCATTCTAAAGTAATTAAGAACAAAAAGAAATCATGTAGTTAGTACCTGGCATGCACTAGTGGTACACAATGTGTCCAGCTATCCCCAAGTATTCCCTTGTGGTAAATCATCACATGACTTATAATTCTCACAATACATAGCATTCAGAAGAAGTAAATATCGTGTAGGGAATCATGACACCCATCACATGTTTTATAGACATGTTTGTGTAAATGGCTATACCATGTACCAACATATGTATAGGAGGTTATTCCCTTGTCCACGTACATGGTATTCCATTAGCCGTGTACTGTTTCTCATGTCTGTGTAAACTCTGTGGTACATGAGAAGATATCAAAAAGGGGTCACATGGCATGTGACAAATTCACACAATGTGTGATAAAAAACTATAAACAAAACATTAGAGATGCATCCAGGGGTACCCGGTGTTTAATGATACATGAAACCCCATGTGATGAACGATTTTCCTGACATATTGGCTCATCCACCACATCGTACAATGCTTCATCAGTGTCATTGTCCTCATTGGATTTTTTTATATCATGGGTTGACCATGGAACTAGTGACTCAAGATCAGTATTTGAAGCTCTAAATATACTAAGGAATCATCCTATCATACCATCTATATCAATGTCTTGTGGTTCATAGAAAAGAATTAATACACCTTATTCAGTACAATTCTCCCTTGATCCATCAATAGTCATCATTAATCCTTGAACAATGACAACCATCAAAATACATACCAACTATTTTGATTCATTGACGAATGAATGGTCATGCGATAATCATAAATAAGATATTAGATTAACTATTAGATAAAAATACCAATGGTGAATGAAAAATGAATATGGGAGAAATCCATAAACCAAAAAATAAGGAATAAACCATGTTTTTTGGTCATTTGTCTTTAATTTGGTATCTTAGAAGAAGAAGAATGAAGGCAGATAAATCAAAACAAACAATTAATTTTTTTTATTAATTTAATACTATCGATGATGTGTGTATTAATTCTTTTTTTGGAATTGGTTCATGTCTATATAATATTAAGAAAAAGGAAGTAAAATAAAATAACAAACATCATACCTAGAGTTTTGTTCAATCATTGATGAAAAACGATTGTTTATCTATCATTTACAAGATCCACAAAATCCGTTGGCACAATGATCTATAATGTAGTCCCAATATATCATTATACACCAATAAATCTTTCCTACAATTGCTTTTAGGTCCATATGGATTAGTGTCCAAACAAGAGATAAAATCCATATATTTATATTTTAAGAGAGATTTGGTCGCTCCATTGAATAAAATAAATAAATTATTTAATTATATTATTTTATTAATTTTTTTCCCTTGATAACTATTTCATAAAAAACCTATAATGATGTATTTTATGACACAACTAGGGTGAAACCAACATTTTGAACTCAACAGTGCCCTCTAATTTTAGATTCGGTCCCTTGTTTGAGTGTTATTAAACTTTTTTAAGAAAACTATCCATATGTAATATTTATAATATTTAATATATTAAAAAAATTATTTTTGGAACACCGAACTATGAAATCACATGTTGTATCAGTGATTGTTCCCAAGAATAATCCAAATAATATCCAAAAATAATATACATGAAATCTGAATCATTAAATTCTCCCCACCATAGGGATTTTCAACTAGTGAAGGGAAAACCCAACTAAAAGGATGAGTATATTAGGCTATCATCTTGGCCTCCCACTCCCAGGTTCTCTCCTATGGATTATCATACTACCGCTGGGTAGGGAAAAGGGGAATTGAATTAACATTATGGTTCCTATCCTTTCAATCATAGATCTATATCGAATGTTCTATAAATGTATATCCATCATTGATGTCCAGCTCTCCCCATTCAATAATATGATATTGGTAGTTCACGTACCTCCTCATCTATAAAATATGGAAGATGACATGTACCGAGTATAAATATGGAATTATTTCTAATATGTACTCTACTATGCCAACTCTATTTAGTATCTGTAAGGGACCAATGAATATCAAAGATAAAATTTTACCATAAAAAATATCCTCAATCCATGTTGAGCTGAGTCCGTAAAGAGCACATTGTATCCCTACTCAAAATATAGAGGTCTCCATCATCAGTCCACATAATAATTCTATTGTATATTTCCACTCCTCATCCAATCTTCAATGATCAACACCTTCCCTATGGTATCACACACTAACTATGATCCCCTGATCATTGACTAGATGGGATAAGACCAACAAAGTGGTGATCTATAGGGTTAACATTACAAGGACTCTAGTGGTGACATACCAATGGTGTAATGGAAAAAGTTTTTGTAAAAAAACTCTAACAAGGTTATCTGATCCTCCCATATATATCCCAAATCCAACATGAAATCCCCCAACATGTCCACCATTACCTTAATGGTTTGTTTTTTTGGGTCTCCAGTCCTGGGATGAATGTGGCACCCCAGCAAAAATGAGTACTAATGTCATCTTTAAAACCTCTCTACAACTTATATGTATAGAGAGAATCATTAAAAAAGATGATAATCGAGGGAAATACATGGATTTATACTATAACATGCACATATAGGCATACTAAACTTTCTACTAAACTCTGCTCTCAAATAGGTAGAAAGTGGGATGACATGGTGAGCTAGTCTGTTATCACCCTGATGGCATCGTGTCCCCAAGAATTATGTGATAATCCCATTAGAAAGTCCATGGAAATACAATCCCCAATTCACTCTGAAACCTTAATGGTTTGAGCTCAACCTATTGAAACTTAGTCCTTAGCCTTCACCTAATGACAAGTGAAGTAACAAGAGACAAATGTTGAATGTCCTCTTTTTATGTCTAGACAAAAAAACTGATTTTTGAGGTCTTCGTACATATTTTCTACACCATGACGTACCTCTAAAGGGGGTGTTTGAATCTCCCACATCACCTCGTTCCATAATGTCAAAGGTACTATCATCCATCCTCTAAAAAGGATTGTGTTCTCCTCACCTTGATAACAACCATTAGGAGCATGCCCATGGGATATTTGAGTTAGCAATGCCTCAAAATAGGATTATCCCAACTGAGAATACCAGAAATACTGTAAAAGCAAGAGGGAGACAACAATGAAAAGTATATATAAAGAACCATAACTTTCCACTAAGGACAACAACAACGAGGCTAACTACTCTGGTGCCTCAGCCAACAACTAATAACAAGATCTCATACTATGAGAGTCTTCAACCGTGTCACCCTTCTAATGATTATAAAGGCTCTGAAAGTCCTAGTCTGTTAGAAAATACAATCATCCCATCTATCTCATTTTTATATCAATTTTCAAGAAGATATAATTGAATCCTCTGTGGTGAGAGTAAACAATAAACCACTAACCCATTAGGTAGTTTCCCCACATATTTTATACAAAGACTCTAAATTGACAAGTTCCATAAGAAATAAAAACCTGCCCCCAGACCAGAACACAACCAAGTATGGTCCCCAATGGATCATTAAACAATACGTACTCAAAACCCCCTCTAGAAATCTCAATATGGGAGTGCTTGTCGACCTATGCCTCATCTTCTGAAAGAACTATAATCAACTTTATATCCATGCGAAAGGATTCCACTTCTAGGTCAAATCAGTCAACTATTTTTCCAATCTAAAGAAATAGGGGTACAAACCTCTGATAGATCCCTTCCATCCCATGTTATCTACACCCCTATAAATCTATTGGGAGGCCCCAAAGTAGGCCTTTCAGCAACATTGGTTGGGTGCAGATATACTTCTACCTCTATATTGACGTGTCCTAGAAAGTGGGCCTATAAAATCCAAAACTGACACTTCGAGAGATTCCCATAAAGTTTGTTCTCTCAGAGTGTTTCCATAACTATCCTCAGGTATCTTCCATGCTCCTCCTTGGATTGAAAATACACTAGTTTTTCATCTATGATGACCTCAAATAACCAATCTATGAAATGATGAATGATCAGGTTCATGAGTCCTGTGAATAGTAGTGGGGTCTTCTTCATGCCGAAACACATCAACATGTACTCATAGTGACCATAAAAACATCTGAATTTTTTCTATAGTATATCCTCATTCTCTACATGCAGATGATGATATACTCATATGAGGTAAATATTCATGAACCATTTCAGCCTAATAAACTGCTAAAATTGGTCATGAATCCTCAATAGTGGGTATTTATTTTTCAGGTCCAGTTGATCCCGGTACCATTAATCCGCACATAACATCAAGATATTATCCAACTTCTTTGATAACAACAATGGGGTTTCCCAAAGGTAAATAATAGGTCTCACAAAACCCTTTTCCTACAATCGTTAAAGTGTCACACTCAACTCCTAAATATCTATGAGAGCTATATGATGTGATTGTGTAGATATAGATATTGTTCTATGATGCAATTTGACATAGAAGTATAAATCATGGCAAGGTGGTAATCCTAGTATTTACTCAGTAAAAATGATTGAGTAGTCCACCAAAACCATAGGAAACTTATTTCCCAAATAATCTGTTTCTCCAAGAGTCATGATAGCCGGATGGTGAGTATTTTCATATTCACTTCTATGAATTATCTTATCCTACTATTATGTGGTTACCTATTCTCCCATAAGAGAAAAAATCATTTCGTCACTATGGACACACTGCATCCTCTGAAAAAAGTATTCCATCTAGGTATAAACAATGGATAGCCAACCCATTTATATTATTATATCATAATACCTCATTTCAACTATAAAAATATCACATACTAAACTATATCTTCCAACTGTCATATTTCACTATTGGAACAACTGCACAATCATTGGTTCCCCACCTATCAGAGTCTCCAATCACAAGGCACGAGCCAATGGCTCAACCAAAATCTATATGTCTCAAATAACTGTAGGTAAAAGGAAGGAAATACTTGAACCTGTGACTATCAATACAATATATAATGTAGAAAATACACATATCATAACTTTTATCATCTTTATATCCTCTGGGGCATATGAATCCATAGCATGTACCTGGCCCCATCCATATCCATCCACTCATTGAGCCAAGCATAGACCACCCTGGGTCTGTGTTGGTCACATGTGAAACCACTAACCAACAGCAGCTACACCACCAACTCGTATACCACAGCCACCACCATTCTGAGCACCCTTATCCTAATTATTTTGTTTTCTCAGTGGTCCCTCAATCATATCAAGGTCATCTATAAGACGAGTTTGAAAATCTTGAGCCAGATGTTGCTGACCTTCGTAGGAGAAACAACACCTCTCCCATTGCTAGTTTGAGCCACCCCGAGAGCCCTACCCTACTAATCATATGTCCTGGGATCACTTACTGAAGCATCAGGAATTCTTGGATAACATATACTCTAATTGGTATCTGAAAACCACAGTATCAACTACTAGTTTCCCACTACTATAACCAATTGTTGGAAACTTTTCTACTGGAAATATCTCAACTACAAAGGCTTGTTCATGTGCCCCAACATAGGTGGAAATTAAATGGGATACTACTTATTGTATTATGTACTAGAATAATCCTTAGTCAATGGTACGAGATATGAAGAACTAATACCACGCCATTACCATGGATTATAGTGAGATATTTTTAAACCTTGCCACACACTCGACCACTGTAAAAAATGCCTTATTGTAGATGCAAAATCTCTTGTATGAATACTGGTCATAAATTGGATTAATAAAACTCCTCGCTAATGAGACAATCAATGTATGACTAGAAATGATTTGTTTTATCATGTGGCTAAGAAAATATGCTCCAAAATCACTGAGTAGATCCTTGAGGAAGACTCACTATGAGGACCACCATTTGATCTCTAGGCATCCTCACAAGGTCACAAAATGTGAGTCCCTAACTCTAGCCAGTCTCTAGCCACCTTGGGGAGTGCCTCACCAAAAAACCTAGGATTCCACCACCTATGAAGCTGATAAAATGAACTCATCCTTGGTAATTATTCTTCTCATACATCTAATGGAAGATGACGATCATTAATTCTTGGTATAGCTTGTAAACCACCAATAGGTGTTATATTTAGTACTGAACCATGTACTGATACCTCCTCACTAAGAGGTCCATCAACATGTTCCTGAAGTGGAATACTAGATGGTTTTCTATTTAGAGGGGTACTAAAATTAAACATCATATACCAAGGTAAAGAGACTATATATGAGGAGCTTACACAAGAAGTACATGAAAAACACAAAACATTTCAATTTGATTCATTTTGTAAAATTTTCCCTACAACAAATGTTTACATGTATCCTGGAAAAATGTTGGTGATTATACCTCTGATATATTGATATGCCAATCGTCGCTCCAACACTTGAGTCCCTGTCCTCAAAGACGAACTCAAAACACTAAACTCAATTTTCCCAAACCTAACTAACCAACTCTGGTAGTATGTTAGAACTAAATTATCTATTACAAATCAATCAGGACCTGAACTACCAAGGTCCAACCTGTGACTTCCAGAATCCCACCTCTAATTGGTGAGGGGCTGATGACCAGTACTGAGTTGGCATATCCAAATAATGGGAGGCATTATCATAATGTAAATTGACACTATGTGACTTCTACAAAACCACACAATTTTAAAAGTTCTAACAACTAAAAACAATGTATCCATAAAACTATGATCTCATAATAGAGTATAACAGTAAAGTTCTGAATGAGGAAAAAAGGGACAAATTAAAGACCAATGAGAAATTGAAATGAGTCAAACCTACTCCAAGGGTGATAACTATAGTCAAATAAATTATTCTAGTAAAAAATTGGTTTGAAAATCTCTATCTATGCTCCACACACTCCATGTCATCCTCAGACACCATTAATGGGGTCTTCTTCCACAGAAGACATGACACATGTGGGAAAATCCCATAGAGGGTTGAGTATAACAATACACAATAGAAAACCCCAAACAAACAAAAAGTTAAAAACAATGTATAGTATTCTCAATAAAAGATATCACAATGAATGAATAATTGAAAAAATAGTATATAATCAAAAAAATAACCACTCCAATAGGATTTTATAACCTACTAAAAAAGACATGATTATGCTTGAAGAAGTGCTCGTTCTGGAAGAACCCACTCCAAAATATATGCTCTCACTGGATAAACATGAAAAAGAGGCCTATATCATTGGGACCCACCCATGATAGATAACTAGTTTAAGAAGACCCTAATATTCAGATAGCTGGTCATTCCCAGAACTACTAGGCATCCCAATAAACCTAATCTAGATCAGTACACTCTAAAAGTTATTGTATTCACATGATATCACAAACCCTAATGATAGGTTCTACTAGATAGAGAAAAAACTCCCTACTCAAGGAGGTCACAACATTTTAAAAACCCCACTATATAATCAAATATGATAAATAATTTCACTCTAGACTCTTGGTGGGAAACCCCAACTCTATTAGACACTTTTGAAGTAGTAACATGGTGTGTACTAGAGGTACATGGTGTGTCCTGCTATCCCCAAGTCTTTCAATGTGTTAAAGCCTCTAAATTTATGTAAACATCTAAATACGAATCACTTAGAAGATGTAAAATTCATATAGAGTCACCAGACACCCTAGTCATTTCTTTTATAAATTTTAGTGCACTTGGGCTTCCCATGTAACGACCCAAGTATAGGTTTCCAAGTCTTTGTATGAGAACACGAAATTACAGTTGTTGTGTAATCCCCCTTATTTACCTATTCCATCTGATGTACACGATTAGCCATAATACAGTTGTCACAGGACATGTGACCATGTCACACGGAATGTGACAATTAACTCTGGTTGGAACCCTAGTGTTAGTGTCATGGGTCCCAAATGGAATTTAAATCCACATTTTACTTCGTGTGATGCAAGATTTTCTAGATCCACTAGCACCTTGATAATTTCATCCACTGATTTTCTAGAGGTACCATCCATCCATGATATTTAAAATCAGGTGTCAAAAAATCCCCCTAGTAACTGAAGATTAGGATTTTAGGCTCTAAATCAACTTTGGAATCATCCACTTGCACTATATATAGTGTCTCCATGAATTTCTCAGGAAAAATTAAAAACACCAGATGTGATGTTGTTCTCCTTTAATCCATCCACTGCCACCCTCAACACTCAAACTACAACTACCATCATGTTGTGTAATCATGGGTTTGATCCATTTCATTGAAAAACAATATAAAAATGAGTAGAAACTGGGTATTGGTCAAACTTTTTTCCATAATAAATACTGACAATGATCAAATACAAAAACATGTGATAAATCCATTGGCTAAAAAATTTTACGAGAAAACATATGACTTTGTTCATTGGGCCTCGACTATTTGTCATATAAGAATTCAAAAAAAAGAGGTATAAATCAAAATGAACAATTAAATAATCCCATAAATTTAATTCTACTAACTATGTGTAAATAAATTATGTTTGTGGAACTGATTCACATTCATATGAGATTATGAAATATGATGGAAAACACAAAATAAAACGTGCTACCTAGAGTTTGGATGGATCCTTGATTAGGAACGTTTGTGTTTTGGTCATTGTCGAGATCTAAAAACATTATCGATGCAATGATGAAAGATCCATTCTCGATCCATCTATAATCTAAAAGATTTCTCTCTTCCCATGTCTTCTATGCCTATAGTGTTTAGTGTAAAACCATGAGAAAAAAGCTATAACTGAAAATTTAAAGAAGGAGCTGGTCATCGTGTCAAATAAAAATAAAACAATTTACTCAATTAATTTATTTTATTAACTACAATCATGTCCTAAATTTTTAAAAAATGGATTATACTAATAATTTTTATGCGATACCTTGGGTAAAACTTGTATTTTTACCACAAGAGTGTCCTTTGATTTCTAATATTTGCCTACATTCTAGAGTTATTCTACTTTTTTAGGAAAATTGTGTGTGCATGTTTTTTAAAATTTTTCAATCATTAATCTTGGACACACTGGACCTCATAATCGCACGTCTTCTCAGTTTTGGTTATTAAAAACAATAAACCTAATATCCAAAAATAATACATGGAATATCCCAATAATTACTGTATAATTCAGTTACATGTCATGTATTTATTTTTAATGGGATACTTAGAAAAACACATCATATAGGATTATTATTTATTCTAATCAAATATTACATGATGAGTAATATATTTAAAAGATGTTTACTCTCTTCATGATGTGAATTAGTTCACATATCATAAACATTCAGTACATGGGTATGGAAACCGTTACATGGTGTGTAATACCAGGACATGGCATGTAACTATTTTGCAGATAGTTTTTTATCATGATTTACATTTATGAACCTGAAAAACCATTGAGGATTCTCAAATCACCAAGAACACTTGGTATAATATGACACATTTATCCCCAAACTCATTTTATTCCAAAAACCCTCTAACCAATCCATGTATGGACCCACTTTAGTTTTCTCAGGTTTCCTCATAACCCAATTATGTGTTCATTCAAAAAACTAGACAACAACGAAATTTGAGTAATTTTTCCAAATAATGGTCTTCTATCTCCAAAGCAGACATGACTAGCAGAGCGCAAAAAACATAAATTTAGATGTACATGAAAAATATGGGATCCTAAAGCCACCCCACCATATAATAGCTTATCCCCAATCTTCTATTATAATAATTGTGGGGTATCGACAACACGTATTTCGACCATGATCACATATCAAACATTCTCTCTCATGCCTTCTCAGGAACCTGCCCATGAAACCAATGTACTCAAACCAAAGCAGTCTCCCTACCCCATCCATACATCTCACTACGGTCCACAATTCATATAAGATGTGTAACACCCCGAGCTTCCACGATACGCTTCTCATTCAATAAGGCAATATCTTGCATTGTACGCAAGTTCGAGTTCTAACACACCGCAACTAATCAAAATAGCCGTTATGAATAGTAATAACCACTTTTTAAAATTATAGAAATTTTATATTTCAAAATGGACTTCATTTTTGTATTCATAATATCGAAATTAGCCTATGTTGAATTTTTGGTATTTTTCTGAGAACTTCTAATTTTTTATGAATAGTGAAAAATACATAAAAACAACTTTTTTAATCAAAATAATTTATACAGATAAATTATACTATTTAGTGGTTTTAAGGTATAATTAGAAAATATTTTTACCATTTTATCCAATGGTGGTCATTAGAATTAATTTAACATTGAAATTGGACATAAACAATTGCCAAACTTTTGATATAAATTGTTTCTTAAAAACACGCTATTTGTTGTAACAGCGGGAATTAATTATGAAATTAATTAATACAACTTATATGTTTGGAATTTTGTAAAATAGACATCATTTTTGAATTCGGAATATCAATTATAGCTTAGGGTGAAATTTTGGCCTTATTCTGAAAAACTTCAATTTTTGATGAATAGTGAAACCACTAAGTGGTAGTTAAATAACTGATTTTTCGTTTAAATGAAATATTACAACTTCTGTGATTTGATTTTCAAAAATCCGACATACATGGTTGTCATTAAGAAGTAAAATGTGGTTCAATGAGATCAAAATAATTTTTTGGTGAATAGTAACTTTTAAGTTCTTAATCGCGATTAGTGGTAATTAGTGTAGTTTAAGGTATAAATAATACATTAATAATATGAAATGACCTAGACACATGTCCCAAACTCATTGGTTGAGTCATGGCCGACCAAGACAAGCCATGGCCTAACTTGGGGACCCCATGGATCCACTTTTGTTGGGAAATAACATAAATTACTTTTTATTTAATGTTAAAGTGAAAATGACACTAACATAAATTGTTCTACTAAAACAATTTTTAATTGGGGTTATACAAGTCCAAATTTTGATTATAAATAGTCATTGGAAAGCTAAAAAGATTTCCTACATCATAGTATTTGTTTTATAATTTTTAGACATTAAATAAATTAAAGTATTTATGACATAATAATGATGCAGCGATGACATCATTATTTGACGATTTAAATAAAATGAGAAGATAATGCAAAATCCGAGGCTTACACTTGTCCAAAGCCTATTTAATGAAGATATTTCGAAACCTTATCACCTTAGCCTCGAATTATATAGATGTGGGACCTTTAGAATCCGAAAAGCATTTTGAAATAATGTAACATTTCATTACTTTCCAAAAGTGCCCCTCCTCTCCACTTATAAAAGGCCCCCACCTCTCCCACCTTATTCACATCATCAAGCCATTTGGCTCGGCCAAACTCTGCCCAAATACTCTCCCAACATTCCTTCCTTACTCCTAGAAACCTCACTTTGGGCAGAACTCTTCCCAAGGAAGCCTTTAGCTCAAATCAAAAAGAGTTACCCGATTTTGAGGTAATGTCTTTTCTAATGTTGTTTTGTTTTATTTTTCTTCTCCAACCCCCTAAACTCTTTTTATTAATTTCTTTTGTAACAACACCAGTATCCTCAATATACTAGGATGTTGTTATAAGAAGGATTCGAGATACACTTACACACACCTACATCTAATGGTTAAAGAACATATGGTTTCTGTGGATGGCGAATTTCTGCCTCACGAAACGATGATTGTTCAACACTCATATAACACCTCCAAAGGTGGCCATTAAGATGTCACTATTTTTATATATGATATATAATATGTTTTTGTTTTACTTATGCTTATGTATTTCTCATTTATGGCATACTTTATGATTTACATTATGGGTAAAACGCGATAATTTCATTTTAGGAAGTGCGGACTACCGCCCCCTCAAAGTGATTTGAATCGTTAATGCCATGTGTGGGATGTATAAAGGATGGAGTAAATGGTATTATACACTATATTATACTGGAATTATATTATACATTTATATCATTATGATTTCATTCCATTAAATATGAAATTGAAATGAAAGTAGCGTTCATGCGTACGTACGGCTTACCGTCTCCATGAACGGTGCATTTCATTTCTTACCTCTAAATGTTACGTAATATTATAAATGAATGTATATACTGTATATATATGATATATATGATATCTACATCATTAATATAATTCTGGTTATAATGGATATTTCACCACATGAACAACTTATAATTATAAGAAGTTTATTGTTGACTCATGTACCAAAGATCGACAAAACGACCGTTATTAACTTAAATAATTACATAATGTTCATAACATTGTAATAAGTGATATAAAAAGGATAATGAAATTGAAAATGGTTCTTAATAAGGTAGATATTAACTCTAGTTTATTATTCAGGAGGTTAAAGAACGGTTGAGTCAAGTCGGACACAAGGTAAGGGAACTTCTTAACCCAACTTCCATTCTTTGGGTTAATCACCTACTTTCAAATTATGTCATGATGTTATTATGTCCTATTTTGTATTTTTACTTTCTTTATGTGTACATATAGTGAATACACATAATATATCTATTTTATTTTAAAAATGATCTTTTTAAGGACTTCGTCTCAATCTCCTTTCATTGAGGCATATTTTGTTTTATACACAAATTTCTTTTATACGGTGTATAAACCCCTTTGACTTTTACGTTTATTCAAAAGGAATCTTTTTATACGAAGCATTTTGCAAAACGACAAAAGGGAATGTTTTTCTTTCCGTACTTATGCGGCGACAATGACTTCTCCGCAGCCGTGACCATTATTTGAGTTTCGGCTTCCTCTACAAGCCATCATTTTTTTTAAATGAAAAATAAATACAAAGTTTTAACTTTCTTTTATTTTGGTATTGAAAATGGTTTTGAAAGCGTTTTTATCATATCAAAGTGTTGTATTTATATCTTGTGATTGAAATGTGGAAATGTTATGTTTCCTTTATGCATGTTTTATGTGATACGATTATGTTATGGTTTATGATATGTTTAAACCTATTCATATGAGGAATGTATTGGACTTAATAAGTGACGGGTGGAGCCCGCTATAGCTCCTCGATGCATCGGCAGGTCTCATGAGACAAACTAGTGTCTTGGCACGAGGCCTTGACAAAATCTTATTTGTGGTCTTGGCACGAGGCCTTGACTACGTGGTTATGATAGTCTGGCATTATGCATTCCATCATTATGAAAGTGGTTATTGATATTACATGTGATTATTCGACCAGTAGAATATCCATGTGAAGAAGTAAATGGCATTATCTCATTTTACTTTTGCCATATTATGTTGAAGTTCATGTTTAAGAGGCTTTTGTTTTAGTTATACATTGCCTTAAATGTTAATGTTTATTTATGAAAGCTTCCGCATTATTGTTATCCTTATTGAGCATTTGAGCTCACCCCTTTCAATGTTTAAAAATTTTCCAGGTTGTGAAGAAGTATTTTATGACTGACTTGCAAGAATAATCAGTGAAGATATGAGTGTGGAATATGAAGACCATGTTTTTTTGTAGTTTGTTTAATTTTGATTTAATGAAAGACTTATGAATGTATCTAGTGTTTCCAAGGCTACTAAACTAATCGGTCTTTCGAGACTTGATCTTTTGGGATCATGCCAATGTTACGAAGTAATGCACCGGCTCTGGGTAGCTGGGGTCGGGGCGTTACAGTTGGTATCAGAGGCAGTTTAGTACTAACCTTGGAAGCTAGATTTAGATAAACTCTGATTAGAGCACATAGCCCAAAGATAGACTTTGAGGATTAGTATAGAAGAACTTCCTAGAATTTTGGTATTATAGAGATGTTATGAGTTTTCCGAGAAATACATCCCTGTCTGGATACGAGCAGGTAGAGGCGGCTCTGGCACAGATGTACCTAGGGGTAAAACCCGAAAACACCGCTTTGAGCTAGACTCGAACGGGAACTGGTGCACGACAACGGGCCTTGCTGCACTCTTGGTTACGACACTCCCGGGGGATATGATTAGGATAATTCTCATTTTACTTACAAACCACTATGAAGGGTTATGAGTACATACTTACTCAAAGAAAACATTTCTTTTTATGATTATGGATTATATCCATAAATAGTTCAATTTATGTAAAGTGTTTTACAAGTATGGAATTATGTATTTTGATTCATAAACTAACCTAGTTTATGCCGTTGTATAGAAATGGCGCCCAGTAGAAGGAATGTGAACTCCAGCAGTACGTATGATCCAAAGAGTAAGAAGGATAGTATCTTTCACGGTATTAAGCCAACATTTCGAAGGGAAATAGTCTCCCATGTGTTCTCAACATATGAAGAAATAGTATCATGTGTTAATAGGATAAGTAAAGAATTCTCTGAGTCCTATGGCTTTGAAGCGAAGCAAGAGACGAAAGGGATGGAAGAGAGAATGATGGATAAAGGGATGAGGGGAAAGAAGAATTTTCCAATATGTGGTAATTGTGGGAAGAAACATCATGGAACTTGCCTAAAGGGAATGGGAGTTTGTTATAAGTGTAGAGAAAAAGGACACAAAGTGCGTGACTGCAAGGGTAAGAAAATGGTTTCAAATGTACAATTCTTCTTCTGCAAGGATTGGGGACACTACGCAAACCAATGTCCAAATCATCAGAGCATGCCCCAAATGATGTTATTGGATAATAATCATGTTATGATACTACCACAGATGAGGAGTAATGATTAGAGTTCTTATGTTGTTATTAAAGATTTTTTTTAATTTGAGTGTTGTATCAATGATGTACTGGTTATAATAATTATGGAGTATATAAGGATTGTACTGCAGTACTATTTCATCAAGGACTTGAGATTTTGTGGAACCAAGAAAAGTGACTCCATAGTAGGTTAAATTTTTGGAAAATATATGGTTGAGAGAAAGATAAACCATAATATGGTTTTGATACTGATATTGTGATTTTGGAATAAGACGTGATTGATTTGGATAAATTATATTGGATATACTTAACTTCCTTGAAACTGATTGATGTTTTGTATACATTTTTGGATAGAAGGAGTATATCTAGTATTCTATAAGGAATAAGGGATCATGGTAATTCAGTATGTTTAAAAAGAATACATGATGAAGGTGTTCACATGTTGTTACGTGGGATAAAGGATCTTCATTATGTTTACCTTCCTTATAAAATTTGGACTGTGAGTTGGACAGAAGTATTTTGGATAACTATTAAGGTTGGAATGGATTAAGTTGAACTTTGGATAGTATTGTTTAAGGTTAAAACATTTATGAAGATTATTTTTGGAATAGTATAGTACTATATTTTTAGGAAAAGGACAACCTGCAGGGTGGGGAATAACCCGTCGCGTCGGACAAAGCTGCAGGAATCAAACCCAGAACCATAGTGCGACAAGCCTTTATTTCCTACCACTAGCCTACAGGAAGTCCCTGGTTATTACAAAATAGTTTTACTAATCTAAATGGTATGTGTTAATATTTGGAACCTTATACAATTAGGATATTTTTGAGTTCCGTTACCATTTGGAGTAAAAGTTGTGTTTGTGGTAAAAATTTATTAACGAATGAAAGTATACATAACAAGTATGTATATTCCCTTATGTTCTTAGTAAATCTCATAAATAAATTCCTCAACATTATAAAAGGTAACTTAAAACAAAAATGTTGTCGGTTAACTTTTCCAACTGGGGATTCAGTGACCGTTTAACCAATCACAAGTTTGTGATTTTCTTATGGTTAAACATTCTCCTAATCCTGTTTTCTATAACTCTCCATCAGACCTTGATGGTTTGTTTTTCTTCCATATCCATATTTTCATAGAATCCTAGAATGGGCTATATCGGGTGACCTTTGTACTTATCCTGCTTTCTTTTAATGTTATATATTTATTAACCTTATTTCCGATGTGGGTTTTCCACAAAGGTATTTTCTATTTTCAGCCTTTTATTATCAAAGAAAAATTTCAAATTGCGAGGACGCAATTTATTGAAGGAGGGGAGAATGTAACACCCCGAGCTTCCACGATACGCTTCTCATTCAATAAGGCAATATCTTGCATTGTACGCAAGTTCGAGTTCTAACACACCGCAACTAATCAAAATAGCCGTTATGAATAGTAATAACCACTTTTTAAAATTATAGAAATTTTATATTTCAAAATGGACTTCATTTTTGTATTCGTAATATCGAAATTAGCCTATGTTGAATTTTTGGTATTTTTCTGAGAACTTCTAATTTTTTATGAATAGTGAAAAATACATAAAAACAACTTTTTTAATCAAAATAATTTATACAGATAAATTATACTATTTAGTGGTTTTAAGGTATAATTAGAAAATATTTTTACCATTTTATCCAATGGTGGTCATTAGAATTAATTTAACATTGAAATTGGACATAAACAATTGCCAAACTTTTGATATAAATTGTTTCTTAAAAACACGCTATTTGTTGTAACAGCGGGAATTAATTATGAAATTAATTAATACAACTTATATGTTTGGAATTTTGTAAAATAGACATCATTTTTGAATTCGGAATATCAATTATAGCTTAGGGTGAAATTTTGGCCTTATTCTGAAAAACTTCAATTTTTGATGAATAGTGAAACCACTAAGTGGTAGTTAAATAACTGATTTTTCGTTTAAATGAAATATTACAACTTCTGTGATTTGATTTTCAAAAATCCGACATACATGGTTGTCATTAAGAAGTAAAATGTGGTTCAATGAGATCAAAATAATTTTTTGGTGAATAGTAACTTTTAAGTTCTTAATCGCGATTAGTGGTAATTAGTGTAGTTTAAGGTATAAATAATACATTAATAATATGAAATGACCTAGACACATGTCCCAACCTCATTGGTTGAGTCATGGCCGACCAAGACAAGCCATGGCCTAACTTGGGGACCCCATGGATCCACTTTTGTTGGGAAATAACATAAATTACTTTTTATTTAATGTTAAAGTGAAAATGACACTAACATAAATTGTTCTACTAAAACAATTTTTAATTGGGGTTATACAAGTCCAAATTTTGATTATAAATAGTCATTGGAAAGCTAAAAAGATTTCCTACATCATAGTATTTGTTTTATAATTTTTAGACATTAAATAAATTAAAGTATTTATGACATAATAATGATGCAGCGATGACATCATTATTTGACGATTTAAATAAAATGAGAAGATAATGCAAAATCCGAGGCTTACACTTGTCCAAAGCCTATTGAATGAAGATATTTCGAAACCTTATCACCTTAGCCTCGAATTATATAGATGTGGGACCTTTAGAATCCGAAAAGCATTTTGAAATAATGTAACATTTCATTACTTTCCAAAAGTGCCCCTCCTCTCCACTTATAAAAGGCCCCCACCTCTCCCACCTTATTCACACCATCAAGCCATTTGGCTCGGCCAACCTCTGCCCAAATACTCTCCCAACATTCCTTCCTTACTCCTAGAAACCTCACTTTGGGCAGAACTCTTCCCAAGGAAGCCTTTAGCTCAAATCAAAAAGAGTTACCCGATTTTGAGGTAATGTCTTTTCTAATGTTGTTTTGTTTTATTTTTCTTCTCCAACCCCCTAAACTCTTTTTATTCATTTCTTTTGTAACAACACCAGTATCCTCAATATACTAGGATGTTGTTATAAGAAGGATTCGAGCTACACTTACACACACCTACATCTAATGGTTAAAGAACATATGGTTTCTGTGGATGGCGAATTTCTGCCTCACGAAACGATGATTGTTCAACACTCATATAACACCTCCAAAGGTGGCCATTAAGATGTCACTATTTTTATATATGATATATAATATGTTTTTGTTTTACTTATGCTTCTGTATTTCTCATTTATGGCATACTTTATGATTTCCATTATGGGTAAAACGCGATAATTTCATTTTAGGAAGTGCGGACTACCGCCCCCTCAAAGTGATTTGAATCGTTAATGCCATGTGTGGGATGTATAAAGGATGGAGTAAATGGTATTATACACTATATTATACTGGAATTATATTATACATTTATATCATTATGATTTCATTCCATTAAATATGAAATTGAAATGAAAGTAGCGTTCATGCGTACGTACGGCTTACCGTCTCCATGAACGGTGCATTTCATTTCTTACCTCTAAATGTTACGTAATATTATAAATGAATGTATATACTGTATATATATGATATATATGATATCTAAATCATTAATATAATTCTGGTTATAATGGATATTTCACCACATGAACAACTTATAATTATAAGAAGTTTATTGTTGACTCATGTACCAAAGATCGACAAAACGACCGTTATTAACTTAAATAATTACATAATGTTCATAACATTGTAATAAGTGATATAAAAAGGATAATGAAATTGAAAATGGTTCTTAATAAGGTAGATATTAACTCTAGTTTATTATTCAGGAGGTTAAAGAACGGTTGAGTCAAGTCGGACACAAGGTAAGGGAACTTCTTAACCCAACTTCCATTCTTTGGGTTAATCACCTACTTTCAAATTATGTCATGATGTTATTATGTCCTATTTTGTATTTTTACTTTCTTTATGTGTACCTATAGTGAATACACATAATATATCTATTTTATTTTAAAAATGATCTTTTTAAGGACTTCGTCTCAATCTCCTTTCATTGAGGCATATTTTGTTTTATACACAAATTTCTTTTATACGGTGTATAAACCCCTTTGACTTTTACGTTTATTCAAAAGGAATCTTTTTATACGAAGCATTTTGCAAAACGACAAAAGGGAATGTTTTTCTTTCCGTACTTATGCGGCGACAATGACTTCTCCGCAGCCGTGACCATTATTTGAGTTTCGGCTTCCTCTACAAGCCATCATTTTTTTTTAAATGAAAAATAAATAGAAAGTTTTAACTTTCTTTTATTTTGGTATTGAAAATGGTTTTGAAAGCGTTTTTATCATATCAAAGTGTTGTATTTATATCTTGTGATTGAAATGTGGAAATGTTATGTTTCCTTTATGCATGTTTTATGTGATACGATTATGTTATGGTTTATGATATGTTTAAACCTATTCATATGAGGAATGTATTGGACTTAATAAGTGACGGGTGGAGCCCGCTATAGCTCCTCGATGCATCGGCAGGTCTCATGAGACAAACTAGTGTCTTGGCACGAGGCCTTGACAAAATCTTATTTGTGGTCTTGGCACGAGGCCTTGACTACGTGGTTATGATAGTCTGGCATTATGCATTCCATCATTATGAAAGTGGTTATTGATATTACATGTGATTATTCGACCAGTAGAATATCCATGTGAAGAAGTAAATGGCATTATCTCATTTTACTTTTGCCATATTATGTTGAAGTTCATGTTTAAGAGGCTTTTGTTTTAGTTATACATTGCCTTAAATGTTAATGTTTATTTATGAAAGCTTCCGCATTATTGTTATCCTTACTGAGCATTTGAGCTCACCCCTTTCAATGTTTAAAAATTTTCCAGGTTGTGAAGAAGTATTTTATGACTGACTTGCAAGAATAATCAGTGAAGATATGAGTGTGGAATATGAAGACCATGTTTTTTTGTAGTTTGTTTAATTTTGATGTAATGAAAGACTTATGAATGTATCTAGTGTTTCCAAGGCTACTAAACTAATCGCTCTTTCGAGACTTGATCTTTTGGGATCATGCCAATGTTACGAAGTAATGCACCGGCTCTGGGTAGCTGGGGTCGGGGCGTTACAAGATGCACCTCAAATTATGCATTTTCACTAATCTCAATGTTTTCTACGTCTATCATGTGAGAAGGGTATGAATAATATCTCTAAAAATTTGACACATGAAACATGTTTTGCATGAAAATATAGATATACTGAAGGGGTATTCAGGATTCCAAAGTAACGAACCTATACTCTATCACAAATGATCCAAAAATATTAGGAACCATCTTCCCCTATTTCCTTACACGACATTACCCCAACCAAGGTGACACCTGAAGTAAAACATGATGACTGAACTCTATCTCAATATGTTTTCTCTTCTGTCCAATTTATAACATTTCCATACACTTCACAGTCCCTGACCACTTCTTGATCAAATAAACCTACTCATACATCTATTACATGAGACTAGTCCTATGAAATACTAACTCACCAACCTCAATCCAAAAAATAGTTGAATTGAATGACATGAAATATAAATCCTCAAATGTTTCTATCTGGATCGAATCATGGAAGCTGTTATTATATAAAAACTCCACAAGTACCATATGTTGCTCCCATAAACTACCAAATTTCAAAACAATGTCCTATAACATATCCTCCGTATCCAAAATAGTCCTCTCAGATTAACTATAAATCTATGGATGATAGGTCCTACTCAATAGAACCTACAATCTTATATACCTCTGAAGACCCAACCAAAACATCAATATAAAATGAGTATTTCTATATAAAATGATACTTCTTGAAACACCATGTATCTAAAATACCTTGGACATGGAAAGACTCCCCATATAATCAACTGTGAAGGTCTCCATGATAAAAAATAAGCGAGATACCTTGTTCAATCAATCCAAAATATCCTATACTAGATCATTCCTATAGTTTTCCATTGTAATCCTTTCTAAAATACTGTAGTGACATTGTCCCATTTCTACGTCAGAATGATAAAAGGACGTGAAAGCCAAGATGGCCTCTAATGATATGCATTCACATACCAACAACTCTCCACAAATAATGCTTCATCATTCTTAATTCCTAATCAACAATACACTCTATGGAGATCATGATACATCTCTATCAAACCAAGATGTACGTCCCATATATATGCATTTAACTCTCTCATCAACTCTTCCAATAAGAGCACCGAATCTCATACATTTCCTAAAATAATTAAAATAATTTACACTACCATGAGACTATCCTGAAGGTTTATCAACACTATGAAAGCTATTTCATAGAACTAATCCCTCCACGTCAGATAACTTCTCAATCTTGATCTGGTCAAAAAGTGTGGTTATAAATGATGTCGAAGTCAGATATACTCTTCCCTAGGGCTCTTGAACATCTAGATTCATGTCTTAAAAGAGGACTATCACCCTCTAGTCATAATAATAATATTATACAGCCTCTACTGTATATTCTTTTTAAACACATCAGCAACGACATTTCCCTTTTCCAGTGCATAAGACAACTCAAATTTGAAATATTTTAGATATTCGAACCACATCCTTTATCGAAGGTTCATGTTCTGTAGATAAATGATGCACCATAGGCTATTTTAGTCCCTATATACCAAAAAACACTCACCCATGAGATATTTCCTATAGTATATTTGGGCATGTACCACTGATGCTTACTCAAAATTATAAGTGGGTTAATTCCTGTCATTTGGCCTCAACTGTCCAGATCCATAAGAAAACACCTGATCATCCTACATCATAACTACTCTGATTCCATCCGAAGATACATCATTGTACATAGGTTATGATTTACCCAGAATAAGTAATGTGAGGAAAAGTTTAGAGGTAATCCTTTATTTTAGATCCTAAAATGGTCTCTCACAATAATTTGACCAAATAAACTACAACACATTCATCATCATCACAAAAATAGATCCTTGTGAATGACATAATTCTTGGTTAAATCTATAATTATAAATTTTTAAATGAAAAAACTATAAATCTTTATGAAATTATTAGTATTATGCAGTGATATTAACGACCATAAATTTCTTTGGGTCTAATGACACTCCTACCTATGTGATGAAATATCCTAATAAGTGAACTTTTTCAATCCAAAAAAAAATTTGGTTTCATAGAATAAATTATATTATCATTAAATATACTCTTAATGATGTAATGATTATTGGAATTATCATATCTTTATATTAAGTACAATAAGATATCGTTGAAAAAAACACCAAAAAATGGCCCAAAAAATGATGGAAGAATATATTCATCAAGTCCATGAATACCACTAGGGCATTATTCAAAACAAACAGTATCACAGTGAACATGTATAATTCATACCATCTAGTAAGAGTAGTTTGAGTTTTTTATGATGGTGTCACCCTCAACTAAAGATATCTGAATCTCAATTTAATATTTGAGATGATCTTTTCAACTATTATTTTATCAAATATATCAATAATTAATAGAATATGATATAGGTTCTTTACCATATCTATTTTAATCTTTGATAAGAAACACACAAGCATAAATTTACATAATAATTTTTAGTGAAGAGTACTAGATAACCCCTAGGAGATGTACTTGGCCACATGAAGCCTTCAGATTCCAAATAGTTTAACTAAACATTCAACTCTTAAAGATATACTGGTGTCATTAAATGAGGAGAGATAGAAATTGGATATGCACCCAACACCAACTCAATGGTAAACACAATCTCTCATGTGGGATAAAAAATTTAGTACATGTGAGGAATGAAATTTGATAAATGTTCTACCACTAGAGAAAATGAATCCTACTACACATCTTGTTCTAGACTATCCCACCAACACGTGTTTGGTCTGTAAATCATATACACAACAATGATAACCCTTCTATATAAGGGTGTTCCAAGATTCTTAAAGATAGTTTGGATGAACTCGATCTGAAATTCATCAATCTGAGGTCCTCTCTCCCTATTGAATATAAGGGGATGTTTCAGTTGAAACTCTTCTGTTAGCTCAGACATCGAAGGCATGGTCTGAAAATTATCTCTTTCCATGGATCACATGACCCTTAATATTCTATCATGAATATCAACAATCATATGATAATAAGAAACTATAGGAAACTCCAGTTTTTCTATGTAAGGAGTTTTATTACTGCCACTTCCCTAACACTCATCTCAAAGATGACGAAGACACATTTACTATACAAGAAAATCATACTACCTCGTACATATAATATAATAATTTCAACCTCAATAGGTGACCAAACCAGAGGACCACTGAATTCTAATCCCTCTAAACATGGAATAAAATCTTTTTATAATGACATAAAAATTCACTTATTTCCTTTAATCTATCATATATAACAAGTACTTCATATCATAGTTCAAATAGTTATGCATCTGTCACATGGAATAAATATGTCCCTATCATGAACAATGCATGTAAATATATATGCATGTATTCATATTATGTAGAATTCACACCATTATCAAACCATAACAGGCCACACATAGAAATATAAAAAAAATAACATAATAAAACCATACCCTGACACAACTTCTGAGTCCCCCAGGGTGAAATAACATCAACTGTAACAAGAACAGAATATAAAAAGAAATCCACCCCTGGCCACTCAGATTTTCCTCCAAACAACGGTTAGCTACTCCAATTCATAATATAATTATCAAGCACCAACACATTTGGGTCTCCTTTATACCTTTCCAAAGTGGTGATAAATACAAAATACCTCTGTGTTTTTTATTCTCCTTTTTACATCCCCCAATATGACATTCTCTCATGTGTCCATAAAGGGTTGGTTACAAGTCCTCTAGTACACCTCCCCATCTTCTATTATCTACCGACTATCTGTGGGGGTGTGATAAGTATAGTGCGGAGTCTATACCATATGGTTATAGAGTTACAACACAACAAAAATAAATAACCAACAATAATAAATAAATATTAGAGGGTGGAAGCAATGGACACAAAAAAATACCACACATCTGAAAACCAACTGTAAAATCTAATAGAATAATCCTATAATTAATGAAGGAATAATGTAACGATGTGTAGGAATATAACTAAATATCATGCTATAAATAATAAAAATAAAATACTAGCAGACTCAAATAAAGACTCAAAGTCCACAATACTGAACCCCATGTCGGTCCCAACTCGAAACACCATCTCATCCACAAAAGTCAATAATCAACAACAAGTTCCATTTTCATTTTCCAGTACGTTATCCATAAAATATTCTTAGGTAAAAAATTCAACCATAATAGGGTGTCCTTATAACTGAGTAGGTCGACAACACTATGTCTAAACATAACCATTCCTATAAGAAGTGCATGAAATAATGTAATAAATAAGTGTAATAATTAATTAACAAAATAAATTTAAAACACATCAACATATATTAGATTTATGATGGAATATCTCTGAGAATATCTCACAGCTCTACCAACCAAAACCATATAACTGATGTAAAAAAAACCTACATTGGGACCAATATAGAATGTCTCTATGTTTTTATTAAGACCAATCCAACCAGAAAGTTATAACCAAGGTATATAAATTACACAAATCTAGGTCAAAACCCATTAAATAATAATTTCTTTAGTCAATGAGGGTCAATCTAGGTATATAAGAATTTAGGCATGTGTGAGGTCTTATCCCATTATATAAGAATTTCTTAATATCTTCGGTCCAAGCTTGGTAGTTTTGAATTTATGCCTGTGACACTGGGCATAGCCCAATATATAATAATTTCAGCATGTCTTGGGGCCAATCCTAATATATAATCATTTTTTCATGTTGAACTGGAAATAAAATTATATATAATCATTTCAGCATGTCTCAAGGAATAACCTAGTGTATAATCATTTCACTAAGAAAACTAGGCCATTGGCCCATATAAGAATTAATAAAAATAAAACTATGCCAATACCCCATATAATCATTACATCATAAGAAATCAAAGAACCTGCCATAGTAATAAGTATATCATAGTATCACATCATCAATCGCAATGGTTAATTATAAAAATTATTATTTGTCTTTCAATTGTACATTTCATTTTTCAATAGATCAAAATCAATAAAATGTTATTTATGTCAATAAATAATTCAATAAAAGGTGAATCTATATTTAGAAAAGCTGAAAACCCATGTCTTTCTAAGCACTCATTAGGACCATAAACAATTAATTTAACCCATGTTTTCTCATCAAAAATATATCCAAATTCTAGGACTATAATGAATTGGATCCAAAGGGATTGTAAAGAATAATAAAATTCCTTATTTTCAATTAATTTTGGAACACATATGTTTGCACAATTTAAATATTTCACATACATGGAAAATATAAAACAATATGGTATAGGTTTTGACCCCTAACATTAACTAATGTTCAACTAACACATCCAACTAAAAACACCAAGGAGAAAGAAGGTTTATATGATTACAAGAAGGATCCTCAATCATAATCAATCAAGATCAATTATTAAAACATGGAAGGTCAACATGTTACACCACAATGATTACAAAATTATAGATGCTAATAAAGAACAAAATAAAAACAAAACTTAGGGATTTATCATAGAAATGAGACTTTATGAATATATGTATAGGGCTAAAATAATTCTAGGAAACTAAATTTGGGTTTAGAGGAGGAAGATTCATGTTTGTTGGAAATAAAAATTCACCTCATGTAACTATGTTAAAACCCATCTTAGGAAATTACAAAATGTCTAAACATCATGTATTTTTTGTTTTAGGGATATGAAAAAACACCATCTTCCATGTATTATTATTTATTCCAATTGAATATTACACGGCGTGTAATATATTTACATGATGTGTACTCTCTTTATGTCATGAATTAGTTAAAAACATGTAACTATCCACAACATGTGTCTTGAAACCATTATATGGTGCGTAATTCTATTATATGGTGTGCAAATAGTCTGCAAATAGAATTTCAGATATGTTTCCTTTTAAAAACAAAAAACCCCATTAATTATTTGCATCTTACCAAGAACCCTTGGTATTATTTGACCCATTTTTCCATAAACTCCATTAATTCAAACAATAACCCCAAACCAGTCTTTTCATGGATCCTCTCTGGTTTTATTATGTTTCATAATAACCCATGTATGCATTTATTAAAATAATCATTCTTACATAAGTATTATGTATTACCCAGCATAAATGACCCCATATCCAAACAAGTCATAGACACCAATGATAAAAAAACTCAAATAGAGACATGCCTGGGAAAATTTAGGATCATACAAGGTGTTGACGAACCTCCTCATGCAATGTGAGGTGGCTGAACACCATGGTTAAACTGATGAATCTCGAAATCTAGTGTGGAAAATGGTTTTTGAATTTTTCAACCATGTTATTATTACTATAAAAAAAATTTATGTTGTGAATTAATTTTCAAAACTTCTCTTCTATAAAAGAGTTCCTTATTTAAATATGTTTTTTTGAGTAATATTATATAAGACTTATGATCATGTTAATAATACATTAGTTTTAAAAATGGGAGACTTTACATCTTCTAAAAGATCATATATTTTTAATTTAATTATAAACTGTTTTGTATATGATTAATTTGCAGTAATGAAAATAATTTTAGTTATAGTGTGATAAATTATCTCATTCTTCTTAACAGATCAATCCTAATCATTTTCTATAAATATAAAATTCCACCCCATTCATGAGTTTTAGATCTACAATATCAATACTGAAAACCATATTTAAGTATACATATATTTATCTATCATTATATGCACTATATACGAAACATTAATCTTGTGTTCCTTTAGTGTTTCAGATTATCCATTTCACAATAATGAAGTTCTCCTCCATTATATAACACTATTCATGGGAATCCAGAAATATAGAAAATAAAATATCATAACATATTACTATCAGATATAAAAAATCAACGAATCAAACTTTGATATAGTGTTGGATCAACCATTTTACCAACATTATATTATCCTTTATTAGTTCCAACTATAATTTCTATTAAAGTATATTTTCAATAAAAAATTATTAACTATATTGTGAAATCTAATTTATATATATTTCATAGGAAATCAATTTTTTTTACTTTCATGATGATACCACCTATAAAAATTAGGTTTTACTATATTCATCCAAATTTAAAACTACAAACACATAAAAAAATTAATCAACATGTTTTATACTTATTTATAAAAATATAATGTCACCAACATAGAAGAGAACCCAGAACTAATATTCAGTGTTCAATTTTACATAGTTTTTTTGATTAACTCTATATTATATAAATTCCATTTTATTTGTGATTTTTTTTCAGAAATATATAATATTATGATGCTATTTATTTCATTATATAAATATAATTACTCATTCTACACACCTTTGATTATTCATCAAAAATAAAAATTCCCACAAATATTTTGTTTTGGAGTTTCACTAAAAAAATCAATTAAAAAATTCCATCGTCATATCACATTGGTTTGCTTGAAATTTTCTCTAAGTATATAAAATATGGAAGAGTCGTATCAACTGATTTCCTACCACTTGTTTGATAGTTTCTTCCACATAAATATCTCTTATGTGTGTATTCTTATTTTACAATAACCATAATTTTTTTGAATCACCATTCCATTATTGTCATATATACATTTGGAAACATAAATATTTTATATGAAATTTTGATCGGTTGGAATATTCACTAGCTCTTAGGTATGAATTATATCTATTTGGTCTTGTTCGTTATTACTAAATTTGAACCATGACTCATTGTCCACAACTTATTCAAATGAGAATTGTTAAATTTAACATAATATAGTAATGTTCAAAATATATTTACTCATATAAATTTTTTTAGTGCACATTTTTCAATGACAATATTTTTGTCATCAATCACTTCTTATCTCAGCGACATGTAGTCAATGGTTCACCAATTAAGGAGGTTCATCATCCATATAATCAAAATTAGAGACTCATTCAAATTTTGTACAATGTAGGACACTAGGATTTGTATCAATTTATTTTCCACCAATTTCCCCACACAAATATATAATAATTGATCTATTTAAAAATCATAAACTATTATTATGTCACTAATTTCTGTGTTATTCTTCATCCTATTATTGATAGAATTTGATGAATTACTTTTTAAGTATGATCATACATACTTCTATAAATCAACTATTCTCAATATTTATATTTATATCCTTCTTATTTTTGATGTAATATCTTTTATTAAACCCTTTAATGTGATTCAGAATTTCTTTTTTTAGGTCTTATATGAGAGATGGACAAGTGGTCAAGAGGTGAAATTATGAATTGTGAATAAACATTGTGATTTTTTGTTTTAACAATGTGTTTTGATTTTTTGACAACAAAAGTTTTTTATATGAATGTTTTTGTTATTAAGGATTGGACCCATTACATTTAAATGAGGTTTCATAAGAAATATGAATGATTTTGAACATTTCTAAATCCAATAAGAAAGGATTAGAAAAGATTATCCTTACGAAATTTCTTTTTTGAACATAGGTTTAGAGATTCAGGTGATCAGAATGAGTATTACCAGACATAGAAGTCATTAGAAAGAAGAGGTTTATTATTAGACACACCATGTATCTTAGGTAAATCAGAATAATGTTCTCAATCCATCACCCACAGTTTTTGTAAGAAATTTATAAGTTGTTGGGTAAAGGAGTCATATTGTTGGTGAAGAGATTTAAAAAAAGATAGTGAAGTCATGGGTTAGAATGTTTTCATAGTTTCTAACCTTAAATCAGATGATTGTGTGTTGGTCATCATGTTCTCACAAATCAAGAAAACCATCATGATAAATTGGTTATATGAAATTGGGGAATCATAACAATTGTATTAGTTCAAAAATCATAGACATAAATTATTGGATCACTATTTACCTAAAAATGATGTTTTCAGATGTTTGAATGTTTAAAGCTGAGGAATTTTGAATATTTTAAATGTTTACAAGTGGATATATCATTGAATGGAGAACATCATAATGATAATTTCATCATAATAATAATTCTATCATAATAAATTATTTAACTATAATGGATCTAAGGATGAAGATCAATATGATCAGAAATAGGCACATATTCATTAATTGAATTCCTCACCTCGATAACACGTCACATGTAGAACCTTAGAGTGATAACAATTTATGATGTCAATCCATTAAATGGATATTGGTTTTGAAAAGAAATGGAGATTCTAATAGAGTACAGTTTGTTAGAATAAGCATAAGTAAAGTTCATGTCATTAATAAAATAATACTATTACACCAATAAGTCATATGATATAAATTTCATGTCAATGAGAAGATAAGTAAAGGTATATCATAATGACATGATAAAGAATATAGGATCATAATGAGATGATAAAGAATAAAAGGCCATAATGAATTGAGAAAGAAATATATATTTTAATTAGAAAAGGAATTTTAATATGAGGTAGTGATATCTGAATGAAGAAAAGTTATTTTGTTCAAGAAGACTGATCTCAAATAAATGTTGAGTAGGTTTTAATATATCAATTTTTATGGTTAAATTCAGGTGTTTTCAATGTTATGAAATTTGGGTAAGTTGTATTTGATTTTCAGTTTTTTTCTTTTTTATTTATGATCCAACTATAAATAGAAGAACAAGTCAATCATATTGTGAAACATTTCACATTATTGTAAAAGGAAGAGAACTGAATAATTTTAGTAAAGGATTATTCCATATAGATATACAATTAAAATAATGGAATTTTTTTTCTTTTTTTACCAGACTGAGAAAAATTGTTTTGAGAAGATAATTTTAATTTATTTAGAATAATATATATCATAATGATTGTTTTGAGTAGAGTTTAAAAATTTTAGATTGAAAAAATAAGATTTTATTTATATTATCATACTGAGTCAATAAAATTATGTTAATCAGACTAGATATTTCGGGTTACCAGACCCAAGAATATTTGTGGAGAAAATCAAATAATGTATTTAATTTTTTGGATCAATTGTTTTATATGAAAAAAAATTATATAGATGGGATTCAGTATGAACATTCCTATAAAAAGATAAAAGGTGTCTAATGGGAGTTGGCACATGTTTTTTTTAGTTATTCATAATATTAAATTTCCACAGACCCATAAGAGTGGGTCTAGAA
This sequence comes from Viscum album, assembly GCA_963277665.1. Classification (NCBI taxonomy): domain Eukaryota; kingdom Viridiplantae; phylum Streptophyta; class Magnoliopsida; order Santalales; family Viscaceae; genus Viscum; species Viscum album. The sequence continues at coordinate 111,615,375 of OY728156.1, read as the reverse complement.
TGGATGTTGGTTATCAAACAGAGATTAACCTTGTAAATCTCATGTTCTTCACATGACACCTTTGTTTTTTCTTGCCTGAGTATTAAAAAACGATTACAAGGATATGAACTTTAAGAGGTTATAAGGGTTCAATTTTAAAAAGTATTGATACTTAAAAAAATTGATGAACTAATTCAACCCCACCCCCTAATCGTTTGATATTAGATATATTAAAAAATCAATTTTTATTAGAGTTTTGGTTCCCTAGATGAATCCTTATCATGGATAATAATAATCCTATAAATAGTGTAAGAATCAAAACATGTGATGAAAAATATTATTATGGATTAAAAAACATGATGATTTCATATCTAATATCTCTTATCCTGGATGTTTCTGATGATGATACAATTGGGTTTCCACCTATAAAGAAGGATTCCTAGATTACTTTTATTGATATGAGAAATATCAAAGATGCTGGAAAATATAGATATTTTATATTTATTTGTTTATTAGAAAATTTTTATATTAAGGTGATGGGTCTCAAAACCTCAAAGAGAATGTGGGACTAGCTGGAATGTATTTTTTAAGTGAATAATAATTTGAATAAAGGAAAGATAAAAATATGGCATAGTAAGTATAAATAATTTAGAATGAGATATGAATAAACTATTTAAGAATACTTCACCAAAATAAATGAAAATGAATTCAACATTAGATGATTCAGATATGTCCCAACAGATTCTACATTTATGATGAATCTTATGAAAAAATTGATGGATACTTCTGATTCCAATATTTACTCTTTTATAAGATAAGAATTGTTTATGTTTTGATAAATTTCATAACATTCATATTACTTAAAAAATGAGGATATATATAATATTCAAAAAAATATCAAAAATTAAATGGATTTTGATGTCATTTAAAAATATAAGTATAATATATTGAATATTTTGATTCTCGTGACTCTAATGATAATGTGGATTATGAGTTAAATGACAAAATCCCGACTCTTACATCTAAGAACTCTCGAAAAAGAAGATTAATGTATGGAGGTAAATATATTCTATAATATTTTCAATGTGGTGGAATCATACAATTTTCAATGAATTGTCCCAAGAAAAAGTTTAAGAATATAAAGATGATTCTGATGAACACCCTCAATGAATGAAGTAGAAAAAAATTCGAAAGAAGAAAAGCCAACCAAAAAATCATAAAAGATGTTTAATGGGAAAAAATAATATTACTGTGAGTGAGAAAGATGAATCAAACTCAACTGATGAAAATTATTTGGAATCTGATTGTTCATAAAAATTCAGAACATTCATTAAAAAAGTTGATAAAACCAAATATTATTCAGATATTGAAGAAGGAATTAAATAATTATATAGAGAGTATCAATTCAGAATAGAACATGATTCATGTATTAAAGAAAACAAGAATCTAAAGAAGGAAATAATATTAATGAAGAAATATTGTGTGTAAATTTTTGATGGAAGAAAATATGTTATCAATTAGGAGGAAGAATACATCCCAGATATATTATGTTAAAAATGAATAATTTCTGAATAGGGAATTATGCTTGATGATATCAGTAAGAAGCTAGAAGCTAAGGAATAAGAAGATAACATGTTTCACTCAAAATATATTGAGTATAAAAGTACATTTAGGTAGATTAATGAAACCACAAAAAAGAATTTAGATGTAAAATATAAAACTATTACAATTTATATAATGTCCCAAAACACGAATCCAGATAATTTCTCACTCACTAAAAAAATGTTTCATGTGATTCTTCGGGCATTTCATTTTCTGGAAAAGGAGTTGAGAAACTTAGGGAAGAGAAATGATATGAGAAATAAATCACATCTACAAATGTTTAAAACTAACTTAGAATAAAATATTCAACTCATCATGAGTATGATAAAGTGTAAATAAGTTATCAACCTCAATAATGTTTATACAAGGAATGATCTTTCGTCTCTAGAAAATAATAATTTTATGGTTATTTCTTGTGTTGTGGAATCTATGAGAACATAACTTATATTTTTTGTAACAAATTGTCACATACTGAAATAAGGTTGGAATAAATAGAAATCAGTGGTGGATTAATGATGAAAAATCTTCCAAACCAATATGATGTTAGAAATGGAATCAGTCAAGATGTTAGAAACATTCCATCAAAAAAACAATTTTAATGTCTCGTACAAGTTTTTAGAAGATATAACTAGGCTAGTAATCCTGATGAAATATATATGAAACTCCATCGTAAAAACATTTCATATTGTAAAAAAGAAAAGTAATATTGAAATAAGAAAATTCAAGGAAGATATTTATTTTTAGACATCTTTGAAATAAAGTAAAAAAGAAAAACCATAGATACACGATGGTTGTTTTTATTCAAATATGATTGGTGATATAAAAATATTGAAAAATGTTTAATATTAGGATGGATGAGTAGTTAACTTTAGTAATTATATTTCATAAAAAACATTTTTCCATTTGAGAAATTGATATTGTAGCATAAAAGTGGAAATCTAACAATTTTTAATCTGTAGATGGGCTAAATCAAAAATAATAGAGTTTAATTCAAACATGTGATGATAGAAAAGAATTATTTTTCAAAAAATATTCTTTTATCATCATAATTTTTAATGATGTTGAATTTATCACAATGTAGAAAGAACTAGTGGTTATTTTTCAAATTAATTACTTTAATAACTCTTGTTAATCATGTTCTATTGATGAAAACAATGTGTGTCACCGAAGACATGAGAACCATTGAAAAAAATTATTTTTTAATAAAGTTGATGTTATTAATTAGTTTATATAATTTAAATTATGAGATTAATATGTATTTATTACTTGTCAAATGCAGAAGATGACTAAAATATTCATAAAAGAGATGGGATTCAGTCTACCGAACCTCTTGTACTTATTTATTCCAATTTATGGGGGATAATGTGACATCGATAATTAAAATTATATTTATACTCTATAACTTTTATATATTATTTAACTCATATGGAAAACATCATGTTTATGAAACAATAATCAGAGGCTATTGAAATATTCAGTTTTTTAGAAAATAAGTTGAAAAATAAATCAGGGTTGATATAAATAAGTTGAGAATAGCTAATGGTATCAAATTGACGAGAATTAATTTTGAAACATATCAAAGAAAACATGTTATCAAATATTAATATAGTTTTCACTATACTGTACAAAAAATGGCGTATCAAAAAATAATAATTGAATTTTTTTTGGAAATGGGAAGATGTATGCTAGAATAATACAAACATTCAAAGTACTTCTGGAAATAATCTATTATTACTATTGTACATTGTTGAATTATATTATTTTTAAGAATGAAAAACAACATCATTTCTTCTGAAATGTACTAAAACAAAAAACCTTCATTTAAATACTTCAATTTATTTTTATGTTCGGGTTTACTAAAAATAAAAAATAAGAATCTTGGAATGTTTTATGAGAATGTTGCGGAATTAATTTTTATGGGTTATTCATTCAATTGAATAAGTAAAAATTGATGGAATAAATTCTTACAAAGGATGGTGGATTCATAAGATGTGAAAGAAATTGAAAATTAAAATTCCTTAACAAAAGTTATTTATAATTTTAAGGAGGATAAACCGGAGATTTACAAACATGGTTAAATTGAGTCAAAACATTTTTTACATGGTTTAAGAGAATTGTGTGATAGAAATGTTTATCCATAATAGAAACATTAAAATTTCCAACCATACAAAAACAAGTTGTGTTTGAAAATATAATTAGAAATTGAAGGCCTAATTTTAGACCCAGAGAATGTTGAGATTAAATAATAAAACATTACATATCTCAAAATATGATCCATAATACATTTTATAAGAAATTCAACAAAAAGAATGGTTGAAGTATATGTATTAATAGTTATATAATATTTATAAAAATATAATTCGGGAACTTGTTCCATGTCTAAAAGGTAGAAATGTTATCAGAGAAAAGTGGCTTTATATAATCAAGTAGAATGAATAGGGGGATGTTTCAATAAACAAATCCAAGATTGTTTGTAAAGGTTATTCACATGTGTAATGTGCGTATTTTAATGAAATATTTTCCCACATCACATGGATGGAAATAATTAGAATGTTTCAAGTATTTTTTGCCCACATGAATTACAAAGTATATAATATAGAAGTAAAAAATTAATTTCTCAATGAATAAATTGAATATGAAGTTCCCATTGAACAACCAAGTGGGTTTCTACTTGATGTCGATGAAAACATTGTTTTTCAATTTAAGAACAAATTGTATGGTCTGAAACAATATCCTCGTTCATAGTATTCTAAGCATCAAAATTCTCTAATAATGATGTTTTTTTAATAATAAATGTTTTTAGAAAAATATATTTGAATTTTTTTAATGCCAAATAACTAATTTTAATTTTTTACATAGATGATATAATTATTTTTAGGGGTAGTAAAGATGTTTGTAAACCATTTTATAATTAAATGAAAAAGAATTTTGAAATTTCATTAATGGGATAATTAAATTTCTTCCTTGGTTTAAAAGTTCAACAAAAGTAAATATACATTCTAATATCTCATGAAAACTATGTCGGGTAATAATTTAAAAATTTTCTAGGGGAGAATCCAAATAAATTTATACTCTAATTTCTATGATCACAAATTTGCATCAAGAAGTTCCTGATAAAATTGTGAATCAGAAAGGCTTTTGAAAGATAATAAGGATTTTTCATTACCATAAATCCTTAATACATTATATTATTTATGATGTGACATTGATTTTAAAGTTCAAAGTAATCCAAATTAATCAAATATGCTGGAAGAAAATATAATTCTATGATATGTAAATGGAATAACATCACATGGGTTATTAAACAAAATAAATTGTGAGATGAAGTTTAATGGTTACAATGATGTCGATTATGTTGGATATTGTAATGAATGAAAAAAACATAAAGTGGAACATTTTTCTTCAGTGAAAGTTGTGTATGTGAGCATAATATCAAACCATGTTCTATAAAATTGAGCATATTGGAATATGAATATGTTGTGGCTACTCAATATTGAAATCAAATGTTGTGGATAAAAGTTCAGTTGATATATTTCAATGTAATATTTTCTAAACCATGGAAGATACTTTGTGATAATCAGAGTGTAATTAATTGGTCATGACCCATCCCTCAGGTCCCATTTCGTGACCACCCCAAGCCCACCTTCCATAGGCTAGAGGCTGGAGACTAGCACCAAAGGTGTATTCCAAAAAATTTGGGAAATAATTTCTATTATAACGTATTTCACACACAACCAAGCACACATCAAGATACATACTCAAGTAAACTGAATAGTAAACAGAGAGAGTAAAGTAAGTAAAAGGGGCCAGAGTACAAGCCCAACTGGAAAGTAAAAGGAAACTGAAAGTACAAGTGAACTATAACATCTCCTAGATCGTCCACCATATATCCTACCTGAAGGGTAGGTACTACTCCCGAATAGTCGTCTCTTCAGTTCACCTCATGTAACATCAAACTTTGTTCTACCTCTAGTCCAATTACTCTCGTCCTCAGTTAGCGTTGTCCATTGTCTACACCAAACACAACAGGGTGTGGGCATAACCCGTGCATGGGTGAGTATAATGATACTTAGTAAGGACCCTGAGACACTCAAGGTCTCACAAAAACCACAAAGGAAAAACGACAAAGCATGAAGTCAACTATCAACCCTACATAGGTATATTCCCGTAAATATACATAAGTTATCATGTATACCCATATCAATCAAGAAGATTCACAGATTCCAACTCAAAATATCAAAGATCAACTCTTTCAAAAAGGAAGGAATACCATGAAGGTAAGTACCACATAGGTACGCCACACAGAAGAATACCACCTAGGTATTACCACAAAGGAAAGTACCACAAGGTACACATTCAGCTCACACCAGGTATAACATAAGTACAACAATAGATATTGTTAGGCGTAACTACTGAATCATATTACTCTGCTAAGAGGCAGACCCACACAAGATCGGTTACTGCTAACCCACACAAGATCACTCAGTGCTGACCCACACAAGATTTCTATGTGATGACCCACATAGGATCGCTCGGTGCTGAACCACACAGGATCGCTCGGTGCTGACGCAGACATGATCGCTAGGTGTTGACCCGCACAGGATCGCTCAGTGCTGACCCCCATAGGACTGCTCAGTGTTGACCCACACATGATCGCTACATACTGACCCACATAAGATCGCTCGGTGCAGGCCCTCATAGGATCGCTCGGTGCTGACCCACAGTAGATCGCTATGTGTTGACCCACATAGGATCACTTGGTGCTGACCCACACAGGATCTCTAAGTGCTGACCCACACAGGATTGCTAGGTACGTCATCAGACCGCCACAAGATCTTAGTACATCTCCATTATGTCTTCAGACCCACACAGGATCCTATTACATCACCAGTACGTCGTCATACCCATATATAATCTGAAAATATCTCTAGTACACCATAATTCTTCATGTCATAGCCATCTACTGGGTTCCCACACTATGCTCGCTTGTCTCTATAAGGGTTCGCTCCACAAGCCTCTGGTCGATACTTCAACTACCACGAAGTATCAAGAAGATGTATCTCAAAGGGCCCTCATGTCATAAGAGTTTGAATTCAATAGACGGTGTGTCAATCAGACACCTCGTCTGTATGTTATTATCCTTTTAGTCCTGTGGGCCCAGTTGGATTTGTGATCGATCCAACCCAACTATACTCAAACTTTACCCAAAAATCTAGCGGGGTATAATCAAAGTAAAATCTTTATCCAAGGTGTCTAGCACCTTTGAATATTCTTCAAACAGACGTTGGGTGCCAATGTTATGGCCAAAAGAGCGTAAATAGGTCGTAGTGGGTTTGCGTCTGGTCCGACCCGGCTCACAGCAGCCTACACCGACCCGGTTTGGATCGACTCGGCCCGACCTGCTGGGTCCGGCCCGGCCGGCGCTGGGCAGCGTGGAGGCCACGGGTTCCGTAGGGTGGCACAGGTTGCAAAACAGCATGGGCCACGGGGCAACACGAGGTCACGGGTGCCGCGGAGCGGTGAAGGCCATGAGCGCCGCAGGGCGGCGGAGAGCCGCTGAAGGCCACGAGACTGCGACGTCGCTTGGCGAGGCCGCCGGAGGCTGAAGGTTGGCATTACCATTTCCCCACGAGGACAGAGGCCGCATGACAAAGAGTGTTGTGGGGTGGCACTATTGTGTTGTCACCTTGGTCGCGGCTGGCAATGTGCCAGCCAACGCATCCTTTCATCACCATGGCACAAACTTTCCTTCTTCCATCGTGAAGGATACACCATTGAAAAAGAATGGCGGAGGGGTCATGCCTTGTTTTCCTCCCCACCCTCCATGTTAGATTGGTATCAAGCATTCCAACAAGAACTTCAATGAAGAACATCAAACCCTAACCTCCCGAAATGATCATTCCCAAACATGCAAAAATAAATCTCCCGCGGATCAACTAGTTAAAGAGTTGATTTGCATTAATTATTTAGAAGTTGGAAAATGGGAAATGATAATCACATAAAAAATAAACCCCCACCCTTAAGGGTTGTTGACAGAGGTCAGGTGATGGAGACGGTGATGTCGAAGAGAGTCCCAACGATTGTCGCTTCTGCAGTTGGTTTGAACGTCGTCCATGATCTTCAATTTGGGAGTGTGTTGATCGCTGAAGAAGTTCATCATCAAAGAAGTTATTATTTATGAGATAATGATTCTTCTAATATCTCTCCAAATTCCAGTTTTCCAATTATTTTCCCAATTCCACTGAAAAGAAAAATAAATAAACAACATAAAATTAATAACTTAACATTTAATTTTATGTTTTCACATAAAATTAATTAGAAACATAACATTTAATTTTATGATAGAGCATAAAATTAATTGATAACTTAACATTTAATTTTTAGGTGGACACATAAAATTAATTGACGGATTTGAGAGGTTTCCTCCTCCCATTATGGGAGATTTGGGTGGTCCCCACCATTACACTTTGAAATAAAAAATGGAGGTTTTAGTTAGGGTGGTCCGCACCTCCATATGCCATGTAGAGATGTTAGATAGAAATAAAATAAAATATTATTTTATTTTATTTTTTAGTTCCACAAAAAAACCCAAAAACTGTATTTCAATATCGACCCACTACGGTCGAGGTGAAGGTCCCCTTAAGAGAATAACTGCACTGCGAGATCAACTGTGCCCTCAGATCTCAATTCCATGCACCGATTCAAATGTTACAAAAACCCGCTCGCACATTTACTGAACGTACCAGAAAAAAATGTTCAGAAATTCATTCTAGGAACTCTGGGCCTTGGAATCATGCATCATCAATTTGCGCGGACATGTAAAATTCCCAATTAATAAAAAAAATTACATGGAATTACTGGGTATTAACATTCTCCCCACATAAGTCATTTACTTCCTCGTAAGCCACAACTCAAAACTAGGAAAAAAAGTGGGGGTACTGAGCATGAATATGAGCCTCCAACTCCAATGTTCTCTCCTGGAGGTTCCTGTACTACCAACGAACGCGCACCAGAGGTATCGACTGCCCACTAATGACCCAATCCTATTGATCTTCAATATCAATTGGAACCTCCCTAAAATTTTAGACATCATCGACATCCAGATCTCCATGATCAACGATGTGAGAAGGTTCGTGCATGTATCTCCTCAGGTGGGATATGTGGAAGACGCCACGTACTCGATGCAACAGAGAAGGAAGAGGTAAGTGTTAATCCACCTCACCAACTATGTTAAGGACCAGTAAGGGTCAAATGAACCTCATATATAACTTACCGCCTCGACCAAATATATTCAAACCTCACCAGTGTGACACCCATAGAAAGACATGGTCACCATCCTCAAACTTTATAGGTCATTGTCTCTTTTCGGTAGTAGACTTCTGCCCTCTCTGTGCAGTCTTCATCAGCTCCTAGATGATTTGCACTTTCTCTGTGGTAGCTCAAACAATCTCTGGTCCCATGAGTGTTGACTCCCCGGGGTCAGTCCATCACAACAGTGATCAGATAGGTCACCCGTAAAACACCTCAAAAGGTACAATCCCAATATTTCAGTGATAGATAATGTTGTATGAAAACTAAATCAATGGAAACTAATCCTCCCACCCACGATCGAAGTCGAGGACACAATCACGCAATATGTCCTTGAGAGTCTGAATGGTCCGCTCACTATGGCCATCCATCTGAGGATAAAAGGTGGTGCTCAAACGAAACCGTGTTATGAAATCCTCTTTCAAACCCTTCCATAGCCAAGAAGTGAAAATTGTATCACCATCAGTGGCAATGGTTGAGGTTACTACATGTAGCCACACAAATCTCTTGCACATAAATGTGTCCCAAACTCTCTACTGAACCCAAATCTCTGATTGGTAGGATGTGGGATGACATGGTGAGTCTGTTGATGATCACCAAAATTTAGTCATGTCTCTTGGATGTAAGTGGATGTCCTATCACGAAATCCGTGGATATCCCATCCCACTTCCTCTCTAGGACCCCCAAAGGCTGAATCAAGCCTCTTAGTACCTGATGCTCCACCTTTACTTGCTGATAAGTGAGGCACTGAGAGACAAACTATGCTACCTCTTTTTTCTTTCTCGGACACCAGTGCTATCGTCGACGATCCGGGAAAATATCCACCACTCCAGGATGTACCGCTAGAGGTGATGTGTGGAAATCCTTCATCACTTCCTTCTGAAGTGACACTGGTACCATGGTACATAATCTGGAGAGGATGACGTGCTACCCACCTTCAAAAAATCCATCATGTGCCTGCCCCGTGGATATCTGTTCATGTAGAGCCTCATATTCAGTGTCCACATATTTCACCTCTATGACTCACTAATGAAGTGGGGGAGTGAATGTAAGAGACTAATGAAAAAATACTCTATCCTAATCCACGATGGATATCTGCAAAGAGGCCAGCTGCTCTATCGCCTTGCCTAGCAGTTGTATACAAGACCACCTGCTAATCTCATTTGCTATAACATTTCCCTTCCATAGAGTATAGACTATCTCGATTTCATTGTCCTAGTGGAACTCAATCCAACATCGTTGTCTGAAGTTCAGCTCCTTCTGAGAGAAGATATAATTGAGTCTCTTATGATTAGAAAAGACTATAAAACATTCACCCATCAGATAGTGTCACCACATATTCCAGGTGAATACCATTGCTGATAACTCCATGTCATGGGTAGAATAGTTCTTCTCATGGTGTCTCAGCTTTCGAGAACCATATGAGATCACTAATCACTCCTTCATCATGACACATCTGAGCCTGATCCCTGATGCATCACAGTAGAATATGTACCCTGCAGCCTCCTCTAGAAGACTCAAGATGGGGGCACTAGTCAGCCTCTACCTCAGCTCCTAAAAACTCCTTTGGCATCTCTATGATCACCCGAAGGGTTTACCCTACTTCATAAATGCTGATAGAGGTGTCATAACTATGGAGAAATCTGTAAGAAATCTCCGATAGTATCCGACCAAACCTAGGAAACGTCGTACCTCTGTCACACTCCTAGGTGGCTCCCATGAAATTACCACCTCAATATTTGCTGGATCTACTACAACTCCATCCTTTGATATGACATATCATTGAAAGTGAACCTCACTGATCTAGAACTGGCACATTGAGAGCATACCATAAAGCTGGTGATCTCGGAGTGTGTCCAGTACTACCTACAAATGATAAGCATGATCCTCCTAAGTAGTTGAGTAGATCAGAATGTTTTTGATGAAGACAACTACAAAGATATCAAGGTATGGATGAAATTTTTGTTCATGAGTCCCATGAACACTGTAAGACCAATGGTTACACCAAATGGAATAACCAATAAATCATAGTGGACGTACCAACATCTGACAGACATCTTCTATACATCCTCATTTCTCACTCTAAGCTGGTGATAGCCTGATCTAAGGTATATCTTTGAGAACCATTGTGCTCCATTCAGCTTATCAAAGAGGTCGTCAAACCTCAGAAGTGGGTACTTGTTTTTCATGGACACCTGGTTTAGGAACCGATAATCGACACAAAGCCCCAAGTTCCAATCCCTGTTCGTGGCGAACAAAATTGTGGATACCTAATGAGAAACACCGGGCCGAATGAATCCCTTTCCCTGTAAGTACTCTAGCAGTACTCGCAGCTCACGAAGCTCCGCATGAGCTATCTGATATGCTGGTGTAGTTATCGGTGACATATCCGGGTAGAAGTCAATGTAATAGTCCACCTCTCAGAGAGGATGTAGAACTGGAATATCATCAGGGAAGACATCCACGTACTGGTCCACCACTACAGGATAGGTCGGACTTTCAATATCAATAGCTCTGAGGGTAAGGCTAGCCAACTAATGAATGATCGGCTGTACCCTCCACCGGGTAAGTCCATCTTGTCCTGCAGAGGCTTCCTTATCTCCGGTGAATGTAAAACTAGTCCCATATGTGTGGACACACCACACTTTATGCCTAATACAGTCAATCTGAACATGGACTATAGATAACCAGCCCATACCAAAGATGATGTCGTAAGGCCTCAATGCTGCTCATGGATATCCAAAACGAAGCTCTCACCTACTAGAGTAATATCTCTCTACTAGCACGAGTGCATAATTTTCTAATCCCCTCCCGTAGGAGTGTTTAGATGTAAGAATCGAGCCAACAAATCTTCAAAAATTTCGAAGATCCGAATTAGGGCAGTGGAAAAAAAAAGCATGACTAACACATGTGTCTATAGGTACTTCATATAAGGTGGAGTAGACACAGATAATACCATGTATCATCTCTAAAGCACCATTTTCATAAACCTCAGCTACCTGAAGCGGAGCTCTCCCTTTTCCTCATACTCCCTATGGTAGGGGTGGACCACCTGGTGGTGGTGGCGATAACATCTCGAATCGTCACCCACCGCCAGGTACACGACCAGATCCTATGCCACGTTGGACTGCTCCCTGCGGACCACCTCGATCGAATCTCTATATCTGCCTAGGTGGTCCTTCGACCGTCTGTTGATCAGTTGTATGGTGGGTCAGACAGTCACAAGCCATGTGACCTTGCCCGCTGAATGCATAACACTACCCTTTCCTGGAATTACTATCTCTGCCTCAGGGTTCTCGCACAACTGACCATGAATCCTACAGTCATCCACCTATAGGTTTGGTCCTCTTGGATCTCTATTACATCTGTTTGCTTAATGCTATAGAAGACTCCACTACATGACGAATGGTGGTGGGTCTTGGTGCTGGTGACTGCTCAGCAAGGAAACTCTTTACTATGAGGGCTCTCTCAAATACCCCCGCCTACGTCAAGATGAAGAGTGAGATCATCAAATCCCTGATATCCCACTTGAGTCCCTGCTCGAAGTTCTGATCCCTGATTAATGGATCCCAAACCATATCAGTGGAGTAGCGTGAGAGGTCGGTGAACCATGATAAATACTGACCCACAATCATACTGCCCTGTAGCATATGATGTAGCTCATATATGTGCAATGTGGGATGTGTCGTTGGAACAAACTATGCCCAAAATAGGATCTCAAAGTCTGTCCAGATAAGCGTTACCACATTGTGTACCTAGAGCATCATGCTCCAGCATCTTCCTGCTTCTGCCTGTAGAAGCATGGCTACATGGATCACCATGAGATCAGTTGGTGTCCTTACCAGTCGGAAAACTCTCTCCATGGCCTCCAACCAATCCTCAGCTGCCTGTGGGTCTATATCTCCCTGGAACCTGGGTGGCCTCTGGCACTGGAACTAATGCAATGCACCCAAGTGGTGTGGACCTTAGGCTGCTAGGACTAGTGAAATCGGTGGACAAGCAGGTAATGGTACCGCTGGTGCCTCTACCGGAAGAGGTCCCTACACCGAGGCGTCATCACTCAGTGCGCTATTAGTGCATACTATATCTGAAACCCTACATGGTTGTCTACGTGGAGGCATCCTGAAAAGAAATAGGTGTGCCATGGTCAAATTGTTATACCTAGTGAGCTGTATCAAAGAGATTAAAATGAAAACTATTCAAAACACACATGCAATCAGTGTTTTCATGCACTGAGTATGAAATCAGAATTCATGGTCCTGGTGTATGGATACGTCTGCCACCACCCCAACACTGGATTCCCAAAACTGATATCCACAATCAATACATTCAACACTATTATCGTTAAAAAAATAATTAGAGTCATATGTTCTATGATAGAACAGACTCATCTGATAACAATTTTTCACAACACGTCTGTCGGGGCCCATGCCGTGACTATCCCATGTCCGCCTTCCATAGGCCAGGGGCTAGCGACTAGCACCGAAGGCGTATTCCCTAAAACTGGGAAGGAATTTCCTTAATAACCTGTAATACACACAACCAAGCACACAGAAAGATATGAACTCAACTAAACTTAATATTAAACAGAGTAAGTACCGTAAGTTAAGAGGCCAGAATAGAAGCCCAACTGGAATGTACAAGGAAACTGAATGTACAAGTGAACTGAAACAGCTCCTGGATCGTCCACCACGAATCCTACCTTTAGTTCTGGTACTCTCTTCCTCCATCATCATTGTCTGTCCTCTACACTAATCACAATAGGGTGTGGGTATAACCCAAGCAGGGGGTAGTATAACGATACACAGTAAGGACCCCGAGACCCTCAGGGTATCACAAAATCAACCAAGGATAAACCACAAATCATGATGTCAACTGTCAACCCTAGATAGTTATATGCCCATACATATACCTAAGTTATCATGTATACCCATCGCAATCATGAGGAATCAAAAAAGTCAAAATCAAAAGCTAAAAGCTAAATTATTCCACAAAGGAAGGAATACCATAAAGGTGAGTACCACATAGGTACGCCACATATAAGAATACAACCAAGGTATTACTACGAAGGAAAGTACCACAAGGTACATACTCAGCTCACACCATGTATAACATAAGTACAATAGTTGAGATGATTAGATATAACTACTGAATCATCTAACTCTGTTAAGAGGCAGACCCAAATAGGATCACTTAGTGCTGACCCACACAGGATCACTCAGTACTGACCCACATTGGATCTCTAGGTTCTGTCCCTCATAGGATCGCTCGGTGTAATCCCAAACAGGATCACTCGGTGTTGACCCACACAAGATCGCTCAGTGCTGACCCACACAGGATCGCTCGGTGCTAACCCACATATGATTGCTAGGTATGTCGTCAAACACACACTAGATTCTAGTACATCTCCAGTACATCGTCAGACCCACATATGATTCTAGTAAATCTCCAGTACGTTGTCATATCCACACAAGATCCAAGTACATCTTCAGTACATCGTCTTTATTCACATCACAGCTAGCTACTGGGTTCCCGCACTACACTCGCTTGTCTCTGAGAGGGTCTGATCCATAATCCTATGGTTGATACTCCAACTTCCGTGAAGTCTCATGAAGAAGTGTCTCAATGGACCGCGATGTCATAGGGATTTCAACTCAATAGATGACACATCAATCAGACGCCCTATCTGTATGTTATTAGCCTTTTATTCCTAAGGGCCCGATTGGATTCAGGCTCGATCCAACCCGACCATACTCCAACTTTACCTAAATCCCTAGTGGGGTATACTCAAGGGATCTTCTCACTCAAGGGTTTCCATTTCCATTCATAGTTATTCAAACTGACTTCGGGAGGAAAAGATATGCCAAAAGAGCGTAAATGGGTCGTAGTGGGACCTGGTCTGGTCCGACCTGGCCCGACCCAGCCTGGGCCAAGCCGGTTTTGGTTGACCTGGCCCGACCCACTGGGTTAGGCCTTGTCTGGCAGTGCGGGTGGCCATGGGGTGGTGGATGCCTCAGTGTGGCGCACAACAGTGGGTGCCGCCGAGTGCCGCGAGGCCATGAAGGCAAAAAATCGGTGGAGGATGCGGGTGGCGTGGTGCGGCAGAGGGCCGCAGAGGGCCGCGAGGCAGCGGGGTGAAGCGATGAGGCCGTGGGAGGCCACGTGCGGCTCGGGACCGCAAGGGTTGAGGCCATGGGCAGTGGAGCACCGTAGGGCAGCGCTATTATATTTTTTCCTTCGTCGCGGCAGTTTATGTGTGAGCCGCCACATCCATTCATCATCAGGGCACAAAGTTCCCTTCTTCCATATCGAATGATACACAATTCAAGAAGAATGGTGGTGGTTCCGGGCCATCTTTTTGTGGACCGAAACCTCCACGTTAGAGTCGTAGCAAGCGACTCAACAATAAATTGATTGAATAACATCAAACTCTAACCTCTTGCAATGATCATTACCAAACCCGCAAAAAGAAATCACCCGCGGAACAACTAGTTAGAGAGTTTATCCACATTTTTTGTTTAGAAAGGAGGAACATGGGAAATGATAATCACATAGAAAATAAACCCCTACCTTAGTGGTTTGTTGATGGAGGTCACGAGATAGAAACATTGAAGGCGAAGAGACTGCCAACGATCGTCCCTTCCACAGTTGGTTTGAACGTAATTTTTGTTCTTCAATTCCGAAGTGTGTTCTCCATTGAAGATGGTCATCATTGAAGAAGTTCGTCTTTGGGGGAGAACGATTCCTCCAAGATCTCTCCCAATTCTCTTTTTCAAATTCTTTTAGCAATTCAACCAAAAATAAAAAGAAATAGCCAATATAAAATTAATAACATAACATTTGATTTTATGTTGAAACATAAAATTAATTGGTAACATAACATTTAATTTTATTTTGACACATAAAATTAATTGATAACTTAACATATAATTTTTATGTTGAAACATAATATTAATTTAGGGAGTTGAGAGGTTTCCTCCCCCCATTATGAGGGATTCATGTGGTCCCTACCACCAAACATTGAATTCATAACTGGAGGTTTTAGTTCGCGTGGTCCCTACCTCCATAATCCATGTAGAGAGGTTTACTATAAATAAAATAAATGTTTATTTTATTTTATTTTTCACTTCCATGAAAAACACCAAAAACTATTCTTCACTCTCGACTCACTATGGTCGAGGTAAAGGTCCCCATAAGGGAATACCGGCACTACGAGTTTGGCGGTCCCCACAAACCTCAATTCCAACCACCGGTTCAAAAGTTACAAAAACCTGCTCGCACGTTTACTAGAAGTACCCGAAAAAAAAAGTTCAGAAATTCATACTGGGAACTCCGCGCCTTGGAATCACGCTCCGTATCTTTTTGAGGACTCGTAAAATTCCTATTTAAAAAAAATTACATGGAATTTTAGGGTCTTTACAAATCATTCTAAATAACATTTCAAACATTATTTTTTGAAAAAATTGATATAATGTTTCACTTTATAAAATAGTAACATGTTACAAGAGATTTTTTATTGGAATATATCTCAAAAATATAAAAAATAGTTGATATACTCACAAAGATAATTCCAAAAAAATGGTTTCTTGAGTAGAGCCTATAAATTATTGTTCATCCTCCTCCAATTAATTCCTAATACTCAAAAATAATTCCCAACATTACATTGGATTATGATGAAAAAATGGAAGAGACCGTAACAAACTTGATAATTTTTTACTTATCTTTATTAAATGAATCTAAATATTTGAGTATGATACAGTAGGGGATAGAAAAAGGTAAGATAGAGAAAAATAAAAGTGATTGAGAATATGATAAAAGTGAGGGGGATTTTATCTTAACATGGATCTAAATTTTTTTTATCAATTCAAGATGAAATTATTTAAAAACATTACATTATCTAATAGTGTGGGGTTAGGAAACTCTCTTTTGAGAGTGGATGTTTTTTTGGTAAAAGACATAAAAAACATGAGTTGTTAACAAAATTTGTGTTGATAATATTTTTTTAGAATAGGAAAAGTTTCTTATGAGGGTTTTCATCAAATCCAAATGGGAAATATTGAATAACCACGGTGATGTTTTTATAATTTTTTTTGTATTTATTGAGACCTCTGATTTTTCTATAAGAATTTTATTTATTCTAGATTAGACCCATTCCATTGTAATGAGTTATCATATTCGATCTTTTGGTTGTTTAATGTCACTGGATACACATGAAAATATAGAGAAATTTTTTACCCTTAATGTTTTTTTCTCGACTTAGATTTTTGGACTAAGAACCACCAAAAGCAGAAGGGGTTAGAATGATTTAGCTGTTGATTGAATGAACCAACAGTCTCAGACCAACCTGTATGAAGTTCAAGATCCAGCAGACATGATTTTTTTTTGAAAATTATAATTTTCCGAGTGAAGGAGCCTTATTTTTTATATATTGTTTTGAAAAAAGATAGTGACTTCTGGAGTTAAAAGTATTCATATATTCTAAAAATTAATTAGAAAATTAATTTCTGTTTATTTAGATCTAAAAAATAATAAAGATTATCATTATAACCGATTTTGATGAAATAAAGGAATAATAAATATTATATCGATCCTAGAAGCCTAGAAAAGAAAATATTTGGTTTATAAGTTTCGAACTCAAATGTTTTAAGAAGGTGGAATGTGTAAAGTTGATAATTTTTGAATATTTGTATTTTTCCTCAGTGGATTCATCATCAGATGTAGAATATCATAATAATAATTCTATTGTTATGATGTTTTTGACTAGATTGGCTCTGAGGTGTAATATCAATCTGATAAGTAACATGATCCGATTTATCAAATGAATTTCTCACGAAGATAACATATCGGATGTATAACATCAGATTGATCAAAGTTGCTGATGTAAATACATGAAAATAATAATAGTTATGAAAACACCTAATGATTCTAAAATAGTTGTGTTTTCTTGATATGAAACCAAGGGAAAGTTAAATTTTATAATAAAAATATATTGTGACAGTAATAAATAATCTTATGAGGATGTTCATCATAATTAGCTGAGAAACAAAGGAAGATCATAAGGACTTGAGAAAGAAAGGATAATGATAATGTGATGAGAAGGGAAGACATATCATAATGAGTTGAGAAAAAAAGACATATCATAAAGATAATAGTAATCTGAGGTTGAGGAGTTGTATCAGACTGAAAAAAGTATGTTTTTTAGAAGAAGGATCTTGAATAAATATTTTGAAGGTTTCATGTAGTGAATGTTAAAATTTAAATGTGATTGTATTTCAATGTTTGTAAATTTTGTTAAGTACGAAAAGTTTTTTTGTTTTCCTTTTTGATTTTTTCAGTCCCCTATAAATAGAATCAAACTTAATTTTCATTTGTTACTTTTCATGTATGATGAAAATATAGAGCATTGAATAATTAAAGTGAATGTTTTTTCTTGATAGAGATCTCATTAAAAGATCAAACATCTATTCCTTTGTTTTACAAAACTGATAAACATCATTTTTATAATATTGTATTAATTTGATTAGACTGACTTTTTTAGCATATTTTGAGCAGTGGAGGTTGGGAAAAGAAATATCGTATTGAGTTGATCGTACTGAGTCAATCAGATGTGGATAATCAGACTGAACGTCCTTGGATTTATGGTCATCATCCCCAATTAGTTTTTTGGATAAAATTAAACAAAGTACATTTAATGATTTTTGGGTCAATTATTTAGTAATAAAACCTTTGAAATTGATGGGAGTTAGCATAATCCTTTTTATAGGGTGATAGATGGTGTCTAATACAAGTTTTCACAAGTTTTATTCAGTTGTTCATAATAATGAATTTCCCTAGACCCATGGGAGCATCTATGGAATAAAAATAGGCTCTCCTACAATGGAAATAATTTTTACATCCCATATACATTACATTCCTTCGTATTTTAGCATGCATAAGTGTTTTCAAAAAATTTATAAGGATATGAACTTTAATAGGTTATAGGTGTTGTGTTTCAAAAGTGTTGAAACATATAAAAAGTGAACAACTGATTCAACCCCACCATAGTTTGTCACCTACCATTTCATTTTTATGGGATTCATATGAAACCCGAACACTCTTTATACCTCCTTTAATCTCACAATCATCATTAATAGGTCCATTTATTGGAATTAAAAAAGAAATTAAAAGTTTTTCACCTTTGGATAAAGTTGGTATGTTACAACCATCCCTCTTTAAGACAAATTGTCTTTATGATTCCCTTCTGAGGGTAGTGGAATGCCATCTAATAAATGATACAGCCACTATGCACATATATTGGCCTATCGATCCCGGGTCTCATAATAACCTTGTCTATGCTACCATAGAACCTAGAACAAAGGAACTGACCTTCCTTATAGAACATTCATGCTAGAGAAAATGAGATGAATTAGATGTTCCTTGAAGGATGCATCATCTTCTAGATCAATATCATCAAGGTCAAATGAATGAGACATATTTGGATGATACTATCGAAGATGAGATACGTAGAAGATGCCGTTAATTTCCTAGTAACTATTAGGCAACAACAACTGATAGGCTACTATCCCAACACTCTCCATTGTATCAAAGAGACTAATATATTGAGGTGATAACTTGGAATGTATCTTGATTTGTTTATGACCCATTTTAGGTGATCTAATAATAATGACTCAATGTTCCACCCCAAATTCCAGAGGTATGTAGAAAACATCAGCATAATACTTCTTCCTAGACTGAGATGTATCAATATGCTTCTAAATAATCTGACCAAGATCTTAAGTATACTAAATAAGATTAGGACCCAATAAGGCAACCTCACCTACCTTAACCCAATATAAAGGTGAACGAAAAAATATATCACAGAGGTCCTTATATGGATCCACCTAAATCATACCATGAAATCTATTATTATAGGAACACTCATAAAGAGGAATAAGATTCTCCCAAGAACCACCAAAGTATAGGATACATGCCCAAAACATGTCATTTATCACCAAAATCATCCGCTCGGATTTCCCGTCGTTCTGAGGGTGATATTATGTATTCAAGAGCACCTGATAACCATATGAATTATACAACCCTTTCTGGAACTATGATGTGAAATGGGAATCTCTATTCGAAATGACAGAGTATGGAACACTATGAAGTCACATTATCTCTCATATTTATATTCTATCTAACTCATCAACAAAGTATATTTTCCAGATCAGAAATATATGAGTGAATTTGTTCAACCCTTAGACGATCACCTATACTACATCACTACCTCGAGGAGAACTTGGAAATCCTATAACAAAACCCATTGTGATTTTTTTCCACTTCCACTCTATAATGGAAAGAGGTTGTAGAATTTTGATAGGTAACTGGTGTTATACCTTTACTTGACAATAGGTGGAGCCCCGACTGATAAAGTTTGATAATCACCTCTTAATACCTATCGTGTAATGACCCAGACCTATCATGTCCATTCCTTTTAAAAAATATGGTGTTTGTGGTGTTCTAGGAGTTCAAGGTGACTTACTGTCAACTTTTTTCAAATTTTTCCTATTTTTTAAAAAGTGTTTCCATGATGGTAGGTCATCTATCAGTTGGTTGAATAATGTTTCCATATTATTAGGTCATCTATCGATAGGTTGGAAAGTGTTTCTTGGACCAGTAGGTAATCTATCAATAGACTAAACATTGTTTCTAGGATATTAGGTTATCTATTGGTAGGTTTAATAGTGTTTCCATGGCTACTAGGTCATCTATCTGCTGGTTGAATAGTGTTTTCAATACAGTAGATCATATATCGGTAGGTTGAATAGTGTTTCCAAGATTGGTTGGTCATCTACCAGAAAGTTGAACAGTGTTTCCATTATATTATGTCATCTATAGGTAGGTAGAACAATGCTTCCATGATTTTTAGGACATCTATCTCTAGGTTAAACAACATTTCTAGAATGTTAGGTCATCTATAGGTAGGTTGAACAGTGTTTCTAGGATGGTAGGTCGTCTATCAGTAGGTTGAGCAGTGTTACCAAGACTATTAAGTCATATATCGGTAAGTTGAATAGTGTTTCTAGGATGGTATCTTATCTATCAGTATATTGAAATGTGTTTCTTGGTCTGATATGTCATCTATTAGTAAGTCAAACAATGTTTCTAGGATAGTAGGTCATCTATCAGTAGGTGTACATTATTTCCAGCTTCCTATAGTTTCACCCATATGAAATAATCTTTGACATAAAATTCATTCAGAGCCTTATTTTATGGTATTTAAGGCCATTTTAGTCCCATAACTCCTATTTATATTATCTTAAGTGTCCTTGTTTTTTTACTCATTCAAAAGGCATAATCTCGACCAGATTTTCCATTAATGGGAAATCCAAACTATTTCTCTTTTTAGAATTTCAAAAAATTGAGATACGTTCCACCATTATTATTTCTTCTTATTTTATTTAGTATAGTATACCTAGAGTTCTTCCTCCCATAAGATCTATGAAACCAAACTGCAATCCTCAGGTCATTTTCCCATGGATTTTTCCTAATGCACAGGCACACCCAATTTTGGTGCTACCAGGAAGTATCGATCTGTCATCTGCATAAGGTATATTATTACTAAATTTTACTAGGTTCCTTAATAGGTTTCCTATATTTATCCTTTACTTGTTATGTAATGTGATTTACATGTTTTTTATAGAGCTTTCCTTGGTGATGTTTGATGAGGTTGTGTCACGACATCCTCGGGTGGATGAATTCGTTGAGGTAGATGTGATTGTGATTTGTTTTGTTAGCCCATTCTCATTCAAAGATCATTGGAAACCTTGTTATGTAAGGGATTCTTAGATTATCTATTCTACTTATGTGTAGTTGTAGAGTTATAATGATTAATCCCACTAGATCCCATTGAAATCGTCAATATAAATATTTTAATTGGATTATATAATTTGTATCGTTTTCATAACGATATTATTACCTCTTGATTCTATATATAGTATGAGATCTATGTCTTTCTTTTTTAGCATGTCATTCATGATAGAAACTAGTAAATTGCATAAATCAGAGATTAATTGTAAATTTATTGGATAAATAAACCAATATACAGGAGAATGAATCTAGTTGTTGTGGTTTTGATTAGATGATAATCAAATAGATATAGTTATACAAGTTTAATTGAATCAATTAATTTATTATAAAATAATGAACCTTTTTGTGTTAAATTTTATGTTTTATAGGGTCTGATTTACCCAATTACTTGTAAAATCCATTCCCTCTATGCTTTAGAGATGTGATTACTCATTCTATGGGAAGGCTGAATGCCTTATTGGGGGACAAGATCCCAATTCCTATGAAGTTTATTTTGTACTGCATGTGTTATAGAGTGAGCCTGTTAAGGATTATCATGGAGATATATTATGGTATGTGGGTGTAGGGAGGCCCATTGGATGTGGAATCAATTGAAATCTAGAGTGATGAGATGCATTAGTTTATGCATGTGGGTGTGAGGGAGGACACTGGGGTTCATGGAACAGGTTGAATCTATGCTTACATGTTGATGTGAATGTAGATACAATGGAATATATAGTATTTTTATCTTCTTTAATTTACCCACTTCTTGTGGTAGCTGGCCTTTCTTACCATAAATAGGTGAAGATGTGTGGGGTATTCCATGTTTTTTCCCTGTTTATATTCTCAAGGATGGATGGTTATACGCTCCTAATATAGGTGAAAAAGACTAGATGTGTAGTTCATCTCTCACTGTGTTGAGTCCCTTTTATTTTGTAGACTAGAACTCATTTTTCGAATTCCTGAGATTATGGATGGTAATTATTTAATAATAAATTGTTTAATGATTTAATATTTAACCCATGGGGTTGGATCTTACTATTATGCAATGCTGAGGCTGTGACTTTGATAATCCATTGAATCTGTTTGGTTAGGCCTCGATGGGCAAGGATTTTGGTTGGATTGACAATTAAATGTAATGTGTAATTGATAGTGGTTAATTAATGAATACAGAATTAAATAACAAAATTTAAAACTGATAAAAATTTATAAAGTTACATAATATAACTATTTAAATGGTTTCTTGCTAATATGATATCTAGTTTTAGTAGTGGTAGTCGAGATTCCATGAGACATTAGTTGCATTTGACTCTAATACTTGGTTTTTCCCATATTGTGGTTGTGAGACATATTTTATCATATACATTTGTGTTTTTATATGATACCCCTCCCTATCAGTTAGGGAGACTGAAACACTTGTGATTATTATCCCTGGGGGTGTTTTATCCAACATCCTAGTGGAAGGATGGATGGCTAAACACCCCCTTTAGCCACATTCTCTTCCCTTGGTTGTTAATTGTGTTGGTATTCACAATAGTTGGTTTTACCCATATATGTGTGTTGAGGGATGTAATGGATTGTGGATATTTCACACACATGTATAATTGATATTGTTACCTATTTACTACTATAGGTATAATGTTTATAGGCTTTGATGGATTGAGGATCCTTACTTGGATTTGGAGATGTAGTGGCATAATGTATAATAATCAATGTATGATTCACATTATGCAGGACGTGGTGGATCCTGGTATCTACCTGAATAATTTTGGTTATGTGGTTATGGTGGTGGGTTTCATGAGGTGAATAATGTGGTGCTTTGCCTAGGTTTCGTCGTGCAAGTCTATTTGGATAGTAATTCTTAGGATGTGCGATGTTTAAAAAAAGAGAAAAAATAGTGGGGAAGTAGTGGAAGGGTATCCTTGATATTATTTATTCTATTCTATACTATTCTATGATATACATGGTGATAGTATCCATGGTTAGTCCAGAATAGTAGTATACCTAGCTGGGTGGCAAGTTTGTTCCACATGTTGTTCACTATGATTTAACATGATTTCATTAATTTTTCCTGAGAGGCTCTAGAGAGGATCTTACTCGTTATAATTTCATACACACCCTTTGTTATATAAACTTTTTTCAGGAATATTTAATGTAACTTATGGAGAAGTTGGTCAGTGACTTGGTTCTTTGTCTTCTAGAAGAAGAACTTCGGTTTGAGGTTTTCTATGATGATTTATGTCTGGGATTAGGCTGTGTTATGATGTAGTAAAGATATTGGTTTCTTATGGGTCGTGGTAGTTATGTATTTATGATTGTAATTACTCTACCCACAATATTGAGTTAACAACAGTGGTGTTTTCCATGAATTTGTAGAGACATTACATCATTGGTGAGTGTTTTGTGGTCTTCACCGATCATAAGAGCATGAGGTATGTTTTCTCCCATCATGAATTGAACTTGTGACAATGTCAGTGGATGGAGATATTACAGGATTAAGACTTAAAAGTTTTTTATACACATTTAATAGGGAATTTTCTAGTCGATGTGTTGGGTAGGATGTTGCATAGTGATGTAGTATGTGAAATTGGTGATTCTTGGAGGGTGATGGAAGAACTCTAAGAATTACATCTGGAAAAGGGAGTATTTGGGGGAAGTTGTATTATTTTTCAGATAATCGTGCAGTTATATATAGTGAATTAAGTGGAGGAATGTTAGATGGGGGATCATGTAGTTGAGGTCTGGAGAGAATGAGTTATTTGTGGTGAGGCCCATAATGGTTTTTAAGAGGATGAACAACACCATGTGTTTTTTGAGAGGTGTTTGTTGTTCTTTATCATCACATGAGATGGTTCTCATAGAGTTCCATAATTCATATTTATTGGTATATCCTGGCATAAAAACAATGTACTGAGATTTGAGGAGTTAAATTTGGTGTCTTGGGTTGAAACATTTAGTTATAGAGTTTGTGTCTCAATGCATAGTCTTCTAGAATGTGAATGACAAGAATCTGGTTCCTGATGGTCTTCTCCATCCATTAGATGTTCCTAAGTGGAAGTGGGAGGAAATATCTATGGTCGTTTATACTTGTTTACGCCTAGATCTGGGTGGCTATGATGCTCTATGGGAAGTATTAGACAATTTTATTAAATCATCACAATTTATAGAAGTCAAGGAGTCGAGCTCAGAAGATTTTTTTTCAAGGAAATATGTGGAAGATATGGTGAGACTCTAATTAGAACCAAGGACAATCATTTTTTATCGAGATCCTCATTTTACCTCTATGGTGTACATATTTCTATAGCATTGTTTTTGTTCTATGATATTCTATAGAACTTCTTTTCATCTATAGACAAATGATGAAATAGAACATACCATCCAGACTCTTGAAGACAAGTTGTGCTCCTGAATCTTATATTTCGGAGGTTCATATATGAGGCCCTTAACCATGGTAGAGTTTTTTACAATATTAGTTTTGACTCCACCTTCATTATGGTGCAATTTTAATCCTTGTATGGATGACCATGCCATTCTTTGTTTTGTTGGACTGGGGTTAGAGAGTTATAAATTCTAAAGCTGTTACTGGTACAAAACATGACTGAGATGGTTTAGGTGAATCGTGAGAGGATCAAGGTAGCACATGATCATAAAAAATAATATCATGATCATAAGAGGAGACCTCTGGAGTTCAATTTTGGGGATTAAGTATAATTTATGGTTACTCCACATCGTAGGAAGTGAATTTTTGGTCGTGGGACAATGATTTTACCATGGTTTCTGGACCATTGATGTATTGTATCATGTTAGAGTCATAGGCTATCAGGTAGCACTTCCCCCACATATGTTCATGATACATGATGTTTTTCCCATGTTGCAGCTTCGTTGTTATCTTCATGTCAACTCTAATGTCATCTATTGGGGTGAGATCGATGATGATGATGATCTCTCTTTGGAGCGGCATGTAGAGATCTAGAAACTCAAAGAGAAAGTTCTACACGGGCATGGTATCCCCCCAATTCATGTCTTGTGGTGTTATGGAGGCATGTAAAATAGTACATGGGAATATGAGTCGCAAATATGTGCTCATTACCACAAGATGTCTGTTTTTTATCTCTTCTATTTTAAGGTTGGTTATTTTGTGGTTGTATACCCTTTCCGTTTATGATATGGATTTCTCTTGTTGATTGGTTTTTCTTGTTCTATTTTTTGAGGTATCCCGCCTAATATAGTGTTTAAAAGATTTTTGTGGTTATTGTGTGGTTTCATGTTGTTATTTTTATGATGCTGTTGAACTCCGGTTGTGGAGAGAGACTTGATAGGTATCTCCCTTTGTGGATGTTCCGATGACACCTTTTATGTTTTCTCTCTAGGTTGGTTTTGGATTATTGATGAAGATAATGTTTTGAGAGGTATATGATGTAATGGGTTGACCATTTCTTGTAATTAAATTGTAGAAATATGGTGTTTGTGGCTTTTTGTGAGGTCAAGGTGGCTTATTTCTAACACTTTGAAAAACATTCATGTTCTTTGAGCAGTGTTTTTATGATATTAGGTCATCTATCGGTAGGTAGAATAGTGTTCATAGGATGGTAAGTCATCTATCTATCAGTTTTATAGTATCTCCAGGACTAATAGGTCATTTATCAGTAGGTTTAATGGTGTTTCTTGGATGTTAGGTCATTTATTGGTAGTTTGAATACTGTTTCTAGGACTAGTAGGTCATCTATCAATAGGATGAACAATGTTTGTAGAATTGTAGGTCATCTATCGGTAGGTTGAACAGTGTTTCCAGAACTAGTAGGTCATATATCAGAAGGTTGAATAGTGTTTCCAGAATGATATGTTATCTTTTCGTAGGATAAAAAATTTTTCCAGGACTGGTAGGTTATCTATCGGTAGGTTGAACAGTGTTTTTAGGATGGTAGGTCATCCATCAGAAGGTTGAATAGTGTTTCTAGGAAGATATGACATCTCTTGGTAGCTTAAAAAGTTTTTGCGGGACTAGTAGTCCATATATCAGCAGATTTAATAGTTTATCTAGGATGGTACGTAATATATTAGTTATATTAATAGTGTTTCCAGGACCAGTAGGTCATCTCTCCATAGGTTAGACAACATTTACAAGACAGTAGGTCTCATATTTATAGTTGTAAAGTATTTATAGCTTCCAATAGTTTCACCCCATTGATGTTATATTTGATGTAAAATTAATTCAGATACATTTTTAAGTGATTTAAGTCCAATTAAAAGCATATCATATTTTAAATTTTCATAAGGTTCAGAGTGTCGTTACTTGATCAAAAAATGCAATCTCGACTAGATCTGTCTTTAATTGAAAATCTAAAATACAACTCCATCTAGATTTCCAAAAGTCCATGATACCTTCTTCCCCTGTTCTTCCTTCTAATTTTTTTGGTACAAAACACCCATAGTTATTCCTACCACATTAGTTGTGTGATTGAACTGAAACCCTCAGATCATTTTCCCTTGGAGGTTTTCTATTGTATTTGTACCCCCTGTTTTGGTGCAACTAGGAAGTGTTGATCCGTTTCAAATATAAGTTCTATTCTTCCTCTATTTTAATGGTTTCTTGCTCTCTTTTATATTGTTCTCATTTCAATGTTATGATATTTTATATTCATGATTATAATGAATCTTTCTTGGGATTTGGTTGAAGAGGTTGTGTCTCTGCATCCTTGGGATAATGCAGTCATTGAGGAAGAGCTTATTATGATCTATTGTGTTGGGTTGTTCTCATGAAAACAAGGTTAGAAACATTATGAGGTATCAAATTCAAAGATTATATATTCTATTTATGTGCATTTATAGAGTTATCATTATTTATCCCACTTGATCATAATGGAATTGAAAAAATAAATTTCGTAACCAGATTAAAGAATTGGTATTGTCAGAATAGAAATTTCTTGCCTCTTAATTTTGGTTGATAGTTTGAGATCTATGAATTTATTATTTCAAATGTTGTTTTTATAGAAATTGGTAAATAATGTAAATATGAGAATAATTGTAAATTTATTGGGTAAATAAATAAATATTCATGTTAATAAATCTAATTGTTCTGGCTGCAATTTGATAATAACCAAATGGATGTAGTTATGTATGTATCATTGAATTATATAATTCAAGATGGAATAAAGAACCTATTTTGGATTAAATGTTATGTCTTATGGGGTCTTACCTACCAACTTACATGTTATGGCCAACAACCTTATTCTTAGGATATTTGAGTTGTCATTATTTGTGAAGTCTGAATGCCTTATTTAGGTCCAAGAGACAAATTTCTTTATTGTTTATTTCCTACTACTTGTGTTGTGGTGTTATCCTGGGATCAATAAGCCTATAGTGCTATAGTGGTATATGGGGGAAGGGAGGCCTAGAGACTGTGGTATCTTTTATGCCTATAGTGGTGAGATGTATTAGTTTATGTTTGAGGGTGTCAGGTAGGACAACGAGGATGATGGAATGGGATGAATATGGGATTACCAGTTGATGTGAAAGTGGTTGTTGTTGACTATGTGGGTTCATTATATTCTTTAAATTTCCCACTATATGAGGTTTATTTTATTTCTTACCCTAATATGAAAAAGGTGAAGATGAATGAGGTATACCATGTGATTTCTGTGTTTATCTTCTCAGTGATGGATACGTTTACTCTCCTACTATAGGTGGTAAATAATCAACACGTATTTCATCTACTCACTATATTGAGCCCTTTTTGTTTCGTATCTTATAATTATTTTATTTAATTCAAGGAATTATGAGAGGTGAATATTTTATTAATATATTATTGAATGAATGAATTTTTAACCCCTGAGGTTGGAGACTTATAGGATGCAATGTAAAGGTTGTGATTTTGAGAATCATTGTGATTTTGAGAAGCCATGGACTCGGTTCTGTTAGGCCAGGGGGCATGGATCTTGGATGGATTGATAATTAAATTTAATGTGCAATTGATACTGATTAATTAATGTTTAAATAATTAATTAAAATGAATTGATACTAATAAAAATGGATAAAGTAACATAATATAGCTCTTTAAATGGTTGTGTTCTTATAGGATATCTCGTCATTATAATGGCAGATGAGATTCCAAGAGATGTTAGCTTTTGTTGACTCTACAACTAGTTTTTTTCCATAGTATGGCTATGAGATAAATTATATCATTGAATTTTGTTATTCTATATGCTACCTCAACCAATTGGTTAGGGAAACTAACACCACGAGGACTCTGAGCCCTGGGGGTGTTTTCCCCAACATCCTAAAGTAATGATGGATGGATGAGTACCCCCTTTTACCACACTCTCTTCTATTGGTAGTTACATGTGATGGTATGAATGTAAGTTAGTTTTCCCCATATATGTGTGTAAAGGGATGTAACAGATTTCTGATATTGTAAAAACTTGTATTCAAGATGTAGTTTTCTACAAACTACTATTGCTATATCATGTATAGGATGTCATGGATTTAGGATCTTTACATGGTGTATGAGATGTAATGGATTAAGGTATAATTCCTGATGTATGATACATGTTATTTGGGGTGTTCTGGTTCCCGAGAACTAAAAGGTTACTTTTCGTAACATGGTTTAGGTGGTGAGTTGCATGAGGTGCACGTTATGGTGATTCGTATGTGCGTATGAGGGAAAGACTATTTAGAGAGTGATTATCATGACCTGTGATGTTGGTGAAAAGTGGAAAACCAATGGTAAAGTGTTAGTGGGGTACCCTTTATATTCTTAATTATGTTATATGATATTTTACGTGATACTTAGTGAGAGTTTCCATGGTGAGGCTGGGAACTCAGCATACATGGTTATGTGGTGAGTTAGTTTCAATTTTTGTTCAATGTTCTTTAGCATTATTTCGTTACTTTTGAATGAGAGGCTTTTGGGAAGATCCTACTAAAAATAATGTTAATCACACCCTACATTATATGAACTGATTTTCATGTCAGTTGGATCAGGTTGGAGATCATGCTGGTTACTACTATTTTGTGGGTTGCAGGAGTTGTTCGGGCTTTATCGTCACTACAATATTTACTTTTCCTTTTTTACTTATAGTTTTACCCTTTCAGTTTTAGTATTTTTTCATCACATTACATGTGTGTACATTAGATTTATTTTATATTGTAGTTTGAGAAGGATTTATTTGATGTCTATCTTATCTCTCCCTTTTGTAGGTGTTTTATTATAGGTTAATGCCTCCCATCAATGTTTTTACTATACCCCAAGTGCAAGTTCCAAACCCAGGTCCTACTATAGGGAAGAATTAGGGGTCCTTACCTATCTCCTCACATTCTTGTCCCATTAGGGGTACAATTTTTGGGGATGGGGTCGTGACATGGTCACCACTACTGATGATGCTTTTCAATGTACAACTTGGTAAGACCATGGTGAATTACACAAAAAGATGGACGAGATGACCTCATCAGCACTTTTTGTATATTAAAATGCACCCTAACACACCCAGGGTTGAGAAGAGCCTCACTACCATAAAAAACCCAACCAAAAGGTGGGTTCTCCCTCAGAATGAGGCCCAAAAAAATTGATACTTGACACATCATAACCCATCTAGAAGAGAATATGTCACTACCTGAGCTACTAATAATAGTTTCCCTTGTTGTTTCTGAACCTCTACATAATAGTAAAAAAATCCTTCATAATCCACTCATGGTTGACCTCTATGAAAAATTGTTTGTACATTTTCTTGATCACGGAATTAGCCACAACTTTACCCTTACTAGGGGGTATTGGAAAGTTGAATGTCAAATGATTGTAGGTATTCCAACAACCTGTAAAATCCCAGATATGATATGACCAAAGATGTAAACCATGATGATCCAAAAGTTGAGTTTACTGAGTTTCTCAAAATTATTGTTCTCTCTCAGTGGACTCAGCATGATCTCAAGATGGGGTTTACGGTCACTTATGGAGCCCAAATACACAAATATATCATCTACGAGAACTATTACAAAAGAATCAAGAATCTGGTAGAAAACAAGACCCATCTATTCTATAAAGTATGTAAGAGCGTTCATCAGACCAAAACTAATACCAAAACACTCATACAATCATTTCATTCTCTATTATTTTATTCAAGGTATGTATTGTTGTCTCACATAAACCTAATGATAGCCCAACCTCTAATAAATCTTAGAGAATGTTGTTTGTCCACATAGATGGTCGAATAGTTCATCTATATGAGGTAAAGGATACCTATTATTCACCGTAAGATGGTTCAAGAAGTGGTAATCCCCAAATAATATGAGGGTACCATCATCCTTTTTGTAAAAGGGACAGTTTAACCTCATAATGATGTGATGGGCCTCATAAAACCCTTATCATGTAATTCCTCAACCTACTTCGTGAGTTCCTGGAACTCTATTGGTGTCATCCTTTAAGGGGGAATGTACATTGGTGTCTCACCTAGAACTATCTATATATTGAACTAATCCTCTATCTCAATAGGTAAACTGAATAAATCATCTAGGAACACATTCCCAAAATGATCCACATGTTGAAGGAATTATACCAAATCCATTCCCTAATCTATCATAAAGAGACTAGTCGAGTGAGCTGTCACGCTGGCCAGCCCAGTACGCTTGGGTCTAGCTCAATCTTCATGGATATCCCACTCTCCCTTCTATACATATGTGATTCCATCAGGTGTAGTGAAATAAACCCAATATCGATAGTAATCCACTTGGGTATGATAACGAGAAAACCAATCCATGCCAAGAATGGCGCCAAATCTATTTAGGTCAAGGATAACATAACTACAGAAGAAATGACACCCACAGATCTCAAGGTTAACTCTCGAAATTGACGTATTTCCTCTTTTATGAACCCTTACATCATTTCTAGGAATGCGACGACACATAAGTAAATGATTACCAGACTAATTCTTCACACAAACATAGAATATATGAAAGAATGTGATTCAATTATATCAAAAAGGGATAAAAATAAGGTAAAAGATAAAATAATTGAACTTATAACTATATATGGACCTGGAATATAATCCTATGGTGGTTTTCATACTATATACATATGGTTGAAACCGTGGTTTTATGACACTACGAGATTATCTTGAGTAAACCCACTCTAGTAACGTTTTAGATCAAAGGCCTAAAGCCTTGGCCACGACCACCACTTCCTCAGACCAAATGACATGTAGAATACGAAATACTAACATGATGCTAATTATTAGATTGTTTACCTAATATAGGTTCTATTACATATCCCCTACCACTATAGGCTATAGGAAAATAATGATAAAATTATTAAAGATGACCCATCCTACTGTAAGCTCATCATTCTATTAGGTGCATCCTGTATTGAAGTTATATATGGCCTACCCTACCATAATAGTGAAATACTATGGGGAAATTGGTAAATATACCCTCGCTGGAACTGCCCCCACGTTCACCATCATAACCGGGATTTATACTTTTAGAATAACTATCATCCTGTAACAAAATAAAATTGCCCTGGATCACATTGCTAGCTTCTATGAGATTCAACTCCGTAATTAACTCATTCTTCACTATCTCTATAATGATCATCAAACATAATTCATTCACCATGTAGTATATTGAATGAAAAATCCCATCCTCAAAGATCCTCGTAGTCATTAACTCACCACTATTCATAGATACAGAAATATGATGATGCTTGGTGAAGTGATCAAAGTAATAAAGAATTCTCATAGTGCTCTGCTAATGATACATTAACTCCCTAGTGTGATTCACTCTTAGAGTCTAATGTAATAAATGATCATATAAAACCATCTGGAAGTATTTATAAACCATGTATCAATAATTATGTGGCTGAGAAATGACACCCCCCAAATGCTTAGTAGATTTAGGAAACATGTTGGTAGTGAGCTTGATTCTTCACTTTAGAGGAATTTCAATATGGTTGCAGATTGATACTATAGACTCTAACCATGAATCTGCATCATGTGGTCCACCGTCCCCATTGATGGTGGGAGGATGATAATGATTAATGTATTATGCCGTCATTACCAACGTACTTGTAGTCCTAGATGAACCCTGAATAGGCTAAATAATACAGATAAATCTATCCATAAACAAAACATTAACTCCAAGTGGAAGATCATCAGGAGATTCCACTGGTGGAACTACATATTGTATAATGGGTGGCTCAGGGACCACAACCATTCTAGTGCTATCATCCCCAATATCTTAGAATAAAACATGAGCATGACATGGTGTAATACCACTATAATTTCCAATAATGCACACCTCACATAGAATTTATAACAAGTATGTGAATTAGATAATTAATTTTGTTAAAAATGATAGGTATATTGAATACCTATGCGAATAGCACAGATGACATCCAAATCCTAGATCAATACTTATATTAGAAGGAAAGACCATATAAGGATCACAAAAATGAAACTGATACATGACCTAACACCCATTTCTGAGTTAAATTCATGTTCAGGTCTCACATCCCCATTCATAAAATCCATTTCATTTTGAAAAGGTTGAATTCATTTTTAATTCCATTATCCATTTTATTACATTTTAAAAAAAAATTGAATTAAGTGAATCATAATTTCAATTTATAAGGTCCAATAAACCATATAAGTTGAAATTGGTTATCCACTTAACACAATTCATAACACACTCCTATATGATAAATTGTCACCAAACTATATTTTTAATTAATTAGGAACAAAAAGGATTAATGGAACATAGAACAATATAAATTACACATAAAACATGAAATGCACAATGAAATTAGATATATCATGGAAATATGCATGAAAAATCATTTCATATAGTTCCTAGTATGATGCATGCTTTTAATATTTCATTATCTCCCCAAGATGAATTAATAGAAACCATCATCTTAAATAGTTTCCATATAACAACAACATAACAAATTCTGCTACCCAACTATGAAGTTATATCAACTATAAATGAAATAATTAATAACACAATTTCCCAACTCATGTAATTTATATTTTTCCTATACATGAGTTATCTATATCCAACTATAGGATAGATTCCAAATTCCCTTATCATAATATCTTGATTAACCAAAAATGTATTTAAAATTAAAATGGTGCTTTGATGCCACTTTGTAACATCCTGACCCAGGTTCTACTTACTGGTGCCATAAGATAGTGTCCACATGGCCTCAAGAGCATCTCCCCAAATTCTAGAGGCTGCCAACGAGGAGCATGATTCTATGTTGTGTCCATGAGGAGACTTTTCCCTCATAAATCAAACAAAGAACAACGATAAAAATATAATAAATAGGGGAAATACATGTATAAGAATACATTAGAGGGAGTAATAAATTAATCCATGTATTAAGTAAAAAAATATTGTAATATGGATATCAATAATGAATACTAATGATTATTTCCATGTCATTATTCTATAAAAAGTATGAGTGTAGGGGAACAAGGGTACACGCATATACTACACGCTATCAAAAACTAAAAAGAGCAAAAAAAACTGATACAACCGTATCTCATGCATAGGTATTATCTTCTGACCCCAAACTCCATCCTATGGAATCATTTCAATCAAGATTCATAATAATCACACATCCCTTTACCAATACTGAAAATCCTAAATTCTAATCATGTAAATAATGACAGTCAAGTAGGGTATGATATATAAATATTATTTAGACGACACCCATAGTGTCTAGGAAAATCTACTTCATTTAACAGTTAAATTATAGTGTGACAATTTATAATAAAACATGATATTAAATAAATAAAATAATTGTATCTTGGTCTGATTTCTTAAACATACACACCTCCCATACTACCATCATCATCCTACTCTTTAATTCTAAAGAATGTTCCATTGCAAACATAATATGCATGTAAGGGGAAATAGTAAACAAGAAAAATTAAGAAAGCCATACCCCAAATCTTGTTCTTTGGATTGAGGTCTAATTCACATGCCATCATTCAAGTGTTATATTAAAAACAAGAAAAGAGCATCATATGTGTATAATAATTCTCATAATAATCATAAAGGATGCATCGAATATGAAAAAACAATAAATAAATCAATAAAATATAGTATAGAGTCTGTAGACTGTTGGAGATGACCATAAAAGAATCCCAAGGGTCTCTATGGGAACATCAAATCTAACCCAATACATCTGAGTCTGTCCAAGACAAACCATATGGAATCCCTTACATACTCAAGGCATGGTAAATCTGAGTTCATCCCAATTATCTCACATAATGATAAATTATATCACATGGCATGGTGTATCCGTCTTTCTAAATGGTTACATCCACTGTTTCCCCTATAGGTAACTGGTATAAGTCACGAGTATAAGAAACCACCTAGGAAGCCCACACCAGGAAATCCAAAGAATATTGTCCAGCGCATCATGTCGTAACCAACAGAGAACAGAAATTTCATCATGGAGTCCTTAATAAAGGACCATGTTCTCTATCAGACTGTATCAATTAAACCATGTATCCAAATCCAAAACAAAATATCATAATACAATTCATATATTTATTATTTCAATCCATCAAGGAGCATCTCGATTTAACTTGCTTACAATCTAATTATGCTATGGAACATTATCTAAAGAACAATAGAACAATTCATATAGTAAGTCATAAGGCATTAAATAATAGAAAATCACGGCTTGAGGCACAAAAATTGAAATAAAAGAATAGGTACATGGGATCAACAATAATCCAATCACATTTCATCAACTACATTTCAATTTCTCAAGGAATCAAGCATGACCAGGAATATCATTTCAATTCAATCCATTCACATATAATATGAAGCAATGATAGTAGAATGTTGCATAGAGTTCAAGAAAAATTTCATAGCATAAAATAAAGACATTCAATGTGACAAGAAGTATAAATATTTAATCAACCTGCATATTAATTAAATATAAGGCATACTTTTTTCTATATAAATAATTCACCCGGAACATTTTCGTATAACATGTGATGCGTGTAGTTCAAAATAAATATCATGTTTCTTAATTTTTCTTAGTTTTATATATAAATTGAGGCATTTAATATGACTATATCTCACACCCACTGGGTGATTCATAAATTTATTCATGTGAAATTAGGAAATTCATTGTGATTTAAACATTAAAGAAAGGTACAAAGGGGACATAAAGTATGGGCACACCCAAGGGGTGTCCAAAAACAAGGAATTCACCCAGAAGTTGTGTTATTTCAAAAGGTATGATCACTAAAGATATGAAAAACCATTCCAATTAATTGAATATTCCATAAAATATATTCCTTAAAATGATGCAGCAAGTGACACAATAACACGATATCTAAAAAAACCTAAAATGTTAGGAAAGTGCATAGACACACTACCTCATTTTCATAGCACTCCACCCATTCACTAACATTCCTTGATTACTTTTAAAATATAGATAAATCGACAGATTTATATAATCCCTTGAAGATAGGGCCAAAGGTAATTTCCCCAATGTAGAAAAATATATATAAGAAACATATAAATTAGGGAGTGCAGATGGTAGAGATTACTAAGATGAGTCAGTAGCTTCTGATGGTGAAGGGATTAGTCATGAAACGAGGGATAAATATCAAAACCATTGGAGGTAGAGAAGGGGGTTTGTATTCCTATTGTATGAGGGGGGTCTATTGAAGAGGGTGGGGGAATAAGAAAATAATTAAACATTAATGAATAAAATATGGGAGTTTCAGCCACATTGGAGGGTCACATGATTTGACCACGAAATTTTCCAAATCATGCACTTACCATTAATGATATCACTATTTTAAAACAGTAGGGGGTTGTACAGTTGTGCGACTCAGGTTGCATGGTTGCCGAATAATAGTGTGGCCCTCTACACGCCACTGTTTGTTACTGCATGGTTTAGGGAAACCATGTGGGATGGGCTATATGGGTTTCATTAATGATGCGTTTGAGTTTATCACCTCACTTCTCAGTGCACTGAGATTTTAATAAGAGTAAAACGCACCCATTACCTCCTTAAACCTATTAGGCATCATTACTATGTCCATGTTAAGGATGTAAACACAAAATTAAACATCATGTACCTTTGGATAATGCCAAGACGTTACAACAAGTATCAAATAGTGTTCTTAAATAATTAATATTATCATAAAATAAGCATTAAATATGTCATAAATACATATTACATGGAAACTAGATATTCCAGACTTATTACTAAACATAGAACGATGTGTTTATTATATAATCAATGTGAATGTGGCTCTATGACTTTTTATAGAACCTCAAAATTCAATTGTAAAAGATTTAGGAAAGTACGTTAATTTAATATTTTTTTATATTATAATGTATATAATGTTGAATGATTTAATTGTAAAACAACTAAAATATATAAACTATGTGATTATGGAATTAGTATTGAATTTGATGATAAAAAGCATTTAGTTATCAAAAATGAACTTTTTTCTATCTTACGCTTACATGAAAGAGAATATTTATTTCACTAGTTTTCTATAATAATTTACCCAAAATGATAAAAGGATCTATTATATATAAATATATTTTATCTTATGGAATATGAGGGTTAGACATGTGAAAATTAAACTATTATGCAAACTTCTATGGAAATTCTTATGTACAACTATTTCATGATTTCAATTAGTAATAAATTAACTTGTGATTATTAGTTATAATTTAAGAAGTTATAATATTAGTTTTAAATCTCTTTATTAAGAAAGAACTATTATAATGTTATTAAAAATGTAACTAGATTTATTTTCTCCTTTGAAAGTTTCTTATTTATGCGGTAAGAAAAATATTTTTATTATTATTTAGGATTTTTTATATTTTTATTGACATAATTATTATCTAATATACGTGAATCTTTATATATATTTACTAATTTTTATATGTTTTTTAAAAATAAAAAACATTATTTAAATTTTTATATTATGGGTGATAATAATTTTAAATATATTAATTTTTAAATTTTAATTATTTTTTTATGAAAATAGTTGTTTTCATAATTTTTATATTCATTTAATTCGAGAAAAAAATGTTTTTTATACTGTAAAAATAGAACTATTTTTGAATTGGCTAAAAATATATAAAATGAATATTTGTTACTAAAAATATTTTTGGAAAATATATGTTACTAAATTTTTTTATATTTAAAATATTTTTTTATATAGATAGTTATTAAAAGGGAACGCACTATTAATTTTTAATTAGTTTAAAATGTAATGCTAGTAATTGATATTTTTGATGTAATTATTTCATTTTTAATTGTAATGATAACTTATATAAATGTAATTATAAAAGCGTTTAAATTATATTAATTGAATATTACAAATAATTTCATTATATTTAACTTTATAATAAATGAACTATGGTTCTAGAATAATCTATTCAGGCTAATATTATTGAAGATGTATTGAAAAAGGATTTCCATTTTAATGGTTTTCAAGATGATTTTAATGATTTTAATTTTGTGGAAGAAAAACCTCATAATTGTGTGACTATTAATGATGATTTTATACGTTTTAATTGTAATCATAAGTCATGGAACATTCATAAAGAATAATCTTATAATTATTTAATATGTAATCTTCATCTATGTATTAAAACATGAAATAGGTTTTGAAATATTATGAAACTTCTACTTTAGTTTCTTTCTATATGCATAAATTTTGTTTTTGGTGATTTCAATGAAGCTAATTATATTATATCCATGAAAGATGAAAAAAAAATTTATTATATAAATAATGTTTGGAGTTTAGTCAAATCCCCTATAGATAAAAATGTTCTTGGAACTAAATGGATTTCATACATAAAATGGTTGAATCTTATCAAATTAATTAGGATGAAGCTATTATTTAAACTTAATGTTATTATCAAGAATCAAATATAGATTTGAAGAACAGCTTGTCACTTCTTATAGAATTGGATCTATTCATTTTTACAATGATTTTTATTATTTTCAAGGTTTTATGTTATTTCAAATGGTTTTAAAATAATTTTTTAATTATTATTTTTGAATAGTTTTTTTTCTCAACCACCAGTTTTGGAAAATAAAAAATTTTATAATCATGTATTCAAATTATCAATGATTTTAGATGTTCTTATGAAATATCATCATACCTGGTATGATTTAAGTACATTATTTTTTTGAAATAAAATTTTAATGATGGTAATTTACATCTTACTTTATTTACTATAAGGATTTCACATGATTAAAATTTATTCAAATATATGTTTTTAGTATTATTTCGGGATCTTCATGTTTTTAAATTTAGAATGTATTTTTTCATTTTCGGGCAAATTAATTTTATATAAGAATACAAGGTCAACTAAAATTATATTTAGGTTATCAAATTAATAAATGTAATGATGGTATATTTTAGAATCAAAAAAAATATGATTATTATTTACATTATTTTTTTTATATTCCAATAAAATTTTAAAACAAGTATAAGTATTAATTTTTAATTAAATAAATAGAAATATATTAAATCAATATAATCCGTAATAATTAGGGGAATGAGTAGATATTTTTTGTAATTGACTCATTCTAGACATGATTTTATATCCAGTGTTTGTTTGTGATCAAAATTTCATTCAGATTTTACAGAATAACCAATACATTATGGTATAAAAATTATAAGATATGTTAAAGGAAAAATTATTTTTGATTTTTTTAATTTAACTAATATAGTTCTGATTTGGAATGATGGAAATTTTATAGAAAAAATAAATTAAGTGTACTTAATTTTAATAGTTAAATATTTTTCAAGAGTTTAAGAATATAATTATTTTTAATATATACTACTGAAATTAAATTTATTTATGAGAAAATTTATTTTTCATGATCATTACATATTAATAAAAAAAATTTGAACTATGTTTTTAATTTTCAATAGATCCTAATTTATTATGATAATTCATTATGAATTCAATTTTGGAAAAAACATTATAGTGTTATATACCAGCATATATGAACATGATGTTTATTTATTATTGTGAACTTACTAATAATGTTGATATTATTCTTGAATATGTTCCAACATAAAATCAATTGATTGATATTTTTATGAAACCCTTGGATTTTTTAATGTTTTAGGAAAAATTGTTTTATTGTAGAATTATAAAAATAATATTTAAAAATAATATTTTAATTTTATTATATGAATTGATATATATTAATTAATAGGTAGTTTTCATAATATTTATAATCAACATTTTAAATTTTGATTTCAATCATTATGTTCTTAAATTTAATAACCTTTATTTTTCAAATTTTTTTAAAAAGTTTCATAATTTTAAAATATCATGTTTTGGATTAATACTTTTCAAAAAATGTAATTTTTGAATGTTTTTTCTTGTTTTTTATAACATATAACAACCATAATAAATATTTTTTTAATATAAAAGGATAAAACCAACAACAAACAATGATTTGGGTAGGGATATAATCATTTTAGTGTGGTCTAAAATAGTGGATACCAAGTTGATCTCCCCTAATCAAAACCACCCCTTCCGGTTCAATTTAAAGAATACTATGAAAACAAACAACAGTGTCACCTTGATCTTTCACCATCAAGGATGAAATGTAAACCAAAACTTTATTACCTTCAGTACATGTATCAAAAAGCATTATATTATTGATTTTGATTCAACTCGTACATTTTCTGATAATGTAAGAAATCAAGCATGGGGTAGAAGTATTACCATTCATCGAGTTATGTATGATATTTGTATCAATTTCAATCTGAGAAATAAATATCTTTTTCTGATCACACAGTATAACATCCATATGAATTGCCTCAACTTCATCTGGAATGGAAATACCTGTACCATTAAAAGTAAAAAAGGAAAGCAATATGCTTCCAATCCAATCACACACAACACCACCACCTAAAATAAAACATCTAGCATAAGAGCCATTAAAGTTGAGCCCAAGACCCGTGTTAGGATGACACCAACTAACCCAATTACCTTTACTCATATGATCTTGACAAGGAAAGACTGGACATCACATCTACATATACCACAAGGATGGAGCATCACTTGAAATTTTACAATACCAGACCAATTCTAGAAGATGAAGTTTAGTACTGATAACAACCAATCTTTTTGAGCATTGATATTTTATAAAATATATATTCTATTCTATTATTATTAATGCATAATTATATTTTATCACATATTTTTTATAAATCCATTATTCCATCAAACATTTAATACTTCGATTCAGGTAGTTTATTTATTATTTGGTCCTAAGAATTTGATAATTTCTATAAATAACCACAAGATGAATGGTGAAGTAGATTAATAAAGTAAATAACCCTACCACAAGTTGTTTTCGTACCAATAACATGATGTGTTTTTAAGCATACTTCATGATGATTAATGAACCTACTGTGTTAGTTTTTTGAACCTACTGCATATTAACATGAGAAATTAATGCATGTTACTTTGTTGTAATTTCTTGTGTAATTGACCTGACTACATGTTATGACCACAATGTATGTTGAATGTTCATTATATGGTTACTAATGTGATCAAAAAATTATTTCGAGTGATTTTATCTTATATAAAGGGAATACACCTTATATCAAGTGAAAAATATTATAGAAATATAAAATACAATTTGATGGCATAATAATCCAATCAACTACAAATTTCATACCTCATAAACACTCTATAGTCATGGTTTGTTCAATAAATATATTTTTTCCAAAAAAAACTTGATTTTTTTAATATTCTATGTTTATCATTTGTATTGGATTGATGAATTGATGAATGTTATCAAAAAATACTATTACTGATTTATTAATTTTATAAATTCATATTATTGTTATAGATTCTATGAACGGAATGTTTTGAATTTTTTACACAGTTTTTGAATGAGAATAAATTTTTCGTCTATTCACAAAAACATATATATAATATTTTAAAATATATAATATGATGTATTATAGTATAATTTCTTTTGTAAATATTTTATAATGTATTGATTAGTGAAAAATTAAAAATCAATAATATTTTATTATCTTTAATGTATTTTATTTATGTTTGAATATTTATGTATTTTTATATATAAATAAAGTTTTTTTAGAGATTGATGTTTTAGTTTTACCAAACAAATTTTTTTCAGGTTTATGGGATTCATTGTCCCTATTCATAAGGAAATTTCATAGAATGTTTAATGTTGAATTCAATTTAATTAGAATAATTAATTTTTCTTGAATTCAATATATTTTTATTATATTATTTTTCAAATGATTACTTCAATCTCATTAATTATGATATAGATTGAATTTTATTTATTCTTTCTGGTTAGAGATTAGATTTCAAGATTTATATATCCAATTTAAATTTATTTGAGACTCATTTAAATGGATTAAAATAGTTATAAGATATGATACTATTGTGAAGAGTTCTATTGACATGAATTTTCACATTATTAGAGTGTTGTGTGATTCAATTAGTATGTTATGAACAGAGTTATATATTCAAGATAATCTATCAAGAAAAACATATCATTATTTGAAAATTATTACATTGATAATATGTACTATTCCACAACTCAAAGACGCGTTCTTATGATTCATCAAGATTTGA
Source organism: Viscum album (assembly GCA_963277665.1). NCBI lineage: Eukaryota > Viridiplantae > Streptophyta > Magnoliopsida > Santalales > Viscaceae > Viscum > Viscum album. The sequence goes on along the minus strand of OY728156.1, from coordinate 111,573,027 downwards.
AGACTTCATTTACCTCATATTCAATGAGTATTCTTGAATTCTTTATTTTTATCTCACATGTACTTGAATCTTCAGTTTTTTTATTTTTTATCAAAATCATTCCCCCTCTTAATGTTGTGAGTCCCATACACTAATGTCTTGAATATTAATGTTCTAACTCCTACTGCCAAAATCCATGTTCATTTGGGTGTGACTCCCCACATAAATGTTAGGTGTCGTGGACATATTTCCACTAAAAAAAGATGGTTTTAATTTTTTTATGATTCAGCAAACAAAATAAAGTAGTGTTTAACTCATCTCTTAAAAATTATGGAGTTTTGAGAGTAGTGTATGAAAATGGACCAAACTACTATAAATATCACTTGGGACGTTTTTTGATTTATAATTCATAATAACTATTATAAATAACTATACAGGTATCCTCGCAAATTAATTATGAAAATTAATTCATTTATGTTAAATTTTATTATTTTCTAATCACCATAAAAAACCTTATTCCATGACCATATATTACATAAAATCGTGTTTCAAGAGTTTCCACTATCCTTGAACCATGTATCTTAAATGGACATTGGAAGAGAAAACTCTTAAAAATATTTTTTATAGTTTTGAAAAAATTGAAAACATAGATACAAGAGGATTATTATACGAGTTTTTGGGAACACAAAATGATTTCACACACTTATTTATTACTGATATATGTGATTTTTTGAAATATAATCTTATCTATATCCGAGATATTTCATAAATCTCAAAGAACACTAATTTTTATAATTACCTTTTATTTGATATTAAAATATGTAAAATTTCATGAAATTAATTTTTAACTCTTAACACGAAATTTCATATAATAATTTTGTGAAACATTATCATATCTAGGATAATTAAAATTACTTTTATTTTAAAACTCATCATTTTATCAATCTTTAAATTAAAATTAATAAAAGTTCAATATGTTTTTTCAAATTTCCAATTTCTCATTGAGGTTTTCATTATCATTAAGAACAACATTAAAATTTCATATATTGCTCATATTATACTCCAAAAAAGAATCAATTTTTTATTCTTTCCAAAAATAAGTATTTGAACTTTTATATGTTTTAATTATAATTTATTAATAGAATATTTTAAATCCGCCCAAGTAGCACATGATGAAAATTCATATCCATAAAAATTTTCATAATTATAATTTAATGATGATCTATGCTGATATTATTTTTCATAATATATATCATTATATATTATCATATAAAAATTATATAAAATAGTAATAAATATAATTTTTAGATTAATTATATCATTTTCCATAAGTTGATAATCCATAGAGGGTTTGTAATCAAATTCAGTAGAATATTAACAATAAAATTTACCTAACCCTTAAACTGAATCAACAAGACAAAGATTTAAAGATTCCATTAACGAACATTGTTCAACACATGTATCATCGTATATTATGTAAATAAATCCAACTTATATAGATGTATTTTCTTTATTATATTATCTCCACTTTTTTACATTCATTAACCTTTGAAAATCATGTTTTATGTGAACCTATTTCATACATTAATAAAAAGTAACATCTTCATCATTATTCTAATATTTTATATATTAATTATAAACATATAATTTTAAATTCTATCAATATATTCAATAATATCCATTATTATTCTATTAAACAACATTTTATACATGAGATACTTCATCACTATCACTTCTTTTCAATTTAGTGACCCATGTATATGTATAATGTTTATCCTTAAATTAAATAACCTTATTTGATTTATTTTATTTTAAAATAATGTTCGTCAATTTAAATTACCATGAAAATAATTAAAAGATAATATCATATTTTGTATATTTTTTAAAGTCCTTAGATTATTCAACATCAAAATTTTTATCAATCCACTTCTTGGGTAGTTATGGATGAAATCATTCTACAAAAAAAATATATAAATTTTCTATGAATTAAATCATTTAATTTAATATTCCATTTAATATATTAAATAATTGATTTATAGTTTCATATTTTATAATTATAAATTCTTTATACTCATGTCTTGACATTCTTAGCTTATATAAAATAATATTATCTATGGTATGATCTGTCACTTTCAGAATATGGAAAATAATATTTGATGCATCACATCAATATATTTTAATTTACTTTTTTTTAATGATATAAAAATATTATTAGTTCATTACCTTGTAATTCAAAACATATTACACAAAAAATTACCTATTAAGGTTTCAAGATCAGTATTTCTTATACAATCAATTAGGTCCTCGACAGTCGATTGTTTGGGGATGAATATGGTTGAAATATATTTTTCATTGATCTATGGAATTCATTTTGAAATAATATTATTTTGGATTGAAATAGGGTTTATCTATGTACCTCGAAACAACCATTGTTTCCTCAATACAAGATGATTTTCAGACCAAAATTTTGAAGGTAGGGGTAATTAAAATGTTTTTTCCAATAATTCATGGGGACTCACATCTGATGAGAGGATGAGACTTTAGTATCGTCAAATAATCTTGGGTGTTTCCTACTACAAGATTCTATTATATATTTTATTAATATTAATTAATATTCCTGAATCCTTAAAATAAATAATATTTCCCACAATGTTTTTAATAAATCACATATATATATATTCGTAAAAGAATATATGTGTATCAATCATCATCTATCAATAGAAATATTTATATGTATCTATGTTTCTCCATTTATGGATCCACATATATACATCAAAGGTTTTCATATCTTGTTTAATTATTAACATGGTAATTCTTTATTGAAATAATAATTTTAAAAAGTGAAAATACTAGGTTATCTTTAATTAAAAACCATTATGGGGGTCGGTAAAGGATTTGGGGTTAGTATTTAGCCGATAAAAGAGGGTTCATATAAATCCTATTAATCAGAATCATACCTCACTTAGTTCATTTCCAATTAATGGAACACATTATACCTTTTATGGTCATTTGGTTGGGAACATACCGTAAATTTTAATTTCATATTTCCTGGGAATCAGTGAGAAAGGGTCCTTGTCAAGGATTATGTGTGAATTACATTGAAACATCCATGTGTGGTTGATCTAGCTGGGAATATAGCCATTTAATGATATGATGGTCACCGATAATTTTTGAAGATGAGGATAATATGGGATAACCTAAATGGTATATATCCACATAGGATCATGCATGATACTACTAGTGATATAGACTAATAAGGATGATGTAGAATTAGATATTTTGGGTTTAAAACTCATGAAGTGTTCCTACACATCCCATGGACACAGAAATCAAATCCCATATAGTTTAGAATGGATGGGATCCATTATCATTATCATAAATGAGAAGAAGTGGATGATATGGAACATCAAGAGATCTTTTTTTTCAATAGTGGATGATGGTGAGGGTGTGGATGTATTGGAGGTGTCATACTACAAAGACTAGGGGATTACTTCATGAAGGATGACATATTTATGTCCCTTAATATGTATGTAAGAGTGTGTTAGATAGATTTGATAGATTACAACATAGTATTTTAGTATGAATCCCATCATATTTCATGAAAGAAATATCTCTGCCTACCTATAGAATTAATCTATCACTATTCCTAAGTATTATATCCTTATTCCCATAATAATGAAATATTGAACACTTTATGAGGATCCCACAAACTATAGAGGTTAAACATGGGACTTAATTTACCATGGGAATGTTGGACTGTATAGAGGCTACTGGTGTGTTTAGTACATAAGCCGAATGAATCTAGAATCTATGGAGGATGCCTTAATAAAGGAAATTTTGGGTTTTGGTATAAGGTGTGAAAATACACATAGTCTATTCATGAAGGGTCCAATATGGGTATGAATGCTAGGAGGAACTAACATTTCAAGGACAGAAGGGAATAATAACCTAATGTTACCCCATTCCACATACAACCCATTTCTACTCTGGTTGGGTATCATGAAAGGTATACATACATGATTAGGAAACCTTCATGGTGGTTTTCCTTTGTGAGCTCAACAACACTATTTGAGGGTGAACATATGGTTTCTCCTATAAAGTATCCCCTTTTGGGACACCTGCATTATATGTGGTATGTGAATTACCAATAGAAGTATTCTATAGAATTACCAACTATTTGAATGTCAACCATTCCATTTTTCATGATTGATAAATAGTTATTTATATTAATGTTGAACAACAATGTTCCTAAAATAGTCGATTGGAAACATATCATACCATATTACATGCGTTCAGGTAATAAAACCATCATTCAAAAAGTATTTTTTTGTCGGTGCTATAGTGGAGAGACCACATCAAATAGATAAATGTGAAGTTGTTTATGAGGGACGTGAACAAGATGCCGCACCCCAAAAACAAACAAATTTTTTTGTGGGGAATTTAATTACCAAATCATCCTAAAAATAATTTTGATTTCCTATTATGGTAGGCAGAGTTATGGTCAAAATAGATAGGATCAATTTCATTTCTATTTAATTTAATTCATTTAATTCAATATTATAATTTACTAACTAGATTAAAGATTCCACAAATTCCTAATAACGTCATAAAAAATCATATGAGAACAAAGAATCCCCCCATAAAATCAGGTATTATCAGCAAAAATAGAAGGAAATTATAAGAAAATATTTTGATTTATTCAATGCTTGTGGTATGCCTGTTGACCAAGATGGGGCCCACTCATTTAAAAGGTGTCATGAAAAATTCATTTTTCATAGAGCAATGAACCAGTGCTTTATGAAACGTCTTTTTGTTTCCGATTCAACCCTTCAATCATAGATATTTTCGTTTTGGAGCACAATTTTTAGATTAAACTATTAAATATTTAGTAGATCATGTGGGTTTCATGTATAGAAATACATGACGTGATTATTTCTTTTTATTACCTTTTTAGATGTTCATACTATAGAGTTATATGTCTCATATCAATGGATGTTCAATGTCTTGTAATAAAAAAATGAAAATTATTCTATATGAAAACATCTTTTGATCCTGAGTTCCATGAATAGAGATTTCTAGTATAGAATTATTAAATAAATATTGTATAAAAAATGGATGTTTTTAAGTATTGATATTGGGATTTTATGATATGATGGAATGGAATGAGAGACATAAATAAGGAATCACCACATACCATGTTTGAAAATAAATTTCTACTATAATTTTGTAAGGGTATATAATGATAAAGGGGTTTTATTTTTGGAATGAATGTGACAACAATTGACAATCCTCATTTAAGGGTGTATTATGTAGTTCCACATCTATGTGTATTAGTAATATTAAAAATAATTGATTCTTTTAGAGTTGAATTATCTTATCACTGACAGATAAGGGGGGTTTACATATATTAAAATTTCTCAAGACTGTAAATTATTGTTTGGGGATGAATGTGTTTAATAATTAAGGAAGCATTTAGACTTACATTGGCCATAGATGGAAAATTTGACAAAAAATTTATTTTTATACAAGGAAGGGGAATATTAATTCAATAATGAATTATTAAATGAGGTAAATAAGAGTATAATATAGTATAGTTCATGTTTTCATAATGATCTCGATTTAATGTTGTTTCTGAAAGAAATTTCATGGATTGTCAACTTATTGTGGAGACACCATCCAAAAAAAAACCACGCGATATTAGATAAATGGATAAAAATTTTATTGTATAGTCTAGTCATGTGTGTTATAAAATTATGGATTTCATAAATCAAGACATTTGGGGTTTTTATATCTAATTTTTTGACATGAGAAAAACTTATAATGATGAGCACATACCATTTTTAAAAAATAGTTTCCACTATGATGTCATAACCGTGCATTGAGATAAAATGGCCTTGCACTAGAGAATAAAATATCCTATGCTTAATAGGAATCATTTTTCAGAGTATTATGTAGACCCAGATCTGGTAATATTATTCAAATTCTAAAAAAAATTCCATTAGTGTTGTATTATATTATTAATAATAGATAAAGGGATATCTTTTTTTTCTCATTTTCCCAAGAATATGATGAGATTATTAAATAAAAATATCTAGATCATGTTGAAGGAATTGTGACCATTTCTAGTCATAACTTCTTGGATGATGTCATACATAATGATAGCTCATATATAAGATAAATGTATTGGAATTTTTTTCATGGCTGGGATATGAATGAAGGGTTGAGGCATCAATACGTATCATATTTATATGAGAATCAAGACTCATGTAGTTATAACACGAAGGTGTAATATGAGACCAGAAGAAAATTATATTCCTTCTCCTGATAGAACTAATAAAATGTTTATTTCTACATCATATAGTACATATATGAACCATTTAGTTTTTAATTATATGTATAGTATTTTCTATATATTTTAACATTTTGTAAAAAGAACGTTTAGTATGCCTTTACGATCTACCATCTTGGAAAATTTTTACGTTTATGTGAATTGATTTATCTCAATCATGTTGGGAAATTCTATTGTATATTAATGATAGACCCTAGGTATGGGATCACAGAGTCACTACATATCTCATTAAAATTATAATCAAGGCTCTAATTTCTCTTATATTGAAAATTTGATCTCATAGGTCTGGCCCTTATATAGGGAGGAGACAGTCTTCCATTTATATTGCCGGTGGGAAAAATATTTTAGATATAGAAGCCATAATGTATCTCATTATAATTAAAATCAAACCACATGTAGTTCTCATATAATGATTTTTCTCTATATAAATTTTAATTCTTATATGGTAAAAAATAGAGAAGTATTATAATTTTTTGAACACGTCTTTATGGGTGGAAGGGAAAACACATGCGAGACTCCCCCATGAAATATTATTTACACACAAGAGAGTTGGGGTTTTTGATTGATTATGTCAAAACCATGTATTTCGGATATAACTGTCATTATATAAATTAATATGATGGGAATCAAGCAACACAAAGTTATAGATATAATGTGAGTTAAGGTATTTGGACATGGGGTGGTGGTCCATTTGAGTAAGGGACATTACTCTGGGAATTTTTTTCCTTTTAGAAGAAAGTTAACCAAATATTTTAACATTATTTCATAAATAAATTAAATGTTTATTTTATTATCATGTGACTGGGAAGACGTTTTCTTAAAGTGAAGAGAAGGTATAATGTCTCACATCAAATAAACACCTTTTGAATGAGGTACACATATATTAAGTAATGGTTTCAGGGTTGTAAAGTGAACTAGCCAAGTGCGGGGGAACTTTACCTTGATTGTTAAGACCATGTGAGTTATAGTCAATGTGAGAAACAATGAATGAATAAGGATCCCCTTATCACAATGGGGTTATTGAATGAAAAATGGTTAAGTGATAGACTGACACCAGTGGGTATAGAATGGCCTCATCGACTTTTAAAGATGAATATATTTTGAATGACTGACATAGGTTATAATACATGTGACAAGAATCATACCTAGAATTAAAATTTGTGGTTGGGCCGAAGAGACGATTTCAATGCAACACTATGTATCCTGTGGAAATATGTATCAAGCCAAACTTAGTTCATGACATAAAGATCCATTTCATTAATCTGACTCATATATAAGGAATGGGGGAACTTTATTTTGTGTCTCTCAATATAAATGATAACCAATAATTTACGAAATCATCTCATGAAAATAATGTTTCCTGACATTCATGAAATCAACTCTTGAGCAGCATCCCATTCCTATCGAATTTATCCTCCTAGGCTTATTAGTGAAGTCATAAATTTCGTGGTTCTTATTTTAAGATGTAATTTTAACATTATGTTTTTAAGATATTTCCATTAAATTGAAAATTATATTTAATATGATGGCATAATTAATTCCTTTTAGGTTCATGAAAAATGGACAGTTCCATTAAATTCAATTCCTTGCATTATATATTGTATGGTTTCTGGTAGTTTTGCACTATATAACTAGGAAAATCATTCATTTTTCACATGAAATAGTTTTATAAGAAATGATTCATTGGTAGGGAAATAGTATTATAAAAATCTACGATGATCAATGAATATTCTCCATTGGAATAGACTTTTTGGATGGATATATTTACTTCCGTTTTTGGTTCAATCATTAGAGGTTTTTTCTCAGTTATCATTAGGGCCCTGAAGAAACAAAAAATTCCCCTTACTAGGATGAATATAGGCCAAATTTATTTTTGAATGCTTGATCTATTCATTTTTCGTTAACCACTATGTGATTGCAAGGTATATAGGATTCTCTATTATATCTATTCTAATTAATAGAAATGTATTTATGACTACTCATCTATAAAAACTAGATTGTAGATGGAAATATTGATTGAATAAAACTATAGTTATGTGGAAAATACATATTTTAACCCTTAAACTAGTGAATATGTGGTCTCCAACATAATACTGTGGGTGGTGTAATGGTTGGACATAACAAAATTTAGAATCTTGTTGGACCAAGATGTTATGTTCTTTTAATCTATTTTATCAAGTATATTTGATACAATTTTGTTTAAATAATTTATCTATTAATTTGCTACTTCCTGATAATGGGATAAATTATTGGACTCAATTTTAAATTCTTGTTATAGACTTATCTATTTACAAATATAGATATTGGTGTTATTTTCTAAGATCATTAAATGAGGGACATCTAACCTTTGAAGAATTTAGTACTTTATGAAATTGAATATTATTTTTCATAAACTTATTTGAGGGGTATTGCTTCATCCCATTTGGATAATATGTTAGTAGTAGTTAAGATATTTGAAAACTAATTGACTGTAAAGGTATGGTTTTTCCCATGAAATTCATCCCACATATAGAGAATGGTTAGGACTATTTGGTAGTATGAAAAAAAACTTGTGGTTAATGGTTTAAATGGGAATTCTCTTGATATGGAAGAAACTTTTGGATGAATTGGGAGCAATTCTCTATGATCTGATTCTATAAATATCCATGCATACTAATTATTTAAAAAATAATTGGTCATAACAAGTAGTCACCACAAAAAATGGAATGAAAATATTTCATAATGGAAGTACTCTCTTCTCCATGAATGCATATAAGGAGAACAACATCAACGCCTCTTTTATTGGTCATTCGTATGGCTCAAGGTATAATATAGACTAAAATTAACTACATGCCATCATTTTTTTCTCTTATTTCTCATTCAGATGTAATAGTCCCACATTAGTGGTATTCCATGATGTATTTCATTCAAATAATCTCATTTTTATCTAGTTCTAGGGTGGAATTGTTCTCATTGAGAACTTAAATTCCACTATGTACAAAAAAATACAATTATATGATCATTAATGATGATGAATATTTGATCTATATATTCATCATAAAAATATGTTGCCGTATTTATTAGTGAATCAACATGAAGATTTAGTAATCATATGATATGAGTAAAAGTAATCAATATATGAAATTCAACCATAAATTCTCAAATAGAATGATTTAGGGGATAAAATATTCTTCTCTGCTAGAATAATTACCTTTTAAATAATTTGTTACAAACTCCCAGTCACGTTTTATGTTCATATGGGACACAAGTATTTACCGAAAACGTCATAAAACTAAAATAAGGGCATGTTATTTTACCTCATTATAGGTAATATATTCTAAAAATAGGAAAAATATTAGGTTAAATAGCCTTTTGTGGATATAATAATGAACACAATACTGTCATTATTGATATTGGGGTATTCCATTCATTTTATTAATAATATTATGGTTTTTCCATTATAATACATCTATAATTTAATTAGGGATCCCTAGAAAAAGAATATATCTTCATTGGGTAGTTCAAAAGTAATAGGAATTTCTTATATAAAGGGATTATTTGCAATGAAATCTTATATATCCTATCCTTTTATATTTTTCTTATGTATGATAGATATTTAAAACTAATTCAGAATGACATATCATCATGATAAAAACCATTCCAACATGGGATAGTTGATGATATATTTTAGGCAGTCATTTATAGTGACCAAATGGACTTTTTGGTGCTTCATGTAGTCCCTAAGATTTTGAATTGTGAAAATTAATTCAAGAATGTTCTTATAAATGTATAAATAACATGTCACGATATTAAATATTGTGTTAATGTGATAATTGATATTGTTTTCATATTTTGGAATCATAATTTTGTGTGAGTCAAACACTAATGATAGAGGAAACTATGGCAGTAAGTTCGGAGAAGAAAGTGCTTCATGCGATTTGTGCTTCACGGCATACCTCACCCTCATCGGCCATCCTGTTGTATATGGTTCTGACTTCTTCGGTGTTCGACTTCAGTGGAGATCCTTGTTTGGCTCCTGGTATCCAATCCTTTAATGATGCGCTCTCTACGTTGGCGTCCCCATATCAAGACATCTCTTCCCTTCATCCTGACTATTTCCCTCACCTTGCACTGCATAGATAGAGTTGAGGGGTGCCCTACGTTGGATCTGTTGGATGAGGAGATCCATTCAGAGTCGGCCTTCCATGACTTCTCCCTGGTTTTCAGATTTTTTAAAGACAATCCCCTTTTGGAACTAGTTTGATCGTTTGTTTTTTCATTGAATCTCAGTCAACCTGTAGTGGTTTCAGAGCTCTCCCAGTTTTCCTTCTGAATCCATCTTTCTAAGACTGAGGATATCGTGGTTTCTTGTTCCAAATAGGATAGCACGTCCGGTTCTGGGTGGTTCTCCCTTTTTTTTTGTCCCAGTGTATCCACTTCGGCAAGGAATCTAGCAAGGCATCAGTTTAGATCAGCCTATCGGGTCTCCCTCTTCCATTTCACAATCATGCTATTTTGGAGTCATTGGGTAATGTTGTAGATTATTATCATTGGCCAGATGTTGCTTCCTATTCTCTTCAGTCTTCTTCTTTCCATTGAATTTGTGTGTAACATCATGTGGTAGAGAAACTCCAATCAATATTCTAATTAGAGTTGTTGAAGGCTTGACTTGGAGGTAGCATCTTTGGTTCCAATCCCTACTCTGCTTCTTCTCGGTCTTCAACTTACATGGCCACTCACTCAAAAGGTGATGGTGTCGATTGAACGTCATAGAGGCTCACTATGGTAGTGTCACCCCTTCCTCAAGCTTTTTTCGGGAATGTCTGCATGCATGTTTTTTTTGGCGATAGTTTGAAGTGCTTTGATCAAGGATTTCCACTTTCTGGTGCTTCTCCGACCACCGATGACGTGGCCCCCCCTGTGGTGGCTGGTTAAAATTCAAATTTTCCCACGCATGCACTTGACCCATACTTGGATGTTTCCTAGTTTTAAAATGAAGTGGTCCCTCTCTCTTATTTGGTGTTTCTTGGAACTAAGGTAGCTCCCTCTCTGACCATTGAGACTTTTTCTTTTAGTATCATCTTACTCTTCCTTCAGCCTCAGCTTTTGGGGCTCCAGTTGAGTTCTTATACTTCAATCTCACTCAATACCTCCCTGTTCTCCCAACCAGTGCACTCTCATTTGATGTATGATGGATCATCAATGAGTTTCGTTCATCTATATCTTCTCAGTCTAGTTTGGTGGTTCTCCCCATGTTTACGAAAAGGATTCCTCCATGCCCATAGCTTCCAGCGAGAAAATCATCCAATATGTTTTCTCCTTTTCAGGATCCGGCTGATCTCTCTGTGGAATTTTCTTCCCCAGACCCCAAATCAATGAAAAAAATCCAGTATTAATGTCATTAAATTAGACATCGGTTGCATCACCAGGTCTATGGAGAGGGTCTCTAGTCAATCTATGGTAGATTATAGTGTAGGATTGTTGGGCCGCAAACCCATCAATTCTCTTCTATAGGATCACTGTTATCAGATGAAATGCTCAAGGATTGGGGCCCCATGTTAAGTGTGCCTTCATGGACATGGAATGTCGCCACAATAATGATTCTATCGTAGATATTCTATAACTAAAACAAAATGAGTCTTGCATATCTCACTTCTCCAAAAGTATGGGTTTTACCTATTTCACCCATGCAGGTAACCTCAACAAGCACATTTGGATCCTTTGGAAAGATGAAATACCTTAAGACATTTTTGAAGCATCCTCCCTATCTATCTCTACCAAGATTTAAAAAGGGGGTATTGAGATCTATTATTATTTCGTTTATTCATGTTGTGAAGCTTCTAATAGGTTTTGTTTATGGAATCACCTCAAAGGGTTTATGATATGTAATCTCCCCTATTTTTTTCGAGGTGATTTTAACACACTCTCCAATTTTTCTGAGAAATGAGGGGGGGGGGTGTTGGATCTTTTGAACATGGTCATAATGATTTCCAATAAATTTTTTCAGCCTATGGTCTAATGGATATGGGTTTCTCCAGATGAAAATTCATGTTGTACAACAATCGTAGATGTACTAATAGAATTTGGAGGAGGCTCGACCGCTGCCTCTCTAATATTTAAGGTCATGATGCTTTCTCACAAACCTCTGTCACACACCTTTCCAGGTTGATGTATGATCATGTTCATCTTCTTTTGATTATGTTACATAAATTCTCGAGGCCTAGAAGATTATTATACTCTACCAATTTTCATCAACGTGAAGGCTTTTTTAATATGATCCACCATTCTTGGGATCGGCCTATGAGGGAATCTGCTTGTTCCGAGCATACGAACATGATCTATTATCTAAGGAAGGATATTCATATTTTCCTCTCCTAGATAAATGATGATTATAATAGATTTTACTGTATTCAAATTCATATCCAGATAATAAAGGAAACCCCTTTTGGATCTCGAGACGATAATTGTTTTTTCATGGTAGGTTGAAAGGAAAAACATTCTTACAAAGTAACTACTGGCAATCGAAAGGTCCTACACGCAATGTTCTCGATCCTTATAACATAAAAATGGGAATGAAAATTCTTATTATTTTTAGGACTTCCAAAAATAATAAAGGGTGAGAAAATAGATCAACCGTAGGCTTGATGATGGCTCCATCACTTAAGATGTAGAAGTGGTTGGGCAGCTGGCACTGGATCATTTTGAAATACTTTTCGATGGGCCGGATTCCCCCAATGCTAGTTTCTCTAGAACACTTGTGACGAGATTTCAATATTGAATTATATCCCCAACAAGATTAATGTTTGTGATAACGATAATATGACAAGGTTACCTGATGAGGCTGAGATCAAAAATACAGTTTTCATTATGAATAGAGAATGTGCTCTTGGCCCTGATGGCTTCCCAGGCTTATTCTTCATTGAGGCTTGGCCCATTGTTATGTCTCACATTATGGATTCCATTATATAATTTTTCAGAGGTAGCCCCTAACATAGGAAGCTTTTCCCTCCAAGGTTATCATCATTCCCAATGTAAAGGACCCTTTATCCCTCCATCAATTCAAACCAATATGTGTGTGTAACTTTGCGTTTAATTTTTTTACTAATAATATTAATGGGAGTCTCTAAAATTATATTCCAAGAATTATTTCGAATGAGAAACATGGGTTTGTTAAAGGACATAATATTTATGGTGATATTGGTATTTCACGAGGGATGTTTAGTGATTTGAAAAAGTAAGTTGTTGGTTTTAATTTCATGATCAAGATTGATATTGATAAGGCATTTGATAAATTGGAGTATAATATCATTTTGAAGGTTATGAGAGCCCTTTGTTTCAGGCTTGGTTTTTCAACTAATACTTTTGTTGCTATGATTCTACCTTTATCACTATTTCTCTCATGGTTAAGGCCTTTGGCATCTTTAAATCAGTCCGTGGAGTTTGGCAAGGTGACCCCCTATCTCCTACACTATTAATCTTATCTCAAGAATCCCTTTCAAGGAACATCCTTAGAAGTATTAATGATGGGGTAGTCCTCCCCTTTAGAAATATATTTGGAAATGGATACAACTTCCACCTTATTTTCACTGATGACATGCACTTTTTCATCAATGGAAGGAAGAGGTAAATTAATGGCTTCTCCAATATCATGTCTTCATATGGAAAGTTGATTTGTCAAATTATCAACTCCCGAAAAACAAACTTCTTCTTCTCTAGTAAGTTCTTAGATCATCACTCCAATTTTAGTTAATAAAATATTGGAATCTAATTTCATCACCTTCATGTGGGTTATCTTGTAGCTCCTATTTGAAATTGAAGTGTTAAAAAAATTAATTTGATGACATCACTAACCAGATCACATAGAGAATTTTCAATTGAACAAACAAATTTCTCTTGTTTGGAGGGAATAATAATCTTATCAATAGTGTCTTATCCTCTATCCTGATGCATGTCTTATCCATCATCAAATCCCTAAAGGTACTCTCAGGAGACTGGAAATGTTCATGATTGGTTTCCTTTGGGATTCCAATCAAACTGGGCACTATCATTGGGCTTCTTAGCATCAGATGGAAAAATGTGTCAAGGAAGGGGGTATCAGCTTACGTGATGTGGAAGAACACATGTGATTCATGCGAGAAAAGATAGGTTGGGATATTCTTGAAGGGACCTTCCTTTGGGCCAAATTTATTATTAATAGATATGGAAATTGGCAAAGATGAAGCTCTCAGCCCCAAAAATTGTTAGATTTGGATCGATATATGCATAAACACCTGGGGGATCTGGAGGATCACCATCACTGGATCATTGGTCGTGGTGAAAACAACTTCTAGATTTCAAACTTTTCATGTTCTCATCTTCATATTCTAGGTTTTAAAGTCCCATAAATATCTATTAAAGATGCCATTATTTAACCAAATTTTCTAGATGAAATAGTAAATCAGGACAAATAGCACATTTATGATAGTATAATGATTTCTGATGAGCCGGATAGGTGTAACTTCATTGTATCCAATTCATGAATATTCTGTAGTCAGGATTTCTGCAATACGCTTCATTCTTCTAGTTCCACAGATGCATGGGATTTAAAAATGTGGTGTATGTAAATTCTACTTATGTTAAATTTACTAGTCTGGAATATTATAAATTATGTTTCCCTACCAATTATAATGTTTAATAAAGAGTTGTCTCCAGGTTTTCTAGATGTTACAACTACTCTAGACCCCAATAGGAGACAACATATCATATTTTTCTTCATAGTGATTAGGATTTGGGAGTCTGGAATTATCGGCAGCTGGGATTGATGATCTATGTTTTTGGTGAGTCATTTAAAATCTTCACAGAGTACTGGTTCATGGGTGTTAGTCATATTGGGTTGGAAAATAAAGTCTGAGGCATGATTTTTTCAACTGTTTGGTGGTATCTTTGGGAAGAGAAGAACAAATCCCCTCTTGGGGTGCCCCAGTTGTTCCACAACCTTCAAATCCGAACAAAAATACTCATAGAAAAATTCTGTGTTCTATTAAAAACATATGAAATTCTATTACTCTCAGGAGATTTATTCTTGGTGTCTTCACAACATCCTCCACAAGTTCTTCCATTTAGCATCAATGGGTCAAATGGAGGCCACCTCACACAGGTCTGAATCTCAATGTTGATGCGTCTTATTTCAACATGATCATCAGGGGAGGTGGTCTCATCAGGGATGAAATAGGATCCATACTGTTGGGATTCATCACTTTCTATGGTACTTGTAACTCCATAGGGGCTGAGACTACTGTAATGGATTTGTGTCTTTCCTTGTGTTGGTGATTCAATCATTCTATCACAGAAGTGGAATCTGACTTGGCAGTTCGGGTCAACTTACTCCAACATAATGTTGATATCTTCTAGAATATAGTGTATTCTATCCAGTACTGCAGAATCTTTATTAATCACAATGTTTGTGTCTTTCACACCAGACGTGAAGGGAACTTCGTAGTGGACTCACATGCAAGTCAAGTTGGTCCTGTAGAATACTTGACTCTCTTCACTATTTGGGGATCTCTTCCAAATGAGTGAAAACATTTCTTTAAAAGCAATCCATTAGGTCTTCACTATTTTCCCCCCTTATGATTGCATGGTCTTGTGTTTTACTCATTTCTATCTACTCTGAATATAATTTTACTGACTGTGAGTATAATTTTGTGTGAGGTAATCACCAAATTAACACTCTAAATAATTCACATATATGAATAGTGGATTCCCATAAATATGGGATGTAAAAATTGGTTTAATAAGAATATTGTTTTTACAATACCAAATTCATTTTTTTGGTATGAGTACACTAATATGATACCCCTTTTTTCATCAACTATGTGATATGAAAACACATACCTATCCAGACTTCTATAATGAATCAAATGTAGGATAGGAATCCCTGGAGTCCTATCAACTCTTTAGGGTTTGATGGAGGTGACATGTCAAGGATAGCCTTAGATGTTTATTGGTCAACATCAATATGATGATGGCATACTATTATGCATAGAAACATTCTATATGTAAAGATAGTAAGCACATTTTAGGGGTTCTTATTAAGAAAATTATGTTTTATATGTTGAAGATAGATAGAATATTGGAAATATGGCCAAACCATTGTCGTTATTTCACTACATAATCATCAAAATAGAATTCGAAAATTTTCCAAGAAAGGGTTTGAGGATGTGATTTCTACCACATTGGTTTATAGTACCATTTTTCATTAAACCAATTGGAACCACCTAATAGTATCATACTCTTTAGGATACCAAAATTCCATGGACTATTCATCATTTTTGTCCTTTGGTATTTTGTTGTATCTTCAATATCTATCCATAGAGAGGAGATCTTAGTATCCATTCATTGCATTAATTATGTTTTATTTAATTGGAATCAAAAGTTATCTTTTGGAAAATAATAGTTGAGAACTCTAATGTCATTGCACAACCTGATAACCCTATTCTTTTGTTTGATTGAAATTGCATTAGAGATCCATTTTGGGTACCGGACTACCAAAATGATGTTAATGATAAAGCCTTTTCATCATCATATTAATTTTTTGTGGTATGAATTGGACGTGTCGTTTTGGATTCTAACATATAACCATGATGATCTTATTGTATGCATGGGTGGTAGGAATCCACATCAGGATTGAGGCATGTAATTTCATTTTAATTCTAGATAAATGTATCTTGATTTTGATTTAGGGAGGAGGTATATAAATATTTTTCACTAACAGAAATATCTTCACTAATTTGTGCAGGTAACAAATCTTCTTCAATTCCAATATTTACATGACATAGTTCATCAAAAAAAATTTATAGGCCTTAATAAAATGCTTTATAAGAATCATTGATCTCAACTAACTCTTCTTACCCTTCCTCTTACTCCATGCCCAAAATAGGATCTAGGAGTGATAAATAAGAATAAATTTAGTTATCATATTGATTGAAATTTTCTGATTAAGATGCATGGATTTATCCATTATCATGATGTGATTTGAAAATTCTTCCATATTAATATTATGGTGTTGGGATGTATGGAATGTTTAGGGATGAAGAGATTGAATATACCATTAATGTTTCATTTCTGATTGGAGGATCAGAGATCTATTTATCACATAAAGATTTAGCTAAAATTATTGATATCTTGAGGGTTCACAAATACATTCCTAATTCCAAACTAATTGTTGTTATTTGTTTGATCGGAATTATATAATGATCGTTGAGCTACTTGAATTAGTTGTTTAGGGTCATTTCCATAATTTTTGGGTCTGTAATTTAAGAAACCTCATCATTCATGGGCACCATCCCTTCTATATGATAAAATGATGCAATAATGTATTTTGATTTAAAGATTAAAATATAGATTTATCACCATTTAACATCTTAAATTTCACATTGATAAAGTACATGTGGTCATGGGGATTTGATTAATGTATTTAAATATTTTATTGTAATGAAGGCCTTTATAAGAAGATGTTGAAGATTTTATCTACCAAACGATGTGGAATTTGGAGTCAGATATCAAATCCCCAAATTGAGTTATGATATGTTCCCAGCTAAGTCTCCTTTATTCTTTTTTTGGTATCCCTTAAGAATCCTAAGATAAGGATATATTTTTGGTCTCTCTAAATCATAAATGATGAAGTGTTTGGGTTGGATTGATATTAAAACATGATCCTTTATTGATGTAACCTCATTTGATGTCAATGTATTATAATCTATACAACACATACTTGGGCCTGATGTGCCCTTGCATCATCTCATCATTTTCTTATTTTGTAAAAGATATGATACAATGAAAATACAAAGGGTCTATCTCTAAAAAGTATATATCAATAGTGGTGAAATATAATTCAAAATCTTATGGGATTAATAATTCTAATACATGGGATTCCTAGAGAACCTTTGAATGGTTCAGAGAATCTAGAATTGGCATCCTTAGTAGAAAAATATCCAACTATTTTAGGATGTTATAATTTTGAGTTAATGATTTATGTATTCTTATGGGGAGACCCCCCCCCCATCACAAATTTTTGAGGTTGATGTGCCTGGGGTACATGGAATAGATGGTCGAGAAGATTTTGAGGGTCTTTTACTGCGATTGGATTAATCTTGCTTGCACTACCTAGCTGTTTGGGTTAATGAGATTGTTTCATCGCTTCCCATTGATCTTATAAAATAGTTTGGTATAGAAGAATCATTGAGAATGTAGGTTTACTTATCTTCTCTTCTTGTTCTCATTGAATGGATCTTACGTGAGTCTCAACAACATAAATAGCTCTAGTGGGAATATAAATAGAATTTTGGGTTTATCCATGACTATATTTTCACATTTATCTTATTATTTTGTTGCCTTTACATGAGGTTCCTCGATATAGAATAAAGAACTAAGGTTTTTATGATTTAAATTTTTCAGAAAAATGATCCATTAAGTGAAACATATTAAGGAATTTTAGGTATAATTCTAATTTTGATGAGGAATATTCATGACCGAACAATTATTGTTTCACCATTTGGTGGGATGGTGCATGTACACCTAGAATTGAAGGTATAAAATCATAAATTGAATGATTAATTTATGGAATTTATATAGGTTAATCTTATTATACATGATTTTTAACCCTCTAGGTATTCTTGTTAATGGAATATTAGGTCTTGGATGTATAGGTTTCTAATAAGGTTGGTTGCACTATATCAAGAGAAACTGAGGGAAAAGATGGTTGGTCCATCTATTCCCTAAGGATATCATGATTTAGATTGATTTTATTCCTTACCATCCAATAATTGAACTTTTATGAAATCTTTCTCATAAATTTATTCCATTCATTTTCTTTTTCTAAAGTGGTATAAGAAACACATTCTACTTATACTAGTGGTTTTCTAGCTTCACTTTCCCAGAATCAACCACCCTTTTTATAGAATTTCATTAAAAATAAAATGATATACTACGTTGTGGAAAAATATCCAATTAATGGGGAAATAATTCAGGAAATCATTGATACCATTTTTTAGACCTCTTATATACTGGAAGGATGAATAAAAAAATTTCCATAACTAAAAAAATAATCCTATAGGTTTCTTATCTCAAAAATAATTACATTAAAAATTACTTGTTTAAAATTGAGTGTGTCTTGTATATTTCCCACCATCATGACTGGGTATGTCTACTTAGGTTTATGTTTTTGTGGAGGTGTTGGATTTGGATCAGAAGTTTTCATAAGGGTCAATTTCAATATGAAATCTATAGTTTGTACATTTCCATCTCTATTACGCCGACAACTGGAATTGGCCTAAATTTAACTAAGGGTCATAGATTAAAATTCCCCAACCACTATATGACAAAATATATTTCCCAAAACTCACTAATACACATTAATATTATAAAAAACATTCATAGTACATGAAGATCTCTTTCAGTGCCAAGACCCCACAATACCTCTTGGGGAGGTTTTCTATATAGGTAATAAGTAAAACCCTTCCACCTAGTGATAAAATATGAATCCATCTTGTCTCTTCATTGTATATTAACTTATAGGTAAATGACTATTAATTCCTTATCATAGAGCTAAAATTATTGATAAAATATTTTTAGATATGTTATAAAACTTTATTCGACATGGATGACAAATTGGCAAATTACTTGACAGTTATCCCCTCTAAGGAGTATATGAAACAACTAAGATTGGATATATATTTCAACCCGGGAGTTCCAGTCAAAGGGACTAGAAAGGGAGAAAATCTGTGTTATATGTTGATCAAGTTCCCCAATGACATTAGATATAAAATATGTAGGATTCTATAAATTTTGTAGGGGAAGAGTTTAATTCACACATTCAGGGAAAAGATTCCTCAATAGTTGTTATGGTTCTTGTCATAAATCCATGTAATCAAACTAGTATTTTATTGATTCAATGGTTTTGGTGTGTATTAGAGAAACAACCATCTAATAATTATATTGAACGAAGGGTGTAATGGGTAGGCCAACCTGTGACATCTTTGACTGTTCCCACAATGGGTAACCTACAAGAGTTGGACATTGAGGAATCATCCAACCCATCTTTGGTTGAAACCACAAAAGGGGGTACCTATAATATCTATATATAGTAGGGTTTATGAATATTAGTTGTAGACATACCACTTTGATAAGACGTTCCAGTTATCCCTTTCTTGTAGAGAATAACTCTATTTGTTGAGGAATATTCTTTTTTGGAGCAAGATGAGGATATTTGTGAAGAACATACACATCAGGGTTATTGGATTAGAGTATATCAATGTAGATATTTCTCATCTCCCTCATATCATATCAATACTATGAAAATTTTTCCTCAATTGAGTGTGGATGAACGTTTTTTGTTAGTTAGTGAGATGTGGCCTCATCATTACCAATTTCCTTATTAGATTCAAAACATTTAGATTGTAGTTGAGTATTTTTTTAGAGTCAAAAAAATCCTAAAAATCATTTAAATTATATTATATAAAACTTATTTATCAATTTATATGTGGATTTATATTCATATAGAAGTATCCTCATGTTCTTCTATATTGTCTTTGTGTTCTTTATCATATTAAGGTGTGGTGGTAATTATTTTCATTGTTTTATAATTCCTTACCTATATCTCACTAGTATCAAAATAATATGGTGTATATTATCCTGGAAACATATTTGGATGGTGTCATAATCTATGATTCTGGATTTACCCTTAGAAAAACTGTTTTCGCTGGATATTTATACAGTGATTTAGCATTCCCTTAAAATATCCCATCAAATCCAATTTGTGAAGGGTTATTTGAATGAAATTTCTTGATAGATATGTCATACGTGTCTCCAATAATAAATCTAAATAATTATATTGGGAGAAACGAGAGGGAATATTTTATGGAACTCCTCCAAAATGGGAAAATTATGACTTCCATTTTAGAGTTGGGTAAGGTAGAAATTACAGCAACTCTATGGGTTGGTGTTCCCCTTGATCTATTTCTTAATAACCTCAAACTAAATTTTGATATCGTTGTGGTGTCTATTATGGTAAAAATTCACCTATCCCTATATGATGGAGCATTCACTTTATTTATTGTATTAAACTATTAAAGAAATCTTATTAATCATGTGATTCTTTATTCAAACATGAACTGAGGGGAATTAGACTACCTACATATGAGATACATACATTTGAATTCATTTTTATCTTTCTTCCCTTCTCAGATGATTCTTGTAAGAGTCATTTAATTGAATTGTCTCACCAAACATGACATTTATTTGACTATTTTCGGGGAAAATTTCACAAATCATACAATTATTTATGGGTGGAGGTTGTTTCTGAGATCATTCTTGTCGCGGTCATATTAATCAATGTCATAATTTTGGGATTTTTTAATTGGGGTGCAGGGTGAAATGTAATGTTCTATGCTCTACCCATCCCCTGATATGATCTTCATGTGGGGAATCGATGATCAACTAATTCATCATTTTTAACACATCAATTCATGTATATTATAGACTATTTATTTATTTTCTTAATTTTTGGTTTCATGTAGAAAGAAGTACTATTATGTCTATATTGATGAATAACTTTTTTGATTTACTTGACATGAATCCCATATCCATTGTGAGGTAAAAATTTAGATTTTTGGTTATGAAGATTTTTAAAATGGTTTAGTCATATTTCAAGCACAGTAAATTTAGGCAACAACTCTAGAGTGATATCTTGATGGGTGGATAATAGAAAATTATTTATAGGTTTTTTTTCATTAGCTAATTTTTTCTTTATAGGAAGTGCATCATTATTATTGTATACAAAAAACCCCCCTACATCATCTAATAAAATAATATTTTTATCATATAATTTTTTATAAGTGAAATGATTGAAGGGTATCCATTTTTCTATGAATCGAGGATGATAATTCAACGTTCAATTAGTGAATAACTATTTCCATAATATTTCTTCTGGTTTATAATGGATATCAATTTTCAAAGATAAGAAATCATGCATGACATGCATTATCTTTTCAAGGGACTAGCAATATAATGTATTTGTTATAATTGATGTGACATGTGGAGGACCTTATTTTCAAAAAAATAACAAAATGGAGGATCATCCTAGTGAATAAAATCATGGGGAGGAATACCACTATGTATTTGTGTCTAACTATAAGAATAAAACATTTGGAATATACGTTTGGGAGGACCATCAAGGGAGAAAATTTTAATTGGAGGGCCTTCTTTTTTTGATCTTCTAAGAATGAGTAGGTAGTCAGTGGTTTTCAGTAATAGATAGTTTCTCATGATTGAGTATTTCCTAAAAATAATGGAGGCCATAATTGTAGATATTTTGGAGAGTACATCTAGACTTTCTTGTAGAAATTTTTTGAGGAGGAACTTCGAAATTGTAATTAATAATTTCATAATGTTTTAATAAATTAGTAGGATAATGTTCCACTAGTTTTATTTTTTTGATGTCCTAAAAACACCATCCTTGAGTATAAAATGAATTTTCTAATGATAATATAATTTTTATCATCTTTAGTGGAAGTTCTTTTTAGCTGATATTTGTTAGGTGGTCAGAGTCACCTGTCATGGAAATTGACATTTAGGCATGACAACTTACCTGAGTGACATTGTTGTTACTAATAGAATATAATAACTTGATTATGGATTTTTGGAATGGATATATGTCTATCGTGGAGTGGCCATAGTAGTTGAAAAATAATCACTAGTTGGTATCAGTGTGTGTTCTCGATCCTGTTTCCATTTGTCACATGATTTATCTAAACACATTCTTAGAATAAAGCAGGTATATGTATATTCTCTTATATAACCATTGTACATCATTTACGGTCCACTTAAAATTTTGAATAGGTGTCATTTGAATATCTCTTAATCACTGGTGATGTAATCATGGTATCTTAGAAGACTTATTGATAGTGAATATAAATAGACTCATATACTTTTGATATTTACCAGATGTATGAGGTGACATCTATAACCATAACAGGGACATATTCCCATTAAATGTATATATAATGGATGTTTCCTACTCTTGTAATCCATTTATTTATAGTATGTATAGAAAATTATCATGTGTGTGAAAGTGATGTGGTTTTGCCACCTATTTTATTCCAGTATGATCCAACAAGTATATATAGTTTCCAAAAAAATTGTGTCGTTGGGTTTGATGTATGCGAGTAGTTATATAGTCATATTCAAGGGATTCATCCATGTTTTATTGGAATGTTTCTTGAGATGTAATAGGTATCTGATCAGGGTAATAGTTGATTTATTTCCACCATTGGTGGGATTTACTCGAT
This sequence comes from Viscum album, assembly GCA_963277665.1. Classification (NCBI taxonomy): domain Eukaryota; kingdom Viridiplantae; phylum Streptophyta; class Magnoliopsida; order Santalales; family Viscaceae; genus Viscum; species Viscum album. Next base: position 111,549,396 of record OY728156.1, on the reverse strand, counting down.
GCCTAGTTCTAAGTGAACTAATATAGATCCCTTATGGTGTAATCTTTATCATGTTGAGAACATGATGCTTCATGATGTCTTCGATAGTAGTTACTTGTAGGATCCCTTCGTGGGGACTCCTATGATAAAAAGATATGTTCTTTTACGACCTCTTAATCATCCTACCTATGTTGTGGGAGAATGTTTTTTATTACATTCTGTGTTGTAGACTCCCTAAATAGTTCGACAGAACGTTTACTTCCATCTTCATCATTTCCACCATATGTTACTCGATCAGTGGTTATAAGGTTTTCATGTATTTGATGGATTCTCATGCATCCTCTATGGTTTGGATGGTACCATATATGTGATACTCCTAAACTAGTGATTTTGATACATTCAATATGAGATGATGGGTTGGAGATTGGATCCTCCAAGTATATGAGGATACATGTTAAGTGGCTATTAATGGATTTCTGTTTTCTTAACTCATATAACACAATTTAATTTTATGTGATTTGTGTGAAAACTTTCTAGATAGATATATGTATAGAAAACCCAAATAATAAACCCATAAATGGTAAATCATAATAAAAATTTATAAGAACTATTTATTATCTCAGATGATCAAGGAATGGAAACAATTTTTTAGAGTACAAATGGGCCTCACAGGTGGGGTACATAGTTATTTGGTTAAACTAATGATCTGCATCAGGGTCACTATATTTTTTTTCTGATGAAGAACTGGGGTTTTTACTATTCAATTTCTAGGTGTTGGATGAGGTTTGACAATCTTTTACATCGAGACAACACCTTCATCTCATGTCCCTATTCATGTGTTTTCCATAGGGTTTATGTTTTGAATAAAAAACACTCATTAGTTTACTTATCCAAGATGATTTATGTACCTACTTTCTAATAATTGGTGGTCATTTCTATCATACTGAAAAAATTGACTATCAGACTGATACGGGTACTGATTTACTAGATTATCCCACATAAGTATTATCATATTGATATGATTAATGAATTATTTCATACTTAATTATATTTATAATTGGAATAAATAAATATGTTTCTATTTAATGTAATTTATTTAAAAGTATAATATTTTTAATCAATACGATTTCATACATTTTGTTAAGATGAGATATCAAGTGTTATATATATGAGGATACTGGAACAATCATGGAAATTTGATCATTGAGAGATAGCCTATAAATACCTAGAAATTATAAGAGTTTGAAGATAGCTAATTAATTTTTCTCTCATGATTTCAGAATAACACATAGATAGAATGTCACATTCATAGTATTATTATTTCCTTATAGATTATTATTTTTATGGAATCCAGATCAGGTTACTTTGTTGAAGTGTGTTTTAATTGTAACTACATCCGATTCATGTTATGATTGATGAATTCCAGGGATATGATGCTAGGGAATCTGATCCATCAAGTCTAGGGAATATAAAGCAAGGAAGGCAGCCTTCTATAGTCATGTTGAGTTATTACGAGGATAATAAGATTGAGCCGATCATCGTATTGAGGGATTTCGTGGATAGAAACATAGAAAAATATGATCATCATATAAATCTCTGTCCTAGTAAAGAAATATATACTTTACTATATGAATAAAATATTGAATACCCTTTTTTGTGGTTATTGACTATATTTATCTTATATTAAAAAGATATAAATTTTTAATATTCCTTGTAATTCATTTTTATTATTATATAGATATTATATTTCATGTTTTTACAGGTGTTTATTTTTATACATTTAATAGTAAATAAGTAATCATATTTATCTTTCTGGTCAATTTTTTATTATATTAACTCTCATTAAAATATTCACATTGATACAAGTCATATCCATTGTGATTATTATTTACACTCTGATATAATTAGAATGTTTCTTGTTTCAATTCAATGACTCTAATAATCACCTACACTAAAATTATGATAAATATACTTAAATTTGATTTGATTGTTGATTTGTTTAAATATTTTGAAATATATTTTTAAAATTAAATTCACCTCACCCTTTCCTGTTGTACGTATATACATAATAAGGTAATTCTTATGATCCTATTATTGGTATTAGTTGATTTTTCTACTAATTTCATACTTAATCATTTTTTACTTCTTCTTTTAATTGATATTTATTTGACTGTTTTGATATAATATTTTTGTTTATAATATTTTTTACACTAACATGTATTTTTCGAAAGTATTATATACTATATTTAAAGATTTTATGTCATAATGTTGGTTAAATGGGAAATCTGAATCCAAATAAACAACCTATCTTTAATGGTGTTGATTATGAGTAGTAATGAGATACGAGGACAACTTTTTCTATCAATACTCGAGTTTTGATTTTTGTTATTCTTATTAGAGATTGAAATATTTCTGAGAAGGGTGTTTCTTCTAATACACATAAATAAAAAATAGTAATAGTTGAATTATGAAGTAAGAAATACTCTATTGTGTAATATGAAAATAAGTTTTTACATTTTAATACCCTCATGTGAAGGTACTAATAATATATGGAAAAATTTTTAAGTAACACATTTTGGAACTTCTAGAGTTACTTAGAAATGAAGATCAATTTATAGATTAGACTACCAAGAATTTGGTTTCCTTCATTGAGATTCAATTTTAAAGATGCAACAAAGGTTCATGAGAGTCATTATAAATTTACAATTTTTTGGTGAAAAAGGTCTTGATGATTAAATTATTGTGGAAAATATTTTTGATATTATACCTAATGAGTGGTAATAAAAAATAAGATTTATGGATAAGATAATAATGATTAATAATATTACTCTTGACGATCACATTAGAAATCTTATTAAATACAAAGGTAAACATGAGAGATATGCTGAGACAACAAATAACGAAGTTGTGAGAGTTTATTTTTCTACTAATAGTATTCTTGATAAAGATCAAACAATATTGAAAGTAGTAAAATATTAATGGAATATAACATTTGTTTTATAATGTAATTACAGCACTTCAGAACTTTATATGAGTGGTTTATCTTATATCTTCGGAATAATTAATAATATTGTGGGAGGGAATGATATTCAGTACTAATAAAGAATGTTCATTATGAAAAAAGTTATAATAATGATGACGTTACATGATATGAGTTTAATAAAGATGGACATATCCTACCAGATTATCCAAATATGTAGATGAAAGACATGAAATAATTAAATACCATAATAAATTATAAGAATTTTAAAAAATCATAAGGAAAGGAATTCATGAAATCATCTGACATGTGGAGTGCCTTTAGAGGTGATTCCTCTAATAGTTCATCATATATTGAATGTTCTAAATAGAGTAACATAAACCTTTTTCAAATGTTCTTATTATAAATGATTATCTCATGGATAAGGTAAATACTACTGAATTCAGTATTAAAATGTACATAAATGACATTATCCTAATTATAAAATTCCACATCTTTATATAAATAATCTTCCTCAGCATATGATAATCATTTTCCTACTTGTGATAATTTTTTAAATTTGAATAACTTTTCAAAAAGAAAAATTGTCTATTTTTTTAAAAAATACATGATAAATTTAAAGAAAAACATAGTAAATATGGTTTAATAAATTTTTTTTTTAAAATAATATATTAAATCAATCTACATATCTTGATAAAACTATAAATTAAAAAGAAACTATGTCAAAATAGTTTGAAAGAAGTTATTTATGAGAAAAATACTAAGAAATAAAACATAATTCTAAAACTAATACTAATGTGGATAAAAAATATTAGTAAAACTAAAATTAAAAATTTATAGTTTGATAAAACATATATCAAATTTTTCAACTAGAAAATAAAATTTGATTGAATGTATAAACAAATTATACCTGACAGAATTTTTTTTCAAATGGGTTTTACTAAAAAAATGTTTTCAATAAAAATTTCATTGTTCAAAAAAATGAATCATTTTTCACTAAGTGACAATGTTATGGAAAAAGTAAAGATTAATTTTTCTATAAATAAAATATAATACCTAAGATTTCATAAAAAATTATTTTTTTTCAAATACATGTGGATACACAAAATATTTTTTTTACATTATCAGACCCAAGAAGGTTGGGGTTCTGAAAGGAAAATGATTTTTTTAATAAAACAGACATACTACCAACAATAAGAATGTTTGGTATATAGATAGTGGGTGTTCTATGAATATGAGTAGAAAAAATCAAATTTTCAAGAAGATAGTAAAACTTAATGGTGGAAAAGTAAAATTCAGCGATAATTCTCAAGGATATATTTTCGGAATAGATATAATTATCCTTTTATGTAAAACCCTTATTTAACAAGTTTTTATTGTTAATGGTCACAATAACAAAGATAAAAAACACTATTTTCTTTGGGAACACAAACCAAAAGTATGTATAGTTTTACAATTCATCAAGATTCAAGATCAAATTGCTGATAATTTTACAAAACCTCTTATATCGTTTATATTTGAACACATAAAATAGAAATTAGGAATTATTAACATTGTTTAACTATTTATATGTACATTTTATTTATTCATTTCCTTATATTAAGATAATCATTTTTATAGGGGAAGAATATATTTTATATGTTTTTCAAAAACATTATTTTATTCATAAAACAATTAGTCTTATAAAAATCATAGTTTTTTTTAAATTCTATAATAATCAGTTTTCTAAGCTAAAAATATTGCAAGAAATTTTGGATTCAAAATTGATAAAATGTTTACTGAACTCATAAACTATTATAAAATTTACTTACTCAATTTTTTAAAACATTTTTCTAATTCAGAAAATTTATTATAATCATTTTTATATCATAAATATAATATTCACCTTTCTCTAAAAACTATCATAATTAGTTTTTTGTAATGAAAATAATATTTCAAGTATTTATTCGAAAAATATGGAAATATTTTAAAAAAAACATGAAGAAAATATTAACCATATCGATGACAATTTTCTACTACAAAAGGTACTATTATATTCTTTTAGTTTTTACACTATCTCATTATGTTAGTTCATGAATTGTTGTTTATTTTTTTATAAAAATATTTGTTTTAATTTTAAAAAATTTAATGTTTTAAAAAACATAATCTTTATCATTCTGATAAAAATACTAAAAAATTAGGGCATTAAAAACAATTTTAAAAACCTTGTTTGTAATAATCATGAGCATCATATAATATTAGTTTTGAATATCAATAGTTAGATATTTTAGGGATTTCAAATCATCAACACAATTCCAATAAGAAATAGGGAAACCCTCTGTCCCACATTGAAAACATAGATTTTTCACTCCTGACATGCTTTACCCAAAAAAAGATCCCAATAATTAAGATTTTATTTTCTTATAATATTCTATTTCAGCAGAAATGGTTACTAAGGAATAATTTTCAAAGTGTTTCATATTCAAGGAGTGGATAATAGAAATATCATTGTATGAGAAATACGATTCAAAACACAATATAACAATCTCTATCCAATGTTGGGAATCTATTAGTGTATAAAAACCACATAATGATTTTGATCTTTATTATCTTAATATTATCGATGGGTTTTAAGTGTCTGTTCATCTTATTGAGGGGGATAGAAAATAAAATATTTCCATCACAATTTATGGTAAGAGGTATAAGATATCCTATAAGAATGTTTCCGATATTTTTGGAGTACTATATGAATCTGAAGCATATAATAAATCTCTTAAGATTTATGATATTCTTTCCGTGTCTAATAAAAATATTGTTGAAGTTTATTTATTCTTAATTTTATAAGGTCGGAAAAGTATACCACCTGACACTAGATAATTGAGTAGTTTCACTGAGGATAAAAATGTACCTACATTCATGAAAAGAAGACCGAGATATGTTCAAGGTCTAAGATGTTTTTCTACATGAATTCTTGGTAAACATGGGAACGATATATCTGAACATGTTTATCTTTATCATAATGTAAAAATTCCCTACATACATAGTTAATTCATGATTAATTATGTTTTGATCTTTGATATGTGAAATTATTATTCAATTTATTTAGGTTTTCAAGATAGAAAATATATTTTATCTAATGATGAAAACTATTTCTTTTATTAGTGAGGATATAATGAATAGAATGAGGATTGATTTTTATATAAAATGAGATAATTATGTTGAAAAAATGTATGGTGATAATATGGAGGTATGTATTTTAAAGAAATCAAAAAATATTGAAAATAAATAGAATATAATGGAAAAGACTTATCTTTTGGAAAAGAGGAATAAATAAATGAAAGTATAAAATGATGTTTTTTAAAAGTGGAAAAATAAAAATCTCATGATAATTCAAGGGATATAATGTTTGAAAAAAACCCAATATAGGTAATGGAATCATTAATTTAAGAATTTAATAAGTTATAAGAAGAAGTATAGATAATGAAACAAAAAATTATCCAAGTAGCTATGCTATGTGATTTTTTTAAAGGCGAAGAATGGGATTTAGAGAATATTATCCTTCCCACTTATCATACTGATTATATTAATATAGATATCAGATTAACATTTCCATAAAAATATATTTTTCATAATGAATATTATTCTATTATAGACATGGAAAATAGAATGTGGTAGTTGAATAATTATTACTAGTTGTTCAAGAAAAAGAATTGATATTGGAGTTAGTCAAAAAAACAGATCTTAGAAATGTGAGGCAGATTCAAGAAGAGTTTGATAAATAAATTGATGAAAAAGTTTATGGAGAATGAAAATAAGAAAAACAAGAACAATAATAATATGTGAAGAATAATAGGATAAATATGGATAATAATACAATGAATTAGAAATATAAATAGAGGATGACGTATAGGAAGAAGAGAAAGAGTGGGATAAGAAAAAAGAAAATTAGGATGAGGAAACACAATCAAAAAATAATCATGATAATCATCTTCTTTTCCTTTTATGTCTGGAATGGATAAAATATTATAATGTTCCTAGGAAGATGCTTCATGATTAGAAGAAAAATAGGAATCATGAATAAATGATGAGTAATAATATGGACTTTCTATGACCAAAGAAGATTATAAGGTCAAGAACAATACAAATGTGGACATTATGGGAATTTTTTATGATATTAACGCTTTTAAGGAAGAAGAAGAGTAGGATGAAATGAAATATATAAAGAAAGTGAAACAAATGGAATTTGGTACAAGCTGAACAAAACCTCCTCAACCCTAACCTAAATGATCAGATTTGGTTGGGGAAATAGGTCAGAAGGGATTAGATTATATTTTTCATGTTCTGAGAAGAATATAATGGACTATTAAATATTTTCCAAAACATGAATATCAAGTCAGATAATCCAATATAGTCTCATTCTAAAACTGAAGTCTATTTAAATATTAATTGAATTAGTAATCTAAATTAAAAAAGAGTTAACAATATTTCAAGAGATCTCCCAACATCAAAAAAACAACATGTAATCAAATGGTTATCTACTCAAACCATATTGATTCAAATACCAAAATCCATGATTTGTAATTTTTTTAAATGAAGAAAATTATATTAGAGTTATAATTTTTATTAAATAATTTCTCTAAAGATATGAAAAACAATATTAAATATTTGGAATAGTTTATAGGTGAAATATATACTATAACTGAAGAAGTAAATGTTCTAAACGAAAAGATTCATAAAATGTAGCTGAGTTAATCATGATTATTTCATTTAATGATTATGTAGTCATACTCGAGGATCAATATAAATATCTAACCAATAATTTTTATAGTTTTAAAGCTCAAGGATGGTTGGAAAAAATAAATTATGTCAATCCTTTAGAAAGATCGAAAATAGTTTAAGAAGATGAATGCATTTCTCAAAGAATTAATGAATCAAGAAAGATTTTTTCTAACTCATAGTGTTTTTTTGAAAGAAATTTGAATCTTTTTTAATGAAGGAATAATATTTTCATCCATATCTCATATACTTTAATGTTATCAAATTTTTATTTATTGTATCATGTTTTATATTTTTCATGGGTGATTTGTTATAAGAATGAATTGTTTAATTTGTTAATTTTATAAAATTACAAGAAACTCAATAATATTTCTCATTCTGTTATGGTAATAAAAAAGGGGAAGAATAATTTATAAAGCGATTTGTATTATTAAAGGGTAATAAGTTTTTTTATGTGGACATTATAATATAAAGGGGAGATGTTTTATTAAGTGGTGGAATATGATCCTTAGGGGAATAAGAATTCATAAGGGGGGAAGATTTAGTAATGAAAATATATTATAATTTTTTTGTTATATTCATCATCATATTTATAAGAGTTACACACTTTGGGGGATGTGATGTTTTTTATAAAAACTCTAAATATGAAGGTATTAAAATAACAAGGGATGTATGTTTTTTTATGTTACTTTTCATAGATGTTTGGGGTGTGTGCTTTTCAAAAATGGGTAGATTATTGAGTCAGATGTTCTACATATTACTCTTCCATTAAATTAGTTTTAGAAATCATAAGTACTTTCATAAAATAGGGTTTCAAACTATTTATATCCCATGTTTTTTATCATGTATTTGTAGAAATAATTCCTTTTTAGCATAAATAGAATAAGTTTTAAATAATTATGAATATAAAAAATAAATTATTCATTATAAAAAATGTATTTAGTATGTGTATGATTGTCGACCTAATATTTATTAGTATAAAACTAAGACTTTATTCATGTCTATCATACTGAAGAATGACATGACTATCAGACTAATACTGGTATTGATTTATTGGAATGAACCAAATAGAGATTATTGTACTAACATGGTTAGGGAAGTCTATCACACTAAATTAAATTTATAATTTAAATATAGACACAGTTTTCTATCGTATGGAATATATTTAACACTATAATGGTGTTAATAAATATGACATTGTACATTTACTTATGATGATAATTCAAGTTCCATCTATCTAGGTCCATTACATGAAACATTAAAATACAACCATTTTTATATTATTTATAAAGACTATGTTATTTGAAGAGTCTCAATCTAGTTGATTAAATTCCCTTACAAGTTTTCAGGTGAATACTTATTGTGAAATGCTTGTTATTATTCTTTGTATTTATTTAGAGAGTTTTCGTTCTATGAAATCATTGTAAGGTTGTTTCCTTATGAACTTTTATAATTTTAATTGCTCCTGATCATTATTATGATATAGGGATTCTAGGGACAACATTTTTGTGACTCTGATCCATTAGATCATGGGATTTTGAGGCTATAAAGACAGACACATATATTAGTATTAAAGGTTTATAGGGATAGTAATGTATTGTTGATCATCATATCAAGGGATTATGGGGATAACAAGTGAGAGAAAATTTGATCATCATGTTGAGGGATTTTATATTATGTAAAGAAAAAAATTATTATATGTATAAAATATTAGATACCTTTAGTCAATGTTATTGACTCCCTTTATCATAAGGTTAAAAGTGGTTATTTTTTAATATATTTTTTAAGTCTTTCCTAATATTACATAACAATTTCATTGCTTGTTTTTACAATTTTTTTTTTGATGAATTTAGTAGAATGTGAGTCATCATATTCATATTTATATTATATTTGATTTATTGTATTAACTCTAATTATGATATTCACCCTTACATATATTGGATCTATTGTGATTACAATTTACACTCTGATATAATAAGAATATTCTTATTCTAATCAAGTAACTTCGATAATCATATTGATCCTATGTTCATCAAATCTACATAAAGAGGATTTCTATTTTTATTAGTTCAAATTCTTTAAACTATGTTTTTAAACTAAAATTCACCCCTCTTGTATTTATCTCAATTATAGGGAAATTATAATTATTCTATAGCATCATCAAACCATATTAGGGGAAATTTTTTCCTATTTTGTGAAAATATTATGGATTTATCTCAGAATCTATAATCATCATGAAAACATAATATAAAATCACTCTTCCATCACATTTACAATATGTCACATATATATGTATGGATACCACTTGTATATATATATATATATGTATATGTTTTTCCATAAATGTGAAAATATTTTTTATATGGCTCTCTGTTGAGGGATCCACCAATATACAACACACGTTTTTACATATCATTTTTTTTACATGGATATGATTTATTCAGATGATAATGGTTTCATTTATCATGATTGGGAGCCCTAGAATTCATTGATATATAGCGAGGTCATTAGAGGCTTCAGCCCAAGATTAGGCCCATAAGAGGGGCTTCATACATATCCCTGTGAGAGGAATCAGAACCCACGTAATTATGTACCACTTAAGAGATGAAATAATATATTTTATAGTAGGTGACAAATAAAAACCCCTGAAATTTAATTTCATGATGAAAGTATTTCTATCATAGAGGGTTTAGTTTAAGGATGGTGTGAGAATTACAATAAAATAATCCTTTTTGGTTGATATGGAAGGGAATATGGACATGTGTTATGTTAATTTTCACCAGTAATTTGGTAATGAAAGGATAAGGTGGGAAGCAAATGAAATAAACATCCCTCAAAGGAGTGGGATTGATTCATCTAGGAATACGAAAAAGTAAAAATAACGGTAGTTTGAATGTGTTTGTTTTGAAATTCAGGGAGGCATTGTATATTTCTCATGAGTATAGGAATAAAATATAATGTAGTTTATAATGGTTTAGATATATACGTAAATAATATGACCAATAGAGGATAATTGATCTTTTTGGTAAGATTATTAAATGATAACAATAAGGCCACATGATACATGGTCTTTGTGATAAAAAATGGAATTTTAATATAAGTTAATTTCATGATCCTTTTAGTCCACTATTATATGATGGTGACTATGAGGGGAAGGATGATTAGACTATATTTTTATGTGATTCACTACAAAATTCTTGTAATTGATGTCTCCCCCAGTATAAGAAGCTATATTCCCAAATACATAATGTTGATGCCCTCATTACGAAGACAATACATGGTGACGATTTTTTTGAGATCCTTCTTAATTGAGATGTTAAGTGTGGGAATTATTTTACCATGGTAATTCAAGATTGGATGGGGACATACGAATGAGTATTGTACCATGGATTAATATATATATAGTAGAGATGTTTAAGGTATTAATGAATACATTCATGAGATTTAGAAAGATAGATATGAACAAATTTAGACAACTCATGAAGTGGAGAATGTGGAGAGAAATGTAACATTGAAGGATTGAAGCATGTACTAAATGGAAAATAACTTATGGATATCCCATTACACACACTTACATATTCTATGAGAGGTGGTATTTAATGAAGTTTGTTATTCCATGAAGGGTAATATTTTATGGTGGTATTCTTATAGAGGATCATGGTATCCTATTTTGGGAGACAAGGTATGTCCCCTCATGATGGATACCTTTGTGGGTACCCGTCACAACAAATGGTAGCTGAATTATCTAGAGAAGTATTCTATATTATTCTCTACTATTTGAATGTAAATCCTTATTTTTTTATGTTCATAGAAAAGGAATTAATAGTTACTATATATTAACATGTTCTAGAAATGGTCTATTATCCATAAATCATAACTGGATATATGTGGGTTAGTAATAAGGCCAACTCCTTTAGAAGATTTTATTATTTGCAGTATGGTGGTGTGACAGCCTCACACAAAAAATAAGAATCATTTGTAGGGGCTATGAAAATGACTCCTCATGCTGGAAATAAACACAACCATTTGTGGGGCATTAAATTAAAAAATCTCCCCATAAATATTTTTTTGCAATAATTCCATCAATAGAAGAATCCTGCATAACAAGTGTGAAATTGTGAATAGATTTAATGATTTGAAATTTTATGTACATTAACAATTTTAAGTAAACAATATAGTTTGGTGATATTATTATATCTTTCCCATATTCATAATATATTCTGGAAATCATTTTTGATAGCAGAAATCTTCCTTAAGTAAAAGTTATGTTTTTACTATGATACCCTATTAATCAACACTATAAAGTTTTAAAAAATAATCCATCAATTATTTCCAATATCCATGGTTTATTACATATAAATGAAAAGGTTTTTGGGTGATCTATCCATAATTTAGTTATATTCCTTCCATCACAAATACATATTTTTCAAATGAAGATAATTTAAGGATTTGTTTATCATTCATGAAAGTTTAAATATAGGAATTATTGTTCAATATCCAACACTAATTATAAATTCATAGATGTGAGATGGAAAATAATTTAAAGAGTGGGTGGTGTAATGAATATTTCAAAATTTTCCTGACAATATCATATTAAATTAATAATATAATTAAACTAAAAATGAATAATGTCTTAAGAAATTTTTGTTTTAGTATAGATCAGTGTTTTGTAACATCAAATATTTAATTATATAAATCACAAATATTGGTGAGACATAATAACATTAGAATACATTTATATCTATGGATAGTCCTAATAGATATGTTGAGTTTTTTAAACACCTTGAGAAATAACCAAATTACACAAACATTTTAAACATAGAGTTAGAAATCCAACTTATTGTGTTTTTATCATATATAGAGAATGAAACTAAAAATTGTAAAATTTTCAACCTATTATTACCACATAAAATAAATATTAATGGGTTTTCGAAAGGTAATAAAAATTGAATAATAATGGTAGTCATGACCATACACTAAATCATACAAACCAGGATACAAATAAGTAACTTCACGGTACACAAAAATAATCTGAATGATGAGGCCCCAAATATGACATTAGTCATTAGTGTGTTTGATGTGGAATCCTAGAAAGAAAGAATACACTAGTAGATATTTCATAGTGAAATTAAAATCTATATTGAATCACAATTTTTTTATCATACAAATTCATCTCTATTAATTTTTTTACAAGTCTTTATAAACATTATTTATATAGTCTCTTTATGAAAAAAAATTATTCAAAATATTTAAATTCTCATGCATAACTATTTAATTATACCATTCCTATGAAACAAAAAAATATCCGCATAAACATAATTATATACATGTAGTTAAATGTCTACAAAAAATTTCATTAAAAATAATAATAAATCAGTGATATTTCTATAAAATAATTTTTTGAGATATTGGAATTCTCTATGAATGTATGTGAGAATAAATCTTAATGTATATAAAAATTGATGATCAAAACTTGTGATTTTGAAAAAATAATTAATGAAGGGTGAAACCACATAATAATAATTTAATGCTATTTAAAATACATATTTTTTCAAAAACTCAAAATATGTTATATGAAAATATATAAAAATTATTTTGATAGAAATAATTAAAATAAACACATATTAAATTGAAATTTCAAAGAATGTTTAAGAAAAATTCCAATTTTCATGATTCTATATATGCATGTGGAAAATATATATACCACAAATTTTACATGTAGAAACAATTTATTTTCACATAATTCATTATGATGTGAAATCCACATATTAATATTTTTCACATAACTGAATATGGGTAAAACAAATTAACATCAATAATACCTTAAAACAAGATATATAACATTTTCAAAATTTTGATAGATTAAAAATAAAATATTTCAAAATTAATGAAACACTATTTTTCATTAATAAATCATATAATAGGTTATAAAATACAATAACTATTTGTTTTCATTAAAAAATTATGCATATTGAGTAGAAACTGAGATAGATTTATTTATTAAAAGATATATTATGAATTTTTTTTATCATAAAGTCTCATTACTGACTGGTTTTTAATATACACATCCACTTTAATGACTTCCATAAAATTTTTAAATGTGAATTCACATTCTATAAGAAATTTATTTTCCACTTTTAATACTTTATTTCACATATTTATATAAAAATTTGTTTATTTATTAAAAATAATGAAAAATAAATTTTATTTCATTAATTATAAAAGTAATTATCTTCCTCACTATAAGTGTACAGTATGCTGCTTTGAAAGGGGAGAACATTGATAATTCTTCAATTTTTATTCCCAACACATCCCCAAAAGAGATTAATATAATAAATATCTTATTCATTTTTCTATAAAAATTATATTTAACCAATTTTCAATATTAATCACAAAACATGGTGAATTATCTTTGAACATAATTTCACGGAAACTTCATGGGAAACCACTCATCCATTAGAATCGAAAGTTGAAAATTTTAGGTTTTTATTTTTTTTATCTAGTAGTTATTTTTTCACCTATTTTCATGAGACACAAGCATTAAATTTATTCTCTAGATTAGCATTTCAAATTGAAATTTAATTTTTATATTTATGTTTTGATAAACATTAATTACTATATTGATTAATATTGCTGATCCATTGATGCCAAATTCCATTTTATTCCTTTACCAAAAACAGTCTACTGTTCTCCCTAGAATTCACTTAGTTTAGATTTCCTTTTTTTGTAATCACTTTATTGATGATTTTATTATTTTCACTTTTAAAAATATCCAATATTATTAAACACAACATAATTTATAGTTTCAATAAGTTATCTAATGATCAAAAGGTAATATCAAGGAAAATCAGTATAAATTAACTAATTTTATCCATATATATTTTCACTTCCCATGTTTTTAAAAGATTTTTCATTTTTGAATCTAATCATATGATCAAAAACACTATTTATATTTTTATAAGATTATTTTTCTTGGTCATGTGGGATGAAAAACTATAATAATGAATTCATGTTCCATTATGTTTAGTTTCATTGGGGGAAATTATAGCAATGATTTTTTATTTTTCGATTAATTCACCTTCCAAGAGAAACTTATTAGAGTTGAGGAAGAATGTGGTATCTCATTATTATCCTCAGAAGATCACACTCATCTTCCCCTGGTAGTTATAACCTACTTCTAAAGGTGGTTTTTTATTCATTTTTTATAATTCCATTAGTCCTTTAGTTTTATTAGAGTATTTTTTATTTCATTATTAGATATAATTAAATGATTCATGACCAAAATAAGAGTAAGTAAACAATTATCAACAAATTTTGTTATCTTTAGGTAATGTATAATATTTACTTATCCATTATTATTTAATCATTCGAGATTCACCTCTCATGTAGTTCTCTACCACCATGCATAATTTCATTATTAAACCAAGATAACTATAGAATTTATCATTTCATACATGGAATGATTTTATCATTTATACCTTTTCACATATATTTAGTATCTGGTCTAATCCTTGATTATTTTTCTTCCCTTAGTGATTTGGATTTGTCCATATATTTTTATCTTTCTGTTAGCCATTAATATAACTCTTCCATCACAATATTACTCAACATTACAACTATGACCACTCTTTCCCATATTCCGATACCTATAATCAATTTATATTTTCTTATTAGATATTTTCCTTCTTCCTTCTCATTCAAAAAAATTTCTATTGGATAAAAATATTAATTGCAGCATATTTTTATCACTATAATTTATTTATTTTTCAATAAGTGTCCATCTAAATGGAACAAATTCATCATTAATATATTTAAATCATATCATTCACTTTTCATTCAGAGTATTATGATCATAAACCATTTTGTATGCTCATAAATTTCTACCTTGAAACAACTTATTTTTATTTTTTCTAAGATGCATCAAAATATTACACAACATTTTACAATGGAGTAGTTTAACCTTCAAGTTGATCAATTTATTTTTTTGATTTATTTGTTATGGATTTCATTATGTTGATTCATATTCATTGAATGTGTAACTCATTAAATTTTTTTCTTGTTATACATTAAAGATAAACTATTCCTTCTAGTCGGTCTTCTTCCACAAATTTAGAATTATTTTTTTAAAGAACTAGAAACATAACATATGTTTTATCCAAATAAATACCATATAAAAATTTTTAGATAATATTTCATCATCTTATTATACATTAATTATGAATTTATTCTTTAGAAACCACTTTCGAGTTGGATTCACAAATTTAATGTTCTATTTGGTGGATGTTATTTATTATATAGATAAAACATAACTCACATCTCTATTTTCATCAATCCTTCAAAATATTGTTGTGAATTTTCCAAATGACACCATATTTACTAAAATATAGTGTAATTTTACTTTCATACCAACATTTTCATCACTTTAATATTCTTTCAATAAGTTGGATAAATTCACTACTAATATATTTATCATGACTTCCAACACCATGAATATTTTTATTCTTCCTAGTTTAAATTTAAATTTATTGTATTGACGTGATGTGGTTACATATTGTTTTAACATGAATTATTTATTATATCAGCGTTCTATAAATACCATCTATATAAAATTATGTGAGATATCTTTCTCCATGTTCTAAAAAATGGAGTTATACAATAATGGTAATATTCTTATAATATTTTTCATAATTTTAACATTATTCATTTCAAAATAATATCCATGGACGGACCTGATAACTTCAGTGAAAAGGATGTAGTAACCATAAATATTCTCATTCATGATCATATTTAAATAATAAAATTTAATTTGTTTCACATGAAAATTTTCAATTTTTACCTTGATTCAACATAATAAAATATTTTCCAATTTATCCCAATGATATATTGTTGTTGTGATTATCATGACTTTATATATATTTTGTTTTTCATGGTTCTAGATAATGGATTTTTTAGCATTACATTATACACACATTATTTAAAATCATCTTCAGTCATTAATACGTTTATAGCATCACATAATGATATTTCATGTAATCAAACTATAGAAAGGTTAAGTCCTAAAGATCAAAATTGAAATCTCAATAAATTATTCTATATATATAAATCAAAAACATAAAAATGAATCTTCTTTTTTGTTAACATTATTTTCCAGAGAAGAAATATTCTAATGATATATTCACAACATAGGAATCATGTAGTTTAAATACCACTATTTTCACAAACAAACCCAAAACACCATAAGAAAGGGGGATTTGTTAATTATTGTGATTGATTATTCATTAATTTCAATGGATCATGTTGTCTAATTTCCTTGAGAATCTCAAACCTATCATCCAAAAATATCACAAACTATCCAAATAGTGAAATTAATTATATGGAAATCATGATATTAAGTGGTTCACTATTAAGATCTAATCTATTGTGCATGTGGTGACAGTGCATCAATATACTAGGGGAAAAAATAAACCCCATATGCATTATATAAGTACAATAAGGACACTTAATTGATCCTAGAGAAGATATATCGTTATATCAATAGATGATCTCCAGTCTTAAAATAATTTCATGTTGCTTTAATACGATGATAACTACTAATAATTTAATTAAAATTAAAAAATAGTAGTCCAGTAAGGGTGTGGTCATTGAACTTCAGTTCATTATCCATGTCCTGATATTGTATAACATTGTTATCATAATTATCTCCACTCTCTTGATCGTTAATTCATTTATAGATATATAGGTAAAGATAGTATCTATATTATATATTCATAATATATTTAATATATATATATATATTTAGAGAACCATGAGAAAATTAATTAGTATTGTTTTTTCCTATGATTTTATCTATATTTTACTTCTCAATAAAATCACATGAATTTATAGGAAATGATTTATTTATTATAAAATTATAAATAAATCCCAATATATCTCAATGATTTCTTCTGTATCGTCTTCCATAATTATAATGGAGTGGTCATCATTTATCCATAAAATAATCTTTTACATCACTATGATGAAATAATATATCTCTAAATAGTATTTTTAAAAGTAACAAATAAATTATAATGTTTCTTGTATCCCCTGGTTTGTTGATTACACCTCGAGTGGAAATAGAAACAACCATTATATATTTTTTATTATGACCTATTTACTTTTACGTATCATCTATAATAACCATTATGTATCATAAATTTTTCTAAATATATCCCTTTATATTTGATCCATTGCCTCTATGCATCATAATAAAGTTTAACACTTTTCTATTTGTCTATCTCCATAATTCCTTTTTATTAGGATGGTGACAATTTAATAACATAATGGGGATTTTCATGTAATTTACTAAATATAAAACATAGTCTTATGAGTTACAAATGATAGGTATGTATAATATTAATTTAATAATACATATGTAACATTAATAAATTTTTTAAAATATATTCCTTTACATATTGATCTTGTTTCTTTTAAATATTGAACTCAGTGTTTTCCCTTTGCAGCATTTAAAAAAAATATCTTTTCTATATCATCAATAACCTAAACCTATACATGTAACATAATTAATTTTCTATTTCAATAACATGGTGACCCTTAGATATTCTAAATATGATCATTGAAAAATCATGTAATTTCATTATGATTATATAGTTTTACTGAGATCAAAACATTTGTGACACCTCAATATTTTTTGATATATTTCTCTCCAAAAAAATATATTTTCTTTTATTTTATGTGATACATGAAAACACAAGTCTAATTAAACAAAAATATGGTATATCATTGTAACATATCTGTTAAATAGGAATATTGAATAATAATGTCAATATTTTAAATAATATGATTGATTTTTTAAAAAATAGAAATAAATTTATATCTATTTACAAAATGTTTAGCAAATAAATTAGATGGTTTAAATGTACATTTTCTATAAAATGTGTTTTTATTACGCTTTTTTGAGAATATAATATAATTAATTGCATCCAAAATATGAAAATTAATTTTTAAAATTTACATTATTTCTTAAATAATCATGTAAAAAGTAAATTAGAGGGAATTATTTAGATTTTTCTGAAGAGATTGGTTTTCGACGACTTGGGAAAAATAAATTTTTATTTAATATTTTTTTTAATATTAATGAATTAAAAAAGATGTATTTTATAAATTTTATTAATATCGACAATAGTTCATATATATTTTCAATAATTCAATATTGTACATTAAAATTTATATTATTTAGAATTTTGTTATAAAAAAATTATACTTAGGAATCCATTTATTCTAAAAAATTTCATGTTTTCATGTTATGTAGAATTAATTTAAAATTAAACTCTCTAATATTTATAATTTATTATAATAAAATGGGCTCCATATTATTATTCATCATAATTAAAATTTGGTATTCGGTTCAACTAATTATTTTTTCATAATGAAAAGTAAAAAAATAAAAATATTTTACAATGGTTCAAGTGAAAATGGGTTAACCAGGGGTTAAACAAAATGATAAGGTCAATTGTTTTCAATTAAAAATGTCTCAATACTCTTAAAACCCATATTAACACTTAATTATATCTATAATTTGATCAAATTTTTATTTAGAGTCATTTTTTAGTATGATTTTATTATATTTTAATTATTTAATAAATTATCACTGTGTCCACTCCACCCCTTTTAAAATTACACCCCTAATTTTTCTTCTTTATAACAAGTTGGACAATATAAATATATAAAAACACACCCAATTTATTATAAGATTCCCTATAATTTATTTAGTGGTTATGGTTTTCTTAAATGACTATTCTAGTAGTCTTTAAAAAGGATCCAAATGGGGATTAATGAGAAATAAGAAGTCCTCTAACCCGATGTCATTAAAATTATTTATTTTTATAACTACTTAAATTATATGGAATATATCAAAAAATAATAACTTATGTATCCTCAATATATATATATATATTATTGTTATGGATCCACCAATATTCACCCTCTTTTTCTTTAAATGGGAAGTGATAGTATCACTCATATGTATGTATAGACTACTACCTCCATATAGAGATACAATTAATTTTATAACTCCATATTTTATAGAATGGTAGTATGATGGGTTTAATTTTTATACATGATATTTATTACAAAATAAATCTCATCCAAATTTGATATCATATCAACATTATTACAATCCAATCCTTTATAAATGTAAATGTCAATAGTCTGAATGTGTGGACTAGCATATCAATGATGTGATGTGATTCATTTTTCATTTATTCATTATATGAATGAAAAAAATGATATATTTAATGAATATATATGAAATATATTTAATAATCATTATTCTTCAATTTTGAATTATTATTTACTTTACTTTTCTTCCACTCATCAAAAGTGAAAACAATATTCTTGTGTACATATGGCCCAAAATCTCTATAAAAGTGTAAATCATTCTTCTATTTATACCATTAATGTATTATTATTAATATATGTAAAATGAAAATATATTATATTAAAAATCTCAATTAATGTTCTAAAAATTATGGAACCTTGATCTAAGTTAATACCATAACTACATTATCCCAAAGCCTATTGTTACATTATAAAATTGACACTAGATATAGTTGATCTCATCCAAAAGGAAAGATTAGTTTATTAGTCTTGGTAAAAAATATATATACTTGAATATCACACTAAATTTGAAATCATAAAATTCAATATATTATTTGATTTTAGGACACCATTATTTCCAGCAGCATATTAATTTATATAAATCGTAGTACACTTCATCAAATACTAAATAAACGAAAAAAATAAATGGTGAGCATATATGCTAATTAATGATTATGTCCATTCTATTCCATCTTTATTAAATATTTTATTATAAATTTTGAAATTTATATGAAAAAATAACATTCTATTTAATCTATAACATGTGGATTAATGATAATACAATAGATATAAACAATGAACAAATAACATTGTACAAGTAATCATCTGATCTTGAAACATATCTATGGATATCATTACTATTAAACTAATCACATGGTCATGAATAAATAATTTCAAAATTATTTAATGAACAATGGTGGACATCTGAATCTTACCATTGAGGCCTCATTCCAGTCATCTAAAACATAACATCGAGGGATATGTAATTATAGGCCCCATCCTTCAGATAATAAATCACAAGAATTAATCATATGAATCAATAATAAAACTAATTAAATATTCCATAATAATCAAAACAAATTCATATATTAATAATTAGTATAAAAAATATCTATAATTTATGTGTTAAACTGATCATACAATATCCAGAGAAAGAATAAGTATGGATTAATGAACCATCCTAGAATACCATCTAAATTGATTTCTCAGCAGATTGACCACTAATCTGAAGAGTTTTCCTAATCACTATAGGATAGAAAAAACAACTAGGGTATACATAAATAAATCTTGGGATTGATTTTTTCCATGAAAATATTACAATAATCAAATTATACTATGGAAACATCATCACATGCATTTATAAATATAATAATAAAATGTAAAAACAGAGGATATAAAACTTGTAATAAAACATGGATTCCAAAAACCTTCACTTGGTGGTCTATGAACACCCACTATGTCCAAAATCACCCAACCATAGTGACCCTTTCCTGAAACCACAATGTAGGGTGAGATAATGAACACATGTTATAAGATAATAATGGATGCAAACTCAACACTGTATAAAAAGGGTGTGAGATAAAAAGTCTAGTAAGATTCCACCAAATATTCATTGCAATAACTTCATAAGAATATTCAAATACTCTACAAGGGGATTACAAATAAGAGAGTATGAGTTTTAGTTTCGAAGTAGCATTTTAAACATTAATAAATTAATAATTAAAATAAACCTGTAAAACATGTCATTTAACCATTTAAAAACTAATAATATTCATGAAAAGATATAAACACAATTCCAAACACTAATATCAAATAACCATTAAAATATGAGGATAATCACCTAACATATAATTATTATATGGAGTCAATAAAATAGATTCAGGGTTTACAATAACAAATAAATGAATAAATCAAGGAAACTATGGTTCTATATAGTGACAAAAAACTTTGTCATGTAATGGGAGACAAGTATATGGATCTCATGGGTACAAGCTAGGTAATATAGTGATTACACCTCATAATAGCTAATAAAAAATATATGACTAATTTTTTATCTTTCATGGAGTCTCTCGGGTCTCAATCAAACCAGTTATATGCACACCCGCTTTCCTGAACACATGTCCAAAGCTCCAACCATTCATTTTCTCTATAAATCCACTAAAAGGGTATGAATCCTCCAGTTAACAATATATATAGGCTATCCCATATTAATATCCCTATAAATCATGAGTAGTTAAAATAATGGAGTGAGATAATTGAGATATGTGGATGAAATGGGGATTCCTTATCAATCATGGGTGCTATCTTTAAAATCACATCTCTCACTAACCCACAAATTGCATCAAAATTAACAATCCAAATTTCAACGCCCTATAGTTGGAGGTACAATAATCAATAAATTTACACTAAGGTATTATTATAAGATAGGACCGTCATAAAGTTCCAACTGAGCAATCATGAATCAGTAATTAAATTAAAATCCTATTAAAAATATCTATCATTCAAAAAGGGTAATCATACTCGCTTCCTTTCCAAATTAAGAATTATAATTATATACATGGCTTCAAAATAGTCATTTATTTCATAGAATCTAAAAATCAATTTAATATTTTTTTTAATTTTAAGACGATTTAATACATTTCAATACATGGGTTTACACCCTCTTTCCATGTGGATAAATCAATTATTTCGAATCACACAAGAACATCCATTTAAAAAAAGGGTAAAATAATTCAAACGGTGTTTTTGGTAATTTAATTAATTCAATAATTTAAAAATATTTTAAAAAACATTAAATACTTCAATTAATTTAATTTATACCAGGGGAGTTCATTTTATAAATCAAAACCTGGGTAAAAAAATTCAATAATGCGAAAACAAATTTTAAACATTCATTAAAAATAAATCAAAAAAACATGGAAGTAAATAATAAAAAAATGGGTTGATATATAAATATTATATCCATTTAATTATTTAAATTTTCAATTAGAATACAATAGGGCCAAAAATTCATTTATAAAGAATTTTATGGAGAAAATTCATAAAACATGTGTTATAAATTAAGAAACATTTATCTATGAATTATCACGAAACATTAGATTAAAAAAATTATGGAAAATAATAGAAAAAACAACTTGGAATATTTGGAATCCAACTACAATGAATATGAGATGTGTCGCCTTCGATGGTGATCACTAGATCTAAAAAGATAGATCATTAAAGAATAAAGGAGAGATACTATATCCTAAATCCCATAATAATATATCATGATCAAATAAAATTCAATTCTTTAAAAACCTTTAGGAAAATTTAATCCATTAAAGAAGGGACGTCCAACAGCAAGAATAAAATAACTCATTAGAGGATGATCACTATTTCGATTGGTGTATAAATTTTTAATGAGATGAGTATTTTGGGGCCAAAATGGCTCAATAGGGATCTTAAAATCCAAATGATTGATTTAGGTTTTAATTAAATGTGTTTAGGATTATGGAGTGGGTTTTGGGATTAAATTACCATTTTTAAGGCATTATATTCTTATTCACATGGTTTTCTATGTTGGTCGGACAGTTAGTACTAATATTGCACCTATCCATGCACACAAAATAGATCCATTGGAATATTTTCACAAAAATTATGAACAGTTATTTAATATTGTGAAATTTTTTAAACCAACGACTAGTCCTATTTGAAATTTTTTTCAAACCATTCTCAACGAATGTGCAAAGAATGAAGTTTCCTGAAAACCTTCAAAAAATTCTATAAAACCACCATAAACTACCCACAAAAATATAAAATCACTAGGTACTAAAAAAATGGGTCAAAACACATAAAAATAGGTAACAAGAAGTTACAAAGTAACCACCATTGAAAATATATCCCTAGAAAGAATCTAGTTTGATAGATAGGAAGCGATGACACAAGAATAAAATCATCACTCATCTTGTGAGGTGGAAGGTCCAAATTAAGAATAGTTACTCACCCAAAAGATTTCAAAACGCACACAAAATATCCAAGATCAGCACAACATGATCAACCCAACATGATAATCACACATCTCTAGATCATAGAAAAACTAGAGACCTAGCACAGGTCTCCCCGCCATTTAATAATTCACAAAAATGGAGTAACTTATAAAAATAACATCCCTTGGACCCAAGTAAGAGACTTCAACTATTCACTAAGTAGAAACATATATGATTAAGAATCAATGGAAAATTTAAATAACTAATAAGGATTTCTTTAATGGTTAATTACACGACCATAACAAAGGATTTTTGAAAACTGAGTCTCACACCCTGATGAGCTCATCAAATAAAATGTGAGCACCATCATTTTCTTGGTTTTTCAAAAATACATATCATCTTAGTAACATAAGTTGATTAATAATGTCTATCCAAGTCCAACTAGAATGAGATCAAACATCTAAGTAAGTTTAAAATTCGTAACTACACTCTCAAAAGGTAAATCAATAATTATATCAGAATTGATCACCTAACATCAAGTTAAAATAAGATAACACCAAGAAAAAAATAATTAAGATCTGAAGAAAATAAGACCATAGTTTCATCACCAATCCAAAAATGACCTAAACCAAGTTTCACAAGATAAAATTCAAAATTATACTAGAAACATTATTACAAAATAGATAATCCTTGAGAAGGAAAATTCTAATTGTTTCCACTCCCACTACATAAACAACAAGAAAGATCAACATAAACCACATCTAATAGTCTACCACTGACAACCGAAAGCTCCTCTATGCTGTGAGAAAATTTAATTCATGGTCTTTGAATGGATTATTGATATCATGAAACCTCATGTACACTTTAGTCAGGAGATGATATTCCTAACCATATTTTCTCTTTATAGTGTAACAGATGACAAAAACTCTGAAGGTGACCTCAATGGTCGCATGTTCACAAACCATTAAGGATTTAATAACACAAACATATTATAATGACTATGTTATCCACACACGAATTACACAAAATTATTATTCTTTATATGATATGATTGTCCTTTCTCATCCATGGATGATGTATTTAGCCATTTTTATTTTCTTCTTTGATCCACTTCCACTATGAAATACTTATTTGAAAATCCACGAATAAGAGATCATCCCTTACACAAGTATCAAGGTTAAGAGGTATGGGTTATGAAATTTTTTAGAATGGTAGCCTTATTGAAATAATTATAAACATTCCCTAGTGTAAAACTTATCAAACGTAAGAATTTCATGGTATACACTGAAACTAATTGATCATCTTGACCAAACCCAAATAACTCAGAAACATTATACATATCCCCATCATTATGATACTGGAAAAAAATTAAGATTGACTTGTAGAATTGCCAAGGCATTAATTGATATAGATAAGAAGTAATTAAATAATACCACCACCATTGGAATGGTCGTTAATATAAGGAGTCGATAAAAGTAACCATTAGAGTATCAAAAGTATTGAGAAAATAAAAAATCACATCATCCTCTTTAAGACACATTACTTCCTTAGGAGAACCTTGTTACCCACTATAAGAAGGGTTATGACAATCCAAGAACTCAATGATGGGGTTAAATAGATGTATGATCTCTAGCTCCACTACTCAGTATAGTGTATACATTGATTCAATGACAACTGATTCCACTTCTGGAAAACAAGAAGATCTACACAGATGACCAGACCATTATACCAACATTCAATCATTCCTAAAGAAATTTATGGGAGTCATTTTTAAACCTCACAAAACAAATGCATATAAAATCACATATAATAGAATAAGAATAAAATTAATCTAATAACATCCAAACAACCAACAAATAACTTTATCAAATCATCTTGGACCTCAATACACACAAGACATCACTATTTATAAAACATTACTCATTCATTTAAAAATTATAAATCTTGATATAAATTAATTATTGTTTATAAAATATTCTATCAGCTCTTTGATATTCATCAATGGATTTAAAAACATTAATTACATTTTTTCCCAATATCCAAAACCATTCTAAATTATATTCCATTAGAAACCAAATTTCATATAAATAACTTCTTCCATATAATAAAAGTGTCTTTGAAAATAAATTATCCGAATAAAAAATTTCATAAAAGACACTATTTTTTAATTTAAAAAATTTATCAATGAAAAAACAAAAACTTTTTAGAGACTCAATTTTGTTTTCAAAAAGAATTTAATTTCATTATAAATTGAATAAAGATGAAAGAAACACACAAAATAATTAATAACCTTCATAGATAACCCTAAAAAAAACCCACCTAAGTGAAGTCCCTTAGATGAAAATTGATATAAGTTTTATTTTTAAAACAAAGTTATAATCATAAAAGTCTTGGTTGTATGGTTTGGTAAACCAAACACCAACCTAATAATTATTCATGGGTGGATATCCATATTAGTCACATCGATTCCTCAATGTTTTCCAAACTGTGAAATCATATAGTGAATGTGGTTATCCTTCCATTATAGTTTCAAAAAACATAATAGATTCATCAAATAAAATATTGACTCATTGCAAATCTAAATCACTTTTATCATCAAGAAACCAATATCTCAAATGAAAGACCCAATTCCCATCTTCCTCGATAACTGAAGTCCCTTCTTGAAGAGGTGGTGATCATGCACCTACTCATAAACTACCTCTTGAGTATTGAAACAGTCGTAATATCCTTTATACAATGACTCACCCCAAATAGAATTAAATATTTTGTGGAGAAGTTATTGCTTTCATGGAATGACATCTTCTGATAACACTTGTAACGAACCCACCCTAAATACCATCAAAACTGATATCTGACCTCATTCTCCACAAAAAAATGAGTATTCCCAATATCTATGGGATAATAAAAAATCTCATAAATATAAATAAATAATTATTGTGAATTATTTTTACCATTGAAAATTATAAAAATCAAATCACACTGTAGAAACATCATCATATACATATATAAGCATAATCATAATAGGAAAAAATAGATAATAAATACCTAGAAATAATATAAGGTTGTTTAAAACCCATCTCCTGGTGATCAATGACCCCCCACCATGTCCCACATCACCCTCCCTTAGTCACCCTAATTGGAAGAAACAATGTTAGGAGAGAACATGAACAACTACGATAAGTTAATAATGGAAATAAACACCAAAAAATACATGTTGGTTATGAGGTAAAGATCCTAGTAGGATTACACCAAATATTGTATGGAATTGATTCTTGTGAAAATTATTATATTCTAAAAGAGTAATAGAAATAAGTGATAATGAGGATTATATTAATTATATAGTTTTAAACATTTCAAATTTTTTATTAACTTAAAAATCTAAAAGATTTCATTTCACAATTTCAAAACTAATCATTTTTTGTGAAAATATTTGAAACAATGTTCAAAAAATAATGTTAGATAATTAGGATAAGATAATGATATATACTTGATATAGAATTATGAACAAGATTCAATAATATATAGTTAATGTGTATAATAAAAATATATAAATAAAGGATACTCTAGTGAAACATAATGACAATGAATGATATGATGTATCCAGTGTCAAGTATATGGATGGAATGGGTACCACCTAGGTTCGATAATGAGTCACCTCATAATAGAGAATAAAAATAAAAAACCCTTAACTTTTAGTCATATATATACTCTAACTAGTATTAATAAAACATGTTCCAAGAAAACCATCTTTCTTGGATGCACCTCCATAGTCGGAACCTATCATGTTCTCTTTGAATCCACAAGTAGGGTGTGAGTCTACCAGTTAAACATATATCTATATCTTCCAATCTAACTATCCAGGTTCCCATTACCATTAAAAATATGAGAGTGGGATAATCATTTAACAAGGAACACATGGGGATCCTTTTCAATTATCTTAACTGGACAAAAAATCATATTTCACAATCACCCCTAAATTCCATCAAAATCTATAATCCCATTTTCAACACCTAACAATGGGTGGTACAATAATAATGAAAGTTACATAAAGGTGTTATTATAATATATTTTTATAATAATTTACATAATAGGCCATCAAGAATCATCAATGAAATTAATATTCTATAAAATAATCTCAAACATTCAGAAATTGTAACCATACTCTCATCCTTTAAAAAATCCTCGTCATAATTTCAAACATACCTTTTAAATAATCATTTATTTATGAAAATCCCTAATTAATTTAATATATGTATTGAATTTATAAAGTATTTAAATATATTTCAAACCATGGGTTTACACCCTCTTTCTATGTGGATAAATAATTTATTTGAAATAACCCAAGAATTACAATTTTAAAACAAGAGTAAAATCATTCAAATAGTATTATTTTTCATTTTATAAATTCAATATTTTTAATCTATTTTAGAAAAAATTAAATATCTTAATTCATTTAATTCAAATGATATAAGATCATTTTATAAATTAAGACCTCATACAAAACTCTCAATTCAACCAAAACAGATTCTAAAACATCTTTGAAAATAAATCTAAACAAACATGGAATTGTATTATTCACAAAATGGTTTTATAGATAATGATTATATTCATTCAATTAATTCCATGTTGAATTAATGAAAAATAGGTTCAAAAATAATTCATAAGGAATTTTAATGAGAAACTTCATAGAACACGTATAATATATTATGAAACTTGTATCTATGAATTATCAAGATACAATGAATTAAAAAATTTAGTATAATCATAGAATAATCATCTTGGAATATTGGGAATCCTACAACAATAAATTGAAAATGTGTTGCCTTAGATTGAGGTAAGTAGATCTAAGAAGATATATATTAAAAGAAGACATTAGAGATCCGAGATCCAAAATCCCTAAAAAATCTATAAAGATCCAAAAAAATAAATTATATCATTTAATTTCAATTTAATTAATCATGAGATTAAGGGAGAACCCGAATCAGGAAAAAAAATATCACCTGAATAAGCTCACGACTGTGATTACTGCATTGATCCACCAAGATATGAGGTTTTGGGATCCAAAATGGATCTTGAGGGAACCCAAAATCCAAAGGATAAATTTTTCTTTGATTTAGAAGAGTTTAGGGTTAATAATGGGGTTTTTAATTTTTAATTAAAATTTTTGGGGCATTTATCTTCCATTCACATGGTTTCTTGGATAGGTTACATGGTCAATACTAACTATGATCCTAAACATAAAACCAAAATAGTTCCACTAGAATAGATGCACACATAGGTTTCACACATTTTTTATCCATGTGTAAACTGTGAAACACTTTTATTTACAGGTTCCACACTTTTTCAAACAATTTTTCAATCATGCACAAACCGTTCATAGGCCCAGAAACCTTAAAAAATTTGGAAAACCACTTGAAACTACTCACTAATAGAACTAATCATTGCGTTATCAAATAAATGGTTAAAACACATAAAAATATTTTAAATGATGTTACATATGTTATAATTAAATAATATCCCAATTGAAACATAAATAAATAAATAGATATTGTTTTTTATGAATAGAAATACAACAAATATTATATTAAATACATTCTAGAGAAAATAAAAAGTTCACATCAAAAATATTTTTTAAAAACTAAAAATTAAATGAATTTTTTTTATTTTAAAATAATAATAGAATTTTTTATTGAAATATTCAAAGAATCATATGGTTATTATAGTGGGAAATTCTATTCAAGTAGAGGATGTTGACAAAAATATCATTCACATTTTTAGTAAAAAGTAATAATATCACACGTCTGGAAAAATATAAGAAGATTCTTTTGAAACATTATTCTAGAAAATAAAATGTGTTTTAAAAATTACCAATAAAATCATATTTTAACATTAAATGAATTATTGAGATAATTTTAATGAAATTATGTACCTTGATTACAAATATCGTAGACATAATAGAAAAAATGTCATTTTTCATTAGACACATTTTATCAATATATTGAGTATATAAAATTTATAAATGAAATTAAAGCATATAATTTAAAAAAATAAATATATTAGAATAATATATATTTGGTTTGATAATGAAATATCATATAATTCCCAATAGATAATAAATGTAAAAAATCTCAGATAATGATAAGATCATGAAATATTCCTTTATCGCTCAGGTAACATTTGAATAATAACACCCATTATATAAATAATAGAAGATTTTAATTTAAATTCCATATAAATAAATTTAATCATGATATATAATTTTAAAGTTTTAGTATATACACAACATGAATGAATCATGTGTTTAATATGGAACATGAACTGAGGAAACCTAACTTAGATGAGAAAACCCATACGTCCTGTATGAATTATTTAATATGTGTTAAAAAAATATTTATAATAAATATTCGTTAATTATTAATATATTATATGAAGGTAATGATAATTTAAATACAATATATTGCCTACTTAAAACCTTTTAGCACTTCTTTATTAATAATTCATTCAAAAATTCAATGTTTATGGTGATAACTACTTCGAATTTCATGTATGTTTTGGTTCTATAGTTTTGGACCTTCTAAATTAATCATGGTTATATTAATTTTAGGATGATAATAATAATAAAATAAAATATAATATAATATATATATATGTATTTATATTTATTCAAAAAGGTAGAGATTAAAAAATGAATTACACCGTCCTATGAGATGGTAGGTCGTATGTATTCATTTACGATATTTTCAGATTTTTTTGTGAAATAATTTAAAGGTAAAGAATAATTTACCTTTAAATAATAATAATTATTTATAATATATCACATATATTCATTAAATATATCCTTATAACCATCCATGTAAATATAAATGAAAAAATAATCACCTCTTTTGTTGGAGGCTGCATTAACAAGTACACATGAGAAAGGTCATAATATTCTAAAGTATTGGAAAGGTTGAAGGTAAATATGATAATATTATTATAAATATATAATAATTTAAAATATATCATATATAAAAATTAAATCCATTATGTTATCCATTTACAAATTATAGTGATGAAAGGGGAATTGTATCACTGTATTGAGATGATAAGCCATATATAAGCATGAGTGATATTTTCACTTCCCTTTTTGTAGAAAATATGGTACGTAATAGTGAATTCATAATAATAACAATATTTTAGTAAATTAGGGATACTATATTTAATATTTTATAATAAATACCATAGATTTATATGTGGTAAAAAATGATGTAAATGGAAGGTGATGGGTTAAGGTGATTACCTCTTCTTTGAACGAACAACATTAGATATCCTATTAAGGGATTGTGGGTTGGTATTTTGGGAAGACCTGAAACTATTGAACATAGATTAATATATTTATATGAGAATTTTATAGCTCATGGTTTATATTGGTGGGAAAAAAGTGGAAATAATGATAGGGATGTAGGTTCCTTTTAAAGATGAGGGGAGGGGAACTCTTGGAATTTCATAGAAGATTAAAATACAATAAAGTCATTCCCAGAAAAATGGCATCAAAATGGACAGATATTTTAATACAAGGTAGGATATGGTTTAAATGTAACAATAAAATAAAATTTGACAATTTTATGTTCTATTTTAATACATATATTATTATTTAACCACATAGTTAACATTTTGTATCCTTGAAATCTATAACAACTTTTTAACTCTTAATGGTTTATAATTTAACTATAATGTAAAAATTGGATAATAAATGCACCATGGATGAAATTTTAGACCATATATTATTCATATTTCTTGATTTCTTGATTATTATTTTTATTAATATAGTAAAATATGATTTTCATAAAATATAATTAAAGAAATTTAATACACTATTAATTTAGTTTGACATTAATGAATTCAAGAAGAAAATTTAATTTGAAAATAATAATTTAATTCATCTTTAATATGTTTTATTAGACTGTAAATTTATTTTAACACTATAAATCACTAAAATTATATTACTTTTCATATTTATGAAATAATTCATCATATTTTTCAATTAATTTAAGAAATAAATTTTTTTGCACTATGTAAGGAATTAAGTTAATGAAATAATAACTAAAAATTAATAATGGGTTAAGAGAAGAAAAATTAATCATTATCTCAAAATAAAAAATATTATTCTTTCAAAATTTTCTTTTATACTTATGTGAACACATAAGAGATATTTAAAATAAATGGAGTGTATTATTTATTTTTTTCTGAGCTTAAATATTTTAATGATCATAATTATGGAAATGAGTCCATTTTTAAGTTAAATTTTTTCCCAAGGTGGTAAGTTTGTAATTCCATTCATCCAATAATAATTATGACAAAAAATGGATATCTTAATACTTATTTTTACAATAGGTTATTCAAATATACTATTTAGTGGGATTATTAATTGTACAGTGATAACTATTCATATTTACTAATAGTAAAAGGGAAATAATTACCAAATATAATCCTCATGATTAAAAATATGGAATTATATTTAGAATATTAAATACAAATTTTCTTTTAAAAAATTTATAAAATATAAAAATTTAATGACAAATAGTTTTAAAAAAAACATTTTCAGTTTGAAAATGTTTTTATACCAAATTCAACCATATAATTTATTCCAATTAACATAATTGGACAGCTCATAAAAAAATATTTCACTTTTATTTTAAATAATTCTAAAAGAAAACAAGTATTTTTAATGGCCTGATAGAAAAAAATACATTTTTAAAAAAAATACATTTTAAAAAAAATGAATATTTTATACACTTCATTAATAATAAATGATATCATAATGTACTACAAAATTATCTCTAAGATAATTATTAAATGATTATCTAAAACTATTTTTATTTTTTCGACTACATTTTTTAATAGTAGAAGAAAGTAAATATATATTTTCTCCCAAAAAGAAATGAAATTCACTTTTTTTGGAAACATAATTTTTAAGAGTAATATGTCTTTAAATAGAATTGAATGTATATTTATTATAAATTAATTAATAACATAGTACTTCATAAATAATATAATCTTATTCATACCCCTAAATTTAGTAGTTGGTATATAATATTCTTATTTTTAAAATAATTTGTTTATGTTTATTGTTTTGTTTCATATACGTTGTATAAAGTAGGGTTATTTTAATTCTCAAGGTATCACACCCCCCCAATTTAATAAATTATTCCCTCACAATTTGAACTTTTTATCATTAATCATTTTCTGTAGAATTAAATACATCTTTGATGAAATGCTACATCAAGAAAAGGGTTAAAAAAACTTCTTCTTAAAAATAATAAAGGGAAATAAAAATGTCACCGGGAATAGAAAAAAACATGGTTTCCCAATAGTATAACATTAGTGGGATGTAAAAATCTTTATATTTATGACAAAACTATCACATGTGGAATAATAGATAGTGATATAAAACATGTTTAGGAATAATTATTGTCCAAAAAGAAATATATCTATGATGGGTGAAAAGATTGTTGATTCATCATAAATAAAGGTTAACGTGTAACATTTTTATTTCTAATCCATTTACTATTATTGTGGTATTATATTGTCTTAAAGATATTGAACACCATAAATATAATTTTTTTTATATTTATCTCTTTAATAAGCACAATTTCATCATTTGGTTATGAAACGACCAATTTTCACTTCACCTAATACTTGACTAAATGAATATTTAAGATGATTTTTAATTTTTGAAGAACTAAAATTTACTTTTAATGGATCAAAATGTACATAAAATAATTCAAATGTTAAATAAACATTTAAAATTATTTAACATTTTGAATATTGTTAGAACAAGTTATCCAATGTGATTCATTAATCTTTAAAACCAAAATATAAGAAACAAATGTTTATATTATTATATTAAATTAATAATTAACCATAAAAACTTCCAAAATATGTATTTTTAAATTTAAAATAAAAAAATATTAAAAAACATTTATTAAATTTGTACAATAAACATAATAAGGGTTCCCAAAACTATATAAAGTATCTATCAATGTCATATAAAAATATGAGAATATGTTCATGATATAATATCCTAAAACATGATAATAACCTGAAGCTCTATAAAACACTAATGAAAAACATTATATTTCCAAATAAAAAATCTCACCGTATTCATTAAATAAAATCTAATATCATCAAATATTTTCTATAAATCAAAAAACTTTAACAAAATTTTGTCATAATGCCATCAAACAACTTATTAATATTAAGGTCACCAATACTATCCTATTTGCATTACTAAAATCACTTATATATTTATATCAACTAAAAAAAATTATCTAAATATCTCGAATATAATAATGGTAATATTTACAAAAATCATGTGATATTCAAAAAAATATGACTCAACAACTAAATCCATTTTCAAGGTCATCAAGATCTGTTGAAAATATTCATTCAAACACATAAAGAGAAAATGTTGTTGAAAATTACTTATAAATTTGATGATTCTTATAACCAAAACATTATTGATAAAACACATATACAATATAATTCTCAAATACCAAAACAAAAACCCTTTAATCCATCTAATTTATTGATTAATATGATGTATTTTATTATTTTTTCTTGGAGTTAATCATTGGATTTGATCATTTAATAAGATAATTTTAATGAACCCCAAACATAATAAACAAAAATCATCAATTATATGTTGCTCAAATAACATTACATACAAAAAAAACAACTTCTTCTACCTTTACTAAATTCCCTTGGGTGTCCCTTTACACATTTTTGACTTGGAGGAAATTGAAATTTTTTGTCTCCATGAGCTACAACATAGGATCTCTAATCGAAACCTATCCATATCTTCATTTTGGATTTTCAGAGTTGGTATAGGTTAAATATTTAACCATTTGTCATGATATATGATTAAGCATAATAAAAAAATATTTTACATTAGGATTCATTCGATTTGGATTCTCATAATCACCATAATTTCGTTCACGTTGAACATTAACATTATTATTTTAGGTTCCAACCTTTACCAAAAATATGAATAGTATAATTATTAATAATACTAGTGGGAAACAACATGATCATTATGATAATTTATAAGATGTATATATAATGAAAACTTATTTTTAATCCCAAACACCTTAGGCTTATCCTATGTAATGTCCCAGAACCGGTCTATTGATATATAGTTGGACTTATCTTGAAACAAGGCATCATGTCTACCTCCTCATATTCTTAGGATTTAGACTAGTAATGATGATCTATGATGGTGTGGTGGATGAAGATTATGAATTTATAAAATTATAAAAAATTATGTATAATATATAGAATACTGGATTCAAAATAAAAATGAAATATGTAAAGATAAATAAGCCCCATATTATTACACATATAATTAAAAAGATATATTCATATAAAAAATAATGATGTAATGATGATATAAAAATAAAAAGGGGAAATATAATGAGGAACATGGTAGAAATAATACAAATTATATGCAATAAAAAACTAATAAAAATGGAAATAAAGATATCAAATAGTGTCACGAGTACAAGAATGTTACTCTACTCCCATAATCAATCCTATAATAGAATTCAAGCATGTATATTTAGGTGACCCCATTGTCCTGGTTTCCCCATGAAGTCTATACGTGTTCCAATAGGTGGAATGAATAGGGTGTGTGTAAAAATAAATAGTCCACCACCAAGGAACTCTAAAAAATCTATGTAACACCCCCACAATATTACGATATGTCCCTTTTTAGATAAATTTAATTTCTTCAATATATTATTGTGTATTCAACAATAAGCATAAATGAAAAATGATATAATGTTAAATATCATTATTTTAACATGACCACTATAACCTTGCTATTTAATTGGTGGGAATGAATAACACTAAATAAATTTTGAAATTTATATATTAAATTTAAGAATTTTAATTTATTCATATAATATATTTAATAGTCACAAGATAAGAACAAGTCTAGTTTTACGCATAAAAACTATAATCTTCTAAAGGGTGATTCCCATCTTTTTAATGGTGTAATTGTATAAAAACTAAATTTTTATATTTTTTTAAATATTTTTTTTTTCAAAATAGAAATCATTTTTAAAAAATAAATATAAAAAATAAAATATTTCTAAATTTTTTTGACAAGATTTAGTTTTTGATAAATTGTGAAAATACTGCTTTTTAATTGAAATCTCACTTTTCATCTAAATAATTAATAATGTTAAATTATATATTAAAATGTGTTTAAATTATAATTAAATCAATTATACGTATATTAATCCAATTTATGTAATATAAATTATTTTTATATTGAATTTGGATATAAAAAAATTCAATATTTTAAACATTTTCAATTAAAATTCTCGTTTTATCACCCAATATATGGGATTTTTTTTTAATTAATTATATATATTTATATGTTTTTTATTTTAAGAAATGAAATAAAAATTTTGATTTTAACAATAAAAATTTACTAAATTGTACCCCTTTGTTTTTGGACAATATTAATAGTAAAATTATTAATTTTTATTACCACGTTTAAGGGTAAATATGGTAATTAAGTGTAAAAATATTAGTAAAATATTTTATAAACACCCTTAATCTTTTCCTAATATTATTTTATTAGTGATTATCAACCAAGACATTATTTATAACTATTTTATCTCCTTTTGGAGCCTCATGGATTAATTTATTCTATTTATATTATTTTTTAAAGAAAGTCAAATATGTTATACTAATGTTTATAATAAGTATCAAATTCTTATTATGCGCATAATCAGAATATATCATTGAATATAAATACTAATATGAAGGATAAAATTCTTATATTAATCATGATTATTTATTTTTAATTTTTATGAAATAAATAATTATCTTAAAGGGTTAAATAATGATAATGCAGTAATTAAATAATTAATAAAAATTTTAAATGAATGATTATAAAAATATTAACAAAAATATAATTTGGGAGAAATAACTTCAAACCAAAATTTTATAGATAACATAGAAATTTTATTAATGGTTGAAAATAGTTTTTTATGGTATATTGTTTTATGGATTTTTTAAAAAGTTAACGTAATGAATCGTGTCAAAATTGACATTAATGTTATATTAAAATAAATAATACTTTTTTAAATGATATAAATATAATAAAAATATCAAAATAATCAAAAATAATTTTGGAAAAATTTAAATTTTATCTATGATTCTTATTTGGTTATTTTTTCATTCTATAGTAACAATATTAACCCTCAATTAGTAAAACTCCATGTTGTCACAGTAAGAGTTAGATGGATTCCCTAAAGATTAAAACCAAAAGAACATGGTAATAATCTATCTTAAAATATTATTAATTTTTTTGTGGGATTATTTAAACCCATAAACATATTAGATTATAAATAATATACATTGTATCTATTTATAATTGAAACTTAGTTTATATTAATTTAACATTTTTATAGTGTTCAGAAGTGCCCCTTGCCTAAATTATAAATGGAAACCTCATCCCTCACTTTTTCACACCAATTTGATACATCTATATTCAAAAATATATTCCCATTTATCTTCCCAGAATTATTATTAATGTCCTCAAATCATGATCTTCCAGAAAAACTATCCCTATATCCTGTAGGAAGATATCTAAAGGAATTCTACTAAAGAAGTGTTAATCGTTTTCACCAACACATCAAAGTGAATTTCTTCTTACACGTACACCTAAAGAGTTATTTTTATTAAAAAGTAATAAAACATATATAATTTATATTTTTACATTTCTTTATGATTATAGTACAACCATATTCCCCCTTTTACACTTCATATGATAAGGGAAAGCACTGCACGTGCTTATATATGGCTTACCGACTCCATGAAGTGGTGTCATTAATTTTCCATGTTCACCATTCAAGAATTATTATAAAAATTTGTATAATTAATAAATATGATATATATGAAATTAATATAAATAATTGTATCATGGAACTACTCCTATGAAAAAATAATTGGGAATTACAAGACAAAACATGAATAGAAAAATAAAGCAATAAACACCCAAAAAGAGAGAAAATATGATATAACATGATCACATATTGTATCATAAATATGGGTATAGTTTTAGTAAAAAATTTAAAAAATTTAAACCATTATACAGTATGTTCATATACATACAAAGAAAATTAGAATTAATGTAAGGGATTTCGTATCTCAATTTTCATTCATTGGGCTAAACATCTATTTCATTGATCAGGTAATGTTTGCAATAATTTAAAATTTTATTATGTTATATTTACAATTTTCAATTGGATTTACACAGGACACGCATAATTGATTCTTTTTCTCAATGATATAATCTTTTAAAGGGTTTATTTCACAATCTCACTAGTATGGAGGAACATTTATATCTCTAATGAGGAATATTTTTCTACCCCATCAATTTTTTGGAAAAAATGATTTAAATTGATTTAAAATCATATAATAATAATTTAATTTAAGTTTTAAACCCATATGAAATTTAACAAAATTATTTAAAAGCAATATTCTGTCATTTTCTAAAAAAGGTTGTTGGGTATTTTTTTGAAAAAATAGAAGGAATGATTTTTTAAATTGAATAAAATGAGTTGATTTTTCTTATACCATTGTGGATTAGTGATTTATATATTTGTTTAAAATATTATAAATTATTTTAAAAAGAAAATTATTTCTTTTATAATTGTACAACATTTAAAAAATTTAGTTTCCAAAGTAAAAATGGTAACTTCCTCAATATATTTTTAGAGATTTTATTAGAATATTTTCATCGATGTAAACACCCTCAATTGATTATTACTATTAATAGAGGGTTATATATTATAAAATCATTTACCATATTTTATTGAATGTTTTATTATTTATTTGGGATTTGGATGTGCTATTTTTATATCATTAATTGTTTATGGATAAAGCATTCACATTTTGTATACTATTTTTTAATAAAAATGTATATGTTGTTTTTCTTCACCCCTTTCATATGAGAACTTAATTAGGCATTATTGGGGATGAGAAGTACCCAATATATACCCTTTATGCATCGTTAGTTCTTTGGAGACAGACTAGTTATGAAATTGGCTAAGGCCTTACCCATTTATATACGGTGTCTTGACTGAAGCCTTGACTGTATGTTTATGATCTCCCACATTTTGAATTCCATTATTATAGGATTAGTTGTTGATATTCCATATGATTCTTTTATTATTTGAATATCCATGTTTATGTTTAATTATCTTGGGATTATTTATGTGTAATTATTTTTTAATAATTTATTCATTCTACATTATGATCAATATTATGTTTAAATGGATTATGTTTCATTTATTCACCATTCCTTAATGTTTATACTTATTTATTCATGATAAATTCCATTATACACATAATCGTACTCATTAATTAATCTCACCACTTTTTAATGCTTTATTTTTCCAAGGATTCGATGTTATATAATATAATTGACATGTAGGGGCCTGACAGGAGAATAATGGTGTTCTTAATATAATAATTTTATCATATTTTATAATTTATATAATAATGAATGTATTAAGTAAGTATCTAGTTTTAAAAACTAATACATTTTTTATTCCATTGTTATGATATTCCTTATATTATATGATCATGTAATAAAGAAACCCCCTTCATCAATATAGTTGGGTTGGGGTCATTACGGTTGGAATAAATTGATGTTTTGTATAAACCTTGGGAACTAGATTTTGGAAACCATAGATTTGGGAATGAAACCCAATTATTTATTTCGAAATGTATCCATATAAATATATATTATGATTTAGGGATTTTTTACACCAAAGTTTCCAATTTAAGTAATGTGATTTAGCATTTTTGAAATTAGTAATTTTGTTTCATAGCCTTATGATCTAATATAGAGCATTCCAATATTTAGAAAAGTATACAAGAGGATGGAATGGAAACCACACCAATACACATAATCTAAATATGGATTTTCATCCTATTCATGACAATGATATTAGATATGGAGATACAACTAGTGATTAACAACCTATAACTATAATAGGAAAGATAACTCAGGTTATGAGCAATAACATCTCCCATATGGGTAAACCTAATCGACAACATGGAGGAACAATGTCAGAGCACTTCTTAACACAACACCCTTTATATTCAATGGGATTAAAAATAAATTTTAGTTGAGTAATGGATAGGTTCCATAGAAAATATATTTCTCACTTTTGGAAGTAATGAAAGAGAGATTTTTATCATGATAGTTCATTATCCCTAAATTTATTTCAATAAATAATGGTTGATGATTCAAAATGTGAAGGAGGATGAAGAAATATTAAACATGGAATTGATGGATTTTAAGGGACTTTCCTTGGAAAACTATTTTCCCCATGAACAAGGAGTGGATATGGAGATACAATTCAGGAATCTGAGGAAAAAGGAGGATTAGAATGTTGTAAAATATGAATCCAAATATTCAAGGATAGTAAGGTATTTTATTGATTACGTACGTAATCTAAAGAAAAATATTGGTCAATTATTTAATAAAAATAATATAGATATTTGAAGGGAACCAATCTCCCAATAATTTCCATCATATGTGATATTGTATCATATGTTATCAAGACAGAAAAATAATTCTTCAAGTCCAATGGTTTGGAATTTAAAAAAGGGAATAAGGGGTTTAAAGACAATAAAATGGAAATGGGGGGAAAACAATGAATGAATTTTTAACATGTGATAACAATGGAATGAAATACCCGGGTACTTTCTTGAAGGTAATGGAAGATTTCAATACATGTGGAGAAAAATTACACCAAACCAATGATTGTAAGGGTAACAATGAATCTAGTAATGTGTAGTGCTTCAGTTTTTAAAAAAATGGGGATCTATTTAGTAAAAGGTTCCAATAAAAAAAATAATATATATCAGAAGAAATGAAGGGATTAAGGTCAATATTATGTTGTCACTATAATGGAAGAGGATTGATTAATGTTATTTTGTTTTTATTAAAGTGTTATGTTGTAATTGTATTTTATAGAAGATATTATCTTAATAATAATCTATAGATATATAATGATTATTCTAAAGTGCATCTTTTTTAAAGATTTGATACCATATGTTAGAGGACAGTGATGAATACTAAATAAGATTTATTAGAAATTTATTCATTTGGAAAACACATAATTGGGGGAATAAAACAATTGATATATTCTTTATATTGATATAATAATGAAAAAAAGATTTTTAAGGAATATTATTGGTAACTATGAATGTCGTTATTTATTTGATGGTTTATGTTATCTTTGTTCGGTTCACTACATGTTTGGATTTATGAAATATACCTACGATTTTATTATTAAAATAATGGTTGTTTTTATTGGTTTTTAAAGGTGAATATGGTATTTATATTTTTTTTTGTAACAAATGTTCTTAAATATTTAGATTGGGGAAAATATAATCACATTTTTATTTTAATCAATTACTGGCCTTTATAATAATTTTTATGTTAGTGAATTTGGATATCTATTTTTGGGATGAGTATTAAGGTTGTAATAGATTAAGGTGAATATTGGATACGATTTATTCAAGTTAAATTATGATTTATTGGATATTATGGGATAACAATTTTGGTGATATTAAAAATTTATATTATAAATATAATACTTATGGAAATTTTTATTCATTAAAAGTGATTTTGGTTTCAAAATTCATCTTCAATATGAATATCGAGGTGTATGAAATAAAGTGAAAATATTTCAAAACAACAAAATGATGAGATTATGCTCATGACATCGAAATTAATCAAGTAATTCTATAATCTCAAGTACCTATAAAAAGGACATTTTCAAATATATAGAAAATATTTTCGGACAGAAAATTTTATCTATTTTTTTTAATTCTATGAAATCAATGGCCCTTTTATCGATCAAATATTTACTCTATTATGACGGTTAGTTTTATAATGACCATGTTCTCTATCAATATACATCAAAATAAGATAGTTCAATTTCTCTTCTATGCCCATTTTGTCGATCCCCACTAATGTTTTACTATTTTAAAGCTTAATGTTTTTATGACCTGCACATTTCCATTCCCTATAATTATGTTGATTTTTTTATTATCTCTAGTTTAGATATGGGTTTACCAGAAAGAAATTTTCATGTATCAACATTTCTTTTTTGAATTAAAATTTCAAATTGGGAAAATTTAATTTATTGAAGTTGGATAGAATAAAACCCCCAAAGAATT
This sequence comes from Viscum album, assembly GCA_963277665.1. Classification (NCBI taxonomy): domain Eukaryota; kingdom Viridiplantae; phylum Streptophyta; class Magnoliopsida; order Santalales; family Viscaceae; genus Viscum; species Viscum album. Next base: position 111,507,306 of record OY728156.1, on the reverse strand, counting down.
TATGATATGTATCTTTTGAAATAAATTTACTTTCTCTGATAGATTTATTTGAACACAATAACATTCTTAAACGAACAATGATATAAAATGATATATAATTATTTTAATACGATCATTACAACCTATCTATTAATTTTGTGGGGATGAATAGTTTTAATTAAATTATGAAAATAATATATTATGTATTTAATCAAATGTCTTTACATTTTTGAATATTTATAATTGACATAATATAGGAACCAATTTAAATTTATGGATAAATGTTATATTTTTTTAAATGTATTCTAGCGACCTTTTAATGGAACACTTTTTTAAAAACTACAATTTTATAATTTTATAAATTATATTTGATGAAATAAACATCATTCTTTAAAGAATAATATCATTATTTACTTGGTTTTACTTTTGGTATTTTTCTGATAATATTTTTTTTTTTGATTAATAGTTAATAGTACTGCTTTTTAATTGAAAAATTTCTTATCATAAAAATTATTTTTAATGTTAAATATTATTCTAAATCAGTTTTAAATTAAAATTAGATCAATTATACATACATGAATAAAATTTGGTTCACTGGATTACTTTATATATTAAATTTTGACATACTAACATTTCAAATTATTGAACGATTTCAATTTAAAAACATACTTTATCACCCCATCTATAGGATTAATATTAAATAAATAATATCTACTTCAGTGTTTATTATTTTGAAAAATGGATTCATAATTTTCAATCTAAAGATCTAAATTTATTAAATATATCGTTTTTATTTTTGGAATATATGAGTAGTAAACATAGTAATTTTAATTTCAACAGTTAAGGTTAAATCATGAAATTAAAGGTAAAAATAAAATTATAGATACTATAAAATTATCTAACACATTTAACAATTTTATTAGGTGAGTGAATATAGTCCAAAATAATCCTTTAGACAATTTTATTTTCCCTATGATCCACCATGACGAGTTTAAGACTTTTCTCTTAGTTTATGTTATGAAAATCCAAATAAGTCACACCCATGTTTTAAATAATTATTACATTTTTAATTTGGAGTTTTTAAAATGTATCTTTGAAAATATATACTCATTAGAAATATAAATTTTCTATATTCATCATTTTCATTATTTGTTATAATTTTTAGGAAAAAAAGAAAAATCTTAAAGGCTTAAACAATGATGAGGTAGTAATTCATTAGTTAATGGAAATATAAGAAAATGATTACTAAAAATAACAAAATAAAAATAACATGATGTATTTAATTTCATCTATAAATTTACTAGAAAACTTTTATATGTAATTAGTGTGTAATAATAATTTTTTTTAAGATATCTAATTTTATAAATTTTTTAATAGTCAAATTTATGAATAGTGTCAAAATATAAATTAATGTTATATTATAATAAATAAAATTTTATTAAATAAAATAAATTCTATAAAATCAAAAAAATTTCCAATTAATTATGATAATTTTTACAAATGTGATTATAATTCATTTATGGTTAGTTTTTTATTTTTTAATAACAATATTTACCCTCAAAATATAAAAATCCATGTGGTCATGGTAGGAGTTAATGGGATTATATAATGGTTAAAACCACAAGATAAGGTTAATAATGTGATTTAAAAGACTCTATAATTTATCGGATGAGAGTATTTCAACTCAACCTCATCAAAGATTCTAAATAACTCTCATTTTAGGCATTTTAAGTTGAAACCTAATTATATTCATTTAATATTTTGAGAGTTTCTAAAAGTTTCACTCATATAAATTATAATAAACGGCACATCCTTTATAAATTTGTCACAAATATTAGAGCAACTACTGGAAAACTAACCTATACCAACGGTTTGGAGAACCATTTCGAAGTAAGCCGTTGGGATAAGTACATACCAATAGTTCTGGGAAAATCTTTGGTATAGACCTATACCAACGGTTTTGAAAACCGTTGGTATAAGTAATATGAAAATCTATACCAATGGTTCCATATAACCGTTGGTATACGTATTTCAAAAAAAACATTCGCTGGGATTTGATCCCACGACCCTTAGTTTATCATTAAACGACCTAACCACTAAACTAACATGACTTTTTTGAACATAATTCCTTAAATATATATATTTATTCTCATAATTATTTTAAATTTTGATTTATATATTGTTCCTGGTGAGAAGATCTGATAAAAAATAAAAGGACATATACCAACGGTTGTCAAAACTATTTGTATTGGTCTATGCCAAAAATTTTGACAACTGTTGGCATATGTCTTTTGTTTCTGGGTGTGATGTAGGATTTTGTGGCTACCTTTCCCAACGGTTTGGCCAAACCGTTGGGATAGGTACACCCTTTCCCAACATTTTGGCCAAACCATTGGGAAAGGGTGTACCTATCCGAATGGTTTCTCCAAACGGTTGGGAATAGTGGCAACAAAGTGGACTTTTCTTAACAGTTTTTCCAAACCGTTGGGAAATCTATACCCTTTCCAAACAGTTTGGCCAAACCGTTTGGAAAAGTTACCTCAAAGTGGGCTTTCCCAATGGTTTGGCCAAACCATTGGGAAAGGGGACCTATACCAACGGTTTTTAAAAACCGTTGGTATGGAAGAATTGGGAAAGGTCATATTTCCAGTCGTGAGCCCTATATATTGACCGAAACTTGAAAATTTCTCTTACCAACATCTTCATTCAATATTTTTAGATCCTTTTAATCCCAAAAATACCAACCTTAGAACCCTTAAAAATATATCTAAAGGATATCTCTCAAAGAAGAGGCAATCGTCTTATCCAATACATCCAATTTAATTTCTTCTTCTACACCCTATTCAAGTGTTTTTTCCTGCTAAAGTAACAAGTATAGTGTCATAAACATGATTATATTTTATATAAAAATCTTTAGGATTATTTATATCAAAAAAGCATAATATTTTCATTTTACAAAAAGAACATAATATTTTCATTGGTTAGGTTATGTGTGAAATGAATATAAAATATATTATCTTTTATATAAAAATTTTAGTATTATTTATCTAAAAAACATATTATTTTCATTTTATTGACTATATTATATTTGTAAGGGTTTATATTAACATTCTTATTATTATTTGGGAATTTTTATATCTCCATTGGGGAATATATTTCTTCCAAGTCCATGTTTTCTATTTTTTTCAAAAACATTATTACTATTCTTTAACTAGTATTTAATTTAATTTTTATTCATTATTAATTTTTTATAAAATGATATAAATGGTATTTTTTCTAAAAACGTTTTTTGAGACTTTAATAAGAAAAAGTAGATAGAATTTTTTAATATTATATTTTCTGAGCTGATTGTTTTCCATTATTAAGAACTAATTATTTATAAAAAACATAAAATGTTTTGAAATTATTTTTAAGGATAATTTTTCATTTATAATTATATACTATTTTGAAAATAAATTATTTCCAAATTCAAATTAGGTACTTTCTTCTATAAATATTCAATGGTTTTATTAATGTTTTTTCCTCTATGTCAGCACTATATATTAAGTCTTTTGATCAATTGAGGCTGATATCTTATAAAATCATTAACAATATTTTATTGAATGGTTTATGATTACATTTCAATATGGATTCTCTGTTTTGATACCATTCATAATTTATATTTAAATTATTCACATTTTTCATTCTAGTTTTTAATAAAAATGATTATTTTTTTAGGCTTCACACCATATAAATTATGATTTCATTGGACTTAGTATGTGATGGGAGGGGACCTTTATAAGGACTTGAGGCATCAGTAGGTCTCATGAGAGAAACTAGTTTGGGTATTCGCTGAGGCGTTACCCGTTTATGTATGGTGTCTTGGCTAATGCCTTGATAATATGTTTATGAATACCCATATTATTCATTCCCCCATTATTAGTTTCTTTATTGATAGTCCATGTAATTATTATAATAGTATAATATCTATGTTTATGTTTAATTATAACGTGATTATTTATATGGAATTTTTTTATTATCATTTATTATTTATATATTATTCTTAATAATATGTTTAAATAGATTTTGTTTAATTTATTCGCATTTACTTAATTTTTATGGTTATTTATTCAAGATACTTTCCACCTTACTCATACACATACTAATAATTTGAGATCACCAATTTCATAGGTTTTATTTTCCCCATGACTTTAAGATGTATATTATGATTGGAATGCATGGATAAGAAAGGTCAATAATAGTGTTTTTAAAGGAATCATTATGTTGTATTTTATAATTTCAATTATAATATATGTTTTAAGTATATATCTATTTTTTCAAAAATACTATATAGTTTCGTTCTTTGATTTGTGATTCCTTTTATAATATGTCAATGTAATAACATAATCAACAACTTCAGGATAATATGTTACGGGTCTTTATAATCAATCTAGTGAATATAAAATAAAACCATGTTAACATATACAAATATAATATAATAATGAAAAAAACTATATTTGGTTTAGGATACCTATAAATAAATACAAGGATATTTCTAATGCATTTTAAGATAGAATTTATCTAAGTATGCATATAACAGTAATAATAATATAAGATAAAAAGTCTAAATAATTCTACCATAAACATATATGGTCAAGAAAACACCTAGTAGTAACTCATTCAGTTTTTATATTTGGGTCTCGGGGTAATCATGGGATAAACCCTTATAATTGAACTCATATAATAATAATTTTGTCTTGTGTAGGAACAAGTATGATGTATCATCGAGTTTGAATTGACTGGAGTACAAGGAGATAATATAATGTTGATCAGAATACTAATACATCATTTCGAATCCATAGTGATAAACTGAGGCATTCTATGTCTATATATTAGAAATAGACGAGTCTATGGAGCTACATCTGAGTAGTTTTTAATATGATACATAGCCCTAGTATATTTTGTGTATCAAATAATGGAAAATATATCCATGATTTGGGTATCATACACTATTTATTCAAGGAAAACTAATTCAAGTAATATAATACATAACCAAATCAAGGCATTCTAAAACAATATAAAACCATCAAGATAAGATAAAACTGAAGTATAAGAAATTTCACCAAAAATTAAGACTCATTTAATCATAATAATAATCAATTATTTCAAAATACAATATAATAAATTTATACCATTCCACATTCCATTAAATACCATTTATTGATAGGAATAATTCATAATTTAACATGGGATAAGTGACATGGCCATTCAATTCAAATTACACTCATTTCATTTCAGATTACAATTAATTAATTTTATCTAATAGAATCATAAATTTTAATCCCAGTCCTATCATAGTTGGTTATTATGTCAAATTGAAATACTAAAAGACTCAAGTCATATAATAATCACACCAAATGGGGTACCACTAGTTGAGGTTTCCCAAATCAGACAACGTCAAGCGTCTATAGGAAGTGTTCATCATGGATTAGAATTTTTTTGGAGGTGTAAAAATTTTAGTGAAAACACATATATTTTTCATTATGTGACAAGATGAAGCACTTTGTAAACATAAAAATATAATGTTATAATTAATAAACCACCTAACTATCATTATTATAAAACTCCACAACCAATATCAATATTATATTCATATTACAATGGGGAAAATTAGAATAAATAGAAAAACACATTGAAAATAAAGAATATGATCCCATATGAAATAACACCCTAAAAGGAAACACAAATGAAGAAAATAAGCAATATGAATAGAGTTATTACTTTGAGTTATAAAATTAAATGAACAATGAATGAATCGTAAAACACATGAGAGAGGAAGCTAAAATAATATCATCATGGATCAGGAGATGTCTCAAAAGAGGTGGATGTTGTGTGTGGATATGAAATTTTTTTATTGACTATGATTTAATAGGGTAATGGGTAAAATAGAAATTTTAGCTAACATTTATGAGGTTCACATATATGCCTCCTGGTTAGGTAAAACAATTTGAAAAAACTACAACAAAATTTTTCACAAGGAAGATTCATGTTCACAGATTGAGGAAAATTTGAAAAAATGTGTGCACAATATAAAAATCACCATTGTACCATACATCCACCATTTCACACAGTGGTGTGACCTCTATTCCATAGTACACCGAAGAATTATCCCCTTAGTATGAGTTACACAATTGAGTTATGTAGTTACTACAAATTGTACACCAACCCCATGCATCTTCCTATTTATACAAAAACTTGATCTACAGTTCCCGAATAAGCCATAGACAGTCATGAACGTTTATTTACTCCCTTAAGTTAAATTATAATGATAAAATAAGGGATTTAAGATATAATTTAAGGAAATTAGTACGATGAAATATTGTGATGTTACATACTATTTCATTCATGGTAATCAACTATTAATGTCCCCTATAATTTTTTGTTAAGAGAATTTGAATTATCCAAATAGTATCCCCTTTGTGTATCAAACCATTTTTTATGAATGGTAAAATTTATATTTAACTATAATTATAGCCAAAATATACTTAACCAAGTCATTTGAGATAATGACACATAGATTCATCTATTCCAAAGCCACCTCTAATTACAGTATCAATAAGAAGATGTATTTATAGGAAAACCACATAATCTCTACCTTACCAATACAATTGGATACTATCATATATATAGAAATATATTAAAATTCATTCATAGGGTTCTAATCACTCCACTATTTTTTAGTAAATGTAGTTCTCATGTATTTTATTACAATATATATGATAGAAATAACAAAGACCATGACTCCAATAACATAGAGCTAGTGGTTATATTATTATATTGTAACTAGATAGATGAGATCACATCCAAAAAATATTGAATATTTTAAAATTCGTGGTAATCTATATTTATAAATCAATCTCAAATTTCATTTGAAAAATTAAAATTAAAACTCTATATTCTTTCAAAAATACATTATTTACATAATCATATCAATTAAGATAAATATCAGTAATATTCATAACATATTGGGGAAAGTGAAAAAATAAAAGTTAAGATCATATACATAGAAAGGTTTATCTAAAAAAGAAAAAATATTTAATAAATATGGTATAATAAATATTTAAAGGTAAATTTCTAAAACCACATTATATTTCATCAATAATCTATGAACAAAGGATAATATGGTAGGAATAGATGATTACCATATTATGTTATACAAATAATCATATGATATTGAAAATATTCCATGGAAATCATAATAATTAAAACAATTACATGGAAATCAATACTTAATATCATAACGTTTTAATTCATGTAGTCAGACATCTGAAACTTACTGTCTAAGCCTCATGTAAAGACATCCTAAACATACTGTCAAATCCTCACACCAATACATCTTGTATAAATGGATAAGGCCACAATTAAATACACAATATAGTATAACTGAAGAGTCATACTAATTCATCAAGTTACTATGTAATTTCCCCCCCACAAATAACTTAATAATTCCAATATATTTATCATATGAATAAAAAACAATATAATAAATATGACTTAATATTAAAAAAATCATTATAAGTTGAATTATTATACCGAATATTAATACAACATATATGAAACTAATCATAAACCACACAAATAATTAAAAAAGATGATGTCATTACAACATATCCCCAAAAATATAAAAATAAAATAAAGTATTTTATCATTTAACAAAATAGAAAACATTAAAAACATTATCGAGGAAAATACCATTTTTCACATGGAAATTAACTTTAAAAAACTAACACCATCTAGAATATTCAGTAAAAAATTGTAAAAATATTATTGTAAACTTGTAAATGATGCTTCAAATACTTGGTTTTCCTTGTGTTTTCGAAATTCTGTTCATTTGGCATATGTTTTAATAAATATTTCTTTCACATTTTTTATAAAATTTCAAAATCTACATCATTTGAAATATGACCAAAAGATTCCATCAAAAAAATTCTTAATGTGAAAAATGGTTAAAATTTTAATTTAGATAATGATATTATAATATTAGAAAAATTATTGATAATATTTTATTTTAATAAAAGGTTATGGAAGAAAAATATTCCCATCTGAATAGAAAATAACAATGGGTTTCCATGAAAATATTATTTCAATATCTTAAGAAAAAAAATGGTTAACATGAAATTAAAATATATAATTTCCATAAGTAACCATAGGATAATAAAATATATTTTGGATTATAATATAAATTTCATATAATTTCCTCATTAATTAATTAATCATAAAAAAATTTGAATAACGGTGAGATTAAGAAAAAACCCTTTCCCATTTAGTATGTTTTTTTATAATAACCTAAATTAATGAAATAATTTATAAGGAGACTTTAAATAGAAAAAATATAATCATAACCATGATATATCATATATAAGGGTAATTATATACACCACATGATAGAATGAATTCTTGAATATGGAATGCTTCCCATGTAAAATATTCACACGAGAAAACCCATACCTCGGGTCTTGCTTCCTGAATATGTGATAAAAAATCATTTATAATAAATGTATATTTATTATAAATATATTATAGATCTATAATAATATGTACACTTACATATATTTCCTTCTTAATACCATTTAACACCTATTTATTAATAATATATTTTAATAATCACTATTCTGGTTGATAACTACATCGATTTTCATTTATGTTTTGGTCCAGTGGTTTTTGTCCTTGTACCATGATCTTAATTACATAATTTTCAGAAATTTTAAAAGGAAATATATATCATATATATTAATTATAAATACATATTTTTTCTGTTACCCATAAAATTTATAGATAAAAAAATAATTAAAATGTCTCGGGATACAGTAGACAATTTGTTGAGAATGTATTAAAGATATTACAATAAATTACTTATAATAATGTGAAAAAATTATATATATATATATATATTAAATAAATTAATATATTCTCCTATAAAATATGGTTATGGAAAATGGATTGTATCATTAAGTGGACAAGGTAAGCGGTATGCACGCACAACCTATATATTCACAAATAATTTGATGAGAAATATAATAGATAATAGAGGTTAAATAATAATTATAACAATTATTTATATTTGTGATACAAATTTTATTTTTATGATAAATACAATATATTTTTTAGAGGTAAAAGAAGAAGTAAAAGGATGGTGATCGGGTAAAGAGATTACCTCTTCAATGGAAGACGTCCATTAAATATATGTTGTAGACCCAAGGGTTAGTCATTTATGAATTATAGAAAAAATAGGACATTTATTATTATTTTAAGATGATAAATGTGTAGGGTTGGGTTATTCTATTATTCATAATGTGATGTAAATAAGAGAGGGAAGGGGTGTCTATTTTATAAGTGAGGAGAGGGTCCCTCTTGGAATTTCATCATAGATTACAATTTAAAAAATTTATTCTCAATAAAAATTATTAAAAATGTCTATTAATTTAATTCAAATAACGTAAATGGTCGAAATATATTCACCCCATATATTTTTTACATGTTCAGGTGTTTTTTTAAACCATATATTTTGGTCAAACCCCATAGTTGACCTATTTTAACCTTTACCACCATAATACCTTTTCCACTTTGAATGGATTATAATTGTACATATATGGTAACAATATTCCCATAAATGGACACTATTTGAAATTTAAGACCATATATTATCCTCTTTTACCTATTATAATATTGATATGCCTTTTAAATAATTTAATAATATATTATTTTAACAAAATATCTTTACTGTCATTTTGAGATAATTCATTTAGTGTTACTTTGAAGTCCTCAAAAAAAAGATGTAATTTCAGTATATTACATCAATAAAAAACCAATATGTTATATTAATAATTTAAATTCATTTAAAAATATAAATCCCTCAAATTGAATTACTTATAATATTTCTAGAATCATTTATTTTATTTTTCATTTAATCGAATAAATACATTGTCAATACAACCTAATAATGTTATGTAATTATATAATAAAAAAATTATAATTAAATAACATTCCTAAAATTAATTTCATTGTAATAAAAATAAAATTTAATATTCATTCAAAACATTATTTTGTCTCTATGTTAAAATATAATAGATAATTAAAAGTAACATTTGATATTTTACATTAATTTAAATATTATATAGGTTATTTTTCAGCAAGTGTCCCTTAAAAAATTAAATTTCATGACTATATAAATATTTTAATAAGTCAATACATTAAATATTATGAAATATGTTTATGTTAACACTTAGTTTTATTGTTGGATGGTTGGATTTACCTTTTACTAAGGAGATAAATTTTATCATGGTTTCTATTCATAATGCCTAAAAATAAAATGATCTATTTATAAAATTTTAACCTCCTAATTCCAAATACGGAATTAATTTTATAAAATTTAATTTTTATAAGTGGTAAAAATTAATTTAAGATAAATACACTAAAAAAAATAAAAAATAGTTTTTTGGAAAATTCATTCTTTAGGAAAAAATGTATTTATACCCATATGTTACTATACAATTATTTCTGATGATCATAATCGAATTAACCATAAATGAATATAAATAATGATTCCTTAAAATAATTTTTAAATAAAAATATTCATTTTTAAATATATAAAACTAAATTAAATTTTTTTACAAATCAGTATTTTTCACTGTATATTGAAAAATAAATATTTGAATAAAAACCTGAAAAACAACTCCAATTTAATTTAATTTTTTTATAAAATGAATTATATTTTTTCCAATTATTTTTATATGACTAGAAAAAATTAAATATAATTCTATCTCACTAAAGAAAATAAAAATTAATTTTGGAAAGATAAAGTATTTCGAATCGTAATATGTATCTAATGAAAAATAATCATTTATTTACTAATAATTAATAAATACATTGGTATTTAGTAAGAAATTAAAATATATATCATAATTTAATTAATATTATTCAGACCAGCCTATTCAGTGCCAATGTTATAATATTTATATTTAAATAATAATATTTTTTGGTTCTTTTAGGATTAGTATAGACTGTCATATATGCAATAAAAATAGTGATATTTCAAAATAGTAGGGATTAAAGTTCCCACCACATTTAATAAATTGCACCACTGCTATTTGATCTTGATATTTGTAATGAAGTGTTTTATATTTAAAAATATAATTGTTGGAATCCCAAAATTTATAAATGGTAAATAAAGCATCCTCTTATAAATAGGAAATGAAAATTTTGATCTTCATCTGGATAAACACAAAACTAGGATTTCAATTTTGATTTTATTGGTGGGAAGTAGAATTAATGATATGGAAGAGAAATTTTGTTTCTGATAACTAATATTGATAGATAGATAACACAATGAAAAAGATAATTACCAAAACACATTTTGTCTGTGATGGGTGAAAAGAGTATTTATTCATCATTAATAAAAGTAAAAGTATAACATTTATATTTTATTATAATTCTTTTAAATATGATGGATTATTTTTAAATAATTATAGAGAATAGATGAAAATATAATTAGTTGGAATCTATAAATTTCATAATCAAAATTGAAACATTTGGTTGTGATTATATCAATTTCTACATTATCTCATAATCCGTGAAATCAATATTCAAGATGAATTTTTCATACATAAATTTATCAAATTAACTTTTAATTGAAAAAAAAATTAATAAAATAATGATATTTATTTATTTAATTATTTAAATATTTACTATATCCTAAATGGTTACATGATGTTATCCAATATGATACATTAATCTCAAAACCCATAATATTAACATGAAAAGTTCATCTAAATCCAATCCCTAAAATTTATTCCCTAAGACCGTAAAATACTATGTCTGAAATTTTGTTAATAAAAAATAGAATGAATGTCACTAAACTACCCTAATGAACATAACATTAGTTCCTTAAAAAATATTAAGTTTCCCTTTATGTTATATTACAAAATTTTGAATACATTGAACATATATTCTGCTAAAACATGTAATTAATCTGAAAAATCTTAAAACATTAATGAAAACATATGGGATTCCAAAACAAAATATTATATTTATTTCTTAAAAAAATATAATATTAACAAAAACAATTCCATAAATCTAGAAACATTATAAACTTCAGGAATGATACTATCAAACAAATAATTTTTTCTAAGGTCAGTAATATTATACTTTTTATATTAACAACATCAATCATCACATTATCTCAAATAAACATTATAATATAAAAAATGAAAAAAATTGAGGATTATATTTCCTTAAATTCATTTTTAATATAATATCACATTACCATTAAATTAATTTCCTAAGAAATCAAAACCATTGGACATCTAATTTCAAATCCATAGAGAAAAACTATTAATAGAAAATTATTTAAATGTTTCACGATTCTTATAAGAAAAAAATAATTTAAATATAACTTATAAAACGTAATTATAAAATAACAATATATAAACACTTAAATCCTTCCACTTCAATAATTTACATCGCTTAAGTTCATCCATGTTCTATTAGTTAACCATAGTATTAGTAAATGTTAATAGATAATTCTCATATTCCCAAAATATAATAAATTTAACACCTCGAAAATCCATTGTTCTATAAAAATTAATTCTATAAAGGAAACATAGTGATCAACCATTGATGAAATCCCGAGGGTGTCTCCTTCAACATTTTTGATGTGATGGAAATTTTTTCTTATTTCCTCCATGGTCATTAATACTTGAGCTCTAATCCAAATCAGTCACTATATTTTATAGTGATTCTAAGAATTTTGTATGGTGAATATTATAAATAATATATCATGATAAATTATTTTTAATAATCAAAATATACATTATTATTGTAATAATCCCATGTGGTTTCTCATAATCCCTATATTTTCTAACGCATTTAACATTAACAAGCTTTTTTGTTTTTTCGGCCATTGATCAAAACCAAAAAATAATTGTTTTAGAAATAAAAATCATTGTGGGAAAACACATAATCAGAAAAATTATTTGTATTGTGTTTTAATAAATAAACATATTCAATATAGGAAATTAAAAGTTTAATATATTTCATTTATAGTATTATATTCCAATACTTTATAAAGTTTCACGAAGAATAGTTGAAGTTACCCAAGAATATCTCTTATGAGTATAAAAAATCACATAATAAGGGTAAATTCACCATGCACAAGAATAATGTCCAAAATATTTTCAATTTTATTACCCCTTGATGTATTTCTATCAATCCAAATCCATATATAATATCCATATAATGATATATTTCTTGGAAAACCACATAATATCCACTTTACTGAAATGTATTTTTATTATCATATAATTTTGTTGATCTTCAAAGTCAACATTAATGTTATATATAATATTCAATGTTTTCTTAAATATAATTCTAAAGGATTGTAGTAAAAATATTCTAATTCTAATTTTGATGACCAAGAATCTAGTAACCATGGGATGATGGTTAATTTAATATATTTATTCTAGATAAAAGAAATAACATCACAAAGGGTGAAATTGTTTATTATACAAGGTATAAAGGGAACATACATAGATGTCACATCAAATTTAAAAATATAAATACATAACAAATTAGTTTCTTTGAGAACCCCATTATAATCTCTAGCATTTCCATATATATAAGTCATTGTACAAATACAGAAATTATAGTGAAAGTGAAAAAATAAATATTGATTTTAAATGTTCAATAAGGGTTATGTACCATAAAGAAATGATGATAAAATAATGTATAATCATTTTGGAATTGAAAATAAGTAAATACTCAATACATATAATAAGTTACATGATAATGAAGGATAATACTAATAGAATAATTCGAGGTAAAATTATTCCACATAAATAATCGAAAATATGTTAATATTATCCATGTATTTTGTAAATATTAAAATTATATCATGGACACTGGTAAATGAATTCATAATGATAGAATTTATACTATTAGACATATGAAAAATACCATCAATGCCTCATGCCAAGACAAATAAAACATACCATTAAATCCTCATTCCAAAACATCTAAAATAAATTGGTAAGGCCTTGTCTAAATACCCTATCTAATTTCCCTAATGAGAGATACCCATGAATATAGGGGACATGTAAATCTTGGTCCCACAAATATCCTAATAATTCAAACAGATTCATAACATGATTGATCAATAAAACATAATTAACATGCATGAATAATCAAAAACATTTCTTATAAGAAGATTTAATGTATGAAATTTCAATAATTGCTTAGTCAAACGTTTCATAAAACATATATATAACTAAAAATTATATTATCATTGCAACATATACCCATTTGAGAATAAATATAATTATGTTTCTAGTCAATGATGAATATAAGTTCTATAATAAGATTATTAAAAACATTCTTGAAGAAAACAAGCTTTATCACTTCAAAAATTAGTTTTAAAATGTAAATGTTTAAAAAATAATAGGGAAATCGTTACTATTAGAAATAATCATGTAAATTTTTAATGGATGCTTCAATTCATTGGTTGGTCATGAAAAAATTGTATTTTTTCAATGCCATGTATGTCAAAATATAGATTTATTTCACATGAAAAAAAAGAAACATGTAACACCTTTGGAACAAAACATAAATATTCCTTAGATAAATTTTCATATAAGGTTAACTAAGTGTAAATAATTACATTATATAAATATAATAAATCTTTTATAATGATGATATTGGAAAATAAACCCTTAACATTTCGTAACTTTTGAATTATAACCCCCATGAAAAAATAACATAAAATTAAACCTTCAATAAAATTAATATAATGATATTCATGGTATATTATATTAAAGGGGAATGATATACATAACATGAATGATTTTTTTTGAATATGGAATATGTCTCTCGAATACAAAAGAGAGATGAGAAAAACCCTTACCTCAAGTCTGGCATCATTCATATGTATTTAAAAATATTTATAATTGATATATATTTATTATAAAAATATTATTGAACCACTAATATATATATATTTCCCAAAATATTTTACTTATAACCTTTTATTATGATTTTATTAATAATATTTTAAAAGTCAGTATTTTAGGTCAAAATGATTTGTTAATTATATATTCATCGATTTGATAATTTATGTACTTTTAGTTCGACCATGATTCCATCCTATATTGAATATTATTCTATATATATATTTATCAGGTATATTCATTATATATATATATATCCATAAAATGTATATATCAAAAAAAATTACTATTTATGGAGACAGTAGGCTGTACATATGCATTATAGATTCTTTCATGTTTGATCTTATGGATTGAATAAAATCTAAATAATAATTAAACTTACCAGAATTATTAAAATTTCATATTTTTAATATATATTCATCAAATATATCTTTATTGAATTTTTTATTATGAATTAATGGAAGAGGAATCATGTCATTTCATGGATGTGGTTGTCCACACTTTTACACAAGCAACATGATCATTTTCTAATAGATTGGAAGGTAACAAGGTATATATGATATTATAAATCCAAAAATAAAAATATATCATAAATATGAGATATATAAATTTATCCATTCATAATAACAATCTATAAATAATGATGCTGGAAAATGAATTGTATAATTATGCAGATACGGTAAGCTATACGAAAACACGAGTGATACTATTACATCCCATTAGATGGAATCATGATGGGATAATGGTTTTCTTCATAATCATAATAACAATTCAGTGTGTTGAGTATACTTATGTTATTATTTTATAATAAGTACAACATATTTATATGACGTAAAATAACAATTCAATCAAAAGTGATTGGTTAAGGTGATATCTTGTTCTTTTAAATAACCCCTTTCGATCTCCTCTTAATGACCATTGGGTTGTTTTTTTGGGAATAATAAATAAAATAGAACATAGATGATGTTTTTTATAAGATAAATGGGTGGATATTTTCCATTTAGTTTTCTCAATGTGGTGTAATGAATAGTGGGAAGGGTTTACCATTTATAAGTGAGGGGAGAGATACTCCACTACATGTTATTATGGAATTTATGAAGGTGCAATAATGATGGACTTTAATCACACATGGTTATTTGTGATGGTAGTTCATCATTAATGCAACTCTACAATAAAAAACATCCCAAATAAAGGTATTTTTGATAGCCCATCGCAAATAAAATTTAATTTCAATAGGTTATCCACCTATCACAAATTGTAATCATCTATGTTAAAAAAGAACAGAATTATGTTAGTTTTTCGCAATTAATATTGTTTTTGACAGAAAATTAATCTATCACAAATACTATTACTTTAAAAAAATATTGAAAATATAAATAAATAAAATTATTTTACTAAATAAATATTTAATTAGAAAAATAATAAATATTTCTAAAAATAAATAAATAAAAATAAAAATAATTAAAAACAAAAAAAATAAAATATTATAAATAAATAAAATTTTTAAAAATTTGAAAAATATAATAAAATAAAAAATATTTAAAAAATAAAAATCATTAAAAAAATAAATAATAAATAATAACTACAAAATTTTCAAAAAATATTAATTTTAAAAAAATTACAAATTATTAAAAATATTTAAAAATTTACAAATAAATAAACTTATTATAAATCATAATAAATATACATAAAAATTAAAGAATATATATCTAAAAATTTCGAAATCATAAATAATTTTAACAAAATTTAAAATAATAAAAAAAAATTAATAAAAATTAATAAAAATTAGAAATATTTAGGATTTGAGATTATTAATGTAATTATTTATTAATTTATCACAATAATTACAATTTACTATAAATTAATTTAAATTAACCATGAATTAGTCTAAATTAACAATTTTTTTATAAATTAATAAACATTAGTATAATTTAATATATTGTAATAAAAAATATCATTATTTACAAAAAGGGTTTAAATCATAGAATATATAATTTACAAGTCATGAGAAATGTCTAATTTTTTCATCCATGTTCAAGTTATAATCAGTTTTGTTATTTCTCATAACCTAAAAATTGATATCGTATTATATTTTTACTTTTCTAGTAATTTGTATGTATATATACATACATATATAGACAAATATCAAAATTAAATAGGTAATAATAAACAATGTGAATCAAAGCTGGAATCGGAAAAATTACTCAATATATGGTTTCCATATACATGTATATATTAAATAGGGAATATATTAATTTATAAATACAACCAAAAAAATATAAAATAGGGAATTACAAATTTTTAGCAGTCTTAAATACCAAATTAAGCCTAAAAATCATCGTATAAAAAAATAATAAAATTATAGAACCATAAAACTATGAAAAAAGAATATAATAAATCTAAAGAACATATAATGGACAAAATTCCTCAACTCAAATGAAATCAAATCTTTCAGAATTAGTGGACACCTAAATATGGAATAATACACTTATGTTAACTGTAAATATGTAAGAATGCATATAAATCAGATAAATTTATAGGCTTAGGTTTAAATAAAACCAATATATAAATTGTAGAACTGGAAAATGTAAAAAATAATAAAGGACAAGAGAAACAGATTCTGTACATGGGTGATTTGATCCAAACATAATAATGAATAAGGCACAATGAATGTTTTTAAGTAAACTCTGGGTGTGAGTGTCATCGGTTCGTCATAGGTTTCGAAGGAAGTAAAAATCCAATTGTAACGCCCCGACCCCAGTTACCCAGAGTTGGTGCATTATTATATAACATTGGCATGATCCTAAGGAAATCATGTCTCGAAAGACTGATCAGTTTAGTTTTATTGGAAACAATATTCATACATAATTTCAACTTTACAACTTGAAAATAAATACAACACAAATATATTTCATTAGAAATATTCAAGCCTCCTAGATTATGTCTGCTGGTCACTTATAACTAACTTCTTCATATCCTAGGAAAATGAAACATAAGAAAGGGGTGAGCTCAAACGCTCAGTAAGGGTAAGTAATATAGTGGAAAATGACATAAATATTAAGCATGGTAAATAATTGAAACCACATGCCTTTACCAATAATAAACATGAATACTTTTATGGAAAAAATATGAGCAGAGTAAATAATAACATAATAAAACATAGTCATGGGTATTATACTAGTCGAATGACCACATAAACCATCAATATTATTTCCATAATGAGGTAATGTATAATTTCGGACATTCTGAAACATTTTTTAAAGGCCTCGGCCAAGACGTCTAAAAATGATTAAGGCCTCGGCCAAAACCATAAATCAAATTAGGAAAGGGCCTCGACCAATTCCACTTCTAGTTTTCTCATGAGACCTACCGATGCATCGAGGAGCTATAGCGGGCTCCACCTGTCACTTACTAAGTCCAATACATTCCTCATATGAAAAGTTTTAAACATATCATAAACATTCGTATTAAAACTATAATATAAAATGTCAATACATTATCCATAAATCATGAATGTTGTAAAAATAGAACATCCACATTCAAACATATTCGAAAACCTTTAATATTATATGGATGTTTTGTATCATAATAAATCAACTCCAAATAAACATAAAATCCATCAAAGGATGTCGACATAGATGAAATAAAAACTCTTTTTAAAGAAATATATCTTTCCATTTTGAAATCATTTAAGAGTCACATAATTTTAAAATAAAACATTTACTTTGAAAATATTCTTATAAACTTTTAAGGGATGCTTCGATGAGTTTATAATGGTAGAAAATAGCTGCACCCGCCGTATAAGTAAAAAACAATTTTACCTTAATATTGTCAAAATGCTGAAAAAGGAACATGTTTGGAAAAATGACGAAAAGATTCCCTTATAAAAATCTTGTCAAAATCTAAACAATGATATAAATGAATTTAACCCATATTCTATAAAATATTAAGAGTTTTTTGAAATACATTTTTAAGAAACATGGATGTGGATGATAAATAGGCCCGAGTAGATAATTATGTATAAACAACCTCTGATAATGAAGAGATTGTGAAATAAACCCTTACCATGTACTTTTCCTTGGTTGTGGGTAGATTAACATCATTTATAATGGTGAAATAATTGTTATTAAATTATACAATAATCATATACATTAATATGATATAATATATGATCTTTTAACATTTCTTTGTTAATAATATCTTAGTATTATCGTCGTTTTGGGTTATAACTTAATCGTTTTCTTTTATATGTTTTGCTACATAATCCATGTTTGTTATGGATAGGTTGTATCTTTATCATATCCAGAATGATATCAAGTTCTTAAACATTATTTTTAACCATCAAATGCAAATTATTCTTGAATGGATACGATGGGAAATGAATCTCATCGCGTTCGTGAAGACGATAGTCCGTACGTACGCACGAGCGAGAATATCATTCATTTGATATTAAAATAATATATAATTGGATGGAATATCATATATAAAGAATATTTATCATTTAGTATTTATTATTAAATTAATTACACATTATTATTATACCCATCCAAATAATAATGTATTCAATAACAATTATACCACGACGTGGAGACGGTAGGCCGTACGTACACACGTATGGTGACATTTCATTCAAAAGGTGGATATAATACTAAATATGGTGTACCATATTTATAATAAAATAATAGTATATAGAAGATACTGGAGTTATAATTTTTTACTGTAAATGACAAATAAAGAAGAAGGTGAAGAAGAAAAGAACTTGAAAGAGGGTGGTGAAAACATTACCTCTTCTTCGGGTTATTCTTTCTGATTTGATCAAAAGGGCTCCTTAGGATGGTTTTCTGACTATAGAAACGCCTATAGGATTAATTTAGGATATCTGATAGGGTATTTGGGAAGAGTTTGACTGATCCAAAAGGCTTTGAAGTTGTGAATAATTGGTTAGAAGTTGTTTCCTTTTATAAGGGGGAGGAGGGGCTCTTTAGGAAAAACATAATGTATTATTTGATAATAAATTCATATTCATTTTATAATGTCTCAAAAGTATATTATTCAGAGTCAAATGTGGGTATGGGTTGAAATCCGTTCAAACAATATATTTTAGATTGGTTTGGGTCATTATATTAACCTTATATTTTAGTTTTAACTCTTAGTTAATTAGTTTGAAATTTACCATGTCACTTTGTATTTTTATATTATATAGTTAATAGACATACAATAAACATCCAAGAGACCCCCTAGTGGTCCATTAATGATAACCCTATCAGGATATATGTCCTTTGGAGAATCTTTATATTTTTTGGAATAAAATATCAATTAATAATATAATATTTGTTTTAAAAATTCTTTTATGTCAATTTTGACACTATTTAATAAATGATATTTTTTAAAGTCTTAACTTTATTATTAATACGAAAAAAATTAATTTAAGAAATCCTAACATGTCATATTAATCAATAAAATTCGTTTATGGCATCAAAACTTTAAAATTATATTTATTTTAATAATTATAATACCAATTATTTGATTATTTCATTCATAAGGAAAATACTACATCATTATTGTGTCATAAATAAATATAATTATTTAATGTCTAAAAATTATAAATAAAATAATATTATGTAGGAAATATTGTTATATTTATAATGAATATTTATAGTTGATAATATAATTTATATATAACCATATGTAAAAATTGTTTTTCTAAAAGATATATGATTATGTCATTTTTGTATTTACTTTAACATAATTAATATAAAGTGTCATTATCACTTACAAGTGGATCCATAGGGTCCCAAAATCAATCCTAATATGCCCCTGGACGGACATGTATCAAAAAATAGGTTTAGGACACGTTTTAGGTCAAATTAATATTATTATAATATAATTTTCATACCCTAATTTACCAGATTTACCCTTTAACCATGGTAAATAAAATATTTACCGAAGTAATTATTCACAATGTCTAAAAGTAAAAGTTACCTATTTACACAATTTGGACCTCCAGATTCCAAATATAGAATCCATATTTCTAAATTGAAAACAAATAAGTGGTAGAAATTAATTTAAAATTAATTTCCATTGTTAAAACAAAAAGCGTGTTTTTAAGAGAGAATAACTATCAAAAGATTGACAGTTGTTTCTGTCCGGTTTAAATGTGAAATTATGTCCAAGTACCAAAATTGTATTAAATGGTAAAAATATATTCTAAATATACTTTAAAACTAATCAAATTCATAATTTATCACTATTAATTATAATGATTAAAAATGTTGTTTTTAATTAAAATTTAGTAATTTTCACTATTCATCAAAATATATAATTTATCCAAAAGGTTCCAAAAATTAACCCTATGATAATTTTGATACTACGAATCCAAAATTAAAGTCCAATTTGAGAGATAAAATTGATAAAATTTTAAAAAGTGGGTATTACTATTCATAACGGCTAATTTGATTAGTTGTGTTGTGTGTTAGAACTCGAAGTTGCATACAACACACGCTACTGTATTATTTAAAGAGAAGCGTACCGTGGAAGCTTATGGTGTTACACAAATGAAATAAAAAGGTGGTGCACATGATTTTATTAAAAAATTAATTTTCTAAGGGCTAATTGTTATGGAATTTTTTCCCTCACAAATGGTCTTCCATGAAAACCATTTTTGATGAACAAGTCATCCATCACAATATTAACTCCCATCAATGCACGCGCAAACACATCAGAAAATATATAGGGGAATAGATGATATATCATAAATAAAGAATATTTATGATGGATATTGTATTTTTCCTTAAATACCCCTAGATATGTCACTATTTTCGATAGGTAATTGACCCATCTCAAATACCTTGTTGTAGGTAGTCCATTTTCTCATAGTGCTCTTACAATTTCCTACAAGATTTAAAAATTTGAAATTAATTATCAAATAAATTGATTCAAAATGGAGGTTTATTCAATGAAATGTTAGAATATGGTTAAAATCTCTACAACTAATAAAATATGGATAGGTATATGGGGTATTTTAATCCTTATACTTTATTTTAACCCCTTAGTGATCCTATATTAACCTTCGCAACGATATGCCTTTTTCACTCATAAAGGACAATATATTTAATTATTTGGTTAAATAAACACATAAATTCTTGTGGGATGACATTGTATAACAAATAATATACCCATTTTAGTTATTTATATTATTTAAAAATTTTCACTAATTTAATAATGAAAATTCATAAAATATCACTAATTTTATTTGGAAAATATTCATTCAATTTTATTTTGAAGAATTAATAATAAATAAAAATTCCAAATATAATACATTAATCGATTAGAAATATGTTTTTCACCTGTAATATTTCTATTATATTATAAATCAGACAAATTATATTACTTTTAATAATTTTAAAATAATGAATTTTATTTTTCAATTGATCAGAATAACATTTTATCAATGTTACATAAGCATTTAAGGTAATTATATGATAACAAAAAAATGAAAATAAATTATAGTAATAAATATAATTTTATTATTTTCAAAATACCCATTAATATTCATTCACAACTAGATTTTATAATGATTTCAATAGAAAACAGACATTTAAATGATAGAGAGTGATTTTTTATTTTTTTCACTACTCTAAATATTATATTGGTCACTTTCATGGATATGTTTCCGTTTTATAATAAATTTTGATCCTAAGGAGATAAAATTTTATTTAACTTAATTAAATTGTACTTGAGAAAACAATTGTAGACCATAACACTTAGTTCCTTCCAAGTTTGAACTGATTTACACTTCAACGTAGTGATAAACTTTACCACCGTTTCAATTCATAATGCCAAAAGGAGAATATTTTTCCAATTTAAACAAAAATTTTACAAAAAATGAATCAATGCTTACAAATTCAATTACTAATAGTTTATGAAATTAATTTAGGATAAGAAACAAAATGCAATAAAGAATAGTTTTTAAACAATTCCATTTTATTTAAAAATTAATAAATCTAATTCAAACATAAAACTAATTCAAATGAAGTAAATTGGATTAACAATAAAATAAATTAAGTATTGTTTTTGTGAAATCATATTAAACAAAATGGAACATTTTAAATGTTTACAAAATATATTTAAAAAATATAGTATTTTAACTATTCATTAAAAATTCTATCTTTTAAAAAATTATAAAATGAATCAGTTTAAGATAAGTTTTAAATTATTATTTTGAAAATTAAATTTATTCTATCATATAAATTTTCTTAAAATGGAAAATTGGATATATTTTTTTTTTCAAAAAAATATGTGACAAACTTTTTTGATGGAAACATATTTTTGAATCATAACATGACATTTTAGAAAATAAATTTTTCATTTAATAACCATTAACAATAAATTGGTATTTATTTGAACATTATATATATATATATATATCAGAATTCACTTAGTCATCTTCATAACCTCTAACTCAATGACTATGTTACAAAGGACAAATTGAAATAATACCTATAATGGTTTGTTTATGCAAAGTGTTCATTGTCATATATGTTTTCAAATATAGTGTTTTTTAAATCATTTGGATACAAAATCATTGTATAATGACTAGGACTGTTACATCCTCAATAAATGAAGAATAAAACATATTTAATATTTATTAATGTTAGTGAATTAAAAATTAATTTTACTTTAAAGGGGTTGCTATGTTCGATAGCATACCCGATACGCAACAACGGGTTTCATTGAAATATTACGTTGCACACTAATAATATAATATTATTATTTTAAATTCTAGTTAACTCCTAGAGGTTTTATTGGTGGTAATGAACAAAACTAACTACAATATGATTATACATGTTTGTTAAATGTATTTTCGTTCATCCAATAAAAGTTAGATGCTTAAAATGTGAATAAATCTAATTTTAAGAATAATTTTCATTAAAAGGCAGATTTACCGCATCTTAATGGAGAACCATTTTTAAATATATTTTTCGTCACTTTTATACATTTTAATTGACCAAATAAAATCTTTCTTTATAATGAGGACATAAAAATTTACTTTGGGTAAAGTTTTTGAATTTTTCTGATCATGATCATTTTTAATGAAAAGTGAGAATATTATATTTTCATTCGAAACAATGTTTTAATATGATTTATTTATATGGTTAGATTATCTTTTTAATTGGATTAAAGTGTAATTAGAATATATTTTTACAATTTAATCCAATTTTGGTCATTTGAATTAATTTCACTTTGAAATTGGATATATACAAGTTTCGATCTTTTGATAGTTATTGTTTCTTAAAAACACGCTATTTGTTTTAACAATGGGAATTAATTTTAAAATTAATTAATGACACTTTTATGTTTTGAATTTGGAAAAATAAAAATTATTTTAAAATTTGGAATATAAAAAATAAATCTTATGCTGAATTTTTGATATTTTTCTGAAAAACAGAAATCATTGATTAATAGTGAAACCACTTAGTAGTAGTTAAAAAACTGAATTTTTGATTTAAATGAAATTTTACCGCCTTTGTAAATTGAATTTAGAAAATCCAACATACATGGTTGTTATCAAGAGATAAAATGTGGTTCAATAAGACAAAAATAATCATTTTTGAATAGTAACTTTTGATTTTTATTTACTGCGGTTAAATGTAAATAGGGTAATTCAAGGTTAAAACAATATTATAATAATTCAAAATTACCTTAACACTTGTAAAAACTTTATTTTATGAGTGCTTTATGACCATGGGAATCTTTGGTTCTATTTTGGGACCCCATTGAGGCAGTTGTGAGTGATAATGACAATTTCGATTAATTAACATAAAGTAAAGGCAAAAATGACAAAAGAAAATAGCTTTTGGTAAAGTAATTCTTAGAAGGGGTTATGTAAATTATCCTTTTGACTATAATTATTCATTGGAAAGATAAAAATATTTCCTACATTCTGATATATTTTTTTATAATTTTAGACATCATATAAATTAAAATATTTATGATACAATAACGATGCAGTATTTAACTCATTAATAAATCATTTAAATAATTAAGATTGTAATGATTAAAATATTATCCAAAACATGTCCAATTATTATTGGATGATTTTATTTCGACCATGAGTACTCTAATATTTTACTCTAATGATTTTTGGACCTTTTGAAAACAAATATCATTATATAATAAAATAATATTTTCACACTTTCCTAAAGAGCCCCTCTCTCCCTTTTAAAATGAGACCAATTCTAACTAATTACACAAACCAATAAAGCCTTTTGGCTCGTCCAAACTCTGTCAAATTAATATCCCTAAATTTCTTTAATCCTTCTAGAATCCTTATCTTAGGCAGAAGGAACTTCAAGAAGTCATTTGGTTCAAACCAATGGGAGTTACCCAAATTAAAGGTAACAATTTCTCTTAAATTTTTTTTCTATTATTTTACTTCTCCAACCCCTAAACTATTTTTATTCCTTTATTTTGTAACAACACAATTATCCTAAATATACTATTATTTTTTATGAGATTTAATAAAACTACACATACACACACCTCCATCTAATGGATGATGAAAATAATTTTTCTATGGATGGAAAACTAACTCCTCACGAAACGATGATTGTTCGATTATCTCTTACCGCCTCTCATGGTGGGAATTATGATGGAACTGTATTTATATATGATATATATTATCTTTATTTATTATTAATTCTTCTGTATTATCCATTTATATCACAACTTTATGGTTTCCATAGTGGGTAATATGATATTCTCATTTGAGGAAGTGCGGACTACCGCCCCCTCAAAGTGATGTGACTCGTTAATGCCTTATGTGGGATGTTTAAAGAATAGAGTTAATGATATTATATATGATATTATACTATAATATTAATCTAACTATGTATTATTATGATTAAATTCAATGAAAATAAGAAATAGAAATTAATGTACCGTTAATGCGCACGTACGACTTACAGTCTCCATGAACTGTGCGTTTCATTTCTTACCTCCATATGTTATGTACTATTACAAATACATATATATTCTGGATATATATAATATATATTATATTTAAATAATGAATATAAATTTGGATATAATGGACTATTGACCACATGGACAACATGTAAATATAAGGTGTTCATTATTGACTCAAGTACCAAATATCGACAAAATGAACATTATTAATTTAAATGATTACATAATGTTTATGACATGGTAATAAGAGATATAAAAGGAATAATAAACATGAAAAATGTTCTTAATCAAGTAGATATTAACTTTAGTTTATTATTCAAGAGATTAAATAATTATCGATTCATGTCAGACATAAGGTAAAGGACTTCGTCTCAATCTCCTTTCATTGAGGCATATTTAGTTTTATAAATGAATTTATTTTATAAGGTGTATAAACACCTTTTAATTTTAATTTCATTCAAAAGGAATCATTTTATATGAAGTGTTTTACTAAACAACAAAAAGGAATGGTTTTTTTACGTAAGCGGCAACAACGACCTTTCCATTGCCACGAGTATTATTTTATCTTTGGCTTCATTAACAAGCTGTAATGTTTTTAAAAGGAAAAATAAATACCCTATACTCTATTTATATATTTTGGTATTGAAAATGATTTTGAGAATGGATTTATTATTTGAATATCTTGAAATGATATTTTGTTATTTCTATGTGGAAATTCTATCTTTCCTTTATGCTTATGTTTTGTGTTATGATCATGTTATGGTTCTTGGGAATTATTTCTGTATGCGGGTGGTTCCGTGATAAACCTAGGGTGGGTGAGCTAGAGATAGCTCTCCAATGCATTGGGTAACATGATTGAGGTAAACATGAATGTTTCTCTTAAGAGGTTTAGGGAATATACTGTGATGGGTATTCTAATATAACTCCCTATTTAGCTGTTATAGCTACAATGTAAGTATGATTTGGATGCCATAAGTTTTCTTTATGACTTATGATTTCTATGTGTTATTCATAAATCTTATGATTTCATGAGGTAAGAAAGAGAGTTCATGTTTTGTATGTATTTATAAAAAAATATCTTCAACCTTTGTATTATAACCCTTACTGATCTTTTTATGCTCTTCCCATGTTTTTGAAATGTATTCACAGGACTTAAAGATGAATAGGGTTATGGATGGGATCAAGGAAATGTCATTCTATCTAAAACCTGGAAGTAGACATGACTATTTTTTTCAAGAGTTTTTATTTTACGAAAATAATTTGATACAAGGTAGAATTGTATACATGTAATATTCATTTTGTTATGTAAATGTAATGACCTAATTCTCTAAAACACTAAACCTGAAAAGATCCTCAATATGAATTATTCATTTAATTCAATATTTTTCATTATTTAAGGCAAGGTTCTTATAGTTGGTATCAGAGGTCAATTTAGTAAACTTTATGAGTTAGGGTACTATTAAATTAATATCCATAATGTAATTTATGTAAATATTTAAATAATATAGAATTTACAAATTACCATGTTGCTTCGCCTAAGATATTGTTGTGTTCATAATGGTTTTCTACAAAGGAAACAAGGTCTCTATGTGGGGATGACATTAGGAGGATGATAACCTTCCAAATAAACAAATTGAGATGGTCGGAATCAGAACTAAATTGTTTTCTGCAGTGATGGAACATTTGACTCAGGATATAAATGGTGGTGGTATCCATGTACGAGATCATCCAGATAAACCACAGAGGAACATGTCAATAATGGAGAATTTCATGAGGCAACATCCCCATCATTCATAGGATCATCTGACCCTATGCTAGCTGAAGGGTGGATTAAATAACTGAAGAAGTTTTTTGATGTCATGGGTTTTTCATAACATAAAAAGGTTAGTCCTTCTATTTACCATTTTGAAGGTGATGCTGATTAGTGGTGGTCAATTGTGAAAAATATCAGGGATAGTAAAGAGATTGATGCTCTCAATTGGGATGAATTCAAAGGTATGTTTCGTGAGAAATATTTTCCTAAGGTGGTTCGTCTTAGGATGGAGAAACAATTCTTGGAATTGAGGAATGAGGATCACTTAGTGGGTACTTATGAAGAAAAATTCATTCGACTGGCAAGGTATGCGTCAAATTTTATACGAGATCTCAATATTAAAATCAACTATTTTTACTCAGGATTAATTCCAAAGTATCTAAGGGCTTTATCTTCTAGTGAGTTCAAAATTTATGAAAAACTTGTTTGTTGTTCGTAGAAGTTGGAAATGGGGTTTTCCGATGATCAGGTATTCTTTGACAAACAACAAAATAAGAGGTCAAGGTGGTAGGTAAAAGGGAATAACTCTTCAAAAAATTCTGATGGTAAGAAACTTATGTTTTCAGATTGTGAAAATTGTGGTAAAAATCATGTTGGGGAATGTCTTTTGAATTCTGTTAAGTTCTACTATTGTGGTAAAATGGGACATAAGGCTCATAATTTCACTAAAAAAGATCAGGGTAATGGTAAGAAAAAATCTTATTTATAGTCAGTAAAATGTTTTAAGTGCAATAAAATGGGTCATTATGCATATTAGTGTCCAACAAAGAACTCATCCAAAGGATATCAGCCAGACTACAAGCATAAAGGGGTGGTGAAATCCTTTGAAACTACATCAACAAATGTTGGGCCATCAAATGACGTTGTTCTAGGTACACTGTTTGTTTGTTCAGATTATGTCAAGGTGTTGTTTGATTCATGGTCTACACACTTTTTCATTTCTGAGAAGATTTATAATAAACTGGGAATTCCATATCAAGAAATGAATATGAAACATATGGTAAAAACACCTGGAGGAAATTTTGAGACAAAAAGAAAACATAAGAACCTTCATGTCCTTGTCTGTGGAAGTAATCTACCTACAAAACTTATTGTTTTTCCTCTAGTAGAGTTTGATGTCATTTTGGGTATGGATTAGATTTTTGTTTATCATGCAATGATTGACTGTAGAGCTAAAGAAGTTTCTTTTCAGAATAATTTTTAGTTTGTGTACAAGAATGAACCCTATATTTTAATTACATATTAGGAAGCTGAGAAACTAGTAGAATAAGGAAATGAATGTTACCTTGCAAATATTGTTGAAAACAAAGTAATTGTTCATATTAATGATGTGGAAATGGTAAATTAATAACATGATGTTTTTATTGATGAGTTTCCTGGTATTATACCTGATCAAAAAGTTTAATTTAGGGTTGACTTAGTTTCTGATGCTATGAAAATTTCAAAAAACCCCTTATTGAATGGCTCAAATTTAACTTTTTAGAGTTAAAGAAGAAATTGCAAGAGTTATTAGATAAAGGTTTCATTCGACCTAGAACATCACCATGGGGTGATCCTGTCTTTTTATTAAAGAATGATGGTTCCATGAGACTTTTCATTGATTATAGAGAATTTAATAACATCACTCTTAAGAATAAGTATCCTTTGGATCATATCGATGATTTGTTTGATCAGCTCCAGAGAGCTCAGTATTTTTCACAGATTAATTTGAGGTCGGGGAACCATCAGTTGAAAGTAAAAGAAGCAGACGTTTTGAAGACTACATTTCATACTAGATATGGCCATTATTAATTTTTAGTTATGCCTTTCGGGTTAACCAATGCACCTTCTTGTATTCATGAATCTTATGAATAAAATTTCTCATGAGTTCTTGGATAAGTTTTTGGTTGTGTTCATTGATGATATTTTGGTTTATTTCAAAATTAAGGAGGAACATGAAATTCATTTAAGGGTTGTCTTGAAAACCTTAAAAGAAAAGAAACTATTCGGGAAATTCAGCAGGTGAGGTTTTTGGTTATAAAAAATTTCATTCCTTGTTCACATTGTTTAAAAAAATGGCATAACTATTGATCCTGCTAAAACAAAGTTGTTGAAGAATGGCCAAGACCCACAAATATAACTGAGATTCATAGTTTTCTTGGTTTTGAAGGTTATTACTGGATTCTTGTGGAAACCATTGAATGGTTATCTAGTCCAATGATTATGTTAACTCGAAAAGGTGTTAGGTTTATTTAGGAAAAAGAATGTGAGGATTGTTTTCAAGAATTGAAATGAAGATTGGTGAATGCTCCAGTTTTGGAACTACCATCCAGAAATGTAGTGTTTTCTAAAACATTGATGCTTCATTAAAAGGATTTGGTTGTGTCATAATGCAGAATGATAAGGTAATTGATTATACTTTACGTTAGTTGAAACCTTATGAGTTAAATTACCCTACATGTGATTTGGAATTAGCTGCTATTCTTTTTCCTTTAAAAATTTAGAGGCATCATTTTTATGGATTAAAATGTGAAATATATACTGATCACAAAAGTATAAATTATATATTCACTCAAAAAGAATTGAACCTGATACAGAGGAGATGGCTAGAATTAATCAAGAATTATGATTGAACGATCCATTAACATCCGGGGAAAGCAAATAAATTGGCCGATGCTTTGAGTCGAAAATGTAATGCTTCATTAACCATGATACATTTGGAACAAGATCCATTTTTTATTTAATAAACACTGGCGTATAAGTTTTTAGCGTAGGAAATTCTTATTTATTGTATCAGGTGTCAGTGAGATCATCTCTATCAAATAGAATAAAGCAAGCGCAGAAAGAAGATACTGAGTTACAGAAAAAGGTGGAGTTGGTTTAGAAGGGTAAGTTGCCCGAATTTAACATTTATAATGATTATTTTTTGAGGTTTGGAAGGAGATTACTTGTGCCTTGTGATTCACATTTAAAGAATGAGTTGTTTTTTGAAACTCATAGTTCTCCATTTTCAGTTCATCCTGGTAGTACTAAGAAGCATAGAGATCATCGAGAGTATTACAAGTGGGATGGAATGAGAAGAGATATTGCTGATTTTATTCTGAAGTGTCTGACATGTTAGTAGGATAATGCAGAGCGACAGTTACTGAAAAGAATTCTTCATTCTTTACCTGTTCATGTGTAGAAATGGGAAAATATATCCATGGAATTTTTTGTGGGATTACAAAAGACATCTCGAGGAAATAATGCAATATAGGTTATTATTGATTAATTGAATAAATCTGATCATTTGTTTCTTATTTGAGAACCTTTTTATCTAGATCAACTTGCTTGGTTGTATGTTAAAGAGATATTTAGGTTGCATGGTGTTCCCCTATCTATTGTATCGGATCGCGATCCCAAGTTTACTTATAACTTTTGGAATGGTCTTCAGAAGTCGTTGGGTACTGAATTAAATTTTAGTACCACTTTTCATCCTTAATCAGTTGGGAAATCATAATGAACAATTCAGACATTGGATGATCTGTTACGTGATTTCTCGATGGATTATCAGGGAATTTGGGACCAACATCTTTATTTGGTTGAATTTTTTTATAATAACAGTTTTCATTCTATTATACAGATGTCTCCATTTGTTTCATTATATGGAAAGCGTTGTCGAACTGCAGATTTTTGGGATGAAGTATGTGAATGGAAGCTAATGGGACCATATTTGGTAGAAGAGATGGTAGAGATAGTTCAGTTGATTCAGAAGCACATGAGAACAGCTGAGAGAAGACAAAAAAATTTATACAGATAATCGGAGGAAGGATCATTCTTTTGAGGTAGGTGATCATGTCTTTCTCAAGGTTTCTCCATGGAAAAGTGTGATGAGTTTTGGTAAGAAAGGAAAGTTGAGTCCGAGGTTTATTGGACCTTATGAAAATCTAGAGAAAGTTGGATCAGTTGCATACAGAGTGGCTTTACCTCCAAGTTTATCCTAGGTACACAATGTTTTTCATGTTTTGATGTTGAGAAAGTATATGTCAGATCCATCTCTTGTTTTGAGCCCAGAGGTAGTTCAGTTGGAAAAGAATATCTCTTATGAAGAACAACCAGTCTAGATTCATGACCGTAGATAGAAAGTGTTGTGGAATAAGGTAATTCAACAGGTAAAGGTTTTGTTGAAAAATTATATGGTTGAAGAGGCAATGTGGAAATCTGAAAATTCTATGAGGGATAAATACCCCCACATATTTTGATAAGTGAATAAAAATTGCGGGGACGCATTTTCCAAAAGGGGGGAAAGATGTAACATCCCAAGTAAATGAAGAGTAATACATATTCCATATTTATTAATGTTTGTGAAATAAAAAATTAATTTTACGTTAAAGGGGTTTCTATGTTTGATTGCATTCCCGATACGCAACAACAGATTTATTTGAAATCATACGTTGCACACTAATAATATAATATTATAATTCTAAATGGTAGTTAACTCCTAGACATTGTATTGGAGGGAATGAACAAAACTAACTACAATATGATTATACATGTTTTTTAAATGTATATACATTAATCCAATAAATGTTAGAGACTTAAAATGTGAATAAATCTAATTTTAAGCATAATTTACATGAAAAGGCCGATTTACAAACTTTTAATGGAGAAACCTATTTAAATATAGTTTTGGTAATTTTAATACATTCTAATTGACCAAATAAAATCTTTCTTTTTAATTGGGACAGAAAAATTTTATTAGTATAAAATTTTGGTATTTTTCCGATAAAGATCATTTTTAATGGATAGTGAAAATATTGTTTTTTAATTCAAAAATATGTTTTAATATGATTTATTTATATGGTTAGATTATATTTTAAATTGTATTTAATGTTTAATTATAATATATTTTTTCCATTTAATCTAATGTTGGTCCTTAGAACTAATTTCACTTTGAAATTGGACATAAACAAGTGTCGATCTTTTGATAGTAATAGTTTCTTAAAAACACACTATTTGTTTTAAAAACGGAAATTAATTTTAAAATTAATTAATTACACTTTTATGTTTTTATTTTGGGAAAATAAACATAATATTTATTTTGTAATATCAAATAATTCTTAGGCTGATTTTTTGTATTTTTCTGAAAAACTTCAATTTTTGATGAATAATGAAACCAATTAGTAGTAGTTAAAAAACTGACTTTTTGATTTAAATGAAACTTTTCCACCTATCTGAATTGAATATAAAAAATCTGACATATATCGTTGTTATCAAGAACTAAAATTTGTTTCAATAAGATGAAAATAATTTTTGGTGAATAGTAACTTTTGACTTTTATTTACCGCAGTTATAGGTAAATAGGGTAATTCAATGTTAAAAGAATATTATAATAATTCAAAATTACTTTAAAACTTATAAAAACCTTATTTTGTGAGTCATTAATTACCATGGGCATATTTGGGTCGATTTTCGGACCCCATTGAGCCACATGGAAGTGATAATGACAATTTAGATTAATTAACTTAACGTAAAGGCAAAATTGAAAAAAGCAAATATCTTCTGGTAAAGTAATTTTTATAAGCGGTTTTATAAATTATCTTTTTGACTATATTTATTAATTGGAAATATAAAAATATTTCTTACATCATGGAATTTTTTTATAATTTTTATGTATCTAATAAATTAAATTATTTATGACACAATAACGATGCAACATTTACCTCATAAATAAAAAATTTAAATAAATAATATTATAATGATTAGAATATTATCCAAAACCTATAGAATTCTTATTGGATGATTTTATTTCTACCATGATTCATGTAATATTAGAATATAATGATTTTCTGACCTTTTGAAACCGAATATCATTATATAATAAAATAATATTTTCACACTTTCCAAAAGAGCCCCTCCACTCCCTTATAAAAGAAGACCACTTCTAACCAATTCATCACACTATCAAGCCATTTTTTTCATCATAAATCTACCAAATTAATCTTCCTACATCCCCTCACATCCCCCTAGAAGCCTTAACTTAGGCAGAAGGCCCTTCAAGAAGTCATTTGGTTCAAACTAAAGGGAGTTACCGAAATTAAAGGTAACAATTTCTCTTAAATTGTTTTCTTTTATTTTACTTCTCCAACCCCTAAACCCTATTTATTCCTATCTTTTGTTTCAAAAATAGTATCTTAAATATACTAGGATGTTTTTATGAGAATTATTCTAACTACACATACACACACCTCCATCTAATAGATGAAGAACATAATGTTTCTGTGGATGGAAAACTAACGCCTCATGAAATGATGATTGTTCGATTATCTACTACCTCCTCTCATTGTGGCCATTATGATTGCACTGTATTTATATATGATATATATTATGTTTATATTTTCTTTATACTTATGTATTTTCCATTTATAGAATGCATTTGTATTTTCCATAGTGGGTAAATACAATAATCTCATTTGAGGAAGTGCAGACTACCACCCCCTCAAAGTGATGTCACTCGTTAATGACTTATGTGGGATGTATAAAGGATAGAGTTAGTGATATTATATATGATATTATAATATAATTATAATATAACTATGTATCATTATGTTTAAATTACATTAAAATAAAAAATTGAAATGAAAGTAGCATTAATGCGTATGTATGGCTTACCGTCCCCATGAACAGTGCATTTCATTTCTCACCTCCATATGTTATGTACTATTATAAATAAATGAATATGCTGGATATATATGATATATATTATATCTAAATAATGAATATAATTCTGGATATATTGGAATATTGACCACATGGACAACTTGTAAATATAAGGTCTTCATTATTTACTCAAGTACCAAATATCGACAAAACGAACATTATTAATGTAAATGATTACAAAATGTTTATAACATTGTAATATGTGATATAAAAGGAATAATAAACTGGAAATGGGTTCTTAATAAAGTGTAAATTATCTTTAGTTTATTATTCATGAGATTAAAGAACGATCGAGTCAAGTCGGACACAAGGTAAGGGACTCCGTCTCAATCTACTTTTATTGAGGCATATTTAGTTTTATACACGACTTTATTTTATAAACTATATAAACACCTTTGAATTTTCATTTAATTCCAAGGTAATATTTTTATATGATGTGTTTTACTAAAAGTCAAAAAGGAATGTATTTTTACGTAAGCGGTGAAAACAAACTTTCCACCACCGCGAGTATTATTTGATCTTTGGATTCCATAACAAGCCGTAATGTTTTTAATAGGAAAAATAAATACCATATACTCTATTTATGTATTTTGGTAGTGAAAATGATTTTGATAATGGATTTATGATTTTAATATTTGAAATGATATTTCTTTGCAATGTGGAAATGATATCATTCCTTTATGAAATGTTATGTGTTATGATCATGTTATAGTTCTTGGGAATTATTTATGTATACGGGTGGTTCTATGATAGACCTAGGGTGGGTGAGCCCGATATAGCTCTCCAATGACTTGGGTAACATGACAGAGATAAACGTGAATGTTTCTCCTGTGAGATTTAGGGAATATAATTTGATGGGTATTCCAAAGTAAATCCCTATGTAGCTGTGATAACTACAATGTAAGTATGATTTGGATGTCACAAGTTACCTTTAGGATTTGTGATATCTATGTGTTATTCATAAATCTAAGGATTTCATGAGGTAAGTAAGAGATTTCATTATTTGTATGTATTTATAAAAAAATGTTTTCAACATTTTTATTATAACCCTTACTGAGATTTTTATGCCCATCACATGTTTTTGAAATTTTTTCACTGGACTTATGAATAGGGTCAAGGATGGGATCAAGGAGATGTCATGGTATCTAAAACCTAGAACTCTACATGTCTCTTTTTATAATGAGTTTTTATTTTATGAAAAAAATTGATACTTGGTAGAATTGTATACATGTAATATTCATGTTTTTATGTAAATATAACGACCTAATTCTCTAAAACTATAAATCTGAAAATATCATCGATGTGAATGATTCATTTAATTCAATATTATGTATTATTTAAGGCTGGGTCCTTATAAGGACTACAATACTAAGAATCACATGTAAAATGAAAAACATACCCCAGAGAAATAACATTTTTAGAGAATAATTATTAATAAATATTTGTGGATATTTTATAAGTGGATCATATATGATTTTATATGTAAGTAAAAGTATTTTATATATAATTATAATAATTAAAAATTATTATAAAGGCTGTTAGAGTCTGTTTGAAACAAATCACACTCTCAATAATGTATTTTTAGCTCGCTTTTATTTCATTGGACACACACCAGATTATCCAGTTATTTATTTTAAATATTATATATAATAAAAATGAATGTTTATAATGATGTTTCACATGAAAATTATATGGATTAACATATACATATAAGAAAATATCTTTCATGAGTTTTTGGTTCGAATGATAACATAGTGGTAAGGGTTTTATGTTACAATCTAATTGTTTAACCATATTTTCTAATATTATGTTTTTAGAAATTAATTTTTCAAAACTACATCTCAATATCTCTTGATATTTACAATCCACTGGTAATTCATTTTATTTTCAAGTAATAATACCATTGTACTCTATTTTATATTTTAAATAGGTTGGGAATTTTTTTAATGAAAAAATCGTTATTTATTTTTTAGTAGGAATACTATTAATACTTTGTCTATGGTTTATTTAAATTTTTTTAAAATTTTTTGTAATATTATAATGTGATTCATTCCATAAATTTCTCCAAATGTTTCATATTCTGTAAAAAGAATTCCATTGAATGTACTAATAATTTTTTAAATGGTGAACTTTTGGAGTTTCCCAAAAAATGTGAAATGAATCATTATTTTAACATACATCATAAATAGAATTTCCCATTATCATGACCAATAAATTAATTGATGATTCCATTAAATATTTATTTGTTTATTTGAAAAAAATCTTTTAATATTTGGGAAATTTATAGATTTTAATTTTTTTTATTTCAATGTGTAATAGGCATTTTTTCCAAAATAAATATTATAGTGACCTATTCAATGAATTTTTCAACTATGAAAATATTATTTGATATTTCATTAGATTTACATGGAATATGATTCAATGATATCATCAAATTTCATTCAATATATAGCTTATGATGATGCAAATTTAAGGATAATTATATGAAACCCATTTCATTCCAACATGTTAATTATGTTTTTATCAAACCTTTATGAAACCCATTTCATTTTCACGTGATAATTTTTAAATAAATAATGAAAATTTTATGAAACATGTTAATTTTCTATGAGATATGTTATGATGAATTATTTATGACATTGTGGAACACGTATTTATGATTTTCATTATATGAGATGTAATCTCAAAATTTTATAACCCTCCAATCTATTGGTTAAAGATGTATATCTTATGATAAAATAAACAATTTAATGAGGAGTAGACATATTTTTGTAAGGGACTCTATCCACTATGATATTCCTAGGAGTAAACATTGACTAAGTATACGATGGAATATGGAGTGACCCCAAGTAGATATTATTTTGTTCGAAGTGATCTAGACAATAGAAATGATGTACTATGTATACATAAAATTCTGTCTTATTACAATGTAATGCTCTCATAGCTCATGTTTTAATAGACCAATTTGGGTCAACCAAAACATACATCCAAGTCAGTCATCACATGGTGATATGTAGTGAATACAACTTACAAAAGTCTTGAATATATCCAAAATAAGACATACAACTTGAGTATAATGTGGAAGAAAATAGATAATACCAGAAAACATACAATCCAAGACATAACAAGCGAAACCAGAATGTATGATAAGTATACTTGTAACCAAAATTCACCATGAAACCACCCATATATAAATGAAAAAATATATAATCCACAATTTTACTAGATTCCCTTCACTTTACATGGATACTACAATACAACAAGTAGAACCACCCAAGGGAAAAATTTGGATCTTGTTACAATGCCAAGTAGGATACCACCAAAGAGTCTATATAAGTACTAATATCAATAATTAAAAAATTATATCTTTTGAAACAAAAATAGTATTAGAGACCATTTTCATAAATCCAAACACATTTTAAAATCATTTTTCCATTGGTTTCTCATAGAATCCTTTCAAATTATCCAGTAATAAAAATGGAATGTAGAATTTATAAAATAAAGAAATCATAACCATTCTCATAAGGTATGAAATCAAACACATATTCGAGAAATACTATTAAGTGATACCATGTGATAAACATGTGGGAACCTACAAATAAAGAAAATCATCATGTGATGAGAACACATAAATGAAAAAAATAATCATTTGGGCTCTATCATACGGGATAAATAAAAACTATAACCTAAATATCCTAAACCAAGAAAAATATTGAATCCAATGAATATTGACTCCTTCCATAGTCTACCGATATAAAAAAACAACCATTAGTGGTTCCAATCACAATAAAGTTTCCTATTTCAATTTACTAATTCACCAAAGGATTACAAAGATCCAATCTTGATAAATTAAATTTCAATACAAATATTAAAATTTTTAAAACATTTTTCAAGTACAATAAAACCAACTTTGTTGTATGAAAACAACATTTCCAAACTATAAAAAATCCATTTTCAATATAGAACCCGTTAAAATAATTTATCTTTTCATGAAATCCATTGAAACCAAAAATATATTTTGTAAATAAATAGACCAAATGAATTTATCATGAATGATAATAAATTCATGAAATTAACCAAATTAATATAAACATATACCTAAAAATTAAATAAATATATACCCCTTCGACCGTGATCATTGGAATCCTTGAGATCCACTATCGAATAACAAGGATAATCAAGAAACATTAAAGGATTAATAGATATAAATATCTAATAATGAATCTAAAACATAATTGTATACAACACCATAGCCCTGACTAATGGCATGTATAAGAAAAATGATTTCTTTCCCAGAATTTCTAACTCAACCACTACAGAATAATAACACTAGAAAAATAAATGTAGAGGGTAGGGAATCAGACAAATATTCCTTGATAACATTAGGAGATGAAATGGATGATTGTATAGTAGAATAGAAACAATAAACCACGGTCGCAGTGCCCTAAAAAATAGAAATCATGGTTTGTACTTACCATGTAATATGTTAAGATAGTTTAATTCCCAAATCTTGATTTTTTTTAAAATAGTGTCACCTTTTCATAAAAATATGATTTCTATCTATTACACAATATGAACCTATTTCACATAGTGTATACTAGTCACACACTGAACTATATTCACAATATCTAGCTAGTGATAATTACCAAGAGTGTAATCCTATTACACATTATATAATCTCCCAATGGATTTTGTTTCACCCATTTTCTACAATAATATTAAAAATCGTGGATTTAGAAAAAACAAAAGAAAGGGAGTACCTAAAAAATCACAACAATTTGTTCCAATTTCCCCACCAGAAAGGATTTATACCACTTAAAATTTCATTGATTCCAGTGCTCACAAAAAATTGAATCCCACTAATTCCATATCAATAACTCCCTCCCCCCAATCTCATGGTTATCTCACCTCTATACCACTATACCCAATCTATCTGTATCATTTTTAAAATAACCTAGCATTAAACATTACATAAATTTTAATTAAGTTAATAATACCCATTGAGGGTTTTTTCATGTTTATATCTTTAGATAATTATGTCATAACTCTTACATTACATCTCAAATATTAGAAAGTAGACATTTCTACTCAGTATCAATTTTTAATAAAATAAAGACTCTTTAAAAATGATACATGTTAATTTCATGTTTAAAACATTGATACATTTCCTTGATCCCATCCTTGACCGTATTCAAATTTTTTTCCTATGAAAAATATTTCAAAAACATGGGATGAGTATAAAAATATCTGTAAGGGTTATAAAACATGGAATGAAAACACTAGTCCATCAATTCATACAAATAAATAAAATCATAATTATAAATCATAAATCATATTCTCTTTTACATACCTATTTAAATCATAATATTTATGAATAACTCAAATTAATCATAAATCATAAAGGCAACATGTGGCATCTATAACATACTTACATTATAGCTTTCACAACTACATAGATGGTTATGTCTGGAACAACCATCATGGTACATTTATTTTATATATTAAGAGATAAATTATAATATACCTCTATCACATTAACCAATGATTTGGAGATAAATATCTGACACACCCTCCCTAGGTTTATCACGGAACCACCTGTATATGTAAACAATTCCCAAGAACAATAATATAATCAATAAATATGAATAATAACAACAAAAAGATAAAATATCCACATTGAAATCAAAATATATAAGATCAAGATATTTTTCATAATCAATCAATTATCAAAACAATTTTCAATACCAAAATGTGTAAAAGAAAGTGTATATGGTATTTAATTTTCCTTTTAAAAACACTACAACTTGTAGAGGAAGCCAAATATCAAATATTGATTGCGGTGGCAGAAAGGTAATTGTCACCATATACGTTAAAAAGAAACAATATTTTTTTCATTTAGTAAAACGATTTATAGATAAAATATTCCTTATTAATGAAATTAAAATTGAGTGGTGTTTATACAATATATAATGAAAAGTCGTGTTTAAATCAAAGTATGCTTCAATGAATGGAGATTGAGATTAAATCCCTTACCATGTGTCTGAATTGTCTCATATGTTACTTGTTATTCCTGAATAATAAACATAAGTAAATTTATACTTTCTTTAGAAAAAATTTCACGTTTATTATTCCTTTTATATCACTTATTACCTTTATATAATAATTAGTTATTTATTTCAGTTTAAATCAAACATTTTGTCATTGTTCGGAACATTAGTATAAAATTAACATGTCATAATTATAAGTTATCCATGTAGTCAAAAGTTCCTTATATATAGAATGATATTAATGATTTAAATATCATATAAATACAGTATTTATATGTATTTATACTATTATTTAGTAGTTGGAGATATGAAAAAAATTCACCGTTCAGAGAGATGGTAAGCCGTATGTACACTTGAATGCTACTTTCATTTCTTCGTCATATTTAATGTAACGAAAAACATAATGATACATAGGTATATTATAATACCATTATAATATCATGTTTTATATATGTTAAATAAGTTCATTAACCCCATCCTTTATTTGTTCCATATATAACATAAATGACTCATATCACATTTAGGGGGTGGTAGTCCGCACTTCCTCTAAAAAAATTATCGTATTTACCCATTATGGAAACCATAAAGTTATGTTATAAATGAAAAACAAAAATAATAGAGGCAATATAAATATAATATATATCATATATAAATACAGTACCATAATAATGGCCACCATGAATTAAGTTGTGGGGAAATCGAATAACCATCATTTCGTGAGGCAGTAGTTCACCGTACCCAGAAACAGTAAGTTCGCATATATCTGATTGAAGAGTGTAGAAGTGTAGTATGAATCATTCTCATAAAAAAACATAGTATATTTAATATACTGTTGTTTTGTGTAAAAAATTTATAAGAATAGCCTTGGGAGTACAGAATGAAAATAAAATAAAATAACTTGAGAAAAGACAATACCTTTAAAACGGGTAACTCACATTGGTTTGAACAAAAAAGATTTAAAATATTTCCTTCAATAGAGGGTAAGGAATCTAGGATTAATATAGGGATGTTTGGAGATTATTTTAAAAGAGGATGGATGAGACAATATTCTTGAGATTTGTGATTAATGGGATAGAGGTTATGGGATTTTATAATAGAGGAGGGGTGCATCTGGAATGTTTAAAATTATTATTTTATTAAAAATTAAAGTTCAGTTAAAAAAGGTCCAAAACTCATTAAATTATAAGATAAGATGAATATAAGTCGAAATAAAATAATCCAATAAAAATTGGACTTGTTTTTTATATTTATTAATCCTTTCCATTCTTCTTTAACCTTTTTTTATTTTTACCTTTTTATCAAGAGTTTAAAATTTTTAGAATCAGAATAGAAAACAAAACATAAAAAATACACCATTAAAGAGTAAATAAAAAAAGTTAATCATAGGTTAATTATTTGGCCAAATGTTATTTTTTTTTGAAATATATAATATTAAATAAAATATTTTATATTAAAATATGAATTATATCAATTTTGGCAGTATTCATATCATGAAATTTTTTAAAAATCTAAATAAACATTATTATTTATAAAAAACATCATTAATTTAAATATATAAAGTAATAATAACCTCTAAAATTCATGGATGGTATAAAAAGATTCAAAAAATTTTATTTTAATATTTATAATCTCATTTATTTAAATCATTCAGTAATAAGGTAATCACTACATCATCATTGATTCATAACTAAATAAATTTATTTGATATTTAAAAATTATAAATAAAAAATCACGATGTATTAAATATTTTTTTCTTTCTAATGACTATTTGTAGCCAAAAATATAACTTATATAACCCCATATAAAAATTGTTTTACTAAAAGATATATATTTATAGTACATTTTCCATAACATTAAATTATTTTTTTAAATGTCATTTTCTCATACAAGTGGGTTTATGGGGTCCCAAAATCGAGACAAGGATGTCCATGTTCAGACATGTATCACCCAATAGGGTTAGTATATGTGTTAGGGTACTTTAATATTATTATAATATTATATTTACCCTTATTTACCATATTTACCCATTAAACATGGTAAATAAAATATTTACTGACGTTAATATACGTAATGTCTAAAAAAATTATCTATTTACACAATTTTGACCTCCTGATTTCGAATATGGAATCAATTTTTCCAAATTCAAAAAATTATAGTTGAAAAATTAAATTAAAATTATTCCATGTTATGAAAACCAAAAAGCGTATTTTTATGAAATAAAAACTACCAAAATATTGACATGTTTTTAGGGATAATTAAAATCTAGAATTACTAAAAATGTTCGAAATTGGATTAAATGGTAAAAAAATTTAATTACACATTAAAACCTATTATAAAGTTAATATAAACATATAAAAAAATCAAATGAAATGACATTTTTGACTTAAAATGCAGTATTTTTTACTAGACATTATAAAATGAAAATTATCAAAAAAATACCAAAATTTTAGACATAGTAAATTTTGATGTACCAATTCTAAATAATAAGTTTATTTTTTCAAATATAGCATAAAAAAGTTACAAAAAATTATATTTAAAAGGGGTTATCCATCAAAAGGCATTGAAACGACCTTTTAATGAATATTAGTGTATTTATGATTCAAATTGGATTCATTCTCATTTTAATCCTCTAACTTTTATTGGATAAATGTAAAAACATTTTAAAAATATGTTTAATCATAATATGGTTGGTTTTGTTCATTTCTACCAATACAATGGCTATGTGTTAACTATTATTTAAAAAAATAATAATATTATTATTATT
This sequence comes from Viscum album, assembly GCA_963277665.1. Classification (NCBI taxonomy): domain Eukaryota; kingdom Viridiplantae; phylum Streptophyta; class Magnoliopsida; order Santalales; family Viscaceae; genus Viscum; species Viscum album. The sequence continues at coordinate 111,464,082 of OY728156.1, read as the reverse complement.
TTTCTCAGAAAGAATTAGCCTTGTATGCAACATATGATTTCATAGAAACCCATATTTTTGTGTCGGGTACACCATCAAACATAGAATCCCCTTTAAAATAAAATTAATATTTAATTCAAAAATATTAATAAATATGAAAATTTCAAATTTTTTATTTACCTAGGATGTTACATCTTTACCCCTTTTGAAAATTGCGTCCTCGTAATTTTATTCACTTATCAAATAAGTGGGTGTATTTATCCCTCATAGAATTTCCAGATTAACATTAAACCTCTTCAAACATATAGTTTTTCTATAAAACCTTTACATGATGAATTACGGTATTCCTCAACACTTTCTCTCTTCGGTCAAGAATGTGTACTAGTTATTCCTTATAAGAGATATTTTCTTCCAACGGAACTACCTCTATAATCAAGACATGAGATTGATATGGTATATACTTTCTCAACATTGAAACATAAAAAACATTATGTTGTCGGGATAAACTAGAAGGTAAATCCTATATTTAAGAAAATGATGAATCTTTCTACAGGATTTCATAGGGTCTAATGAACCTCAATCTAATCTTCCCTTTCTTACCAATGCACATCACACATTTCCATAGAGAAACTTTGAGAAAGGAATGATCACCTACTTCAAAATAAATATCCTTCCTTAGGTTATCTACATAGATTTTTTACCTGCTCAGTGTTGTTATCAGGTGCTTCTAACTTAACTGTACTTTTTCTACCATCATTTCTACCAATTTTGGTCCCATTAGTTTCTTTTTCACATACTTCATCCCAAAATGATGGAGTTCGACAGTGTTTCCCATATAATGCCTCAAATGAAGCCATATGTATACTAGAATTTAAAATTTTATTGTAAGAAAACATAAGCAAAGAAATACTCTGTTACCAATTTTCCTGGTAATCAATTAATGAATCACGTAGCATATCTTCCAAATTTTGAATTGTTCTTTCTGAATACTCATCTAATTGAGGAGGAAAATATTACTAAAATTTAATTCATTACCCTGAGACTTTTGAAGGCCTTTCAAAAAGTTAGAAGTGAACCTCAAATCATGATCAGATACAATAGAGAGGGGAAATCTATATAACCTGACAATCTCTTTAATATACAACTGAGAAATTTGATCTAAATACAGAGTGTCTCTAATTGTAAGAAAATGAGTATGTTTAGATAATCGATAAAAAATAACGCATATTTCATTGTTACCTCAAGATGTCTTCAGTAATCCCACAACTAAGTGCATAGATATATTTTTCCATTTCCAATATATCATATGTAAATAATGAAGTATCCCATTCAGTAACTGCCACTCTGATATAACATGTTGAAAAGTCAAAAACATCACAGTAAAATAAATAATATTCAATTTCATTCCATCCCACTAGTAATACTCCTGAAGATCTATGTACATCTTAGTACTAAAAGGATGAACTGAAAATGGAGAAATATAAGTTTCACATAACAACGCTTTCTTCATCTATGAATCATTATACCCATATAATATGTTCCCAAATTTCAAAATAAAATTATTATTAATGTTAAATTTAATAAAATTACTCTTCCAAACCAATTATACCGTGTTCTTTAACTCACCGTCATTTTTATGTGCTTTATTTATTCTATCTATGATAGATTATTTTACTGCCTTGTGAAGCAAAATAATGAAACATTCTGCACCAAAAAATTCTATTCCAATGTTCGTCAAATCGTTAATCAAAGGATCTTGTTCAAAACATAAAATGGTTAATGTAGAATTACTCTTTAATATAAAAGCTTTGGCAACATTATTTTTCTTTCCTGGATGGTAATGTAATTTCCAATCATAATCCTTGATTAATTCTAGACATTTCATCTTTTTCATGTTTAATTATTTTTGAGTGAATATATACTTCAAACTATTATGATTAGTGAATATTTCAAAATTTACTCAATGCAAATGATGCCTCTAAATTTTTTATGGAAAAATCAACAACACCTAATTCTAAATCATCTGTAGGGTAATTTAACTAATGAGGTTTTAACTAATGTGAAGCATAAGAAAATAACTAATCATTCTACATTAAGAAAATAATTTCATTTCAATGAAGCATCAATGTAGATGACAAAATCAGAGTTTCTAGAAGGTAATTCCAATAGTAGTGCATTCACCAGTCTTCTTTTCTATTCCTGAAAACATTCAAGTCATTATTTTTTATAGATAAACAAAACACATTTTCAAGTTAACATAATTAGTAGGCTAGATATTAGTGAAAATTTATCAACAAACCTTCGGTAATAACCAGTTAAACGAATAATACTATGAATCGTGGCTATATTTGTGGGTATTTGCCATTATTTAACAACTTCTGTCTTAAAATGATTAACAATTATTTTATATTTAGTAACAATGTGACCAAAGAATGAAATATGCTCTATCTAAAACTCACACTATCTTGAATTTCGTATACAGTTTCTTTTTTTAAGGTTTACAAGATAACCATTAAATGAATTTCATGTTCCTCTTTACTTTTGGAATATACAAATATATCATTAATAAACATGACCACATACTTAGAAAACATCTCACCAAAAATTCTATTCATATGTTCCCTGAATATAGCAGGATCATTTGTTAACCCAAAATCCATAATACAAACATCATAATTTCAATATCGAGTATGAAATGAAGTCTTCAAAATGTATGCTCCCTTTTATTTCAACTGATTGTACCCCAAACAAGAGTAAATATTTGAAAAATATTGAGCTCCCTAGAGGTAAACAAACAAACCATCGATATGAGGCAAAGGATACATGTTCATAACAATTATTTTTTTCAAGGATCTATAATCGAAGCAAATTCTCATTTAACCATCATTATTTTAAAAAAAAAGACAGAAGCACCCCATGGAGTTGTTCTAGGTCAGATGAAACCATCATCTAATAACTCTTGTAATTGCTTCTTTGACTCTAAAAGTTTGATTTGAGCAATTCAATAAGGGGGTTTTGAAATTGGATTAGCATCATGAACTACGTGAACTATAAATTCAACTTCCTGATCAGGTATAATACTAGGAGACTTATCAGGAAAGACATCATGATACTCATTTACCACTGGCACGTCATTAATATGAATAGTTCCATTGTTTTTAACAATATTTGCAAGGAAACATTCATTTCCATATTTTACAAGTTTCTTAGTTTCCTGATTTATTATCAAAAGTATGTGTTCATTATTATACCCAAAATGAAATTATATCTGAAAATAAACTTATTTAGCTCTAAAATCAATCTTACCTTGATAAATGGAATGTCAATCCATATCCAAAATAACATCAAACTCTGCTAGAGGAAAACAATAAGGTTTTCGGGTATATTCTTTCTTCCCACTCGTTTAGGAAAGTTCTTATAATTTCATTCTATCTAAAAATTTCATCTCTGTGTTTGTACCATAAGTTAAGGATTCATATCATGAGGTATAATTCCACATTTACTAGAAGATTTCTCAAAAATGAAAGAATGTTTAGAAACTGAATCAAACAACACATTGGAATAATCTGAAAAGACAAATAGTATACCTGACACTACATCATTTCATGGCCCAACATCTGCTGAAGTAGTTTAAAATGATTTCATCACCCCTATATTCTTGTATTTTGGATTATTTTCCTCAGTTGAGTTCTTCATTGGACACTCATTTTCATAACTACCCTTTTAATTTCACTTAAAAAAATTTGCTGACTATAAATCTGATTTTTTCTTACCATTACCCTGATTTTTTTTCAGTTCAATTTCAAGACTTGTGTCCCATTTTAATACATCAGAAGAACTTGCAATAATTCAATAGGCCTTCCCCATTTTGATTTTTACCACAAAATTAACAAACTGTAAATTAGAGTTTCTTATAATTAGAATTTTTTGAATAGTTCTTACCTTTCATATTCCACCACTACCTCTTATTCTGATATTTTTAAAAGAACACCCGATCATCATAAAACTCTATTTCCACATTCTCTACACATCAATCATGTTTTTCATAACATTGGAACTCACAAGAAGCTAAATACCTTTGACACTTTTGATTTAAACCTATGTAAAAATGATTGATTTTACTATTAAGAGATCGTATGAAATTTGGAGGATACCATTCCAATCTAGAGAATTTTACTTCATAATCATCCATTAATTCATCATCTTGCATAAATTCCAAGAATTGTTTTTCCATCCTATGTAGAACAACATGAGGAAAATATTTTTCATGAAACACACCTTTCAATTCATCCCAATAAAGAACATCAATCTATGAATTATCCCTGATATTTTCAGCCATCGACCAGTTATGATCGTTTTTTGTTCAAAATGGTAAACAAAAAGATTAACCTTTTGTTGTTCTGAGCACCGCATGAACAAAAAAATCTTTTCATGTTCCTTAATCCACCCTTTTTCTAGCTCGTGGTCAAATGATCCCCTAAATGATAGGGGTGTTGCATCCTGAAATTCTCCAATACTAACATGTTCCCCTATGGTTGATCTGTCTGATCTCATTCCTAGATACCACTACCATTTATAGATTGAGTCCACTATTCCATCACTACAACAAACTATTAATTTCCTATTCTAACTATTTAAAGATACTTATTTGGAAGGTTTTGTTCCTCTTGATGTTGTACCATCATTGCTACTATGTTTTCTATTTCGAAAACCATTATGAAAACAAAAATATCATAGGTGAAACGACAATGTAATCATTAAATTCATTATCATTTCAATCTTACCATAAAGTTAACAAAATAATTTATGGATACTTATTTAAAAATATCCTAACTTGTAATGTTTTCTATGATGACCTCTGATACCAAATATAAGGCCCAAACCTTAAACAATACAAAAACATACATTAATATAATAATTTACATTGAGGATCTTTTCTGGTTTAGAGATTAGATAATTAGGTCATAAAAATTATAGTATATCTCAAATATTACAAAGTAGACACTTATACTCAGCATCCATTAAAAAAACTATTTAGAAAATGTTTACTTCCATGTTTTAAACATAAAAACATTTCCATGATCCCATCCTTGACCCTATTCACTTTATATCTTATGAAAGACATTTAAAAAACATGTGATGAGCATAAAAAACTCATAAAGGATAATAAAACAAGGAAAGAAAACATTAGTCCATAAAGACATAAAAATCAATTAAATCATACTTCTAAATCATAAAACATAAACTCTTTAATGTAACTCATGAAATCATATGATTTTTGAATAACTCAAAGTAATCATAAATCATATGTGTAAATTTTGGAATCCATAACATACATACATTAAACCTTTCACAGCTAAATTGTGAGTTATGTTTGAAATAACTATCATGGTATATTCCCAAAAACAATTAGGAGAAATATTAACATTTACCTATATCACGTTACTCAATTCATTGGAGAGCTATCTTTGGATCAGCCACCCTAGGTTTATCACGAAACCACCTGTATACATATACAATGGCCACAAACCATAACAAAATCATAACATATGAACAAGCATAAATGAATGATAAAATTTCCACATTAAAATAAAAAATATCAGTTCAATTTATGAACATAATAATTTTATTATCAAAAATTTTCAACACCAAAATACATAAAAAGTTTTTATGGTATTTACTTTTCTTTTTAAAAACACTATAGATTGTAGAGGAATCCAAATATCAAATATTTCATGCGGCGGTGGAAAGGTCATTGTCACTACATATGTTAAAAAGAAACATTATATTTATGCTTTAGTAAAATGATTTGTATAGAAAATATTCCATTTAAATAAAATTAAAATTCAAATGGGTTTATACATCGCATAAATTAATGTCATGTATAAATCAACGTATGTCTCATGGAATAGATATTGATACGAATACCCTTTCCTTTTCTCTAACTTATCTTGTATGTTCATTGCTATTACTAAATAAGAAACATAAGTTAATTTCAAATTTCTTTAACACATTTTTCAAGTTAACTATTCCTTTTATATCACTTATTACCTTTCCATAACAATTAGTTGATTATTTGAGTTCATATTGGAAATTTTGTCGTTGTTTGGGACTTGAGTCAAAAATGAACATGTTATAATTACAAATTTTCCATGTGGGAAAATGTCCTCTATCTCCAAAATGATATTAATGACTTAAATATCATATAAATTCAGTGTTTATATGTATTTATAATAGTATATAACATTTGGATATAAGAACTAAAATGCATCATTCATGGAGATGGTAATTTGTACATACACATAAATGCTACTTTCATTTATTCTTCATATTTAAATGAATTAAAACATAATGATACATAGGTATATTATAATTCCATTATAATATCATATTTAATATCTGTTATATATTTTTATTTAATCTATCCTTTTTCATTCCCTGGATGACATTAACGAGTCATATCACTTTGAGGGGGAGTTAGTTCGCACTTACTCAAATAAAATTATCCTATTTACCCATAATGGAATCCATAAATAAATTATATAAATGAAAAATAAATAAGCATAGATAGAGTATAAATATTATTTATATCACATATAAATATAGTTCCATCAATATTCATAGCATGAGATATGGTAGGGAAAAATCGAATAATCATCATTTTGTGAGGCAGTAGTTCATCATATATAGAAACAGTATGTCTATATCCATTAGATGGAGGTGATTAGAACTATAGTTATAATAGTTCCCATAACAAAAAGCTAGTATTTTATGATATTGGTGTTGTTATGTAAACAAATAATAATAATATCAATGGGAGTGGAGAATGAAAACAAAAGAAAAGAACTGTAGAGAAGACATTACCTTTAAATAGGGTAACTTCCTTTGGTGTGAGAAAAATGCTTTCTTGAATGACCTTATGCTTATTGTAAGTAATCATGGATGAATATAAGGATTTTGGGAACTTATCGGTGTAGTGTTTTTTTGATCCAAGAGGCTTGAGAGTTGTGATTAATGGGTTAGAGGTGATGGCCTTTCATAGGGGGGATGAGCTCTTTATGAATGTTTGAAATAATTATTATATTATAAAATAATTTTCAGTTTCAAAAGGATCATAAATCATTAAAATAAAATATAAGATGAATGTAATTTGAAATAAAATCATCCAATACGAATTTGAAAGATTTTGGATATTTTTTAATCATTATCTTTTCTATTTAACACCATTTTACTTTTACCGTTTTATAAAAAATTTAACACTTTGAGAATCCAAATAGTTACTAAAACATGGAAAATAACCAATTAATGAGTTGATAAAAAAATTGAGACTTATTATAACTAATTTTCCGAATATTAGAATTTTATTAATTTTTTAATATTTAATAAAAAATTTATATTTTAATATATGAATAATGTCAATTTTGACACTATTCATATCATTACTTTTTTAATAAAATCCAATACAACTTATTTATTTTGAAAACACATTATTAATTCAAAGATAAAAAGTCATCCTCATATCTAAAATTTTTGTATGGAATAATATATTTCAAAACATATTTATTTTAATATTAATAATCTCATTTATTTAAATCATTTAATAATAAGTTAATCACTAAATCATCATTGTCTCATAAATAAATTTATTTATTTGATGTCTAAAAATAATAAATAGAATATCCTGGTGTTGGAAATATTTCTATATTTCTAGTGACTATTTATAGTGAAAAAAATAATTTATATAACCCCAAATAGAAATTATTTTACTAAAATATATATATTTTTGTTACATTTTTCTTAACATTAAATTAATGTTTATAAAATGTCATTTTCACATACAAGTATCTCCCTTGGATCCCAATATTGGTACAAAGAGGCCATTGGTTGGAAATGTATCATTCAATAGGGTTAGTAAATGTGTTATGGTAATTTATTATTATTATAATATTATTTTTTTACCTTTATTTTCATATTTTAACATTTAACCATGGTAAATAAAATATTTACCTAAATTACTATTAATAATTTCTAAAAATAAATGTTACATATTTACACAATTTGGACCTTGTTGGCACCAAAATATTACCCGAAAGAAGGAACGAAAAAAGACGGCTGGCGCGCTGCCTCGTGAAGCACCCCTGAGAAGCCCCTCTACGAAGTACCCCGACCATTGTGGCCTCGCGAAGCTCCGGAGGCAGTAATTCTCCGCGAACGCATTTGACGTTCACGAGCCGCCGTGAAGCTCTGGAGGCGGTAATGCTCCACGAACACATTTGACATTTGCGAGCCGCCGCGAAGCTCTAGAGGCGGTAATTCTCCGCGGACGACGTTGACGTTCATGAGCCCGCCGTGAAGCTCCCGAGGCGGTAATTCTCCACGGAAGACTTTGACGTTCGCGAACGCGCCGCGAAGCACCGGATGTGGCGCGTGAGTTCTGCTTCGCGGTGCCCCTTCCCTATAAATACTGGACTCCCCCTGTGTCCCGGAGACGAAAAATCCGACCTTTCGGATTCTCCTCTCCTGAATCGTGAAGCACCCTTTGCCCCTGGAATTATGAGCTCCGCGAGGTACTTCTACATCGTGAGACGCCTCTGCCTTGTCTAGTTTTGAGCCCCTCTTCCGAGAGGGATGCCCTTCGTGAAGCCCAAGGGCATTCACGAAGGAAGGGGATTCCCAAGGGAACCCGGGCAGCCGCGGAGCGTTTATGCTTTGCGAAACACCGAACCCATGCTAGTGATCCCTATGCTAAGGCAGGATCGCTACACATCGCGAAGCACACTGCTTCGCTGGACCCTACTTCGCGAGTCACCTCTTCTTCGCGAGGCAGTGCTCCGCGAACACTGTTCCACTTCGCGAAGCACCTTCCACTCACACCTATCCCCCATGCTAAGGCCAATGCACTCCACTTCGTGAAGCACACTCCTTTTCTTAGCGATTCCTCTTCCCGTGCGACCCTCCAGGCTTGCACGATGTGATTTCAAAGTCCCATGGACAAAACCACCCATAGTGTTTCTTTTCCTAATGATTCTTCGCATAGGCATACTAACGACTATTGCTTTTTCTCATAGCCACGATAACGTGGACCCCTTGATGGTTCATTCCACAACCCCCCTTCACTGTGGCCTTACTGGTACCTTCCCTTCCCCAAGGACCAGAGGGTACCAGTTATGTAAGTCCTAGGGGTGTGGAGTGAACCCACCTCGTCCGAGCTGCAGGACGTTAACCTGCCAAGCACCACGTCCTCAAGACATGACGTTAAACTTTGACCCGACCTCGTGCCTCTCACGAAGGGTCCCCCCAGCTCGAACATTCTTTACACCACTCGTCTCCATGGGAATGGAATCAACCATCCACAAGGGATGATATCCTCCTTATTGGAGTGGCGTATGTTCATGGGAGAAGGGAGACCATAGTTCCCCAACAGATGGCTGGACCTCTGCATCTTCGTACTTCCCCACTATCAAGGTCAGTGGAGGGTGTGAAAGGGAACGAGGCACCTCCCGTCATTAGACCAAGGTCCATCTTTCCCGCGCTTTGTCACACCAAGGGCCTCCATCATGGAGTAAGTCCCAGCACCATGGGCCGCCTAACGTGTAAGCCCCTCTTCGCTTCTAACGGACACATCCTTCATGATGTGATCGTCAGGTCCTTGCAACCTCTTGTTTCTCACACCAAGCATGACTCACGTGGTCTTAGAGTGAGCACCAACCCTGACCCCCATCCTAGAGAACTATGAGGACTTTGATCCATGCCAACGCAAGGTACGTAGGAAGCCCCCCTGAGGTTCAAGCCCACCCTTCATCATTCACGTCGGGTCCCATTCCCGTCCACCAAGACGTTCAACTTCATTCCAGTCTAATGGCAAGCTGTTGCGACCCATCCAAGAGAACTATGAGGACTTTGATCCTTGAAAAGGCATGGTACGTAGGAAGCCTCCCTGAGGTTCAAGCCCACCCATCATCTATTCACGTCCGGTCCCATTCCCATCCAGTAAGATGTTAAACTGCATTTTGGTCCAATGGTAACCCATTGCGACCCATCCCAAGCGAACTACGAGGACTTTGATCCATGTCAAGGCATGGTACGTAGGAAGCCTTCATGAGGTTCAAGCCACATTGCTCGGTCGCTCATTCACGTCGAGTTTCGCCCTCGTCCAGCATGACGTTAAACTGTATGCCCCTCCCTTTGTCCTGCATGACATTAAACTGCACACCCATTCCCACCTGAACTATGAGGTCTTTGATCCATGTCAAGGCATGGTACGTAGGCAGCCTTCCAGAGGTTCAAGCCCACCACTCATTGGACCAAGGTCCACTTTCACGTCGGTTCGCCGACAAAGCTCCAATTAAACTATGAGGACTTTGATCCATGTCAAGGCGTGGTACGTAGGAAGCCTCCATGAGGATCAAGCCCACCCATCACCCAATTCACGTCGTGTTCTACCTACGTCCGACACGATGTTAAACTGCAATTCCAGTCCGATGGCAAGCCGTTGTGACTAACCCGAACTATGAGGTCTTTGATCCATGTCAAGGCATGGTACGTAAGAAGCCTCTACGAGGTTCAAACCCACCATCCGGTCATTTCGACCTCATTGACATCAGTTCACCCCCGTCCCACATGACATTAAACTACATTCCTCAATCCGAACTACAAGGACTTTGATCCGTTTCAAGGCATGGTACGTAAGAAGCCTCCCTGAGGTTCAAACCCCACAATCATTGGCCCAAACCGTCTCCTATTCGGTGTGCCAGGCCCCCCAATTTCAAGCCCACCATTAGTGGACCCATGAGTCTACTTTCACGTCGGTTCACCGATGAATCCCTTTTATCTACAGGGTCTTTGATACATGTCAAGGCATGGTACGTAGGAAGGCTTCCATAGGCTCAAGCCCACCAGTCATTGGACCAAGGTCCACCCTCACATCGGTACGCTAACGATTCACATCGGACCAAGGTCCACCCTCACGTCGGTACACTGACGATGCCCATCGGACCAAGGTCCACTTTCACATTGGTTCGCCGACGACATTCATCGGGCCAAGTTCCACCTTCACGTCAGTTTACCGGCACCATCCTGAACTACGCAGACTTTGATTAAATGCCACAGGGATACGTAGGAGGCCTCTTCGAGGTTCAAGCCCAACATCATTGTCGCCCCTACGATGGTCCCATTTCATTCCCCCTCTACTTCATTCATCCACCTACAGCCCATCCTGATTCTCGCCCGGACCATCATATCCCGGTGAGGCCATGTCGGTATGCTCTTCTTTACAACCACCCATGGGCTGGCCCCGGTATCATCATCCCTTCAAGGAGAATCCCTCGATCCGATCTATCCTAGATAATGATATGGTTGGGTTTATCCATCTCCTCTAGACATTAAACTCGCGGCATACCCTGTGTTAAAAACGGGAAGCTGAGGAAAACCTCAGATATGTGTCTATGACATATATTTCCCCGCGCTCGATGTGGGATGCATCGGGATTCCGTGCCCACGAGAAGCCTTGTGACCAGGGATAACAGACAGACATGACAGGTTCCCCAGCATCCAGACATGCTACTGATGCCTCAACGTGACTACTCCCCCAACTGAAGGTTGCTGCCCTGACCGGACCCTTTGGAATGTCCCGACAGAAGTAGTGTAATTAACCAGCGTCCATGGAAACATGGCACTGGGAATAGTTTTACGAACTACGTATTAAATCTATGAGGGAGACCCGGACTAGATGACGAGTTCTGAGGAGGAATCCACGGGAGGAAGAACCGACATCCCATCATCCCGTTTCGATCAAGGAGCAGACATCCCAGAATAAGGAGCGAATGCCGCCCGCCTTTGGAAAGCGGGAATGCGGGGAAACAAAGCGCCGCGTGTCCTCCTCCGCGGGCGGAACGAATGTGCATGCGCGCCCCGGCGAAAGCGTCGGAAACAGAAATGGTGAACCCGACGTGAAATTATTCTCCTCAATATGGAGATTAGTAGCATTTAAGACACCAGTAGATTGACGTGTCACCGGATCTAGATATCCGGCACCTGGACCCGCCAAGAAAATAGCGGGCCTGTCGTGAAACTCACCGGAAGTCGGGGCAGTAGAACGTGGGGCACTCTATTCTGTAGCGTGTTGGCGTGGATCCTTCTTACAGACGTGGATAATGGAAGGACGTCGGGGAACTGGCTGTCAATCCTTTTCCTCTCAGTACTGATGAGTTGATCCCTTTGTTTCTCAGGAACCGGGTTGCTGTTATAGAGACGCGATCACCGTCCGCTCCTTGCCCACGTAGGCGCAGGGGAAACACCACCACGACCACCCCACGAAGCGCCGCTACCGCCACGACGGCCACCACAACACGGAATACGGGGCGCCCACGTCCCCTTTCCCCATCAGAGGTCATCCAGCGAAGGGTGACCAACAACCTCGTGCATAGGTACGAGGAAGAAGGGGTCATCCCAACTCGGTATATGGCCCGCCTGGACCTGGAGGCCTCCAGGCCCCGCCGTCAACGTTGCCCTAACAGGCCGCGCAAGCAGCCCCTGCTCCTCACCCCAACGTTCATCCATTTCGGGAGCCTGTCTCTGGAACTCCTTGACGACTCCTCGCCTTACGCTGAAGAGGTGGGTGTTGTCCGGCTCAGCCCGCTCAGGGTCCCGACCCAAGGCCTCTAGGCAAGAGATCTCGCTCGGCCGCATCAGCGCCGCAATCCGGCCCCATAGGATGAGCAGGCAGGCTACGTACTTGCACCACCTGCACCAGCTCGCCTGACCCGACGTTAGCGCCGGGCCCGGGCTGAAGATGCTCACCTAGTCGAGTCAACATCGACAGCTACAGTGGCCCAAGCCACCGCGGACGTGCATCGTGAAGCCCCTGCATACATAGAGAAGGGGCACTCCATCACCAAACCAGGGTCGAGACCCCAACCGCCCCACGGGCAGGCTAGGTTGACTCTCCGGGTTGCAGGCCCAAGTGGTGATCGCCGCGAACTAACCCGCAGTAATGTCACCCTGTACGGAGGTCCTCCCCGTACCACTACTCCACAGAACGTGGGCCTTCCCCGCTCCAATCATCGTCATGGAGGCATGCCTTGTGCTACCCCCATCCCGAAGGAAGACCTGCCCCATGGTAGTGACGCTCAGCGTGGAAACCATTCCCGCGCCCACTATACAGGGTATGGAGTCCATCCTCCTGCCCCCGGCCGCCAACCTGAAGGCACCATCCATCCAGTCCTTCTCCAATGTGGGGGCCCTCCCTACATCCTCTCTGCAACTGGAGAAGGTCCTCCTCGCCCCAGCAACTCGAGGAGTGAAGGTCAGCCTCACTCCACTCGCATCGACCATGGAGGTCCTCCCCATTCTCCTGCTGATTCCAACAGAGGCCCTGCCTACATGCGTTCTGTTCATGGAGGTTCTCCCCATGTACCCTTCAACTTTTGACCCAGTGCCCCTCACACCCTGGCTATCTCGAGTGGGGGCCCTCTCCGCCACGGTGCCAGCGCTGCCCCGAGGTTGCCTGATAGGGGTCAACCCTATCCCGAAGAGCCACCCAAGGGCAGGAGAGTGGGTCGTCGCCGCCACAAGAAGAACCCTGGGAAGGCCTAGGTGGAGATCAAACCTTCCCGCTTCTCTGACTCGGATGCGGAATGCGATTCAGTGATGGAACCTTCTCCCCGCTCCTCCGTATCAAGGACTGGGGTAGGAACCAGACGTGTTAGCCTCATTCAACCAGAATTTGAGGTCCACCAGATTCCTATCTCCCTCCGCAGGTACATCCAAGAGGAAGAAATATTGGTAATTCCGCAGGTCTCGACCGCGCAATCACCGCCTTTGTCATGAGAAGCGCCATCTACCTCTACCAGAGATCACAGAGAGTTATTTTGGGGGCCAACGATGGTAGAGCGACGACACGACCTATCGCCAGTAGCCGCGGCTCATGTTCCGGAAGCTGTGGTTATCAGCCCGTCGTATTGTGACATCCTGGCCAGGTCACCTCACACTTCAGAGGATGGCTCGGAATTCGGCGGCCAGTCATCTCGTTCGCCGTATTCTCCACCGCGGAGATTACTATCTCAGAGGTCCGCCTCTGTACTGATACCGGTCCCTCAGCCGCCCCCGGTTGATGAGTGGGGCAACACAGGGCCAGACCCTAAGTCCGAGCCCAGGAGCTTCTGGAGTATTCTCGCAGCGGATTACTTCCCGGAAAAGGTCTGGCCGATGGCGGCACTGAATTTTCGGGCACCAGAGTCTATTACCCCTGAAGAAGTGGGGTGATTTTGTCAAACCCTATGGGAGACGCACTTCTGCCTCCATTATGAATGGGTGGTGTACCCCAGAAGTCGAGAGCACTTCGAAGAAATTGGAAAGCAGTGCTGCCTGGTCGATGCAGCCGCACTCCTTGTGGCCCAGCACCCTGAGTCGCCAGGCAGCCAGAGCGCCCTTCAACAAAAATGCGTTCAGCGTTTTAAAGCACTCCTCAGAATCTTCAGGGAAGCCACCCCCATGTGAAAGTCCGTGGTTGGGGACACTATGCCGATATCCTCTTCGACCCTATCTGACGGCAGCCCGATTTGCTATGCGACATCGAGGACATGCCCTCGAGAGGGGTCGCGGTATACATGGCTGACGTCGTAGACAAGGAGGATGAGCTTGAATTCCTTTATGGAGACTTACCCCCCGAGGGCGTACCGCAACTGCTGGACCCATCAGGGAGAGTTACCCATCAGCAGAGGAACCTGCTAGGCATCCTCGTACCCACCGAGCCGCTGGTACTCGGTCGAAACAACGGTAAGGGTAAGGAGCACGTCGGAGCTGTCAAGCACTCCAACCCGTCTGCCTCTGCGCAGAAGACGGAAGAGGATCCTAAGAATGCCACGTTACGCCAGCGGCTTGCTGAGCAGAAGAGGCTGGTTGAAGAACTCTTGACTGAGCGCGCCGCAGAGCGGCGACCCGACTATGGTAATCCCTGGTCGGGGCAGCAGGGGAAGGAACAATTTCCCCCCAGTGAGATGCCTCCGGGCAACCCTGATCATGATACTACCGCATACAGGGCAGAAGCCGGAACGTATGGCAAGAGGGCGTGATACGTCTCGCCAAATCCCCCCAAGCGAAGGGCCAATCTGAAGAATATGGTCCGGGTTCCCCCAGTCGCCCCGCGGGTCGTCCAGCCAGTTGAACCACGAGCGGCCGAAGCCGTCTACCGTGTTGAAGAACCTGGCAATGCACTTATGGTTAGCGATCCCCGTCAAGACAGGGACCCCCACCCGGATGATCTTATTGCGGCACTCACAGCCCGCCTTGAAGCGTTTGAAACGCGACAGGTGGCGGTCCCACTGGATGGCAAGCTGTATCCCGCGTGGGTAGATGATATGCCCACACCTTCGGGTTTTTGGAACCCCACTTTCTCGCCCTTCAACAGGACATGGGACCCACCCTAGCACTTGGCTCATTTCTCTTCCAGGTGTGGCCCCATGCTGGGGACCCCGACTCAGCATGAACCCGCTAAACTCCGATGTTTTGTACATACATTGGAAGGTCCGGCATTCGTCTGGTACAACCAGCTCCCAATCGAATCGGTGACCAGTTGGGAGGATCTTCGCCGGCAGTTCATATACCAGTTCAGCTCTACCACACAGAAGACCAGCATTGCGAACCTCTTCAAGTGAAAGCAGAGGCCTGATGAGCGAGTCGCAGATTTCATCGCCCGGTGGAAGGGACATACGTATTCCCTCGATATGCCACTGACTCAGGAGCAATTACTGATGATGTGTGTGGGGAACATCAAGACAGAGCTGGTACCCTCCTTGATCACCCAGAACTACCCTGGGGGTTCAGAGATTTCTCAGATAAGGCACAGCGCCTCGAGGAAGCCCTGCAACAGGCTAGTCAGGCATGTTTGTTGCCCCCTATGATCCCAGCCAGGACGACTGCCAGGGCTGAACCCGCCGCGGTGGCCCAAATAGAAGCCCCGAGGTAGCTGTAGTTACTGCTGGTAGCACCACCCCCACAACCCCGTAGAGGCCCTCCACCTCAAGCACAAGTTCCTTCCCAGCAGCGACCGCCTCAGAACCGACAGGTTCCCCCACGCAATGCGCCACCGCCACCTAGGCGAGACAATCAGGCGCCGCCTCTTCGGCAGGCCCCTCCAGCCCCTCGTCAGGGCCAGGCCCCCAGGGCCCCTATCCGGAAAGAAGGTACCAGACTTATTCGTTCAATGAAAATCAGGTCCCTGGCAATTTCCAAAGTGCTCTAGAGCAAGGGATTGTACGTCTTCCCGAGTGCATAAGGCTGGAAGAGGCGAATCTCACCGATCACCCCAACTACTGCCCTTATCATAGGATTCTGGAGAACACCCTTAAGCAATGCTATGTGTTTGAAGACTGGCTTCAAGGCCAGGTCAACAACAACATAGTCAAGTTGGGCCTAGCACCAGCGCAAGTGGCGGGTGTCTTTGTAGGATCAGATATCGGTAGCGACAGCGAAGGCGAGTGGAAGCAGGTCTCCAGCCGCGGATCCTAGAAATACGACGAATGGATGGCTCGAAAAACCATCGTCCATGCCCATGGTATCATTAGGGCGTGCCTGAAGTAGCAGGAACCTTAATAAGAAGTAGCAGGTGCCTCTGAATCGTCTTTACTGTCTACCTCTTCCCAAAAGGGCAAGCAGCGATGACGCAAGAAGAAGCAACGCTCACCGCCAGTGCCGTCTTCATCCCACACTCTCGGCGACTTTATGCCCCCTGAAATGGGAATTCCTCCCATAATCCGCCTAGTGGTGGATTATTCCTCGAGTGACAGCCATGGGTACGCTTCAGTTAACACTATGGAGCTGGTAAAGACCTATATGACTCCCGATGAGGGGGGGCGCCAGACAAACCTCCCCAACGTTTCCAGCTGACGTCAACGTCAGCGGAATCGCAACCGCGCCGGTCATCGAGGTATGTCAGCAGGCACTTTTGGCCAAGTCGTGCACGCTACTGAGACCAGGGAGCAGGCTCAGCGCAGATCTCAGCATGCGCAGCCCCATCTAACGCCCTAGGCTCTACCTCCACCGTCGTTCGTGCTACTGTATCGGGGGGAGCTGCCTCGTTCGTATCACAGTCAGTCTTACCCGGCTACAGGCCAACCTCCGCAGTCCAATCCTAGTCCGGCGACTACTCTCCAGGCTTCTACTAGTAGGCAGCAAGATGCACCTAGTACTAGTCGATCACCGGTTCAACCAGCATAACCCGCTATGCCTCCAAATTCCGAACGACCTCCTATAAGCCGAGGATCGCGTTTGGCACGAAAGTATGATGTCCTGAAGCACCTAGCCAGCATTCCGGCAAGGCTCTCCATCCTTGAGGCCCTTTTCCTGTCATCCGAAATGCGCGAGGCACTTGACGAGGCCCTAAGGATCCCCTTCCAGTTTGAGATGGAGGTAGCAGCTGTAGAAGCCTCCCATACTGAGATGATTGAAAACGCCGGATGTCAGGCGGTTATCTCGTTCTCCGGTGAAGATGAGGACCCTCCTATACAGGGTCACATTCGCCCGCTGTACATCACTGGCCACTTCAATGGTGTGGAAGTCTGCCGCTTCCTCGTTGACACATGTTCTGGAATCAATCTAATTCCAACCCGGACGTTGCGAAAGCTGGGTCTGTCTGAAGGTGATTTAACTCCCTCTAACCTCAGAATCCAGGGGTACGACAGGACCGAGCAAACCCCAGTCGGCAAGATCTTCCTGAAGACTTAGTTCGGTGGCTTAATTGCCAGCACCGAGTTCATGGTCGTCTCTCAGGACACCGCCTACAACGCATTTATGGGTAGGCCATGGATCCATCTGCATGCAGTGGTCCCTTCGTTGTATCACCAGTGCCTCAAGTACTCGCTCAACGGTCGAGTAGGCATGCTCCAAGGAGACGCATCCCCTTTCGCTTCCTATGAGGCCTGCTACCTGGATGCGGGTTATTACAAAAGTAAGGATAATCAAATCCTAGTAAGTGAGGATGAACCCGCCCCGGTCACAAGTGATCCCTGGGCAAGCATGGATGACGCCTACATCCTCCCGATCCGCCGGTTGGAGTCCACGACCCCTGACATGGGGCAATGTTTTGTTGTTTTGGGTACGCAAGGAAGGCATTTTCCCGTGTCCAAGCGATGGAGGAAAATCACATCGTACTCCTACATCAACCAGGCTCAGGTGATCCCGGAACCTCCCACCCCTGTACGGTACCGGGACGTCAAGCTTATGACGATGGCGGTGCGCCATACGTGTCTCTTCTGCCGGGCTGGAATCAACCGACTCAGGCCGACACGTCACCACTACTTTGATATCATCAAACGTGGCCCTTTAGGCCGAAGGGCAGATGGGATAGGGTCGACTGCCTTCATTGCTATGGTTTCAATGGAAAGTGAGTCTCCCGATGTGATGACTGTTGCTGCCCAAGCTGGAACCAGCTTCCCCTTGGGTTTTGATAGCCCAGAAGTATCTCCCGTCGCGGGAAGTCCCCCCATAGGTGGGGAGGAAGACCTGGAGGTTTCTCACCCCGCCTTTGAAGAAGGCGTCTCTACCACGGTTGATGAACTGTTACAGGTGAACCTTGGTAGCGAGGCAGATCCAAGACCCACATTGATCAGTGCAGCCATGTCCCTTGAGGAGCGGCAGCAGTATGTAGACTTCCTCAAACAGCACCATGATGTGTTTGCCTGGAGTTACAATGAGATGCTAGGGCTAGATCCCTAGGTGGTCGTTCACCGTCTGGGCCTCCAGGGAAAACATTGTGGGTTTAAGCAGCCTCCCAAGAAGATGCACCCTTCTCATGGTGCTATGGTTGAGGCCGAAGTTGACAAGATAATCAAAGCCAACTTCATCAAGGAGGTCCAGTACCCCAAGTGGCTTGCCAACATTGTGACAGTCAGGAAGAAGAATGGGCAGATCAGAGCCTGCATCGACTTCCGTGATCTTAATCTCCACTTCCCAAAGGATGACTTCCCACTCCCGGTGATGGAATTATTGATGGACGCCACGGCCGGGTTCCAGGCTCTCTCTTTCATTGATCGGTATTCCGGGTACAACCAGATCCAGATGGCCCCTGAAGACGAGGAGTCCACTACCTTCAGGGCTCCCCAAGGTACCTTTTTCTACCTGGTAATGCCATTCGTTTTGAAAAATTCAGCTGCCACTTATCAGTGGGCCATGTATCGCATATTCAAACTAATCCTCGGGGCATTGGTGGAATGCTACGTGGATGACCTCGTACTCAAATCATGTCAGCGCCAGGACCATCTCAAAGACCTTGAGAAAGTGTTCGGTTTCCTCCGTTCCCGTCACCTGAAGATGAACCCGCTGAAGTGTGCCTTCATGGTCACCTCCGGGAAGTTTCTGGGCTTTGTTGTCAGATACCGAGGTGTCGAGATCGACCCAGAGAAGATCAAGGCCATCAGCCAAATGCCTCCCCTGAGTAACATTCGGGAGCTTCGAGGCCTTCAAGGCCACTTAGCCTATATACTCTGATTCATCGCGAATCTGGCCGGCGAGTGTAAGCCCTTTTCCTGGCTCATGAAGAAGGGAACTTCTTACGAATGGGATGAGGAGTGTTGGACTGCCTTCGAGGAAATTAAGCAGTATCTGCTCCAACCTCCAGTCTTGATGCCACCCATCTCCGGAAAGCAGATGGTCCTTTATGTGACCGCCCTGGAGAGATCCCTTGGTGCGCTGCTCGCCCAGAAGTATAACGAGGGTACTGAGAACATTCTCTACTATCTCAGTCGCATGCTTCTCGATACGGAGGTCAGATACTCCCCTTTCGAGAAGAGCTGCCTTGCGCTTGTCTTCGCCATGCAGAAGTTGCGACATTACCTGCAGCACCACGAGGTGCAATTGGTTTCCTGGGTAGACCCACTGAAGTACATCCTGAACCACCCCATTCTTACTAGCCGACTAGCACGGTGGGAAGTGATTCTCCAGCAGTTTGATATCAGGTTTGTACCTCAGAAGGCCATTTAGGGACAGGCACTGGAAGAATTTTTAGCTGCCCATCCAACCTCCGCGGATCAATCCCTGGACCTAAATTTCCCTGATGAGACGATCCTCTTAGTCGATCATGCTGTCCTGTGTTGGCAAATTCATTTCGACGGTGCCTCCCGGAGCCCCACCAGTATGAGGCTCAACGATCCCAAGCTCAACAGAGTGGGCCTGGGTATTGTCTTCATTACCCCAGCACAAGCCGTCCTTCCATACTCATTCCTGTTGTTAGAAGGCTGTACAAACAATGAGGCAGAGTACCAAGCTCTGATCACCGGCCTCAAGTTGGCCCTTGAGATCCATGTGCCCCATCTACATGTGAAGGGAGATTCCGAGCTGGTAATCAAACAGGTTAATGGCGACTACGTTGTCAGGAAGCCGGAGCTCGCACCGTTGCTGGAGTACACCCTTCGCCTAATGGCCCAGTTCTCTTCTTGACCAGAGGTTACCCATGTCCCACGGTCACAGAACGGCCAAGCAGACGCCCTGTCCGGCTTGGTCGCGTCGCTCGCAGAACCCGAGCAAGATGATTTGATCATACATGTGGCACACCGGAGATTCATTGCCCCCGTCACCCAAGAGGACAATGAGGGCCTACGAGTAAGTCATCTCACTGCCCGACCCTCCACGTAAGGGGTCCCGGGTTCTTCAGATACTGTGGTTGAATCCACTCCTGACTGGAGAGAACCTTTTGTCGAGTATCTCCAAAATGGTCGCCTCTCGGACGACCGAGCCGAGCGCGAGCGAATCCGACGCCACGTGCTGCAATTTACCCTCCAGAACGGCCACAGTCTTGAAGAGATCCTTTATAAGTGGAGTTTAGATGTTGTCCTCCTCCATTGCATCCAAGGAGTAGAGATACCTCAAGTTATGAAAGAGGTTCACGCCAGTTCCTGTGGCGCCCATCAAGCTAGGCCGAAGCTGTCCCATCAAATCCGGAGGTTAGGGTACTTTTGGCCCTCTATGGTCCACGATTGTATTGGGTATTCCAAGATATGCCATGCATGCCAAGTTCACGCCAGCTTCCTGCATCGGCCGCTGGAGCCCCTCCACCCCACCAAGTACTCTTGGCCATTTGCAATATGGGGGCTTGATGTAGTGGGACTGTATCCACCGGCAACAGCCCGCCAGTGTAGGTTCATCCTGACTGCTACATATTTCTTCTCCAAGTGGGCAGACGCAGTTCCGCTCAAAGAGGTCAAGGCTCGTTCCATCGTTGACTTTGTGAGCTCCAGTATTATCCACCAGTTTGGAGTCCATCACGCCGTCCTCACCGATAACGACACCAAATTCTGAGCGGCTGAATTAAAGAAATTGTACGCCAAGTACGACATCCGGTTGAACTATACCTCCCGCTATTACGCGCAGGCAAATGGACAAATTGAGGCATTCAACAAGACCCTCTCTAACATTTTGCAGAAGATGGTTGGTCAGAACAAGAAAAGTTGGCCAGACAAGCTCCCCAATGCCCTCTGGGCTTACCGGACGACGACCCGCAACTCTACCCAGGTGACCACATATTCCCTGGTGTATGGAGCTGAGGCCGTCCTACACATTGAGATCCAGCTGCCATCGTTACGCACAGCATTTTATGACCACCAGACATCAGATGAGGTAGCCGAGATCCGTCTAGCTAAATTGGAAGCACTGGACGAGAACCGGCTTCGTGCCCTGCACAATCTGGAAAGGTATCAGGATAAGATAGCGAGGGCCTCCAACAAGAAGGTTCGTCTCCGTTATCTTCTATAGGGAGACCTAGTACTGGCCCTTCGAGCGCCAATGATTCCCTGTAGGAAACCGCCCAAATTAGAACCCAAATGGGAAGGGCCTTATATCATCCATATGGTTTACCCCAATGGAGCATACTCCTTGGTGACCACAGATGGAGAGCGTATAACCCCTCCCACCAATGCCAAATTCCTCAAACGATACTTTTCCTAGGGCAATAAGGTCCTGCACGACCCTAAACTGCAAAATGGTCCCGCAAGACCTTAAACTGCATCTTCGTCCTGCAAGACGATAAAATGTGAAATGGTCCCTCAGGACCTTAAACTTCACATTATGGTCCAACATGACTCTAAATAGTAAAATCCTGCACGACCATAAACTGCATCTTCATCCTGCAAGACGTTAAACTGCAAGCCAGTCAGGCCTTC
The DNA here is from genome assembly GCA_963277665.1 of Viscum album. Classification (NCBI taxonomy): domain Eukaryota; kingdom Viridiplantae; phylum Streptophyta; class Magnoliopsida; order Santalales; family Viscaceae; genus Viscum; species Viscum album. The sequence goes on along the minus strand of OY728156.1, from coordinate 111,441,955 downwards.
CTGACCGAGGCTCAGCCTCAGGCCCCTTGGCCTCCTCAGGTCCCCGACCCTCATCCTCACTGCAAGACATTAAACTGCAAGCCAGTCAGGCCTTCCTGACCGAGGCTCAGCCTCAGGCCCCTTGGCCTACTTGGGTCCCCGACCCTCGTCCTCACTTCAAGACATTAAACTGCAAGCCAGTCAGGCCTTCCAGAACGAGGCTCAGCCTCAGGCCCCTTGGCCTCCTTGGGCCCCTGGCCCCCCGTCTTCACCATGAGACGTTAAACTGCAAGCTGGTCAGGTATCCCTGACCGCGGTCCAGCCTCAGACCCCTGGTTTTCCCTGATCCACCCTATTGCGGGATTGTACGGTATGGTGTAGGACTATGTCCTCATTCACGTCGGATTACATGTCGTACCATACTTATCCCCAAATGAGGTGCTTCTCATCGTCCCACATGATGTTAAACTGCATTTCTAGAACTACGTGTGTCTTGATTCACATCTTCATGGGATACGTAGGAACGCTCGGATGCCTCGTCTTGAGTCCATCCCCAAGATTTTCTCTTCCGCTATTCCCCCGGGGAATAGTTTCCTTGGATGATCTTTGTGTAGCAGGGAGTAGGCTTCCTTAGCCCCGCTCATACAACCCCACTCACACAAGGATTGTAAGGGTCGCACCATGTGCCCACTCCCATTATTTATCCTCCCACGTCCTCACTGCATGACGCTAAACTGCATGGCCTTCAAGAACTACGTATGGCTTGATTCTCATCCTTATGAGATACGTAGGAACGCCCGGGAATTTCGTCCGTTGGCCCAGCCCAAAAGCCAAAATCTGCCCCTCGGGTCAAGACATGGCAGGGTACACACTTGTGCCCCAACTCACATTGAGCAAGCCTCGACCCGGCTGCACATCCCCCTGGAGATGTTTGCCTCTTTCATGGATGGATACAGCTATGCCTCACCCAATCATTGACTTGGATTCCATCATTTTTTGCACACCTAGAGGGATCCCCAAGAACGGCCTGGAGACTATGCCCAAGGGCTCTCCTACCGATACGGGCCAATGCCCCCGACGGTTTTCAAGCAACAAGACGATACAAGTCCCGCGTTGCGAATTTGGTCAGCGGTCGACGCTCATTTGTTGCTCCCATAATGGGTCACCATAGGAACGCTGTGTTTCGAACATGGTCAACAGTGTCCTGGATCTTCGGGTCCACCCCGAGATGTACCAGACATCGAGTGCAGTGATTCATTCTGCCCCATCCCAAGGTGAAAAACTTCTCCCCAGGTGGTGGTAGCGATCGGGCCCACGACCCCGATTCCCCATAGGGGTGTACGGTGTGGTGTGGGACTACGTCCTCATTCACGTCGGGATCATGTACCATGTCGTACGCCTTCCCTTCCGAGGCTCAGCCTCAGGCCCCTTGGCCTCCTTGGGTCCCCGACCCCCATCCGCATGTAAGACGTTAAACTGCAGACCCGTCAGGCCTTCCTGGCTGATGCCTAAACTTAGGCCCCCTGGCCTTCTCGGGCCCCTCCGCCCAACTTCTTACCCGGAGTGTACGGTGTGGTGTGGGACTACGTCCTCATTCACGTCGGGATCATGTACCATGTCGTACGCCTCCCATTACGAGGCCCAGCCACATGTCCCTTGGCCTCCTCAGGTCCCCGACCCTCGTCCTCATTACAATACGTTAAACTACAAGCAGGTCAGGCCTTTCTGACCAATGCCTAACCATCAGGCCCCTTGGCCTTTCCGGGCCATGACCCAGGTCATCTCTTATAGGATTGTATGGTGTGGTGTGGGACTGCGTCCTCATTCATGTCGGCCTCTTCGCCATACTGTACACCTCCCTTGTGTAGGGGTATATTACTCCCCTCCTCGTCCCGTATGACGTTAAACTACATTTGTAGAACTACTTCTGGCTTGATTTTCATTCTCATGGGATACGTAGGACCACCTGAATGTCAAAGATTCGGGTCCAGCCCTATCTCTCGAGAATCTTCATCCCATCATGGCCCCTTGGCCTACCCTTCCTCCATGAGGGGATTATATGGTGTGGTGTGGGATTATGTCCTCATTCGCGTCGGTCTCGTAATGACCACGCTGTATACCTCTCCCTACTGAGTTGTTTCGTCAATCCCTTTTTGGCGGTTCACCAATGTTCCTAAGAGTGCTCTGGTTTATTACCTGGAACGCCAAGCTTTACTCGGACACGTCTGCACCCGCTTTCCAGGCTTTGTGTATCCCTGCATCATGGCTTTCATCATCTTTCACGCCCGGTGGGACCCCCAAGAATGGCCTGGATACTACGCCCAAGGGCTCTCCTACCGTTACGGGCCAACGCCCCCGAGGGTTTCGGACAACAAATCGATAAAATCCTGCGTTGCGAATAGGGTCAGTAGTCGATGCGCGTTTGTTGTTCCCACCTTAGGCTAACGCGATATGGACGCTGTGTTTCCACCATGGTTAACAGTTTTCCTCTTTCGCCACGCCAACCCATTAAGCCCAAAATGTCGGGTACACGATTCGCACCCTTTATCACTTCATCATGTCCAAGTAGGGCCTCGGAACTCTTGGTACTTTTCCTTCGTGCACGTCTGCGCGTTGGGGGAACAAGCTGCATCAATGGTGTCCTTCGGAACTCTCTGCCGACTCCCCTTTGATGGATGCCCCAAGTATTGCGATGACGATACCCCCCTTGTTTTCCACACCGAGTTTAACTCACGTGGAATTAGGAATCGGGTTAAAATCTGTGCTTACTCAGGAAGTTGTCACCATTCACTGTCCGAGCTCTAAGACCATAAACTAAGATTCTCATCTGGAACTACGTTCATCTTGATTCCTATCTTGATAGGATACGTACGAATGCCCAGACCCCTTATCTTTGGGTCCATCTTGATTTCAGTTAATTCACCTTCCGGGTCCTACCATTGGGACCCCAAAAACGGGACCGCGTGGCGTAGTGTGGGACTACATCCTCATTCACATCGGGTTTGCAATAGCTGCACCACGCGCAACCCATTCTGAGAGTCAGCCCTCCTATCCCTTGTCCAGCACGACATTAAAAGGCACCCTTCAGAAATACGTGTGGCTTGATTCCCATCCTCATGTGATACGTAGGACCACCTGGATGTCTAGGATTAGGGTCCAGCCCCACCTCTTAGTGATCTCCTGATCTCCCGGTCACCTAGGCCACTTGGTCTATCCCTCTCCAGGAGGGGGATATGTAGGTATGATACAAGGTTTTGGGCACCGTGCCCCCTTCCCCCGGGAACCCGCCATATCTTGGTTACCCTCAAGTTGAGTCTCTTGCCCCCTTGTAGTGGTTCACCCATGTATTAAGAGTACCCTGGTCTAGGACCAAGAGTGTCAGATTCAACTTGATCAAGTCCCTTCCACTTTTCAAGCTTCGTGTTCCCCTCCATTCCGGCTTCCATCACCTTTGACACCCAGAGGGACCCCCAATAACGGCCTGGATACAATGCTCAAGGTCTCTCCTACCGTTACGGGCCAATGCCCCCGAGGGTTTTGGACAACAAATCGATAAAATCCCATGTTGCGAATACGGTCAGCGGTCGATGCTCATTTGTTTGTCCCCATTCCAGGCCAAGGCGACAGGATGCTGTGTTGCGAACTTGGTCAGCAGTAATCCTTTGTCTTCACCCCAGCCCCTTCAGTCCTTGAATGTTGGTTGCATGATTCACATCATTTTCCACCCCATCATGTCCAGGTGGAATCTCGACACTTTTGGCGCTATCCCTCAGTGCACCTTTGCATGTCAGGGGGACAAAGCTGCAATATGGCGTCCTTCGTGGCTCCCATGGTCCGAGCTCTAAGACTATAAACTAAGATCCATTCAGAACTACGTGTGGCTTGATTCCCATCCTCATGGGATACGTAGGACCGCCCGGACGCCCAGTCTTCGGGTACAACCCATTTAGGGAGCCAGTCTCTCCCCCGGTTTTACCCCTTACCTCTATACAGGCCCCTCGGCCTAAGGTTTCCCTCTCCGAATGGCGTAAAATTCGATGTGGGATCATGTATCCATCAATTGTGTTTTATAACACTGCGCACATTTCCTGCCTAGCATCGTCTCTACTACGTCTGCGCTATATGACGATAAAATGCATGCATGGTCCTATCATACGACCATAAACTGTGACATTATCATCCTGGCCGCATGACGAAAAACGACACTGCATTGTGGTGACCTCGTAGTAGAGGACATCACGTTGGGTATTGGTCACGTGCCATGCCATTTTTCAACGCCCATCATAGATTGATCCTTGTGGTGACATCACGGCCTACTATTCTAGGCCTGTCGCTTCACAAAAAAAAACAATTCACCTTAAAGAACAAACAAGATACATCAAATTCCGCTTCTTTTAGTGCAAGGGCCACGCCCGCACTCCCCTTTTCCCCTGGAACTAGTATCCTACCATGTCACCTTTCAGAACTATGTATGGCTTGATTCTCATCCTTATGAGATACATAAGAGCGCCTGGGCACTTCCCTACGGCGCAACCTAACCTTTGTGTTCGGTCCCTCGACTCGAGCATTTCCCAAGAGAACGCATGGTAAGCAGGGCTTATGTCCTCCTTCACGTCGGGTTTTGTAAACCACCTTGCCATGTATCCCCTGCTCCCCATACCCATCCATGGTCCGAATTTTACGACCCTAAACTATGATCTCCCCAAGGGAAAGGAATCTGCTCCCTCTCTCTAATAAGTTTCGTTGTCATATTCAGATGTGTTTCAACAAAGAACACGAAGTGTGGGACTTTCATATGGACATTCCCTTCGTCCCACGACCAAGATTCGTGAGCTCGCTATTTGGATCCTCATCCTATTCCACATCCAAAAGGACCCCCGGACGACATGGATACTAGGCTTAAGGGCCCTCCATGAATGATGGACCTAAGGGCCCTTCAACAGTTTCGGGCCAACGTCCCTACGGATATTTGACAACATTTGTGACATGGTCCCGTGTTTTGAACATGGTCAACGGTCGACCCACATTTGTCTATCCCCATTCTAGGCTAACGCTACAGGATGCTATGTTGCGAATACGGTCAGCATTTATCCTCCGTCGTCATGCCGCCATCATCGTGATCTGAATCTCGAGCACCATGATTCACACATTTCCACTTCCCCATGTTCATGTGGAATTCCATCATACTCAGCTCTTTCTCTTCCCGCATCTAGGTTCTCTAAATGATCGTGTTAGTGTCATTGGGCTGGTATACACCGAGCGTCCCTTTGCCCTAACCTGCCCCTTTCTGTGTCGGGAAATTCCCACCACTACTGCTTGTTTCCCACACCGAGCACGACTCATGTGGGCTTAGTAGTTTTGGCGGGATTTGTACCAACACGGTCAGGATGCTCCTCATCCTGCATGACATTAAAATGCGCTTCTAGAACTACGTATGGCTTGATTCCCATCCTCATGGGGTACGTAGGAATGCCTGGCCACTCTACATCGGGCCCAGCCCAATCCTCACTCTTGGTCCCTCGACCTGAAGAGTTTCCTCTGGGGTATATGGTATGATTTGGACTCCATGTCCTCATTCACGTCGGTTTCATATCTACCACGCCACACGCTTCCTTCCCTTTTTTCCATGTCCTAACGTATGACGTTAAACTACAGGAGTCAATGTGTCCTCAATGCATGACATTAAACTGCGGTTCCACCCTGAACAAGTTCAGGATGCCCCAAGATCCCGCTGGGAAGTGACAGATCCCCTCGCCAGAGAGGCTCCATCTGAAAGAAGGAATGATCCATGATCAGACCGATGCGCCCATCTGGCGTACTCCCACCACAGTGGTGTAACTACCTAAGTGTTGGATTCTGTTCGGACAGACCATCACTCCATATTTCATGCTTTGCGTGCCCCTTATTCGGACCCTCGTCCCCTTTCATGTCTCACAGGACCCCCTAACGGCCTGGTCTCATGCCACATCGGCTCACCTACCATCCTGGGCCAACATTCCGGAACACGGGTAATGTTGAAAGGACCCCCTAACATTATGGATGTCTGAACTATGGTCCTCCAACTGTCCTGGGACAACGTCTCGAAGGATTGATCAACAACATTTGTCACATGGTCCCGTGTTTCGAACATGGTCAATGGTCGACCCTCATTTGTTGTCCCCATTACAGGCTAACGCAGTAAGGGTACCGCTTCTCCTCCAAGGTTAACGGTTGTCCCTTATTGTCACGCCATCCCCATAGTGTTCCGAATCTTGGGTATCGTGATTTACACTTCCCATTTTTATCTTTTTGGACTGATTTCAGCGCCCCCGGTGTTTCCCCGTTCGTGCATAAGAGCACGCTGACGAAACGGTAATTCGGCTATCTTGAAAATTCCTTCTCCGATCAAGCCTCCCCCGTCTTTCAAAAAATTCCGGATTGGTAATCCAAATCCCGGACATCGGGCTCGACCAACATGGGCTTGGGGAATTGTCGCCGAACGTCCCGCAGACATTGTAGGGATGTAACAAGGCAATTCAACAGTGGAAATCGTGCGCGCTACGACATTCAAAACAAAGAAAAACTTTTGAAGCACGAAAGTACCAATAAATGTTTTTTGGGTTTGTTACAATACTCGGGGGTCGACTCCCCCCATGGACGGGTTGACCCCGTCAATAGAGCATTGCAGCTCTGCCACTCGTTGGCTTGTGGCATCCAAGGCTTGCTGCCGCTGACTTATCTCCCGCTCCTCCTCAGCAGTGGCAGGGCACAGTTCGTCAGTCCTGGCTTTGGCCCTCTCTACGCCAGCATGAACGGCAACCATCCATCCAGAGGTCTGCCTCATATGCTCTTCTGCCTCTGCCAGCTGGGCCTTAAACCGTGAGACCAGCTCAGATTGTGCATCAAGAGAGGCTGAAAGCTCATCAGCCCGGGCCTGCATCAATTGGACCTCGACTTCAGCCTCCTGGAGCTTCTTGATACTGGTCGCCTTCCTCCGCTGCCAGCCCACGCTGAGCCCATGATCAGACTCCCGGATCTTTTCATCCATAAGATCTCGGATGAGTGCATGAGGACGTTGGACATCCACTCCCCCATCACATAGTTCATGCAACCGCGAGCGGAGTCTATCCATTTCGGCCAGCCATTGTGCTTGTGGAGTGTCCTTGATAAAGCGCGTGATCAGCTTCCACGACCGTTGGTGGACTATGCTGCTGTCTTCCTCGTCGGAGGCTGTTTTGTCCTAGTCTGCGCGATTGGCAGGCTCGTACATGGGGTACGCCCGCAAGAAATCCTCGGCAGGATCAACATCCGGTGTTGAATCCAGTGTGACACCTGGCGCCGAAGCAGGCAAGACAAGACTGGGACCAACCGGTTGATCCACTTTCTTGGAGTCCACCTCAATGACTTCAGGTACGGTCCTGCTGGTGGTCCCGCCAATATTGATGTGCATCACAGCTTGAGGGGATGGGGGGACTATCGCCACCATCACCGGAATGCCCCTAGGAGGGGTGCCACCAGACATCCCGACTAGTCTTGCCATAGCGGCCCACGCCAGTCGAAGAACTGTACAACAGAGAGGGACAAACGTTAGTTGGCATGGACTACATGTGACAAAGAGGAGACCGGTAGAGGAGACTTACGGAGATGGACCTCCTGGCGCTGCTCTTGAGCCGATACTGACGGAACCCCGAGGCGAGGCCCTCCGTATACTGTTGGAAGGTTTGGAGATTCTGGAGGAGCCACCTCGGGTGCTCTGGTCCCACCAGACGCGGAACTGGACCCAGCCATAGGCACAGGTCCTGACGGTCCCGCATCATCACCCGCCAAGGAGCGAGAACAAGGTCTGCAAACATGTTCCTCCTGAATGGCTCAAACATTGGTTAGAAGTCCATAAAGACCCAGGAACAGATTGTAAGGAAAGAAGTTTGGAATGCTACCTCGAGGGCCTCTGCGAAATCGTCGAATTCTGAGCCTCGGTGTCCGACCTCGCCCTCCTCCAACGGGCTCCCTCCTCCAGCCTCATCCTCCCGAGAGGAGTCCTCTGATTCTTCCGGCAAGGGGAAGCGCTCCCTCAGATCGGAAGCCGATAACTGTGGGGGGGCCGTCTGATTCAACAGTACCCTCACCCGGTCTGTCATTGGGTGTGGGACACCACTGGAGTGGACGTAATCCTCCATCTCTTCCATGTACTGTTCTGCCTCCATCAGAGACGCCATTAATCCAGCCCGAACAGGGCCTATGCCCGATAATTCCATCCTGATGTGATTCAGGTGGGCCCATATCTCAGGTGGACTGAGGAATTGCCGGTTGACATCCCAAATGTCCCAAGCTTCCGGGAAGGCGGCATCCTCTGCCATGTCAATATGACACAGGCACTTCCCCGGAGCCTGAGTGGATATCCTATGAAATCCCCTTGGTGGCCACCCCTTCGGATGACCCTGCTCTTCCAGAATCACTAGATCCACCGCTTCTGCCATACCCTCGGCCGGTGCGGGTCTCGCCACTATGGCAGCCCCGCTACCGTGAGCAGCCCTAGCTGCCCTCCGACCCCGACCTCGAGAGAGAGGAGGCCCACCGTCACCGACCCGGATAGTTGGTTGCTTCAGCATCTCCCCTGGGTAAGCAGCCTCCCAACTGATGGCATACTCCTTCACCAATCCGAAAGCGGCGGTGGATGGAGGCAATGCAATCCACATCTTTCCATATTCTCGTGTGAACATGAGCCACATATGCCTCATCACACACGAGTGCTCCTCGTGACGCACCTCCCAGTAGACCTGTGGGGTCAACTGCTGGAGGCACCAGAACTGCCTCGCAAACCGATGCGGGGTGTACGGTTCACAGAGTGGCTCACGATCTATTCGTGCAACCAAAACTACACCTCAGAAGTCCAGGAGGTAAGTACGATGTTCTTCCGTTTCCCGTCCGTCATCAGTAAGAATCCCCATCGTCAATGTGAAGGGGTGGAAGTTGAACTCGTCCGTCCTCCACACACGATTCATCGCCATCGGAACGGCCAGTTTGAACGGGAATCTCCCGACCGCGTTCAGGATGGAGGGGCGGATGTTTGATCCTGGAGGCGAAATGGGGTTTGGATACTCGTAAATCCCCCTGATATGCGCTGCGATCCACCCATACAGGAGGTGGAAGGGCCCGCATATCCTTGGCGGCTTCTTGACCTCGCTAATATGCCGCAGCATTCTATATAGTTTGGTGGGAATCAGAATCCACAGGTTGATCTGCTGCCCCATGGCCAACATCGACACCATGATAAACGAGCTGGGTCGTACCCCCATGCTTGTATCTCTCACCGGTAGGATCCAACCACAGATGAGAGCCACGATGAACGCTGCCAGCCTGACTATCGGCTGTTGTTCAGTGCTGGCACTGAAACCCCAAGTCTTCCATTGGCTGTCCTCCAAGACCCGCCAATAAGAGTGCCCCTTGCCCCGTTGGGCCGCCCTTGGACAAGTTTGAGGCCTCGAAGGGAACTCTCGATTCTCTGGGAAATTCAGGAAGTATTTGAACCACCTCCTGAAGTGGACATCCCACACTGCCTCCTTGTCCTCTCCAGGGACAAGTGCCATCAGCGCCGACGCCAGTCGCAGCATTTGCTCTGTATCCTCCCACGAGCTGATGAAGAGGAAGAACTCGTCATACATGGCCCCCAAGGTCGGGACCCCATAAATCTAGTGGACAACCCACAGGCTGATTCCCACCTCCCCGTGATGCAGGTGAAAGGTGTTGGTCCTAGACGACCATCTGCTCAGCAGCTCCGGCATCAGTTGCTTTGGTTGGTAAATGTGGAATTTGGAGGCCCATGTCGCCTCATACAACCCCACTCTCCTCAGCTCGGCCCCAGACTCCTCGCACGAAGCACCTACCCTGTAGGACCAGGCCCAGTCATCAGTAAAGTTGCCGCCCTGGTGTAGGTCCCACTCATCGGACCATCCCTTCTTCGAATCCTGCAAAGCTGCCTTCAGCATGGTACGGTAGAGGAGAGGGGAAGTCTCCGGCTGCAGTGGCTTCCCATCAATGTCGTTCACATGGTTGTAGAGACAGTCACTGGTAATGGGTGTGAAGTTCTCTTGTGTGTGACCGTCGGCAGCCCTGAACCATTGGTGCTGGCATCGTATGCTCCTAAACCAGCCAGCTAGTTCGTCCCCACTCGCCTTAGGGATAAAGACGTTGTCCCTCAGCCCTAAGCCATACAATGGCAGTTTCTTGCACTACAGATAATCCTTCTGACCCTCCGATAGCAGATCTGTCAAAGAAGTATGGTCTGAGTGGCTTCAGAACATCTCCCCCAGGCTTGGACAGTTGGCCATCTCATCTCGACGAGCAGCATCTGCAAGCACCCCCAATACAGCTTCTTGATGGGTAATTTTAACTCTGGCCCTCAGAAAAGAATTTTTTCAGCTGGATCGCGAAGCTCGATCACGAAGCTGAATCGCGAAGCCGGATCGCGAAGATCGGTTACGAGACCAAGCCGCGAAGTATGGCCAAGGTCGACAAGCAGAGGTTCGCTTGGTGCGGACGCGGTGTCGGAGACCCACGGTTCGCCGCGAAGCTCGATTTGCGGAGGGCTGTCGCGGAGTACGCGGAGCTTTGCGAAGTCGAGAGCACAAAAAGACAAGGAAGGCATGTGAAGACAAAAGAGGTCGAACCCCCTATTTATAGGTGGTGACCCCGGAGCATCGCGGTGCGCCTCACCCTCGCGGAGCATCGCGGCGCGCCCGGATCTGTGGCCCCGGTGAGCACCGCGGGGCCCCTTCGCGCAGCCGCATCGCGAACCACCGACAATTTTGGCGATTTTTCCTCAGACTTCGACCCTTCTCCCTCCGCAGCTCTATGTCTGAGGGGGGGCATTTTTTTGGCGCCAAAATATGACCCGAAAGAAGGAACGAAAAAAGACGGCTGGTGCGCTGCCTCGCGAAGCAGCCCCGCGAAGCCCCGCCGCGAAGCGCCCCGGCCATTGCGGCCTCGCGAAGCTCCGGAGGTGGTAATGCTCCGCGAATGCATTTGACGTTCGCGAGCCGCCGCGAAGCTCCGGAGGCGGTAATGATCTGCGAATGCATTTGACATTCGCGAGCCTCCGCGAAGCTCCGGAGGCTGTAATGCTCCGCGAACACATATGACGTTCGTGAGCCGCCGCGAAGCTCCAGAGGCGGTGATTCTCCGCGGATGACGTTGACGTTCGCGAGCCCGCCACGAAGCTCCCGAGGCGGTAATTCTTCGCGGATGACATTGAAGTTCGCGAGCGCGCCACGAATCACCGGAGGCGGCGCACTAGTTCTGCTTCGCGGCGCCCCTTCCCTATTAATATTGGACCCCCTCAGTCCCGGAGACGGACAATCCGACCTTTTAGCTTCTCCTCTCCCGAATCGCGATGCACTCTTTGCCCCGGGAATCATGTGCTCCACGAGGTACTTCTACTTCACGAAAAGCCTCTGCCTTGTCTCGTTTTGATCCCCACTTCCGAGAGGGATGCCCTTCGTGATGCCCAAGGGCATTCACGAAGGAAGGGGATTCCCAAGGAAACCCGGGCAGCCGTGGAGCGTTTATGCTTCTCGAAACACCCAACCCATGCTAGTGATCCCTATTCTAAGGCAGGATCACTACACATCGCGAAGCACACTGCTTTACAGGACCCTGCTTCGCGAGTCATCTCTTCTTCGCGAGGCAGTGCTCCGCAAACACTATTCCACTTCGCGAAGCACCTTCCACTCACACCTATGCCCCATGCTAAGGCCAATGCACTACACTTCGCGAAGCACACTCCTTTGCTTAGCGATTCCACTTCCCGTGCGACCCTCCAGGCTTGCACGATGTGATTTCAAAGTCCCATGGACAAAACAAACCGTAGCGTTGCTTTGCCTAATGCTTCTCCGCATAGGCATGCTAACGGCTATTGCTTCTTCACATAGCCACGCTAACGTGGAACCCTTGATGGTTTGTTCCACAACCCCCCTTCACCGTGGCCTTACTGGTACCTTCCCTTCCCCAAGGACCATAGGGTACCGGTTATGTAAGTCCTAGGGGTGTGGAGTGAACCCACCTCGTCCGAGCTGCAGGACGTTAAACTGCCAAACACCACATCCTCAACAAATGACGTTAAACTGTGACCCGACCTCGTGCCTCTGATGAAGGGTCCCCCCAGCTCGAACATTCTTTACACCACTCGTCTCCACGGGAATGGAATCACCCATCCACAAGGGATGATATCCTCCTTATTGGAGTGGCGTATGTTCATGGGAGAAGGGAGACCCTAGTTCCCCAACGGATGGCTGCACCTCTGCATCTCCGTACTTCCCCACTATCAAGGTCAGTGGAGGGCGTGATAGGGAATGAGGCACCTCCCGTCATTGGACCAAGGTCCATCTTTTCCACGCTTTGTCGCACCATGGGCCACCATACTAGAGTAAGTCCCAGCACCATGGGCCGCCTTACGCGTAAGCCCCTCTTCGCTTCTCACGGACGCATCCTTCGCGACGTGATCGTCAGGTCCTTGCAACCTCTTGTTTCTCACACCGAGCATGACTCATGTGGGCTTAGAGTGAGCACCGACCCTGACCCCCATCCTAGAGAACTACGAGGACTTTGATCCATGCCAAGACATGGTACGTAGGAAGCCTCCCTGAGGTTCAAGACCACCCGTCATCATTATCTTCGGGTCCCATTCCCGTCCAGCAAGACGTTAAACTGCATTCTGGTCCAATGGCAAGCCGGTGTGACCCATCCAAGTGATCTACGAGGACATTGATCCATGTCAAGGCATGGTACGTAGGAAGCCTCCCTAAGGTTCAAGCCCACCCATCATCTATTCACGTCGGGTCCCATTCCCATCCAGCAAGATGTTAAACTACATTCCGGTCCAATGGCAAGCTATTGCGACCCATCCCAAGCGAAATACGAGGAATTTGATCCATGTCAAGGCATGGTACGTAGGAAGCCTCCATGAGGTTCAATCCACATTGCTCGGTCGCTCATTCACGTCGAGTTTCGCCCTCATCCAGCATGACGTTAAACTGTATGCCCCTCCCTTTGTCCTACATGACATTAAACTGCACACCCATTCCCACATGAACTACGAGGTCTTTGATCCATGTCAAGGAATGGTACGTTGGAAGCCTTCTAGAGGTTCAAGCCCACCACTCATTGGACCAAGGTCCACTTTCACGTAGGTTCGCCGACAAAGATCCATTTGAACTACGAGGTCTTTGATCCATGTCAAGGCGTGGTACGTAGGAAGCCTCCATGAGGTTCAAGCCCACCCATCACCCAATTCAAGTCGTGTTCTACCTATGTCCAGCACGACGTTAAACTGTAATTCCAGTCCGACGGCAAGCCTTTGTGACTAACCCGAACTACGAGGTCTTTGATCCATGTCAAGGCATGGTACGTAGGAAGCTTCTACGAGGTTCAAAACCACCATCCGGTCGTTCCGACCTCATTCACGTCGGTTCAACCCCGTCCCGCATGACGTTAAACTGCATTCCCCAATCCGAACTATGAGGAATTCGATCCGTGTCAAGGCATGGTACGTAGGAAGCCTCCCTGAGGTTCAAAACCAACAATCATTGGCCCAAACCGTCTCCTAGTCGGTGTGCCAGGCCCCCCATTTTCAAGACCACCATTAGTGGACCCATGGGTCTACTTTCACGTCAGTTCACCGATGAAACCCTTTGAACTACGAGTTCTTTTATCAATGTGAAGGCATGGTACGTAGGAAGCCTTCCATAGGCTCAAGCCCACCACTCATTGGACCAAGGTCCACCCTCACGTCGGTACGCTGACGATGCCCATCAGACCAAGGTCCACCCTGACGTCGGTACGCCGACGCTGCCCATCAGACCAAGGTCCACTTTCACGTTGGTTCGCCGACGACATTCATTGGTCCAAGTCCACCTTCACATCGGTTTACCGGCACCATCCTGAACTACGCGGACATTCATTCCCTGCCACGGGGATACGTAGGAGGCCTCTTCGAGGTTCAAGCCCAACTTCACTGTCACCCCTGCGATGGTCCTATTGCATTCCCCCTTTACTTCATTCATCCACCTACAGCCCATCCTGATTCTCGCCCAGACCGTCAAATCCCAGTGAGGCCATGTCGGTACGCTCTTCTTCACAGCCGCCCATGGGCTGGCCCCGATATCGACATCCCTTCAAGGAGAATCCCTCGATCCGATCTATCCTACATAATGCTCTGGTTGGGTTGATCCGTCTCTGCTAGACGTTAAACTTGTGGCATACCCTGTGTTAAACACGGGAAGCTGAGGAAAACCTCAGATATGTTTCTATGACATATAATTCCCCGCACTCGATGTGGGATACCTCGGGCTTCCGCGCCCTTGAGAAGCCTTGTGACTAGGGATAACAGATAGACATGCCAGGTTCCCCAGCATCCAGACACGCTACTGATGCCTCAACTTGACTACTCCTCCGACTGAAGGTTGTGGCCCTGACCGGACCCTATGGAATGTCCCGACAGAAGCGGTGTAATTATTCAGCATCCATGGAAACATGGCACTTGGAAGAGTTTCACGAACTACGTATTAAATCTATGAGGGAGACCCGGAATAGGTGACGAGTTCTGAGGAGGAATCCACGGGAGGAAGAACCGACATCCCGTCATCCCATTTCGATCAAGGATCAGACGTCCCTGAATAAGGAGCGAATGCCGCCCACCTTTGGAAAGTAGAAATGCGGGGCAACAAAGTGCCGCACGTCCTCCTCCGCGGGCGGAACGGATGTTCTTGCACGACCCGGCGAAAGCGTCGAAAACAGACCTCTTGATTCCAAAAATGGAATCCATTTTTAAAAATTCAAAACAAATAAGTTATAAAATTAATTTAGAATTAATTCTAGTTGCCAAAACCAAAAGCGTGTTTTTATGAAATTATAACTATCAAAAGATTGACATGTCTTTTGGTCTAATTAATTATCAAAATTACTTCTGATGAAAAAAATTGGAATAAATACTGAAAATATAATCTAATTACACATTAAACCCAATTAAAAATATAATCTATCCATATAAATAAATCAGATGAAAATATATTTTTGACTTAAAATGCACTATTATTCACCATTCATTAAAAAAAAATTTATTAGAAAAATACCAAAAATTTACCCAAATTAAATTTTGATGCCCTGTTTCTAAAAACGAAGTTCATTTTTTTAAATGGAACATATAATAGTGTCAAAAAAATATATTTAAAAGGGGTTCTCCATCAAAAAGCATTAAAACAAACTTTAAAAGAATATTAAAATATTTTGGCTAAAAATTTGATACATTGTCATTTTAAGCCTCTAAATTTTATCGGATAAATGTAAAACATTTAAAATACATTTTCAATCATAATATGGTTTGTTCTGATCATTCCTACCAATACAATGGATAGGTGTCAACTACTATTTAAAATAATAATATTATATTTTTATTATTTTTATGAGAATGAGTCTGCCTTTTGTGCAACATACGATTTCCAATAAACCCATTGTTGTGTATCGGGTCCGCAATAGAACATAGAAACCCGATTACGGTAAATTTAATATTTAATTAAAAAATATTAATAAATATTAAAATTTCATATTCTTTATTTACCTGGGATGTTACAATTTTACAAAGCAACACATTCTTTTAGAAATCCATAATCTGAACTGACTTCTCAACCACAATGGTGTTTTTCTCAGGATCTACATCCACCCATCTAATCCCATATTAAAGATCTAGTATATACCTCATAATATGGGATACAAGAAAAATTTCATGGATTGATGTTAAACAAGTTGATTAGTAAAACCAATAGGTTATCTTTCCATGTCACTCAACCATCTCAAAGGGGACTAATGACACAAGTGCCAACATACCCAGCTTACGAAATTTACAATCTCCCAAGAAAGGTGAAACTTTATGAAAACACCAAATAACAACCTAAAACTCTAGAAGTCGATGATGATAGTCTTCAAAATATTTCTAATGGCATTCTTACATGAAAAATCTTTTCTTGAATAACATTACCCTCTCTTTCGTCTGGGGATTATGACTTATCCCAACCAATGGAATCTCTCCCAGCTATACCCATCACAAGGTAAATATAAATGGACACTCATAGAATTACTAAAAGATAAAAATCTTAATCTAGGAATTATAAATATCATAATACAAAAAACTAAACCATAAAAAAATTATTTAATGAATATCTTTCAAAAAAAGCACACAATACCAGATTACATCCACAAGAATCTAGTAGACCTCTCTGTCTTTCCGTCAACCTGCAGATAATAATCTATTATAAATAAAATTTTGTAACCCATATCACCATATATATATTTAAAAAACTTTTATGTGAACCTCAAGTCACTTTCAGATACAATCATCATGGTAACCTAATGAATTATCATAATATCTCATACAAACAAGTCCCCAATATATTCCACCTTTTTCAACTCCATCAAAGGGGGGAAATGTGTTAATTTCGTGCATTAATTAATGATAATGGAATTAATTCATTCCCAATAATATTGCATGAAAAAACCGATATTTAAATCCATGAAAATATCAACCCACATCCATACAAGAGTGGGTGAGGGAGGTAAAAATATAATAGTTCTATGTTTTTCTCCTTAATTCTCATACATGTAATACATTGTGGTACAAAAACACCAGTCATTCATCTCGTACCATGCCACTAATACCAATACCTCAAATAAATGTACATATTGGTATCCCTATAGTGCATGGAATAAAAGGACCAGTATCCACTATCCATAAACTCACAACTTAGGGAAAATGGAACAACCAACCTTCCAAAAAATCAAAAAAAAAATCAACTAGAAGACCGATATTAATCACCCAAGGTCTATCTACAATAAATTCTATTACCCAAGAATTGGAACTCAGTTTCTTTCTCCTAATCGATCCAAAATATCTCATCAAATAAGTGTTAGATTCTGTCAAAAACAAGAACACCTATTCCCCAAAATTTTCTACTCTCAAGATCATCTGAGTAAAAAAACTCATCATAGTCCACGCCTTAACTGATTCAATCATGCCTTCTGTTGGTAATTTTTTATCAACACATTAGAAACTAGATTTACCATCCCATGGGTAAAAAATATCAAAATAAAAATACAAAATCTATTCAACTTAGAGTTTGTATATCATGATCAGATCCCTCTATGTATAAAAATTATGTCTCTTACAATTAGAATACATAGTAAACCACTCTTCAAAGAGGTAGTGACCCAGTATTTTGAATGCAATCATAATAGATAATAAATCAGTATCATTAAAAGGGTATCACTTCTAAATAGGGAATATATTGTTTTTGAAATGGGTCACAACATATTTACCATTCATGAAGTCAAATCCGAAAAACCATTATAGAAGCAACATAGAAAACATCATATCCCAAACATGGATCTGAAAGATTGAAAATTAGTTTTAAATTGAACAACATCTTATGTTACTCAAGATATATCAAAAACTTATCTTTACCCTCAAACATTACACCCTTATTATTAAATTAGACATCATAGATAAGAGATTTGAGAATGCCTTATCATAATAGATATAGTAACCTACTTTACCCAATAATCTTCAAATCTAAAATATTATTCTGGGCTACTCCATTCACATAGAGGTCTGTACATTTTCTTGATCCAATTAATATCCTCTATCATATATCACATCAACCTAAATATTTCCCCATAGATTAAAAACAAAAATTTGGAAAGCATAACATATAGACTTTGTTCTTTTATGGTTCGAATAATGATATCCAAATGGTCTATGAACTCCAACTATGACATTGAATAAACAAAAATGTCATCCATGAACACACCAATAAAATAGAAAAAAAACTGGGGAATGATATGATTCATCAAATCAATAAATATTGATGGTGTGTTAATCAAACCAAATGGTGTAACCAAAAATTCCAAATTATCATATCAAATTTTAAACATTGTCTTTGGTATGTTCACTTCTCGAACCCTTAACTGATGGAACCCTGACTGAAGGTCATTCTATGAAAAGCAACATGCCCATGTAGGAAGGTCAAAACGAATTTAAGTCGTGATAAAAGGTTATTTGTTATTAATATTCACCCAATTCAATATTTTATAGTCAATAAAAATTATAATTCATTCATGTTCCTTTTGGTAAAAGATGATAGGAGAAACTCATGAAGTAATTCTAGGACGAATAAACCCTTTAACTTCTATGTCATCAAGAAAGATCATCCATTCCACAAACCTAGTAGAATCCAATCAATAATATGGAATAGAAATGGTCATCATTCTAGGGAATAGTTGAAGAGTGAAATCAACATATCTCTACGATGGTAAACTTGAAAAATCATCTGGAAAGATGAAATAAACAATATTCCTTTAAATATACATATCCCAACTTTATATTTATCTAGTGCATGATCCACTGTGTATGGGATTCTAATCTCAGCTCTTACATAAATTATATATGCCATGTGAAAATCTCTATGATATTGGTGATAGAACCTAACAAAATTTCAATCATATGAACGAAAATGTGAAAACATGGTGAATGTGGAACCTCTTTTACTACCCTAGGATATCATATCACAAAAGTTTTTATATATATTGATCATCCACAAAGACGAAAATTATTGGGATCCTTCTCACAATTGTTCTTGGTATGACCAAACTAGACACAATGATAGAAAACGATATGATGTTATCTTGATGAATCCCTTTTAACTAGTTCTGAAGAAAACTAGATTCCATTACACTACATTTTATGGATTGAAGATACAATCAGACTAAGCACTAAACCAGTTGAATCTCTACACAACCTTGTATTCATAGTTATGTATATATCAACCAATGTTGCTCTGCAAACTATCTTTACAATGGTTTAAAGTGACACTATAACCAATAATAATGGTTATGTATTTTTAAGAAGTATGTTCAAGTAATATACACATGAAAATTAGTAATCAAAATAGATTCCATTATATATACTTCTTTATCCCTCAATAATTTACATGAAAAATCCCCACCATTGATTATTTAAGAGTCTTAAAGAAATTTAATATCCTCTTAATCCTCTCATTCCACTCCTTAGATTCATATATTCCCCTGTCACCATGGAAGACAAGTGGATACTTCATGGTAAATTCAGACCCACAATCCACAACACCTACTGTGTTCCTGGAGCCCACTTTACCCAACATTTGAATAGTGCAGATTATAGATCTAACAAATAAGAGTCCATAGATAGACTTTCATACAGAACCTATCTCACAAATTCTTCTATCATATTAGAGATACATCATCCAAAATGTATTTCTTAATAAATAGAAGATAATAACCACATAAATATTTACCACAACCCAAAATCTTATAAATAATTTCAAAATTCAAAACAATACTTTAAAACAATAATAATTTATATAATTTTATTAATTATATAAATGAAAGACT
Source organism: Viscum album (assembly GCA_963277665.1). Lineage (NCBI taxonomy): Eukaryota > Viridiplantae > Streptophyta > Magnoliopsida > Santalales > Viscaceae > Viscum > Viscum album. The sequence goes on along the minus strand of OY728156.1, from coordinate 111,422,527 downwards.
TTAAATAAAATATGATAGGTAAATATAAATAACATACCATACAATTCATTAAAATGACCTAATACCCTAAGTCACAAACCTGGTAAAAGTACCTTAACACACATGGTATCTTGGGTTCAGTCATGAATGTGAGCTAGCCAACCACATTTTCTTCACTAACTATCCAAATTCGGAATGTACGTACTTATTTATACCCTATACACAATACAGAACTCATGTGGTTTTAACACATTTTAGGCAGAGTCCTCCTCTGATACCAAATTGTAATAGACCATCCTCAGTAAACAAAACCAGGAACTGATGATTTCTATCACATGGTAAGGTATAAAAAATTCAACTGAAACATGTCTTGAATATATCTAAAACAGGACATAAAAATATAGTATAGTGTGGAAAAAAGATATAACAAACAAAAAATAAAATCCAAGAATGTCTAAAATAGAATGTATAAAAAGTATCTAGGTTACCAATAGTCACCTCCAAACTACCCTGCTATGATAGAATAGATGAAACGTGAATCCAAAAATTTACAAAATACCCTTCCCATTTCTTGGATCTCTTAATATAACATCTAGAATGACTCAAAGTAAAAAAAAATAATTGTGAGAGAACAAATCCCAGTATGATACCGACATGTATTCTATACAGTATCTAATATCAAGAATGCAATAGTTCTAGATTTTAAAACAATAATTCTTTTACAAATACATTTTATAAGATCCCTACCTATTTTCAAATCATTTTACCTTTGATTTTTTCATAAAATACGTTCATATTCTAATACCGGAAATATGACAAGTATAAGTTATAAAATAGGTTTCATTATAATGTAATCTAGTAAACACATATCCATGAAATAATATCATTTGTTTCCATGTTATAAAACCTAATATACGAACCAATGAGAAACAATCCATTACAAAAAAAGTGTTTTATAAAAACATATAAATTAACAAGAACACCGTCATTTGGGATCTATCATATGAGAAAAATACATACTCTATATAAGGAGACTAAACTCGGAAAGACATTAAATCTAAATAATATCAAGTCCTTCATTATTCTGTTGATATAAAAAACACTAGTGGAACCACACACACTATGGTTTCTTATGCCCATTTAATTATGTGAAAAATTCTACAAAAGTTATACCATTGTAAAATTACATTTTAATACCATGTTCTAAATTTTTAGAAAATTTTTCAAAGACAAAATAATCTACATTGTTGTCTGAAAAATCCAATTAAAAATAAAAATAAATACATTCTTAATGAAAACCCCATTAAAAAAATTATCATTCCAATGAATTAATTGAAACGATAAGTAACTTATTTTCATTTAACAACACCAAAAATTTTATCACTAACAATAAATTTTTTAAAAAATTAACCAATTTTATAGCAATAAATACCTAAAAGTTGAATAAACCAACCTACATCGACAACGGTGATTGGAAACCATGATATTGGACATTAAAATACATGGGACATCAAGAAACTAAAAAAGATAAATATAAAACACTATCTTATCACAAATATGAGACCGAATTGTTTACAACACTACATCCGCAACCAATGTCATGAAGAAGAAGATGGATTTATTAACTATGATATGTAATGCAGCCGCCATAGAAAAAGAATAAATGATGAAGTTATACATAGTAGAGTAAATCACACAAAATATCTTGGAGATATATAGGACATGAGAAGGATGGATGAACATTTTAATGGATGGACTAACCCACCATAATTGTGCATTAAACAAAATGAGAAATCCAAGTCATCACAATGTGTGTGATAGGATCACACTGTGTACACATCAAATGATGAGTCCTACCAAAAAAATGTGTACTATTTTTATATGAATCTTATTTTCATCCAATACATAATGTGAGCTATTATAACATTGTGTAAACCCTTTATGACAAGATATAGATTCACATAATCTTACCAAAAACAATTATATAGTGTGTAATCCTTTTAAAAGGCATATAATTACCCAGAAGGCATTGTTTCACCCATTTTCTATAATAAAACATAATACCAATGATAAAGAACAAAACATAAGACAAGGATTATTTTAAAAGATAATTGGGTGTTAAATATGTTCTTTGATTCCTCTAAGATTCTTTTATTTTTTTACTGAAATTCATTATCACACGACTCTTGATTATGACCGACGATTCTCTAGGTATGCTGTCAAATTGTTATGATAATGTTCTTGTACACTTATTTTCATGTGATCTTTATATGATCATTGATATATACATTTCTACCTTTATTATGTATATGATATCACCAACTCATATGTTCCCTTCACCAAGTTATCGAGAATGGTTTTTTGTATAATAATTATAATAAGAGTGTTAGTTATGATGAATGTAGAGGGTTATGATTAATATATCATATAAACATTTTATTTATGTATCCATGGTTCAAAAGAAACGAAGAAAATATGATTTTGGTCAGGATTATAATTTTCTTACCTTAAAAAAATATATATAATTTATTCTATAGAAAATAATTCATTTTCTTCTATTCATGTATATCATTAATTATTATATTTTTTGATAACTTTGTCATCACCCATAAATAAATATTACATCTCAGTGGAGATAGTACCAATCTCAACCCACTTCATTCAAAATACAATACTTTTAAAATAATGTAGTTTTATTTTCATGACATAACATCATAGTTTTCATCTTGACCTCATTTTTCTCTGTTATCTTCCTTAAAATTATTTGAAAAAACATTTGAAAACATGGAATGAGAAAAAAATCATAGTAAGGGACATATAAAATTGTATAAATAAGACTCATTAGTCATTGAATAATCTAAAAAAATTTCCATTTCAATATAAACATTGGGCTAAAAAACATAATTTTCTAAGGTAAAAATTCAATATCACTTACCAAATAATTTCATAAAATTTTTCATATGTTATATTAAGCAGAACAAATATTAATAATAGATTAAAATCATTAAAAATTAATGAAAGTTTTACATTTCACCATTATGAAGTATCAATTATTTTAAATTTATGCTCATTAGAATACATTGTAAAATCATAATATTTATTTGAAAATCCATATAATTATTACATAAATAATTTAGGTAATTTCAAACATTATTTTTACATAAATCTTACAATTACTCTTATGACTTGAATAAACTACCTGGTAAATTCTGACAATATCTTAAGATAAACCAATGTAGTTAACTCATTCCATTTAAATAATTCATTGGAGAGATAAATAATGTTCACCCATAATCATGAGATATATTGAACTCACCCATTATCATGAGAAATATTAGGATCACTGATCATCATAAAAAATTCTCCAGAACCATTAAAAAAATTCAATACATCAAATAATTAATTTCAATTATCATGATGATAAATATATTAATTGCACCCATATGAATAAATTTCAAAATATTTAAATATTCATTCCATTAAAAACCTTTTTAGAAAAGATCCTGAATAAAGTGAGGTAGGTTCATCAATAAAATAAAACCAAAATTCTTCAAAATAAATCTAAACCTAAAATAATTTCATTATTCGTTCTAAGAACTATTTACACTATAATCATTAATATAAAATATTCCATTTTTATTTTAATCAAAAGGTTCCCTACAAAAAATATAATATAATTTGTTTTTTAAAATATTTAATTATAGTAAAATGTGACCTAAAATTTCAAAAATAATACATTTATTTCATTATAAATATACATATAAAATTATTTTAGGAATATAGTCATGGATGAATTTAACTTAAAAATTAATGCTTGATAACATTTAAATGATATTTTTAAAGTTATATACTACTTACCAGAAGCTTAACTTGTCTTAGAAATTATTTATCACCATGAATAATAAATACATTTTTAACTATAAAATCTCATAAGAACATTTTTTATGACTATTAATAATTTTATTCTATTTATTATCATGTCATATAAAATTAATTAATCAATTAACATCACATTAAAGTATTTGATGATATTGGGTTAATAGGTTCAAAACCACATTAGAAATTTTAATATGGTATATGAGGTAATTATTCCAAAATATATAAAATAAGAATAATTAATTATTTATCATTTTTATAAATTAATTAACCATTAAAAATCAATTATGAAATATGGTTTTGAAAAATTTATTATGTTGCAATCATGGAGAAGGTCGGTCATATATAATTATGAGAAATATTTTAATATTTCATTGAGAATGAGGGAAATTAGATAAATAGTATTTCATCTTTATATAATTATATTTATATCAATGAAATCATATTAATTATTAAAACAGACATTAAAAAAAGTGTATATTTTATGTGGTTGTGAAGAAAATCATATCGCTTTAGAGAGGTGGTCATCCACACTTTCGCATGAACTACATAATCAAATTTTAATGGTTGAATGAGTTTAAAATAATATTATATTTTCTTATTAGAAAATGATTTATATAAAATTAATGTGTTTTTACATATTAAATACATCTTTATAATTATCCATGTGATTTAGAAATGGGAAATTTATTACGTCGGGTTTTGAGGTGGCATCCCTCCATATAAAGGAATGGTGGACTTTTTCACATTTAATGGAAGAGGGAGAATGATATATATTATGAAATTAATGAAAGGAAATAATTTTTTATTTATTAAATAGGTGTATTTATTTCAAAATCATTGAAGATATTGAGATATATGTAAACGAATAAATAAAATTGAAATGATTAGTTAAGAACTAATCATCTTATTCAAACAACCTCTTTTGGTTTATACATAAATAAATAATTTGGTTGATTTATCAAAAAAATAGGGCCTATAGGGATTGGGGAGGGATATAATGAAGGTATTTGGGATGGTCTTGGATGATAGAAATTTCTATTTATGTTTGGAGAAGAGAAGGGATCAGTTGTACTTTTATAAGTTGGGGAGTTAACGCCATTGGAAATTTGAAAAATAATAAATTCTATATCAATAAATCAAATTGACCGAAAATTGAAAATACAAAAATATTATATGGTATATGGTATAAATGTTTCCACAAAATATAGTTCATAAAATTTTAAAGCTCATTTTTCTATTATCATTTAGTCATAATTAAAAATTTATTAGTTTGAACCATATTAGTGGTAATAGGTTTTTTATGTTTTTATAATTAATTCTTACCACATTTTTAGTCGATCAAATGAAAAAATATAAATTATAATGATAATAAATATGGAATAAATTTTATCAAATTTTTGACATAGTTTTATGAAGATAATTATAATCTAAACATTAAAAAGAAGAGGGAAATAGGGTTTTAGAAAAATTCCATTTAAGTATAAAATTGTTTATATACCAAATTAATTAATAATCTTCATTAAAATATCATAATTAAATTATTGAGAGTATCATTGAAATAATTTATTTTGGAAACCATTTTGTGTGAAATGGAACTCTAAAAATTCTTTAAAAGAAAATATATATTTTTAATAAATATATTTATTCTTTATTATTCATTGAAAATGATATTTTTTAGAAATTTGTAAAAATTTCATCTTATGATAATTTCTATGTGATGAATTCAAAAATGAAGTTCCTTTTTTAATCGTAAAACCATTTCTTTGAAAATAATTATTTTAAATAAAATATTATTATATATGAAACCCTAATTTGAATAAAAACAAACTATTTCCCTTTTAAATAAAAATTTTTATGATTTTATTATAATGATAGTAACACTATAAAATATTATTAGTGAATGTTAATAGGGAATGAAAATGATTTATATTTACATCACCTACATTTTTACATTCTTACACAATTGTTAATATTTCCACCATGTAATTTATTTCATTACATAAACAAGTTTAAAATTGTTTATTTATATAACATTCTATATAACCTTTTAACTCATCAGTCAACATATTTTTATACAAGAAATAAAGCATGTAAATTAATTTATAATGGATGCATTTATCTATAAATTCATGAATCTATAATTATTTTCCCACATAACAATTATTATCTTTCAACTCAACTACTTAAAGGCCTAAAATAAGAGAGGAATATCTCATATATTTTCTAAATAATGAATCATGAAATACCACATGTACCTGAGAAAAACATATAGGTAAATATAGTTGATAGGAAATTGATAAATCCTTTTATAGGATTTATTATGGTCCAATTATATGAAAATATAGATTTCAATTTTAACTGAAACACATAACAGTTTTCATTCGAGATACTTTAAGAAAAACAAGATTGCATAAATCAGAGGAAGGATACTTCTCTGGTTATATATATAAATTTTATGCCTGATATAAGATTTCATATGTTCCTCTCAATCATAATAACCTTGTCAATAATTTATTATACAAATCTTTTTTTGAAAAAAATCATTCCCCAACTTCATACTAATAAGTTGTATTCTAACAAAACATTACATATAATTCCATAGAAGATTCCATCTATATAATTGAATGAAAACTATTATTATTAGATAACACAATAAAATTTATATCTTGATACCAAATTACCTTATAATAAATTATAAATCATTTAAAATATCCTCAAAATTATTAATGTTTTTCTTTATTATCCATCAAATTATGGATGAAAGGTTGTACTAGAATTTAAATAAGTACCTAATAGAATTTGAATGAAATAAAATAATTTAAGATAAATCGATGATCATGTTCAAATAAAATTTACAATTATACTACATTTAATATAATTTTCTAATTATGATAAATATATAAAGTTGATCAAAATAATTATTATCATGAATTTAAAGAAAATGTGCAAACATAGTTACTCGATCTACAATAACAGATATCACACTATTAAATCAATTTTTATTTTTTTATCCAAACAAAATCATCTTGGCATATATACTCACATTTACATTATAACACTAGAAAATAATGAAGAAACCACCTCTATAATTTTCATTCATCTTTAATGTATTGAAAATTTATAAATTTCAATGTAAAATTATTAATATTGTTATCTATTCCATCCAACCAGAAATGTTCCTAAAGGACACTATAAATATTTTTAAAACCAGGATGAGTAAAAAATATATTTTTACAAGCCTCACTTAGTAGATATATTTCCCAATGGATGATACATGAAATATACATCCTTTTTTTATATTCTCAAAAAACCTTTTTTATTAAATTTTTGAAGCATAAAATTATTAGTCAACTATATTATTTCATGTTAAATATTATATTACTTATAAGATTTATTAATACTATCTGAAAAAGAAAGATATTAATAACACATGAAACAAAATAATTGGAGTAATTATATATAAAATTTCTAATAGAATATTTTTCACCTCATTAACCAAATAATAATATGTAAATTATATCATCAGTTATATAGAATTATATTTCTTACTAAAAGAATATGTTACTCTATTTTCTTAACCTATATGGTAATGAAATGTGCAGAGATAATATTTTATAAAAACATTATATCGTCCTTATCTCATTTTCAACCATTTCAAATTGAATGTTTACTTAAATATTTTATGATCCGTGTATATTTCACACATTAATCCATTTAAATGATGACACCAAATTTTCTTAAACACCCATTCAAGAATCTTGTACAATATAATGTGTAGGATAACTTTGATAATGTGATTTTAAATATGTGAAGTATAAGAAATTACCTTATCATTATAACTTAAAAAAAATCATGTCCCCATAATGAATCATCACTATAGATTAAAAAGTCACTGTTTCAAGATGTAATATCTAAAACTGCATCACTTACTAATTTTATTATGAATTTATTGAAAATTTCATCGCATTACTTTATCCTGATTAACCTAACTAAAAAATATTTTCATATAGTTAGAGGGATAAAAAACATTGTAAAGTATCAAATAAACCACTACTAATAGGCTATTAATTCATAGAAATTACGAATCATAGTAATAATTTTTGGTATTTCCCATCCATTAACTAAATTAGTTTTATGATGATGAACTATTATGAAATATTTATTTTATATATGTTCCAAGTATCCATAATGTTACAAATAAAAATCACTTTTAATAAATTTTCCACCTAATTTGTTTTTCTTATTATGTCTTTAGAATGATCTATATATCATTTGAATGATCCATTTAAATTTACAATAAAATAAATTATCATGAATAATCAAAACCAAAAAATATCCAAATATTTATAGAAAATAATATTTATAAGATCATTTAATACAACTGGAGAATTTTTTAACATAAAGTTAACATATATAAACTCATATAGACTATACTTATTACAAAATGTTGTCTTATTGTTTACATAGTCTTCTCCTTTAGTTATTCATATATGGTTATTTTATCATCTATCATTAAATATATAAATCCTTAGAGATGATCAATCAATACATTGATATGTCCCTAAGTAATCTTATTCTTAATATTAATGTTATTAAACACTCTATATTCAATTTAAATGTTCATAGAACCATAATTTATATAAACAATTAAAATACAATCACCCATTGTAGAGTGCTAAAATAATTGAAACCTTTATAAAGAAACATCAGAAAGTACATTTTAAATTAAAGAACATCTATATGATCCATTAGATATAATTTTTATTCAAATTTTCTTAGCATCATAAACTAAGTCTTTAGTAAACTCAACATCTCGATCAGGTATACTACTAGGTAATTAATTATGAAACACATCCAGAAATTTTTTTTCCATGACATCATTTACATGAATGGTTTCCTAGTTTACAAAAACTACATTAGGGAAATATAATTTATATCCGTTAATTTTTTCTTATATTATTGATATGTTATGGAAGGAAGTAAATGATTCTTATATATTAATTGAAAAAAAATTAAATTTTTTCTCTACAGTAATACATAACATGGAAAACTAAAATATAATAAATAAAAATAGTGAAATAAAATTATAAATAGGGAAATAAAATAAAATTTGTTGGGAAAAAATTTAAAATTATTATAGTAGGATGATCATAGTAAATTCAAATTTCCATAATACAACACCTACAAGTTTATGAAAAATTTACTTTCTTTATTTCGTAAGGTAAAATGTTTATTTTATAAGTAAATTTCTCAAAAAATAAAAGAATAGGTATCCCTGTTTATAAGAAAAATATTAACATAATCCTAAAAATAATTAATTTTGATGATACCATAATACCTGATGACCCAACATATTCTAGATTAGTTAAAAATGAATTTTCAACACCCTATTACTTAGAGTTTTGTTCCACCTCATTATTCGTGATCTTCTTATGACACCCATATACATAATAATCTATATAATTAAATTTATAACGTCACACATACTTTGTTTTAGAATTGGTTTGAACAATAAAAAGATAATTTTTTTTAAAATCATGATACATGTTATCAAACATACTATATTAGAAGAACATCCCAATTTCCATAAGAAATTATTTATAGTGATTTTTATCACACATATAATAAAATTAAATATATATTTTCTTACATTTAGATTTATTCTAGGTATTCTTTACATTTTACACAACATTGGTTTATTTTTTTCAATATTTTAATATAATATATTGTCAAAAAAACATTATTCCTAACATCTCATCACAGTGAAAAAGTATTTCAAAAGTTTTAAATTGATTTGAGGCTATTTATATTTTTTATATTCACTATATTCTTGTGTAATAAAAAATTATTTTACTATAAGTGTGCTAAATAAAATATTGTTTGTACATTTCTAATGGTTGAATATTTTATCATATGAGTTTTCCTTTAATTCGATGAATTTTATTCTATCTTTAGTTTACTAACTATAAGGTAATACTTTCCATGGAAATGAATCATAAATTTATTCAATTTTATATCATCAATATATTCATTTTCATTAATATTATAAACCATTGAACAAAATTAATCAACTTGTTCATAAAAGTGATTACTGTACATGGTTCCTTTTTAAGCTAAATACCCCATGACATCAAATATCTTTTCCAATTATTTGATTCAACACTCAACTATTACTATGTTAGAAGAGACATTGAATATTGTAGTGTTTTTTTTGATAAAATTATATAATATCAACATGTTTCTTTATTTTAAATATATTTTATATTTATCCTCGATAATAGCACCATTAATTACCTCTTAGGAAAGTCCATTAATGAAATAAACTACTAAGTTCAAATTTCATCAATTATAGGTTGTAGATTCATAGGTATATTGTCCTCTTTATTCTCTTTTTAATATAATTTCGATGCATCCTTATAATTAAACCATTTTAAACTGTTATAATTTAGAAGAAGAAACGGAGAAATTATTATATTTTATATAATTATAACCATAAATTAGATTATCTTAAAAGAATTTAAATATAGTATACAAACCTCTAAAATTAAATATTCTTTTTCTATAACCAAAAATATAATGACTCAGCCTTACATAATCTGTGAAAATTGAGTCATTAAATAAGAATTCATTTACATTAATATCTATAGATTTTTCATGTTTATAATATTTGATTATTTGGTTATCACTACTTAATAAATAAATATTATATACCAAAATGTACATTGTCACTGAATAACTATTATTTAAAAAACTATACATTTAAATAAATTTTTTTCATTCAATGAGATGTCATAAAAATTTTAATCATGAACAAATAATTGTCCTAAATCATTCTTAAAATGATATAAAAATATTTATAAACATGGTATAATCATAAAATTATCAGTAAAGGGAATATAAATTGAGTGAAATAAGTACCATTAGTCATTTAATACTCATAAAATATTCCATTTTCAAAATAATTTTTGTGATCAACATAGAAGTTTTCTTTCACTATAAAATACACAAATATTCATAATGATTTTCATAAAAAATTCTTATCAAATCATAAATTAACATTTTAAAATCCTAACACTTTCTCCATGTCATGAATAACTCATAAAAGTTTATACATCTAAAACTTAATAAGTTTAGTAAAGATATATTTTAATATAAGATCGTTATCTTACCTTTGTAGATCATAATATTTCTATGAAAACATATAACAATATTTAAAATTTCATGTTAATAACATGGGGAATAATTTTTATGTCACTCATAAAATCAATATTAAAAATGGAATTAACTACCTAGTATATTCCAAAAATATTTTTGGATAAACAAAATTATATAACTCTAAACCTTAACCAAATGTAGTATAGAGCTATAGCTGGCTACCCCATCATCATGATCAATATCAATTTCACTGATAAACGTGAGCTCTATGTGGCTCACATATCATCATAGAAAAGTCCAATGATCTTTAATATAGTAATAATACATTAATTTATTCATTTCTATTATTATTATTTTAAAAATTTTCTTTTCAGACATAAGTAATCATTTCTAAATATTGAAATATCAATTCATTTTAATAAATTGATTGAATATACCATGAACAGATTGATGTGGGTGTAATCATTGATGAAAATATTGATTATAGTAATATATTACCAGAAATATATATTGGTAACACCAGTGAGAATAATATTCAATGTCATATACATAAAAATAGACCATTTATTATTTTTTTTAACAAAATGTTCCATATAACACATGTAAATATTTTTATTTTGGAAAACGTTGATGTAAAATAAATATTCAAACATATTTTATTTCATAATAAATTTATATCCATTTATTAAATCCATAAATAATTCATAAAATGTATCTGAAATATAAATATATATAATATATATCATCTAAAAAATTAAAATGAAGTTTTAAAGGTAACGTGTCTCTTAAATAAAGTCTAAATAATAACTTACATTCATTTTCATCTTGTGTAATAAAATCATGTTAAACATTTACATTATGAATAAAATATTTTAGGTTTATTATAATTTTTAATTGAGTTGTTAAAACTTCAAATATAATTGTTGATTCAATTAGGTTCTTGTTAGATTTTTCGACCATATTCAACTCATATATCTAAAATAACATTGGTAAATTATTATTTATAGAATCAATTCTTAGATTATGAATTTAATAATAATAATTATATAATTAACTGTTTTATAAATTAATTATACTGATGAAAAAATCGTGATATATGGTTATGAAAAATGATTTACATTACATGTTGGAGACAGGAGGTCAAATTTACAAATGAGTAACGTTTAATATTTCAATGACCATGATGTAAAGACGTTAAAGATAATTTTATTCTTAAAAATGATAATTATGTACTAAAAATCATATTATTTCATAAAATAAACTTATTTATCATATTTATGCGGTGTGGTCCTAAAAAACATCACTTAATGTAGGTGGTAATCAATACGTACGTGTCGATAATGTTATCATTTTCCAAGGAATATCAACATAATAAATTTTATGATATATAATACTTAAACAATGATAAATGTTTCATTAATATAATATATATATATATATATTAAATCCATGAGGACACCCATCCATAAAATATTATGTTGGAAAATGAATTACATTCATTCATGAGGTGGTATTCCTCCACACACATGAACGATAGTTTGTTTCCAATTTGATAGAAGAAGGAACATGATATAGTCTCTTTCATCAACACAAAAAAATATATATGTAGATGTAACAATGTTTTGTTTTTATATCACCATTTTTTATGATTATTGTATATTGGTAGAATAAATAAAATTAAAATTCTAGATTAAGAACTATACCTCTTCTTCTGAATCTGCAATAGGTTTATATATATAGACTTTATATCATATGTTCTTGGTTAATATAGGGATCCTAGTACGTGTATTGGTATGTCATTAAAGGATTTGTGATGTTCTTTAGATAAAAATATGTATTTATGTGTTGATACAAAAGGAGAGGTTTTGTCTCATTATAAGTAGGGGGAGGATGCTCAATGGATTTTTAAAAATAATTATATATATTAACATCTTAATCAAGCCATGTGGATCTAAAATAGAATAATTTTTATGTTTGGATATAATATGTCCAATATAGGGAAATGCAATAGAATTTATAAAAGTATATAGTTTATTTTATCCCATATAACTAATGTTCAACCCATGGAATACTTATTTTAACCTTCATTATGGTGACATATTTTTACAATTTTACTATTCATTTTTCCCCAAAATTAGTCGAACTTATTAAATTAAATTTACTATGATGATTAAAAATATGGAATCTAATTTATCAAAATCAATTCATAGATTTTTTAAAATTTAATTTAAAATTAAACCAGAAAAACCCCATGAAAATTGATTTTTTAAAAAACTTTCATTTTTGGAATAAGAAATTCGTAGAAAACATTCACATAAAAAATTTATTAAATAGACTATAATAAGATTATAAATATAATAATTGAAATAATTTTTCATTGAATTTATCTTCATAAAAATTGGATATTTTTAAAACAATGAAATGAGATGACAATTTTCAATAAAAATCAGTATTTCCACTATTTAATGAAAAATTAATCTTCATTGAAAATTTTTAAATGTTATTTCAATGAAAATTGTGACATGATAAATTAAAAAACGACATACTATATTCAAATAAAAAAAATTATTTTAAATTAATTTTTGTAAATATAACCATATATTTTATTAACACCAAATTTGGTTAGAAATAAAAAATTTTCCTTTTAACTAAAAAGGTACCTATTATTCATACACTAAATAGAAACAAAAGAAAAATAAAAAGAATTATAAATATTTGAAACAAATATTATTTTACATTAATAGTGTTTTTACATGGATTAGACTATTTTTTATTTAGTATTCACCTAATAAGATATAATATTTATGTCTGAAATGTATGTGTCTTTATAGTCATTATATGATAATGGATTAGTTACATTTGGGGACCAATATGAGAACACATTAGTGATAAGCCTTATGATAAAACTGTTCATATCAAAAATACATTCTATTATGGTAAATAAAGTGGTGTGGTTTCCTTAAAAATCCATATATGGATATTATAATTTTTTGAGGTTAGGTATATATATATCTATGGTTAATAACCAAAACTATGTTAGTTGAGTATATCTTAACCATCAATTTGGTGAACAATGATTATTCCTTCACTCTACACCTAGTTTGATACTCTTGATGGATATTATGTGGTTAAATAACATTTTATTTAAAATTTATTATTATATATTTGTTTATATGATGATAATGAATGACCAATGTTAAACATATGGTATCATAGATTTAAATGACTATATCAATATATATACATTGAATAATTTAATTTTCATGATAATTTTTTTCCACTAGGATTATTGCTTCTCAAAACTGACTTTTTAGTTTTAGTGAATAAATGGAGATAAAAGGAATTGTGTTATTACTGGATCAGATCAAATATGTGGTGATTATAACAAAAAATATGTTATTATGAATGGAATTAATGATATTTTGATTATTTCAAATCAGGAGTAAAAAAATATATAAATAATATGCACCATAAAAAATTAATGTCTCAGCAATATAGAGTACAATTGAGTTCACTAAGTGCTTTAGTGGTGGATACCATGGAGAAAATAAGGATCAATTTACTTTATTCTATAAATTTGGAATGTGACGCCCAATATTTCAATCAAATTGGTAGGAGAATGTTTTACATGGGGAAAAATTAAATTTGTATAGTAACTGATGAGTACTAATGAAGAGTTAAGTTAAGGGAAAACATTCATCCAATGAATCTATTTATAGTTTATTTTAATAAATTTTGGAAACCTAGGAATAATTTGAGTCAATTCCCTCTCCAAAAGGCTATCGCTTAAATTAAGGAAGGTATTATTTCAAATTGATGTTTTTAAAAGTGTTCCATGTACAAATCTAATTAATTTTTAATTAAATGATATTTATATCATGGATTGCTTATCATTATATAGAGCCATCAAAAATTTATATTGATGGTAGGATACATTTGAAATACTAAACTATACTACGATTATGTATTGATTTAATGATAAATTCATGATTCCATTGAAAATTTCATTAATTGTATGGGTAATTATTTCAAGTGAATATGGGTATTTACCTCATACATTTAGGGAGAAACTAAACATCTAAAATATTCATATTGTATGATAATGTAATTATTTATTACTAGAATAGTTAATTATTCTTCCTATGAATCACCAATTTTAGTTTCAAATAGAACATATACCTACTGGAAAACCTAAATTAATGAATCATTCTATAATTTCCTAGATTGGCTCCCAAAAAATAATGAAGTAACAAGATGAGAATTTTTACAAGGTATTAATATATACAAGTTCATCACCTTTGTGCGAACATGTTTTTTAATTAGAATGGTTGTTCAATATGAATCTATATGGATTATCAGTAAAATAACAATATCAAAATGAATAATACTTTTCATATTCAATATATTGATTAAATTATTGATAAATTGTCAGTAGATCAATATTTTTCATATAATGATATTTGGTATAGATATTATCAGTTGAGGGTCAAGATAGATTACATACCCATGACAACCATTTATACTAGGTCTGAAAAATATGAATTAACATTGAATCAACATTGACATACAAATTCCCATTCCATATAAATGTTTTTTATTTATTATAGTATTCAAGATTACGTTTATTATTTTGTATTATTATTTTTATATGATATTATTATATATAAAATAATAAAGGAAGAGAATGAGGATCACATTAGAGTTGTATTAAAGTTCCTATGAAAAGAAATTATGAATTAAAATTTAATAAATAAATAATTTTTTAAACCATTAAATTAATTTGTGGTTTCTAAAATATCATTTTAGGTTATCTAGGTGGATGTATCAAATATGGGAGATATTAAATCATGTCCTAGTCAAACCATTGTAAATGATATCCATTGTTTTATTTCCTTACATATTGGTGCATTAAGAAAATTTATCAAGGATGTATAATTAAATCCTAATATTTACATGGAGGTGATACATGAACCTTTGTATATATGAAATTTATGAATTTTTCATGTAATTAAAGAGAATGTTAGTCAAATAACATGTTCATTAACTATACATAATTTAAGAAGGGTTTTTTTATCTATAATGATGCATTGAATAAGGGACTATGATTTACCCTCATATTGAATAAATATGGTTATAAGTTGTGCCACATGATAATTGATGTTTGAGGATAGAAATGACCCAACTAATAATTTAGAGTTTCCCATGTTACTTTTTTATTAATAATATAGTCGAATTTTCTTAACAGATAATGGTTTGACATATATACTGATCATAAAGATTACATTATGTATTCATTCAAAAATATTTTATTATTCACCATAAAAGATGGTTGTATTAGAATTGAATAATTACTACTCAATTAATTTCCACCCTTGTAAAAAAGAACTAGGTGGATAATACTTGGATTTAGAAGGATCACGAAATCTTATCTATAATTATTATCAAATATAATATAAAATATTTTGAATTTGAAACTGATGGACCAGGAAATCACGATGAAAGTGGAGAAATAATATCATACTCAAATGAGTGTTCAATCATTTATCCATGTTACTTTTAATGATATGTAGAATTATAGTATGTAGCTTCAAAAGAAGTTGGGAGTTTTTTATATGTTTGATCTTGATTGTTATTGAATGATAAGGTTTAGGGACCATGTATGAGTTTTTTCTATACTATATTTGAAAAAGGTGTTATCAAATGCATATCATAGTTCATCATTATCCTTTCATCATATGTGAAGAAATATTTATAGAGATGTAAAATAGTAGTTTAGTTGGATATAAAAAAGTGGGATATTGTAGAATATTTATATCCCTTCTTGGTATGTCCATGAGTTGAGACAGTGATATTGATTTAAAAAGGTATATTACATATATTACCTATACCAGGATAGAAATAGGAAAACGTCACCATATTATTTTGTATTGGAGTCCCAAAAAATGTAAAAAGAATATTTCCATTTGGCTAATGGCCGATATCCTTAGGAAGGTAGCACATTTTTTTATATCAAATAACATTTCATCTAAAATAATATTTCTATAATATAATTTAAGGAAGTGGTAAGTTTTAATGCACTACCATATTATATAAAATCTAATTAGTTTCTTCAGATTACATTGATGTTCAGGAAAAGTATTCAACATGATCTGGATTCAGATTTGTGTTTAAGTACTACATATCATCCTCATAAATATGGTGAATATCCTATGACCATTGAATATTTATAGGATATGTTGGGGTCAGGTTATATGGATTTCAATATTGTTGGTATCATCGCCTTCCTATTATCATATTACCTTATAATATTAGATTCTAATTGGGTATCCATATGGATCCTTATTGTAAATTATATGGAAATAATTGTAGAGATGCAATATTTTTGGGGGTAGTTGGAGAGAAAGAGATATTAAGACATGAGTTTTCTAATGAAATGGAAGGTAAACTCAATTAAATTTAGAAGCACATCAAGGTAGATCAATGTCAAAAAATAATATTATATAAATAATAATCATTTAAATATAAAACTAAATATTTTCCAAAAGGTATTACTAAAAATTTATCCAAGGAATAATATTATGAAATTTAAGAAATTGGAAAAAAAATTTAAATATGTACATTGTCTCCATCAATATTATGGACAGATTTGGGATGTTGCTTATCAGTTAGTGATTCCACCCAACAGGTCATATGTTCGTGATGTATTCTACTTAAATATCGTGTAAGTGTATTAATCTAATTCAATATTTATATTCAACTCATATTTTGCAGCAAAAGATCATAAAACGTCATATGGTGAACAAATTTTATAAATATTAGATCATAGAGATTTTTTTTTGTGTGGAACAAGGATACTCACATAATTAATGTTCTCTATTGGAATCATGTATTTAAAGAATCTATAGTTGAATCACATGATGTTTTAAAATAGATATATAAAAATTTTTTGTAGAAAGGTTATAAAATATATAGGGAGAAATTAATTTTATGCTGGGGGATTTGATACCCAAAAATTTTATTATATATTTATCTTCAATTAAATTAAATTTCTTTGATATCTTATGATATAGATAGAACTGAGTCTAAATAAACCATATTATAGTATTTCATTATAAACTAGATATTATATTAGTTGAGTGAATAGTAATAACCAAATGTTGAACAATTATATTTAGTTTTTTACATAAATTAAATATATTAATAAATAATTACTCAATTATTAATAAAATCATTATATGCTACAATAAATACATTTTCCCTCAAAAAAGGTTTTTATTGATTTTTATGTGAAAAGAATATAATTATTATATTCAACATTTACAAAAATTTATTTTACCAATTGAATTTAATTTCTGAAACAAAAAATATAGAAATAATCTTAGAGTGACTTATTTTGATTTTTCTAAAAAGATTGATTTTTTCATTGAATGCATAAAAATACTAATTTTTTTTTGAAAACCAATATTTTTCTTTAAACCATTTGAAAATTATCATTTTTATTTCAAAATTGTTTAAAAACTAAATTTTTTAATTTTAATTATGAATAATCTACATTATGACATTATAATTAATTTTATGTTGGATTTTGTTAAAATCATTTTATTCTGAGGGGATATTTTTTTTATAATGCTAAATGGCCCAAAGGCCTTATTTTTTTAAAAATTAGTTTTCATCTTGTTTTATGTGATAAATTTTAAATTAAATTATACGAGTTTTATGAATGGAAAATAAAAAAATGATTCTCATATTTTTAATTATCATAAATAATGTTTCTTTTATCTATTAATTTTTTTTGTTCATAATGTATCATAATAATATTAAGAATATTTGTACCATAGTTAAGGTTAAATATAGTTTACTGAGGGAAAACCCATAGATAATGTTATGTTTCTGTATTAAAAATATCTAATTGATATTTTATTTTCATATTTTGACATTATACAATCTCACCATCATAAAATTTTCATTTTGGGATCATTTTTCTTCTGTGTGACATTATTTTGTTTTGATCTTTTCTAATTCCCAAGTGTATCATCTCCACCAAATATTAATGTACACTGATCTCTTCAAATATGTACACTATTTTGGGACATATAGATTAACGAAAACACACAAAATTATCTTATAAATATACACATGCCTAATTTATTTGTTCTTTTATTGCTTAAAAGTAATTCTAAGGGTCACTATAAAAGGATTAAAATGAGAGTTACCAAAAAAGAGAAAATCATTATTCCTAACCTATATGGGTTTATTTATTTCTATTCTTCCTTAAATTCTATGTTATTCAGAATTAAATAATTAAATAAGTTTCATATATATTCAAAAAATTTACTATGATCATGTAACAACCATTATTAACACTTTTACAATCAAACAGAGACTGAAAGGATCACTCGTGGAGACTACCACCTCCATATGGGGATATAATTCATTTTACAACACCATATTTCATGGATGGGTATTATTATTCTATTAATATTTATAAAATTCATTTAATATATATTTATTATTATATAAATATAATATCAATTCTATCTTCATACCTTAAAATATACTGGGAAACTATAGCATCTGTCGTGTGTATGTGTGGACTACCACATCCATATAGTGATGTCTTTTTTCATTCCCTTTTTCATTACCTCGACATAAATAAGGATATATTTAATTAATATAATATATATATATGATAGTATAATAATTGACGAAATATTAATTATTATTAATGTTTATTTTGTTCCATCTTTTGGAATTTGAAAAAAATAATGTATATGTATGACCTACCATCTCCATGAATGGTGTAATTAATTTTTATATCTATACATTTTATGGTTGAAAATAAAATTATAAAATGATAATATAAGATATTTATCTCAATATTATAATTCTAGACATTATTCATCCATGATCACATTAAATGTACCATAAATATCGAACTAATATCCTTTTCAAATTAATATTTAGAACTAAGAAACAATGATTTTAATATAGATTTATTAAAAAAAGATGGATAAATGTTATATGTGGATCATATATGATGTTATAATTACCAAAATTATTTTATTGCACATATTTATTAAATGAATAAACTACATAAAATCTTGAAACAATTTTTAAGACATTCGAACATAGGCTAAAAGATTTTCATCTAACTTTTATTTCAGGGAGACACATCACTATTTACAAGTTGTTTTTTTATGTTGTGTATATATTTCAAATGAATCTATTTTATAATTAATATTATTTTTTTGGTTAATTAAATATTAATTTATGTATTTCTATTTCATGAGGTTTCTATTTGAAATTTACTAGAGTGGTAGAGGTTTTATGTTAAAATATCATTTTTTATTAGGATTGCTTATTTTTTTTGTTTCTGAAAAAAACATTTCATGATGTCCCTCTCCAGAAACTAAATAATTTTATCATGCTAATTTTATTCTTTCAATTTTCATGAAATTATACCGTTTTTATCTCTTTTTTACTCTTAAATAATTGATAAATTATTAAAAATAATAATTTTTTTCTTTGGTTGGGAATATTTTTTTTTAATGTCTATGTTTTATTAAAAATGTTTTAAAGATTTTATTTTGATATTTTATTATTATTTTTTAACTAAATTGTAAAAATGTTATAATTTCTATAAAAATGATTCAGGTAAATATAATTTTTATTTTCCAAATGATGTAATTTTTTAATATGACTGAGAATATGGAATGAATATTTGCTTTAACACCCGTATATAAAATATAATTTTGGTTAATTATTAACACTAAATTATTCGATGCATACATTGCAAGTTTCTATGAATATTTTTGACAAAACGTTTTTTATTATAAAAAAAATTATATTTTAGATGTTATGTTGCAAATTTAAAAGGATTTTTTCATTAATAGATATTGCATTGATATTTTAATGTAATTTTTGGTCAATTATAATAGCCTTTATTTTGTTTATACTTATCCAGGGATATGATACAATCAGATCACCCACAATAATATATTTAAAGGATTATGTATCCCTCTAATTCCTTTCATATATATGGATATATAATTGGATAATGACAATTGGAATGTGGAGTGGACCAAATTTTGTAAGGGACTCAGTCAACTATGATAGTCTTGGGAGTTGGCCTTTAATAAGGAAATAATTGAATTAGGACTGATCCCAATCCACAATTAAAATATTAGCAGTGGACCTTGACTAAGTAAATGTTTTTTTGTGCTTCGGTGTATTCCAAAACCTTATATATTAGGTCATTATTATACTCTAATGGATTAATTTATTTTATTCCATTATGATTAATGCCTTATGAACTACCATTATTTATTTCATGAGTCGTTATTATGATATATCATAAAATGGTTATCATTTCCAAATGTTAATATCATAGTCTCATACCCTTATACTCATGTTATGTCAAATTGATTGTTGACACCTCTATTTTTTTCCATTATTATGCATCTAATCCCAACATAACTTATTTTTTATGTACATGTGATATGTAGAATAATTTTAATAATGTTATTTATATCAACGGTGATAATTATGATCATCATAGTGGGAGATGGTGTTGATCTATTATGAAAATGTTATTTATATATTAGATTCCAATGAAACTTATCATATAATATTTATTAATGTATTTTAAGTGTTTTATTAAATATTCATCTCATAATAAGTAATAATAATGTATCAAATTTTTGGGTCACACTAACCAACTGATTGATGTTTATACTCATGCATTTATTCTAGAAAAAATATATATTTTATCAATGCATTTTTAACTTATTTAATAATATTATTATAAAATGAATTCTATAATTATCATCTAAACATATACTTTATTCCTTTTGGAATTCTAACAATTTTTTATTACTTTATATTAGGAATATGAAATATCCATAATATCTATCTTCTGATGCTCCGTAATTCATTAAATTTGACACATCATATTTTATAAAAAACATTTTTTATTCCAATCCTCTTGTAAAAAATATTGATTCCATTATACAAAAATAAATTTTAGAATACCAAATGTCAACAAATACAATATGAAAATATAGGGTCCAATCTATATAGAAAATAAAATTCAATATAATATAATCCTCCAATAATTTCCCATCCACCAATAACATTATATATACACTTTCATTCAATGGTTATCATCACTAGGAATGGAAAATGGAGATAAGTCAAAGAGTTAGGAGTTCCAACCCACTTTTTTATTTATAGAATAATATCTATATATTCCTATGATCTCACTATAGAAATTAATTACTGAATTAATATCCTTTGGAAAATTCATTGAATTTCTCATGTCAACTGACTTAAAAAATACATAATATTAATCCGTGGAAATAATTCCCTTTTTAACTCTCTAACCTAATCTATTTATTGAACCCTCTATTTTATTTATATATAATTACATTCATGTCACCAATATTGTTCTTTATTACTCTAAATCATTCATAACTGAACTCATTTTTCACAAGTCAATCGCCTAAAAATAGCTAAACAATATGTTAAGTACAGTCATCTTTAGTTTTGTTACCTCATATAAAGGTCCATAGTGGAGAAACACACTAATTAAAGGACACAATCATTTAAAAATCCTATAATTCCTCTAATTTGTACATTTTGAACATCCCCATAAAATTATAATATAAGAATCTATAATTTCTAATAATATTCTCAAATTATTTTGGATTATCCACTAAAAATATTACACACATAAAAATAATAATGTTATTAAATTGTTATAAAAAATATTTTTAGAAAAAAGACAAAAAAATAGGGTCATAAGAATAATTATTAACATTTAAATTTCAAATCCATTTAAAAAATTACAATTTCTAAGTCAATAATAACATCCATATATTAATTATCAAATGATAACTATTAATTTAATATGAATATATTTCTAATTAATAAATAATTATATTCAACTAATTAATTCAATAATTATCCCATCTACTATGCTTCAATAAAAGTTTAAATATCAGGATTTATATGTCAATGTTTTTTTCTAAATTCCATGTCGACATCATTATTTTAATTTTGAGGAATTAAATACTTAGTCAACATAATTATTTAAATCTAGATAACAATTAGAAAAAAATTTATATGAAATGATTAAATAAAAATACAAATACTATATTTTATCTCAAATAGTTCAACTAATGTACTGAAGTCACAATACATATTATTATGTAATCACCAAAACAAGGGTGTAATATTTCTCTCAAACTTTTCCTATTAACAAAAAATATCAAAAAAACTATTAAAATATAATAATATTTTTATAATGGTGTATATTAAAAAAACACCATGAATTTTTATTTTCAGTTTCATCTATCTTGGTAACAATCTCCTTAACCAAGGATAAATGTTTAAAATAATCAATAAACTTAATATGGTCCACTTTGGACATTATTTTTTCAATGATAATTCTTAATTAGGTGATATTTTATGCATGAATCTAAGTTAATTATAATACTTTATTCTTAAAATAGACACTTATATATTATTCCAATTGATTTGTGAAATGACTCATTTCAACTCCTTTACCCATTTATTAAAATTAAGAATCTTATCTATGTGCATGACATCGAATTTCATTATTTCATATCAACATTATTTTATATAACCATGAATTTATTATATATTAGATTTATTTAAACACATTCCATAATTATATAAAATGAAAATTATATCACTAAACTCAATAACCAAACAAATCATATAGATGAAAAAGTTAGAGACAATTTTAATTACTAAATAACCGATAAATATTTCTTCACATATTCATATCTATATTTGAATAGATTTTCTTATTTGTTTTTTATTGGAAATGTTTTTATAAATAATACATGTTATATTATAGTGATCTTCCTTATATAACACATCTCATGTGGTGTTAGGTTTACTCTTGGAATTTGTACGGTTTTTATTGAATGTAAATGTCCAGATTCCCCTGTGCCATCAAAAATATTTGTTATAATTAAATTTCAATGATAAATTGTAATCTATATTCTTCACTATTATATTAATATATATATTACCTACCAATAATAAATTATAGTTGTATAATTGATTCTCTAAAACATTTTACTTATATTGAATTATGATTCATGTCATTATTTGGACATAATGTTTTGATGGTCCTTCCACATCAAATTATGTCATCCTTTGGTGACCTTTAATATATATAATCATTTATTCATAAAACACATGACAATAACATAATAAATCTAACTATATGAATAAAAAATATGGTGTTCCCTTATGTTTAGTTCCAGTTGAATTCATGGGACAAAAAATTATGTGAATGAAATATTTTATGTTGGTAGTTATTTTTTTCATTTAGGTTTCCACAATTACAAAAAAAAACATAAAATTGAAGAATGAATCAACGAAATCCTCTCACTATCTAATAAAATTAGATATATCATTTTATAACTTAAATATTTTTTTTCTCCCAATTTTTTGTGATTATATAGTCATTAAATTTCAGAAGTCATTGTCTTTTTCTGTATTGAGATAACATATGTATTATTAGTTATACACATAATATACACCATAATTGGTCTTTTTAATCGATTTTATGTACATTATAATTAAATTTTATAATACATCCACTCTAATTAAACAAAAAGTTATTCCCAGATTTTCATAATTGATGTAATCTTAAGATGTCGTGATGAATTCAATCTAAATTATTTTCTCATTTCTCAAACACTTATAGGGGTAGGAAATTCATGAGTACTACTAAAAAAGGATTCTACATCATGTTTTTTTCAGAAATTATTGGTTAGGTAAGCTATTCAGGAAATAAAGCATCATGTAAGAGTGAGATCACCTTCAATTATATCACTTATAAAAGGGATCCTATTGATTAATCATCACCAAGAAATTTTCCTCACCATGTCCCTTGTACCCTTCCCCAATTGAACTCACAACACAAGATAAAGATATTTTTCTTTATTTATTTACCCATAGAGGCATATATTATACAAGAAAAAACTATATTTCAATAAATACATTTCCTAACATTTATTGATGCCACTACCCCCTTCTTTATAGTCAAACATCTATAATAATTTTGCAACATCAAGCCTTAAATTACACAAAGAATTTAGGGGTCCATGAACGTCTACTAGTCTCCCCGATTCTATTCATCTCAAATACACTTTTTGTTATCACCCATGACATCATTTACTATTAGTCCACCTTTAATAAAAATTTATGCATCAGGGTGAATCCCTCAATAATCCACATCACTATCTCTATATATGGTGTTACTATGGCCTCCGTGACATGAAATTCAAATAAAATTCACTGATAAAATAATTTTTACCAATAAGAAATCAAATCATTTTTTCATCAAAATAATCCTCTCAAATTTTTTTTTCATTGTTAATATGTTTAAAATTATAATTTTTCCCATTAGGTATCAAATTACCCAAATTACCATGGAAATGCATAAACTCAAAAATTAATATTTTTTATTCTTTATAATAGATACATATTGAAAACTTTTAATCATTTAAAATACACATATCATCCATCAAAAAACATTATCTTTGATATGATAACTTTTACAAGATTATTTACATTATTTTTTTCTTTAGATATACCATCCAAAATTATCAAGACACTATTCAACCAACACTTCAGAAAAATGCAAACAATAATTATAAAGATTATTCCATTCAATTATCCATTAATATAACTCCATAAATATAATATTTAATTATATATATGGGTGAAAACTAATATAATTCATGTTACATCACCCACATCAATGATTCCCATTACTATATTCTCACCCCTACTCTTCCATTCCTTCGTTGTATATCATGTAATAGAATCATTTATACCTTACATAACCATTACTATATGTTCCCACTATAATAAAACTATACAAAAAAATATACATTACATCATTAATGGGTATTATAAAAATACAATGATAGAATAAAATTATCACAACAACTATTCGTCAACCTTTGGGTAAACATATATCATAATCAGACACAAACAATAAAACCATTGAACACACATTAGCTACCTCATCAATATGAAACATACCACACTAAATATCAATGCTCAATAACTTAGTAAAAATAATATTTATTTTTTATTATTCATGAATCTTGTATAAATTTTAACATCTTTCAATAACAGGCCAATGTAATTTTGTTATCCATATTTAAATCATAAAGAATCTAAATCTTATGATCATGATTCGGCCTCATAGGGAATCCCTTCATAGGGTTTTAATAAAAAAATTAAATAAATAAAAATATATTAATAAGAAATTATTAAGTATATATTATTTACCTAAAATTTATGCAAGGAAATGATACAAAACTCTTCATATTGATATAATTTGAATAAATAAAATAATATTGGATAATGACTATATATTTCATAACTAGTACTTTATCTCATAATCATAGTCAACTAATATCATGGATTATCCATCATGCCAAAACTAAATAATTTTTTATCCTTTATTCAAACAGTTGTGTCATAACTACAAATCCTGACTCAACATCATAATATCACAAGGTTCTAACACCCATGGGTGTAAAACTAATACAATTTCTATTTTAATAACAAAATAAAAATCATTATTCGTCATCAATGTATCACGTTGTTCTTTATACCAATTATGAGATTAAATTTATAGAGAATCAAGATAACATGTTGTATCACCTCATAATTTACATATGTTATATGGATCATCAATACACAGTTATGCTAAAAAATTAATTAATATCTATTAGGGAAATTAGTTCTTTATAATATCTATTTCTATGATATATAAATTCTATAGAATATTGTAATCCCATGAGATACCATTTATAAAAATACAATAAATGTGAAACACTATCAAACATTAGAAAATACAATGTTTTTTATGTAATTATTCCTTTGGGTTTTGGTGGTAATTGACTCTGTTTTTGAGTTTTCGGAGGTGAAGTGAACACTAAATGATTGGGTATCATGATCATGGGGACTATACAATAAGACTATACAAGTCAAATGGGTTATCTTGAGACAACATCACATTCCAAGGAGAGTCCCTAGAGATTATGCATTGAGAAAATGTGGGTTTTTAAGAAATTTTTTGATACCCATGAATCTTATATATATTATTACATGATTTTTAATAAAATTTTGAAATTGAAAAAATGAAAGGATAGAAAAGGCCCTATGTTTTTGGGTTATTATTTTCTTAAAACATAAACATGAATATAAAATATTTCATATTTATTTTAAACACTATAATCCGATCGTAAATAAACTTGAGCATATAAAACCACATTGGTTAAAATTCGGAATACATAAATGAAAGGGTGAGGTTTAATTCCACTTAAGTGAATATGCATGAAAATAATGAATAAAAATAGATAAAAGGGATGACATGATATCATTAAACACAAGTCTCGTGAAAAATCATATGAAATTATGAAATAAATAATATGGAATCAAAATATCATGGAATCATTGGAATATAGAAAAAATATAACCTCGAATAAGAATAATTAATGACTCCCTTCTAGGACAACATAAAATTCTAGATAGATCCCCATCATGTATTTGGTTTACTCTCTAGTCCCATAAAAATCATCTCATGTGATTCAAACAATACCTAATGCATTGAACCATTATATATTTTACTCATAATACCATATAAAATAATATGTTTTCCACTTATGGGAAATAAACATATGGTACAAGCATAATAAATTCACAGGGAATGTAATAGGAAATATTATATTTTCACAATGTATATTTATTTTATTTTTTAGAAATATTCTAAATAAAATAAAGGAAAACAATTAGAGATTTGTAGTTTAATCAAAAAAATTTGGTGTCAAATATTGTGTTCATTTATAGGGAAATTCATGGTAATGTTTATATATTTTTGTATAAAAATTAAAATTAAAATTAATGCTTCATGGAAATAGTATCACAAATTTAAATATAAAATTAATATAGATTTATATTTTACAATAATAATGTTTTTCCAAAACATGGTTCCTATATTATTAAATCACGGATGAGAAAAAATAATTTAAATGAAGGTGTTACATGAAAGTATAACAATATATAATTGTTCCCCTTAATCGAGATTCATTTCAACGAATTTATTTTAAAATAAACATAAGGAATATATAACCCAGAAAATGGAATGGAAAATTACCTAGGATTTTCATTATTATATATATATATATATATTAAAGGTATGACATATTATTTTAAATATTTAGAATGTTATGTAGAGAGAATAAAATAAAAGTAAAATAAAATATGTTGGTTTAGAGACATCCCTTACCTCATTTCCATATTCTCTCTACATATTCAAATAATATCTTCAAAAATAATGTTATTATGGTTAAATATGTTTTTGAGAACATTATTAATAATATTTTTTTATTATCTATCTATTATGTAAGTTTATATTCATTTAATTGGGATATTTTTTATTTGTCAATAGTCACATTCCCATTTGGGCCATCGTTCCAAGGTCACATCACATATATATAATTATAAAAGCTTTATATGATGTTGTTGGACAATTAAAAAATTGTGATGAAATTAATTTAATGTTATTAAAATATTTTTAAATTGTTTTAGTTTTCAAATATTATTAAAATGCATATATACCACATAATATAATAAATATAATTATATGGTTAATTTACATAGATTTTTTTTCTAACCATACTAAATATAATTTGTTCATTTTATCATATGTCTACTTATTAATTCTATAATGTGAAATAATATTTCATTTTGTGATTTAAAATTTCATTCAACCTAATAAATGTATTAATACAATCCTTTATTTTGGTGGGGAAAATGAAGTATGTTATTCATAGAGGTGGTTAATCGAGCATAAGTTGACCCGAATTTTCATTTTAGAATGAAATGAGAAGATGTCGGATAATGGGTATTCCATTAACACAATAACATTACAATATAATTATTATAATAATGTAATTATGTCATGTTTTAATGGGGTGATGTAAAATGGGAAAATGAAGAAAAGTATTGAATGAGATAAGGTGAGAATAATACCTCTTTAAATGTCCCCTCTTATTAAATTCCTTCATATAACCATAGGATAATCGTTCGTGGTTACCATCACATCAATGACAAGGAATAGTGATAGGGAGATATTTGGTTAGAATATGGAAAAGTTAGGAAGCTTAAAAAGTGTATAGATAAGAGATCTTATTAATAAGGGAAGGATATGAATATTTTTGAAAATAATATTAATTATTTTTATTAATTTATCTCAATACAACCAAATTTATGGATTTCATTGACAATATAATGTAATTAGTTCTTTTATGACCACAATAACAGTTTTTACGACATCCATGAATACCAAAATCAAGTATTTTGATTATAATGCAAAATAACATATTTTATTATATTCTATTATTCACCAAAAGTTAAACAATTTTAGAAAAACACCGGAATACCACCCTAGTCATTTATCAAAGTGTAGTTTCAAAAAAATGTAACCCATTTTTTAAATAACATTCTAAATATGATAAAATTATTTTTCAAATAAAACACTAATTTTATTGAAAAATATTCATTTTAATATTATGATCAATTTTATGACTTTTTAAAATATTATATATGGTCTTGTAAAATTATTTTATCATTATAATCAAACGCAATATTTTTTTAAACCCATATTATTATAAATAATATTTAATATGAAAATAAATTATATTTATTTAAAAAATATTAAAACACATATTTTTTCAATTTCGAAATAATTATTTATTTTAATCTTCAAATAGATTCCCTATATTATAATTTTATAAGATAACTAAATATAATTTTATGAATAAATAGAAGGGATTACAATTTTAATAGTCGAGTTTATATTTTTAATTTTATTTTTACTATTCTAATTACCGTATTAGTATTCTAATGGTTATATTTTAATTGTTATATGGATTTAAAACCATCTAAAAATACCTCATATTTCATTCACCATTCACATATATTTTCTATATTGGTTATATATTTCCATTTTCCAAAATTATTGTTATTTTACTAAAAATATAAATATTTTTATAGAATCATCATGATTTTGATTATTCTAGGGGGTCAATCATATATAAATTTTAATATTGTAGTTATCTTATTTAAATTTTAAGTCCAATTATAAAGCATTTCATCATTATGAAATTTATTATTCTCTAAATTTAATTTTCCTATTAAAATGATGAAGTTTTTTTAATTATATGGTGATTTTATTTTATATAATACTTTAATAAGAGTGTGACATTTAAACAAATTTATAATTGAAATTTTAATCTCAAAGTCATAGGTCATTATATTCTTCCACTCTTAAGAAAATTATCCTTGGAAATTTTTTTCATATAATTGGATGAATATAAATGATAGAAATTCCATTTTAATACTCCCTCCATTTCCCATTTATCTTCCACATAGTTATGTTTATGTTTTATTACATTTACCTGGTGAGTATTATTTTTACATAAAACATTGTCTCAATTATCCATGATCTTAACTAGATTATCCTCATAATATAGATCATTAATAAATAATAACACATCTAGTTTTTGTGAAGTATTTTGTTTGTACTTCCTCAGTTAGGATTTGTGGAACACATTAGCTACTTTAGAATGGGTTGGTGAGAATTCTAATTGATAAGCTATAGATCTGATGTGATTATGAATATTAAAGAGGACAACGTATCTAGGGAATAACATTCTCTTATTCACAACTATCATGACTCTATATTATTGAGAAATATCAAGGAACACATTGTCTTTATACTCAAACTCTAGGTCTCTCCCATGTTTATTAATATAAATTTTTTTACTCTGAAATTTCATTATGTGTTATAAAAGTGTCTTGAAATTTTTAACTATTTACATGACATTTTAATGAGAATGTATCTTTCATTAAGAATCCTAATCCCTAAACTTTATTGATTTTATTATCTTCCCATAGAGGTATTCATATTAAACTATTTTAATACTGGAAAGGAATATAATTTTGTTAAATAATGTGGTTAGAAGAAGATGATGACCTAATCATCCTTCAAATTTAATAGAGTAATCCTTCAATAGATTCATAAATGTCTGGATAGTCCACTCATCTTTTTAAATTAGTTTTGAAATTAAAAAAAATATATAATGTTCTACATAGTTTTTAAGTATGTTTGATAATTTTATAAAATTTATTGGTTATCCTTTGATCTCAACCATATAAAATTGATAGTGGTTTTCCTTAAGGACAATCCACTTTACTAATCTATATATCAATAAGTTTGTCTAATGAAAAGTGATCTTGAATGTAAATGAATTCAGTTGTCATTATATAATGATAGACCACAACCCATATGAAATTATTTTCTATGGATGTCTTCATAACAACTCTAAAAAATTACATAGTGAACTTCTACAAATTCAATTTAGTTAGGGGTACTATTTGCATCCTTCCCATAGATTTTTTCCTCTATGCCTTCACTTGTTAACATATCAACAATATTATAAATATTTTTTGATCTCTTCTTTCATATGGTACCAAAATTAACATACTATGAGATAATATTACATCATCAGGATCACTGGGTTTTTGGAGAATATTGAGCTATAAATATCGTTCAATAAGATCATTATTATCATAGTATTTGAGGATATATATGGTCATGAACCAAATATTACAACCCTTTATTTAACATTTTTTATTTCATGGGATTTATGTTTTCTTATATATTATACCTTGTTTTTTATTTCCAAAACAACCCATTGAGAATCATTTATCTTCAATAGAATTAATGTTTGAGTAATAATTTGGGGAAGATAATATGTAATTTATTATATTAGAATTTGTAAATATATCCTTTTCATGTATATAATGATTGGATATTTCTCAATTATCATCACAGAAAATGTTATAAGTTCGTTTCTACATAGAACATAATCAACATAATTTTCCTCCCCGAGATGGTAATGAATTGAGTTATCGTAGTCCTTCAATAGATCTAACTATCATTTTTTTGTGAATATTATGATCTATATATTTTAATATATGTTTGATTTTATTGGGATCCATATAAATTTCAATCATTTCACTAAATATAAATTTCCAAAAAACTATAAAAATAAAAGTAACTACAATCAAAATTATATCATGTATTATATTGTTTTACTCGTGGACTATCATATTCCATGATGCATAAGCTATCACATTATCATTATTAATCAATAAATAGCCCAATCCATTCTTTAATGCATCATTTTACTCCATGAAATGTTCCCACATAGGTGTATTTTGTATTATACTGTATTGATAATCTACATTACAATTCCTTGAAGCTCCATTGACATTCACTTTTCTATAAAAACATCACTTCCTTCAATATTAGATTCACCAGTTAGTTTAAAAAACATGAATAGTTAATCACAAATCAATGATATTACAAATATCATATAAAGAAGATATAAATATCCATTATAAAATATAATCTATGTCACTGCATTATTTAATTATTTCCCAAAAGAATTATATATAGAACATTTTGGTTATACAACACCAAAATAATGATACTCCCTCTATCCAAAATTCACATTTTCTGTAAATTTTTCATAGAATCGCATTATAAATTTATTTATCACTGTTCATTCCCTCCAAAATAGAGTCATAAATACTAGGAGGGATAAAATACCTGAAACATGGGTATTATTTTCTCCACAAAACAAAGGAAGAGAGGATGGATGATTGATGTGGATCATGTAACCTTCAAAAGGACATGTGATCACATGAAAATCAAAAGGTCAAGGGAATGATTAATGCACATCACATAATATTCTTTTGATTACAAGAATTGACATGCAAAAACCACAATGTTCTGGTGAAACAGTCCTAAAAATATATCAGATTGTTGGGAGGCTTCCAGATGAGTTATATCGAATAACAAGAATTTTCCACCAACAAATTCCATAAAACCATCCAAATCTCCTTTATAAAACAAACTCATAGGAAGGTGGAAGCCTCCTAAAAAGTAGAGTTAAATTTATATTCATGAAACCTACTCATTGAATTCTCACGACCACACAAAAAACCCAGGAAATATGTCCACCTTTCCATGAAAGAGCATGTTATCATATCACCTTCATCATGAGAAGGGTCTCGGTCATGTCCATTTGATTTTGTGTTTCCCCTCTAAGGCATCAACCGTAAACATTACATAGTCATGAATAATTTAATAATTCACATTAATTATCATTTTAATTTTAGTGTTTTAGATAATTAGGACATAACTATTACATTACATCTCAAATATTACAAAGTATACACTTCTACTCAGTATCCATTGTTTTCATAAAATAAAAAATATTAAAAGAAAACAAAAATTATTTTCTGGATATAAATCTTCATGAATTATTCATTTCTCTTACCCTACCCTATATCCCGTGAAAAACCTTTCAAAAAATTGGGATGAGCATCAAATGGTTAGAAAGGGTTATAAAACAAGGAAATAAAATAGTAGTCCATCAATACATACAAGTCACTGAAATTATACTTTTCAATCTATAACATAAAACACAAGATCATAATATTTATGAATAATAAATGGAAATCAAAAATCATAAATGTAACTTGTGGAATCCATAACATACTTACGTAGTTTCATTCACAGCTACGTACAAAGTTAAATTTGGAATACCCAACACAATATATTCCCAAAATCTCTTAGGATAAACATTAACGTTTACCTCTTTCACATTAACCAATTCATTGGAGATCTATCTCGAGTTCAACTTCTCAAGGTATATCATGGAACCACCTGTATAGGTAAACAATGCCCAAGAACCATAAAAAAATCATTACGCATAAAAAAACAAAAAATAAAGATAACATTTCTACATTTCAACCACAATATATCATTTAAATATACTGGCATAACAAATCCATTTTAAAAACCATTATCAATACCAATATATGTAAAAGTGTATATGGTATTTTTTTCCTTATAAAAACATTATTGTTTTTAAGGAATCCAAATATCAAGTAACGTTCGAGGTGGCGGAAAGGTCATTATCACCGCATACGTTAAAAAGATGCAATCCCTTTTTATTTTAGAAAAATTATATATATAAAATTATTCCATTGTAATTAAATGAAATTTCAAAGTTTTTTATACAATATATATACAATGTCATGTATAAATCAAAATATACATCAAGAAAAGGAGATTGAGACGATGTCCTTTACCTCATGTCTGACTTGAAGCGTTCTATATTTAATCTCTTGAATAATAATCTACTGTTAATTTCTACTCTCTTAAGAACCTTTTTCATGTTTATTATTACTTTTATATTACTTATTACCACATTATAAACATCAAATAATCATTTATGTTAATAATGGTCGTTTTGTCGATATTTCGTACTTGAGGTAAAAATTAACCTCTAATAATTATATTTTTTCCACGTGGTAATAACTAAATTATCTAAAAAATGATATTCATGATTTATATATCATATATATCATATATATCCAGTATATATTTGTATTTATAATAGTACATAACATTTTCAGATAAGAAATGTAATGCACCGTTCATGAAGATGGTAAGCTGTACATACGCATGAATCACTAATTTCATTTCTATTTTTACTGAATGGAATAAAAATATAATGATAGATAGTTATATTATAATTAAAATATAATATATTATATAATTTCATTAACTCCATCCTTTATGCATTCCACATATGGCATGAACGAGTAGTATCACATTGACGGGGTGGTTGTCCGCACTTCCTCAAATGAAATTATGGTATTTACCCTTTATGGAAACCATAATGGTTTGATATAAATGAAAAATATTAAATAATAAATACAATATAAATATAATATATATCAAATATAAATGAAGATCCATCTTAATGGCCATGATGATAGGAGGTAGAAGATAATTTAACAATCATCATTTCATGAGGTACTAGTTCGCCATCCGAAAAAATAAGTTTTAAATCAATTAGATGGAGTTTTGTGTAAGTGTAGATTGAATAATTATCCTAAAAAATCCTATTTTATTTTGGAAACATGTTTTGTTATAAAATAATGTAATAAATAGAGTTTAGGTATTTGGAGATGAAAAATAAAATAAAAAACTTTAGAGAAGACATTACCTTTAAATTGTGTAACTCCCTTTGGTTTGAACCAAAATGATTTCTTGATGTTCTTACCTCCTATGTTATGTCATATATGTGTAAGTTAGGGATGTTGGAATATTATATTGGAATATTTTGGACGATACAATGGGGATTGAGTGGTGTGAGTAAGGGTTAAAGGTGATGGCTTTTTATAAGGGGGAGGAGGGGCCCTTTATGAATGTTTGAATATGTTATTTTATTATAAACTGAATTTCGATTTCAAAAGGTCCCAAACTAATTTAATTCAAATATAAGGTTATTATTTTTCAAAATAATTTTATTAAATATGGTTTATTCATGTTTAGGAAATAAAATTAACCTCATATTTTAGTTTTAACCATTAGTTAACTAATTTAACTTTTTCCATGTCCTCTTGTACAATCATACTATATGGTTAATATATTTACAATAAAATTACAATAGACCCAAAAATGGATCATTAATGAAATTAGTAACAACATATATTTCATTTTTCCGAGTATTATATTTTTATGATTATTATATCATTTACTAAAATATTGATTGATTTAAAAACATTTTTATTTCAATTTTAATACTATTCATATCATGACTTTTAAAAAAATCTAGAACAACGTGATTATTTTGAAAAACCTCAATAAATTAAAATATTAGTAGTTATAATTGTCTATAAAATTTGAGGATGACATAAAAAGTTTCAAAATAAATATATTTTAATATTTACAGTCTCATTTATTTAAAACATTCATCAATGAGGTAATCATTACATCATCATTGTGTCATAAATAAATTTATTTTTATGATGTCTAAAAATTGTACATACAATACCATGAAGTGGGAAATATTTTTAGCTTTATAATTAATATTAATATTAGAAACTGTCACTATTATAACCTATTACAAAAAAATTCTTACTAAGTGATATCTGTTCATGTTAAATTTATCTTAACTTTAATGTAATTTTTGTAGTGTCATTTTCACTTACATGTGGCTGTATGGGGTCAAAAAATAAACCCAAGGATGCCCATGTTTGGACATGTATCATCCAATAGAATTATGACACCTTTTAGTGTAATTTAATATTATTATAATATTATTTTACCCTTATTTATTATATTTACCCTTTAACCATGGTAAATAAAATATTTACTGAAATTAACATTCATAATGTCTAAAAATAAATGAAACCTATTTACATTATTTTTACATCATAATTCAAAAAATGGAATCCATTTTTTTAATTCGAAAAACTTATGTTTTAGAAATTAATTTAAAATAATTTAACATTGTCAAAACCAGAAAATGTGTTTTTAAGAAATAATATATATCAAATGATTGAAACTTGTTTATGTTCAATTTAGAAGTGAAATTACATCCAATGACCTAAATTGTATTAAATGGATAGAATAAAATCTAATTATTGTTTAAAAAAATTAAAAAGAAAATATAACTATATAAATAAATTATATTAAATAGTTAGTTTTGAATTAAAATGCATTATTTTTCAATATTCATTAAAAAATGAACACTATTAGAAAAATACCAAAATTTCACCCAAAATAAATTTTTATGTCCCGATTCTAAAAAATATTTTTATTTTGTAAAATATAACATATAAAAGTGACAAAAACATGATTCATAAGGGTTTCTCCATCAAAAGCATTAAATCAAGCTTTTAATGAATATTAGAGTATTTATGCTTAAAATTAGATTCATTCATATTTTAAGCCTCTAAATTTTATTAGATAACTATGAAAACATTTAAAAATAGTGTATAATCATATTGTAGTTAGTTATATTATTTCTCATTAATAAAAAATATAGGCATTAAATAAAATGTTAAAAAAATTATATTATCTTATTATATTATTTCAGTATGACTCAGCATTGTGTGCAACATGAGATTTCAGAGAAACCGATTGTTGTGTGTCAGGTATTCCATTGAACATAAAGTAACTTATAATGTAAAATTTATATTTTATTCACAAATAATAATAAATATGAAAATATCATATTATTTTTTTACATTGGATGTTACATCCATCCCCCTTTTGGGAATTTCATCCCTGCAATTTTATTCACTTATCAAAATAAGTGGGGGTATTTATCTCTCATATAATTTTCAGATTCCCACATTTCCTCTTCAACCATATTGTATTTTCACAATACATTTACCTGATAAATTACCTTATTCCAAAACACTTTTTCTCTATGGTGAATAATCTGGACTGGTTGTTCCCCATAAGAGTGGTTCTCTTCCAACCGAACTACCTCTGGACTCAAAACATGAGATGGATTCGGCATATAATTTATCATAATTTTAATCTGAAAAACATTGTGTACCTGAGATAAATGTGGAGGTAAATACACATAATAGGAAATTGAGCCAACATTTGTCAGGATTTCATAGGGTCCAATGAACCTCAACTTCAACTTTACCTTCTTTCCAAAACGCATCACAGTTTTACCTAAAGAAACATTTAGAAAGACATGATCACCTACCTCTAAAGAAATATTCTACTTCTAGGTATATACATAACTTTTCTGCCTTCACTAGGCTGTTCTTATGTTCTTCTGAATCAATTGAAATTTTTTTGCCATATCTCTTACCAACTCGGGTCCCATGATCTCCCTTTCACATACTTCATCCCAAAATGTAGGAGATCAACACCACCTTATATATAATGCCTAAATGTTTCCATCTATATATTGGAATAAAAATGGTCATTATATGAAATTTCAAACAAATAAGGATGTTTTTCCCAAGTTCCCTAGTAATCCATTGTGCAAACATGTAACATATCTTTCAATGTCTGAATTTTTAATTCTAGATGCCCATCTGATTGTGGATGATAAGTTGTAATAAAATTTATTTTAGTACCCAACGACTTCTGGAGGACTCTCCAAAAGTTATATGTAAACCAGGGATCATGATAATTTACAATAAAGAGGGTAACTCTATGCAAACTGACTATCTCTTTAACATACAACTGAGAAATATGATCTTCAGATAAATTATCATGAAAATTAATGAAATGAGAAGATTTATTCAATTGATCAACAATAACCTATATTTCCTTATTACCTCAATAATTCATTGTTAATTCTACTACGATGTCCATGGAAACAGTTTCCCATTTCCGCTGTAGCACCGGTAAAGGATGAAGTATCCCTCTCAGTAACCGCCACTCTGATTTAACTTTTTGACATATAAAAAATTTCACAGTAAAGTAATCAATACTTCTTTTCCTTCCATCCCACCAGTAATACTCCTGAAGATCTCTATAAATTTCAGTACTTCCAGGATGAACTAAAAACAGATAACTATGAGATTGGAAAAACAACTCATTCTTCAACTGAGAATTACAAGGCACACAAAATCTCTTCCCAAATCTCATAATACAGTCATTAACAATTTTCAAATCATGAAAATTACCCTTCTGAACCAACTCTATCCTTTTTTGCAACACACTGTATTCCTTCTGCACTATCTTAATTCCTTTTAATATATATTATTTCACTAACACTTGAAACAAAACAACGGAATTTCCTTCCCCAACAACTTCTATGCCAAAGTTCAACAAATAATTAATCAAATAATCTTGTTCCAAATGTATCATGGTTAATGTAGCATTAATTTTTCGACTCAAATCATTATCCACTTTATTTTCCTTTCATAGATGGTAATTAATTGTGAAATCATAATCCTTCATTAATTATAGACATCTCATCTGTCCCATGTTCAATAATTTCTGAGTGAATATACACTTCAAAATTTTGTGTTCAGTATATATTTCAAATTTTACTCGATTAATATTATGTATCCAATATTTTAAAGAAAAAAAACATTATCTAATTCCAAATCATGTTTTGGGTAATATAAATTATGAGGATTCAACTGACGTGAATAATAATCAATTACCCGATCATTCTACATTAGGTCACAACCAAGTCATTTCAATGAATCATCACTTTATATAACAAATTCACCATCTATAGAAGGCACTGACAAAACATGAGAATTAACCAATCTTCTTTTCAATTCCTGAACACAATCATCACATTCTTTTGTTTAATTGAACATAACACCATTTCGAGTTAACATATTCATTGGTCTAGATAACCATGATTCTCTTTCAACACACCTCCAGTAATAACCGGATAAACCAAAAAAACTACGAATATCAGTTATATTTGTGGGTCTTGGCCATTCTTCAACAACTTCTGTTTTAGCAGGATCAATAGTTATACCATTTTTTGAAATAACGTGACCAATGAATGATTTTTTTTGTAACCAAAACTCACACTTGTGGAATTTAACATATAGTTTATTTGATTTTATGGTTTTAAAGAAATCCCATAAATGACTTTCATGTTCCTCATTAGTTTTTCAATAAATCAAAATATCATAAATAAACACAACCACTAATTTATCCAATAACTCATGGAATATTATATTCATATGATCCATGAATACAGTAGGTGCATTTTTTAACCCAAAAGGCATAACTAAAAATTCATAATTTCCATATCTAGTATAAAAAATTGTATTCAGAATGTTTACTTACTTAACATTCAACAGATGGTACCTCGACCTCAAGTCAATCTTCGAAAAATAATAATCACTATAGATTTGATCTAACAAATAATCTATATGAGGAAAAGGATATGTGTTCTTAATAATGATTTTATTCAATGATCTATAATCAATGAAAAGCCTCATTGAACCATATTTCTTTATAAAAAAACATACATGAGAACCCCATGGTGATGTGCTAGTTTGAATGAAACCATTATCAAGTAATTCATCCAATTTCTTATTAAACTATAAATGTTCAATTTGATCCATTCGATAAGGGGGTCTTGAAATTATCTTAGCATCAAGAACAATGAAAACTGTAAATTAAACTTCCCGATTAGTTATTATAATAGGCACCAAATCCGAAAAGACATCAAGATACTCAATTACTGCTGGAACATCATTAATCTAAACAGTTCTTTTATTTTAAAAAATATGTGAAAAATAAAATTCATTTCCATATTTTACTAGTTTCTCATCTTCCTTATATTTGATCAAAAGTAAGGATAATTTCATTTACACATACTAAAATTCTTTGAGAAAATGAAACATCTTTAGATATGTATTCAATCTTTTCATGATATAAATAAATCTATTCAATTCCAAAAATAACATCAAACTCTACTAGATGGAAAAAAATAAGGTTAGCAGGTAGATTATTTACACACACTAGGATAGGATGGTATTTATATATTCTTTTTATCTCAAAATTTTTTCTCGGTATTTTTACTATAACTTCCAGATTAATATCTTGATATAGAATTCCAAATTTACTAGAAAATTCCTCATAAATGGAAGAATGTGTAGAACATGAATCAAACAACACATTGGCATAATCTGAATAAGAAAATATTATACCTAATATGACTTCATTTGATGGACCAACATTTACTAAAGTACTGGAAAAAAATTTAACCCCCCCTTCTACATGTAGTCCAGCTTTTTCACTTAGTTGATTTATTTGTTTGACACTAATTTTCATAATGACAAATTTAATTGCACTTATAAAATTTTACTGACATTAAATAATATTTTTTCTTATCATTACACTGATCTTTTTTAATGAAATTATGAGCCTTATGTCCCATTTTACCATATTGTAATTAATTACTATATTTCAAAATAAATTCCCCCACATTCATTTTACAACAATTTTCACAATCATTAAACTTATGTTTCTTACCATCATACTTTTTTGAAGAGTTCTTACATTTTTTATGCCACCTCATCCTCTTATTCTACTGTTTTTCAAAGAACATCTGATGGTCAAAAAACTCTTTTTCCACCTTCAATGCACATCGAACAATTATTTTTATATCTTTTTAACTCACAAGAAGCTAATTCCCTTCAATACGTTGGCATTCATTCTGAGTAAAAATGGTTTATTTTACTATCAGGATCTCGTATGAAATATTTAACATACCTTACGAGTTGAGTGAATTTTTCTTCATAAGAAGCCATGGAGTCATCCATCTACCTCAATTCAAGAAATATGTTTTCCATCCTAAGACAAACAACCATAGGAATGTATTTCTCACGAAACATACCTTGGAATTCATTCCAATAAAGAGCATAAAACTCTTCACTATCCCTAATATTTTTCACCATCGACCACCACTCATCGGATCTGCCTTCAAAATGGTAAACCGCAAGACTATCCTTTTGATGTTGTGAACACCCCATGACATAAAAAATCATCTCCAGTGCTTTAATTTACCCTACAGTTAGCACAATGTAAAATGATATTTTCAATGATGGTTGATGCTACCTCATGATATGATCAATTACTGACATG
Source organism: Viscum album (assembly GCA_963277665.1). NCBI lineage: Eukaryota > Viridiplantae > Streptophyta > Magnoliopsida > Santalales > Viscaceae > Viscum > Viscum album. The sequence continues at coordinate 111,380,925 of OY728156.1, read as the reverse complement.
TTCTTTTTTGGTTGATCAGGCTGATCTCGTGCATGAATACCACCGCCATTTATATCTAGAGTCAACTATGACATCACTACATCAAATTTATCAGTTCCAGTTATGACCATATCATGTTGCTGATTTGGAAGGTTGTTTTCCTCTTGATGTCGCCCCATAATAGATGTGATGTCTCCTATGTGGAAACACATTCTGAACACATCAATATTATAGGCTAAGAAAAATGGTAATATGAAAATGCTATATCATTTCAATCATAACATAATTTAATTTATGGATATTAATTTTATAATAACTTAACCTATAATGTTGTCTAAACCGACCATTGATACAATCTATAAGCCCTCGACCTTAAACAATACATAATCATGAATTAAGTTAATATTTAAAATTGAGGATCTTTTCATGTTTAAAGTTTTAGGAAATTTGGCCATAACTATTACATTAAATATCAAATATTACAATGTAGACACTTCTACTCAGTATCAATTTTTTTAATAAAATAAAAACTCTTAAAAGAAAACAAGAATTCTTTCTTGAGATAAATCTTCATGAATTATTCCTCCTTCTTACCCTTCCATATAGCTTGTGATTTTTTTTTCAAAAACATGGGATGAGCATAAAATCATCAGTATGGGTTATAAAACAAGGATGGAAAACCTTAACCAATAAATATGTACAATTCAATGATATTTTACTTTTTAATCATTAAAATACCACACAAGATCATAAGATTTATGAATAAAAAATGGAAATCATAAATCATAAAGGTAACTTGTGGCATCCATAACATACTTATGTTATAGCTATCACATCTAAGTAGGGAGTTACATTTGGAACACCCTTCACAATATATTCTCTAAATCTATAAGTAGAAACAATAATGTTTAACACTTTTATTTTACCCAATGCAATGGAGAGTTAACTCAGACTCACCTTCCCTAGGATTATCACATAATCACCCATATATGTAATCAATTCTCAAGAACCATAACATATTCATAACACATAAAACAAATGTAATGGAAAGATAAAATTTCCACATGTCAATCACAATTTATCATTTAAATATATTTACATAACCAATCCATTATCAAAACCATTTTCAATACAAAAATATTTAACAAATTATATTTTTTTTTAAAAAAAGTGATGCCGTGGAAAAAAAATGACCAAAGCACAAATATTATTAAAAGAATGATTACAAGAGTCTAAAAATGAACTATTTATAATTACAATTTATCCATGTGGTCAAAATTCCATTATCTCTAAAATGATATTCATGATTTAGATATAATATTTATCATATTTATCTAGTATATATATTTATTTATAATAGTACATTACATTTAAAGATAAGAAATGAAATTAAACATTCATAGAGACGGTAAGCATACATACGCATGAATTCTACATTCATTTCTATTTCATATTTAATAGAATTAAAACATAAATATACATAAGTATATTAAAATTCCATTATAATATCATATATAATTCTAGTAACTCCATCATTTATACATTTTTATATGACATGAACTAGTCACATCGCTTTGAGGGGGAGGTATTCTGCACTTCCTCAAATAAAATAATCATATTTACCAATTATGGAATTGATAATAGTATGATATAAATGAAATACACATAAGCATAAAGATAATATAAATATAATATATATCAAATATAATTACAGTTCCATATTAATGGCCACTATGAGTTGAAGTTGGAGATTATTGAACAATCATCATTTCGTGAGGCAGTAGTTTGTCATCCACATAAATATTATGTTATAAATATGTTAGAGAGGGGTTTGTGTAATTTTAGTTTTAATACTTCTCATAAAATTTTATAGCATATTGAGGATTCTGGTTTTCTTATTAACTAATTGAATAAAGAGTGTTTAGTGGGTTGGATTAATAATATAAAAGAAAAGATCTTGAGAGAAATGTTGCCTTTAAATTGGGTAACTTCTTTTGGTTTGAACCAAAAGGATTTCTTGAAGTGACGTCTGCCTAGGTTATCGATTCTAGGTGGAATAGAGGTATTTTGGGATCTTATTTGGGCAGATTTTGGACAAGCCAAGGGGGATTGAGTGGTGTGAGTAAGGGTTAAAGGTGATGGCTTTTTATAAGGGGGAGGAGGGTCTCTTTAGGAAGGATTGAAAATATTATTTTCTTATGAACTGAATTTCTATTTAAAATGGTTCCAAACTCATTTAATTATAATTTAAGGTGACTATTGTTTGAAAGAATCTTAGAAAATGTGGTTTATACAAGTTTAGGGCATAAAATAAACTGTATCGTTTTGCATTAACCTTTAGTTAACTAATTTATCTTTTATCATGTCCTATTATATATTAAAACTATATGGTTACTGTATTTTATATAAAATGCCAAGAGTCAAAAAGCTGGATCATTAATGACATTAATAACATCATATATGTCATTTGAACTAATTTATATGTTTATTATTATTTCATCTTTTAATAAAATATTGATTGATTAAAAAAATCTTCTATATCAATTTTAATACTATTCATATCTTGACATTTAAAAAATCATATCCAACTTAAATATTTAGAAAAAAATTCATTAAACGAAATAAAACAAGATTTAATTATCTTTATAATTACTTCATTATATAAAAAGTTTTAAAATAAATTTATTTTAATATTTATAATCTCATGTATTTAAAACAATCCTCAATGTTGTAATTATTACATCATCATTGTGTCATAAATAAATTTATTTATATGATATCAAAAAATTATAAATAATATACCATGATGTAAGAAATGTTTTTAGCTTCCTGATTAATATTTATAGTCTAAAATATCACTTATATAGCCTAGTAAATAAATGTATTACTAAGTGATATATGTTTATGTTAAGTTATCCCTAATATTAAATTAATTTTTTTAAGTTCCAATTTCACATACAAGTGGCTCCATCGGGTCCCAAAATTGACCCACGGATGCCAATTGATGGACATGTATCAAAACATAGGTTTATGACATATTTTAGGATAATTTAATATTAGTATAATACTGTTTTTTACCCTTATTTACCAGATTTACCCTTTGACCATGATAAATAAAATATTTACTGAAATTAATATTCATAATGTATAAAAATATGAATTACTTATTTACATGGATTCTTTCAGTTTCATCTCTATTGATTTTATATCTATTATTTATTCGATGTTTGGCATGACCCTTCTACATGCTAGCATATTTTTTCAAGTTGAGATCCTGTTTTATGTTTCTGCTTGACATCATTGCTCTTGTTTCTTGATGCTCGGCTATGCTCGAATATTGGCTATGGTCTTCTTGGAATGCATGCACCTAGACTCTACAAGGTCACCTTTTTTATCAGTATTGAGCCGGTTTAATGATTTTCTTCTTGATTCATTAATGTTTTTCTTTTGTTTCCTCTTTTTTTTATGTTGGTGTAAGCTCATTAAACCTCATGTGTTCCGTGTAAACATTTATTTTAATAAATTACTTTCGACATGGATTGGGAAACCAATCCTTGTCACATTATTCAAAAAAAAGTTAATTATTTAAAAATTATGGAAATCATTATTAAAAATATAAAATACATTTTTCCAAATTCAAAAAATAGAAGTTTCAAAAATTAATTTAAAATTTATTCCCATTGTCAAAACCAAAAAGCGTGTTTTTTAAAATAATAACTATCAAAAGATTGACACTTTTTTATGTTCAATTTCAATGTAAAATTACATCCAATGAACAAAATTGCATTAAATGATAAAAATATAGTCTATTTACACTTTAAAACCATTTAATTTGACAATATAACAATATAAATATATTATATTAAAATGAAGTTTTGAATTAAAATGCAGTATTTTTCACTATTCATTAAAATTTGAACATTATCAAAAAAATAAAAAATATTTATCCAAAGTAAATTATGATAATCCAATTCTAAAGAATAATTTTATTATGTAAAATTGAACATATAATAGTGAAAAAATCAAGATTTGAAAAGGTATCTCCATCAAGAGTCGATAAATCAACCATTTCATGAATATTGGAGTATTTATGCCTAAAATTGGATTCATTCACATATTAAGAATCTATATTTTATTGGATAAATTTACAAAACAATAACAAACATTTACAATAATATTGTTGTTAGTTCTGTTTATTCTCACCAATACAATAGCTAGGTATTAATTACCATTTCAAAAAATAAAATTATATTAGTATATTTTTTTAGTATTACATAGCATTGTGGGAAAAGATGAGATTTTGGAGAAACCCATTATTGCGTGTTGGGTACTCCATTGAACATATAATTCCCTTTAAATTAAAATTAATAATTAATTTATAAATATTAATAAATATAAAAATATCATATTCTTTATTTAGCTGGGATGTTACACCCCTGACTACATAAAAAATAATTGGGTTTTTTGATTAAAATGATCATACATCACTAAAAAAATCGTTGTGTTTTATGATATGTGGCATAATCAGGAAGAGTGATTATCTTAAAGAATAATGGAATGGTTGTGTGAGATCTCATATCCTTGTAGAATAATGAAGTAAACAAAAATGGGAAAGGAGGAAGCTTCAAGAAAAGTGAGGATACACTGGAATTCATGTGAAAGGGGGTTAAACATCCTACATGATCACAATTTATCATGTTTATAGTTGTCAATATGTCAGCATAATCCTATAGAGGCCACCATCACATGTTTCCTTTAACTTATGAACCAGCCTAAAAATTTCAACTTCAATCATGAAAAAGTCATCCCACGGGGGTCCTATTCTCATGAAGACTCATTGATGCATTTTAATACCCATTTTAAAGCTACTTAACATGAAAAATTGGTTTGGATAAGTCATGTAGATTAGTCAGTTTCCAATAAACATGGATGTGTAGGAACATTCTTACTGTCATTTTCAACGTACAACACCATGGATTGCCCATGGATGATCATGTGAAGTGAATGATAGAAAAAAATATTCCTCGACTATATCTCATATTTTTTAGTTATTTGGTTCAAAAAGATGTTTATAACTTGGGTTTAATGTCCTAAAAATCAATTCTCTTTAAAACAAAACACACACCAAACAGATGACATTCCATGGGTGACTTCTATACATGATCACATGAGCAGAATTGTTAACAAATCCAGTCACACAATCATAATGGTATTCTAGTATGTAAAATCTATGAAACAACCTAAGGTGTTATATAAAATGATTATTCCCTTCACATGATCACTCTATATATCCCGTTAAGAAAGCATGGCATGATAGACATATTATGAAAAGGAGGCCCCACATGTCAAATGGGCAACATAAAACCTCAAATAAGATAAAAATGCACAAAAAATGAAGAATATATGATACAAAGGGTATAATAATGACCAAAATGATTAGAGACTCACATAAAGAGTAATACTCTAATAATCATTCACTTCTCATGAAATAAGTAGATCACATGACCACCCCTTGGGTATGTCACCCAAGTCATGTGATACCCATACGAAATTCTATTTGGATCATGTGACATCCCTATGATATGTCAGGAATATATAAAAATTCCCAACAGGCATCTCACACATGTATCATGATGTCTTCCAGGCATTCGATCCCAATATTATGATATCCTCGATCAAGTCAACCATATCATGTAGAACCCTCCAAATATTTCATCCTAGGTTGTACAATGTCCTCTATAAAATTCATAAAAGTCATTAGGAACCCAGTATAAATTTCATTTCGATATTGAGATGCCCTATGGAAAATTCATCTGGATCATGAAACTCCCTCCAAACATATCTCCCAGGTCTCATGGATCCCTTTTAAGAACTAAGCACGTTCCTGAGATTCCCTTATATAATGTCTAGATAGATCATGTGATTTCCTAAAGAAACATTCATCCTAGATCAGGAGATTTACTTCTAACAAGTTATCCCAGTCATGCGTCACCCTCTATACATGTTATCATGATCATGTAATGGCCTCCAGACAAGTCATCCAGATCATGTGACACCCTCACAACATTTCATCCAAGTCTTCGGATGTCCTCCAAAAAATTAATCTAGATCATGAAAATCTCTCCAGATAGATCATCCTGATCATTTGATGTCATATACTTATGTCATATAGATCATGCTTTTTTTCTATATAATTCATCACCGTCATGTGGTGCACTTGACACATGTCAACCAGATCATGTGATGTCATTTGTAATTTTCATATAGATCATATGAAACCCTAAATAAATGTCATCCATCTCTTGTGATGTCCTCTAGAAATTTCATCCATATCCCACGTTGTCCCTTGTAAATTTCTTTCCTGATCATTTAATGTCCTCTTGAAAATCAATTCAGATTATGTGATGTTCATTTGATAATTTAGTTGTATCAGGATATTGTTTTTGGAAATTTCTGTTATGAATACAAGACATGTCTATATATCCTCATGAATATAAGGAAGAAAATAAATACCAGTATGGAAGAAAATTAGAAAATGTTTGTAAGACATCCCTAGGCATGATAACCATACCCAATGGACATATTTACCCCCAACTGAACTATGAGAACAATGATTCCTACTACAACCCAGATACATAGGATTCCTTCTTGAGCCCTGCACTCAAAACGGAATCCACCTCAGTGTAAGTCCCCCCATATCTCTAAAATTCTAAATATCAGAACCCAATTACTCCCAAGGACATATAATTCATCCACATACACCAGCTGATTTAGAAGGAAACTGAAATATGATGACTCAAATTCCTGTAATACCCAAGATACATATGATTCCTTCATTAGCCTTTATATAAATTTCAATCTTTCCATAAGGGCCTCCCAAGTGTAGAAGTCCTACATCCACATGCAGTGATTCAAATTACTTTCTATACCATGTTTACCACACCAATAATTCATGACATGGGCTTTGGTATTTCAAAGATCATGTCATTTTCATCATGAAACATAATCTTCTAGGGAAACCTCATATTAAAATAACCATTCAGCATCATGGTATGAATTTCCCCACACAAGGTAATGCACCCCATGATACGTCCTTAGGGCATGATCAAAATATGATGACTCTAATTCCTTCTATAACGAGGGTATGTAGGATGCCTCCCTAATTCTTGAGACTAATATATTGTTCCTATGATCCATCATATATATCTCCATTCTATATTTCATTAGATATGAATAATTCAATCTAAAATTCAGATTTTAATTCATTTTATAAAAATGATACATAGGACACCCATAAACGTTAAATCCCATTATCAAAATATTGATCTTCTCCCTTGAGGGATGTAAACTCTAGGTTACTTGGTTATATGGATTCATAATATAATCATATACACATTAATGTGAAAAAGATGAATAAAATTAGATACATGCAGATGGAATTATTAATATAACCCTCTTTATATATGGAAGGATTCAACACATGGCCATTTTGTTAGTTAAATGGTCTCATATCTGGATTAGGAATAGATTCCCAAACACAACATAAATTGATAAAATAGTCCTAGTGTAGTAAAAATCACCCCAAAGAGTGTGATTAGCCTGACCTCCCATACTATTGACCACTGTGAGTTCGTAATAGTTGTTGGGTCTAAACCCCCTATTAACTGCCTACCATTGGAATGTAGTTCTCTACCCAATTACAAATATGGGAACTATTGGAATTTCCAACTAAGAGAAATAATGGTGGACCCAACTTGAATGTTTTTATAAGGCATTACCCCCCCCCCCAATCAATCATAATGAGAAACCATATGTTGTTTCATCTTCTCTCATTAATAAAATGGTGAAGTCAATGTGAAACTCTTAAATAATAAAAAAAGATTTTATAACCACGCATCGAAACATTTTTTTTATTCCTTATAAATAAATGAAAAATTATTTTCTGAGGTGTCATACTATGTAATCAAAGTTCTCGTGAAATTAGAGAATACTTGTTGGGAGAAGTGCACATGATCAGAATGGCTAGAACATAAATAAGAAAATCAAATTTTGATACACATGCATATCTGATTGATCTTATATAATTCTTGTAATGATGAAGTGATTATTGATATTATTCATTGTTATCTTCATTGGTAAAGATACTTTTCTCAAAAATAACATCCTATCCCATGTTCATGTCTTCATCTATAGACTATTCTGGAAAATCAACCTTGACTACAACCCTTCTGAATCACCAAATGACTTCACCTTCCCAACACCATCATTATCAATTAAAGAAAGCTATGGTCTGGGAATTCCACTAACACAAAATAATCCCAATACTCAAGGCTTCACTCAATGGTCACCAGATAATGAAGCCAATGATTCTTCATTTTACAATGATGTCTGAAATGAAATAAGTGGCCCTCCATGCCACCACAATCCACATTGGAATCATTTAAAAATTGTGTGGAAAGCACCACCTGTATTATTTGATGAAGGTGGATCAAGGATTCAACTATTAATCCCTTCTGGTTAAGGGGCCAACAAGGATGGATCATATTAACCACCATCACTAGTTTCATCACATCAGTGGCCCTCAGTCACCTAAATGGGGAACCACCCAAAAATTTTCCACTTAAAAATCTCACTCATGGGCACCAAGGAAAACACGTAGGGCCTGGAATATTTTTGATAATCAATAGTGGAATCATATCCCCAATCATTCATAAAAATCCAATCTCCATATCCCAATGGTATCCATGGATTTGGGTGATATTGCTACACACATGGAGAAATAATTTTGGAATATTACTACATAAATTATGGGTTAGGGACATGCCCTTACCCCCAATCATGAATTCCATTAACATATTTTGATGGAAAAATGAGGTTAAAAGTGGTCTCATATCCCCACACCAATCAAATATATCTTTCTATTTGTATTAAAGATAAGAAATATTGAATCCTACAAGCATGTGAATTTTTTTCTAAAATTTCACTACATTATAGTGACAGTTAAATAAATATTGAAGAACATTCTTGAACTAGTACAAATACATGGATACGAGAATATTCCCATCCATATAGCCTAGGAAACATAACAATATAATCAGTATGAACATGTGGTCTCTCAAGAGAAAACACACATTCTTGATCCCATCCAAGAGGATTGTCATCATATTATAGGGAAATATGATGCAACGTATTGGGATCACATTCAAATTCCAACAGGGCTTACCAAGTTAGTGTGACACATGCCTTGGGAAAAGAAAACATTCTAGTCAAAAAACACAGGTTCAATACATCAATGGAATCAGACTAGGTGTATATTCCAATTCTAATCAGGGGTCACAAAGTGAGAGATAAATGATCCTTGGTATAGGCTCATATCCCTATAGAAAAATACTCGTGTCATTTTATAAAGGAATAAGATAATTCTCATATCCCCGCTACATCCTAGCCTCGCCAACTAATAGAAGAAAATGCCTTGTGAAAGGCCTATATCACTATCAAAAGTGACCCATGGAATATTAAAAAGGAATAGAATTAGGCTCAAATACCTTCTCAAAATGAGTCCCACGCATTGACATCAACACATGCCTTGAGAAAAGATCATATTATTGTCAGTGAGGATTATTGTAATACTCTAATAGATCACAAATGCTAGTATAATACCCCTACTTCAACTAATCAATGAATACACAAATATCATTAAAAGGATATACAGGAGGAGGCTCATAACTATTCTCACATTCCGATGGACCTTTATGAAAATCTGAAAGTGAATGTATTTTTGGACTGGTCTCATATCCCCACTTCATCCAGGGTTGATCATCGTATTCTAAAAACCAACCATAGGAAGGGTCATACATCCTATGATAATATAGAATCGTATTAGCATTATCTCATGTATTTTCAATAGTGGCACAATATAAATGAAGTATTAGTTGTCCATCGACATATTTTTGAAGCTACCATATTTCTTACTCATATCCCTACAAAACCAAAAAACGAATGTCAACATATTCCTTCCCCAAATATGAATAAGGATTATATCCAAATTCATATCAAAGATTTTTTCCATGATTTTGTTCAACACATATATTCAACACATCAAGAGTATATTAAATCTTAAAATAATGTAGAAGAAAATCATTACCCCTTATTCTTCCTCATAGATGTATAGATATGCATCGTATGATACTCTACTCCTACTATCCTCCATTTAAACATCACCATGGTGATATCTCCTCAGAAAATGAAATCATCCCCTTTATTAGAAATTTCTATATATAGAGTTGTTCAAAACTCATACATCATCATATAGGGAGGTTCATGAAACACTAGGGTCAACCATATACTATTCCCTGTCAACCTCTGGTAAACATGTAGCATGACCAGCAGGGAAGCCCAAGAAGAAATTAATGAGGTCTCAACAAGTGGAGGCATGCAAGGATGATAAAGAGGAACTTGACATTTAAATATTAGGATATTTACCTGGAAACCACCTCCCCAACATGTTATAGCCCCTCAAAACTTCTGACTATGAGTTATCAGAAGATCTATATAAGGGGTTAATTCCTTACCAACAACAGAAGATGTGGGAAATTCATCCGGTATTGAAGGATAGAATGATTCCTTATCCAGGTAATGAGGTTCAACATTAGATCATAAATATACATTATTGTTATCTAGAACTGGAAGATATATCGATGATTTTTTGACATTAAACTTGAAAATAACTTCACAATCGTCAACACACATTCCACCATTGCATCACAAATATTTGGAAACTAGTATTTGAATCCTTATTGTATATCTATATCTAATAATGAACATAGTATTTAAAGTTTCACTTCACCACACACCTAGATCAACAAAAATACAAATGTGTGGTATCCATTAATGTGATAGCCTCAGATGAAATCAGGGGACTGGGTAATGTGAAATCCAATTATTCACTAAAATTGATTACCTCCACATTAATGATGTCAATACATCACTAATGGATGTTGAATAATAACAAAATATCTTTCAAGTGGTCCCCTAGAAGAAATGATATGTGACTCAGACACAAAAGATTATGTTATGTTCATCCAAGAATCTTCTCCTAAAGAATGAATCCCATCATAGGTCGTTATTTCACTAAAAACATACATGAGAACAGTTGGGAAATATCAAGTTGGCATTAGTAGTAGCTTTTATTACATCTGTCCAGGATTGAATTCATCCCACTAAGATGAGTGAATTCATGCCACTTCAACCACACATATGATCATCAATCCCTAAGAGGATTCAGGACATATCAGTACACATTTTAAATCACCCCCATCCCACTGGAATAGAATGAATTTTAATATTAATAACCATCACTAGGTTCATCACACTGATATAAGGTCCTAGGTAAATTAGTGGAAACTATAGATCAACACCATCCCATAGGTAGAGAAGAATATATATCGAAATCCACATTCTACGAGTCATCACATCCTAGACCATAATGATCACATTCATAATAGAATGATCAAAAATATCAAATGGTGGCTCTGAATTATCCTCATCCCACAAGGATGGAGGAATTTTAATAATCAACATCATCATCGAGGTATTTTGTTTTCTTCAACATAGAGGGGGATTACCAATGGTCCAAATTCCATTTTTCCTCCCTTTGTAAGAAAAATCACTTCTCTTTAGGTCACATTCATCAAGAACCACTAGAAACTCTTCCAATATCACTTTTCTTAGGTAATGATAAAGGGAACGAATGGTGAAGGCAATAAAAATCATTAGGGGTCATCATCCAAAATTTTCTACTATGTACTAGGGTCCATGAAATTACTTTGATGTTTGTAGTGGAGAATTCCCCTATTTTGTGGATACTAATTGGATAACTATAATTTTTGGATATATAATTTTTAATTTCATCACCATTAATACAATGATATTTGTATCAAGAGTTAAATTCAAGGGGGATACACTATGGTAAATATTCCCCAAGAGGATGGTTATCGTGATACACCAACTAAGGATGAACACCCATTAAAATAGAGGAAGATAAAAAACCTAGAACCATGGAATATAGAGTTTCCAAATTTATGGTGGAACACTAGTAAGAATAAAGGGAAAGTTGTTGTCATATCCTAATAATCACTTAGAATATCTCAAATTCCTTCCGTAGAGAAATTATTTCCACAATATGATAATGAGATACATACTCTCATTCAACTAAATAGGGAGATACAACGGGTAAAAATTATCCCTATTTATCATCTCGAGTATGAGATGAATATTCCTACTCCTATACATTATGATAGATATGATCTACCTAAAATAGAAGCATTTGATTATCAAACCAGTTCTTGGTCTAGGAATCTGGTATACATAAATGAAAAAGATGGATATGATTATGATTTCTATCTACTGCATTGAAAAACTCTCTCCTTCCAGAAAATCATTGAGTCTTAGAATGGATTAAGAATCAGAGGGAGGTGAAAATTGGTAAACTTCATTAAGCTTATCCCACTCCTTATTAGAGGGAGGTGGCTTAGATAGTATTAAATAAAAAACTACTCAATTCCATTAAGTCTCTAGCTTCTTTACTGGAAGCCATGGAGGGGAGATGTTCACCTGTGTAGCCTAAGAAAAAGACATATCACTCATGGGTGGGTAAAAATTTTACCTCACCCAATTTTGGAAATCCCATCTCCAATGCATTTAATATAATGGGAGACCAAGGAAAGAATCCCACACATTGTGTCTCTTGATGTGGTCTGACGATGGACCCTTGAGATTAGTAGGAGGTGACCAAGCTGAGGTTATTTGTACAAAATATGGTATGTAAAGCCTTTTTTTGGTACAATATCCTTCTAGTGGGATCCATTACATGATGGGATAACCTTTTTCATTGATTTATTTATTGTCATAGTTCTACACATCAGAAAATAATAATTTTCATCCTAAAAACTACAAAAATATATGAAAATGCGAGGGTGTCTGAATTAATAGCCAAACAGAATGGCTCAACCTATTCAATCCAAATCCCTCTCTCGTGGAAGAAATTTCTGGATGACTATGTTGAAAATCTCTAGGATGAGTTCCAAACACTAAAAATACAGATGAAATACGCATGATGATTCTGAGAATTTGTAGAGATGGCATAAAATTTAAAATATTCCATTTAACAAACCCAAGAAAAATCTCAGCACATTCCCTCAACATGTGAGAAAGGTAACATCAAGGTATATGCTACCACTATTACCCTAAAACTAGTAAAATAACCCATTAATGTACTTACACATGTCTAGAACCAACAAAATCTTTTATTGAGTCATATTAGAAAACAAATATCCCTTTTCTAAATGAAAAAAGAGATTAGGGTCACTCGTGATATGACGAATAGATGAATAAATTATAAGCCTTCTAAGGAGAGAAAATCCGTAATTATTTCCTATCTATAATAGTAAATAACCAAACCAAGATACTATATAGAAAGAAGCCCATTAAATTCAATCCTAATGATCATACCCACTACTTTCCAATCCATAGAAGGTTGGGTAACTACATCTAAGATTGTTCTATCTTCAATGAAATTTTCCAGAGCATGGTTGATTCTAGATAGGTGATTTTTTTAAAATCCAGTTTGTATATTATTTGTGTAAGAATTTCCAATCAAAATATGAAGGATATTGAAAAAAAATCCATAAATGTGTGGAATAATGTTTGAAAACTAGATAACTTGAGAGATAATAGACCAAGATCATACCACCATGATAGAACATATTCAAAAACCCTTAATGGTACTATCTCCCATGAGGATAAATAAAATATGACTCTCATAGAGGGTGTATAATTATAAACAAACGTAATGAGACTAATGAGGGAAAGTCATATTTTGGTCTTATGAAAATATCTGACATTTACATATTTCTTTCCTATATTGATAGAATAATGGGAACCACCCCACCAAACAAAAACCACATAAGAAAAAGAGATAATAATTGGTTTTGTTAATATAAGACAGTTGCAATACCACTTCTCATATGAGGAATATTCCTCTTATTATTAGTCCCCAAACCGGACTAGGGATCCAAATGCTGAAGGTATAGGAGTGAAGGAAACAACAAAAAACCCATGCATGGCCAGACCCGATATCATGGTAAAATCTCTATATATGACATATATATAGATGAGACCCATGGGAAAGAACTATAGTTATCCTACTAGAGACAACAAGGATTCACATAACTCTCCAGTGGTCCTCTATGCCCAGTCATCCTATATGACCATATAGAAGGGGTGTACATGTATGATCATTCATGAAAAAATATGTAGTCATCATGACCTATTCCCCTAGAAAAAGATTCTCCCTTGACCTATATAGAAGAACCAAATCGGTATACCTATAATTCCTCATATCTTGAACCACATAATATAGAGAAAACCTACCTCATGAAGTGGTGATATTGGGATCAAAAATACGAAATTCTAGAATAGTTATTGATTGTCCCAACCAAACTCTAAATAAAGGACGACCTCCAGATTTAAAATGAACTCATATAGTCAATTATCAGGGCCCTCCAGTTCCCTAAGTATTTTGAAACACAAGTTGTTTTATCAAAGGGTTATCAAGTGGATACTATTAAATGATAATTCATTGTTTCCTTATAATTTATTGAGATGTATAAATAAGTGATTATTCATGGAAACATCAGACACCGATATATTCCAGGAATATGTGATATTATTAAAATATTAAGGATTATGATTGATAATAGTTCTGGGATCTTGCTCATCGCGATTCAAACCCTTAAATATTTGGAATATAGTGAAGGGTACTTATCTCCCACAAATATGACCATTAAATGGTATGTTAAGAGTGATAAAATACCTCCTGGTAAGATAAATCTCAAAGCCCAGTTTCAGGATCACGCATATAAAACTATGTTCATGGTTATCTAACAAGAAACTACACATAACATCCTTCTTTGGTAGACTTTTCATCTTAAACATGCGGTGGTACCTTAAATTGTCCATCAGTGCTTTAAATACCCCATCAATGGGAATGTCATCATACAATATACTGACAACACTCCCTTTGAGTATTATAAATCCACATATGCTAAGGATGGTTTCTATAAGACGGAGGTTAAACAGCCAATGGTAGATGAAAATATACATGTTTCAACCCTTAATTGATTTCCATATCCCCGCTACGATTCCATAGAGAGTTCCTTATAGTGATTGTGGGGTACAAAAATATCTTATTGAGGTAATAGACATAATCCAAGATTTAGAAGTTCCTTATATCCCCAATTAAAATGTAAAATATAATTCGCTCTAGAATCCCTCTATAATGACCTTGGCACTAGGGTATGAAAGTGTCTCTTCCTAGGTCCTCTCTAATCTTAATAGTGAGAGAGATACTCCCGGATTATCTACACTGTATGAACATGACCCCATACACTCATAGGTGAATGAAGAAGATAATGAACTCAATAGTTCCCCTCCCAAATTTGAGGAAGGAATCTCCACCTCTATCGATGTGATTAAGTAGATGAATCTAGAAATGGAAGAATAACTTCATCTTATATTATTTAGTTTATCAATTAATATCTAAGAGAAATATATTAACATTTATTTTCTAAAATAATATTCAATATGTGTTTTCATAGAACTACACAGAAATGATTGGACTAAACCCCAAAATTTCCACACACCATTTATTCTTTCATGATAACCATCATTTCTTCAAGAAATACGATAGGATGATGCAACCCTATTAGGATACTAATTTAGAGTTGTAGATTGTAAAATTGATCAAAGAAAATATTTTCTTTGAATTGAAATACCCAAGACATCTCACAAAAATCATACATATAAATAAACATTATGGGTAGAATAGGGTCATAATTGAATTTAGAGACCACAATCGACATTTTTGAATGAAAAACATAACATTGTTTTTCCTAGAACTCTTTATCAATGAAGCATATATAATACAAGATATTTCTTTTGAGGATTGGAATTCAAGTTACTATATAATAAAAATGGCCCCTAAAGATGAATAATTCACTTCCCTTAAATAAATCTAATAGGTATTATACAATCAAGACATGCCCTTTGGATTAAGTAACTATTGATCTAATAATCAATGTTTCAGGAATAATATATTTAATACCTTCTTGGTAATAATAGTATAATGTTATGTAGACAAATTAGTCATCAAATATCTATCGTGGTGTGATAAATTCACCAATATTTAAGTAGCCTTTGATATGATCTGGTAGCATAGACCAACGATAAATTAACTAAAATGTGAATTCGGGGTAGCTTCATGGAAATTATTGGAATTTTCGTTGCACCGCCATTGAATTGAGGTTAACCTTGAAAATAATAGTGAAATTATATTAATTACACCCCCATGGAATCTAAATGAACTAAGGGGGTTCCAAGGGAACCTCACCTAAATTCTACATTTCATAGCGAACCTCTTTGAAAAGTATATCATTTGTTTCACCTAATGTAGTAGGGATTCTTTTAGTGGCAGGATGATGAATTCGAGGAAGACTTTGAGATAGTAAATCAATACCTATACCAACTTCTTGTCATGATACATATAATGGAGGGAAGTTCAGTCATCTTATATATGGAGTCCATGGAAAGATCACTTAGTTCTCTCCTCGCATTGAAAAATAATTCATGGAAGGAGAGAAGTCTCTAATACTCAGTCGAATGATTTTAAGAACTGAGACATGGTATTTTGATGTCAATATGAAATTCCTATTTCTAATATTTTTAGTAAAAAGCTAATACATTACATACTGCACCGTGAATTCCACCTTGTCTCTTGTATTGAGATTCTCAAGTACATCATGGACCATCAAATGTTGATCAGGTGTTTGGTCCAATAAGTGGTTATTCTAGAATTATCTGACATTTAGTTTATGTCACAGAAGTCAGTAAAATGAGAGTCCCTAACCTATTTTCTTTTCAGTACATCCCACCCTAGAGAGTACACCAGTGGAAACTGAACATCTGGACGAAGAGTTATTTTTTGGCCATGTCACTCCCCAGTCATGGGAGAAATATTTTGATCGTTCCTCTCAATTTAATATCAGTAAAAGGCTTGAAAATTTGATGATCAACCAAGGTATGATATGATTTGAAATTGTTTCTCTATTCAAACATATTATTACCTATCATCACTAGCTTGAAAACTAACCTACAACTGCAGATAGACTACGTTAACATCAAAGTTGTTTTTATAGTGACCTGGCCTTTTATTACACTACAATTACATCATTATAAAGATAAAAAACAATATTATTACACCATGAGGATCCATAGTTTTAGGTTTTTGGGAAAAATATGACAAAACATAACATCTACAACATGAACCATAAATTTATATTTAATCCATTCGTCTCCAGCCTCTTATAGTCCCTTGTAATATCCTTACTACACATATTTACCTGAGGATATACATCAAAAATGGGTCAGATAAACATTCATTTGGAGGGTAGATAAGAAAATTATAAAAATGGGTGAGAAAAATCATAACATAGGAAATGGATCATGAAAATTAGATGAATCATTAATAAAATACTTGAAATGTGGCAATGCATAAAAATTAAGCATCGTGTCTAGTGGTAAACAACCACCCATAGTTATGAACAATTCAGTAATCATGTTCACGAATCATTTCCCTTTTACTCATAGGATCCATCACATTACCCAATGAATTGGAGAGATATATAATTCCGTTCCCACCCTTTACGTTCAAACATTCATATTGCACTATATAATCCAAGAGCACCCATCACATCATAATATTTACATTATCATGAATGCCACATAGAGAATATGTCAAACATGAACATAAAATAGCACATGTAAAGATATGGTTTTCACATAATCATGAATCTTTTTCTAAACATTTGATCCCAAAAATTATGATGGAATATCATTCTTTATATAGAACCATTAATCAAGAATGAAGAGTGAAACAATATTCAAGAAGTAAAAAAGGGTATGTTTATCATAAAGAAGAGTTATTTTGGAAAAAATTGGGTTTTTTCATTAGAAAAATTACAAAAAATGTATATCCTATAAAGGGTAAGATAATTATGAATAAATTTTTTTAAGAATAACACAAACTGAACATGGAGTGAAAGAGGGAGAACCCAAAGAAATAATGTTGGTGTCGAGAATTTACCCTTCCCCTGTATCTGAACACTTTATTCGATTTAATATCTTATATAACCACATTATATTCATCAATTAACAATTATAAAACATTATATACATTAATATAGTTCATTATTGTTTCATTATTTTCATTTATTATCCTTTGGAAGAGTTTGAGTGTTTAAATATGTTGTTTGGCACTATTTGTTTTTATAGTTTTCGTGAACAGTTCACTTGTATTCATGAATGGAAGATCATATAAAACATGGTTAAATATACAGAATTTTAATTATAATTTATCTATGATGTTATATAACATGAAATGATCTTATAAATAATTTTTTTATATACCACGATAATGAATAATTTGATATGAATTTAATGATGATCGTTCGGGTTAATTCAATCAATTTCTCGACCAAAACAAACTTGTATTGTTTAATAATTAATTAATATATAAATAATTTTGTTACAAAAAATTATAAAGGATATCATGAATGTAAAATAATCTATTTCGACCATAAAATTATTTTTATGACCATATATGATGGCGGTAAATGAAAAAGAAACCATGTCGTCATTGAAGGTGATAAATTAACACCTCACAAACAACAATTTCTTTTCAAAAATAAAATGAATAGGAGAAGGGGGTTGGATGATATATTATCCCATTAGTATCATAAAATTCCAGTATATGTGAAATAATACAGGTTAAATACTTTTTGGATGAGTATAGGTGGGAAGATATTAAGAAAATAATTTGAAATAGAAAGGAAATTAATGGTAAAGAGAGAGGGGGAATTCCCTCTTGAATCCTCCTCTTGAGACCCTCCTTAAAAAACCTAGAAATAGTATTTTGATGAGACAATAATCTCATTTATGTGAGGTAGGGTCTAGGGAAGCTGGTTGGGTAGATTTTAGAAAAGGATTAAATCATGAGAGGTGTGAGGAAATGAGGGTGTGAAGGGTGGTATTTATAGTGGAGGTAGAAGGGTTTTCTTAATATTTTAATCATTATTTTATCAATTTTCACTATGATAAGAAATAGTGAGGATTTCATGACCAAGAATATTAAATAGGGATTTTGAATTCTAGATTTTGGTGCTTACATTACTTGTGATGTCATGAATAGTGTATAGAAACTTTAATTTATTTATATAGAAAATTAATGTATTTCACGAGTCACCAAAAATTCATGTATTTCAGAAAAATCCCAAAAATTCACCCTAACAATTTTTCAAATTGTAGAATCTAAATATATAGTTAATTTTTCGAAAATAATTTTATAAATGTGATTAATATAATTCTTTAATTAAAATCATAATTTAGATAAAAAAATATTGTTTTTAAAATCAAAACTTATTTTAAGATGCTTTCAAAAATTACATAAGGTCTTATAAAATTTCCAAAATACAAAAAGACATAGAGTTTTTAATTTATGAAAACATTTTAGGAAAATAAATTTTCTTTATAATTAATTATTTATTTATGACTTACAAAAATACCAATACTTTTACTATGGTGAAATTATAACTTCTAAAATGCATAAATTTTTATTTAATCCTTCATGGGTAAAGATATTATTATTTTGGATTATTTATGAATCATAAGGGTCGTATTACTATTCATAACGGTTGTTACTATTCATATTTGTAGGTTACTATGCAAAAAAAATTATGTTTATCATATAGAACCCCAAACATCTTACTGATCGCAACCGTGTATGTTAGATTTTTTAAATACAAAATATAGAAGTGGAAAAGTATTTTTAATGGCCACAGTGTGTTTAGTATCATGATATGTCATTGTGCTTATAAATATTATTATAATATAAGGGATACTTATAAGAAGTTAATTCCATTTATAAAACATTGGGTTGTTACATTCTTCACCCCTTTGGAAATTTCGCCTTTGAAATGTCAAATAAAGCAAACAGGTGAGGGTACTTCTCCTATATCTTTTCTTATAGTTCCAAAGTTGCTTCTTAAAACTTAGGGTTTTTCCACAACACATTGACAAGGTGGGTTCTCTTGTTGCATAGAACCTTATATCTCTAGACCATAATCTTCACTAGACTCCCTTCATTAGTGATATCATCTTCCAGCTGTACCACCTCGGAGTTCAGTACAAGATTGGGATCTTGTATGTACTTCCTAATGACTTATATGTGAAACACATCATGAACCTATTGCTTATTCAGTGGAATTAAAAGATGGCTTGTCACAGATCCTATATAGTCAAGGATCTCAATGAGCCCAATGCACCTTGGTCTTATCTTTCCTTTCTTTCCAAACTATATGACTCTTTTCCATGTTGATATTCAAAGGGATACATTATCTCCAACGCCGAACTCCAATTCCCTTCAACAGTTGTCAGTATAACTCTTTTTATGATTATAATTAGCTTTTATATGTTTCTAGATGACTTGAACCTTCTCTATAATCTCTTGTACAAGATTAGGCCCACTTATTTTTCTTTCTCAAACTTCATCCGAACAGGTGAGAGTTCTACATCTCTTTCCATATAGAGCATAATATGGATCCAGCTGAATACTGGAGTGGAAGCTATCATTGTATGAGAACTCAACTAACGGGATATTATGATCCCATCCACCATTGAATTTTAAATATTAGGATCTTATAATATCTCCAAGATTCATATAGTCCTTTCAAATTTCCATCAGTTGGGGGTGATAGGTTCTGATGAAACTTATTTCATCACTCAAAGGATATTGAAGAATCATCTAGAATTTAGATGTGAACCCTGGATCACAATCAAAGAACCTCAAGATTGGAACACGATGTTGTCTCACCAGATCCTTCACATATATATTGGCAAGTTGTTCAAGTGATAGATCTTTCCTAATAGTGATGAAATGGGCTGTCATGGTGAGTTGGTAAACCACAACCTATATCATATTATTTCCCAACGACATCATTATGATACCCATGAAAAAGTCTATAGTGAAATTCTCCCACTTCTACATGGGAATAGGTAATGGTTGCATCATCATATATGAATTATGTCACTCTAATTTAACTTGATTACATACTAATCACCTTGAGATGTATTCCAAAAATCTCCTTCTTTGTTTTATCCAACCATAAGTGTTCATGGAGATATCGGTACCTCATGCTGCTACCAGGATTGATAGAGAATGTTGAGTTTTGTGCATTTTTTAATTACTCCATCTTTATCCTGTGTGATGAAGGCACACAATTCCACGTTCCAAACTGAATCAGACCATCATCGTCGATATGGAACTCTTGCTGCATCCCTTATTTTACAGTAATCACTTTCTTTTGTAACTCAATATCACCCATCTGTGCCTCATTAACCATTTCTTTTGATTTTTGGCTGTGAAATCATTTGGGAAAGGTAGGATGTATCCCCTGCCATTATTATTTCCAAATCCATACATCACATATCCAAGAAGAGATGATCGTTATCAATTTATAACATCAATAGAGTAGTAGGTTCTTTTTTTGTAGAGCATCAACTACATTTTTATCCTTTCTAGGACGATCGTGAATAGAGTACTCATAGTCTTTAATTAGCTCTAACAATCTCTTTTGACGTATGTTGAGATACATTTGTGTGAATATATACATTAGGATATTTTGATTGGTATATATGTTAAATTTCTCACTATAAAGGTACTGCCACCAAATTCTCAAAGAAAAAATCACAGCATCCAACTTTAGACCATGATTTATGTAGTTCTTCTCAGGGATATTCAACTATAGTGAGGCGTACACTATCACATTATCATTTTTCTTGAGTGCACAACCAATGGTTCTCTTTTATGGATTATTATATATCACAAAACATTCTCCACTTTTTGGTAATGTGAGTATAGGTTTAGTGATCAGCCTTCTCTTTAGCTTCTTAAAGCTTTCCTCACATTCCTCTATCCATACAATCATTACCCCTTTCCTTGTTTATTTAGTCAGTAGGATTGACAATAATTGGAAATTTCTCAAAAAATTTCGATAGTACCCAGCTAATCCAATATAACTATGGATTTCTATGACACTATAGTGCCTCGTCTATTCCTCAATCACCTTTGTTTTTAAGGGTCCATAGACATTCCATCTCATATGATCACATGTCCTAATATCATGACTTGATTCATCCAAAAGTCACACTTTATGAACATGGAGTACCACATTTTCTTTCTCAATGTCGCCAACAAAAGTCTTATATGTTCTTAATCGTCCTCATTTCCATTAGAGTATATGAAAATATCATTGAAAAACACTAAAAAAAATTTTTCATGGTAATTTATAAAGACTATATTCATCAAATCCCTGAAGAATGTAGGGGCATTATTAAGTCTGATGGGAATCACCTAAAACTCATAGTACCCATACCTAGTACGGAATGCATTCATTGGAATATCATTCTTCTTCAGCTTATGTTGATGATATCCAGAATGAAGATCCACCTTTTATAAGTATTGAGATCCTTTTTACTGGTTGAACAAATCATTAATCCTTAGAAGAGGATACTTTATATTTTTGGTGATCTATTTGAGTTCTTGATAATCAATACATAGCCCCATTATTCCATCCATTTCTTTACAAAGAGAACTGGTCCACCCCAAGGTGATACAGTAAGGATTATGAACCATTTTTCTAAATGCTCTTGTAGCTTCTTCTTTAACTCCTCCAGTTAGATAGGATCCATCCTATAGGGACACTTCGAGATATGAGTAGATCTAGGTACGACATCTATTGATAACTCTACCTCATGGTCTAGGGGAAGCCCATGTATTTATTCGGGAAATACATCACCATATTCCCTCATGATGGTCATTTCCGCAAGGTTGGAACTTTTCTTTTACTAAAACATTTGGGCGTGGTATGATTCCTAATAGGGAATCAACACCCACACCATTCAAGGATTTTCATAGTATATTCATGATATTCCTTGCATTTGTAGGGGATCATGGTATAGTTAATAATATTAAAAGATATTTATTTTTCAAGACAATTGATTTTTGATATATATAACGAGACCCAATCCATTCCTATTAAAGAATTGAATTCTGACCCAAAAGTATCACTAGATTCACTAGAATAATCTTCCAACATACTACAATTGGGTAGGATTGAAACACTTTGGTTACAAGGATTCAACCAAGGATGTTTTTACAAATATCTATATTTCAGGGTTTTGGGGGGTTGATTCTAGAGTTCAAAAAAACTTGAATGATATAAAGGAATGCATAGAACCATAATCAAATATTAATTTTTCCATTATTAAGTGAATATGATTTTACCATGTACAAATTCATTATCTTTATACACATTCATAGTAGTAATGGCATAAGCCTTCACTTGTTCCTTTAGCTTTGGTGGTTGTTGACGCTGATTATAGGTTACAAAGTGGTTCTTGAATCTCTAATCCCAAGTCCAACTATAAATATTGTGGAATAATTAATCCTATTAATACAAGTCAAACCTACATAGGGATAATTCTATTCAAGAACAATGTGTGGCTTTATTCATGTTACCATAGGATACATAGTGATGCTCGAATATCTAATTATTGAGTCCATCCATAATAAAAAATGACCCTCCTCCATGTTAGTTGGTTAAAAAAACACATTAGAAATTCATTAATGAACTATGTGTGGATTGATAACATTCATCATAAAATATATAGTAATTCCTAGACCTCCAATTCTAGGTCTAGTTTCAATAATCAATGGGAACAATATCAGTCTCTACATATTGGTCAAACCAATTTAGAAGATTTTCTGGTCAACAACTATATATGAATAAATTCATGTTATCATACGATACATAATTATGACCATATACCTAATCATAGATTCATATGAAACATATAAATTATAAAAATTCACCCCAAACTATATATTTTTTGTACCTTTGTTGTGAATTTCCATGTCACATGATTTGAAACAACATGAAAATAGGTCTTCACAATGAGCAGGACATAAAATCATCAGAAAACTATTTTAATAGATGAATGAATAATAAAATATCATTTTTCATATATAGGTGTCAGATCTATATATGTTTTTCTCCCACATAAGATAAATATGTGCACGAAGGGCCCTATCATATGGATATCCCCCAATAATTCTATGCATGGATAAAAGATTCTCCCTCCATATGAATTCCCTGACTAGTGAAACGTGTCCCCAATGACATATTGGATAATTTTCACATCAGTTACCAAATTTTTACTATATGATGTTAATGTATATGGAATGTTGGAAAACCTCACAGTAGGATATTATAATGAAAGGAAAACTACTCGTTCACTTGAAATTAAAACAACAGGACAAATAATTCCTCACTACATGATGTTAAAATGTGAAATAAATCACTCAATATCATTACATGGAAAAGGATCATAAGATCATGAAACTCATTAACCAGTATAGATATTGATTTAATTATATTTTTTTCTCTCAATCCATAAATCACAATCACATCTTGAGAACCTATGGTTTTTAAAAACCATCCATGGTCCTTGGAAAATTATACCTTTCTTCAAGAGACCATTTTTTTAAATATGAATTTTTTCATATTCCTCCAATATATGTGCTCCCAACCATCAACCAATGGTTTCATTACCTTGAAATAATGTCTTCCTAATTATTGTGGGCCCAAAGCTCAGCACGAGAAAATGAATCCCATTATGGTGTTTTGGGCCCTCCCTTGTATGATTGTTCCATATCATAACTAATGGTCACAAAAACTACATCCATGTTTTACAATATATTTCACCACCTACTAAAAAGATTTTTGAGTTCTCTAAACCTTGGATATTCTAGTAAGGCTATTTTCCAATATTCCCCTCATCATAGGTCCATGTACCTCATGACCATAAATTGAATGCACTTTTTTCAAAGAAATACAAACATAAAATTTATTCTTTGATCTTCCAAAGTGCATGAAATTAATATTCTTGATAAATGGGAACCAAACATATCATGTTGGAAACCCACATAAGAAGTATGAGTAAAAGTCAAGTCTTCAGCCACTAAATTCATTTTCTACAATGTTTAGTAAAAGATTTGAATAATAATCAAATAAGGTTAATGTTCATAGGACACACATTATGGCCCTAGTAAAAGGAAAGTTATTCTTATTAGATGCTCAAGCCCTGGAAGAAATTAACGTAATAATTTTTCACATATGCCTACAATGATACCATAGTCACTAGATGGAAACAAAAAATTAATGGTTCTCAAACCCATTATGAATATTACATTCCCATTAATAACACATCATGAATTGATCCACCGGGGTTTCCAAAAACCATTCATGGACATTGGAAGAGAATACTTAGGTTCATGAGGCCCTTTATTTGACTATTCATATATGTCTATTGCTCCCAATTATGAGCTCTCATCCATCATCCAAATGCATTATTACCTTTCAGATGGGATTTCCAATCATTTTGAGCCCTAACATCACCATTATTGAATGAATCACATAAGGGTATTTTGGGTCATCCCAGCATGATTTTCCTGAATCATCCTCATGACCCTTTTAGATGGTACCCTAATTTACAATCCCTATAATGATAATATTCACGGGGATTCGACATCCTCAGAGTTATGTCACTATATCTTGTAGACATTATCAAATAAGTAAGGTGATTGTCCATTCCTAATCCTTTTGATGTCCCACACCCCATGACTAAATATCATAATATTTAGGGCCTAAGCTTAAAAACAAAGAGCTAAACATCCATAGGGTTCTAGATCCCTTCCATGATTGATTTCACTCCACTTACTACATCATTTTATTGATGTTTGATTCTTAAAAATAACTTTTAGCATTTGTAAAAGGTTGTAGATAGCTTTGTTTTACCATACTGTTGATAGATAAGGGCATTGAGTTACCACCAAGAGGTATCCCCCAATTGTTTGAATGGAACTCTGATCCTAGTGAACCTTGGAAACACTACATCTTAAATAAGAACCTTAGGTTGTTATGGGTCATACTCAATATATATACTTCATTTTATATTATTAGATTTAAACTATTGGGTTATGTATTAATCAACTCATATTCCCACAATCTAGGTGGACTCGTCTTCCTGGTCCTTTTTCCATCCCCTTGTACCATCTCAACAATCTTTTACGGCCCTTAGAAAACAGTGGGGACACTAATTTTTTTATCTTTCTATAAATGAATAAGGGACTTTACCTACCAACCAATTGAGCCTCTTAATTTTACTAAATGAGCTCCAATCCTCACGATCCTTGGTAACACCCTGTCAAAACTCAACACCTTAGCATGTTTTGGGTTATTATTCTCATGTTTTCCCAATTCCATTTTCATCATTCAAATCATGAAAGAAATAATTTAAACTGTACGACATTTTATGTCCTAGTATCAATAATTTAAACTATATAGAATTTTCTCATGTTTAAAACATAACATTAAACTTAAAAATAAATTTATTTACCACATGAGAATAAACTACACAGGAGGTTTCCTCCCTGTATGACACTAAACTACATAGAATATGCCCATACCACATGATGTTAAACCTCACAATAGTTCTCTTTAATGTATGATTCCAATTGTATAGAATATTTTCTTACCATATAATGTATAATTGTGTGGTAGATTTCCTTACCATATGACACTAATATGCAATGATAATATCACCTTGTAAATGGTATATTACCAAAAGAATAAAGTTAAAATGGAAAGTATCTAAACTACAAGAAATATAAGGTTAGATAAGGATGAAGTTACTCTCTATGAAAAAAATATTCTAGGTTGTGAGACCCAAAACAATCTCACTAAAAAGGATACAATTCGTTCCAGGTTAAAACCCCAAAAAGGGAATCCTGTGAAAAATTCAATTCTCTCTTCAATTGAAATGTACATTTCATATTCCCTGAAATATTCCGCACACAGAAATGTAAAAGGCCCAAAACATTTTTATCTAATAATAAATAAGAGGTAATCCTAAGAAAAAGCACAACCTATTCCCAATAAGCCTTCCCATATATGAATTTTTTACAAAAAAATAGTCATCATAAATGGGGAGATATATATCCTGTAGGAATAATAATTTTATCTTTATAGAAACAAATATTCAACCACAAATTCCATTAAATTTATAAAAATATAGAGAATAATTCTTCCAGGACTTATATTCTACCAAAATTATCCTTTGGTGAATCAGGTGATTCCAAGACAACTAGACCAGATGCATCAATGTGAAATCTCGTGTTGGTATTAATTCATGATAATTTCTAGAGAATAATACTTTCTGGTTTAAAAATTCTAGTCTTGGGGTTTGGTTTTAAATTTTATTATTAAAAGGATGAGTATCACTGATTTATTCCATGTTTGGTCTATAAAATTTCATGTACATCATGAATAAAATAAAATTGGAAAATGAAATATAATTCATAGAATTTTGTTTCAATTATATGATGTCAAAGAAATCACCCCAATAATGATCCTCTATGAGGATTCCATCGAAAAAAACAATTGTGATCAGAAAATTATAAGTGTTGATCGGTTGAATTTCCCATGATGGTGAGAGTCTGACGAGAACTATTGATTGAATTCGAAAGCAATTACCACCACACTTCTTCTTGCACTACTCGAGGATAAAGGGTCTAGAAGGGACACTACTTGTATATTTTATAATTAGTTGTTAATGCGGATAATTATGATGAAATATTATACTTTGTGTGAGCTATGATCTCCTCATGTCTCGCCATCTGTGTGGTAAAGGATTCAATTTGGGGATGCAACTCAGATATTATCTAGTGAATCTATTTTAACACCTTTGAAGATTTCCTCATTAGTTCTCCTGGGGGAATCTAATAACTAAAATAGAAAACTTTATTTTTTCGTATTATCCAAGTGTTGTCAATTTATTAAAATTTTTCACATGGTGTTATATAATGGTTGGAAGTCAGTGTCGCCTGACCCTAAAATGTGAAAGAGTCAACACAAGTGATCTTATTAGTCATGAAAGCATTATAGGGGTGTCTCATTTATAATTGTGTTAATTTTCTACCAGATTATCCTTCTCAATGTCTAATCCTCTACAACTACTAGAGTAGGTAAACTAGAAGGGGGGAAATTTTTTGATCAGATAAAAAGTAAATAAGATGTTTCATAAACTATTTTGTAAAATAATGTTGCATCTTATTTTTGTATGATAGGTTAATATTACTCAAAACATTTATCCACTAATGGGGTGTTCATATCTTAGGTGAGTATTATTCCTTGAAGTCTCAATTGAGTCTTTAATCCACTCCATCATTTTTAAAAAAAGGGGGTCGGTAAAGAATATGGTTTTTGTACCAAATGAACTAGCCAATCTAGCACACCAATTGAGGTAGGATTAAACCAATTCTCAGGAATAATAATATTATATGGAGTAATAAGTCTGGGTAAAAGGATGGTTAATCTAAAAAATTTGTGTCTTTGCTCAAAATAATAACCAAAATTTTTAGATGATCTAAAGATGTCATTTTCCAAGCATGCCATCAGAAGGGAGGGAAGAAACCCATTGAATAATAATGATATTTTTGAAAAATAGAAATGGTTATATGGATTTAAAATAATATTATCATCAATATAATCTTTTAGAACCCCTACCTAAAGGATGATTTTATATGAACGTTCATTGAATGAACATCATTCATTATGAAAAATTGGCTTTTTTGTGTCATATATGGAATAAAGATGAAGTGATCATACCATTTTATCAGGTTAGTGACCTCATGAAGGCATTCCTTCTTTACCACATCCCAAGAAATGTTTCTCATCATGGAGAATAATAAGGAACCACAATTACTAGGAGTGTTGTAGTATTTGTAATAGGGGAAATGCTCTTACATACATGTGAATAAGAATTGGAAAGGGAAGCGAAGCCTACTGTTGAAGTTTCATTTTTGGAAATTGTCCAAGATCTGGTAAAGGGATTCAAGAGTTGGTAAAATTATATTAAAATATATCTCTTAGGATAATTGAGCTTCCATCACCAACATGCCAACTCAGATTCCAAGTCATGCATCCCCATATAAAAATCCCACCTTTAAATAACATGTCAATCAAAACCACCAACCTATGTATTGTGGTTATTGATATTTTCACCCAATATCTTCCTGTGGTATATTATTCATCTCCATGGATTTCTCTTTTTGAGGTATTTTTTGTGAATCTATTAGTAAGGAAACTAGTAAGGGTTTATAGTACTCGGCCGAACTCTTCTACGATATAGAAAGATGTTGATCCATTTCCTTAATGAGTTGAGTGAGGGAATATTGAGTTCCTTATTTAGTTTACACTTCACAATATTAGGTATGTACTATTATAAAATAAGTGTTTGTTCAGGGTCATCCCGGACATCCACGGTAGGAAGGAACTCATCATAGATCTCCCTAATGGGGTATATCCCACCCAATTAGAATATATCCCACAGGATGGTTCCTTATTTTCCATGGGATAATTGAAATGTACTGGTTCTAAAGAACCAAATAATAATAAATAAATTAAGTATATCCAACTGATGAATGATTATGTACTTGGAAATCCATACTGCCTCATAAAGGGGAATAGTGTGTCACTGATCGGTAATTTTTGAGCTGCTCTATCTAACACAAAATGGAAATGCCCACCAATCAAAAAAAAATACACAGGAGCATAGGGACTATTTCAAGATACAGTCTCTTCTCAAAAAAGTTATTGGATAAGAAAAAAACTCATCAATTGACATTATCAAATGGGATAGTGGATAGAATCTGAACCATCTGGATGTTGATAATATTCCCCTAACACGTAAGACGACCCATGAGATTGTTCCAAGACCAAATGACTCGCCTTAAAAATCTTATCATGAACATACTCATTGGAATATTATTACCAACATGAATGTATAATGTTATTAGCTGAGGGAATGGAACCTCATCCAATATCTTGAATCCATATAGGGTATTCTTGTTTTGCAAGGGGTTACTATAGAGTTTAGACAGTAGAAGCCTCCTTGGAACTTTATTGTTGGAATAAAGAAGATACTGAGAATCAACATAATGTTTTCATAAAATCTTTTCCCCCTTTTTAGCTACACTAGGTGATGAATGGTATTTAGAAGAGATATATATGAAATAGGAAACACATGTCATAAGAGAGAATAGTACTATCAAAAGAGATTCATATATTTAGTAGCATCATAAAAATCACATGAACTGTGAAGGGGTTAATGATTGCATGAATTGATATAGGTTTTGAAAACCACATAATCCAGGCTAGACTTGTGAATCTAATAAAGTGTAACGATTCTTGATATCATGAAATCTGATATGTGGCTCGTGATTATGTGACCCTAATATTGTTATGATAAATGTAAGAACCTGGTTTTTCTTTTGAGGTATGTTTTTTATTTTTTCTGGAGTTTTTGAGAAAGGAAGAGTTTCTAGAAATTTTTGAAGTACACGATGTGTACTTTATGAGTACACACTGTGTAATTTGTTGTCACAAGAGTCCATGTGCTGGACTTGTTCTTCCACACACACAGTAATGTGGGGTGACAGGGAGGCTGCTTAAAGCGAAGTATGGAAAGGGCGAGTACACATCGTGTACTCCAAAAGTACAAGCTATGAAGTTTATTTTTTTCATTAAACGCACCAGGGTCACGTCTGACGAGATGAAAACAATCCTTCTAGCTTTCATTTGTATGAGATCAATGAGCATCCGTGGACATTCGACGAGCCCTCAATCCTCTGTCAATCCTCCGATTCGAGCACAGTTGATTGCATAAGAATTACATCGATGAGTTCTCTATTCTACTTGAGCCTTGTTTTCCAATTTCTATTCTTTCTCATGTTATTTTGGATTGATCGTTTTGGACATTTTATTAGATCTATGACGTTCAAAGGAGATTCGGGCTTTGTGGTTCAAGCATATTGATCACCCAACCCAAGATAGGTGGTTTGTGCTTTTCTGTTCGAAGCCTTTGAGTATTATGTTCATATTCCACCAATACCCTTTAACGGGGTATTGTGTGTTTACCGTTTTACCCCTATTGTTTTCCTGCCATTCTTGTATGCCTATTTAGAGGTAATTTGGATATGATTTGGGTTGATTTCTATGCCTTGGATGTTCTTCTCATGCCTTGTTCTGTTTACAACTGTTTGGTCCTGTTTATCCTATTGATCATTTACCTATTTTCCATGCTTTGTGGTCATAGGATGGAGTGTTGTTTTTCTGACATGCGTGAGACATTTTAGACTGGTTACCCAAGTAGTTTTGTTGGTTTAATTTGTCCTTATAGCATTACTATGCATTGAATTACATGGGGTCGTGAGAACCTGGTGTTATAGGCTTAAAGAGGATCGACCGAGGGAGCTTCCTCACAGAGTCTTTTGACATTATATACTATAAGAGGATAAACCGAGTGAGCTTCCTCAGAGAGTCTTTGAGATTTATACACAATAAGTAGATAGGCCAAGTGAGCTTCCTTAGAGAGTCTTTGTTTTACTTTAATTACCTTGAACCACTCTAGGATATAAGAGGAATTGACCGGGTGAGCTTCCTCAGAGAGTCTGTGAACGACCTGGGGCTATAAAAAGAATTGACCGAGTGAGATTCCTCAGAGAGCCTTTTGACTAGGGGGGGTATAGGGGGAATTGACCTTGTGTGCTTCATCAGAGATTCCCTGAATAACTTAGATTATAAGGGGAATTGATTGAGTGAGATTCCTCAGAAAGTCATATAATTTTCATATGACCAAACCAGAGGGGTTAGGCTGAGTGTACTGCCCAGAGGGTTCTTACTACTTGTTAGGTAGGATCTGAGGGGATGGATGTGAGTACTTCTAATAGGGTTAATTGTTTTTGTATAGCTACATGTTAGCTATTTCTTGATATTGGAAAATGGATTGTTTATTGCTATGTATTTTCTTGTTTACTGCTTCCTGTAATTTTACCAGCCACATATTCAATGACTATTATGCATTGATCTTCGGGTGGTTTCCTATTGGGATTTTGTCTCAAACCCTGTTTGGGCCATGCTTTTGGTCCCAAACATATTATATTGTTGCAGGTATAGATAAGGGGAAGCTCCCTTCCACATCAGGTACTTGACTTGCTATGTAGCTGAAGAGCATCGGGCCAAGACTAGGCTTGCAAAGATGAGGAGTTCATTATCTGTTTCTTTTGTACTTTGGTTTAGTAAAATCTGTATTCAGCATTGTGATTTGTTTGGTTGTTTTCATAGAAATTTTTTTCATGAATCTTTTATATATGTGCTCCATTTGATTACACTTTTAGTCCTCATTTGTTTACTATTGTATGGATGTTTAATTCTTCCACTATTTCTTTTGTAAATATTCTGTTGTGTACTCTACCAATCAGGGCATAAATTCCCCACTGTCACATCCAAGGCCCTCGATTCTAGTAGGAAGCCTCCAGCATTTGGTGATATGCACTTGAGACGATGTGACAAATGGGTACGGGGCTCCTTTTGGTGGCTTCTGAAACCAGGACGTTACAAAGTGGTATATGAGGATGCTCTTTTCTCTTGAATTACTATTTGGAGCCTATAGTCAGGGATATGACGGAATAGGTACTTTGTAATAAGCTGTTCCTGGTAATAGCTAACATGTGTACACAGAAAATCCATACTAACTCGTTTATTACAATTTTACTGGTTTGCAATTTTATAGTTGATTTGATTTCATCGTTGGGTGATTCATTTGTCTTCTGCTATTACTGTTGCTATTATTGAGGTTCTATTTCTATCGCAATCAGATGAGATGAGGGTATTCCATCTCATGTATCATATTGGAACTTGATGGAAATCACATGTCATGCATTTTTTCCATTCTATTTAGGGTGAATTAGCGATTGCATATTGTTGTGATAGATGTTGTGTAGAATATGCATGCTGCTGTGATATATTCTTGATAGAATACCTACTCTCAATAGGTATTACTATATGTATCATCTTGTTTGAATGAATGCCAAATTTTAACTCTTGAGTTGTTATGGGCCCTCATGAATTGGAACTTGGTGGATCATTGACTTGTTTCCCCTATATATGACATGTATAAGATTCCAGGCCTTGATTCGTGAGGTGTAGGGGCCCTCACGGATCAAAATTTGGCACCTTAACGCTTGTTTTTAGTTTTTTCTAGGCTCTAGAGCAGTTTCTGAGGCTACGGTATAAAAAAACTCAGAATACACGGCGTGTACTTTATGAATACATGCCGTGTAGTTTTTAACCAAGTAACGGACTATGTGGGTAGGGACATGAGTTTGTGAAAAAAATCTTGCAGGAACATGCCATGCATGGTACGTACACGCTATGTTGTAGTGACCATGTGTCTACCCGTGTGACTAACGACATAGATGGATGAAACTTCGACTATATATTTCGTTTCCCAATTTAACATGGCGTGTAGTGTAACCTAGGTACCCGACCATGTCTCGAACAACACGGGACATGGAAATCCTTCATGTACATGTCATGTACACGTGGAGCACGCTGTGTATAGTGAACCATGTAGCCAGCTGTGTAACGAACAACATGGGTCAGTGTTATCCTTTCTTAGTACACACCGAGTTTGTTTAGAACATGTCGTGTAGAGTAACCTAGGTACCCAGGCTGTGTCACAAAAAACACGGGCCTATAAATCTTTTCTGGTACACGATGTGTCCTTCATGAACACATCGTGTAGTCTAGGATTAAGAGGACTGTGTGGGTTAGCTGTGTAATGAGACTCGGACAAGAGAATATCAAGTACATGCCATGTGTGAGGACAAAACGTCGTGTGGTTGGGGTGTTACATGACTAGTTGTGGAAGAAGTACACACCCATGTGAATGGCTTAAAATAACATGTTTTCTAGTGTTTATACACGCCGTGTAGTCATATTTTTTAAAACAAGAATGTTTATTTCTCTAGATCGCTTCATGTACTCTTATCTTTTCAGACCATGATAATCATGAACTAAGGTGTGCATTTGAACTTTAAGAATTATTCCACCAAGATGTCCTATAGTTTTACAGCAGTTTCCAGACTATGATCAGACACCAGATATGGCTGAACAAGGACCTCCTACAGATGCTCCTACTGTGCCAGCCTTGGCACCAGTAGTAATACAAATTGAAGGTGCGGACACATAGTTCAGTGAAGGATTTTTGGGGATGATGCAGACCTTCCAGGGAGCGCTGCTTTCTACCCCGTCAATAGAAAAGTTGACACATGATTTCTAGCAGCAACATCCTCCCATTTTCCCAGGGGATGGAGGAACCCAGGATGCAGAATCATGGTTAGATGACACATTGACAATCTTCGTGCATCTAGAGATACCTCTAGAGAAGAGGGTGAATCTCGCTACCTATATGCTCAGAGACTCCTCCAAGATGTTACAGGAGGTGATATCATAGTTAGTATGCCAGCAGAGTATGACTTGGGATGAGTTTTGGTTCATCTTCTATGATTTCTTCTACTCGAAGACCTTGAGGGCCAATCAAGCCCTAGATTTTTTGAGTCTGGAGCAGGGTACACTTTCTGTTATGGAGTACTCGTCTCTCTTTATTGATCTGCAGCGTTTCAGGCATATTCTAGGAGGCGATGAATTGTTCCTTGCATGGAAGATCAAGGATGATTTGAGGCATGACATCCGGTCACAGGTGAACATCATCAGGTTGAATTTGATATCTTCCATCATCAAACAAGCGCTGATCACTGAGCGTAATCTGAGGGATTCTGGACCAGTGAGCTAGGGTGGATCGACATCAAGAAGTAGTGTTCCTCCTACGAATAGCAGGAAGCACTGTAGGGAGTCTGCTCGAGGAGATCATAATAGGCAGAACATGTCTTCAGGAATCCAGTTAGAATGCTACCAATGAGTGAGGAGTGAGCATACTAGGCCTTAGTTCCAGATAGACCCGATGGAGTGCCGATCTTGCTGCCAGATGGTCCATCTTCAACATTTCTGGCAGACCTTCTCACCTATAGCTGGTGGCAGGGCTTCTTCTATGACCCCATGTCCAGAAGAAGCCTCGCCAGTTTCACACCAGTCTGGGAATTGGAGTTATTCTAGCCATTTGGGTTGAGGTCGAGGTCGCGGCCGTGGTGGTCAATCCCCAAGCTACCAGCAATAGCATAGTGGATTAGCTCAGAATGGTCAGGCAGGGTCACAGGGCCATGGAGCAGGCCAAACCATTTCAGTGGAGTAGACCAATCAAGAACAGGATCTAGACCCCTCTATAGATCGATGTACAATCTTAGTATCCTTAGTTTTATCTTTAGCTCTTTTCCATACATGGGATTCTCTTAGATTTATATATGTCTCTATTGTGGAGAGTCTTGGTCTCTGCATCATTTCTTATGCCAAAATCTTGACATTAGAAACACCGTTGGGGACTACGATAGCTACTGTATGTCAGTTCAAGGAGTTCCCTCTCGATATTGGCGGGTGTCACTTTATATGTGACCTGTATGTCTTAGAGATGACAGTTTATGATGTCATTCTCAGGATGGACTGGTTAGTTCCCTTCCAGGTAGTTGTTGATAGCTATCTCCACATGGTGAGTTTTATATCACAAGAGGGTGAATATTTTCTTCACAAGGGAGAGTGGGATGTCCAGGAAAATAGAGAAGGACCCATGCATCATGGTCTAGGAGGAGTTACATCCCAGATTTCTAGTCTTTATCTGTATGACCAATGGACTTCATAGATGGACTTTCCCCCAGTGGTGGATCGTTTAGGGGACGTCTTTCCAGAGGACATTTTAGGGTTTCCTTCATAGCGTGAGGTAGACTTTTATATTGAGATTATGCCAGGAGGGTCATCGGTGTCCATTCCTCCTTATCGGATTGCTACACCTGAGTTTCAGGATCTCAAGAAGCATTTGGAGGAGCTGTTAGGAAAGGGATTCATCCGACCCAATACTTCTCCTTAGGGTTCACCTGTCATGTTTGTGAAGAAGGTAGATGGTACCCTTGGTCATTGTGTGGATTATCGGAAGCTGAACCAGTTAACAGTCAAGAACTGATATCACTTACCAAGGATTGATGATCTATTCAATCTACTTCAAGGAGCATAGGTATTCTCTAAGATCATCATGAGGTCCGGTTATCATCGGTAGCATGTTATACCATCTAATATACGTCTCACGACCTTCCGAAGTATGTGTTGTCTATACGAGTATATATTTATGTCATTCGGTCTCACGAATGCACCTGCAGTTTTCAGTGAACTGATGAACTGGGTGATCTATCCACACTTGGATTCCTTCGTGGTGGTATTCTTGGATGATATCTTGGTGTATTCTCACACTCGACACAACAATGATACCCATATTGAGATCATTTCGAGTATACTGAGGGAGAATCAGTTATATAGTAGGATCTCAAAGTGCCCCTTTTGGATGGACCAGATTCACTTCTTATGTCATGTTATCTCAGAGACAAGAGTATCAGTAGACCCATAGAAAGTGAGGGAAGTAGTTTCCTGGGAGTATCCGAACAATGTCTTTGAGGTGCATAGTTTTCTAGGGCTGGCTGGATACTATAGATGCTTTATTCAAGAATTTTCATGTTTATCAGCACCACTGACAAGTCTGACCAAGAAGGGTGTGAAGTTCATATGCTCAGATTCTTGTGAGTCAGCCTTTCAAGAGAGGAAATTGAGGTTGAATTCCGCATCAATTCTAGTCATTCCAGAACCAGGAAAGAGCTACATTGTTTATTATGATTCTTTAAGTATCGGGTCGGGAGCTGTGCTTATTCAGGGAGATGGAGTCATTGCATATGGGTCTCAGTAGTTGAGGCCGCATGAGAGGAACAACCTGACGCACAATCTGGAATTGGAGGATGTTGTTCATGCCTTATGTTGTTGGATACTATCTTTTGGGAGATCATTTTTTGGTTTTCACCAACAAAAAAAGTTTCATGTACATATTAACTCAGTGTGATTTGAATTTGAGGCAGAGAAGGTGGGTTGAGTACCTTAAGTCCTTTGATTATGAGCTTTCTTATATGCATGGGAAAGTAAATGATGTGGTTGATGCACTGAGCTGGAGAACACAGGTAAATGCAGTTCAAGAGGCCAATGGTGAGTGGAAACTTATGACTCTATTCTCTGAGATGCATTTTCAGGTGCACGGTAGATAGGGGAAAGCTTTTATATATTCTATAGTTGTTACCTCTACACTAATTGACCAAGTACAAATGAGGTGGCTATCGGATTCTGAAGTCATAGTCTTACGAGAAATCATGTCAGGAGAGGACCCTATTCATGGATGGACCATAGGTGAGGATAAGGTCTTGAGTTTCCAAGGTCACGTATGGGTACCGACAAAAATACACAAGAAGATAATGCGGGACTTTCATTACACA
Organism: Viscum album; assembly: GCA_963277665.1. Taxonomy (NCBI): domain Eukaryota; kingdom Viridiplantae; phylum Streptophyta; class Magnoliopsida; order Santalales; family Viscaceae; genus Viscum; species Viscum album. The sequence goes on along the minus strand of OY728156.1, from coordinate 111,343,400 downwards.
TTTTGGGAAGTTCACCCTGGTGTCACCAAGATGTATCGTGCTCTACACTATCAGTATTGGTGGCCAGGTATAAAGAAGGATGTTGCTGGTTTCGTCATGAGGTGTTTCACTTATCAGCAGGTGAAGGATGCGCATCAGCGACCAGCGAGGCTTTTAAAATAGTTACCCATTCCTGAGTAGAAGTGGAATGATGTCATGATGGAATTCATGACTGGTTTTCTGAAGTTGCCTTGAGGGAATGATGCAGTTTCAGTTGTCATCGATAGGCTTATAAAGGTCGCTCATTTCTTGTGGATCAAGGAGACCTCCAGTGTTGATGAGGCGGGCGGTTGTACATCCGATAGATTGTAAGTCTGCATGGGGTTACACAGTATATTGTTTTAGACAGGGATGCATGTTTTACTTCTCAGGTCTGGCAGGGGCTTCAGAAGTCTTTGGGTACAGATGTACTTTTTAGTAAAGCATACGATCCCCTGATAGATGCCAAGTCTGACCATACAATTCAGGTTCTTAAAGACATGATCTGATCATGAATCCTAGATTTTGGAGGTTATTGGGAAAATAATATACCTCTTGTGGTTTTTTCATACAACAATAGTTTGTAGAAAACTATTCAGATGACACCTTATGAGGCTTTGTATGGTAGGCCATGCCGATAACCATTATGTTGGCTGGAGGCAGGAGAGGCAGCTTTTCTGGGACCTCGTCTTGTTCAAGTGACCACTGAGCAAATATTGTTGATTCGGAATAGGATGCCTACTCCACAGTCTCGACAGAAGTCTTATGCTGATCAGCGGAGACGACCTCTAGAGTTTGAGGTTGGGGATCTGGTTTTCCTTCGTGTCACACTGAGGTTGGGACACAAGAGGATTAAGAGAGTGGGAAAGCTTTTGCCGAGGTACGTCAGGACATTTGAGGTATTGGGGAGAGTTGAGCTGATTGCCTATCATTTAAAGTTACCTCATTGGTACCAGGATATGCACGACGTTTTCCATGTTTCTCAGCTCCTACATTACTTTTTAGACCGGTCTCATACTTTCCAACCCGAAGAAGTCGAGTTGGAGGTGGATATATCTTTTGAGGAGCATCCTATCCAGATTGTTGATTGCAGTACAAATGTTCTCTTTGGCCAGTCTGTTCCTCTAGTACGGTTGCTATGGTAGCACGAGAGGGTATAAGATGAGACTTGGGAGAGGGTGTAACAGCCCAAGCATCCACGATATGCTTCTCTTTGAATAATACAATAGCATGTGTTGTACGCAACTTCGATTTCAAACACACACCACAACTAATAAAACTAGCCATTATGAATAGTAATGCCCACTTTTTCAAATTATGTATATATTATTTTTCAAAATGGAATTCATTTTTCGATTCAGAATATAGAAATTAGCCTAGTGTGAATTTTTTTTCTCAAAACATTCAATTTTTGATAAATAGTGAAAAACACTGAGTTATTAGTTAAAACCAACTTTTTATTTAAATAATTATTTATTTTATTTAAATTTATTTTATGTGAAAATATATACATAATACCTATATATGTTCAATGTAATTCATTAGAGTCAATTTATCTTAATTTTAGATATATAATAATTTTATTGAACTTTTCACCGTCTTTTACCCACCTCCTAGGACAATTTGCTAATTCACATAAAACATAATTTTACCGCTTCTATGAGTGGAATTTGAAAAATCCAAGAGACACGGTTAATATCAAAGAGTAAAATGTGGTTCAATAAGATAAAAATAATTTCTTGTGAATAGTACCTTTTTACTTTTATTTACCTCGGTTAAATGTAAACAGGGAAATTATGGGTAAAATGATATTATTATTACCTAACACATGTCCTAATTCAATTGGATTAGTATAATTCGACCAAAAAGAACCTTAGGAATAAAATATGAACCTCTTTGGATCACTTGTATTAGATTAGGAAATTTATTATTATTTATTTCAAAAAAGAGTTAAAAGTGATAAAATAAAAGTTAAATTACGAAAAAAAATTATTATGTGGCTATAAATAAGATAAATTAGATTATAAATATTCATTATAAATCTAAATATATTTCCTACATAATTATATTTTATATAAAATTTTTAGACATTAAATAATTTAATTTATTTATGACACAATGGTGATGTAGTAATTACCAAATTAATGAAATATTAAAATAACTCATATTATAAATACCAAATAAATGAAATTTATGTCTTTTTATGAATTTCAAAGATTTTACTGGTTAATATGACATTTTATGATTACTTAAATGATTTTTTCGAATTAATAAATATGTTAATACTTTAACAAAAAACAATTATTAAATAGGGTCAAAATTGACATAGAGGAGTATTTAAGACAAATATTATATTATTAATTTTTTTTTACTAAAAATATAAGGTTAGGAAAAATGATTTAGATAAGTTTGTATATATTAATAATGAAACACTTGGGGTTATCTTTGATTGTTATAGAAAGTTTATTAACTATATAATATAAAAATACAAAGAGACATGGTAAATGTCAAACTATTTAACTAAAAGTTAAATAAAAAAGATTAAGTTAATATAGTGACCCAAACCTATCTAAAATTTATTGGTTGAGTGGATTCAGACCCATCCCCACCTTATCCTAGAAATAAGTCACTATGAAGCCATTATAAACCGAATATGAATTTATTATAAATTAATATTTTAAGTTTTTCCTAAGGTGCCCCTCACCCCTCTTATATAAGGGAACTCCTCCTTATCTCAAACTCATACATTCAAAGCCATTTTTCCCAGCCAAAAAATGCCCAAATATCCTCTAAAATTCCATCACTTCAACCAATAGGCCTTAGTTATATCAGAGATCCAACCTAATGATCCCTTTTCATCAAATCAGAAGGAAGGACCCGAAGAAGAGGTAATGTTTTCCCCACCCTCTTTCAAGTTACTTTCTTCTTCCACTTCCTTTTTCTTTGTTGTTTCCATTCTGAAAAATAAATCCAGTATCTTCTATATACTGTAATGTTTTTATAAATATGGTGCAGAAAAATTCATTATTCTTTCCATCATATAAATGACATGTCAGCAAACGTGTGTACGTACGCCTGATCGTCTCCGTGTCGTGGTGTAATTGTTATTCAATACATTATTATTTGGATGGATATAATAATGATGTTTAATTAATTTAAATAATAAATATAACATGATAATGATTCTGTATATATGATAAACATCCAATTATATATTATTTTAATATCAAAAGAATGACATTTTCGCTCGTGCGAACGTACGGACTACCGTCTCCATGAACGCGATGAGATTCATTCCACATCGTATCCATTCATGTATAATTCTCATTTGATGGTTAAAAATAATGTTGATGGACTTGATATCATTCTGGATATGAATAAGTTACAAACTATCCATAAAAAACACGGCTTATTTAACAAAACATATAAAAGAAAATGAGTAAGTTAACACCCGAAACAACGATAATACTAAGATATTATTAACAAAGGAATGTGAAAAGATCATATATGATATCATATTAATTTAAATTATTCATGTATAATTTAATAACAATTATTTCACCATTATACAGGAGGTTAAACTACCCTCAACCATGAAAAATTACAAGGTAGGGGTTAATTTAAGAATTCTTTATTATCAAAGGTTGTTTATACATAATTATCTACTGGGAACTTTTTATCATACACATCCATGTTTCTTAAAAATGTATTTCAAAACGTTCTTACTATTTTATAGATTATAGGTTAAAGTCATTTATACCCTTGTTTGAATTTTTATAAGTTGTTTATAAAAGAATCTTTGTGTCTCTTTCCAAACAAGGTCCTTTTTAACATTTTCGACAAAATGAAGGTAAGAATGTTTTTTTTAACTTATACAACAGGTGTGGCTATTTACCACCGTTATAAAATCATTGATGATTCCCTTACAATAATATAAAAATATTTTCAAATTAAATGTTTTAATTTATAATTATGTAACTTTTAAATGATTTAAAAAAATGAGATATTTCTATCAAATAGTTTTGATTTCATCTATGTCAACACTATTTGAGGGATTTTAAGATTATTTAAATTTGATTTATTATGATAAAAAATTTACCTATTGTATTGAAGGTTTTGTGAATTGTTTTATTGTGGATGTGTTATTTTTATGCCATTCATGGTTTATGGATAAAGTATTGACATTTTGTATGCTAGTTTTAAAATGAATGTTTATGTTACGTTTAAAACAATTCATATGAGGAATGCATTGGACTTAGTAAGTGACGAGTAGAGCCCGCTATAGATCCTTGATGCATTGGTAGGTCTCATGAGACAAACTAGTGTCTTGGAACAAGGCCTTCACAAAATCTTATTTGTAGTCTTAGCACGAGTCCTTTATTATGGGGTTATGATGGTCTGAAATTATGCATTCCATAATTATAAAAGTGGTTATTGATATTGCATGTGATTATTCGACTAGTATAATATCCATGTGAATAAGTAAATTGAATTATATAATTTTATTTTTTCTATATTATGCTAAAGATCAAGTTTAAAAGGATTTTGTTTTAGTTATACGTTTCCTTAATTGTTTATGATTATTTATGAAAGTTTCCTCTATATTGTTATCCTCACTGAGCATCTGAGTTAACCCCATTAAATGTTTTATTTATCCCAGGATGTGGAGAAATATTTTATGACTGACCTACAGGGATAGTCTAAAGGGGATATGGGAGTGGAATATGGAGACTATATTAATGTAGTTTTTCACTTTGTGATGTAATGTAAGACTTATGAATATATCTAGGGTTTCCGATGCTACTAAACCAATCGGCCTTTTGAGACATGATCTTTTGTAATCATTCCAATGTTATCTAATAATGCACCGACTCTGGGTAACTGGGGTAGGTGCATTTATAGTTTCTATCAGAGGAAGTTTAGTACAATCCTTGGAAGCTAAATTTACATAAACTTTGATTATAGAACATATCCCTATGATTGACTTTGAGGATTATTATAAAAGAACATCCTAGAATTTTGGTATTGTTGAGATTTTGTGAGTTTTCCGAGCAATACATCCCTGTCTTGATACGAGCAGGTAGAGGCAGCACTGGCATAGATGTGCCTTGGGGTAAAACCTGAAAACACCTCTTTGATCCAGACTTGAACGGGAACTGGTGCACGGCAATGGGCCTTGCTGCACTCTTGGTTACGACACTCCCGGGGGATATGCTTAGGATAATTCTCACATTCATTAAAAACCATTATTAATGGTTTATGAGTATATACTTCCTCAATGAAAACATTTTTATGATTATGGATTATATCCATAAGATATTTTATTTATGTTAAGTGTTTTAGAAGTTTGTAATTTTGTATTTCGATTCATAAACTAATATAGTGTATGAAATTGATTAGAAATGGCGCCTAGTAGAAGGAATGGAAACCGTATCAATGCACAATCTCCATGTAGGGATTTCCATCCTACTCAAGATAATTATAGTGGAGATGGTGATGCAACTGGTGCTGATCAGCTACTCACCATACTGGGACAACTCATTCAGGTTATGAATAATAAATTTATCCGTACGGAGCACCCTGATATGAAACATCGAAGATCAATGTCAGATCTATTCATTAGCCAACAACCACCAACATTCAATTGGGTTACAAATCCACTAGTAGCTGAGCAATGGACAAATTCATTAGAGAGAATATTACATGCCTTGGGGAGTAGCGAATGTGAAAATGTTGTCATGGTAGTTTACCGCCTCACTAGAGATGCTGATCAATGGCGGTCATTCATTCAAAACATGAAGGAATATGATGCAGTTACAAATATATAATGGACGGAGTTTAAATATATTTTATTAGAAAATTACTTTCCTCATGACCATCGAGTGGATATGGAATGATAATTTATAAGTCTGAGGTAAAAGGAGGACGATAATGTTGCAAAGTATGAGTCTAACATTACAAGGTTAGCTTGGAATTTTGCAGATTATATACATAACCCAAAAAGTATGGTTGGTCGTTTCTTTTATGGGTTAAAAACATTTCAATTTTGATCATTAGCCTCACAATCCTTCTCCTAATTCAAAGATATTGTCTCATGTGCTATCAAGACAGAATAAGAATTCTCTAAGTCTTATGAATTTAAAGAAAAGAAAGAGAAGAAGAGACCTGATGACCACACTAGAAATAGAAATAAGGGGAAGAAGGGAAAAAGTTGACTATCCATCCTGTAGTAAATGCGGGAAGAAACACCCTAGTACTTTCATGAAAGGAATGGGAGTCTCTTACAACTGTGGTGAAAAGGCCAACAAGCTTGTGATTGCAAGGGGAAGAAAGAAGCTATCGATTTTCAATTCTACAACTGCAGGGAGATGGGAAATTATGAAAATGAATGTCCTAGGTGTCAGGGGAACTTTCCACAAAAAAGGCCAAGGGATCATGTCCAAGATTATGCTATCCCTACAACTAAGGTTAACTCCCCGAAGGATGTGGTGGTAGGTAATTTAATTGTTTCCTCATGTTTATCCAATGCTTTATTTGATTCCGAATCCTCACATTGTTTCATATCATCCCAGGTTGCTATGAAAATTAGATATTTCCAATTTGATTAAACAAGGGTGTTGTTAGTTAAAACTCTTAAGGGAAGTATTATTGCTACAATGTTCATTGGATAGGTTTCCATTAGGGCATATAAAAGTTCTTTATCTACTGATCTCATCATCATACCCATGATTTAATTTGATATAATCCTTGGTATGGATTGGATTTTGGACCATGATGTGATGATTTTTTATAATAAGAAGAAGGTTACAATTTTTGATGATGATGATAAGTTACACCTTATCTTTAGTTCATAATCGTCACCACCTAATTCTTATTTAGATCCACCCCCTGTAACTCAACTAAAATCAATTATCGGGGAGGAAGAGAATGAAATAACCGTGGGTGAGGAATGGAATGTTCAAATAGAGGATGTATCTATTATGAATGAATATGTAGATGTGTCTCTTGAAGATTTACCTTGACATCCTCCATAACGATAAATTGAAATTTCCATTGATTTAATTCATGGTTCAAGGCCTATATTGAAGACCACTTATACAATGGCCAATGTGGAATTAGTTGAACTAAAGAAACAACTAGAGGAATTGAGTAATAATGGATTTATTCACCCTAGTGTTTCTTTATGGGGGGGGGGCTGTCCTTTTTTAAGAAGAAAGATAGATCTATGAGGTTATATATCAACTACAGGGAAATAAATGCTATAAAAATAAAGAACAAGTATCCCCCACCTCACATTGATGATTTATTTAAACAAATACATGGAGCTCAATACTTTTCAAAGATGGACCTTTGATCTGGATACCATTAGTTGTGTGTGAAGATGGAAGAAATTACGAAGACAACATTTCGAACCAGGTATGGGCATTAAGAGTTTACTGTAATGCCTTTTGGATTGACTAATTCACCCTCTATATTCATGGATCTAATGAATAGAGTTTTCAAGGAATATCTCAATGATTTTGAGGTGGTATTTATTGATGATATCTTGGTATACTCCAAAAGTGATTATGATCATGAAAATCACTTATGCATTTTTTTGAAGACTGTTAGAAGACATGAATCATATGGGATGTTTATCAGGTTTGAATTTTAGATTCAGGAGATTTCGTTTCTTGGCCATATTGTCTCTATGGATGGAATCTCTTTTGATCCTTCTAATACCAAGGAAATCCAATAATAGCCAGCACCGATAAGTATAACTGAGGTACACAGTTTTATTGGTTTAGTGGGTTATTATCGACGTTACGTCCAGAATTTTTCCTGGTTGGCTAACCCATTAACAAAGCTCACATGTAAAAGGGTTAAATTTGTTTGGACAAAATAGTGTGAAGAATGTTTTGAAAAACTGAAGAGAATATTAGTCAATGATTCTATATTGAATCTACCATCGGGGAATGATTGGTCTGTTATCTATAGTGATGCTTCAAAGAATGGACTTGGTTGTGTCCAAATCCAGAATGATAGGGTTATTGCCTATGCATCACAACAGTTAAAAATTCATGAGAAAAACTATCTGAATAATGATTTCAATTAGAAGCTGTAATATTTGCTTTGATGATTTGGAGACACTATCTCTATGGTGAGAAATGTGAGATTTATACTAATCACAGGAGTATGAAGTATATTTTCTCAGAGAAAGAACTCAACATGAGGAAAAAGAGATGGCTTGAACTACTCAAGGATTATTATTGCATGATACACTACCACCCAGGGAAGGTAAATAAGGATGTAGATGTTTTGAGTACAAATGATTAGGGAGTTTTGAACAAGATGAGAGTTGAGAGGGTTAATATTTTCATTGATCTAGTAAAGATGGATATTGGAATCACCATGGAAGGTGAAACATCAATAAATTTTCAAATGGTTGCCAAACCATCTTTACTAGAAAGGATAAAGAGTTATTAGACCGATGATGAAGAGTATCAAAAGAATAAAAAAGCTATGAATGATTAGATATTGAGTAACTTTGTAAATGAAGATATAATTTTGAAATTTGGGAAGAGACTTTGTGTTCCTCATATACCTGATCTAAAAAGGGAATTGTTGGACGATTCTCATAGTTCCAATTTCTCTATAATCCCTTAGACCACAAAAATGTATAGAGATTTGAAGGAATATTTTTGCTGGGACAACATTTAGAGGGAGAATGCTCATTTTGTGTCAAGATGTATGGTTTTTCAACAAGATAAAGCTGGATGGAAACAGCCTGAAGGAGTCATGAAACCTCTTCCCATACCTGAGTGGAAATTGGAATGATATCATGATGGACTTTGTCATGGGAATACCATCGACTCCTAGAAGGAACAATGTGATATTGGTTATTGTTGATCATCTTACCAATTCAACACATTTTCTTGTTATAAGAGAAGATCTACCACTTGATCCTCTAGAAAGACTATATATTAATGAAGTTGTAAGAGTTCATGGAGTAACCCTATCGATTGTTTCTGATCATGATCCTTGTTTTACTTCAATATTCAGGAGGAGTATTCAGAAGCATTGGATACTGAACTTTGATTGAGCACTGCCTACCACCCTCAAACAAATAGACAATCAGAACAGACTATTCAAACCTTATAAGACATGTTGAGATCCTGCTCATATGAATTTCAAGGTATGTGGGATCAGTATTTACCTCTGGTATAATTTTCCTACAACAATAGCTTCCATTTGAGTATTCATATGGTGCCATATTAAGTGTTATACTGAAAGAGATGTCACACACCAACCTGTTGGGATGATGTTGGTGAAAGAAAACATATAGGCCTAGAAATGGTGGAGGAAACGATGGAAAATGTGAAGGTAATCCAAAACCAAATAAAATCAGATCAAAGTAGGCAAAAGATCTATGCTGACAACCGAATGAAGGATTTGGAATTTCAGGTAGGAGATCATGTTTTCTTAAAGGTATCTCCATGTAAGGGAGTTATAAGTTTCAGTAAGAAAGGTAAATTGAGTTCAAGGTACATCAGACCTTTCGAAATTCTAGAACGAATTGTGGCTGTAGCTTATCATTTTGCAGTACCGCCAAATCATTCCAAAGTTCATGACGTGTTCCACATATCACTATTGAGAAAATACATGGTTGACCCAATTCATGTAATCACCTAAGAGGAATTACAACTGGAACCCGATCTATCTTATTGTGAAGATCCCCATAGGATTCTAGATATAAGAGTACAACTGCTGAGAAACCGGATGACTCGTCTAGTAAAAGTTCTATGGAGAAACAATAATATAGAAGAGGAAACGTGGGAACACAAGGAACATATGATGAAGAACCACTAGAGTATTTTCATGAGGTAGTATTCTAGAAATTTCCAGGACAAAATTATTTGAAGGAGGGGAGAATGTAACACCCCAAGCTTCCACGATACGATTCTCTTTAAATAATACAATAGCGTGTGTTGTACGCAACTTCGAGTTCTAACACACACCACAACCAATCAAACTAGACGTTATGAATAGTAATACCCACTTTTTGAAAATTTAAAAATATTATTTTTCAAAATGGACTTCATTTTTGGATTCGGAATATCGAAATTAGCCTAGGGTGAATTTCTGGTGTTTTTGTAAAAGCGTTCAATTTTTGATAAATAGTGAAAAACACCGAGTTATTAGTTAAAACCAACTTTTTTTTATATAATTATTAATTTTATTTAAATTTATTTTAGGTCAAAATAGATTCATTATACCTATACTCGTTCAATGTAATTCGTTTGAGTTAATTTATATTAATTTTAGACATATAAAAAGATTATTGAACTTTTCACCATCTTTTACCCACCTCCTAGGAGAATTTTCAAATTCACATAAATATCAATTTTACCAGATTTATGTGTGGAATTTCAAAAATCCGAGAGACACAGTTAATATGAAGGAGTAAAATGTGGTTCAATAAGATAAAAATAATTTTCGGTGAATAGTTACTTTTTACTTTTATTTACCACGGTTAAATGAAAATAGGGTAATTAAGGGTAATAATGATATTATTATTACCCTAACATGTGTCATAATTCTATTGGAAAATAATAATTCGACTAAAAACAACCTTAGGAATAAAATATGAACCAATTTGGTCCACTTTAATTAGATTAGGACGTTTATTATTATTTAATTCAAAGAAGAGTAAAAAGAGATAAAATCAAAGTTAAATAACATAAAAAAATTAATATAGGGTTATACATAAGATAAATTAGATTATAAATATTAATTATAAATATAAAAAGATTTTCTACATAATGATATTTTATTTATAATTTTTAGACATTAAATAATTAAATTTATTTATGACACAATCGTGATGCCGTAATTACCTAATTAAGGAAATATTAACATAATTCATATTATAAATATAAAAATAAATGAAATTTAAGACTTTTTAAGAATTTTTCTAATTTTATACGTTAATTTAGCATGTTAGGAATACTGAAATGATTATTTTTGAATTAATAAAGTTGTTAAAACTATAAAAAAATTAAATTATTAAATAGTGTCAAAATTGACATAAAGGAGTATTTAAAACAAATATTATATTATTCATTGATATTATTTTCCTAAAATTATATGGTCCTACCAAATGAATTTGATAAGTTTATATATATTAATAATGAACAACTTGGGGTTCGTTTGGCTTGTTATAGTAAGTTTATTAACCATATAATATAAAAATACATATTGACATGGTAAATGCCAAACTATTTAACTTAAAGTTAAATAAGAATGAGTGGATTTCGAACCATCCCCACCATATCCTCGAAATAAGTCACTTTTGAGCCATTATAAACTGAATATGAATTTATTATAAAATAATATTTTTTGTTTTTCCAAAGGTGACCCTCACCCCTCTTATAAAAGGTCACTCCCCCTTCTCTCCAATTCATACCTTCAAAGCCTTTTGGCTCAGCCAACCCCTACCCAAATATCCTCTTAAATTCCCTCAATTCAACCTAGAGGCCTTAGTTTGATCAAAAAGTCAACCTAAGGAGCCCTTTTGATCAAATCAAAAGGAAGAACCCGAAGAAGAGGTAATGTTTTCCCTTCCCTCTTTCAAGTTACTTTCTTCTTCCACTTCCATTTTCTTTGTTGTTTCCATTATTAAAAATAACTCTAGTATCTTTTATATACAATGATGTTAATATAAATATGGTACAACCAAATTTATTATTCAATCCATCCCTTGAATGACATTTCACCATACGTGTGTATGTACGGCTTACCGTTTCCGCGTCATGGTGTAATTGTAATTCAATACATTATTATTTGGATGCGTATAATAATGATACGTAATTAATATAAATAATAAATATAACATGGTAATTATTCTGTATGTATGATAAATCATCCAATTATATATTATTTTTATATCAAAAGAATGATAGTTTCTCTCATGCGTACGTACGATCTACCGTCTCCACGAACGCGATGAGATTCATTCCCCATCATATCCATTCAAGTCTAATTCTCATTTGATGATTAAAAATAATGTTTAAGGACATGATATCATTCTGGATATGAATAAGATACAACATATCCATAACAAACACGGATTTTGTAACAAAAAATATAAAATAAAACGAGTAAGTTAACACCCGAAACAACGATAATACTAAGATATTATTAACAAAGAAATGTTAAAAGATCATATATGATATAATATTAATTTAAATGATTCTTGAATAATTTAATAACAATTATTTCACCATTATATAGGAGGTTTAACTACCCTAAACCAAGGAAAATTACAAGGTAAGTGTTAATTTCAAAATCTCTTTATTATCCGAGGTTGTTTATACATAATTATCTACTAAGACCTATTTATCATCCACATATATGTTTCTTAAAATTGTATTTCAATACATTTTAACTATTTTATATACTATGGATTAAATTCATTTATTCCATTTTTTGAATTTTCATAATATTTTTATAAAGGAATCTTTCCGTCATTTTTCAAATAAGGTCCTTTTTAACCTTTTCAACAAAATTATGGTAAGAATGTTTTTTTAAACTTATACGGCGGGTGCTACTATTTTTTGCCATTATAAAATCATTGAAGATATCCTTAAAAGCTTATTAATATATTTTCAAAGTAAATGTTTTATTTTATAATTATGTTACTTTTAAATTATTTTAAATAAAAAGAGATATGTCTCTCAAATAGTTTTGATTTGATCTATGTCAACATCCTTTGAAGGATTTTAAGATTATTTGAAGTTGATTTATTAAGATACAAAACAACAATATTGTGTTGACGGATTTGTGATATGTTTGACTATAAATGTGTTATTTTTATACCATTCATGTTTTATGGATAAAGTATTGACATTTATTATGCTAGGTTTAATAGGAATGTTTAAGTTATGATTAAAACTATTCCTATGAGGGATTCATTAGACTTAGTAAGTGATAGGTGGAGCACGCTATAGCTCCTCAATGAATCGGTAGGTCTCATGAGACAAACCAGTGTCTTGGCATAAGGCCTTAACAAAATCTTATTTGTATTCTTGGCACAAGGCCTTGACTATGTGGTTATGATCATATAGAATTATGCATTACATCATTATAAATGTTGTTTTTGATATTGCAAGTGATTATTCGACTAGTAGAATATCCATGTGAATAAGTAAATGGTATTATTTCATTTAATTTTTTCCATATTATATTGAAGTTAAAGTTTAAAAGGCTTTTGTTTTAGTTATCCATTGCCTTAAATTTTTATGCATATTTATGAAAGTTTTCACTATTTTGTTATACTTATTGTGCATCTAAGCTCACCCCTTTATATGTTTTGTTATTCCCAGGATGTGAGAAATATTTTATGACTGACCTACAGGGATAGCCTGAAGGGTAAATGAGTGTGGACTATGGATAATATGTTATTGTAGTTTATCACTTTTTTATGTAATGTAAGACTTATGAATATGTCTAGTGTTTCCAAGGCTACTAAAATAATCGGTCTTTTGATACTTGATCTTTTGTGATCATTCCAATGTTATGTAATAATTCACTGACTCTGGGTAACTAGGGTCGGGGCATTACAAAGGGAGGCTGATGTACGATCACAGTGGCTGGAGTTGTTCGAGGTTTCTTCTTCTATGTCATGCCAGGGAAATTCGAGGGATAATTTGTTTAAGGGGGAAAGTTTGTAAGAACCCGTATCATTTTGTTAGTTATTTTTTTTAATTTTCTGGAGTTTTTGAGAAAGGAGGAGTTTCAAGAAATTTTTTATGTACACACTGGGTACTTTATGAGTACATTCTGTGTACTTTGTGAGTACATGTCATGTACTTCTTTGCCGCTGGAGGCCATGTGTTGGCTGTGTTCTGGCCACACACACGTTTGTGTGGGGTGACGGGGAGGCTTCTTAAAGTGGAGTAAGCAAAAGGAGTTTACACGCTGTGTACTCCAAAATTAGAAGTCGTGTACTTTCTTTTCATTAAATGAACTGGGGTCACATCTGACAAACATAAAACACTCCTTCTAGGTTTCGTTCGTTCGAGAGAACTGAGAATCTGTGGATCTTCTATGAGCCTTAGATCATCCATCTGTCCTCGGATTCAATCACCATTGATTTAATTGGAATCGCAACGCTGAGTTCCTTATTTTGCTTGAGCCCTTTTTCCAATTTCTCTTATTTCTCAAGTTATTTTGGGTTGATCATTTTGGACCATTTCATAGATCTACGACGTTCCAAGGAGATTCAAGATTAGTTTTTCAAGTATATTGACCTCCCAACCCCAAGGTAGGTGGTTTGTGTCTTTCCGTTCGATGTCTTTGAGTATTATGTGAAAATTTCACCAATACACATGGACGGGGTATTGCATGTTTACTATTTTACCCCTATTGTTTTCCTGCCGTGATTGTGCGCCTATGTAGAGGTAATTTGGATATTATTCTGGTTGATTTTTATTCCTTGGAAGTTCTACTCATGCTTTGTTCTGTTAACATCCATTTGGTCCTGTTTAGCCTATTGGTCATTTACCTATTTTCCATGCCTTGTGTTTATAGGATAGAGTGTTGTTTTTTTTGAATTGTGTGAGATGATGAAGACTGGTTAGACAAGTACTTTTGTAGGTTTAATTTTACCTTATAGAATCACTATGCATTGAATTACACGGGGCCGTGAGAACCTAGTGTTATAGACTAAAAAAGGATGGACCGTGTGTGCTTCCTCATAGAGTCTTTAGACATTATATATTATAAGAGGATAGATTGAGTGAGCTTCCTCACAGACTCTTTGAACATTATAGACTATTTGGGGATAGACTGAGTGAGCATCCTCAGAGAGACTTTGAGCTTTATAGAATATAAGGGGATAGACTGAGTGAGATTCCTTAGAGAGTCCTTGTTTTATTTGAATTACCATGGACCAATCTAGGCTTTAAGAGGAATTGACTATGTGAACTTCATCAGAGATATTGTGAACGCCGTAGGGCTATAAGAGGAATTGACTGAGTGAGCTTCATCAGAGAGTCTATTGAACTTGGGTATGTAAGGGGAATCGACTGTGTGTGTTTCCAAATAGAGTCCCTGACTACCTTAGAGTATAAGGGGAATTGACCGAGTGAGCTTCATCAGAGAGTCTAATAATTTTTGTATGACCAAACCAGAGGGGTTAGTCTGAGTGTACTGCCTAGATGGTTGTTGTTACTTGTTAGGTAGGACTAGAGGGGATGTATGTGAGTACTTCACATAGGGTTACCTATTTGTGTTTAGTTGGATGTTAGTTGTTTATTGATATTGGAATTGTGGATTGTTTACTACTGAGTATTTTCCTATTTACTGCTTCCTATAATTTTTCCTACCATATATACACTCACTATTAGGCATAGATATTCGGGTGGTTTCTTAATGGTATTTAGTCTCACACACTGTTTGGGGCATGATTTAGGGCCCAAAAAGATTATATTGTTTCCGGTATAGATAAGGGAAAGCACCCTTCCACTTCAGATACTTAACTTTTTACGGAGCTGGATAGCATGGGATCAAGCATAGGCTTGCGATGCTGAGGAGTTGTTTATATATTTATTTTGGAATTTGGTATAGTACTGTCTATATTCAGCATTGTGACTTTTTTTGTCTATTTTCCTAGACACATGTATCATGAATCATTTATATATGTGATCCATCTGTTTTCACTTTTAGTCTTCTGCTGTTTACTCTTGTATGAATGTTTTCTACTTCTGATATTGCTTTTGTTTATCTTTCGTTGTGTATTATTCCAATGAGGGAATAGTTTCCCCAATATCACACCCAAGGACCTCACTGCTTGTCAGTATCCTCTGGCATTTGCGGAAATGCATTTGGGCCATGTGACCAACTGGGTACGGGGAACCTCTGGGTGGAATCCGGAACAAAGACGTTACAATAAACTGCATGATATTGAGGAGATCATGAAAAAAAATAGTGGAACATGTGAAACCTGATATATTTATATATGGATAAGGACCTCAGTCTAGGATTATGAAATAACCAAGGATTGAACCATGGTTGGTTAAACCAGGTGCTGTGATAAATCATTCAAGTAGTTTGAGCACTCGGTGACGTCATGCAAACAAGACTCACTAAATAATCCTGAGAAAATCATCTCATGATCAATTTTTTCTAAGGGTGTTGTAATGGAGACCTTATAGTGATTTATTTTGAATGGATCTTGTGTTGTGGGGAATCAAAATAACATTGGATAGTTTAGGTAACTAATGAAATGATCTGAACCTCTCCTCTCTATTTATAGAGCCCTTTGATGAATCCTAGTGGTCACCCGGATGGCCAAACATCGCCCAAGACATCGATTGGAGGCATTCCCAAGGACCTAGGAAAAAATTTACATTCCTTAGAACTGATTCCTTATCTGTATAGATGTCACCCCTTATGGGGAAAATTTATTACAATCAAAAAATGAGCATAAATAATCTATAAGAGAATAAATACATGAAACATCAGTATTATTTTCTCTGTGAAACAAAGGAAGAGAAGGTAGTTTAATCACACAAGATCACATAACCTTTATAAGCTCATGAGATAACATGAGCTTTGTATGATCATAAAAATTATTCATGGACATTTTATAATATTATTTTGATCTTGTAGATCCCCATTGAAACTCCTCCATATTCTTATGATGGTGTCCTAACAAACATTCTGATCATGTAGATGATGTTAGATCAGTTCTTCTAAATAACATGACTTTTCAACCAATATATTCCTATCAAGTATCCAAATCCCATTTATAAAATAAAGTAAGAGTAAGTTGTAACACTCTTGAGAAGGATTGAGACATTGATATTCTTGTGACATACTCATGTGATTACCAAGACCTCACAAAAGCCCCTAGAAACATTTCCACCATTTCATGAAGATCGTGTTAGCAATTCAACTTTTCCATTCAAAGGACCTCAGAAATGTTTATTCAATTATACAAGGATTCTACTTTTCCATAGATAAGATGATGAGTTGTTGATGATAATTCTCATAGGTCACCAAAATATTCAATATTGGTCATGTGATGCATCCCAGATAGGGGGAGTTATTTTCATTTACAATACTCACACGACTATGCGAGGTCTCAGGTACTTATAGAGTAATGAACGAAATAGAAATGGGAAAGGTGTAATATTATTGTGAAGAAAGGATAATAATTAATTTACATGGTGTTCAGTTATACATCCGGTATGATAACTATTGATCATGTGGAGACCCCTCGACATGTCGGTCTGATTTCACAAAGGCCCCTTGACAATTTTTCTTGGTCTCACGAATGACCAGAGATACATCGACTTTAATCATGCGAAAGTGATTCCACGGGCTTCTTAATCTCAAAAATACTCTTACCCATGTCATATTAACTAGGTAAAATCTCTCCAAAAATCCAAAATGGTTATGTGAAATCCATTTTCTCATCTAGGGTCCAAAAAGAGGAAATGGAGGAACATTCTCACGGTCACTGTTATAAAAAGGATATATTGATGACCAATGACAATATAATGTTAATCACATGATAAATAAAATCCAGATAATCCATATCACATCCATGAGATATTCACTACAAACGGACAAGTATAACCAAGGTGGTTAAGCATATAAATCCTTCTCCCACAACACAAAAAAAACACACAACAGACCACATATCACTGGCGACTGCTAAATGGGAACATAGAAACAAACTTCATGGAGCGGGCCATCATGTGATTGAAAATATCTTACTCCATGTAAAATCTAGGGGAATGCCTAAAGGGTCCCATGGCATAAATATTCACTTCACATGATCCCTCTATAGATCACATTATGGACTAATGTCATGTCTATAGGATTATACCAAGGATTCCTCGCATATCTATTGGGTCCTGAAAAAACATAAATAATTTATCGCTGAAAACCTATTTAGTTACATATATTATAATAGATGAGAAAATTATATAAATGATGAGATACTAACTTGAGGATGAATATTATAATCTTTATGAGCTTCGAATGACCTACACAGATCATGCGACATCACAGGGGAATAGTTTCCAAGACTTGTGACACCTCTAATCCATTACATTTAAATCATGTGATATCACACATACATGTTAAAAGAAAATGTGATACCACTCGATAATTCCACCCAATTCTCATGAAGCTCTATGGGATTCCCAGCCAAATCCTACGATGCCCTCTGGAAAATTTAGCCATGTCATGTGACACCATCCACACATTTCCTTTTGAATCACATGGTGTCCTTCATAAAATTAATCTTGCCCATGTGTCACCCTCCGACCATTTTAGCCTATTCATGTAATGTCCTCCAGATAAGTCAACCAAATCATTTGACCCAATCCATACATATCATCTAGGTCTCACAATATCCCTGGGACAAGTCATCCAGATCATCGTATCTCCTCCAAATAGGTCAACCAAATCATGAAAAGTTACCCAAAATGCCATTTCAAGATCATCTGATTTCTTCTTAAAATATCACATGGTCATGTGTCACCTTCCATATATGTAATATTGATCATGCAATGTCATTTGAACAAATTATTCAGATGATCTGACACACTCTATACATCTCATATTTTTTCACTGTGTCCTCCTGAAAAGTACTACATATCCTGTGATGTACTACAATCACATCCACTATATCATGCAATTTACACCATACATGTCAAAATAGATCATGATATGCCTACCAAAAAAGTCATATGGGTCGTACGGAACCCTCCAGACATTTCAGCCTGGTCATGGGATGTTGTCTATAAAAGTCATCCAGATCATGCAACACCATCTAGAATTTTCGTATCAGTCTCGTAATTTCCTCTATAAAAGTTATCCAAATCATGTGACACCCTCCTATTATGTCATATAGGTCTCATTATGACCTACAAACAGGTCATCTAGATCTCGTGATTTCCCATGAACATGCCATCCTTAATCATATAATTTAATCTAGATATGTCATTGTGATTATGTGTTGTCATTCAGATAAGTAAACTAGATCATGTGATTATCATTGTACATTTATTTTGGGAAACTAGGTCATGCCTAAACATCATCATGTATGTCATGAATACAATCATGACTGGTAATGTAGATAATTTGGACATGTAAAGTAGATTCCAAAGGGCATGATAACCTTGTATAGTGGTTATAATTGTGGATACCCCCAACTCAACTGTGATAACTCAAATCCATGTTAGAACTATGATATGTAGCAATTATTTCTGAGTCCCTATATCAAATAGGAATCAACCTCAGTGTATGTTTCTCAATGTCTCTAATAATCTAACTATTGGGACCCAATATATCTTAGCAATTATCATTATTCCTTATCCATGAGTGGATTGAGATGGTAAACAAACTAAAATTAGTCTAATTACTTCTATAACTAGGATATGAATGAAGTATTCTTATATCCTGAGATACATATCTAAAACCCCTTAAGAACATCTTCAGTGAATAAGTCTTTTATACATATATGATGAGACTGATTACTTGATATCCATTGGTTCCCACATTGCTCATGGATGCTATGGGATTATGGATTTACAATGATCACATCATTCACATTAGGAATATCGACCATATAAGGAAAACCCAGAGTGTAATACTCATTCCTAATCATGGTATAACTTACCCCATTCAATGTCATCCACCTCGGGGTATGTCCTGAGGGCATGATCAAACTTTGATGAATCTAATTCTAGCCATAACATGGGAATATATGAGTCCTTCCAATGGGTCGAGCCTAATATTTGGTTCCCATGTTAACTTATATATATATATTTATATACTTTTTTCATGATGTTGAAATTCATGGGTTCAACAAACTATGTGAGATTTGATTCCTGTTAAAAGAAGGGTACATAGAATGTATCATAAAGGTTCAATATCATCCTCACAATATTAATTCCTTACTTGGATGGAAAGAATCCTTGTGGTACTAGGGTATATGTATTAAAAATATAAAAATATTCCAATTAAGAGAAAATAGTTCAATACTCTCAGATAAATACAGATAGACTCATCAACATACGCATCTTTACACATGGAAGAATTCAACAATTGATCTTTTTAATAGGTAATTTGTTATGTATCATGATTAATAAGATATTCTCAAACCTATAATAAATTAATAAGAGAGTCCTAGAGTAGGAAAAAATCCCCCCAATAGGGTGTGATGAGCCTAACATCCCATTATCCCAAAAAATGTGAGTTCTAGAGTACCATTTTGTCTAAATCCCCAATTGACTACCAAACATTGGAAAGAAATTTCATACTATATTATGGATATGTGAACCACATAGAGTTTCCATTAAAATAAATAACTTTAGATACATCCCGAATTATTTTAAAATACACTGAACCCCCCCCCCCCCACCATCAACCATTATTAGAAACCGATTTTTTTTGAATATTTTCCCATGAAACAATCACAAAACACATATTATTCCCATTATCGTCCATGATTTTGGATTTTATAAAGAATAATTTATAAGGAATACCACAAATTTACTATTTTCATTTCTAAATAATATATTCATTGTGTATATGAATGTGTTTAGAGAATAATTGATCTTGATAGGATTAAATATTAACTCTTAGTATAGAAAATTTATTTGAATGGTAGTCCATGTAATCTCTTCCATTACATACTTTAATTGGATGTGTAATCTAGAAGGTTGATCATAGAGATGTATGAGGACCCAAAAAATTGATCAAATAATTCAAAAATACAATTAATTGATTCATGTTTTTATCATAACTTTTTTTAGTTCATGATAATCAATGAAATGTTGGGTGGACCCACCATTCTTCTCAATAAGTAGGTCTGACACTCCCCATGCTGCTCACCTAAGCATATAAAATCATTATCTATATTATCTTGTTAAAACATTATAGTCCATCCAATTAAATTTTGTTGATTCTATGGGAGAAATGTATGTGGGAATAGATCAAGGTTTATGTAAATTTTGTTACCCAAACTCATGGATATGAACTATACAATTCAACTCTATATTGAATATGTCAATATAGTCCCTCGTAACGGGCGTTTTTTCAACCATATTTCATAACATTGTAACAGTAATTTTACTTTCATATACATACTCATAACACTATAATATCCATGTTTGATATGAATATTCAAATAGAGATTCATCCTCCTCCTTAAACTTTTATAAAATGGGAGGATGATTTCAGATATCGATAGTGATATTAGTCTCCCAGTAGTTGATGTAGGCATTATAAAAGTACACCCAATCCATTCCTGGTACGTCATAAAATTTATCTAAAAGAAGTATTCCTATATTTATTGGTTGGTCTATTATAAAATCTATGAATATAGTAGAATTATATACCTGAGATACAATAATTTCTCAATTTATTGTTATAATATATATCTCAATATCGATGTAGTGTCTGGGTGCATAAATAGGTCTACTAATCATAAAATATATTTAAAAATATGTATAAATATAATAAATATAAATATATTCACTATTTATTATTGAATAACCAGAATACTTGTCACTACTTCTTTATCAACGTCAACTTCAACATTAGTTATTGAATAAGGCTTATTTTCTCTATTGTACATAGAGGTTGTTGTGGTCTATTATATCTAAAAACACGTGCATCAGGGTATTATTTTGTATAATTTATATTTCCCTTATAGTAGAAACATTAAAGACAATGATTACGGTATATTAATACAATATTTTCTCTTATTTCATTTGTGTACATCCTCATATACCTTTGAAATTTATTATAATGATTCCCCCATTATCCACAAATTATTTACCTCTTTATTCCATTAAGGAAGTTTCTAGGTTGCTTCTTCCCAAACCGTTGTGGCATTGAATGTTGGGATTTCTTTCCTCCATGGGATTTAATCACCAGTCATCCTAAATTTAACTTTCTTTTACACTTTTTATCATCACCCCCATGGGAAAAAAGAGAATCACCGATCTCTCTATAGAACTTAAGGACATAATGAACAATATCATAATAAATATCAATATATTGATTCATTGAATCCTCTCCTTAAATAGTAATTTGTAAACTAAAGAATTGGTATAAAATAATTTAATTTTAAATGATCTAAAGGAATACCATGAAATCCTTTTAAAATTTTCCTTATAATACACAATAGGATCATTTTCCATTTTACCCACTCCATCGAACTCCTTAACTATTTTACGATTGGGAGTTCGGGAAAAATATTTATTGAAAAATATTTTTATGATTTTCTCCCATACCATGGATTTGATATCACATTTGGGCCTCATATTTTGAATCTACATTCACAACTAACCCTATTCTAACACATAGAGAGAGAAATCCTATACAACATTACCTTTTTTATAAAATATGATGATCAACAATATGAGAATAAAGAGGAAACTATGGTTTTATAGGGTCTATGCTTTTATCATATGTTTATGTCAGAAAATTGAAAAATTGTTATATTACCAAAATTATATGTTTTAAAGATTATATATATTTGTAATCTAGTGTAATACATTTTTTTAATATACCACAATATAAAAAATTATAATCTTGTCCCTCTTCTTAATATAGAGGATCATTTTCAATCAAATAGGAAATTACAAACACCAATATTTTTTGATCATCCATCTGTTGAAATATTCATTTATCTAATCCATAAAATTACTCAAATTTCCTAATTTATATATCTATTTACAACTCTCATTGTCTGATATTTACATCATTCATTAGAATTTTTGAAAATTTTTTAGTATGGGTGCTCTTTTGAAGGTTCCTATGGTCGATGTTTTTCAAAGTCAAACAAATTATCTACCATAGTTTGTAGATATAGTGATTAAACTTCCAGGGACTATAATAAATCAACATGACCCCAAAGATATCCAACATGATGATTTCTTGAAGGAAACTCATCATAATCCTCCCACACATTAAGAAAAAAATATTTAATGGTCACTGTAGTATTCTACATCCACCTCTCATTCTGCAGAGTCCCACTAAGGCACAATACTCGTATATTATTTCATTTAATATCACCTTCATGAACATGTATTCCATGTTTTTATTCACCATGATCATTTTAATCTAAGACACAAAACCCTCATGCGGATTATAGAGGAAGTGTAACTTCATTTCAATGAGTGTATTGATTGAAATTACATATTCATGATAAGATGTATAACACTATGATTTTCATAGAAATATATTCTTTATTTTTATGTTTTTTTGGGTTTCTTTATTAGGATAATTATCCATATCAACTCCTTTTGATATTTTTTATCTACTATTAACTCCACATAATTTATATAAAAATTAAACAATGGATATAGTTGTGACACATAGACAATATATATTTATCTAAATTAAAACACAAAAAATTATTCTCTTTTTCCATGTGTTAAAATCCTTAAAAAAATACACATACAAAAAACCTTATAGTGGAACATGTTCCTTAATGAACAATGTTTTCTATATCAATCCATTCAAGAACCATCCACACCACAAATTCTCAATGCTACTTCCCAGGGATAGAAATGAAGTTTATTCCCTCTATAAATTAAATTTCTGGATGTGTATATGTCATTTCATAGATCATAATGCTAACAAATGATGAATACAACAAATTCACTATGCATATAAACTCACCTTCAATTGGATGTTCATAATTCTTAGATATCATTAAATATATATTTATTGAAATCAAAATATAATTAAATATATTCATTTAAAACTATTTAATGATATTATGAATGTATTACATCTATGATAAAGGTATTTTACTGAATCTATAATCTCTTTGTATCCTTATCCCCTAGAATTTCACACCTTAGATGAAATATTTCACTCGAAATCCTCTCAAAAACATGCTCTTCAGATCCTTAATCCCCTAATTTTTTTTCATTCCAGAAATATTTTATCCATATTGTGTAATAGTGTTATATATGATAAATAATAGTAATACTTATGATAGAAACCGTGACCATATTCAATCATCATTAAATCATTCTCATCTTTGAGAAAAATAAAATTTGTGTTCCCCTATATAGGTTCTTTTTTCAATCAATATGATTTAATTTAAGATTTTAAATTAACCCCTCTTATGATTTTCTTTAAACCCCCTAGGTCACCTCATGTACATCATGTCTTCTCAAAACTATGATTAAGAAAATTCTTCATATAAATCTACTCAAGGTGTAAACTACCTGAAGAAATGTTGTCTAAGACTATTATGATTCTATTATTATTTACTATGAATAAAAAATGACAAATAGATTCTATTCATCTATTTGAATCCATTCAAAACCAAATATTAGTATTATCTTTTATTTTACTCGTATTCTCCATTAAAATTGGATAATATTTTTTCTTATGTTAACATATCCATTTTAGCAGTTTAGTTAGCTCCCATGATCAAATAATATTTATGAAATACATCTATTCATTAATGGATGGATCCACCTACATTGATTCATAGATTTTTTCTCCCACATTATAAATTTTTGTTCCCAAGAAATAATTAGAATTCTAAAAATCATTTCAACCCCATACAATTATACTGGTCATATGAGTGTAGAAGATATTATCAGTGATGCTTCTAAATTTTACAGAACATCATTTATTGTTTAATGTACTTATGGTGGTCCTTATATGGATTATTTTTTGACCATATCATTCCCTTGGGATTCATTAGTTTAAGATTATTCTAGAACATCAGTTATTAGTCTAATTTATAATACACTCATACTAACTTCTATTGTCACCAGGGTTTTAAAATTTATAGTGTTTTTCTCAAGGGTTTTTTTTCATATGTTGTTATCCTCATTTACTCAAATATTGATTTAGGAAGGTTTTTATCCTTATAAAATATATTATCATTGAATATTTTATCTAGGCCACTGATGATCAAATTTTGTTCATTACACCATATTCAGTTATGAAACTCCTCATTTCCATATCCTATAAGGAAATAAAATTCAGACATTGAATCTATATTATCTCTCTAATTTGAAACAATATGAGTATAATAAATGAATCTAATGATTTAGTTACGTTATACATCTACTAGATAATTAGAATAGGAATATTCTTCAAGACTATATCCAATTATAGTGGATGGAATTCAATTTTTCACATATGTTTTTATGTTATTTTCCTCCTCCAAAATGAATATGGGATACTAGAGTCCACAGGCATTCATATATATATATATATATATATTAATAATTTATATAACCCTATACTATTATGGAGTTATGGATATAATTTTATCAACATATATCCCGTTTGTTTGGATTGTTTGAAAGTTAGTATCGTTGAAATCACCATCAATATCAGATCATAAACACATCAATTTCTAAAAACATTACTAGTCCACAATATATTTACACTATTTAAAGGAATAAAACATATTAGATTTATTTATAATAAAACAAACCAATACCTTACTCAAAGAATCATAAATTAATGTGAAAATTTATCTTGATCCTATGTGAGATTTAAATGAATCATTTTCATAGGAATCTATGTAGCGACTCTGGCCCCATAATCGTAGAGGAGATGTCTTCATTATCACACCAACATAAGATATAAGGAATTTATTTACAAATAAAATAATATTTTACGTGTTTTGTGAATCTATATATAAAATTTAGACTTACATTATATTTGAAAACAGAAAATTACAACAAAATTTAATTTCAATAAGAACATTACTCCCTCTAAAATACCATTTCAAATTAATCTTATTAAACATCATGTATTACTAGAAAATGAGAAAAATAACGGTGAAATAAACTTCTTATTAAGGGTTTTGTACATTTAAGGATACCATGAATAAATAAATAAATATTAATATATAAAGGTAAAAAATTGAATACACATTCCATTTAATCAACAAAATGGTTAACATAATTAGATAATAAATAATAAATATAGAAGGGTAAATAGTTGAAGTCAAATTCCCTATAAATAACTTCCTCTCATTATAATATAATGCATGATCATTATGGAAAGTTAAACAACTAAAAACACATTCTATTGATAAATAACAGAGAATTAAATGAAATTAGAAGTAATATCATAGAGAAATTCTCATGGATAACAATAAAAGAACAATACTGATTGAAAAAAAATGACTAATTATCAGAGGTCTTGAACTGAGGATCAGGATACCTCTATCATCAATACCATTAAAAATACCTTATAAAACTACTGGGTACAAAATTGTCTTGTTTGGACTATTGATTCTATGTTAGCTTGATGATTCACCACATGAGACTTCCAATTCAACACAATGATATATATATATATAACTATTCACCTCACATTTATGTATGTACGAATCATAACTCATATATTTAATAATATATTTAATTCTTGAACAATGTGTTTTATCATAAAATATTTATATTGATTAAAAAATACAAACTTATTACCAATTATAAATATATAACAATAAATATCTACGTAGAACTCAATATGTATAAATGATATATGTTTTATGAAATCAACATATCCCTGATAAATAAAATTCATATTTAGGGGAAATTTAATTTCCACATGTAAGTTACTAATTCATATGAAATTTAATGACAAAAAAATGAATCATGGAAGTGAATATAAATACTTTACTTGATCAAAATGATCATGAACCATCCATAGAAAGAATAGAGATGATATCAATCGAATATATACATATCTCAATAATAATGAAGGGTGTTATTCATTGATGAATTGAAATATCATAAAAATATATTTAAAAAAATATAGGGGAAAATATGATTTATATTTTTAAGATCACTTTTTAAAACATTAATATCATAAGACATTGAGAAAATAAATTTGAATGAAAATTATCTTCGAAACATAGAATGGAATCATTAAAAATGTGAGTGTTCATGATGATAGAAATTATTTTCATTCCACACATGTTGAAATAGTTCTTCCATTAAATTTTTATTAAAAAAATACAGACATGAGTTGATTTGAAAATGACATGAATAATCCTTTCAAAAGAAATTTATAAATAAAAATTGGTAAAAATTTATTTAAAATAAAATTTATATAAGTTTTAAAACATTTTATATTTAATTTATATAAAAAATAACAATATTGAAGAAAATTAATTTGCATCTAAAGAGATAAATGAAGCCATATATTATTAAAAAAGTTTTCAAAATAAATTTAATTAGCAAATAATGGAAAGTGATAAAATTATAGTAAAATTTCATGAATAATAATAGGTGAATAAAATTAAATGGTTTTAGTATAAAATGATTGAATAATTTTTTTCATCTGAAATTTATGAATATAAAATATTGATTATAATGAGATGGTGAAATAAACCCTTACGATGATCATATTGTTGATGTGAATATTAAGAAAGGAATCGATTAGGCGTATCAAATATAAATAAAAATAAATTTAGGGGAAATAAAACAAAAGAGTTTCAAAATTAATTACAATGATAATTTCTGAATATCAAAGGTAATGCAGAAGTTATAAAACCCAATGGAATGAAATTGAGTAATTTTATTCTTTATCGCTTATTTACATTATATTTGAATACCATTAAATGAAATAATTAAAATCGAATTTTAAAATAACGTGAATAATGAATTATTCATCATATTAAATGTCAATTGGGTATTATAAAAACGATATAATTGAATTTCATTTATAACATACAAATCTTCCTCTCTAAAAGGAAATTGTGATTGGATCCCTTACATCATGATTCGTTTTGGTCGAACATGATTTAACCACATATATAGTGTTTTATAACAAGTTATTTACTTTTAAAAGAATAATATTTATATTTATAATATCACTTAATGATAATTTAATAAAATATTATCATCAAATTGTTAAAAGTATAATATTATTTACTTTTCTCCAGGTTTTAATTTCTATGTTTTCTCATTCAAGCTTTGTAATGAAAGTTACAATTATTGTAATTGTTATATATTTCCATCATATACATAAAAATAGTACTGAAATAATTACCATATTTATATATAAAATATAATTTTAAGAGAAACCTTGTATTAATTTGGAGAAACTAATTACATTAAAATCATGTAGACGGTAGGTTGTGCATGCCAATGAGTAAAGTTTCCTTTTCCAATATTCTTTATGGAAAGGGGTAAGTAATATTTTATATTTAAATAATGATAATTATATAACAATTACCATATTATATATTTAAATATACATATATATATCATCTATGTTGTGTGGTGATGAAAAGAGAGTCACATTACTCTATGAAGGTGGTTGTCTATACGTACCCAAACGATGTTATCATCATTTAATGATTGAAAATGTAAAAAATAATATTATTTTTTATCTTTTATAATAACCAGTATTTCATGAATAAAAAAATTATTACTTCTCTATAATATATATTTATTTACTTTATCCTTATTAGATTCCATAAAATATGTTAGTGGAAAATTAATCAGATTGCTTCGTGAGGCAGAAGTCTACTATACACATGGCGGACATAACTGTATCCCCTACAAAATAGAAATTAAAAAATAATATATTATATAATTACTAAATACGTATAATTACATTACAAATATCATATAAATAATTTAGATCCATCGTCATACTGAACTGTGAGAAGTGGTAATGGAAAAATGAAGAACATAAGTTCATAATGTGGAAGTCTTCCATACATAAGAATGATTATTTAATACCCCATTTGTTGGATTAAGGGATGGCTGTAAGTAATTTATATGAAATAAAAACACCTATTTATATATAAATTAATATTTTTATAATATTAAAATCCTTTAATAAAACTTTATGGTGGTGGGGTATGATATAAAATAAAAATTCTTGTTGAAGAACGTTAACTATTGTTTGAGTATCCTCTTTAGGTTTGAACCATAAGACTTCATATGTTTGTTTTATTCCAAAAATAATTACTCTATGATTAGAGGGTGGAATTTGAGATGTTAATTGGGAAATTATTTTAAAAAAATATATTTTTATGATGTGACAACGAATTAATAAGGGGGATTTTTATAGGTGAGGTGAGTGGCACACTTTTAATCGTTGAAATGAAATATGTGTAACCACATTTCATACATGTCACAATTGTGTATAATGGGATATAATGGATACATATAAATTATAGGGTCTAAATATTTCATGAAAATATATATTAGTGATTTTCTTTTGGCATTTTATTGCTTACCTTTTAGATTTAACTCCTAGTAAACCCATTTTTACTTTATCAATAGAAAATAGTTTTTTAAAATTTTAAATATTAACCAAGAGAAAAAATTATGTATAAATAATCAGATAAAATAAATGACTCTAATTCAAAAAAATTTAACCAATTATAAATATTATAGTCATATATGTGGTAAGTATTAATTGAAATTTAATCCCCCATATGTGATAAGAAAGGGGGTTTTCCATGAGAAAATATTCAAAACATTATAATGTTTAATATCAGAATTAATTATTAAAATGATTAAAATTTTATATATTGTAATAATTGATATAATTTTACATCCAAACCAATTTACAATATAATTTAACGTTATTAAAAATTAACTGGAAAGTCATTTTTCAATTAAAATTCTATATTTTTTAGCATTCTTAAAAAAATGAATCCTTTCAAAAAAATCCCAGAACATCACCCTAATGTAATTATGATTTTAATATTATAAAATTATTTTTATTTTTTAATAATAAATTTATAAAATAGTTTACAATGTATGTTAAATAATGTGTACAAAGAGTAACTAAACTGGATTTTAGAAAAAAATCTAGTTTTTTAGGAAAAAAGTCTGTTTCTTTTAAATGAATATTATTTTATTTCCAATCAACAAATTAACATAATTTTAATAAATTATTTATTAATATTAATACAATCCAATTTAATTTTTAGGTTTTAAATGTAAATTTTATTAAGGTTAATTTATACTCGAGGTACTGTGTTTCACGAGCTATTCAAGAGATTGTTATTTTTAAATATTGTTTTGGTTGTTCATGTTCGGTGTTCATTGTAATATACTATATAAAAAACATTATTCATTGAAAATATCAAGGTGTTATATTATCTCCATTATAACCAAATTTCATCCTAAAAAATTACACATGATCTCGGTAATTAAATGGTTTACATTTGGATATACATTTGTTGAAAACCCAAATTTAAAAGGTAAAATAAACTACCCTCTTAATAAGACAGAGCGGGGTGTAACATGGTCATATACATTAACACTTATCTTTTATTCTCTGTATACGAACATTTTTGGCTTGTAAAGATACAAACAAGGAATAAAATCATAAATAATTAGAGATTGTAACTAAAGTAATTGGTCACAAGAAAGTGAATGATCAATAGATGGTTAAGGACCTCAAAACAATTAATCATTGATAATTTAAAATTCCAGTAGATTAATCTAATATGAATGTAATTTGATATGTTTTTATTTCGGGATCCTTTTCAAAAAGTTGGGTAATTATTTCACTATCTATTAATATTAAAAAAATATAATGATTTTATGTGTTTCTATTTCGTTATCATTATTTTATACATCAGTTATTATTCCATAAATATCCAATTCATCCCTCTCTCCAGGAAATGAATATCCAAAATTATTTTCTTTGCATGAAGTATTAAAATTCACAAATAATGGAACATAGGAGTAACAGAGTGTAATTTCATTCCACCTACCTCTTTCTATATAAGAAAAATATGTTCAACCGATAATATCTAATATAATTAATTAATATCAAAAACTAAAAAGTAATTGCACTTGTTAATCATTAAAATTTATTTTTAAAATATTTCATAACTCAAAACTATGACATATTTACCCGGACATCATGTATGGTAGTGGTGGGATCTAAACCCATATCTTCCTTTGTTCATTGGTTCAACCACTCTGTCTTTTCCAAAGAAAAGGGTTGTGACTGGATAAATGTGTTGTCATTTTTCTATATTTATATAAATATAAAACCTATAATGTCCCAAAAAATAGATTATGGACATATTTTAAATAAATTTAATCATTAATTAAACTTTTACTGTGGGTTTCAGTGCATATTATTCTTTCCACAAAGTCTAATAATCTTTTTTGACTATTTTTACAGAGTCACTAATTAACATATCAACCCCACTAGTTATCATAACATTTAAATATATGTCTATAAAATTTAGTATCCTTATCAATCAAATAAAATTTCCACTAAAACATATAATTTCCATAAATTTCCACTAAAGTATCTTTAATCTTGGTAGACTCACATCACATAAAATCTCAGAAGGGTTGTTGAAGAGTCTTAACTTAGGATCAATGTTAAACTCAAATACCTATGATGGTATTCATATTTCTTAACTTAATAAAAGAATCTATTTATATAAAATTTTACACAACCCTTAAATTTATCTTGATTCTTATACCAAAATACAATTGGAAATAAAATTAAATAATATAATTTTGTAATTCTAATAAATAAATCAACTGTTTTATTTCCACATAGCTCCATCCTTGGTCGAGGTGTTAACCTTTATTTTTGTTATGTGGCTCAGATAATTCCTTGGATCTCCACATTTAATATAATGATTTATAAATGGATATATAGTATGATATTTATTTCATTTCATCATACTCTTCATTTTTCATTAGTAATTATTTGATGTATACCCATCCTTTGCATAGTTAAATAAATTTACTATTCATTTGAGACACTTCCTATTCAATTGAAGACACCTTAGGTTTAATCAAGTTCATTCTTTTTTTATCAATTCAAATCCCTCATTATGGGTTGTAATGAAAATGTTTATCATTCTACGAATATCCCATGGAATTGTAAAAATAGTTTCACATTAAGGCATGTTTCCATGCACCAAGTCATGATTGGGTCAATTCTAATGCCCTCCTTTTAAAGTTATTACCACTATGTAAATCTCATCTAGAAACTCATAAAATTGTAGTATTTAGAAGGGAATATTTTTCTAGGAAAACTATACATAATATATTCCTTACCAAATCATAATGATGTTCTTTTATACATATCACCAATATCAATCATAGTGTTATAATCCCTCATCAATGTTTTCCAAAATCAAGATCCCAATGTTTCTACTAAACTTCCAGCGATACCAACTATATCGACCCCAACAACAGAATCATAAAGCAATTATTTTCTTTATTAAATTCACATAAGATACAAGGAATCACATCCTGATGGACTGACAAGTTTGTTAGTCTTGGTAAAATTGATGCATATTTAATTTTATCATTACATTTGAAAATAAAAATTTCATCATTTTTTTTAGAATTTCATTAATCTCCCTAGAATATATTTACACATTAATCATAGTACTCTACATGAATCTATAGTAAATGTATCATATTATGGGTGACCAAATATTCTCAGAAAGGGTTTTGAAAATTTAATTATATCATGAATTAAAAAATAACAATCAATAATAGAATGATAAATAATTGAATAGATTTATATTTAATCAATTAACTGTATATCATAATTAGATAAGACATAAAAAATGGAATGTTAAAGAACCTAACCCACATTCCATTTAAATAACATTACTATAATTACAAGATATGTAATAATCAGTATATAAATGTTTGTAAATAAAAATTCAGTCTATTTAATCAGTAATTGAGAATAAAATCAGTTGAGAGATAATATCATAGAGAACATATCATGGATAATAATAAAAATTGAACTCCCAATGAATTAAATTGATTAATTTTTGGATTTCATGAACACAATATCAGGTTACCTCTATTGTAAACACCCTTCATTAGTCAATTTACATATAATGGGTAAAAACACATCTAGTTTGGACAACTGATTATACGGTGGATTATTGATTCACTCATAAGACTACCAATGTATCATGGGGAAATATATAATGGGTACCCATCCATTATTTTAATTTCAAAGTCCTTCCTCATATATTGAATAATTTATTTTATTAATGAACAATATTTCATGTCATCAAATATCTGTATTGAGTATGGGATACAGATTTATCAATATATCACAATATAAACAAAAAAACATTCAATTTATAACTAGTTATGTAGAAATTATACATGGTTTAATAAATAAAAATATCCATGAAAAGTAATACACAAATTTAGAGGAAATTTAATGTCCATGAGAATGGAAATAATTAATTTGAATTATAATGACTACAGAAATGAATCGATGAAGTGAATGCCAATGCATTCCTTTTTTCAAAATGATCATCAACCCTAGTAGGAAGAATACCGATAATATCGTCACATAATATACCCATTGTAGTAAAAATAAATAGTTTATTTTCATTTATCAAAATAAATACTATAAGTTTATATTTATAAACATTATTGGGGAAAATATCTTTTTCATTTTGAAAATCACATTTTAAATGTTAAAGTTCAAAAAAAACATTATGAATATAATATTAATTGAAATTAATAATTGAAATTTATAATGGAATATTTATAACATTTTATTGATCATGATGGCTGGAATTTATTCTCATACTATATATGTGAAAACATATATTCCTTTCACTTTTTAGTAAAATCCAAATAGGAATTGTTTTGAAAACGATATGATGATTCCTTTAAAAATATTTTCTAAAAATTAAAAAATATGAAAAGAATTTATTTAAAAATATTTTTGGAATACATTAGAACATTTATTTTGAAACCATATTAATAAAACAAGTATTTTTATGAAAATTATTTTCCTAATAAATATTTAAATGAAGTTATATTTTCATAAATACAATATGTAAATAATTTTATGTACCAATGAGTGGAGGAATCAATAATATTCAATTTAAAAGTTAATTAATTGAAATAGGAGGATACAATTAAATGGGTTTAAAATAAAATCATCTAATAATTTTCATCAACATTAATTCAAGAATAAATAATTAATATGAGGTTGATATCGTCATATAAACCCATATGTCGATCATAGTGTCGAAGTGATAATTAACCAATAAATCGATTATGTGTATCAAATTTAACTTCACAAAAAACTAGTGTAACTAAAAATATATATATTCAAATTTAATTACACACGTAATCATAGAATAACAATGACAATGAAGAAGTAATATATCCTCGTGAAAATAAGTTGACTTATGAAATTAATTACCACTTGGTAACATTTATTAAAATCACCTTAGAAGAAATAATTCAAATTGAAATGGAAAATACCATGAGAAATGAATTATTCATGATATTTACTATCCAAATATATTTATACATACTATATAAAATAAATTAGTTCATAACATACCTATTATCCCTAATGGAAGGAATTTTAGATAGAATCCCTAAAGTCACTAACCGTTTTGGTTGAACGTGCTTTAATATCATATATATTAGTTTTAATAATTTTATTAAAATATTAAAGAACCATATTATTATTTATAACGTCATATATGATCCTATTATAATATCATATCACCATTTCGTTAATAATATTAACTTATTTTCATTGTTATAAGTGTTCATTGACTTAAATTCTCTTTCATGGTTTTTCAAGAATGCTTCGATTCATGTCCATATAATATTGTTATATTATATCCATATTTATAATAGTGAAATAAATATAATATTTTCAAATTAATTACAATTGAAATAAAATTCATGATTTTTTTAAAATACAGTATCTTATGATCATTGTTAATATAGTCTCTAAGTACGCATGAGTTACATTTCTTTTTATTCAATGATAATTATGGAAAAGAGGAATGTAATATTTTATCATTAAATAATGATTTTTATATAATAAATAACATATTATTTCTTTCAATATACTTATATATATCATCCATGTCATGTGGTGATGAAAATATATTCACATCGCTTCGTGAAAGCGGTTGTCCACAACATAAACAAATGATGTTATTATCTTTATGTTGGTGAAAAGGAAAAAAATTAAAATATTTATTGGATTTTAATAATGATAAATATTTTATTAATATCATTAGTATTTCATTTTTATCACATATATTTATTACATTTATACTTATTACATTCCATGTAATGCAATCGTGAAAACCAAATCACATCGGTCTGCGAGGCGGTAAACCACCATACACAGGAGTTACAATATTATATCCTATATGAAATAGAAATAATAAATGGGAATATATGATAAAATGATTATATTTGTATAATTATATTATAAATATGACATATATAATTTATATGCATCATCATACCCAATCATGATAGATTATAGTAGAAATATGAATGACATCAGTTTGTGAAAAGGTTTCCCACCATACACATGAAAGATTATTTATAATTCATTTCATGGAAGTGAATATTGTTTTCGGTCATTATAGTAACATAATAAAAAATATGTATACATAAGATATTTAATATATTATATCCTCCTAGTTAATTAATAATTTAAGGGGTTGGAAGAAAAAATAAAATAAAGACCCACATTGAGGAATGTTACCACTTATTTGGGTATCCTCCTTGTGTTTGAACAAAAAAACCTTACTAATATTGAATTACATGAAACATAAGGGTTCATTGATGAGGGGGTGAAATTTGTTAATTTGTTTTGGTAGGTATTAGCTTATTTTTTTAAGGTGTGAAATAGAGATGTTTGGTGGTAGCCTTTTATAGGTGTGTTTAGTGGAATAATTATAATTTTCACAACAAAAAACGAGTACACACATTTTTCAAAAGAAAAAACTATCTAGAATAGTGTTTTATTGAGACTTATACAGTATATGGTTGAATTACGTCCATATAATATATTTTATACATGTTCTTAGGCCATTTTAACTGTTTTCTTTTTAGTTTAACCCCAAGTAAACATATTTTTTATTTAACTATGATGAATAATATTTATTGTTTCCAATATTATATTTTTTGAAAAAAATAAATTGAAAATTTTAGTTAATATAAATTATTCTGAATGAAAAAATATAATTCTTTTTTCAAAATTCATTTTTCAAAATTATATTAAAATAAGTAAAATTTTTTAATTTTAAATTCATCTCATAAACGCGTTGAGAAATATTGTTTTTAAAGAAAAAATTTTCAAAATATTACAATGATTTTATATAATAAAATTGAAAATGATAATATGACATAAATTATATTCATTGATTTATAATTTTCCTATAGAAATTGAAAATATAATATAATATTATAAATAATTTATACAAAATTACATTTTTCAATTAAATTTTAGTATTTTTCACAAATCATCAACAATTGAAAACTATCAGAAAAATCCAAAAATATGATTCATAATATATTTTGTATATGATCATTTAAAAATTTATGTTTATTTTGGGAAATATTTTTTCTAAATATGGTGATAATTAATTTTATTTTATGTGTGCAAAGAGTGACTAAAACATTATTTTTAAATTATAGTTTTTCAAAATAAGTCTTTTTCTTTTAAATTATTATTATTTTATTTTTAATAAATAGATGACCATAACATCAATAATTTTGTTATTATTATTCAAATATATAAATATAATAATCATGTCATAATTGTATATTATATAACAGTTTATTTGAACTCGAGTTTTCATATTCAACATGCTATCAAAGAGATTAAATTTAATGGAATATATTTTATGGGGTTTTTAAGATCAATGTCCAATTTCACATACTCAAGGAAAAATAGTTTAATTATTTTAAAATATCTGTGTTCTTAAATTCATGTGAACAAAATCTATCTTAAAAGTATAGGATTTCAACTGATCAAATTGAATGAAACTCTTTTTTAATCACTAGGCACAAGACTCTCAGTACTTGTCATAGTTTTATAATGTAGAATATGAATTCCCTTCCATAATAGAACCTTAATGTTCTTATCATTAAGGTAACTCATTCTCTAAATCTAGGTGTCTATATTTTTAGTGGCTAAAATTATTTATTTTTACTCATATTTTAATTACTAGTAAGATAAATGGTTTTTTTCTTTTACTGGTCATAAATTATGTACTTTACTATTCACCAAAAATTCATATATTATAGAAAAATACAAAAAATTCACCATAACAAAAATTTTATGTTGAGTTAAAAAATAAACTCCATTTTATAAAATCAATTTTCTAAATATTATAATTTTAATTTTCAATTAAAATTATCATTTACTTAGAAAATTATGACTTTAAAATTAAAATGGATTTTATAACACGTTGAAAAATTAATTAAGTTATCATAAAATTATATAATAATAATTGGAAAAAACATCAATTTATGAATACATTTAATTAAAATAAACATTCTTTTATATTTTTCTATTAACTATAAAATAAAAAATATATTTTATAAAAATATCAATACATAATTAATACATTCCAAAACATTTATTTAATTATACTATGATATAATTATATCTTATTACCTTTTATAAGATACCTATATTTTTTTTATAATTTCATGGGTGATGTTACTATTCTATTCAACGGTTGACTAATCATAATGTTTATATTACATATTTTATGTTTCAAGTTACTATTCCATTAGTAAATGAATCTTAACTAATAGAAATAAATCTTATTCCATCCATTATTCATTTATAAATTATGTATTATTTTATCAATGTTATTTTATGTGATATACACTATATAGAATAATTATAAGAAGATAATTTCTACTAATAGAAGTATGGGGTGTTACATTCTTCCCTAAGAATGAAATTTTCTCCCTCAGATTTTTATTTTTTACATACTATGGTGAAAATAAGTGAGGTTACTTCTACTTCATCACTTCCTATGGTTCCCATGTTTCCCCTTCAAGATTATTGTTCCACAATAGTACATTGTCCAATTCACTAGTCATGTTGCATAGAACTTTGTCTAGATGGTCCAATTTGTTCATTGACCACTCCTCATAAGATAAATCATTCCCCACATTGGATTTAGTACATGTGATGGATCTGGGATGTAATTTCATAAGTGGGATACATGTAATAAATCATGCACTTGATACATTGTTGGTGGAAGTTCTAGTCGTGATGCAGTATCTCAAACATGATCTAGAATATCGAAGAGGTTGATCTACCTAGGATTTTTCTTCCCCTTATTCTCAAATATCAAGAACCTCTTACATTAAGAGATGTGGAGGAATAAAATATCTATAAGCATAAACTCTAAGTCTCATCATCAATTTTCTACATAACGCATAAATCGACATTGGGCTTCCCTAATCTGATATTTAATGGTTTTCCCCATTTCTACCATTTCTTCAAACATTTTAGATACTAGCTTCTTGCTTTATCCAACTTTATCCCATATTTCTAGTTTTTTTCATATTTTTCCATAAATGGATTCGTACGGATTCATTTAGATTATTTAGTAGAAACTATTGTTGTAGGATAATTATTCCAAAGGAGACAATTGGTCCAATCCTCTTTTTAATTTTATAGAACATGCAATCAACATTAATTATTATGTTTGAATAGTCCATTTGGATTAGAAATAATTTTAAGGATGATAATCCATAATGAATTATAGAATAGGGTTTAGAGCATGTTAGAGGCTTTTCTAGAACATAAAGGTGAATCTCAAATCTCAATCGAATATAATTGATTGTGGTGCTATGTACATCCTTACCACTTATTTTGTTAATATTTTTTTCAGGTAGATCTAATGAGACACCCTCTATAATTGATATAAAGTGAACTTTCTTTGTGAGATGATCCACAACAAACCATATAGCATTGTTTCTTTTAGATGTCATTGGAAGCCTCGTTAAAAATCCATTGTCATGTTTTCCCACATATATGTTGGTATGGGTAATGGTTGAATCATCCCCTTAGACCATTTCCTGTAATCCGTCATTTTTTGACATATAAGGAAATTCTATGTATACTCACCAATGCTCTTATTCATATTTCCCTCCAATAATTCTCTCAAGAATCATGATACATCATTTTTTTCTTAGGGTGAATAGAAAAGGTTGAGTTATGTGTGTTTTTCATTAGCTCTTTCTTTATATCAATATTGTATCATACACAAAATCATGAACTAAATCTTAAGACTCCATCCTCATACAATTTAAACTCTTAGTATTTCCCATTTTTGATATCTTCCACATCATTCTTAATTTTTACATCATTTATTTGTGAATCTTTTAGTTTCTCCCTAAGGTATGGAAGAGAAATCATTTGATAAAAAATTGGTGATATTATTTTCTTAATTATTGCATTTTCTATACATTGAATATATAAATTGATTAGATCCTTCTCAATTCTCATAAATGATAATGTTGCAGGATCCTTTAAATATATAGCATCTCCCACCACAATTTTTTTACTACGATTGTAGTGGATTGAGTAGTTATAATACTTGATATGATCCAACTATATTTAATGGCGCATATTAATATCCTTATGTGTGAATATATTTTTGAGGTTCTAAGGACTAATATATATCACACAATTATCCCCATAGAGATAATGCCACCAGATTTTCAATGCATAGATCATAGCTTCCAAGAGAATATCATGATTAAGAAAGTTTTTCTCATGCATTTTAAACTTCCATGAGGTGTAGGCTATCACATTTTTAGTTTTTAGCAGTACATAGCCTCATCCCTTCCTTGAATCATCATTTTATGCCTCATAATGTTCCCCACTTGTGGTCAGTGTGAGTATAGATGCACTAATAAGGCTCTTCTTCAACTCATTTAATAATTATTTAAATTCCCATGTATATAACATCTTCACTACCTTACGAGTCAACTTTATTATAGGATCCGATAATTGTGAGATGTTATTCACAAATCATTGTCAATACCCTACTAGACTATAGAAATTATGATTCTCTATTATAGGTGTTGACCTAGGCAACTATTTGATTTCTATTACCCCATAAGGTTCTATAGATATTACTTTTCTAGTGACATAATTTCCCAATAATGATACATCCTCAATAAAAAATCATATTTATTGTACTTTTCATATATATTATCACTTTAAAAATACTTTAGAACACGATTTAAATGATTCTCACATTCCTTCTTTATCTTGAAGTGTATCAGACTTGCATCATTATAGACTACCCCAAATTTTTCAAGGTAATCTTTAAATACTCTATTCATTAAATATTTGAAATATTTTGGAGTATTAGTGATCCTTATGGTCATCACTATGAACTCAATGTGTCCATAACATTTTTGAAAGTCATCCATGGGAATATCATGCTTATAAACCATTAGATATTAATATCCTGATTGAAGGTCCACCTTAGTTAAATACATGGCCCCGTAAACTTGATTGAACAAGTCAACTATCCATGTTAGGGGATACTCATTATTTATCCTTATTTTATTGAGTTCCTGATAATCAATGACGAAATGCATTGATCCTTCTTTATTTTTTTCAAATAGGACTAGAACACCCCATGGTGAATCAATCAGGAAAATTAAACACTAGTAAAAATTCTCATTTTCTTCCTTATTCATTTATTCTAGCATAACGGTGGGAATTATATATAGTGTCTTTGATATAGGCAGATATCCAAGAGTAATTTCAAATGAGAACACAATCTATCAATTATGAGGAAGAACATAGAACTCTTTAGGGGATGCATCATTGAATCCCCTCAAAATGGGCATGTCTTCGACCATGATTCTATCCTTTATATAAATCATTTGAGATAGGTATGATTTCTCATTAGTAAATAACATAAAAAATTAAGATGATTATTCTGAAAGAGATTTATTTTCCTCCTTACACTAATAGATAATAGGAGGATGCCTTGTGATGTGAAGTGTGATCTCCCTCTCCATGCACTTGATTCTCACTTTATATAAAGATAGCCAATCAAGGACCAATATAGCATAAAACTCCACCGAAGGAAGTAAAAGACTATTTTAGGGGTGGTTCAGTACACAAAAATTAACTAGGGATGAATTTTATAATTTAGATACCCTAATTTTACCATTTTCCATTCTCATAGCTATCCGAACCTCCAAATTTTGAGGTGTTGTTTTAATAGTTCTATTAAATGTACAAGATATGAATAAATTCACAAAACCAGAGTCAAATATATGTTCTCTATTCATGAAAAAATTACCATTATACCTATCACCACATCATTTCTGGGCTCCACCATAGTAGTAGTGATAAAAAATTCCCTTACATGTGCTCTGGGAAATTTTTTTTATCGATTTCATCAAACAAACATTAGATTATGTCAATGGTTTTAATAATTTACATGCTCGTTGTAGTTTAAACACTACACAACCAGCTGAGTGTTGACTTGAACCATCCCCCATTATTCTTTATTAGTGGGATTATTTATATCCCAAAAGGATTTATTATCCATAATCCACATTCATCCACATTAGAGTCATTTCATGGTTCCCATTAGATAGTTTTTATGATGATTCTTCCCAAAATTGTGAAACATGTGATATTGGGGTTCAGATTCATCATGAAATTTTTTATTAATCCAACAATATTAAAATCCATTTTCCACATTTTATCCATTTCAACCTTGACGGTACAACAAACAATATCTTCATATTTGTTAAAGTCTTAAATCAAAAATGATATTTGTAGACACGGATTTAGTTTTCTAAAAAAGATATCCACCTTGATTTTGGTGTTCATGAGAAAGTTAGAGTCATATCATACAAGACTTGTAATTTTTTACTCATACACCCCTATAGACTCATCTTCTTTTTTATTCAATATGATGAACCACCTTTCCATCTTAAAATGGAGGTTTTGTAGAAAATATTTATTGAGAAATATTTTCCTTAAATATTCCAATTCGATGAAATCATTTTCCACTTCAAACTTTATGTTCTTGATCAGTGTCAAACACTTATCAGATTCCCTATAAAAATGGTATACCAACGAAAAAACTATCTCTTCATATGAGCTATGGTTGATAGAGAATAAAATCTCAGTAGAGTTAATCCATTATTTTGTGGGGAGGGGATCAAGAGATCCACTAAACATGGGTGGCCTTTCTTGTAAGAAGGATTCGACTGCGACTTTCTATTTTATAGGATAAGTAGGGTGTTCCACGAAATTAATGTTATTATTTATAACCTCATCTAGTTGTTAATTTAACATCACGATGTTTTGAGAACTCATTCTTATCGTATTTGGCATATCATTAGGGATATGTTCACATTTCTATTCACATTGATTGTTCTCATTGGTTCTCTTATTTACATCCTTTAACTAAAAAAATAATGTATGATTAGGTGTTTGAACATAATAGGATAAACATGAAATTGAAATTTATATCCTAACATGTGAATCTCAATGTTCCTATATAGGATATCCCTGATTATATAATTATTCTAATGATTCTTACTAAAGTAATCAAGTCATAAAATCAAGAAATAACTCGATCGTTCCCTAATACCAACTATAATATCTCGATCCTTTTACACATAGTATTACATGAGTTTGAGAATAATTAGAATTCAAATACAAACCACTGATCATAAAGTATTAAGTATTTGGAATATTAGATAAAAAATTAGAAATCATGAAATCAGTAAAAAAATATCATTTATTTATTATTAATAATGAGATCCCAATACCCTTTGATTAATTCTATATTAATAGGATAATATAAGGAAACAATGAACAAAAGGGATGAGATAAAAGTCATATTAAGGGAATAAACAAAAGAATTAAGTGTAGCACATGGGTTAGAAGGAATAACATGATGAAATATAAAGGTATAGAACCTGAATCACCATATGTAAGCATAACATATGGAATATGGGATCATGTAATCATGGAATCAAAGTAATGTGGTAGAATATAATAACATTACATAATCCTGATTAAATGATCATTTCACATGGAGGAGAACAAGTCATGTTTTACCACTAAGATTGTTGTACATGGAGCATGAGACAAGGCTGACCACCAAAACCGTTACACATGATGTATCATGAAACTGAAAATTAACCAAGGAATTAGAGTGATATCTGTGAAAAACCATAATAACAAGTTCATGAATATGTCTTCCACATAAACAATAATATATAAGGAATCTAACATAGATATAAGGGTTCCCCTGGAAATAATTGGGTGTCATAATCATGTAAAAATTCATATCAGATGGAAATATATTAATTGTTTCCATGAATGGATTTAAATAATACATGGACATTCATAATAAAAAATAGGCATACATCATGATTAATGATGTTAAACTAGAGTGAACATATGTAAAAATATTTTTATGAATCATTAAAAATAAAGCATTTTAGTGTGGTTTAATAGACAATTTTCAAGATTCTTTAAAATAGAAAATGAAAAAAAAAAATTATAAAAAAATGAATCATGAAAATTTTTTATGTTAAATTGAGTTAATTTTTTTAAAAAAAATTATTAAAATATATTATATATTGATGTTAAAAATGGGTAAGAAATCCAAAATTTCTCTTTAATCGGGTTTTCTTATGGGGAAGATTTGAGAAGGGAACCATTTTAAAATATATATCTCATCATCAAAGAATGCTGATATGATATTCATACGTGAGTCTCAAACATAAAAATATAGTTCAAAACCATTATAAAATATATAATCATTACATTGTGGCAGAAATAGATAAAGAGTAACCATAAGGAAAAATGGTGGTTCAGGTAGAATCCCTTACCTTATGTAAGAATGTGTTATGTACATAATCTCAAATCCCAGAATAATCAAATAAAATTGATTAATTAATTAATTATGAACCTTTTATACATTTATTTTAGTTATTATAATTTTATAATGTTCTTATATGGCATTTTTGACGAGTTCTATGAAATAATTTTATCGCTCGAGAGAGTTCATTTCCTTGGTTTCTGTGAACGTTTTACGTGTGTACATGAATAGATATCATGTAAAAGGAGAATAGATGTATAGAATTTAAATTCTATATTTTTAGTGAACATAAATAATATTAAATGGACTTATATATACTTTTTGATATATGTTAAGTGGATTAATCATTAAATATGATGTTAGTGGAGAAAGTTAGTTTACTTTGGTGAATTTTTTGTAATTGTAAACAATTTTTTTTAGTTAATATTATATATAATAATTGGTTATAGATCATTAAATAAGAATGAATAAAAATATTATAATCTGTTTTAACAATAAAAATTTCCATAGGACTAGACTTGAAGGAGAAATTGAAAAACATGCACATCTTCAATTAAGCCGGTAAATCTGTACCTGGTGGATGATGTTTTCATTTTTAGAATAAAAGGAAGAGAAAGACAAATGATGATGGGTTATTGAAGTAAAGAAATTCTATTATAGAAATGATACTAATGTTATCATGTCACTTTTATATGGGGAGGTGATGAGTGAAAAAGAAAAGAAAATAATTTGATAATAAATTAAAAAGAAAATGAAAGAGTTTATAACCTCTTTAATTATCCTCCTTGATAACATCCTTATGGGATTTGGTTTAGTCTTTTGTTGAGACCAGTGGCTCATGAACATGTGGGATAGTCTTGGTAGAGTATTGGGTATAACATGGACAGAGCTCAAATCTTGAAAGGTGGTAGTAGAATAG
Organism: Viscum album; assembly: GCA_963277665.1. Lineage (NCBI taxonomy): Eukaryota > Viridiplantae > Streptophyta > Magnoliopsida > Santalales > Viscaceae > Viscum > Viscum album. The sequence goes on along the minus strand of OY728156.1, from coordinate 111,298,794 downwards.
GTGGCAAGAGATGATATATATAGTGAGAGGATATATGTATTTTTATTATTTTATTCATTTTTTTTATAATTATGCGTCAATATTAAGAATTGTTATGATAATTATCACTAAATATAATAAATTTATTAATTATAGTTCATGATTATGATCTTATATCATCTATACAATATTATGAATCACTAATTCTTGAATTTAGATTTTATCGTAAATTATCATACTTTACCATTCACCAAAAATTCAAGTATTTTAAAAAAATCAAAAAAAAAATTCCCTAACCAGTTTCATCATGTTGTATTCAGACAAATGTAAATTTTATTAAAATAATATTTTAAATATGATAAATTTTATTTATAAAAAAACATCATTTATTTGGAAATTACATATTTTAAAATTATAACAAATTTTAGAAAACAATAAAAAATGAAATATGGTGTCATAAAATTATGTTACAATACTAAAAAAACGTATTATTTATTTAGGAATACATTTTACTAAACTAAATTTTCTATTAAATAATTATAATAAGTATTAAACTGAAAATAAACATTTATGTTTTCTAAAAATATCAATATTAATTAATGATTTCAAAAACACTTATTTAGTTATATAACGATAGAATTATATCTTATTACCATTTCTAAAATTTTTATGTTTTATTTATAATTTAATGGGTAAAGTTATTATTCTATTTCATGGTTTACTATCCATAAGGGTCATATTACTTTTTCAAATTTTGTCTTACTATTCCATTGGTATAGGTTACATAACTTCAAGAAATACATCTTATTTCATTTATTCTTCATTTATATTATTTTTATTGTGATATCTATGTAATTTTATGTGATTTATAATTTATTGTTTTATTTTTTGAAGGGAATTTTAATTTATAGAAGTAGGGGTTGTCACGTTGTCAATGTGTGGGAGTCTGATGTATCACTATCTTACCATGAAGGAACCTTTTCATTTTATCCTTTCATGTTGATATGAAGAAAATTTACTCTAACATAATTCCTTATCATTATTTCAAAAATATATTATCCCCCCTTATATACTAACATCTAAAAATAAATTTTTTTAAATTTTATCAATACATAAAAATTCAATACCAAATAAAAACATCTAAGGAAATTTAAGCACCAATTTATAAACATCGACAACAAAAATTAGAAACTATTCCAAAAAATAAAAAAATTTATATAAAAACCTTATATATGTGAAAATAATAATTCAAAAACAGAAAACCATTTTGTCTTCTTCACAAAAGAATTAACTAATTTATTTGAAAAATCAACCACAATAATTGGTTAATATATTTATATAAATACAAAAAATATATATTTCATCAATTTATCCCCATTGATTCACATTTTCACCCTTATATTCATAAAGAAACATTATTATTGAGGAATTTTCTTGAATTATTAAATTTCTATTTTATGAATAATTTATGAACATTTTTACTAGATTTATGATAAAAAGGATATGTAAAATATGCATAACATAAGTCAACATCAAATTCCATTAAAATTAATCATTTTCTTTTCCTAGTGAAATATAATCAACATATCTATAAAAATGGATATTCATCTAAAATATGAAGGACTTTAATATTTCCAGAGATGTTATTTTCAAATTAACTTTACCCCCAATAAAATCATTCTTTATAAAATCAATTAATTTTCCCTCAAAAATAAAATCCTTATAGATTTTTTGGTTTAATGTTTTTTAAAGGATCATCAGATGTGCACATTTTGAAAATAATTTCACTAGCCTTTCATAAAATTAAAATTCCTTTCTAAACATCTCATTCTGATCATAGATAACACAAAAAATATATATAATATAACCCAAAACATAACCACAAAACATAATTAAACACAAAATATGATTGAAGAGAGAGTTCAATAAATATTTTCATTAAAAAATGTAAAAAAATTTAAAAATTAGTTTTAACACAAAAAATTAGAAATAGATTAGGATTTCATTTCATGATTTATTTTAATATATAATTTATATGATTAACTCTAAATTAAAACTAAAATCCAATTGAAAAAAAGGAAATTTTATACCCAAATTCTCTTTATTAAATAGATTTTAATAGTGAAATATTAAAGATCCTACTTAAATGAATCCATAGGTAAATAAAATTTATTGACAGCTCCATCTATCAAAATAAAAATTAAATTTTTGAAAAATCCTACCCACTTGGTTTTGAGACTCAAACTCAAGAAAATCTAATTATGAAAAAAATTCATGAAATTCTAATGATGAATCTATCAATCAATTTTATGTACAAATGAATCCTTTTATCCCATATGTATAACAATAAGTTACTGAACTATTTATTTTTTCATTCAAAACCATACCAAATTCATAAATCCTAACATTATCCACAATTTTGAACACTAATGTCAAATAATCAAATAAAATCGTTTATGTTAAAATATTTTTTTTAATTTAGTAGTTCATATAATGTACAATGGTTCAAAAAAATATCAATATTAGCTAGTATTTCACTAATACATAATAATTTACACTATTTCAAATCATTAAAATTAAAAAATGTTTCCATCCAACTACAATATATATTATTGATATTGTTCCAATATAAATTTATGACTAAGATGTTATCCATAATGTTTATGTTAAAACTAATTCTATGTTTTGAACAATAAGAAGAATGCAATGGAACTATATCATCACAAGAATAAATGTTAGGAGTAGAAGAAAAAGTAATAAGACACTGAATATCTCATTAATTACAAAACAATATCAAACACATTTAAATATTATCATTTTTCGAAGAAACATGTATCTCATTTTTAGGATGAAAATTAGAATTAAAATATGAATTATACATATAATACACCCTGACATATAAGCATACATTATTAAAAATATGAATTCATTACATCTCCTCATTTCCTTATTATTAAACTATTTTTTCAATTACACCTCAAACAGTGTTATTTATCCAAGGTTTTGAAAATATTCTCTGTAAGGGAATGCACAATATCATCAAATTATTAATGGTTTACCTTGAATACCTATAGTCATGTTCATATAAATCTAATTATTTCTTAAAATATATTAAATTATATTAATGTGCGTAAAAGGGTAAAGATTACAACAATTTATTGAAAATAAAACTAAATTATAAAGTAAAAACAATATTATTTTGATTAAATTTAATAATAATAAAAAAATTAAAAATAAAATAAAAACCATGGGTCTGCTACCATGAAGTATAGAGATGAATTTATAGAGTTGTACTTCATGAATATTCGGTACTCATGAAAAAACATAGTTGTGAATCCTTATTCATTCCCCTCAATTTAATATTTTATTCTATTACTATTAACTAAAAATGGAATAGTTTTCCTCTCCAAAAATATCAAAAACACCATTCATTAAAATTATAATGATGTAGAAAGGACTATAAATTTTATAAATAATATTTCTAGGGAAAATATAAATCAATAAATTTAAAAGTAACTCATTTTTACAAGAATTTAAATCGTTATTCTATATGATTGAATCATAATTTTATTTATTTATTTGTAAATCCTAATATCTTCATATGATTCTCTACTAGTCACATCCAACTCTCCCAGCTCTAACAACCACCTCTCACCAAAAACTATAAAATATGAATTCAAAAATCTCACATCCCAAAAATTCTTTTGTTAAAATTATTTAAGAAAAAAGATGAATTTACCAAAGATAATACTATGAGGAAACATCATAATAGAAGATAATAAGGTAGTTATATAGGACATATAAATATTAATTATGATTTAATAATGGATTTTTTTGTGAACTTCTAATAGGATTTTGTAAAATCTAATTAAATTATGTTTTATGAATCTCTAATAGTCCATTGTATAATGGATAATAAATGGTTCCATTTAAAAGATCAAACTATGATTCTACATCAATTATTTTAATTTAAAGATAAAAACGGGAATTCAATTGGCTATGTTAATGGATTTAGGAATTTAAAGTATTGAGAAAATATTGTCATCAATGAGTTTTAAAACTCATACATCTTAATTAATTAAATTTTTCAACACCATAGGTCATATAGAAACATATGAAACAACCACCAAAATATACCCACTCCCAGGATATGATGGGTAATGTATCTTAAAAATTAAAACATATAAATCCATGTTTTATATATCCTATTGTTGTATTCTATGAAACTATTATAATATAAAATTGTTTTCTACTGATTGGATTTTATCAAATCAAACAAATTACCTCCTAGATTTCGTTAAATGAATTTAAAAATTTGAAAATTATACTATATTTTATGTCATTATTTCTCCCTTAGGGTTTCCTCCACATGGTGAAGAGTGAAAGTTCACTAAAATAGGAACAATATCTGCCCTAGGAACACATATTCTCATTATTTTATCAAAAAACCTCATAAAATGAAATATATCAGCTAAAATTAGTTTATACTATATAAAGTAAATTTCATTCTCCATTTTGAGTGAGGCCACTGGGTAAGATTCACATAGATATAAAATTCAAATAATTTGAAAAAATTGTATCCTCTAGTTTTGAATTTTTTAGTAGTAAATAATCTATAATAAATGAACAAATATACATAGAATCATTGTTAATTTTTATTATATCCAAAAACATGATACTAAACTATGTTTTTTAAACGTTTTGAATAAATAATCATTATATTAGACTATTGGAGTATCTACTTAATGATCCAATAATAAACCTATTATTTCAAAAAAAATTATTTATATCTAAATGATTATTGAAAATAAAAACATTAAACTGAATAAAATATTTCACAAACATATGAAGAGAAAACAAACTGGTGGAAGACTCATTCTCAATTTTTGTGTAGTTCCTTTGAGTATTATTTAGGATCCTACTATGATAATACACCATATATATCCAATTATCCTTCCTTGGTCCCAACCAACACCAAAATCAATTTCACTAGGATAAAATATTATCTCAATTTCCATATTCAAATGAGGGGTATTGATAATGGATGAGGAAGAAAATTTTCATATTAAAATATTACAAGAATCATGAAACTTCTAATAAGAAGAAGGGTGTATAAATGAAAATTACTATACAAAAGGGTTTAGTGAACATCAAAATATATTTATGTTATTTAGTAAAAAACTATATGTAATATAAAATTCCCAACACTATTGATATTTTTTAGGGGAGGGGATTTCTGAATAACAATTAATATTTACTATATACCAAAATTTATTTCATAGAAACCTTGTAACAAATTGTACTTTTCAAAGTGAGGGTATATTAATATTGTTCCTACAAATTTTTAAATACCTTTCCAATATTCTATATAATGAAATAAAAAAATTCAAATAATAGAGAAATCATCTTTCAATATGTCAATTATCCACTTGAGAATATATAAAAATATATCCATAATAAATTTTAAAATTTAGATAATGAAATAAATAATCCAAAAAGAATTATCTGGTAGACTAATACTCTAATGGGAAATTTGAATGTGGAATTTTTGTATTCCTTTGTAATATTAGGATATTGATATAAAAATAATATCCATTAATAAAATAATATAACCCATTAAAGGAATACCTATCAAGATTTTGTTTAAGAAATACCATTAGTAAATTATATTTCATAATGGAATAATTCACCTTTATGTACTCTACTACTTTAAATACCCAGCTATAAACATTACATATTTTTGTTTTTTTAAATATAATTCACATCTTGATATTCATAGGATCTTTTTGTTTTATAATTTTATATAATTAAAACAAAATATTACCATGTAAAACAATACAATTCATGTGAACAATTATACATAATATACGGTTTTTTCATAATATAAACTTTATAATTTTCCCCATTCTATAATAAATTATAACAATTTTCATATTGAACTCATCCTTGTACATAATCGTCCATAAATCCTATGAAAAAAATTTAAAAGACATAATATAAGGACAAATATTTCAGTAAGGGATAGAGAATAAAGTAAACTATTAGTCACATAAAAACTTGAAAACCCATTAAATGTTTACCTTTATCTCAATTTTCATTTAGAGGATGAAATAAATTAATTTCACATCAAAATTACACAAAATTTATTATAAAAAAACATTAAAAGACATATAAATAAATTTTAAAGCATATAGGTATAATGGGGAATTGTTATAAAAGTTACTCTTATAAATAATTTAACACTGTCGTTGACTATCATACATGTTACTCTTATAAATGGAATAAACATATGGTCAACATTAAAATCCAATTAATTGGAGGGTTATCCTAGATCCAACCAACGTTAGTTTATAAAAGAACCTACCATTCTTATAAAAAATACCTAATACTGAGAAAATAATAATAAAACATGAATTCATTCATCATAAAATTATATCTTGGGGAAATCCCTTATTTTAAATGAATATTGCGCACATATAAAAGGAAAAAAATTTATTTGAATAAATCCATGTAATAATTCAAATAAGTCTTTAATAAAGTAATGAATCGTGATTTTGGTTAAATATTTTCATTCCATATATTTTCAAAAAACATTTCAAAATGACCATTCTAAATACAATCATTAAAGGAGTTATTTTAAAATATAGTTTTCAAAATAAATTCCCCTAAAAATATCATATGATTAAAGTGGATGTTCATAAAATCAATATATTAAATCTATCTTCTATAAATCCACATAAAATAAGTTAAAATACATCATAACATAATATAACGTAATTTAAAAAATAATATTATCATGACATAATCAATGAAATATACATTTAACCCAAAGAATGGAAATTGATTTAATAATTACCAAACCAAAAGTCCAAATCATCATGTATGCTATTTATAATCCTTAAAAATAATAAAAATAGAATTATATAATTTTTTAGGAACCTTATTCATGTTCATTGCTACTTTTATATAACTTATTACTATGTCAATAACTTAATTATTTAAATTCACATTGGGTGTTTTGATGATATTAGATACTTATGTTCAAAATGACTTTATTAGGTTCACATTGGTCAAAGTTTTCATAATTAAATGTTATATAGAATAATATTCATCAGATAATTTTCAATTATATAAATCAATTACTATTTCAAATACATTAATTAAATATATTTTGGATAATATGAACAATGTTGTAGTCTGTGAGATGGTAGGTCATACATAAACATGAGTAACATTTCTATTTTCCAATGATCATTATAGAAAAAAGACATGTATTATTTTATCTTTATATAATTATAATAATATAATTTATATCATATTTTTTTTAAATATACTTATATGTATTATAAAGATGATGTGTGATGAAAAATGAATCACATTCCTCTGTGGAGGTGGTAGTCCACACATACACACAGATGATGATATAAATTTTATATGTATAAGAGTGTAAAAACAGAAATAATATATTATCTTTTGATAATTATTAATATTTCAGTAATATAAATATAATAATTAATTATATCATCATAACCAGTCTTGATAGATGGTTATGGAAAAACAAATCACATCAGTATGCGAGGTAGTAGTTGGCAGTACACATGAATGATGAATTATTTTTACATTTCAAGGAAGTGGAGTTGGATAAAGGAAACTCCACCAAAATATTAACATATTATTATATTTAATATGGATTATTTATTATTTTATCATTGTTTACTAATTTTTTAGGTATGTGGATTAATAAACAGTACAGAAACATTTATTTATAAATGATACACTTTTTCTGATAATCTCTTTTACTTGAGACCTTAAGACCACAAAGTATTGTTATCATCTATAAACTAATACCTTCATAATGAATAAAATTATACTAGTATTATATTTGGACAAGTATATTCTAAAAAAAAGTTTTAATGAGTGAATAAATGAGAATAATAGGTCTCTCTTTATAAGAGAGCGGAGGGGAACTCATGGAACTTCTCAAAAAGAAACAATTTAAAATGACTATTAGAGATGAAAAGCTTCAAAAAAAGATATAAATGAATAAGGGATGAAATTTTATACCATAACTTATCTATTGTGTTATTTTTTAATTATATATTATTTTCAAATAACATAATTAATTATTTATCCCATAAAAATCATTATTGTTAATTTTTACACTATTTATTACATTGACATTAAAAACATCAAAAAACAAGTAAAATTTGAAGAAAATATTTTATTATATCTCTAAAATATAATTGTAAACATTACTGTTTTATAAAATTACATATCCCAATTAAAATTATTTTAATATTTTAAATATTATTTATTTGATTTTTCTAATAATTGAATTATTATAGTATTTGTGTTGTGTAATAATTTAAGACAAGTATATATTCACTAATAATTAAAAATAAATAATAATGAAGAGGAAAAATATTTTATATTTCCCAAATAATATTAATTGTTTAACATATCTTCTACCTAATGCAATAATAAAAATATTTCACATATTATATATAAGAATGTGACATGTTTGTCATTTCTTTAAATGAAATACTATAATGGCCACAATCTTATGAAAGTGGCCCCAAATGGTATTAAATAAATTTATATAATCAAAATAATTATATTATTATCAAAATAAATATTTACATTTTTTTAATATATTATATAACTCACATCTGTATCTTGACAACACATTTAATATGTTATTCTGACTTTGTTTGCTATGCGCTCACACTTGTATAAGGCAGTTTTTATATAACTAAAAAATTCTTTTCTAATAATAAAAAACATAAATAACACATAATTGTTTTTATAAATGTTGATAAATGACATATATCATCTTAATTACTATTTTAGGATACAAAATATGATGTTTCTAGTGCTGCATAGGCTCTACGTTTGCACTGAAAAATGACTTCATATTTATAATGAAATATATTATAATTTTCATGTTTTGAATAATTATTTTATTATATTGATATTATAATATCATTCACTATTAATTACATAATTTGTATAAATTTTAATATCAAAATTATTTTTTGAAAATATTACTAAATATCCCATATTTTGTAAAATAAATTGTATTTTTCTCCATTCTCCAAATAATATAATCTTATAGAAGAATATCAAAATTGTACCATTGAATAATTTTTGATATCATGATTTCAAAAAATAATTTAAAACATAAAATAAATTTTATAAATATCCTAAAACTAAATATAATATTTACCCATAAATATCAAGAAAACCCATATTTGAAGAAAAAATATTTTTTTACTAATTAAATGACTTTACATAAATATTTTCTCATTATTATTTACCAATAAAATTTTTTTTAGATTGAAATATATAATTATTTATTAAATTTTTTAATTTTATTTATTCCATCCAATTTAACAAAAAGGTTATAATGGTCACATTAAAATAATAATATTTAGATGTTTTATTATTCTCGACGTGGAAGATATTTTTTGTTTCCACATATCGTGTTTCCTATTAAAATATCATGCTCTCACATTATCCCCCTATTGAAATTTATTCCTCCAAATTTTAACTCATGATAGAAAACATGGTTTTTGGTTTTTAAAAATACTAGTATTTAAAAATCACTCTAAAAAATATTAATAAAACACAAACATGATATGAGGGAAAAGAATGTATCATGGTCATCTAGAATAACACATAATAGGTTTCTAAATATTAGAACATTTGTGGGAATTAGGATCATATATATGAAAGATAAAACTATTTCCCAATGAATAATAAGCGCTGATAAAAATCTGGGACATGATAATGATAACCATAAAAAATCATAAATCTGTGATGGGTTAAAATAGAATTGATTTCTCTATAAGAAAAGTAAATGAATAATGTTTTCATTTGAAGAACTTTTTTCTTATAGGAGAGTAACTCCTTTATCATGTCCAGTAAAAACAAAAAGAAATATAGATACATAAAGTGAATAATTTCCCTCTTTAATCAATTTATATCACCCTTTACGCTTTTTCTCTAAAAGAATAGTTTTTAAGAATAATTTTCCATGTATAAAGCACTAGAGTGAACATATAATAGATCAAAAAATTAAAAAAATTATAACTTTCTATTCCTAATATAGTTAGTAATTAAAAAATAATAATTATTAATATAAAATTTCTTTCCAAAATACGAGTAGACCATCGTACAAAGAAAAAAAATTAAATCTATAAATTCAACATTATTACACAAGGATCAACATAGATCTGTCAAAATATAAATATCCCTAAAATTTATCAAAAATTTCATAAACTAAAATTTAAACCCAAAAATATGAAGGCTTTGATATCAAATTATTCATAGAATAATCTTTTCATCTATCTCCAAATAACATAAACTACTCTTAATGTAGCATACCAAAATGAAATTTTCCTAATCAGATAATCTCCATGATATGTTAATCATTTATATAAATAAACTGAATCACTATAAATCCACAATAAATTAATATATGATTCCAAAATATTATTCAAAAAAGTTATTTAAATAAAATATCATTTTATTAAATTTACCTTAATTAAATGTGGTTCCCAATATAGAAAATATCTACAAAAATTACATTATTCACTTAATCACCAAATAATTTCCAATCCAATTGATACCTATTAAACAAAAAATATGTTAAAAATAACAATTACCATTATTAACCAGATATTTTAAATAAATAATCAATTTTATTATAACTAGGACATCACATAGGCAAGTGGTATGAAATGAACCCTTGTCACCCTTTAGTTTTAGGTTCAATCCCTATAGCCTGGACTGACTCAATAATTCTTCACATGTTCTAAATTGTTTCCTTTTATAAAACAATATAATAAAATCATTATTAAATTATATAAATTTGAGAAAAATAATAAAAAAATAACATTAATATTTTAAACATTAAAAATCGTTATTTGACCATAATGGATATCTCATACATTTCACGTGTCATCGAATAACTTAATAACTGATGTTTTCCTAAAAAATAATTATATCGAAAAATATAATTACTGTAACGTCCCACACATCATCATTGTATTTAGATGATGTGGAATTTATACATGGCCTTATGTGACATCCACAAGACAACGAATGCAAGTAATAAATGCCAAGGGCTTCGACATAATTGGGGGACAATATACTCTTTGTGAAAAGAACGGCCAATCCAAATATTCCATAATAGAAATAATACTACAAGTTACATGGTAACAATTTAAAAAACCCAATCTAATACAATTAATACCAAAAACAAACTCGAATCGACTACCATAATAGAGGAAAACTAAAACGAGAGTAACAAGAAGAAGTCAAAACCAACAAAACCCATGGACTCCGAATACATAATTTCAAAAATCCAGCCATGATTGATTTCCAATCTCCACAATATAGCCGAAGTGTCATGATGTACCAATAAATAAGTGTAATAATTTTCCTTTTATGTTTTTTGAATAAATGATAATACAAAAGCATGAAACTCCCAAAGCATGGGTGACTATAGAAACTCAGTATACTTTTCCAAAATGAACTCCCTAATAACACCACTAGGATAGAAAATGATATCACATTTATATAAATAGTTATGTAAAATAATTGAAAATAATTTTTATCAAGAAAAATATTTTACCACAAAAAGAGTTTCCATAAAAAACTTTTTATAAGGGAAAAAAACTAAACAATTCATTAAACCTTTTCACAAGCCTTTTTGGCATACCCACACCATAATTCACACACACACACCAACATATGCATATTTATTTTATATTTCCATAATCATGAGTAGTTTCTAATCCAGCCACTATATTTTCATAATGTTTACAATCACCTTATTCCCCAATGTGATGATCCCCTTATCCCGGGTCACATCCCTTTTTACCCTAATGGTACCTGCTCCTTATTTAATTTTATATTGAGTGTATGAACTCACACAAAAATTGTATGCCAAAACAATTTGAAATAAAAAAATTCAAACCATTTCAATAAAAACATTCATTTACTAAAAACATTTCGAAATATCCATTTTCATAAATCCAACAAAACCATATTTTAAAATTAACATTTTATAATGAAGTAAACTAAGCACTTTGTACAACAAATTTTCAGAAATCCAAAATTTTACAAAACCATCACTAAAGATGATTTTTACCATGATTTCCACTTCAATTTCAAAATAAAAAACAATACATTTAACCAATTCTAAACAAATAATTCATGTTAAAATAATAATAGTCTATATTGAGGACACATACCAATGAATTATGGAAAAATGAATAAAGTCATAAAAATACCCACAAAACCGGGCTGAATATCTAAAAACCAACCTTAAATCTCTTCCCATAACATCAAAAAGGCCAAAAATAACAATTATTGGAATTAACCACCTTATATAGATCCAAAAATACAATATCTAATAATCTAATAGAGGGGTGAATATAGATCTATTAAAAACCATGAAAAAATATCATAAATAATCTATTACCACACGAATTGGGCCTTAACGCACCAATAAAAGACTTAAGATCAGCACAAGATCAATGGGGAAATATTATAAAGCATTTGGGAGGAAGAATTATTGAATTTGGGTAGATTTGGAGCAAAAAAGGGTATTTTAAAGGTGAATTTTTTCGATCCACTTTTTAGGGATCCAATTTCTATACCATGTGCGGTTAGGAAAAACCAAGAACTAATCGTGCACTAGTCTCAGCCTCAAATAACATATCGCATGGTTGGCCTACATAGTTAGACAATTTGGTCACCTGCCATGAAATATATAACTATCACACTTTTCATGTTTTCTCCTAGGTGGCCACACCGTTTTGAAATACTATGCACCTACCCATGCATGTTCTCTTTAGCAATTGTCTCACTGTGCATAAATTTTTTATAAGAGTTTCACAGTTTCTAGAAACCATGCTCAAACTGTGCATGTATGTAAAATACCAAAAAATAGTACAAAATGTTTCCAAATCCTTCTAAACATCAACCAAAAACGTTATATTCATAAAATACATAAATGAAGGGTTACTCACTTGAAACCAGGGGTGCTATAATTTGACACCTTAAAATTTCAAAACATAAATCCTAAAAAGAATTTCCACAGAAATTGATATTATGTTAAATCATAAACATTATACCCCTGATAGTGTCAATAACTGTTAATAAATCTTCTCAAAAAAATATCAAAATCGTTAATGATGTTGAAAAAATCCTATAATACCAACTGTAAGGACCTAGCCTTAAAAATTACATATTATAGTTTTTTTGAGTAGAAATTCACTTTTAAAATTATGATGATATTTTTGGTCAATGTTTTTTTAGAATTATGAAAAACTATTATTATTTAAATCCATACATTGTGGGTGGACACTTAGACAATATATATATTCCCCAAAATATAAAAAAATTTAACAAATTTTTAATTGGCTTGATAAATCTTCACAACATTCACCATGACCTCGTCCTCATAATTAGACATTTATAAAACCTATGGAAAACATTTTAAAAACATGGTACAAGAAAAAAATCTCATTAAGGGACAAAAAAACAGAAAAATTTTATTCTAGTGAAAAACATAAAATCCCATTAAATGCTTAACTTTATCTCTATGTTCTTTGAGATAATGAAAAAAATAAATTCTTCATGAAAATAGAACACGCATTGTAATAAAATAAAATCATTAAAACCCATAAAAATCATAGATAATGTAAATAGTTATCTTGGAACAATATTATACTTGTCACTCTTATAAATTAGACTACCATGTCATTGACTTAAATTTAGGTCACTCTTATATATGGAATAACCATATTGTTGACATCCATACCAAATGAATAATTGATACAATAAGGACCAACTTGTCTTTAGATAATGTCAAAACCAATATTTATCAAATATAATTCCCATGAACCATAGAAAAATCATAAAACCTGAATTATTGCATCATAAAACCAATCCTTGGTGAGAATTAATTATTTTCAAAGAATACTATGCACACAAAAAGGAAAATATTTTCTTTTAAAATATTCATGTAATAATATAAAGGACAAAATAAAAAAATTAATTTATCATGAAGGTAGGAAATGTCAATATCGCTGTATATTTTTAAAAAACTTAATTTTTGAATTGTGTAAAAATAAACATTAATGTTGGATTTTTAAATGATTGTTTTTAAATAAAATTCCCTTAAGAATATAAAAGCATAGAATTAAGGGATAATCAAATGGATTTATAATGTTCTTAAGATTTAAATACACATAAAAAGTGTAAAACCCTTATAAGATAATCATAAGTCATGTCACACATAATCATCGCCTGACATAATCAATTGAGTAGATGTTTAACCAAATGTATAAAAATTAGGTTAATAATTACCTTACCATAAGTCCAAAATCATCACATACATTATTTATATTTCCAAATAAAAAACATGGATTAATTATTTAAATTCTTATTAACCTTTTCGATGTTAATTATTCATTTTATTACACTTATTTCCAGGTTAGTATTTTAGTTATTAAAATTTAAAATGGGTGTTTCAATGATATTTGGTACATAAGTTGAAAATAACTTTGGTTGGTTGATTGTCGTCAAAGTGGTCAGCATTTAATTATCTTAATAAAAATATTTACAACATAATTATCACTTTTATAAAAAAATGATACTTTTAAATACATCCATTATATATGGTTATGAATGAAATGAACAATGTTACAGTCACGAAGAGGGTGGGAATATGTACTCTTGAGACCCATTTTCATTTTTCCATGACCACTAAGGAAATAAGGAAAGTATAATTTTTTTTAACATTCCAATTTTTTATATTTTTTCTCTTCTTAAATAAATTCAATTTATTTGATATCATAGGTTGAATGTTACACTGATCTTAAACCAATCATGGTATACTATCAAATTTTAACATGGCCATTGCAATATTAATGTGACCATTAAGATTTTTATTTTGTTCCTAAGATTACTAAACTCACCTATGAAATATTTGATAAAATATAGGTGTCTAATTGATGAAAATATGACATATTTATAACATATAATATGTGATATGATGTTTTAAAAATGATAAATTAAGTATTTTTGTTTTTTTAAAACATAGATGATTATTTATAATTTTAAAAATTAAAATAATGACTTAAAATGGAATTTATTTTCATTAAATACATTCATGAGTTAATATTTTATTATAATAATTATAATATAATTTTATGAGGCTATAATTATTTTTACAATGTGTTGTAAAATAAGTTACAATATAAAAATTGGTATTTTTTATTAAATGATAATTTAATTTAAAAATTAAATTTCTCATGTTTATAAATTATTAACATAAAATGGATTTTTTTTGAAATATAATATAAAATATTTATTACGGTGGAGTTTTTGGATATTTCTTATATAATTTTATTTTTCATGAATAGTAAAATATGACAATTTCTGGTATTTAACATTATATGCTAATATTTGAATTATTGAGTCATGCCTGATATCTAGATCAGGTAAGAACACATTAGTTTGAACTCAAATTCAATAGTTACTATATTTAGTCATGGTAATTAATAATATTGATATTCTGGATCCAAAATAGTAGACAAATGAATAAAATTATCAAAAAACACTCCTCCCCCCCACCTTAAATACCACCCTCATTAACCCATCTCCCCACTCTTTATATTCCTTGAATTTTTTCTATATTTTTACCAATTAACTCTAAATCTTTTTACCCACATCCAATACCTTCTGATCGTACCAAAATACCAAATCTAAGTATCTTAAGTTGGTTCCCTGGAGATGGTATTGAAGAGGTGAAATCCACCTTCTTTCTCTTCTATTTTCTTTTATTTTCGTGTACATTCCTCACATCTCATATAAAATGTGGAATGGTAAATCCAATATAACATATATACACTAATTTTATTTTAATAATGGGTTAACAATCGTCAAATATCTTCTCCCCTCCTTTTATTTTGAAAATGAAAAAATCATTTGTGATGTATCAAATCACAACCTTTATGGACAAGGTGTTTTAATTTTCAATAACCACCTTAATGGCTGGAAATAAACTATTATTATGGTTAAATAAGATACTAACATACATATTATATGTTATATCAAGTTATGTAACAAATAAATAAACATAATACCAAATAAAATGACACATGTTCATAGCAGTCATAAAAACTGTCAAAATAAATAAAAACATTTTCGTCAACATTTTATCAAAAGAATCATCACCATTCCAAATAATGAAATTATATAAGAAGACATTTAATGTTATGTATTTTCGTCAATAAAAAATAATCTTCCTTCTAGAAATGTTATTCCCATTTGATAAGAACTCGCACTGTTATACTCAGAGGAACCGACTATAAATCCATGAAACAAAGTCTCCCTAAACAACGAAATTTGACATTATAATTAATCAAAATATCCATAAATGAACATAATATAATTAAAATAAATAAATATTTGTTCAATATTTTTTTATTATGTAATTATTTAATCTAATTTGATTATCTAGAAAATTAATTACAAGTGGAAAATGCTTCCAGGCATATAGTAAGGGTTTCTCCTATCATATTTTATTTAAGTGAGATGTATGTGTTATTCAACACTAATTTATTTTTTATATTGTATATAATTACCTTTTATATATCATATAATTAATAATATTATATTAATTTGATTATATTCTTATTTTTGATAATTACTAATTTGGGGAAATTGATTTGACTGATTACAATGTGGAAAGGTCTTGTCATCTCACTATTAATTCTATGAGATTTATTCATTATTAAACCCTTATGGGTGTTGTTTAAATAATGAACATTGAATTATCATATCATTAATCTAATTATAAAAAATGATATAATTATTTCATTTTATTATCATTAATTTTATGAGGCATATGGTTCCACTGATTACATAGTTGTTAGGGATTTCGTAACCTAATTTCCATTCTTTAGTTTAAACTTATAATACATTTATTATTCCATGATATTATTATGAGTGAATTTTTTTTGTATTATCATGTATTTTATTTAATCATTTTTTTGTGGATTTATAGCAGATACACATAATTTATTAATTTGGTTAATTCCAACTCTTTCCTTTAAAAATACTCTTTTAAATATTTGTTTCAAAATAAAAATGGATTGTGTTTAACTTATAAATCATGAGTGTATTTTCATAATTTCACAAACATACAATGTGTTAAGGAATAAAATATAATTTTTGAAGGATATTTTCAAATAACACATTTATTTTATAATTTAAAATATTTTTAAATAAATTATTTCTATGTAATGTGTTATTTCTCTCAATAATTTCTCAATGATTTTATTAGAAAATTTTCATCTATGTCAAAAAAATTATTGGATTTTATTATTATTTGAGGATGATATCTTATGATATCATCTATCATATATTATTTCATTTTTTATGATCAGTTTTAATGTGGATGATCTATTTTGATACCATTCATCCTATTATACATAATGTTTTATGATTATTTTTATTGTTTGGGTGAATTATTTCATAAGCTAGTTTCAATATCAATTTATAAGTTGATTATGTTTTTTCCCCTTACATATGATGATTTCATTGTACATGGATAGTTATTAGAGGTGCCAACTATAGCCCCTTGATACATCAGTAAGTCTCATGAAACAAACTCAACATGGTTTTGGCCGAGTCCCTACCCATTTAAATAGACTTCTTGGTATATGCCTTGGCGGTGTGTTTATGATGTCCAACATTATGAATTCCCTCATTATAATATTTTTATTGATATTACATGTGATTTTTCTACTGCTATAATATCCATGGTTATGTTTCATTCTCATGGGATTATTTATATGGTATTATTTGGTCAGATTTATTCCTTCTATATTATATTACTGATTATTTTTTAATGTCATTTGTTTTTAGTTTTTCACCCCACCTTATTGTTTATGAATATATATGGTACCTTTTTTTATATGATTACCCTTATAGGGCATTTGATATCACCCCTTTCTTATCATTAATTTTCTCCAAGATTCCTACATGTATATTAATATTGACCTGAATGGATATTCTTGGAGAATAGTTGTGCTTACAAAGGAGTCACTATGTTTTTTTCATTTTAATTTATAATGTGATACTTTTTTTTGTAATATGGTTTTTCGATGATACTAATCCATTCAGTCCTTTTGGATATGATCTTTTTTACTTAGTACCAATGTAATAATGTAATGCACTAACTTTGGGGTACTAGGGCCAGGGTATTTACATTTGGTATAAGGTTAAATTTATTATAAACTTTGGAAACATGATTTAGAAAGAAACATAGTAGAAAAATATAAACCTATAACAAAAACTGATAATATTCCCAAAGAAACAAACCTTTTGATGTTGAGATTAGTTATATGAAACAAATTACATTCACATTAATGATTTAACTAGTTTAAGATTAAACATTATGTTTCATAATTTTGTGATCTAATATAGTGTTTTAATTTATTTAAAAGTGGAAACTATTGGATAGAATGGAAGATATATTAACACACATTATACATGTATGGATTTCAATCCTGTTAAAGATAATGTTGATAAAGATAAAACTAGAGATATGGATTAAAAAATCATAACCATACAAGGATAATTTACTTAGGTTATATTAAATCGCCATACCTTCTTAGAGTATCCTGATCCAAAATGTGGTGTTACAATATTAGACCACTTCATGTGAAAATGAAATTCATTATTAAATGGGACTACAAACCCATTTACTTCTGATCAATGGATTAGTTCCTTAGAGAATATATTTTTCTTTTTGGGATATAATGAAACATAGAAGGTTATCATTGCAGTTTATCATCTCTCAAGTGATGGATATCAATGGTGGACATAGATAACAAAACACTAAGGAATAAGAGGAAATTAAAAATATATAATGGAAGTATTTTAATGAAACTTTCTCAGAAAAATATTTTTTAGAGAAATACAAGATGACATGGTCAAATAATTATTGAGTCAAAGAAAAAAGGAAGAAAAAGATGTTTCTATTTATAAATCTAACCTTAAATGGTTTTCCATTGATGTTTTATACTTTATACATAATCCAATTATTATGATTGACCATTTCATTAATGGGATTAAACTAATCCTTCAAAGGGAACTAGTCTCAAAAACATTATCATAAAATTATAATATAGTGTCATTTTATATAAATATAAATAATGAATTATCCATGTTTTATGTCTTTTAAAGGGAAAAATATAATAAGAGTATGGTAGAGAAAATATTGGATAAAGGGAAGATGGGAAAGAAGGACTTTTCCAAATGTGATAATTATGAATGAAAAATATCATGGTACTTGATTTTAAGGAATGAGAGTCTTCTACAAGTGTTGAGAGAAGGTCAAATGAGATTTTTATTCTAATGTAAATAAACAATCCATCCAATTCTTAGACTATAAGGATATGGGTAACTACATAAATGAATGTCCCTAGAATTAGGGGTATATAGCTTAGAAGAATAAAAGGGTTAAAGTCAAGATTTCTCTATTACTATGGTAAAATGTTATAATTAATGTATTTATGTTTTTATACTCAAGAAATATATTTTAAAAGTATTTTATAAATGAAATTATGTTTATAAGAATAATAAGATATATAAGTCTTTTACTAAAATACTTCTTCTTTTGGGAATTAGAAGCATTTAATAAATATCACCAGTAATCAATTGAGGTAATTTTTTTGTATGTAGATTTCTTCGAAAACATATGACTTGGTAATTATAATCCTAAATAATTTCATGATATCTAGATAATAATAAATAATTTATTTTGGATATTATTGGTGAACTTGATGGTGGTTAGTTATTTCATTGTTTATGTTATTCTATAATTTTTATATGTTCGAATTTAACTAATATATTCAATAACCTATTATTTTACACTAGGAGGCATATATGTTTTACAATGGTTTAAAGGAGAATAATATATTAATACATTTTTTATTGAAAATAACAGATATATTATTTAGGGAAATCATTTCATAAAGTTATTTAGGAAATATTGTGATCTTCTTTCTGAATATTGATACTTTAACAAAGAAAAAATATATTTTTAATGAGTTATAAGGTAACAAATTATTGAATGAATTAAGTTTAAATTTGGATAATATGTGATTTATAATATTTTATAACATGTTATAACTATTTTATTTTGGTAAATATTTAATGTTTAAATGAATAAATTATGGAAAGTTTGAAAAAATTTATTCATGAAAAAAAGTTTATCTTGAATTTAATTATTTTGGTTTAAGAAATTAGGTGGATATGGATCGAATCACAACCAAATAATTATATTATGCTTAAGAAATATTTGGAAATCAAGTAGGTTTGTTTCCTTAAGTAACTATATATGGAGTATAAAAACCCATGTACTATAGGAAAATTATTTTGGAAAAAAAATGTTACGTGTTTACTTTTCATACATAGAAATCAATGGTCATTTAAATGATCACAAATTTACAGTTTTTCGAAGGTAGATTTTCTAATGAACAAATTCCTTATCACTCTCTATCATAACATTATATTTATATTTCTTTTACATGACCATGAATTCAATTCCCAATAAATATCTCCCATAGGGAAACCTAGTGTTTTTACCATCACATTGTTTTCCCATAAAATTAAGAGGAGGTATTATTAACCCTATTTACAATGTGATATTTCCCAACAGTTTATATTAAAATTAAAAATCCAGGATTAACAATAATAAGATAAAATTGTAAAGATGATATTTATTGAAGGAGGGTGGAATGTAACACCTCAATATTTTACAGTATGTATCATCTTAAATAAATTCAATTTATTTGATATCTTACGCTACATCCAACATTGAGCTTAAATGAATTGGGATAAGTAAATAAATATTACCATGATTTTTGAATGAGTAATGCAACTATTATGAATATTAATATGGCCATTAAAATAAATAACTCACCTATGAAAGTATAACTAAAATATACAGATCTCATTAATTAAAATATAATATATTTATATGAAGAAATATGTAATTAAATGATTCAAAAATAATAAATTATGTTATGGTATGTTTGAGAAATGTAATTGTTTATTTATAATTTTATAATTAATATAATTATTTAATATAAAATGTATTTCTCATAAAATAGATTTTTAAATTAATATTAGTTTATTATAATTGTAATTTAATTTTATTTAATGTTAATTAATTTTTTAAAGTGTGGTAAAATCAGTTAAAATATTAAAATCTGTATTTTTTCAAATAAATGATGATTTTATTGAAAACGAAATATCATATTTATAAAATTATATTTAAAAATTGATTAGATTTTTGAAAATTTCACATCGAAAAAAGGTTAGGGTAAATTTTTGGGCTTCTCAGAAATAGTTGAATTTTTAGTTAGTAGTGAAATACTCTAATTTATGGTATTTTACATTATAAGTCAATAAATGAATTATTGGGAATTTTTAATGTATTGATGAGGTAATAACATATTAGTAAAAACCCTAATTCCCTAGTTTCTATATTTATCTATGGTGATCAACAATATTGATAGTCTTGATCCAAAATAATAAGCAAATAAATATAATAATAAAAAACACCTCTATCCTCAACTGTAAATATAACCCCTCACCACCCCTTATCCTCACAACCTCTAAGATATTAGGATTGTCTAAATTCATCCCATTTCCCTTGTTAATATTTTTCCCATATCAGATAACTATTTTTATAATCCAAAATTCCAAATCCAAGTCCCTTAAAGATGTTCCTAAGGATATGATATTCAATAGTTAAAATCATCATTCTTTATCTTTTATTTTCTTGTATTTTCTTATCACCTCCTCAACTCCACATTCAAATTGAATTTCTAACTCACATATCATATATATATATATATACTATAATATTATTTTTCTAATGGATTAACCATCATCAACACCTTTCACTTCTGTTTTTTCAAATGAAAATGTTGTCTTTGATATGTCGAATTATTTCCTTCATGGATTGCGAGATATAATTTTCCATTACTACCTTTAAGTAATGTTATAAAACCATTATTATAGTAACATAATATTTTTATAAAAATATTATAAGTTATATAATGTTCTAATACCAATAAATAAAAATTATAATAAATAAAATAACACAAGTTTTTAGTGGTCATAAAAAACGCCAAAATAAATTACGACACTTTCAAAAACATTTTATCTAAATAATAATACTTATACAACATGACCAAATTATATTTGATATAATTTAAAATAAATTATATTTATTAATACTAAATAATTTCACTTATCAATAAATTATTCCCAATTGAAAAGAAATCACGTATTTATACTCAATAGAACCAACCATAAAACTATAAAATGAACGATCTGAGAACAATAAAATAATACATTATAAATCATCTAATTGTACATCAGTGAATATAATAAAATTATAATAAATAAAATATAAGTTTAAAATTTTCTGAATTAAGTAATCAATGAATCTAATTTTGTTATCCAAAACATTACATACACGTATAGAACACTTTCAGAAAAAAGGTAAGGGTCTCTCCTCTAACTTTTTATTTATGTGAGAAATATTTATTATTAACCAAGGATTTTATTAATTGGGGTTTCTATACATAAAATTGATATATAATATCATGAACATAATTATCCAAATGGTATTGAATTTTTTATTTGATAATTATTACTATAAATAATATGATTCAATTAATTAATGTGTAAAAAGTGTTTCTCATATAACTTTTACTTATGTGAGATATATTTCTTATTAAAACCTTATTTATTTTTTATGGCGTATATAATTCCAATTAATATATCATATCATAAATCGTTTTTTATTCATTTAATTAAATGTTTAAATTGATGATCATTAATTTTATAGTGCATACATTTCGACTCATTACAATGTGGTAAGGGATTTATTAACCCAATTAATATTCTTCAGGTTAAAATTATTATCCATTGATTATGTGATGCTATGATTGTGTGTGAAAATGAATTTTGAGTAACTTATGTGGTATTTCAACTTTTTTTTATGAGGACTTATATATATTGCTCATTTTTAATTCATTTGGTTAAAAATCACACATTCAATTAAAAATACTATTTAAAATGATTTTTTCAAAATCTATATGGAATATTTTTTAGCTTATATGGTATGATCTAATTGATCTCCTTCATGAAAATTTAATATCATGAGGAATATTTTTCCAATTTTATATGTTTATTTTCAAATAAAATGGTTTCTTTTATAATTTCACAACATTTTAATCAAATAATTTCAATGTAAAGTGTTATTTATCTCAATAATTTCTCATATTTTTATTAATGTATTTTAATATGTTTCATCACAATTTGTATGATCATTTGATTTATTGAGGCTGATATCTTATTATACAATCTACTATATTTTAATGAAATTTTTATGAATTGTTTGGATATGGATGTGATGTTTTGATATCATTCATCCTATTACACTGAATGGTTTATTATTATGTTTATTATTTGAAAAAAATTATTTCATAAGCCAGTTTCAATATGAATTTATATGTTTATTATGTTTCAACCCTATGATATGAATAATTCATTGGACTTATAAATTATGAGTGGGTCCCAAAAATTCTCAACAATGGATCGATAGGTATAATGAGACAAACTATACCTAGTTTTATCCAATGCCTTGCCCATTAATGTATTATTTTTGGACTAGGATTGGATGGAATGGTTATATTATATTTAATTATGAATTCCCAAATTATGATATTATTTATTGATAATCCATTATAATATTTCACTAGTATAATATCAATGGTTATGTTTCATTCTCATGTGATTATTTATATGGAATCATTTGATCATATTTTATTATGTCCAAATTATTCTCAAGATTAAGTTCTAATTGAATGTTTTTTTATGTTATTCACCATTCCATATTGTTTTTATTTATTTATGATATCTTAGGTTTTATTATTACCCTTACTGATCATGTGAGATTTCCCATTTCTTATGTTTTATTTTTCCCCATGATATCATGATGTATATTTTGATTATCATGTGTGGATAATCTATGTGAATAGAAGTGCTTCTATTTGTTTTACTATTTTGCTTTTCATTTCAGGATATAATTTAATAATTATGTTTTTATATAGTTTCGAAAAGCTACAAAACTATTTAGTCCTTTAGGATGATATCACTTTCACTTAGTAAAAATGTAATAAAGTAAGCCACCGACTCCAAGATACTAGTGTCGGGGTCATTACAGTTTTATCTTTCTAGAATAATAATAATAATATATATGTTATATTAATTCATTATATATACTTAAATATACTATCAATGTGACGTGTTGATCAAAAAATTCATAACACTTCATGGTGGTGGTAGTCAACACAAACACATGAACGTCATTTTTATTTTTATGTGCATGTATAGGTAAGTTTAAAAGTGATTTATTATCTTGTAAGAGTGATAAATATACTATTAAAATCATATATAAATATTAATTCTACCTTAATAACCTATATTATGATATAGTTATGGAAAACAAATTACATCAGTTCGTAAGCCGGTAGACCTCTATACACACAAACGAGGAATTATTTTCGCATTTTATGGAAGTGGGGATGGATAAATGTAATTACACTAATATTATAACATATAATTATGTTTAGGACACCATAGTTATTTTTAAATCATTATTGAAGATGGTGTGAGGTATTTTGATGAGTAGACAAAAGAAAAATTCTTGATTAAAAACAATAAATATTCATCAGACAATCTCCATTACATAATAACATATGACCACTAAGGTTGTTTTTTTCCAAAAATAAGACCTCTATTTTGAAGGGGATTATTATAGTAAGGTATTTTTGTGGGTTTACAATACCAAAATTTTTTCTATGAGTGATGAAATTTGAATAAGAGGTGCCTTTTATAATATATGGGAGGGCAAAACTTTGATATTCTCAAAATATTAAAATATAATAAGACATTATAGAAACAAAGGATTCCAAAATACCTATAAATAAATAGGGGATGAAATTTTAGACCATATATTGAAACATTTTTTCTAGTTTAGGATTTTTTAAAAATATATAATTAAATATTCATCCCATAATATAACATTAGTGTCAATTTTGATAATATTCATTACATTGACTTAAAAATATTAATAAAATAAGTAAAATTATAAATAACTATTTTATAAAATTACAATATATTTATGGTCAGGTATATAATTTTTCTATCATAATATTTATCAAAAAAAATATATTTTTTAATATTTTTAATAACATTTATTTCGATTTTTCAATAATTAAAAAATTAATCTATTAGTGATGTGTGGAAATTCAATCTAATTAATTATTCCCTAAAATTTAAAATTAACTTACCAAGATAAAGAAAAATATATTTTAGTTAAACAGATTTCTTATAGTCACACATATCGTATTTTTAATTGTATATTAGAAATATTTCACTTACTAAAAATACGAATGTGACTGCTTTGACATTTCATTAAATAAAACTCTATTAAATTAATAATATTATCCTAGTTCCCCAAAAGGTAATATATAAATTTATTTGATGAAAATAAGTTTATTATGATCAAAAACTCCGATTATATGCATTAAATATTTATTATAACTCTTATCAATATCATGGAAATATATTTAATGTGTTATTTTGACTTTGATGGCCTTGCACATGCATTGTGTAAGCATTTAGATAATATTATTGTTATATAAATGAAAAAAAAAATTCTAATAATAAATATACTTTATAGTACATAATATTTATTATTCAAGTATATAAATTACTTATCTCATCCCAATTATTATTTTTAGGATACAAAATTTTACTATTCCAATGTTGTGTTGGATCTGTGCCAACACTGAAAATGAATTTTCATATTTATCATGAAATAAATTATAATTTTATAGTTATGGATTATTTAATATGGTATTTATATTGTAATATCATACATTACACATCCAATAAGTTTAATAAAATTTTATTTCATAATTATGTCTTGAAGATATCCCAAAAGATATTATATTTTATAAAAAACATTATTTTTTTATAATAAAAAAAAATTTCTTTTTCAAACAATACTCAATATTTCACCATAGATAAATATTAATATTTCTATTTAAAAAATTAATTTCATTTATTCATATTTTAAAAAAAAACTGATGAATTAAATTAAAATTTTCACGCTTAAAAATAAAGAAAACCAATTTAAAAAAAACGTATTTTTTAATAAATAAAATCACTTTACCTAATAATTATGTCATTATTTTATAATAATTTACTTATAAATTCAAATTGAGTGGAAAATTTATAATTTTATCATAAATCAAATATTCATATTCATACATGACAATTAAACAACTATATAATAATGCTCACATTTAAATTATAATATTTTTTTTGTTTGTTTATGGTTGATGTGGCATATCATGTGCACTAGATAAAATAGTTATTCATTTTAAAATCTCGTGATGTTTAATATAAAGCCTCAATTTTTTCACATTTATGGTTTGAATCTATTAATTATTCACATTGGTGATAATGGATACCGTCGTTTTAGGTACAACCTGAACCTGATTAACCAATGGGATGTATGAGATCGAATAAATGATCCTTACATCTAGTAAATTGATAGATTATTCCTAAATTCCTATTTAAACTTTTTATTAAGAATCCTATTCAATTAAAATCTTTAATTGTGTATGGGATATATAATGATACTATGAAAATAAAATAATGGGCGTGTCTACTTAATTTCAATAACTAACTTCACTAATTACTATTAAAAAATCTAATCTTGATTTTATTCGATGTTTGAAAAAATTATTATTGGAAATATTCAACCCTCCCAATAATTACATATTTTTTATTTGATAAAAATAGCTTAATATCCCCTTCAGTAAGTTTTTATTCATAATGTAGAGTTTTTGTTCAATATAGAATAAGCTCATTAATATTTCTATTAAGGATATTATAGCTTCTAAAAAATAACTCCCTTTATATGGTACATTGTGGATAACCCCATACTTCTAAAATTAAAATACGGTTTCAATTTTTTTAATCCCCCAAAATTTTTATAGATAATATTATTCATAATCATATAAGTGTTTCTTTTTATTATAAAAATATATTCCCAATAATTTATCTTTTGGGGTAATATGTGTTTCATTTTACAACTGAGGATACCAACACCACTTGAAAGAGAATATCTTATATCCCACATTACAATTACTAGATTAGATGATGGAATAATAGTTGTGAAAGAAAATATTTATGAATTCCACATATGGATGATATTAAGAGGGTGAAATAGATTCTTTTAGATGAATATCTCTCAAAAGATGATAGGAAAAGAGATATATCATATCCAATTATATTAAATAGTAATAGTGTACTACAGGAACTAGTTATTTTGGTGAGAGAGTTTGGACCAACGGAGTATCGTCTATGGTTATCATCACAGATATGTTAAAACAGATAAATACATTATGTTGATAGTGACCATAATTACTATCTAGGAACTAATATAGTAGTAGGTTATGATCACATTTTTGTTGGATAAAATGTTTATAATCATCGTCATTTACACTTGAATAAGGTAATGTTTTATTCCCCCATGTACCAAAATGAATTTAAGAACCATATAATCACTTATTTTGTTCACTAACATTTATTTTTATTTCTAATAGTTTTCATTTGATAGTTTATTCCTGTATATTTTAGAGAGTTTTTGTCATAGATAGGTTACTTGAGTTTTAATTCCACATCCTTTAATTGATCATTCTAGGAATGGGTTTGCATTCCAGATCATTATTTTTTCCTTCAATATTCTAGGGGTTTTACAACTAATCATTTTATTGGATGGTGGATATGGACCCATAATGTTGTGTTAGATATCAAGGATATAGTGTTTCAAAACACACTATCTTTGGTGGACATATTTCACAACACGTATAACTGGAATAAAATATTACATATCTTATATAAGAGTATCATTAAAAAAATTTCATTGATACTTCCATAAAACATGTGAAAGTAGGGGTAATTTATGGTTTCTATTTTGATATAATGGAATGAGGGTATTATCTTCATAGATATGTTCGGTGAAAAATATTAAGGGTTCTGGAATATGTAGACAAAGGATTTAGTTTAGCATAAAGAACACGATATTTATTTTAAAGGTGCTAATATAGATTTGTTGACTGGAATATAATGAGAGTCTAGAGTATAAATCACATAATTTAATTCAAATATCTGAATCCAAGAATGTTTAATAGATCATTAGTGAATTGAAAACCATGTTAAACTCATCAATACCCTATCTATCATAAATGAGAAGCCCCTAATGAAAAAAGTGTTGTTGCTATGGAGACTATGTTACCAGACAATGTTAGATTTTATGTCATCTTTAGATCACATAAATGACTTCAATATAATTATATGTTAGGTGGATTTAATTGTTGTAATAATAAGACACCTATTCTTTGTGTTTTTATTGAAAAACTCACTCTCCAAATATTGGGATATTATTTCTATAGTTATTATTAACTTTAGAAGAATGGTATAAATAATGTTTACAGTTGTTAAAGAAATAATATATAATGATCTGATTATTTAAAAAGGTGATGAAACCATATTCTATTATTACATAAAATATATAAACAATATGACATACCAATAGATGGAAACATTATTGGAAGGTAATATTAAGAAGGATCTGTAACACAATTAAATCAGTGGCTTACACTCCCTAGTGATAGATTTTTAGGAAAATAAGGATAACAGAATTATGATTTTAGTTAATTGGTGGGGATATCTATAAGGTACGATTTATATAGTGTTTATGTGAATTCTATAATAGAATATATTAAAAATATTCAACTATGTGTCACATGTTTATAAGGTCTATCCTGATAGACTCTGTAAATTCATTCTAGTCAATATATGATATTGGATATATGTACAACTACACTTTTAAAAGTTATATAATTGTGTTTGTTTTAGATTATATAAATATTGATTTAATTTTGAATGGAGATGTTTCAGATTGAAAACCTAATAAACCGATTTCGGAAGGGTTTATGAAGAACATAATTTTTATTGGACAGCTATATAGTGCATGTCTAGGAAATTCATTTTCAAATAGTTCATGAAAAATTTTATATATTTACATGGTGATCATATGTGGGGTAAATAATGAGACACATTACATTACTATTTCATCATAAGTAGCAATATATACCCATGAGATAACTAATATAATGTTATTGAATGAACTTCTTGATCATCTTATTCATAAGGGATACATATCCTAGAAAAAAAATAATTGCATAAGGATATAATAATAGAGTACAAAACATGAATGGTTTTCATATTTTCAAAGCAATATAAGGTGTCCATCATGATAAAAGGGATAAAAACAAATCACCAAGAGGTATATTTGTATCACATGGATGTATGGGGTTTAGCTTCTATAAATTCTCAAAGTGGGTCTCTCTTCCATGAATCATTCATCAATAATTATACTCACATTTTAGGGGTATTAATTATAATTAATATAAGTTATGTGTTCATAAAATTATTCAGTTGGAGGGTGATGGTGGATAAGGAGTATATATTTGAGGTAAAATTATTTTGGTTTGATAGTGGTAGTGAGTATAGAAGAATACTATTCCATATATTTTCCTTATAGAAGTAGAATATTTTTGAGAGTATTGTTATATGAACTCCATAACATAACAGGGTTTCTAAAAAGATAGAAATCACGTTTTTGTAGCTGTCTGGAAGAATAGAAATTCATGTGGGGCTTCCCAAGTTGTTTTGGTATGTCGTTGATGATTGTGTGTTTGAACTAATCTACTAGAATCCATCATTTCAAATTATAAAATATATTATAAATATCATTTGGTCTAAAAACGAATAATTGAACCACAATAATTCCAATAGATCATTCACCAATGAAATCATTGAAACCATGTAATGAATCAATTAATAGACAATGTCTCTAGAACATTAATTTAATTGGTATATTTATGAAGATCCTGGGTTTTCAATATAGGAAAATGACTCTTAGAATGTCATATAAATGATGAAATTAAATAGTGAATAAAATCATCTTATAGATGTATCAAAACATAGAATAATTATATGATAAGAAATTTATAATTAGATGTTTTGGTTAAAATGTAGAACCTTATGAATGTTATATATGCACCTAAAAATATAGTTTTTAAATCAATTTAAATGAAACAAAATCATCAACTATAGTTAAAGTAATTTGAACTGTATGTTTTTAGGGTTCTTCCTCATCAATGTTTTTCAATGTTTCAAGTAATACCAAATCTCATACACTAGATGTTACAATAGAGGAATTCCTATTGCAGGAAGGAAATCATCAATAGATTCAACTACAATGTTATAGTATATTATGGTTAAATGTGAAAAGGTATGATGATAGCTTTCACAACATTATTCTAATATATCATTGACAACCTAATATTTCAGACAAGTAAATGAGATTGAATGAATTAGAACTGTTGGATTTATCCATGAGTGGAAAAACATTTTCTCAGCATTTATCTAGAACATGGGTGTTACTATAAAAGGAATAATGGAAAAAATTATTGTAAAACTAATGTTTTTATTCAATAAAAGAAGCCTAAAATTATAAAAAGATGTACAAGTATAAGAAAATAGTTGCTGGTTATTAACAAAGAGAATGAGTAGATGTCATGGAATTTTTTTCATAGGTTGTTTGGTAAACAAGTATTTAAATGATGATGAGAATACATTAATTTGAAGGACATCAACTATAATATTTGTATGCAAAGTTATTATTACTTAAAAGGGAAATGGGTAGTGGATTTCATATATAATATCCCTTTGGTTTCTATGTTTTATGTATCTAGGGAATTATTCCATGAATCAAACATAATTTTTTTATTTATATAAATAAAAATAAATGTTTATTATGGAGTTCAATAACTTCATGAAATAGATGATTATGGATGTGATAAATGAAGATAAAATAGTTTACTATAACTAGTTTTGTGATGAGAGATATATTATCATATATATCAATATAAATAACACAGGAATTGAATTTTGGGTTCTGTGAAGGATAAATGGGTTGAATTTTGAGTTTTCAATATGTTTTGAGATTATTGACCTTAGTCTAGTGAAATAGATTTTGGGAATGATGACCATTCAGTATCAATGTTCTATTCATTTATAGATTACTAAAAAAGAATACATCTGATATGTAATTGATTACTTCTGTGTGATTAAAAAAACTATTTTCCACACCACTATATAGATACTTCAAGCTTTTCCAGCTGTGGTCTCCATGAATAGATGATGATGGAATGTACAAAGAAATGGTTTTTTCTAAATCAATTTTTGAATGATTTACGTACTCTATGATATGTACTCATTTAAAAATATTAAAATTAGTGGGATTGTTGAATTGTATTATCTCAAAACCAACTATGGGATAATAATGGAGATATGAAATGGGTTCTACAATCCCTAAATTGTCTATAAGGAATACATTTTTTCTATGAAAATATGTTCTATGTAATTTTTTTTTCACCCACACTTTTGTGGTAATTATTATACATTGACATGGAAATATTCTAATGTGTTTGTATATTGGGTAGTGATGGTTATTTCAGGATAAATAATCAACAAGTATTTTAATTCTTTATAATTTATGTCATGTAAATAACATTAAGGAAATTCGAGAATGATCAGGCATGTACAGAAAGTGTTATCAAGGATCTTGAAAGAATATTATGTTTCTAAATGTTTATTTATTACCTAGAAAGAATTATTTTATCAACCAAAAATAAAATATTTCATTCCTATATAAGGAAAATTCTTTTAAAGTTCCACTTCTATGGAATCCATTAAAGAATAGTGTCTTAGTTATATGTATCATTAAAGGAACCTAGAATCAATAAAACATTTTCTTAAAGGTTGTTTCCTAGAAAATATTATGGGGTGGTGTGCCAATATTGGGTAGAATGATAGAAAATTATTTTTTAGAAAGTATGTAGCTTCTAAATATAATTTTAATTATAAAATAAGATGTTTTTGAATGAAAGTAGAGGACATAAAGAAAAGTAAAAAAAATAAACATAAGTTTGATTTTTGGTGAATTTGAGTTTAATTTTCCATTTTTGGAATCCAAGTACACTGTATGGAAATTACGTGGTAGCCTATTTTATATTGATGGTATAATATAATGATATTGGTGAATATTGTGATCTTAAAATGTTTTTGAAAAAACATGTCTAGTGGTTCATTTAGATTATTTTATGGGAAGATCATTTTAATATGATAATCTTGGATATATATCATATAAAATTACACATAGTTGGAGTAGTGTACTAGAATATTAAATCCAGGTGATGGGAACTGTTGACCAATAATAGGATCATAAATGGATTTTATTTTAGTAGGATTGAATCTCAGAAAGTTATGTAGGTGGTTTTACCTAAATAATTAGATTGGTTCAACTATATTAGTAGAATATGATCACATAATGATATAATAAACAGATTTTAATATTATTTTCTCTTTCATGAATAATGTAATGTGACATTACACTATGTATTAGAAAGAAATACATTACCAAGAAATATATTATGTTTTCCTTTTACATTATTTATGTTTGTTATCTCGGTCTTATTGTAGTTTAGCCGGGTCTCTTCTAGAGAGTGTGTATTATAATGTGGTGAATTTTATATAAGTATTAACTCCATTTTATACTATATGTGTTCAAGGATTCACAATATTAAACATTGTTACAATCTAGTATGTTATAGTGGGGTGTCATCTGGTGGATTAATTATTTGATGTCCATTATTAAATATATTTTTTTGAAAATGAGTGTTAATGTTTATGTTCATCAATTATACAAAAATTGGTTTTCATGTTCGTCAACTTCATCCTAAAATTAATTATACTCAACATTAAATCATTTTTTATATATTTTGGATTCATTATCATTTAATAAAATTAAACTCTTCTCATTGTTCACCATGATTAAAAATTTAATTTTCATCAGCCCAATCTATCATAGGTTTTTTAATAGCTTATAATGTCTTACAAAGAGGGACAAGAATGTATGTTTGTAATTTTATATCATATAAAAGGTGGTCAGTAGGAAAAATAGTTTACCAACTCTAACTATGATTTCATCCACCTTCCCAATTTAGTGAATAATAGATTGATATTCTAGGTCTAAAATTACTGTGGTTGGTTGAAACACTCTTATCAAAAGAGTTGAAAAGATTATAATGTAGTCTAGTTTATTCTCACATTAAGGACAGTTAAAAAATTCATCTCGCCATCATTTCATATGTTGTACAGGATAAGAAAACTATAAAAATTTAATAGTTTTATAAGAATTTAATTCTCTATGATTAGATTATTATCCTCATTTATGTTATTGATTAAATTATCCTTCAAGGGTTTTTAATATAAATAATATTTCATTAATGATTTCATATATGAAGAAATTTAAACCTAATATTTTATCAAAGGAATGAATACTAGAATATTTTTCAACCAGCCATTAAAACATGAGTAGTTTAGTTCTATAGTTATCTTGATTTAATCTTCAAAATGAATCAATGAGTGGTAAAAACTTTTGCAAAAATAAATGGATAACGTCATGATAATATTAAATTACATCCATAAATTTATTTGTTTTAAATTAATCTCATTTTACTTAAATTTCCAACAAATAAATTTTGATTAGTTTCATGATTTTTTACCACACTTTAATAATTAATATTTTAAATTTTTTGGGATGCCAGGTTCATCCCGAATTTTAGTTATCAATTTACAAGACTCTTTGAAAACATTATCTTAAAATTTCATTACATTAATACTAGTAAAAACCCCAATTTATACCATTTGGTTGATCTCAATTGTATATAGAAACACAACCTTATCAATAAGAGTAATGTATTTTTCCAATGGACCAACTATAATTCAATGTCATAGATCCTAAAAAAGGTTCTTGTTTTTTGGTTCATGGTCTACCAATTATGGATCTATATTTCTTTTTATTCGATGCTTCCTTACATCTATTTTCCCTTATGACATAGAGGAGTTAGCCCTTTTTTAGTTTTGATATTATGGTATCCACTGAATTTGGAAACAATGCGTATTGTGTTTCTTAATCATTCTATTCTCCATCCAATAGATATTTGTGTGGTACTAATAATATTGTATTGTATCTATTATAAATATCATTATTTTTAGCTAGCAACACTAGTACATATTTTCTAAAAATCCCATTTTTAGTGTGTATTTATTATACATCATTTTTTGGATAATAATTTATAGAGTTCCTAAATATCCCATAGTGAGAACATTATTATCAATGAGTATTATAATGGTATTAACAATAAAAATTTTTAAACATTAATTTTCATAATAATTTTGGATATATTGAAGTAGGTTTAAATTTTTTGATTGTATTGAGTTCATTTACAGAACTGATATACTATTTTTATGACCTTTTTTGACACTTATTCTATAATATTTACTATATTTTAAAATAATATCATTGGTGTTGTAGATTTTCCCATAATACATATCTTTTTTAGTAGTGTAATTACATATTGGTGATTTGTTAACTATTTTTTGAGAAGAAGATAAAAGTTTTTCTTAGAAACAAGTAATCAAGATAATAGAATGGATTTGGTGATGAGCTTAGTAACATAGAATATCTTTAATTTATCCTTAGCACATTGAATGACATCTTCATCAACTTGAATTAAATTAGTGTCTTCATTATTTATCTCTCTCTTCATTATTTTTTCTAAAATATATTGATAATAGATTTCAAAAGATGTTCCCATGCAATTCAAATATTTTAAACTAATTAATAAAAAAATTCATATAATTTCCATTCAAATAAATAGAAAATATATCTTCTTAATTCTCTTATTTCCCAAAATTTAAATTAAAAAATTCAATCGCATTAAAAAAATCTTTAATGATGGGTTGAGTGTCCTTATTATGAAAACCATTGAATAATTTCATTTTTGACATGTAGTTGTATTTTAACTCGTAATTCAATTCTATCTAAGTCACAAATATTCATGAAGGCTTACTCAAATAAAAAATGAAATTGATACTCCTTTTATTCAATTCCCAAATATGTTTTCATGAATGATTTTATCATTGTGTCTCTCATCCATCTACATTAATAAATCCATTTAAATTTTATATTTCCTTTCAAAGATCCATTGTGAGTTTATCCCTAGAGATAAAGGTTCAAGATTTTATGATTTTGAAAAATGTTTATATACTATGTAGTTTCTAAAAATTATTTAATTAGGGTTGTATAATTTTTTTAATTTTTTATGGTGAATTGTTTTTTGGATCACCAAACATTCCTTGGTAAAAATGATAATTTTTTTTATGATCGCTTCCTCAAAACCCAAAAAATTTATTTCTACCAATACTCTACCAACCATGTATATAAATTAAGAGTCATCTCTATTGGGATTGATTTTAGTTTATACTAATGAATTAAATGAAACCCCATAAAGTATAAATAAACACTATTTAAAAAAAGCCTATGAGGATAGATTAGTGGAGAAATCTAAAGTATAAAATAAAAAAATAAAGACTATGAGTAAATATTGTACTATAGAAAAGAGTGGAAGAACAATTACATATGTTAATTAGTAATTGGTAGATTGGTATTTTGATTCTTATAGATTGTGGAAAAATATTCTTATATTCCTAGAAATGAGTTTTTTCCTTGATTAATGAACCTAAAAATTTTATTCATAGTAATATACCATGATTGATCTCACTATTTAACTGACACAAAATTTTTCAATTACAAAAGTAATTCAGTATTGAATAAGAAGTTATATTTTATATTTATAAAATTAATTTTTCAATTTTTACACAGTTATTTCAATTAGTTGATAAAAATATTCTATTTTTTAATAGAAATCAAATGTGGAGTTTGTTTATCATTTTGGAAGATAATAAAGGTAAAATATCAATGAAACTTGATAATTGAAAAATATTTTGTGCAAATAGAATAATGAAGAAGTGTGGTGCTACTAAAATTAAATTAAATTTCAAGAACAAAGTAAAAGATAATCACACCAATATCACTACCCAAAAAAATGAAAAAAATAATATTCAATTAAGAATAAATTAATTTTAATTTTAACATGAAATAATAAAAAAATTTGGGTGAATGATTTGATGTAGAGAAGTATTCCCTATCGAGATAACTCCTCCCTCTATTGCTAATTTTTTATTTCCTAAACCCTATTCACTAACATTGCCTATATTCAATTCGAGTGTCCCTATGACTAATAAATTAATGAATGAATCCCTTAAATGATTTCTCAAATTTATCATATAGTATATTTAATTTTTTCCTAATATACATAGACTCAACACATCACATCCTGGTACTCAATATAATGTCCTTTAATATTTATCATATTCTTTTATGTGAGTTGATCTAACTCCCCCAAAAAAATGACCCAAAACATGATTCATCATTAGATGTATTTAAGAAGCATATATTTATGATTCTATAAAGATTAATCATTTAATATTCTATACCAATTGAAAATTGATTCCAATAAAATAAACTTCAATTAGCACCGATCTACCTTACGTTGAATTCATGTGATAATTATAAAAGAAAAAATACTATTAATTAGCAGCTATAATAGATTCTTCAAATTTAAAATTTTTCTAGAATATAAGTAATTAATAGTGACACTTATATGTTAATATTATGTATCTAAATTCCAATAGAGATTTTTTTTTAAAATAGGTACCCTTATATAGCTGATTTTGGTATACAAAAATCATTTTTTGAGTCATAATGCTGATTAAAAATATGGAAAAGTCTGTGATCATAACATATTAACCAATGTAAACATTACCCTTAAATATTATCTTATATATTAATATAAATAAATGTGGGAATCTTATGTATCACTATATAATAGAATATTTACCTTTATGTAACAGTCGTTTTCCATTATGTACTTTCGATTTACAATATTTTTTGTCTTGTACAAATTTATCTAAGGGAAGATCCACTTTTATGTATCAAATCTAGAAATAAAGGTTTTGAAAAATTATCAATATATAATAAAATAAATTCAATATATAATAATACTTATATTCAAATATAAACATGAATTCTCAAAATACAAGAAAAATGTAAAAAAATTATGAGAAAATAAAATTGGGATAATAATTATATTATATTGAAAATATTATTTTAAACCAAAAATCGACTAAATAATCTGAAAAAATAATATATAATTTAAATTTAATCTAGAATTAATTTTTATTAAATATTCACACAAATTAAGCAATATAACATACAACAATTTAGAAATAAATATTTATATTTTCACAAAAATATTTAAATAAGAAAATAGTTTCCAAGAATAACATATAATCAATAATTTCTTAATTAAATAATATTGTGAGCATATATTAACTGGATTTAGTAAAAATTGGTATTTTTCTAATCATTAAAAAATAAAACCATTGAATGATTTATGAATTAACATGGGATGTTAATTCTTAATAGGTAGTATGTATAAATATATCTTATGATACATCTTATCGGGAGGGATGAAAATAAATAGAGGTGATTGCATCGTTAAGTGCATGAAATTTAAATAGATAAAGGCAAACCATCAGGGATCTGTGGGATTTTTTCTTCCCCTTATTGGGTTAAATTTCATTATTTTTTATATTTAAATTATATCAAAAAAATTAATCATTATATATTTATTCATCCTTGTTTTTTTAATGTGAAATTAACCCCACCCTTTTCTATTTTATTATTTTATGAAAATCTTTTAGAATCTAATAAATTTATTACTTCATAATTTATATATTTTAAATAATTTCAAAATTTATGTTTTCTCAAAATCAATTACTCATTCTTCATTAATTTTTTTTCTTAATCAGTTTATCATATTCCCATGGCCCTACTTAAATAAACTCAATAGGTCGTTATTGATTTTTTTATTATGATAATTTTTTCTTATTGGAAAACACTTATACGAACCATTCATTGATTTATTTTTATCCAATATAGATGATTTTATACAAAGTTATATTCTAACTACTGAAAAACTATATAAATTGACTTCTGATGAAATTTATGTTTTTTAAGTAGAGGATGATGTAATAACATGCATGAAATGGGGTTTACACCAAATAAAATGAAATCAAATTTTCAAATAAACAAACTCTAAAATTATATAAACTCATAGAACTAACTGACGTGGAAGTGGAAAATGTCAAAAATACTAGATTATTCATGTTTTCAAAATATATTAATTTTTATCTATTCATCTTAGTGAATCAATAATTGAAATATTTATAGGATTAACAAAAATATGTAATGGTTGAATGGATCTTGAGGATACTCTCGCAATAAACAAAATATTTAGGAAACTAATTGGGGTTTTTTGTTAATGGGAACCCAATTTCAATATTATCAATGATAGTAAAGAAATAATGAACATTGTAGTTGATGTGATCATCAAATATCTCATAAAATATTTGAATTAAATGGAAAAAAAGAAAAAATGGATGAAAATGATGTTAATAATACTATAAAGGTAGTCTAGTTCATTGAAATCAATGATAAAATAATGTAATGGGATATTTAGATTAATAATCTTGTAAAAACAATTTACTTTTCATGAAAAAAAAATTATCGTATCAATGCTCCAAAAAGAAAAATCAGGATTTGGAACTTACCTTCCTTTATTTTAAAAATAAGAGACCCATAATTATAGATTTTACCATTAAAAGGAATGATATAAAAAAATAAATATCATAATGTTTTATCATGGAATGCTAATGAAAATTAAATTTCAATATATGAATCAAGCGATGATTTTCTTAAGTGTCACATGGTCGATATCGAGGCATGAAATGAAGTAAATATTATATATTTTACTACTTATTATTATAATTATTAATCAAACTTTTTAAGTTATGAATAGATTCTTACTTATAGAATTGAAAATCAAAATGGTTTTTGTGAACATTATTAAAAATTTAAAGATTAAAAAATTAAATTTTTTTTAAGAAGATGAAATTTTGAATGATAAAGATATTAATTTTAAAACATAAATAATAGAAAAAAAATTGTAATTTCGTATTAATTTATTAAAAATTAGTATTTCAATCCCACATGGATCATTATTTATATATTTTTTGGGGAATAAACATTCTATTAATAGTAACTTTGGAATTTATTTTTCAAAACCATTTGTATTTTCCAAAAATTGTAAAATGAAATATTCTTTAAAAAGGTAATCCCAAAAAAATTGTAAATATTTTATGAAT
This sequence comes from Viscum album, assembly GCA_963277665.1. NCBI lineage: Eukaryota > Viridiplantae > Streptophyta > Magnoliopsida > Santalales > Viscaceae > Viscum > Viscum album. Next base: position 111,259,323 of record OY728156.1, on the reverse strand, counting down.
TTTTAGAATCTTATTTATGAATTAAATTGAAAAAATTAATGATACATGACAATAAGGATCACTCATATTTCATCTTATATTCCCATTGAGAAATGTTTTTCTAAACAAGTTTGGATTCCCAATTATTTATTGGATAACATAAGGGGACCCATAATATGTTTATTGAAAGTGTTATCCTATTAATATTTTGTAGTTAAGGGTACTTATTAGTAAATCCATAGAATTTAATTTGTAAATGTATAGCGATTTCACATTTAATATGTGTGGGGAACCTCGGGAATTTAATAATATTGAATTGTTTGACGGAGGACATGTCACAATTTGAGATGTCGCAAAAGGTAAAAACCCTAATATTTTATAAGATTCATTTCTCTAATTCAATTTTAATTAAATAAGACTTGTTTTTTTATGTATAAATTGTTTATTTTATATGTTTTAACAAATTAGGTGATTGTGTATATCAAATTGTGTTGTGTTTTTTTCATGTTTATAATTATAATAGAAAACATTCATCTACCATATCCAATTTTAAAAATAATTAAATTATATATTTAAAATATCTTGTAATTCATAATTAATGGTTATTAAATGAAAAGGATATTGAATTATTCTTTTTTCATCAATACATAGGTCCTTCAATTATTCACCCCCTTGTTAAAACCAACCATAAAAGACTAGAAATAGATTTAACGAAATTATCATCCAATGAAAACATATTTTTTTAACATTGTAGACATGGAAAACAACAAAAAAATAAATTTTCAAATATAAAAATTAGTTTTCCACTTTTAAATACATAGGAGTAGTCCACCGTGACCTATTAGGACCAATTTTCATGTATAACAGGTTTACATTACACAATTGTAATTATAGATGATTATATTAGATTTACATGAGTTTTCTTCTTAGATAAAAATGGTGATTGTATTGTCTACATAAATTTCCTGTGAATTTTGAAATATAAAAGGTTAAATATTATTTTCCCTAAAAATTAACCTTAGTGTTGAATTTGATAAAAAAATACATTATTGAGTTTTGTTCCTCGATAATATATCATCACCCCTATAATCTTTGAACACATCATCAGAATGGATTTGTCGGAATACCTAATCAATCCCCCTATAAATTTTCATTCAATATCTTAAAATATTTAATTATAAAGAAATCATTTATGGTTGTAGTAGTAAATACCCCATTTATTACCCATAGCATTGTTCTCATAAGAACCATTGTTGCAAGAACTCTTTATGAACATCTAAAATTTAAAATACCAATTATTGGATAATTTAATGTCTTTATTTATAAACAATATATCATTAATACTAAGTATATTATATGATGGCATTGCCCCGTATTATATTAAAGTATATTTCTTGTGTACTAAAACTCAAGTAAATTTTATCGAGTCATCATTAAGAGGAAAGTGAATTTTGAAGAGTTAATTCACATCTAATTTAATGAGAATAATCATATATCACATCCTCAATATTTTGAAACTATATATTATAATGTTTTGAAATTACGTAAATATATATCATCTAATGTTATTGGTGATTATTTTGAACCCAAAAATACTCCATTACCCATGGAATGGGTTCAATCCAATGACTATAACCTTGATAATGTTATCTGTAAATTAAAATCTAAATCTAAAACTACAATGTTGGATATAATTGCTGTTGAACATCATGATTTTCTCTCCCACGTATAACCTAATTTCATTAAAGATTATATTAATGATTATAATTAGATACAATTAATTTAATAGGGGTTTAACCAACAAAAGGGTACAATTTTTGGACTCTTATAGAAAGAATCAATAATCATCCTATTATTAGAAATAAGTGGGTTGTTTTTGAAAAAAAAATTCAAAATGAAAATATAACCAATAGAAATTATCAACTTGTTGATAAACGATATAATAAAGAAAAAGGTACTAATTACGGTGAAATTTTTACAAATTTTTCCTAGCTATAATCTATTAATTTTTTGTGGATTTAACTACTCATTTAAATTTTTTACTTTACAAATGAATTCTAATGTTTCTTTTATAAATTGAGTTATTTTTTAAAAAAATTTGTATGGATCAACCACATGATTTTAAAAATCCAAAATCTCATAATAATACTTTCAAGTTAACTAATTTAATTATTGTTTAAAATGATCCCTTCATGATCTGTATAAATGGTTAACTAAATTCCCTTTAGAAAATGATTTTAAAATGGGAAATTCGAATTCCACTAATTTTCTCAAAATTTGTCATATGATTTTTATTTGTGAAAATTTAAAATGATGATATTATTTTTTACTAAAGAAATGTATGTATTTGTAATTAATTGTGGCATTTAATGAAAAAAGTGTTTGAAATGAGTTTTATGGGATAACTGAAATTATTCCTCGGTTTTCCAATTTAAAAAATTTTCATGGAACATTTATAATCTAAATTATATACCCTAAAGAAAATATATATGTTTGGAAGGGATTATTTAGTTTCAATTTCATTTTCCATGAGTATAACATGTATATTGGTAGGATTGGAAACTCATGAGGTGGTTAATTGAGTTCCTACATAAAATTTCTGTTAAAACGTTATTCTAAAGATCCCCCATTTGGAAACAACCCAGTTAATGAAGGAAGTAGAGATATAGATGTTTAGTTGGTCAACAAGATTCCCAAAGGTTGATTGGTTATCAGTTAGATTATTGTACACAACTGATTCATCTTTTGAAACATGTTTACTGTATTAAACACATAAAGATAATAATCATACCTAACTATCAAGATCAATGTAATTTTTTTTCTATTTTTGAAATTATAAGTTGTCTAAAATTAAAAAACAAGGAACTATAAAAATACTGAACACAGTAGAGTTAAACCAGAGGATCAATCTCATGTTTGGACTTAATACTATCCACTTGGTGATCACCTACCACCATGAAGATTATATAGTCATTAAAATAGATACAAAACTTGTATCAGGCTTCAAAATAGTTTTCACAATCCATTCTGGGCTCACACCCTATACTACAGATCATCGTGGGAAACAAAATACAATACAGAACACACACGGTCGCTTCCATAATTACACGAGGGAAACAAAGTGTAAACAAGGTTTGATGTGAGGATTTTATGTATCCTCTAGTTCAACCACTTGAGATAGTGTGTTCCATAGAAAAAAAACACTTATTAGAAATTTAATAGATAGAACACAATAGAGATAAAGTTATAAATATTGATTTTATAAGGATCTATGTGTTTAAAGTTTATCTCTTCACTCCTGGTAGTGAGGAATTTGTAGTTCTAGTCTTTTTCTGCAACTTGTCTCCAAAAAATTAGTGTCGAAACTCCAGGTTATATTGTTTAGGTACAGAGTGTTCTACTTCTTGGGATGATAGTGATTTTATGAATCATAGAACACATCCTTGAATTCTTTTCTCCTTGAATGATCTTCTATAGGATATTGGGTTCACAGTGAGAGCACTGGTGTTCTTATTTTGTTCTTCAGATCTATCATCTCTTCTTACTCTCTCTAGCATCATCAATTTTATATTTGAGGACCGACAATAGGAATAAAAAAACCACATGTGGTCTGCCTCATACCTCATAATGTCTCCATATACGGTCTCTTGATATGTCTATAATCAGCATTAATAAATTCAATAATCATTAATTTTACCAAATACAATAATTAGAATAAACATAAGAAATTGACAATGAATATAGAAGAAGAGTAGTTATCAGTAGGCTGGTAATGATATCCTTCTCAGCGTTAGACTTCACTGGTAGCCTTCATTGGTATCCTTTATTAGTATCCTTCATCGGTAGCTTTATCAATAGGCTTCTCCGGTAGGTTTCATCGGTAGGCCTCATAGGTAGGCATCACCGGTAGGATTCATTAGTAAGCTTCATCAGTAAGCTTTATAATAGTAGTCATTGATCCATAGACTTGTAAAGATGAGCTTCTATTGATAAATTAGTGGTGAGGTTTACCATTAGTAACCTCCAAGGGGTAACCCCTATCGTTAACCTTATAAAGGTAACATTCTAACAATAACTTCTACTATAACCTTCCACTAGTAACCTCTATTAGTAACCTTTTACATAGAGAAATTTTGCACTGTAAAATTAATCGATTGAATAGTGAGATTAATGTTATATAGTAATAAAGTAACAAAAACTATAAATATTAAGGAAACATTATTATCATAAAAAAAGGAATCAAGATTTGGGATTATCAAAAAAACGGAGTCCAACAATCTCCCCATTTTTGATAATCACAAATTATGTCAGTGAAAATTTAGATTTATGTATCATTGAATAAGGGTTATGAACATTTTATAATATATTTAGATGTGGGAGTGTAAATATATTATGTATCAGAAAAATTGAACCATGGTTATTGGGGAGGAAAACATAGCATAGCATATATTCAAGGACATAAAATTTTTCCCCCTTTGTGATTAATAGAAAGGTTATAAAACAAAAAGAGGCAAAAGAAGATTTTTGTATTAATGAATCAAGAATATAGTTTACAAAATGATTAAAAATATCCCCATCAACTAAGACATCCCAAATTCAATCCACATCATAAATGTTCGAGGGAGATTTGTCTTTGGATGCTGGGGAGGCAGGTCTAAAAGATGGAGGGATAGGCTAGTGTATGGTAGTAAACAGTGTTGGAATAACTTCGATAGAAGCATTAGTAGATCGATAGTGTGTATATTTCTAAGGGATCGTTGGGGTCAAGCTTCTGATGGACTATTCAGAATTCATCATAGGGGCGGCACTAGTAGATCCTGAGGTAGTTGAGGAAAAACGTAATGCTATAAGAATAATAATGGGAGTGCAGTCCACATGGTGGAAGTAAAAAAGAAGATTAACAAAGTCCATAATGATGCTTCTTCCACATTCCATATCTGATATAAAATCATCTTTAATCTCCATGAACTTCTTCAAGGAAGGAGTCAATTCTCTAAGAATGATAACATGATATTTTAAATCCTAAGTAACAAGTGGGATCCTCATGTTTTCCAATAACAGCTTGAAGTGACCATCCATCTAGTGTTTAGTGTACACCATTTTTTAATATAAATAAACATGTACTTTTAAGGCTTTATGATCTTTAGAAGCCTCTCTTATGTAATCTCCCAAAAGATTATGAATGTCCCTAGTAGTGGAAATGAACTGAGTCATAGACTGAGGGTCTGGGGTACTTTCACCAGATACCTTTTCCACTTCTTCTCTAACAACTGATCACAAATCATCCAGATCAACCGGAGGAGATGCGGAAGAGGTAGAATATGCACACAGTGGGGCCATTTTAAAAGCCATCGTCTCCTTAAAAGACTTGGTCAGACCATTGATAAATATTTTTAAATCATCATACTGACCACTCACATGTGCCACCATATAATTCTAAAATTCCTCAAACATATTGACCATCTACAGAATGACACTCTTAACATAATTAAGATCTTTTTCCACTTTAACCCTTGAATCCATGAAGGAGTCTAAACTCGCAATTGATTGTTTCAAAGAGTCTGTAGACTCTACCTAGGTTCTGACTTGATTATGACATTCCTTCACTTCATGTATCAAATTTTAGTGAGAGTTAAAAATTAGAAATTCTATTGTAGAAGTTAAAATTTCTTGATTTTAATCCACTGATCTCTCTATCCCAACAGATCTTTCATCAAAATGTATCTTTAAATATGATTTTAGTGATTCTAAATCATTATTCTTCACATTGTCTCGAGGTAGAATCATAATTGGTTATACAATTGTGGAATCTAAAATAGAAGCAATTGTAGGGATTCTATTAGGCATGTAATCTTTAGAGTCTCTATAGTCTAAGCCCATGACCATGAATACAAGATCTTATGACCAATATTTTATTCCATGAGCAAGAAAAACTGAACCTATGGAAAAAGGTTCCTCCCCCTCATATGGAGCATTCACTAGATCAGTTACATTTACCTCTGCCATTACTCCTTGATCAACTGCAGCCACAAGAGATTCCATGACTACTTCTTATATAGATTTATGAACCACAGTCATAGAAATTTCAGCTTCAAAAGATTCAACATCCTCTTCCTCTTCACTCACTTCCAATTTTTTATACCATATCAGGGGACTTAGACTCAAGAATTTGTCTTCACATGCATTAATAGCTTTCTCAAGTTCCTCAATATCATTGTCAGCTTTATCCTCTTTCTATGAGGTCTCTACAATAGTAAAGTCTTTTAAGACATTCTATTATACTTCTTCATCACTTCATTCCTCATAATCATTATCCCATGGGACAATATCTCTTCTGGGTAATCTCTTTGGTGGGATATGCTCACCAAAGGATACAACATTGGTATGAGGACTTGAGGGAAGGTCGGGATCACTCCTATCATCAATAATAGAATCCTCTATTTATTTCTTAACAGTAGCTTCCTCTTTTTTATCTGAGTATAATGGATCCACTTATTCAGGCTTTAAACATGGATATCTCTTATTCAATGGCCTAGTAGGATGGGTAATAGGATTGAAGTCATCATACAACTTAGCCTCATAATTTACCCATTTTCTTTTCCAAGGGTTCAATCATATCTTCATAAACATGAAAATCATATTGGTAATGTAGAAGTAGTCTCTTAAAAGTACTATTTATTATTTATTTCCAACAAATCATTTAAATTTGAACGTCAAGGATATCAACCTAGAATGAAACAAATCATTTGACATGGAACAAGGATTTTTCATATCTTCTAACTGAATCATTATCAACATACCAAGATTTATCCTTTTTACATTCTTCAAAAGATGAAAAGGAAATATTTCTTGATACATTATGGTGGAAATTCACCCTCTCATGGGACTCAAAACATACAGAATAGACATAAAAAGAAACATGTTTTCTCCTTACATTTCATCCGTAATCACGTTTCTAGGGATTTCATTCCCTGTCCACTCATCCAAAGCCTCTTCATATCAAAAATACACACATGTGGTAGGTACCAATCCAGAGTAGTAATCAAAAATTATTTTACGTGGGACTCTTAAGCATTCAACCCATTCACAAAAGGAGAAGCTCACACTTACTACATTTACTTTTGAAGACATTCGGTTCTCGTCCTTAAAATGTTCGAACTTTAGAAACTCATAAAATAAATTGACTAGCATCGGGTTAGTATGGTCCATTGTTATTTTCAAAACATTATACCCAATTATGAGTTTTGAGTGCCTTCAGCACTAGAGATGTTCTTGACAACATCCATTCCAAACATAATTCCATCTCAACCACGATTTTCCTCTTTTGAAAATGTGGATTGATCAGCTTTTTCACTACCTTGGATCCACTAATACACCCAACCCGATATCCATTTGGGTTAAGTGTATCTCTTTCATCATCAACCATTGGTCTATTCAATCATTCCATTGCGACCTATAGTGGTTCAAGGGTTTTAGTAGAATTCTAGGTTCAATGTTTAGAGAGAAAGAGGTTCAAGAGATAATTAAAGTGAATTAAAATGTGGTTTTTACTTTATTTTTAACATTTAAAAATCGAATAACAAAAAAAGTAAAAGAAATAAAAATACTAAAAACATTTCAGATTCTAGCAGAAAAACTCAATGTCCAAGACCTAAGATCTACAATCGGTAAGGTGTCGATGGTGAGATCCAATCGGTGAGGTCTAACGGTGAGGTCTTATTAGTGAGGTCTAATAGTGAGGTCTTACCATTAACGTCTAAGGGTGAGGTTTTATCTGTGAGGTCTTACGGTGAGGTCTTATCAGTGAGGTCTAATGGTGAGGCCTTATCGGTGAGGTATAATATTGAGTTATTATTGGTGAGGTCTAATAGTGAGGTCTTATCGGTGAGTTCTAGTAGTGAGGTATTATCGGTGAGGTCTTATCGGTGAGGTCTACCGGTCAGGTCTTATCGGTGAGGTCTAGTAGTGAGGTCTTATAGGTGTGGTCTAATGGTGAGGTCTTATCGGTGAGGTCTAACGGTGAGGTCTTATCAGTGAGTTCTAATGGTGAGGTCCTATTAGTGAGGTCTAACAGTGATGTTTTATCGATGACATAAATTTTAAGATCTTAAAGAGAAAATGAAAATCACAGCTGAAAAATAATTGGAAAAATTCATATTAGTTAAGACAGTAGAAATAAATAATGTAATCCTTTGATACCAAATGTTGGTTGGAGTGGAAACTCAAGAGGGTTGTGTATTGAGTTCCTACTTAAAAATTCTATTAAAATATAATGCTATAGATGCATAAATTTGGAAACAGCCCAGTTTATAAATGTAGTAGAGATATATATGTTTAGTTGGTCAAAAGGTTTCTCAAAGGTTCTTTAGCCCTCAATTGATTCAGTGTACACCAACTTTTGAATCAGTTTCACTAAAATAAACACATACACACACTAACCAAAACTATCTATCATAGTAAATGTAAAAACAATTTTCTGTTTTTGAAAGTATAAGGAATGGGAAATATCAAAACATAGTATTACAGAAATATAGAACACATCAGAGTTAAACAATAGGTTTAGTCTTAAGTTGAGACATCATCCTCTCCACATGGTGATGACCGTCCACCAAATAGTGTATTTAATCAATAAACATTATATACAACCTGTATCGGGTTTTACAACATTTTTCAAAAAAATTCCAGGGATCACTCCCTCTCCCATATTTATTCATGGGAAAAACAAACAATCGAGAACACACATGGTCTCTTCAACATTTACATGTGGGAAAAAGTATAAAAAAGGTTTGATGTGAGGAATTTTTATATCCTCTAGTTCATGCATAGGAAATAGTGTGCATAATAAAAAAAATTTCTCAGAAATGTAATAAAAATAAAACAATAGAGCTAAAGTTATAAGGATTGAGTTTAAAATGGCCTATGTGTTTATAGTTCTGACCTTGAATCCTTGGAGTGAAGAGTTTATATTTTGAGTCTTTTTATATAACATGACTCAAAAAACAGAGTCTCACAACTCCAGGTTCTAGCTTTCATGTACTGAGTGTTCTGCTTCATGGGATGATAGTGATTCGATGAATCAAATAATACAGTCTTGAATTTTTTCTTCCTAAATGATCTTCTTTGGGATCTGTGGTCCACTGTGAGAGCACTGGTGCTCTTCTTTTATTCTCCATATCTAACATCTCTTTTTACTCTTTCTAAAGTCATCTATTTTATATTCAAGGTACAACAATTGGAATAAGAAAACCAAGTGCGGTTTTCCTAATACCTCTTAATTTCCCCATATATGTTCTCTTGGTAAGTCTATAACTAGTATTAATTAATGTCAGAATCAATAAATTTACCAAATACAACTTTTAGAATAAACATCAGAAATTGAAAAAGTATGGAGTATAAGAGTGGGTATCGGTAGGCTGGTAATGGTAGACTTCTCAGTGCTAGCCTTGATCAGTAGCCTTCAACGGTAGCCTTCAATAGTATCCTTCATCAGTAGCTTCATTGGTAGGATTCACCGGTAGGCTTCACCAGTAGGCTTCATTGGTAGGATTTTCTGGTAGGCTTCATCGACAAGCTTCATCGGTATGATTTATAACAGTATTCTTTGAGAGATAGACTTGTGGTGATGACCTTGTATTGATAACTCAGTGGTGAGGTTTAAAATTAGTTTCCCCCTAGCGGAAACCTCTATCGGTAACCTTCCACAGGTATCCCTATATCAGTAACTTCTATCAGTAACCTTCCAACTGTAACCTCTATCAGTAACATTTTACATAAAAAAAATTTCACTGTAATCTTAATTGATAGAATTGTGAAATTAATGATACATAGTTATCACATGACAGAAACTATAAATATTAATAAAACATAACTAACATAACTGATAATCAAGATTTGGGATTATCAAAATAGGTGAGTCCAGCAATGTAAATACCATTGGAGAATCTTGATAAACAATATCACAACATTATATATATAACTATTATTCAATGACTAAATTATCTTATTAGACATAGATAAAAATCATGTTTAGTGTATTCCATTACACTCATTTTCAATCAAATCCTAATTAATATCATTTTTAATATCTGAAAATAATTTTGAGATACATAAAATTAAAAATATTTTATTATTTTATATTGAACATACTTGTTTTTTCCAATTAATATTCTAAAGGATAAAAAGAAAATAAGAAATTTACATGTTTGAATTTACAATTATTAGAAAAACCTATTTGATCATGTAGTAGTCAGAATAAGAAAAATCACTCTTTCTATAGTTGAAGCAGAATACATTGCTGCTAGGAGTCTCTATTCCCAAATTTTATTGATGAAACTTACTCTATTAGACTTTTGGATAATGTATTTTCACTTTTCAAAAAAGTATTAACATACTACTATGATGTGTATCTTTAAAAATTATATCCAATAATACGAAACTATGAAAATTGAATGGTTCCACCTTTTACAAGCAATCACTTTGAAAGAGGTGATATCATTCAAGACTTTTTTTGAACAATCCATTAATATTATAATATCATCAATAACAACATTCATGTATATATAAATATATAGTCTAATTCCTTAAATGTTAATTAGTTATCATTATCTAGTGATAATTATTTTTCCACCTTAAAAATATAGGGAAATTTTTCAATTTTATTTTCTATATTTTTAATATTGATTCTCATAATACAAATGATTTATAAATTCCTTTAAAACTAATTCATCAATGAATGAGAAATTTTTGGAAAAGTAAGTGTTTCCATTCATGAAATAAATTTATATCTTGATACATAACTATTATTTGGATCTATTCGAGATACTCTTATATGTTATTACATAAAAAGTAGTGGGTTTGTTTCTTAATCTGATCTTCACCCTGGGTACTTATAGTATGCCTTTACTACACACATGGTTTGACCAACCCAAGTAATTTAATATGGTTTATTAATATAATAATTTATATACCATAACCATGAAAATAATTTTCTTTCTAAATTAGTTATTTATTTATATATTTTAGTTTTATGTATCCTCTATATTATTAATTCATTATTTGAGAGGGAGGTAATATTTCAATACTAAATTGATACTATATGAGTTACAATTTTTCTACATTATTTTCAAAAAACATTGTTTACTATTAAATTTTTTTAAAAATTAAATCATCAATATATTTCACTCTTGAGATATATTTTTGATTATTTTTAACTATCATGAGCATTATTAAGAATCCATCTTTCTATTTTTTGCCAAAAAAATCGAAACATTTTCTTCCCCTATATCAAAATATATTTAATGATAATGATATAATTTAACATTTTTTTCCCTTATTTACCATATTCTTATCTATGAAACCTTTATAAAAATATCAGTGGGTGGGATATTTTTAATACAATAATTTCATTTTTTAATGATATCTTTTTGTGATGAAATAAATAATGGGTTTATGGGGGAAATTTTTTAATAGTATTGGAGAAATTATGTTTTACATTACTAAGAATTTTTTTTTCAATATTATATTTCTTATAAATATTATCTAATTATTTAGTCATGTTCATGGTTTATTCAGTAATTATTCAATTTTTTTTATCATCAAAAATGGGAAATTATTTTTCTTCTCTAATTAATATATTTTTATGATAAAAAACACAATTTTTGGTGTCCAATGATTTATTTTAATTTTTTTGATGTTAAACATTATGAAATTATGTTATAATCTTTAAATAACTCTAAATGATCCCCAATAAATGTGGGATAATCTTTTTGAGATCATAGAGTTATTTATCCAAAAAATATTAATGTTAGGAAATGATATTTGGATTCCATAGAGGTGTTAGGAAATTAGATGCCAACAATAGTTTTATGGTGCACATCCATTATCTAGTAGGTGGTGAAGGCAGTAGCCTCCCCGTGGAGTAGAAGTCCACTGGATATCTAGTTGAACTAGAATAAATAACCATAAAAAGTTTTACTCAAAAGTCATCCAATGTGAGCTTACCTTGTGTCTGATGAGTTCAAAAGATTCCTGGAAAGTAGTATAAGCCACACCAGCTACCATGTAGTAGATACTAGCTATCTGATGGCATTATTACCAATATTGACCCATCTTTTTCTAATATGACTATACAATTATTTTAAATGAAATAACATAATAATACTACCAAAACATGATCTAATGGTTTAATTTCATTGAAAAATGAGGACCATACATAAATTTTATAGAATAAAACATAATTTTTTTCAATTCCGCATTCTATTGATTATTATTGTCTATCATGTTCTCTATAGTACATGTATTCACCTTAGAATATACTTCATAAGAAGGGGGGATCCAAAACCCAGTATGGAGATGAATAAGAGAAATGAAACATCGGTGAGACTAATATACATCATAATAACATAAGAAAAGCATCGAAATAATAATCATGATAGGAAACATTATATAAAGTCATGTAATGTTACAATGTATAAAAATGAAATATCATGTCTTAGTCGTGAAATAAAACACATAGTTCTAACCCAATATTGCATCATGTTCACACATAAAACATGTGAATCATCAAAACATAAATAATGTGAAGTTATATGTCATTAAGTTGAAGAATATTTCACATTATCTCATGAGATACATCTCCTTACCAAATGAATTAGTGCACTATATAAATTTGTTCACACCAGTCGCATCATAACATCAACTTAATCATGCATGGCACATAGAACATATATCAATATTGAGAGTAAAATAACCCCACAAAAGAATTTTTATATTTCATAAAGCATAATTTTATTAAAAAACATTGGATTTAAAAAAAAGATGAAATAAAATTCATGGTCTCAATCTTGAGTGAAGAAGAAACAATCTTAAGCGAAGAAAATTTTGTTTTTTAAGAAAGAAGTGTTCTTTTGGAAAAATATTCCAATTTTTCATAAAACTATTCTAGAAACATGTATATTATATAAAATAAAATTGATGGATAAGTAAATTATATAAAGATAACATCCATTATAAAAATAGAGTGAAAGGGTGAGAACCAAGGGGAAATGGATTTAGGTTCGAGTACTCCATTTACCTTATGTATGAGTTCTTTATTCACATTGATATCTGATATATTAATTTTAAATTAATTAATTAACAAATCAAGAACATTTTAAAAATATTTTGTGATTAATTATAATTGTATTTATTTCATTAATGGTCACTATTATGAGTTATAGAGTTCAATCTTGTCGTTAGAGGAGTGTTCGTATTCTTGGTTTTTCAGAATCGGTTCACTTGTATATATGTACGAAAGTTCTTTTACAATGATAATAGTTCAACAAAATTGAAATTATATGTTATTAATGAATATAAACAAGTTTAATTTGTTGCATATATAATTTTGTTATATGTTTTTTGGATGATTTATTATATATAATTCTGATGAAAATGTTTTATTTTATTTGGCACTTTTTAAGACCATTATGGCATTATATCACCATGTTTATGTATATAGGTTCCAGAAAATTATATAAAATATAATATGTATAATACAATTTTATTTAACCATAATAATTTTTTATGATCATCCATGAAGTTGGTAGTGAATAATGAAAATGCATCATCCATGATGGCAGTAAATCGACACACTAGAGATAACATTTTCATTTTTTGAATAAAAGGAAATGGGAAGGGATTTGAAGGTGATTTATTCCATTAACACAATAAAATTATTGAATATAAATAATAAATGATTTATGTTTCAACATTGATAAGTGGAGGTGATTAAAGGATAATAGAAAAAATGAAATTTAGAATAAATTTCATGAAAAATAAAGAAGATTTTACCCATGAATTTATCCTCCTTGAGAACATCATTAGAGAAAGGGCTTTGGTATTCTGATGAGACCAAGGTATGTTGGATGTGGGGTAAGAGATTCGGATGAGTATTGGGAATATATATTATAATATGAATGTCTTATATGGTGTGAGTAGAATATGTGGTGACGTTTGATATTTATAAGAGAGGATAGGGGTGTTTTCTCATTATTTTATTCATTATTTTATTATTTTGGATCAAGACTATTAGTAGATTGAACTTTATCACTAAATATATTAAAATAATTATGTATAGTTATGTATTTTTTTCTTATACTATACTTATACAATAATTGATTAAAATTCATAAATTTAGCTTTTATCATAATTTATCATTTTTTACTATGCCCTAAAAATTTATGTATTTTATAAAAACCCGAAAAATTTATTATAACCATTTGTTTGTGTATAATTAATAAATGAACTCTATTTAATGAAAATAATTTTCTAAATATATGACATTTAATTTTTAATTAAAATCATTATTTACATGGAAAATAATTATTTTAAAAAAATAATAGATTTTATAACACAATGAAAAAATAGTTATGGTATCATTGATTTAATTTATAATCATTAGTCTTAAAAGATTTAATTTATGAAACTAATTTTTTAATTTTAATGCAAATAATTTTAATAATTTATAATTATAAATAAAAATTTATTTTTTGTAAAAATACCAACACATAATTAATAATTTTTAAAACATGTATTTACTTATACTATGATATATGTAAAGATATGAAATATTGTAAATTTTTTAAATACATTGGAATTTTACGAGACCACAGTTTCTGATGGTGCTTGATTCTAATGCCCGAGGGCACGAAATCAATTTCTGAATTTTTGTTTGGGTACGTTAAGTAATCATAGGTGTGATTTTTTGTATCTTTTGAACCAGTTCTCAAAATTGAAATATGAGGACACCGACGAACTCGCAACGCCAGTATTCACTGACGAAGACCTTTATCGCAATTGACTTTTATCGGGAGTGGAAGTTAATTTTTGGGGATTCTAAATAAATTAAAAAAAATATGTGTCACATAATTTTATTTAAGTGGTGGTTTTATCCACCAAGGGGAAGTTGGAGGTGGGGTCCACCCCCACATAACCTCATATGGGAGGATATTTTGTGGTAGGGCCCACAATAGCTCAATCCCCTCAACATCCCTTGAACCCCATTTTTAAATATTGAACTCCCATTTTATGGTGGAGCCTTTCCAACTTCCCTCGTAATGGTGCCAACAGAAGAATTAATTAATGCCTAAATTAATTAGTTTGTTGTGTTATTTATTCTTTTGAATTATTTTGAAATTCATGGAATCATTAAAGTATATGGGGGCTATTATTTTATTTTCTATTTTGGTTGTCATAACATTGGTTTGGAGAACTAACGAGAGGAGGAGAATCATTCATCCAACAAGAAACATGAAGAACATGTAGAACCCCCTTTCTCTCAAACAAAAAATGAAAGCCTTACCTCTTATCTTATTCAACCAGAGCAAGAAAGGGAAGCACTTCCACCCACAAAGTACACTGAGGGTGTCATCTATACTCGACTTCATCGAGCTTTACTCCTTCCGACGTTGATGGAACGACACTGCCTTCCGCAACGCCGGTCTTCCGTGACTCGTTAATGTACAAAGAAAAATACGAGGTAGGGGGATTTGATTATTTCTAAAGGAATAAAGTTATACCCTCATTCTTAGATGAATTCTTTGTTTTGTCATTGGCCAATTGATATCACCAAATGCAGAGGGCACTGGTCGAACCAATACGGCTCGACACCCCTCCGTTGGTTATTATTGATTGACGTCGGAGGCGTAGCCGAAAGGGCGTGGTGTTCTCCCACTGCGCCACGCGCCGACTGCATAGAGGGAGACTGGCGGCCATTCGAGCCGACCAGACCGTGGGACAACCGGTTTCCAGATCTGATCAGTCCATGTGTAGGATCCGTAGTGCACGAAGGCACCGCATGGAGGGAGACTGCAGCCCGCATCTGCGGGCTGCTCGGCTGGAAGAACCGGCCGGCCACATGCCGGCCGAGCAGGAAGAACTGGTCGGCCACCTGCAGGTCAGGCTGGAGAATCGCAGCCCCCTCAGGTTCCACGTGGGAAGAACCAGGACCTGCTGTGCAGGCCGCGTACACCGGGTAGAACCGGTCGGCTTTGGCTGACCGGAAAGGGGAGGAGGCGGCGCCACCGGGCGAACCAGACCGGCCCGCAGCGCGGGCCTGGTCCACAGGTGGGCTACGCCCCAACGGGTCGGGCCGACCCCCCAGTCATGTTGGACCCGCTCAGCCAGTCCGGGCAGACCCCACATCCAGGTCGGGCACGCCGAGCCAAGTCGGGCCGACCCGCCAGCCCACTGGGCTTGACGGGCCGGGCCCGATTGCGCTTAAATATAAATATCTCCTAGACCGTGCGTCTGATCGACATGCCTTCTGTGACACTGGGACCCTCACGATGAGTTGGTACGTTTGTGATAATTCAAGTGATTTTTGGTCAAATTTGAAAAATGTCTTGGTTTGGATCGAGCGTAAATCCAACCAGGCCCCTCAAATGAAAATGCCAATAAGTCTCAGACCAGACATCTGATTGAAGCGTCGTCTGTCACGTTGTGCTTCTTATAATGAGACGGAACTACAGGATACATCATATTCTGACTTAGTGATAGATGATGTATCGAAAATTTGCTCGAGGAGCAAACCCTCCCGGAATTAAGCGTGCTGTGTGAAGGAAGCCTAGGGCTGGCAGCGACGACATCTGTACCGGAATCCTACGTGGGTTCGACAGCGATGAATATTATACCAGAATCATATGTGGGTTAGACAGTGATGAATACTGTACCAGGATCCTCCATAGGTCTGATAGTTCTGACTTCTGTTCCTATATCTTGTGTGGGTCTGACAGAATAGCTGGTCCTGTATCTTGTGTCTGTCCAACAGCTTAGCTGGTCTTGCATAATGTGTGGGTCCAATAGCTTAGATGAATTAGTGACTACATCTGATCATCTCTATCACTCTATGAAAGATGTGTACCTTTGTGGGTTGAGTCATTTCTTTCAACCATTATCATCGTGGTGATTGACTTTACTTTCTTCGTGGACTGGGTTGTGTTTGGGATCGAGAGTTGGATCCAGGATTGGGACATGTAACTTAGGTATATATACGGGCATATACCTAAGAAGGATTGGTTGATACATCTTGTTTGTATATTTCTATTTTGGTTTACCATTTCTGGATTCTGGGAGACCTTCGAGGGTCGTGGGTTCCCCTACTGAGTATTTTTATACTCACCCCTGCACGGCCTTCACCCACACCTTGTTTTGTTCTGTGCAGAAGATGCAAAACAGTGATCGAGGATGAGGGTGACAGACGGAGGATGCTCGGATCTGGACTAGATGATACATACCGCAGGTATGAGTTGTTCAAGTTCTATACCTACACTTCAAGTAGGATTCCCCGGTGGACAATCTAGGAGCTATTTTTTTACTTGTTCTTGTTTTTCAGTTGCATTTGTATACTAGCCCAGTATGTTTCATCAAACCATAATTTTCTATTTTAGTACTTGTTTCCCCTACTGCTTCTGTTCATAATGTGTGTGTCTTACAGGTCAAAATGAAATGCTTTCACTTTTTATCGAGATTATGCCTTTGGTTCTAGTTTCCAACCCCTGTCCTAGGGAAGGCGGGCTTGGGGTAGTCACGACATGGGCCCTGAGGACAGTTCAAGGAAAATTGGTATCAGAGATGTCAGTTCCACCACATAACTTGGACTCTGATTCTTTTAATGTCAATAATGTTAGGTTTTTTGGGTGTGGTTATTAGTTTAGGGAAACATGTGTTGGTTCGGCGGCCGACGTATCCATAAACTAGGACTCTAACATCTGATCTTCGACTCAGTGCATGAAAACACTGATTGCGTGTGTGTTTCATTAAAAAAAATTTCTTTGTGATTACTTTGTGTCAGCTCACCAGGTATACTATTTTAACAATGTAACACCTGATTCTTTTCAAGATGGACCCACAAAGGAAGCCTGCTAGGGTTATGAGTTCCGTACATGATGGTATCCCACCGAGCGATGAGGTCTCAGTGCAGGGCCCAATCACAGGAGAGGAACCAGCGGTACCACTACCCGCTAAGCCACGGATACAACCAGCTCCTGCAGCAGAGATTGCATGCCGCCTGAGTGCATCACACGAGTTCCAGTGCTAGAGGCCTCCCAGGTTCTAGGGATAGACGGACCCATAGGCAGCTGAGGATTGGCTTGAGGCTGTCGTGAGAGTTTTCATATTTGTAGGGACACCAGACGACCTCACAGTGATCCTTTCCATTAGTCTCATGCATGTAGCAGAAGGCAGATGGTGGAGCCTAATGCTATAGGTTCTTGACGAGGCATCATTACTCAGGGCAGAGTTTCAGATTCTCTTTCTCTCAGAGCTTGTTCCATCCACCCTTCGTGTGGTGCGGATTGAAGAGTTACTTGATCTCTAGCAGGGCATCATGACAGTAGCTCAGTACTCAGTGAGGTTCACCGACTTCTCACACTACTCCATGGATATGCTTCAGGACACATTCTTCAGGTCTCGGACCTTCGAGCAGGGACTCAGTCATGATTTTAAGGCTTCGAAGATTCCCCTCAGCATACCGATGTAGGCGGGGGAGCTGGAGAGATCCCTTCTAGTGGAGAGTTTTCTCGCTGAGCAGTCACTAGTGGCGATACCCACCACATGGAGACACCTAGCAGAGTCTTCTACAGCCGGCAATAGATAGATGATATAAAGGTCCAAGAAGACCAACCCATCATTTTGCAGACCCTAGGATATAGGTATGGTTATGCGGGGCACACGAGACAGATCCAGAAATATGAGGAGAAGGTAGTGCTATGCATGAAGAAGGCAGGGCCACATGGCTCGTGATTCCTCGACCCACCATGAATATGTTCAGTAAGTAGTAGAGGGACCTCCTAGGTAGAGGCAGAGGATTGACCGTAGTGGTCTGCCGGGAGCCGGCGGACGTGGCAGAGGATATGGCTGAGTAGCGGGTGGTGGACGACGTTTTGAGGCTCTACCACCACCACCACCAGGAGGTCCACCATGTCCACAAGGATCTAGTTGACAGAGGCGGGATCAGCACCAGGTAGTAGAGGCCTACAAAAATGGTGCACCAGAGATGATTTGAGGTACTATCTGTGTCTACTCCACCCTTGTTGTAGTACTTATAGACACAGGTATGAGTCATTATTTTATTTCCACTGCCCTTGTTCGGAGATTGGAGATTCTGACGGAGTCGTTGGCTCGATTCTTATGGCTAGAGACTCCTACAAGAGCAGACTCAACGATTACGCACTAGTGTTGGTAGTGTAAGTGTACTCAAGGAGGATAGAGATTCGGCTGGGATCTTCTTGTAGTGGCGTCGAGGCCGTACGATGTCATCATGGGTATGGACATGTTATCCCTAGTTCATGCTCTGATTGACTGTATTAGTCACATTGTGCAGTGTATCTGTACAGATGGGACCAGGTTCACCTTCAACGGCATGAAGGGAGCCTTTGCAGCGCATGATGTACTTACGCAGAGGAGGGGGCAGCCGATCACACATAAGTTCGCTAGTATTATCCTCGGAGAGATTGATGTTGGGAGTCTGAGTTTCCCTATTGTGGTGGATCAGGACACAGATGTTTTCCCTAATGATGTTCCAAGACTACCACCTCGTAGATAGGTGGACTTCTACATTGACATGTACCCTGGGATGGCATTGATATCTACTCTAGCATATCATATGGCTCCTGCTAGGCTTCGTGAGATGTGGTTATAGGTAGAGGCCTTGCAGGGGAAGTGATTTATCTGACCCAATGTTTCGCCCTAGGAATCTTAAATTTTGTTCTCCATGAAGGAGGATGGGAGCTTACGACTGTGTGTCAGCTATCGACACCTGAATTAGGTGACTGTGAAGAAAAGGTTACCACTTCCGAGGATAAACGACCTATTTGATCAGCTCAAGGGAGTGTGATGGTTCTCGAAGATATACCTTAGGTCAAGCTATCGCCAACTTAGAGTTCGAGACGAGGATGTGTAGAAGACGTCCTACAAGTGTTGGTATGGCCACTAAGAGTTCTTGGTTATGCACTTTGGTGTAACCAACGCTCTAGAAGTGTTCATGAGTCTCATGAATAAGATCTCCCAGCCTTACCTCGATTGCTTTGTCGTAGTCTTCATCGACGACATACTGATTTACTTGACTACTGAGGAGCAGCACGCCTACCATTTGCAGGTAGTACTAGACACACTCTGAGAGCACCGGCTTTATGGTAAGCATTCAAAGTTCCAGTTTTGGATTCGAGAGGTTCACTTCTTGTGACACTACATCTCAATGGATAGAATTGTAGTGAATCTAGCGAAGATTGAGGTAGTACTTTCTTGGGAGCCTCCCAGTAGTGTTCCGGAGGTGTGGAGTTTTTTGGTACTGGTAGAGTACTATCAGAGATTTGTGCCAGACATTTCTAGAGTTGCAGTACTACTTTCAGCATTGAAGAAGAAGGAGAAAACCTTCATGTGGTCAGATAGATGCCAAAAGATCTTTCAGAAGCTGAGGTAGAGGTTGTCCAGTGTGCCCATCTTCAGGCTACCAGAGGAGGGCGTAGGGTACATTGTTTACTACGATGAATCAGGTACCAGACATGGGTGTGTCCTGATGCAGGAGTGAGCAGTGATCGCGTATGGTTCACCGTAGTTGAGACAACATGAGGTGAACTATATTACACATGATCTGGATTTAGCAGCATTAGTCTTCGCCTTAAAGATGTGGATGCACTATCTGATGGGAGAGCATTTTACAATCTACTCTGACCACCAGAGTCTCATGTATATCTTCTCACAGAAGGACCTGTACCTAAGACAATGATGATGGCTCGAGTTCCTCCAGGACAATGATATCAAGATAATATATACTCTTAGTAAGGGAACATTGTAGCATATGCTCTCATCAAGAGATCAGTCATTCAGCTTCTAGGAGATGTGACAGAGGAACTGGTCGCATTTTGGATATCCTTTGTGTATAGAGATGGAGCAGCCTATCTACAGTCTGTCATAGTCACTCCTCCACTTCTTCATCGAGTCAGAGAGGCACAGCATGGGGACGTTGACTCTGAGATGCGATGAGCTCAGATATCCTCAGGGCAGGCACCCGAGGGGTTTTCTGAAGGTTGGGAGCACGTCATCCTCTTCAGAGGATGTACCATGGTACTAATTTCACAACAGGAGGAGGTGATGAGGGTGTTCCACATATCCCCTCTAGCGGTACATCCAGGAGTGGAGAAGATGAATTAGGACCTCAGAAGACATCACTGGTGGATGGGTATGAAAGAGGTGGTAGCAGAGTTTGTCTCGTGATGCCTCACTTGTCACCAAGTGAAGGTGGAGCACCAGGTTCCAGCAGGCTTGGTTCAGCCCTTAGAGGTCCCAGAGTGGAAGTGGGAAGGGATATTCATGGATTTTTTACGGGATTTCCACATACATTCAGAGGACACGACTCTATCTGGGTGATTGTCGACCAACTCCACAAGTCATCCCACTTCCTACCGATCAGAGAGCAGGGCTTGGTAGAGAGCATGGGACGCCTCTATATACAGAATATCATATGGCTTCATAGTGTGCCATCGACGATTTTCTCTGATTGGGATGCTCGTTCCACTTCCTGGCTATGGAAGGGGTTTCCGAAGGCTTTTGGGACGCAGCTTCGCATGACCACTACCTTCCATCCATAGATGGATGGTAAGACTGAGAGGACCATTAAGACTCTCGAGGATATTCTCCATGCATGTTTCCTTGATTTTTGTCGTAGCTGGTAGGATCACTTACCACTGGAGGAGTTTGCGTACAACAACAGCTACCACTCCACCATCAGGATGGAACCTTATGAGGCACTGTACGACCGACCTTGCAGATCACCACTATGATAGACTGACCAAAGGGATTCAGTACTTGTAGGACCAGAGATGGTACAGTCTATGATGGAGAAGGTGCAGATCATCCAGGAGTGAATGAAGACTGCACAGAGCAGACAGAAGTCCTATGCTGATAGGAGACGGAGATGACTGGAGTTCTAGGATGGAAACCATGTCTTCCTACGAGTCTCACCACGACGAGGTCTACCGAGATTTGGCCGAGGCGTCAAGTTATCTCCATGATTCATCGGACCTTTTCAGGTCCTCGGTAGGGTAGGCGAGGTGGCTTACCACCTGTCCCTTACACCTCAGGTGCATTGTGTGCATGATGTCCTCCACGTATCTCAGCTGAGGAGATACGTGCACAACCAATCCCACATCATCGACCAAGGGGAGGTGGACATTGATGATGGGGTGACATTCAGGGTGGTTCCAATGGAGATTGAGGATCGACAAGAGCGAGTCTTATATGGACGGTTGATTCCTCTGGTACGCATTATTTGGCAGCATGGGAACCTCCATGAGAGCACATGGGAGCGGGAGACTCAGATGTGTTCTCAGTACCCCCATTTTTTCCCTTAGTGTGTGTTATAGCTTTCGGGGACATAAATCCCTGAGGTGGGGAGATTGTAAAGACCCGAAAATCCTATGGAAATTTTTTTCCATAAATACATGGGAATTAATTAGACCGTAGTTTCTAATGGCGCTTGATTTCAACGGCCGGTGTGCCAGTAATCAATTTCTGATGTTTTGTTCGGGTACATTCAGTAAACATACATGTGGGTTTTTATATATTTTGAACCGATGCTCAGAATTGAAATCTGAGGACACCGATGAACTTGCAGCGCTAGTATTCGCTTAAGGAGACCTTTACCGCAGTTGGGTTTAATCGGGAGTGGAAGTTAATTTTTGGGGATTCTTAATAAATTAAATAAAAATTATGTGTGACATAATTTAATTTAAGTTGTGGTTTTATCCACCAAGAGGAAGTTGGAGGTGGGTCCCACCCCCACATAACCTCCCATGGGAGGATATTTTGTGGTGGGGTGCACACGAGATCAAACCCGTCAACTTCCCTTGAACCCCCCTTTTAAATATTGAACACCCACCTTATGGGGAAGCCTTTACACCTTCCCTCATAATTGTGCCAACACAAGGATTAATTAATGCCTTAATTAATTAATTTCTGGTGTTATGAATTCTTTTGAATTCTTTTTAAATGCATTGAATCATTAATGTATATGGAGGCTATTATTTTATTTTTTATTTTGGTTGGCATAAACATGGTTTGGAGAACTAAGGAGAGGAGGAGAATCATTCATCCAATGAGGAATGTGAAGAAAACATGTAACGCCCTTTCTATCCAACAAAAAATGATGGAATTCTCTTCTATATTCTTCAACTAGAGAAAGGAAGGGAAGCACCACCGCCCACGAAGTACACCGAGGGTGTCGTCTCGACTCGACTTCACCGAGCTCTACTCCCACCGATGTTGACGGAACGAAGTCCATCTTCCGCGATGCCTGTCTTTCGCATCACGTCAACGTACAATGACCAATACGAGGTAGGGTGATTTGATTATTTGTAAATGAATAAAATTATACCCTCATCCTTAGATGAATTCTTTGGTTCGTCATTGGCCAATTAATATCACCTAATGCGGAGGGCGTGGGTCGAACCAACAAGGCCCGACACCCCTCCTTTGATTATTGTTGATTGACATCAGAGGCGAAGCCAAAATGGCGAGGTTCCATCGCACCGCGCCGGAGAAGAACCACAAGATGGAGGAGACGACAGTGTCAGCGAACGGAGGTGACAGCATCGACGAACGAAGGCAGCGGTTGCAGCGGCGACCGTGCACCGGTCGCATGGAGGAAGATTGGCGACAACTCGTGCCTCCCAGACCTCGGGACAACCGGCCTGCCGATCCGGCCTGTCTGTGTTTAGGAGCTTCCACCCAAGAAGGCGCCGCGTGGACAGAGACTGTGGCCCGCATCCACGGGCCGCTCGGCTGGAAGAACCAGCTTGCCACGTGTCGTCCGGTTTGGAAAACTAGGGCACTTACAAGATCCGTGCGGAGGTGACCACGGCCCGAATCTTCAAGGCCCTCGACAGGGAGAACCGGCCGGGCTAGAGAATCGTGGCACCCCCGGGCGCCATGTGGGAACAACTACGGCCCGTTGTGCGGGCTGCGTGCGCCTAGCTGAACCGGATCGGCGCGCAGCGCAGGCCGGGTCCGTTGGTGGGTCACGCCCCACAGGGCTGGGCCGACACCCCAGTCGTGTCGGACCTTCTGAGTCGGGCCGAGCTACCCTCCAACTATGTTGGACCCTCCGAGCCGGTTCGGCCTGCCCGCCAGCCCACTGGGCTTGATGGGATGGGCCCGACTTTGCTTAAATATGAATATCTCTTAGACCGTGCATCCGATCAACGCGCCATCTGTGGCACTCGGACCCTCATGATGAGGCAGTCCTATTATGATTCTCATAGTGCATTTTGGTCAAATTTTGAAAATTGCTGGGATTGGATCGAGCGTAAATCCAACCGGGTCCCTGGAACGAAAATGCCAATAAGTCTCAGACCAGGCGTCCAATTGAGGCGTCGTCTGTCGCATTGGGTTCCTTATGATGAGATGGAACTACGTTATACATCAACATAGGAATTCAAGATGGTTGATGTATGGACACTTTGACCATGGATCAAACCCTCCCGGAATCGAGCGTGCTATGTACGGGAACCCTAGGGCTGGCAGCGGCGACTACATTACCGGGATCCTACGTTGGTTCGACAACAATGACTAATATACCAGAATCCTACGTGGGTTTGACAGCGATTACTACTGTACCAGGATCCTCCGTGGGTCTGACAGTTCTGACTTCTGTTCTTGTATCCTGTGTGGGTCTGAGAGAATAGCTGGTCCTGTATCCTGTGTGGGTCCGACAGCTTAGCTGGTCTTGTATCGTATGTGGGTCCGACAGCTTAGATTAATCAGTGACTACATCTGATCATCTCTATCACTCTACGAAAGATGTGTATGTATGTGAGTTGATTAATTTCTATCTTCCATTATCATCATGGTGATTGACTTTACTTCTTTTGTGAACTAGGTTGTGTTTGGGCTCGAGAGTGTGAGCCGGGATTGTAACTGATAACTTATGTATATGTATGGGAATATACCTATGTAGGTTTGGATGATACTTTTTGTTTGTTTATTTATACTTTGGTTTATTCTTTTTGGATTTTGGGAGGCCTTCGAGGGTCTCGGGGTCCCCTACTGAGTATTTTTATACTCACCCATGCATGGGCTTCGCCCGCACCTTGTTGTGTTCTGTGCAGACGATGCGCAGTAGTGATTGAGGCTGAGGGTGACGGTTGGAGGCTGCTCGGAGCTGGACTAGATGATACATACTATAGGGACGAGTTATTGGAGTTATGTACCTACCCATCAGGTAGGATTCCCCGGTGGACAATCCTGGAGCTATTTTTCATTTTTTTAACATTGTACTTGTTGGTCAATTGGGTTTTTATACTGTCCCACTTACTTTCATCACACATTACTTTTTCTATTTTAGTAATTGTTTCCCCTACTTCTTGTGCTCAGACTATCTGTGTGTTACATGTTAAAATTCAATGCCTTCCCTTTTTATCGGGATTACACATTTGGTGCTAGTCGCCAACCCCTGGCATATGGATGGCGGGCTTGGGGTAGTCATGGATCGGGCCCTGAGGATGGGTCGTGACAATATAATTATATAATTTTTCATTTATAAAAATACTAAATTTTATTAAGACATGATTTGATGATGTTAGTATTATATTTGCTGAATTACAACTCCTAATGGTCATATTACTACTCCATGGTCCATGTTACAATTCCATTTGGATAGGATCCTTAATTTCTATAAATACATCTTATTTCAATCGTTCATCATTTGTAATTTTTGCACTGTGTTCTCAATGTGATTATATATAGTTTATAATTTATAACATAATCATAAGAAGGTAATTTGAATTGATTTTTTTTTGTTATTACATACTTACCCCATTACAAAATTTTAACCTCAAACATTAATTTTAAATACTATTGGGAGAACAAGTGTGGGTTCTTATCATTCATCACTTGCTTCAGTTCCCATGATTCCACATCATACTTATGGTTCCACCACAATACTTTGACCCTGTGACTAGTCTTTTTGTGTTGGAATTTATCTCTATGGTCAAAGATATTCACATGATTCTCCTTATATGAGAGATCAGTTTTTTATTGCACCACCTCAGGGTTCATTACATGTGAGGGATCAGGTATGTAATTCCTCTAGAGGGATAGATGGAATACATCACGTACTTGATACATGGTAGGTGGAAGTTCCAATCAATAGGACACATCCTCTAAATGATCAATAATCTCGAAGGGGACAATGTACCTAGGACAAATCCTTTTTTCCTAGATCATGTGATCATATTCCATATAGATATGTGAAGGAATAACAGCTCTATAGCCTTAAACTCTAGTCCACTTCAATGATTGTTTTCATAGCTCTTCGTTTGACTTTGGGATGCATTGATGTGATGCAGAATGGTTTTCAACATTTCAACCATTTCCTGAACCATTTCAGGTCCTAGAAGATTATGTTCACTAACTTATTTCCAACTTGACAGTGTTATGCATATTTTCACATAAAGGTA
Source organism: Viscum album (assembly GCA_963277665.1). NCBI lineage: Eukaryota > Viridiplantae > Streptophyta > Magnoliopsida > Santalales > Viscaceae > Viscum > Viscum album. Next base: position 111,232,855 of record OY728156.1, on the reverse strand, counting down.
TTCACATGCATCAATTAGGATACTTGATTAGAATTTGTTGTTGTAAGAGAACTATGCTTGAGGTAGATGTTGCTACCATCCTCATTTGAAGTTCATAGAACATCCTCTCAACATATATTCAAGTGTTTAGATAGTTCTCAATAATTGGCCATCAGTTTAGGGTTGATAAGACAAACTAATGTTCAAATCACTGTTAAGAGCACATTGGAGACTTTTCTATAAATGGAGGTAAATCTCAAATATCATTTAGATAGAATCGATAGTGGTTCTCCATGTAGATTTAAAACTTATTTGATATATATCGGTGAAAGATAATCTAGTGAGAGAAGTCCTCTAAAATTGAAATGAAGTGATATTTATTTGTAATAAAACCAACAATAACCCATATAGAATTATCTCTAATGAATGTATTTAGATGGACCATCACAAAGTCCATAGTTATTTTTCCCCATTTCAATGTTGGTATGGGAAATGGTTACATCATCCCCTTTGACTTTTTTCTTTTATCATTCACATTATGACATACCATGCACATTGGTGTATATTCATATATCTCATTCTTCATATTTTCCCACTAATAGTCATCTCAAAGATCTTGGTACAACGTTTTTATCCTCAGGTGAATAAAGAAATTTGAGATATGTTCATCTTTTAGAAGATTTTTATGCATCTCTAGATCTGATGGTAAACATAGTCGCGAACAAACAATTATAATTCCATCATCATAAATTTTAAAATTTAAGTATTTCTGAATTCTCATAGATTCCTCTTTCTTCTGAATTTCTACATCATTTCTTTGAGAATCTTTTATTTTCTCCAAGAGGGATGGTTGATCAGTCATTTGAGAAAGCATTGGTGATCATCATTATTTTAGGATTCCTCTATACATAATTTTCAAATATATGAATATTAGATCCTTCTAAACTCTATCCTCACCAATTTTAGTCTCTAATTATAACTATATATTTCACACTTCTCCGAAAATAGATAATTCATCAAGAATTTCAATGCAGATATCAGAACTACTAACTTCTGATTATTCATGGGAGTATTTTTTTCGTGAATTTTCAACTTTCTTGAGTCATAGGATATCAATTTATCTTTTTTAATAAGTAAATAACCTAATGAATTCATTAAAGCATAAATATATACCATAAAGAGTTACCAACTTATTAGAATTGTGAGTAAAATCATGGTGTGAAGCTTATTTTTACTCTTTAAAGCAGTATTTACATTCCCTAGTCTAGAAAAAAATTTCACCCTTCTGATCCATCTTGCTTAGTAGGTTGGAAAATCATGATATGTTCTTTGGAAATCACTGGTAATACCTAGATAAACCAAGGAAACTATGGATCTATGTTACAATTGTTTTATTGGGCCACTCTTCGATTTACTATTTCATAAAAGGGATTATGTTTATTTATTTGCTGATGATAACATTCCTCAAGAAGGATAATTCCTCGATCCAAAAATAACATTTACTATACTTTGAATAAATTTTATCCACTCTAGATTTCTTCACAAATGTATTTATATGATCCTCATGTCTCTCTTTCTATTGGAGTATATCATAATATCATTAATAAATTCTACCATAAACATTTTAAGGTAATCTCTAAATAATTTATCCATTAAGTCAATGAATATTTCTGAAGAATTGGTTATTTTCAAAATAATCACTATGAACTCATAGTGTCTATAATTATATCAAAAGGTATTCTTGGGAGTATATTCCTTCCTCACCGTTAATTTGTGATATCATATCCAAAGTTCCACCTTAGAGAAATATTGGCCCAAAGTATTTGATCGAAAAAGTAATCTATCCATGGAAGAAAATACTAGTTCTTTATCATGTTTTTTGAGCTTGTGATAACCAATGAAGAGGTGAATTGTTCCATAATTCTTCTTGAAGAAGAGGGCTAGAGAACCCCATAGTGAAGCACTCAGGTGTGTAAAACCTTTATCTAAATTCTCTTCTAACTTATTCTTCAATTACTCCAAATCAGTGGTGGACACCCTATAAGGTGTCTTTGATATAATAATATATATTGGAATATGTTCAATTGAGAACTAAAACTCTCAGTAAGGAGGGAGACTAGAAAATTATTCAGGGAACACTTCAATGTAGTCCTTTAAAATTTCCATTTCTTCAATCTTTATTCTATCCTTTCACATAATCATTTGTGCTAGATATGATTGATCATATGAAAATAACATCCATACTTCGGATGATGATTTTGGAGGATATTCATCCTCCTCTTTACACATATATAAAATGTTAGGATGACTTGGTATTTTATAATTGACCTCTATTTCTTGATATATAATTTTTTCATTGTATAATTATTTTCTATTAATAACCAAAATAGAATAAAACTTCACTGAGGGAAGTAAGTAAATATTTTTTAGGAGGTTATGTCTGCAAACATTTACTGGGGATGAATTATATAATTTTTGTGCAATAACTATCCCATTTTTTTATTAAAAAGAACATAACCCATATATTTTGAGATTGTTCTTGAAAATATTTACTAAACATTCATGATTTGAAAGAATGCGTGGAACTATAATTAAATAGATTGTTCACTATTATTGAAAAAATAACCAGAGTACCATACACCATATCATCTATTAGATCTATCTCAGTAGTAGTAATGGCATAATATTTTCCTTTCTCATTCTGATTTAGTGGCTACTGATGTTGATTACCTGCATGGATTCATGGTTTGCTGCACTTGCTTATATAGTGGCTTTTCTCCCTACAGTTGAAGCATTGAACTATAAGTGGTTCTCTCCTTTTCTCAACCACATTTTTCAGCTTCCTCATGTATCTTCAACATTCAATATCATGGTGGACTTCTCCCCCATAATCGAAACAATTTCTTGTCTCTCTGAGGAAATTCTCATGATTTTCTTCCCACATTTCTAACATTGAGTGGTTGATTTTTCTATCTAGATTTTTCATTATATCCTCTATCTTGAAACCCCATTATTCATTTAATATCACCATTTTCATTTAACCACACTCCAAACTCCATATTATCTTTTATATAACATTAAAAAATTTCTTCATAACTCTCAATGTCTTTTATTGTTATTTCATTCCAAATGTGTGTTTTTGAACCACTATATAATCAATATATTTTTCTATTATTGTTGATAAAAAACCCTAAGTCATGCCATGAAAGCCTTGTGAAACTTTCCTAAAATTCGATGATATATTCACAATCATTTTTCTTTATCTCTAAGAATTATACATCTACATTTTTCTAAAGAGATTAAGGTAAATAGTTGTACAGAAACGTTTTCTTAAAGTCTTATCACTCCATATCTTCAATTTCATCCTTTAGAATGGTGTTCTTAATGAATTCCCATCATTGACCAGCCACTACATGTAAATGATAAATGGCCAGAGTCACCTCATTCATCTTAGAAAATTGAAGAACAAAAAATATATTCTCTGTTGAGTAAACCCACTATTTCACAACTACTAGATCAGAATATCAACTAAATTTTAGTGGATGTTTTTTCATAAAATACTCGATAGTATATTTCTCCCTCTTAGGTGAAGGAGGGTGTTCCACATTATTCAGGTAATTCTTCAAGGCCTGATAAAGATGGGTAATAATTTCCATGAAATTTTCATCTCCACCACTGAATTAATTATGGATTTTATTCTGGAAATCCATAAATTTCCACTCGCACTATTTTTTCTCCTAGTTTCTCTTGGGTCCCACTAATTTCTAAAATAGAAAAGGTATGAAGAAAACATAATTCAATAAGTTATAAATAAATAATTTTTTCATTTTTGAAATTAACACTAAAGTAATATCTTGTGGGATCCCAATGCTTAAGATTTTATAAAAAAATGATTATTGAGTGATTGTATATACATAGTCTCATACTATGGGTCTTCGCTAATTTAATCTAATCCAAATTCCCAAATTAACTAATCTATGTTCTGAAACCAAATATAGTGACCATGCTTTTTCATACACGACTATTACATTATATTAAAAATAGAAACATAATAGTCTTAAAAAATAAATATCCAATGTTTTACTTTCTTAGGAAAATTAAATCCATACATAAATATTATAGAATAAAACATAAAAATTTATTTATTTCCTTATTCTCTAGATTCTTGTTGGACCACATGTTCTCCATATTAAATGTATTCACCATAGGTCATACATCAGAAAAATGTGTGAGCTAAAAATATATTAAGGGGAAGAATAAGAGGCATTAATCAACGACCAGCATAATCATCATCATAACAAAATAAAAGGATCATAATCATAATAATGAAACGAATCATTAGATAAATTCCTTAGATGTGGTATTATAGAAAAATTAAAAATTGTCTCTCAATTGTCATATACCAAACATAATTGTGAAAAAAATAGAATCATGTTCGTGGATAACATATATAAATCAACATAACATCATCATTGTGAATATTGAGATAATCATGTTTATGCATATTTCATAATATTAAATCATATACTTTATTTTAAATAATTCATTGGAGCGCTATATAATTCTAGGTGCAACTGTTGTATCATAACATTTACATAATCATGCATGGCACAAGTAACATATATAAATATTGAACATAAAATAACCCATGGAGTGGAATACATTTAATTTCATATATCATACTTAAATACTAAACCTAGTAGTTCCAAATATAAATCAATAATAAATTTCTTGGTATCAATCATGAGAGAAGAAGAAACAATCTTTAGGGAAATCATATATTTGTTTTAAGAACGTAGATATATTTTAGGAAAATATTTTCATTTTTCATAAAACTAGATTTGAGACATTTATATACAGTTTAAAAATGGAAATAAAATTAAATTACATTAATGTATCATCCATAGTAAAAATGTAGTGAAAGAGGGAGAACCCAAGGAAATGCAGTTGGGTTTGAGAACTCACTTTACCCCATGTATGATTGACTTCTATAGTTTAATATCATATATAATAAAATTATATTCATTAATTAATATATCCCCAACCTTTTATACATATTCTGATTTATTAAAATTTTTCTGACATCTTTTATTGTCATTTTTAGGAGTTAGAGTTAAATTCGGTCGATCTGAGAGAGTTTTTTTTCTTAGTTTTCATGATCTGTTCACTAATTTATATATATGGAAGTTCAAGTAGAATAAAAATTATTCTATAGAATTTTAATTATATGTTATGAAAAAAAATAATGTGTTGTAATTGGTCTCATATATCATTTTTGTATATTGTATGTGGATTATGTATTATATAGTACATTAATGATAATGACTTAATTTATTTGGATGTTTTTGTGACCATTATGAGATTATATCATCATGTTTATATAAATAGGCTCCAAAACATTATATTTATTATTATTTATATAATTTAATTATATTTTACTATAATAATGGATTTATGACCAGCCTTGATGGTGGTAGTGAAAAATAAAAATGCATCATCCATGGTGGTAGTAAATTGACACACCCGAGACGATATTTTAATTTTTCGATTAAAAGGAAAACACGATATATTTGATGATGAATTATTCTATTAACATAATAAAATTTCACTATATAAAATATACTAGAGTTATCATTCAACTTGGATAAGTGTACATTAGGGGTGGATAAAAAAAGAAATCAAATTTAAAAGAAATTAATGGAAAATGATAGAGAATTTTACATCTTGAATTTATCCTCCTTGAGAACATCCATAGAGAAGAGGGTTTTATATTTTGATGATACTAAGGGATTCTGGATTTGGGTAATGGGATTTGGGAGACTATTCTATCGAACATAGACAATCTTCATGCCTTGGAAGTTTTGAGGAGAATTGGTGGTGTTGGGTGATATTTATAGGGGAGTAGACCCGTGTTTTCTCAATATTTTATGCATTAGTTTATTATTATATCTCATGAATATTAATAGTTTGAAAAATATCACTAAATATATTAAAATATTTATGTAATGTTTGATATTTTTCACTTACAACAGACTTACATCAATAACGAGTCAAAAATTAATGTATTTATCTTTAATATTAAATTATCATATTTAACTATTAACAAAAAATTATATTAATTTAGAAAAATCCAAAAAAAATAAACCAATCCATTTTTGTAAGTTTATATTTTAAAATTTAACTTACTTTTATGAAAATAATTTTCTATATATGATCAATTTAATTTTTCATTAAAGCCATCACTTACTTGGAAGATACTAATTTTGAAATTATAATAGACTTTATAACACTTTCAAAATTCATTGAGAACTACTAAAATTATATTATATTTATAAGATATAAAAATTAATTATCTTTTTTTGAAATTTTCTTCTAAATATTTATTTTTATTTTATAATTAGAAATAAAAATAAAAATTTTATAAAAATATTAACACATAATTTAAATTTTTATAAGTATTTTATTACTTATACAATGATATAATTATATTATATCATACTTTAAAAGATTCCAAAATTTTATTTATACATTAATATAAGAGGAAACTATTTTATTGGAAAAATTACTATTCCTAATGGTCATGTTACTGTTTCAATATTTTGGTTATTATTCAATCAAGATAGGTTCTTTAACTCCTAGGAACACCTCTTATATCGTTTATTATTAAATTATAAACTGTGTATTGTGTTATCAATGTGATTATATGATGTGTATATTATATTAATTTTTTCTAAAATTTTAATTTCCATGGATAAAAGTGTGCTTCATTATAGGTCCAAATGTTTGAGGTGACAATACAAGTTCGTCAAAATGAAATACTTATGGTCCTTTCTTCTTTATTTCCCCTACATAAGGAAAAATGTTCGTGATGTTTTTTAGGATATAATTAGACTACTTGGTGACATTTGAAACTTACCATCTCATTTCTTCTCTGACACCATCATACTATAATTACCAAATTACTTATAAGTGGTCTCCTTCGATAGGTCCCACATTGTCAAATCAATTCTTTATTCTTATTTTACTTTTATTATCACTCCACCATAAATATGATTATATCATTGTGAATCTTCATATTCTCTTGGGATAATTCATAACATTATTAAACACTATTTTTTCTAGTTTTATTATTCTTCGTACACTATATTCTATATTAGTTCCCATGAAATTTTAAAGTAAGGTAATTTGGTAATTTAACATAACCGAAAAAATGGGTATTTTTCCCATTGATGTTTCAAACTCTAAAAATTAAAATGATACATTCATTTGTAATTATATTCATTTCTATATACATTAAAAATGAAGGTTGTTTTAGTATCTTTTATACTGTTAAATACAATAGTATAATATGATTAATTCTTACAGAATTGAGGTTGTATCCATAGAGACTCTTATTGAGATACTGTCTAACTTCAATATAAAATTTTATTACTTTTTTCTATTTTAAATTATTTTTCTATTGGTCAATTAATTTTAGTTTATTGATAAAAAATTATTCCATTAATACAGTTAATAATTTTATTTATTAAAATCTCTTTATTATAATTACACATATATAAACATTATAGCTATTCTTGGGTTCTTTAATCATTTTATTAAATGTTTCAATTATTATGAATAAATAATCTCTAATAGATGTTTTTTAATCATTCTATATCATTTCCCACAACCTTTAAAAGTTAGGGACTCACGTGTCATGAAATAATTGATAAAAATGGAAAATTTATCTTTTTTGTCTCTAGTTATATCCCTTAAAAATTATTTAATGATAGATCATGGTTTATTCAATATTCTAACTTGATTTCATAATGTCTCTCTGAAAAAATTCTAAATTAAATCATAAAACACCTTAAATAGTGTTTGTGCTCATTAAAATATTTGAATTTTAGGATCACAACATTCATATGATGAAATGTATATTGGAATATATTATGATTTATATCATAATATTTTGATGAAATCCCTATAAAGGCATGATGTGATATGGGTGATTGTTGATCAAATCACAAAAAAAAACCACATTATATTTATTTTTAGGGTGGAATCTATTTTGAGGTCTATGATATATTATATGTTTATGCCATGGTTAGGAATTTTGAAGCTCTAACAAGCATTATTTCATATAGGGATTGCTAACATTAATTGGTATTTTTGATAGGGTTACATAATTCAATGTTTAGATTGCTAATGTTGAGAGAATTTTGAGATCCATAGATTCATGGGAAGATGGAATGAGCCATAAAATGCCATATGAAAGTTTTTGGGATTATTTATTGGACATGGGAGGATGAGATAGGATCAAGTTTCTTTAGTATTAGTTTTTTCAATAATAGTTATTAAGAATAAATTTCTGATGGATCCTACTGTGTCATTAAATGAAAAATATGTTTATCATTGTTTTGATTGATTATATTGGTATATTTATTTCATTACGGCCATTGTTTGTGTATGAGATGATATATTTGATTCACCTAATAAAATTTTTTTTTGGTGAAATCTCAAATACAATAGATGACTTATGTTGATCATCATAGTTTATCTTGAAATTTTTTATAAAGGATGGTGTATTCTTGTGAGTTTCAGTACAATTAGATTTTTGATGAATCATGGTGTTGTCGAAATTTTTGACCTAATACGTTTTTCTATTTGAGTTTCTTTAGAAAATCATATATCCTCATTATCATTTGGAGTTTCCAATGATAGATTTTTTTGGTATAGAACATATTCGATGTATCAAAGCATAGAAACAACCAACTTGTCCAAATCATTTTTTCCCTATATGGTAAATTTTATGGTGGATGTGAAATATATGAAATTATTTTTATCAATATAAAATTGGAAGAAGAAGACTATAATACGATATATTATTTTATGAGTGTGTTGTAATGTAATGGTTCAAATCAATAGATTATACGTGAATGATATGATCATATATAAGAAAAATATTTATTCTAGTTTGAGATATTGAAGCCTCATAACATTACAAGGACAAGAAGCTTTTTTTATGAGGAGAATTGTGATGTAATGGGTTTTGTAGGAAATTTACCCTTTAATATTTGATGATTTTTGGATTTATTTTGGAGACGTTAGAGGAGTATAGAACAAATCATTATTGGGGTTCATAGTCCTAGATATCATGCATCAATAATTTTAATATAATTAGGGAGATGCATAGACGTGTAAAATGTTGATGAAAAACCATAAATACTCTTGTAGGGATATCATGTAGTAATGTGTTTTGGGGAAGTCCCTCATGTGTGATCAACACACTGTATCAAATTACTATGTAGCTAGAGAATATATTTTGGTTTAAATTATTTGATTTATATTTTAAATATTAGGTTTCACACATGAAATAATCATTGGATATATTAACCTAACTTGGAAATTGGGTTCATTAAGAGTGAAATTGAGAAATATCTATTTTTGAAATACGATTTTCGTCTCTATTATCGAATGATCTATTAATGAAAATGATTTTTGATATCAATGATCTCATTTGATTTTAGATATATCACTTCTGAATTTTTATATTTTCTTATCTGAATAAATATATCTCAATTTATTATATCTTGGAATTTGGTTAAAGGATTTTAAATCATAAATGGATTTATTATGCACCAATGTTCTTGTTTAAAAGTATTGGAGCATTGGATTATGATTTTAAACATTGGATCTAATTTTCTATAAAAATATAATTATCATTGTCTATATATTTGGATCATACAAAATAATTTTGGGATTGTGATCCCTTTTTTCACCTGGTATGATTTTAGTTCATTTTATTCAATGAATATCTATCATAAAAACAGTTTTGTTTTATTTCATAATTAATTTTTTTTAGATTCGACATTCCTTGGAAATTTTTTATTTATTTTCTAAAAAATGATTTCGGTTACAATGATTTTTAAATTGGACCACTGTAATTGGAATTTAATGATGTTTTATAAATGAATTTTTTTATTATTTTATATTTTTCTGAATAAGGAATAGTATTTATTATCCCTTTGGGAAAAAAATGGGAGGGAAAACTATTTTTTTGATTGAATTTTTTTGTAAATGGACTAAACAAGATGTATTGAGAACATATAGATTTTATATGTTCTTAGTATATTTGGGATTTTCTTTGTACGTTTTAAATATGTATTTGATGGGATATGAAATTAAATAATCACTTAGGTGTGTGATGATCCAACATGGTTGTATACTACGATCATAGGGAGTAATTCTACTTATATTCAATTTAATTTTCACATATGTTGTTAGTCTATGCTGGTTATTTTTCGGTAGTGTATTTGTGTGGAACCAGAAAATGAAACCTTTCATGGGAAATAATAGATTTTTTTATTTCATTTTCTTCTTTAGTTTTGTCTTCTATTATATTAAATTGTGTTTTTAAATGTTCTAACCTATTTTCAATCGCATTCGTTAAATAGTGGGGAATAGATCTATTAAAGAATGTAAAGGATTCTTGGGGAATCCAACATTGTATTTTACTCATACTTTCTTATATATATTTGTATTCATGTATATGTTCTATTTATTTATACAAATAAGGTAATATCTATGATTTTCCTAGGTAATGGATCCTAGGTATTGAATTCAGGATGCTCATGGTGGTTTTTGGAAATACATTGGATGAGTTGTATGACCATTCACATTTAATAGAAATGACCTACATGGTTTATATTTAATTATATTATATTAACTATATTTTATTTTATTTTAAACTCTGCTTTGGTATTATTTTACTTTAAATAGTATTTTAAAATTATTTATTTATTTTTAAGGATAACTAAACATTTATTTCTTATGTAGTTGGTCACAGAATTGGGGGAAAATCATTTCCCAATGATACAACATTTCATCATCATTAGTTTCTAACATATTGTTATAATGAAATATTTTAGAGGTCTTATGGAGAACTTGGCATAGAATATCGGACAAGGGCTCCCCAACAAAGTTCTACACATGAGTATATAACTATTTTTAATGAAATATAAATTTCACTACAATATTCATAAATATAATTCTTTAATTGAGACACCAAACACTCTTTTATTTCAATTACAACATCAATTCCAATTTTATCACCCACATCCTAATATTTAGATATTAGTTCATCATTAATGGTAAGAATCTCTAAATATATGAAATGTGTCATAGGCTAACGTAGTGCAATAATCCTCAATAGTCATGTAGAAGTGATTCTAGAGAAAACCCCAAAAATATTTGATAATTTTTTTACCATCTAATCAAATATTATTGTCTAATATACTCAACCATGTAGGATAAAAAAGTAACATACTACAAAGATATATTGTAAGAAATGATGTATTTATGCTAATAAAATAAAATGAAATCTAATGATAGAAAACATTAATATGACTGAGTAATAAACAAAAAAATCTACTAAAAATAACTTATAAATTTAATTTATTGCAATTATAACAATACAAATGATTTTCATCAATGTAATAATATTCATAACATCAAAAATGATAAATAATTATATATTTCAATCCACAAATATAACTCATATTGTGATAATAATTTATGAAAATAGTTACATTAAAATACATGAGAAATAAATATCACTAATTTTACATTTAAATTTTGAGCACATCTAACAAATGGCAGTTTAAAACTTAGTGAAATTTATAACCAAATTTCACGATATAATAAATCTATTATTATTTTTCACACTAATAAATCATAATCACATCTATATAGTTGAATAAAATATATCAAACCATGTCCCGTGAAAATGAAATTAATCTATAACATTTTTTATTATACCTCAAAGTAAATTCGAATGTAACATCATCACCAGTTATCTTCAAATTACCCTTACTAAAACTTAGTAATCCTTAAATGGAATCATTTAGAACATAAAAATAACTCAAAAATCACACTTCATAAGTTATTCTATATAAAAACCGTGAAACATATGAGAATCACAAATATCAAGTATCCAATCCATCATGACAATCATAATTTGACCACAATAAAAATAGAAACGAACCATCGTCTCTTGGTCAAGGAATTCATATATAGGGTAAAAATAATGATCTTATACATGTTTATTTCCATACATTAACACAAATAAATAAAAAGGGAATATTCATAGATTTAAATATCTTATATATAGAATACACCATGATAATCAAACCCTACAAATCCTTTTCAATCTAAAACTAATCTCACCATAGAATATAGTTTGTGTTAAGAAATAGAATCTCATTATATACTTCATCAACCTAGTATATCTCGTAATATATATTTAATTACACTATGAAATCCAATGTGAGATTATACCATGATATAGAATTATGTGTAGAACCTTATCATAACATCAATAGAGAAAATGTATTTCATTCTCATGATAAATAACTAGTGGAACCTATATTTTCATAAAACTGGCCTTCATTTTTTCGTATCTTAGAAATGATGTTTTCAATGGAATAATATAAATTTAGAATAATTTATATAGTGTAATATGTTCGTAAAAAATAATGAGATAAATTTATATGATATTATTTAATTTATGGTTTATCCATCATAGAACAATTACATTATTTTTAGAAAGTATATTCATAAACCATATAGTAACTACTATGTGATCCACATACCAAACTAAAAATTTCATAAAATTAATTCTCTAAGAACATGTGTTATTCAGTAGTAAATATGATTCCTTATTTATAAATGCGTTAACTACCACAATTTAAATTGGAATGTCTATACAGTCAAGTATAAATATATTATGTCTAACAACATTTCCATTGTTTTTCCCAACCATTATAAACTTGAAAAGTACCTTAATATGAAATATAATCTTGATATAAACATAATGCTTTGATACCAAAAAATCATGAACTAACCTCATCATGATCACCCTATTGATCCATGATGTGATCATCTATGACATTAAATACTGACTCTAATAGGATATTGGTTGGTGATTTGTATCAAGGGTATAATTGGAGTGAGAGATGGTATACCAATTTCAATACCAATTGCATCATCAAATGACATTTATAATATTCCATTATAATCATATCAAGATCATAAGTTCAAATAACTCAATCTTGAAGGGTCTCAAGATAATGAATCAGGTCAATTATTCTATAAAGTAGTTCAAGATTCATATTACTACACTATTGTAAACACATATGAACACATCTATGGAGAAATAAAAACACATTATTACTAAAATAATCCACATTCATATCTAAATGAATGACTCAGATAGTATAAATTCTCTATTACAACACCTATAATAAATAAATATATTCTATGACATATCAATCTTTTGTTTTTAAAATTTTGACTAGTCTATCAATGTTATACATTAATTAATTAGATAATTATTCCACATATCAATTAACCTTGAAATAGTTTTTTACCAAACTCTTATAGTATATATTGAATGATAAATAAGTATAATACCATATAAATTGTCCCATTTATGCTAAAAACTAATCATAGAGTACACATCAATTAACCATAAAATGTAATCACCTGTCAATGAATCATTGAGATGAAATTCATCCAAACTAATTACTAATTATGTTTTTAACCTATAAATGAGAATTATAAAATATTAATAATGGGGGAATAAATTTTTTTATCATTAACATTTCATTGAAAAAAAATAATCATTTATGTGTAAGTAAAATTTTCTATAGATTCAAAAAAATTGCCACAGTTTTACCATTTCATATTGGAAATAATAAAATAATAATTCATTCAAATAATTTTGTATCAATTGTTGTTAAAAAGACATTATAATTTTACATAAGATCAATAGAACCATGAAATTTTATTTCTCGTGTTTGGTCATCATGGAATTCATCCTAATATATATGTGAAAGCTTATATTTAAAACTCTTATAGTATTTTTCATCTTAAGTGCCTTTAATATAAATAACCGCTTATTATTTACTTAATAAAATGAGTAAAATTAAAAACTTTAAAATTCTATGATGGTTTGTAACACAAAATCAAAATGAAAAATATTTTAAATGAAAAAAAATTCTTCTTCGATGAACACTGTTGACCAAGAAGAAGTTATTGTCACGATCTATTAAAAAATTTGTGTGAGACTTTATATTCACTTATCGATTCTAGATTCTAGGGTAGAAATATGTTTTCCCATAGTCAATTGTATTTATATATCTCAATATAGTAAGACTGAAAATAATAAAAATAATATAATCATAATTACTATAAATATCTAAAAGAAAAAAATTATGATAATATATTACTAGAATATTTATCAAATTGATTGATTTTTATGCTATTACAAAAAAATTAAATATATAAAAGATACATAAAATTATATATATATATATATATATGAAAATATTATTTATTAAATTAAAATAAATAAGGTCGAATCTTGTCGTAGATGGTTGGGGTGGTGGGGGGCTTTGTTAAGGGGAACCAATCAAGGTTTTGAGTCTCCATACCATGTTTTCTTATATCCTGAGATGTAAATAGTACCCAAAAAATTTAAAAAATAAGTTTAAAACATCATTCATCGATATAGTCAAATAAAGGGTCTGGAGTATTATATTTTCAAGAGGTTCATTGATACAACCCACCATTCATTCAATCAGACCCTTTTTACCTATTCAACCCCAAATATAATTTATAACCTACTACAATACACCCATTCAATATATCTTTTTGAATTTTTCATTCATCATATTAAAGGATGATAGCAAATTACTTTTTCCCTCTATTAATAAGAAAATTTTCATCCATTTGTGTCATAGTAATTAATTGTAAGGATGGATAAAAACATCCGACCTATAACCCCATAATATAAATGGGAATATTTTTAATAACTATAATAATATTAAAAACAATTACAGTTAAAATTTACTACAACAATGCATTAAAATATTAAGACCAAAATTAAAATTTATCTATGAAATAATAGAGGCCATTCATGATCCTATCTCTCATGATCCACCATATCCTCCAATCAAATCCTCTATAATTTCACATCTATTTAGATTCCAAAATTATAGTTTAATGGGAAAAAATTTCTATTTATTTACAAGTTACACTGGAGAAGGCTTGATGCACAATATGAAATTATATCAGAGTAAAATAATAAACTATGTTCTTAGGAAATCATAATTGATATTTTATCATTCCTTGTTATAATGTGTAATGTAGCACTATTTTTCACATTAATATAAAAAATGTCATGTTGGATAAATTAATTCATTAAATAGACAAAAATATATAATTAAAATCTCCTATAATCCATCCCAAAAAATCCACCAAAAGGTAAAACACATTGTTTAATTACAATGAATCCATTTTTGGGTTTTTTCAAGGTTAAACATAATATTTCACTCATAGATATGAAATTAAAAAAAATATTTATATTTGGAATAAAAATGAAAAAAATTAATTTCTGTAAAATTATAATATTTTGGTTTCATAATTAATATTATGTGGAATTTTATACAAGGTTATACAATATATAACATGTCATGATATTGGGGATTAGTTTTTATGTGATTCATTATATATTGATGGGGACATTTTATATAATTTATGGATACAATTTTTATCAAAAATTATTTTATTATATTTTCTATATGATTGAATGGTAGGATAGAACATATGTATCTAATTACATATGACATATATCATTGAAATAATTCACCATAAGTTTTTTTTCTAGAAGGGATTTCAGAGACATTTATGGCCGCCTAAATACCCTAGGGGGTTTTATATAAGGTTAAAGATATATTTGATTTATATTAAATTATAGGTTTAATTGTAATGTATATAAATAACTATGATAATTGAAATTATATTAAGGATCATTTTAAATTTTCAACCTTATTGTAAGCTATTAGGCTATAAAAACAATAAAAATTATTAATATCATTTTAATGTTTGTTTTAATGTACATTGATTACCTATACTATTTGAATAGAGACATAATATTTTATCAACAAAATATATTTGTTGATGTTTCATTCATTATGATTAACTATGATAGGAAAAGATCAATTATTACATTTTTGTGACTATGTGGATATATCTTTAGATATAATTTGAAGGTGTAAATTCACATGAATCTTATATATAATTTTTTTATTTAAAATTAAGTTATTATTACTAATTCTATTTTTAAAATATGAGAACACATATTGATGATTATGATATCATAATAGTGTTTTGAATAATATTTTTTTATTTATAGTGTATTTCCAACTGTATATCTTCATAGATTGTGGTTGGTATAGTATATTGAAGTGCTTCAGGAAGCTATGTTCTATCTTCAATGTGGTTTTATGAATTATTTTATGGAGGGGATCAAGATTAATATAAAAATTCATAATTTAATATCGGGATGTATATATCATTAAAATGTTAATATATGTAGAGATAGAGATGTCAATTTTGTTATTAGGAATAATTGATTAGTGGAGAGGATAACACAAGGACTTATTTAGTATAACATACTTAGTATATAAAATAATATTTTTTTACTATCTCTATTTATATAAACAAATCATATCCTATCATCTTATTGTATTGTGCTCCATGGTCTGTGTAACTCCTCATTCTGGGACTACCTGAACTGGTACCTAGATGGTGGTTCCACAAGAATATAAGTTCACTATAACATAAAATTGACATTTTTACTTGAAATGAGAGTATAATATCATCATGTAGTGTTTATAGAGAAATGAATGATACAAAAAAATAATGGAATAAATAGAAAATATTATAGTACATAAAATGATTTATAATTAATGTTCTATCATAAATATAAAAAATATCATTATGGTGTATCAAAATATGACTACATGAAACATATATACCTATATAATTGTGATCACACACTAGGCTAATAAAATATTTTAAGAACTGATATTCTTAGTGGATCATCTAATAACACAGTGAAGGGGGGTTCAGTTTTTCATTTTCTATAAACTTGGTTTTCACTTTTACTATTTGATTAGGTAAAAAGTTTATTTTAGTGGATCTATCTAAGAGTAAAAAATAAAACACACCATTTTCAACAAAAATAATTAAAGTGGTTAAAAAAACTATGAATATACCTATTTTTATGTTGGTGAATATATAGTTATAGTATTTAATGAATCTATGATACATAGATATCCAATATAGTCAAAGGAAAATATAATATGGAAGGCTTCATATTTATCAAACAAACTATGTCCTGATACGATTTCTTTAATAGATTCCATGAGTTCTCAATTACGTATATTTTAACCTCTAAATAGATTTTTTTAGAAAAACCCTACGTTACACCAACAAAAAATATTTGATCTTTATCCTAAAATCAGAACATCAAATACCTAATTGTTTCGAATCAATACCATACCTTTTAGAATTTCACGTCTTCATAATGATCAATGAACTATTCCATAAAAGATATCTACATTGTATTGTCTAAAATAGTATTCAACACTTCAAATAATATAAAATAGATAATATCATATTTATTTAGTAATGTCAATGTAATTTTATTTTATAACCAATTCAAACCAGCTTCTCCCTATTTTATTACTTTTTTATCTTAAATAACAATATATTTAGTAGTCATCTATTCTACCCTTTTCACCAAAAATTCTATCAAACTCATATTCTCTATAAAAAAATAATGTTGATTTGGTTTTTGTTTCCCCATATAAAATTGAAAATTCTAGGAAAATAATCATCATGATAATCATATTTAATATTTTGTAAATATCAATCATAGAAAAATATCCCAATATCGATCATTATAAAGGTAGAAACAAATTAATTTAATAATATCTTGAAATAAAACTTTTAGATTTTCTAAATTATTAATTAAAATTTTAATTAAATTAATCTTCTATGGTTATTTTGACATCCAAAAATCCTACAATATACATTCCTCTTCTATATGATCTCATTAAAATATCATTACAGTACAAATTCTTATCTCATAAAGAAATATTCATATTCTAATTTATAAACTCTTCAATATCATAAATCATGTCTTATAACATAGAATAATAATACTTAAAACATAATTAAAAAAAATAATCATCATATTTAAATTTTACTTCATAAGAGAAACACTAATATTTTATATTATTTATCCTATAAAAACTCAAGTTTATCTTATTTTTCCTTATATTTAATATTACAAAATATATGAATAATCAATTTTAATCATGCATATCCCATGAATACTCTTATTTATTATATATTGTACTTTTATATATCTCAGTGAAAAAATAGGGTTATTATATCTTATCTTAGTAAATTTTCCATTTTCACTAACTTTAGAGTTTTAAATATTGTTTGAAAAAGAAACGGTACTCTTAAGAAGTAGGATGAGATAACATTATTTATGAACATTAAATATTATAGATCATTTCAATGATACATTAATCATATTTAGCACTATCAATTCAATATATAATCTTTCAAATATTTTTATCAACTCATAAAAAATACATAAAATTATAAGAATAATCTCTGAAGAATTAGAAATATTAAAAAATTTCTTTAAATCGCATTAATGAATATTAATTAGAATAAATCATTATCAATAATATTGTTATCAAATACATTGCATGTGATGTTCCCCAAAAAATTATAAGATAGTAAATCATTAAATCCAATCATAATACACATCTTCATCCAGTCATTATCTGATTGAGAATTTCAAAACATGATAATAACATTATATAAAAACATAGGTTATAATCTCAATAAACTCTAAGAAGACTTAATTCTTCTCAAATCATATCAATATCCCAAAATAATGAATAGAGATTCCATATATTGAAATCTATTTATAATATAAAACAAATGGAAAAAATCATCTTTAAAATTTAACTGATATAGTTTAAAACATTATATTATTTATAGAAAAAATATAGTTCCTCCCATTTATAATTATCTCTTATAGATGTTAACATTTCTTGATATCTGTCACTCTTCATCTCATCAAATTATTTTTAAACACATAAATATGCATTCTGATTCTATATACAAAGTCTATAATGTAGCACAACTCATTCATCAAGGATTCTATGTATTCATTAAATAAATTTACTAATTATTCACACAAAAATATGTCTTCAATAAAAAAACAGCAACTTTATCCTTATTTAATATTTAGATTCATTGATTTCCAAATTTTACTATGTACATAATGATTTTATTTCTTATAAAAAACCAATAAAACTTTTTTCTTCATCTCAACCAAAATGATTCTTCTAGTAAAATATCAAAAAACAAAATTTGATAAAAACTATACAATCTTGATTCCATCCCCATACATATCTCACATCATTATTGATATACATCATTTAGATCCCTGGTGCAATATACAACTTTCATTTGAAACATAATCATATAAAAAATTCTGGGGTGACCATGTTGGGTGTGATCATGAAATTCAATAGGGATCCACTAACATGGGTTCTCATATATGTCACATTATTATGTATATTTCTGTATATGATAATAAATGTTAAGTTAAAATAAAACCTAAGTAATATTATCTAGCTACCATTTATACCATTTCCACCAAGACACCTAAATCATTATTCATTATAAAATGTTAGTAATCGGATCAACCTTAGATACATTAAATTCTTAATGCATATATGTAATGTAGAATACATATCTAACCTCTTTTTTTTGGAAAATAATTATGTAAAATCATGATGTATTTGGCCATGATAATTTGAATAATATATATCTACAAAATCCTGTTATGTAATGGCGTAAAATAGATGTCAATGGGTTTATGATGTAATTGAGGATACTTCTATATGATGGCGACTTGTATATCTCTTGATAAAATGTCTTTCCAGTCTATATAACTCCATACTGAAATCCATGTGGACCCATGAAACCCTTAACTCGATTACTAAAATATGGATAGAGTTCATATAGGAAACACATATGATTAATTTTTAATACTTATTAACACTCAATTATGTATCATATTATGGATCCTCTCACACACCTACAATATTCGAAGAGATCAGGAAGAATGAGGGAATGGGTGATAAAACCCTACACCCTAGTCGAAATGTTTCTAGGATGCATCCAAATCACATGTAGCTCCATAACAAGGATAAGATATATATTCCTGAATTACATGGGAAACATAGACCATACCCAACATTCTATCTAGAGATAGATAAATTTCCCGCATCAGGCTTATTGATGACACAAAATACCCCATATATAACTCTAACTAATCAGACTCACCAAAACCATTCATCATAAAATAATGTTTGTATACAAAACAACTATAGTGATCATACTGTATAGGGGATATAATCCATTATCCATACATGACACAATACATATATTAGTTGATATTTATCATCAATATCAAACTATAGTAATGCATGGTTATCTGAAAAAAATGTACCCCTATATAAAATGACTCTTCATTTCAAGTCCATACAAAAACTCAGATCATGCTATGCATATTTCACTTTTTTCCAACCACAACCTAATGTCACAAAAGTTACTCTTTCCACATTAAAAATCATCACAATCACCATATGTATCTATGAACTAAAGATGATCCACATTAAACAACCCATAGGTATCATACTATAAGGACCCAATAATTTATAACAAAACTCTACATATCTTCAACATAGGTAAAAAGCCCAACAGAACTCATAGATCCCATTTCCATGTTTCATATCATTCATAAAAACTATCCAATCCTAATTTTTATTTATTTTATAGTAATTTTAGAATTTAATTACTAATCATCCATTTAAGAGACCTCATTACTCTAGAGAATCTATGGCCTCACTTTACCTTCTCATAGATCTATTAGAATCACATATTCTAATGATAAAAAAATTACACATCCCAAACAAATACGAGACATACCATTGAATATACATAGTCATAATATTAATATTAAATCTAAAAAAACTAAATTTCATCACAAAACTCCAATCTAGGGGATTTCAGGTTCAAAAAACATATAACAATAACATTCATACATAATTTCAATGACCTACCACTCACCAGAATCTAGACACGAGTTGATAATCAATCATACATTTTTAAAATAAAAGAATATTTATTTTACAAGGGAATTAATAATTTTTAAAATTAATTTTATCCCCTTTTTTGTAAAATCATAAAACCAATAATGAACTATCCAATTCAATCTTTAAATTCATTACCTGATCCAATTACACAATCTATGGCTCACCTAAAACCCATATAGGGTCCCTGAACCTAGATCCCAAAGAACATTAAATAATGTCACATACATATATGAAAAATAATGATGAAATTATTTATTAACAAATTACCTTGAATATATAGGACTTAACACATTTGATATATTTTATTAACAAGATCCATTCATATGAAATTCTAAAATCAAAAAAAAATATGACCTAAAATAAAGTGTATTCAAAAATGGAAAGATGAGATAAAGAATAATATGTGTAATAACATATCTTTTTTTGGGTGTATCGATATTGTTTTTAGCTATTATTTTTTCTCGTGTTTAGTTTATTTTTGGGGTATATTTTATTTTTGTTTTGGTGAAAAGTTAATTTTTTTGGGGGGAAATAGAGTAGTGTACGGTTGGAACATAGTTTTCTCAAACTGGGAATCTAGCCCAGAAAATTGTAAACCATTAAGAATGTTTCATTTTTATAGTTAGCACACATTTTTATTAAATGATCACTCTCTTTGGAAAACCCTTCGAAACCCCAAGGTGAGGTGCCAGGTTACAACACAGAGTTATGTGAAATTTTATTTCCTCTATAAGAAACCATTCAGGTGGAAATTAATTTCCCCAAAAATTATTTTTAAAATCCTAAATCCCATATTATTAATCCATATTCACCTATAATCGAACCTAAACTTATTTATATAAATTTTAGAGTCTTTAGGATAAATTGAAATCTCTCTCTACCTCCATTATTCATGATTCAAAAGCTGTATTGTTAGATCTGCACCTCAAGTGGTATGTATTTTCTTTCTATTTATATATCCCTCTATCTAGGACCTCTTCCTAGCTAAAAAAAGTTGTTTATCGAAAGTTTGTTTTAGATAATGATCTATGTTTGTTTGATATTTATTTTTTTTGATAAGAGATTTATGGCTCAGATCTAGATCTAATTCTTCATCACATTCTTAATTGTTCTGCTTAAATTGGAGAGATTTATTGGGTGATCATTGATCAATGAAATAAGGGAGGTGGTATATTATTCAAATTCTAAAAGATGTAACTTAAAGTAGGCTTATTTAATTATATAATTGTTATAGAATGTTTTGAAATAGAATTTATTTAATTTAATTTATTTATTTTTAAAACGAATTATATAAATAATTTTAGAAATGATTTGAATAAATTATTTTTGAATTAATTAATGATATGTTGATATTTGGAAATTTATTTTATTAATTAATTGTTAATTTAATTATGTAGATGTTTATATTGTTAAATTGATTTGATCAATTTAATGTTATATTAATTAATGAGATATTGAGACTATGAAATTTATTTTATTAATTGATTATTAAATTAATTAAAGAAATGTTGATATTTTAAAATTTATGGTAAAAACTAATTCTAAAATTAAATATTAGGATATATATTATGAATTGGATTAATTAATTGTTTAATATATTACGGGAAATTTCAAGCGATATGTAATTGATTCAATTTGTATTAAAAATTTATTGATTTAAATAATTTATGCTTTTATTGTAAAATATGTTAAAAAGGTTAATTCTTATTAACCTTGAATGATGTTATATATGAGATAACAGTATTTGGTTGAAAAATGGGGTTATGGACACTGACTGACTCTCAAAATACCCACGGGGGTCCTAGCCATGGAGTTATTTGCCCAAATTCATGCATGTGAATATTTTATAGGATATGGGGTAATTCTCTTAATAACCTTGAGTTGTGGGATAGGGATTGATGCACCATATACCCATGGGGTGATAGGAATGAAATTTTACTTCCATGATATTGGCTGTAATTCCCCGACCCCAGTTACACAGAGTCGGTGCATTATTACATAACATTGGCATGATCACAACAGATCAAGTCTCGAAAGACCGATTAGTTTTGTAGCCTTGGAATAACTAGATACATTCATAAAATTTACATTACATCATAAAGTGAAAACTATTACAACAATATCTTGTCTTCATATCCCCTCATACTATCCCTGCAGGTCATTCTTAAATTACTTTTTCACATCCTGGGAAAAGTAAAACATTGAAATGGGTGAGCTCAGATTCTCAGTATGGATAACAATAAAATGAAAACTTTCATAAATAAGCATAAACATTTAAGGTAATGTATGTTTAAAACAAAATCCTTTTAAACTTGATCTTCATCATAATATGACAAAAATAAAATGAAGTAATTCCATTTACTTATTCACATGGATATTCTACTAGTCGAATAATCACATGCAATATCACTAACCACTTTCATAATGATGGAATGGAAAATTCCGATCATTAATTTCTGTGTCAAGGCCTTGTGCAAAGACCTAAGGGATAACTGTAATCGGAACCCAGCCCGGAGAGCCTCTGTAACTGGACTCCAACTCGGAGTGCCTCTAATAACTGGACACCAACCCGGAGTGTCACTAGAAATCGGACACCTACCCGGAGTTCCTCTAATAACAGGACACCAACCCCAAGTGCCCTTAATAATCGGACACCAACTCGGAGTGCCTCTAGTAACTAGACTCCAACCCGGAGTGCCTCTAATAACCGGACACCAACCCAGAGGGTTTGCTGTAACCGGACCCCAACCCGGAGGGCTTACTTTTACCTGTCCCCAACCCGGAATATACTATTCCAAGAAATTCATCTTAAGAAGACGATGAAATATAACATAAAAATTCGTATTAAAACTAGCATACGAAATGAAAAAACATTAATCATAAACTATTAATGGCATAAAAATAACTCATCCATCGTCAAACATATCAAAAAACCTTAAATACAATATGTAATATTTGTATCATAATAAATCAACTTCAAAAAAATGTAAAATTTATCAAAGGATGTTGACATAGATGAAATCAAAACTCTTTGAGAAAAATAACTCCTTTTTTTGAAAATAGTTACAAGTCCCATAATTATAAAAGAAAACATTTACATTTAAAATATTCTTATAATATTGTAAAGGATGTTTAAAATATTTTATAATGATGTAAAATTTCCACACCCGATGTATAATTTAAAAAAAAGGCATTCTTACCTTAATTTTTGTCGAAAAGGATAAAAAGTACCTTGTTTGGAAAACGGAAGAAAGATTCCTTTATAAACATCTTATAAAAAGTCAAAAAATGGTATAAATGACATTAAACCATATTCTGTAAAATAGTAAGAATGTTTTCAAAAAAATTTTTATGAAACATGGATGTGGATGATAAAGAGGTCTGAGTAGATAATTACGTATAAACAACCTTGGATAATGAAGAGATTGTGAAATAAACCTTTACAAATTTGGTAACATACAAAACATTCACACCATGAAAGAGATATCATACAATTAATATTTAAATACACATAAATTGAATTTTATTACACAAAGAGTACAATTATGGGTAGTACATACACCACACAAAAGGTAATTGTGGAAATATGGTACGAATCACACGGGAATAAGGAGTGAGATGAAAACCTCATACCTTGTTCTTTTCCATGGTTGAGGGTAGTCTAACCTCCTTTATAATGGTGAAATAATTTATATTAAATTATACATTAATGTGATATCATATATGATCTTTTAACATTGCTTTGTTAATAATATCTTAGTATTATTGTCATTTTGGGTGTTAACTTACTCATTTTATTTTATATATTTTGTTACCTAAGCCATGTTTTTTATGGATAGGCTGTATATTATTCATATCCAAAATGATATCAAGTCCTTACACATTATTTGTAATCATCAAATGTGAAATATACTTGAATGGATACGATGGGGAATGAATCTCATCGCGTTCGTGGAGACGGTAGTCCGTAAGTACGCACGAGCGAAAATATCACTCTTTTGATATTAAAATAATATATAATTGGATATTATGTCATATATATAGAGAATAATTATCATGTTATATTTATTATTTACATGAATTACACATCATTATTATACCCATCCAAAAAATAATGTTTTGATTAACAATTACACCACGACGTGTAGACGGTAAGCCGTACGTACGCACGTATGGTGACCTGTCATTTAATGGATGGATATAATACTGAATATGGTTGTACCATATTTATAATAACATCATATTATATAGAGGATATTATATTTATTATTTTATAATGGGGAAAACATAGAAATAAGATGTTTAAGAAGATAGGAATTTGAAAGAGGGTGGTGAAAACATTACCTATTCTTCGGGTTCTTCTTTTTGATTTGATCAAAAGGGATCCTTAGGTTGGATTTCTGATCAAACTATGTCCTCTAGGTTAAATTGATGGAATTTTATAGGATATTTGGGCCGGGTTTGGCTGAACGAAAAGGTTTTGAAGGTGTGAATAATTGGTTATAAGTGATGTCATTTTATAAGAGGAGTGAGGGGGACATTAGGAAAAGCTAGAAATATTATTTTATAATAAATTCATATTCGGTTTATAATGGCTCAAAAGATTATTATTCAAAGTATAAGGTGGTTATGGGTCTAAATACTTTCAATAAATAGAATTTATAATGTTTTGGGTTATTATAGTAATCATATCTTTTAGTTTTAACTCTTTGTTAATTAGTTTAACATTTACCATGTCACTTTGTATTTTTATATTATATAGTTAATAGACTTACTATATACATCCAAGCAACCCCAAAGTGGTCTATTGATGATACTTATATCATGATAAAAGTCCTTTGGCTGAAAATATATTTTTAGGAATATAATATCAATTAATAATATTATATTTATTTTAAAAACTCATTTATGTCAATTTTGACACTATTCAATAATTGATTTTTGTTAAAGTCTTAACAACTTTACTAATTGGAAAAAAAATTCATTTATAAAATTCTATCATGTCATATTAACCAATAATATTCATGTATGTCATCAAAACTTTCAAATAATATTTATTTTAAAATTTATAATACCAATTATTTGATTCTTTCATTAATAAAGAAAATACTGCATCATTATTGTGTCATAAATAATTTTAATTATTAAATGTCTAAAAATTATAAATAAAATACTATTCTGTAGGAAATATTTTTTTTATTTCTAATTAATATTTATATTCGATAATCCAACATATATAACTATATGTAAAAATTGTTTTTATAAAAGTTTTATGCTTGTGTCATTTTGGTATTTATTTTAACTTAATTAATATAAAGAGTCCTTATCATCTAAAAGTGGCTCCATGGGGTCCCAAAATCGACTGAAATATGCCCATTGTCAGACATGTTTCAACCAATAAGGTTAGGACACGTTTTAGTGTAATTTATTATTATTATAATATTATTTTTACCCTTATTTTCCGGATTTACCTTTTAACCATGGAAAATAAAATATTTACAGAAGTAATTATTCATAATGTCTAAAAATAAAAGTTAACTATTTAAACAATTTGGAAATCCTCATTCCAAATATGGAATACATTTTTCCAAATTCAAAACACAGAAGTGGCAGAAATTAATTTAAAATTAATTCCTGTTTTTAAAACAAAAAGCGGGTTTTTAAGAGATAATAACTATCAAAATATTGACACTTGTTTATATCCGGTTTAATTATGAAATTATGTCCAATGACCAAAATTGTATTAAATGGTAAAAATATATTCTAAATATACTTTAAAACCACTCAAATTCAAAATTTATTACTATTAATTATTTCGATTAAAAATTTGTTTTTAATAAAATTTAGTAATTTTCACTATTCATCAAAATATAAAAGTTATCTGAAAAGTACCAAAATTTCACCCTAGGATAATTTCGATATTCTGAATCCAAAAATGAAGTCAATTTTAAGAGATAAAATTTATAAAATCTAAAAAAGTGGGTATTACTATTTATAATAGCTAGTTTGATTGGTCATGGTGTGTTAGAATCTCGATGTTGCGTACAACACACGCTACTGTATTATTTGAAGGGAAACGTACCGTGGAAGATTTGGGTGTTACATTATACCCTCCTTCAATAAATGTCATCCTCACAATTTGAAATTGTTCTTTGAAAATAAATGGTTCAAAATAGAAAATAGATTGTGGAAAACCCACATCAAAAATAAGGCAAATAAAATTTAGTTTTAATAAGAGGGAAAGGGAAATGAAAAAGTCACCACAAAATTATGATCTCAATTAGGAGAACATTGGTGGAAATTGGAGACACATAATTGGAGAAAAAACATAAATATTTGTATAGAGTGATTGAGGTCATCAATCACAAACAAGTGTAAAATTGAGGGCCTCAAAGCCTTCAATCTATGGTGATTTAAAATATCATAATTTTAACAAAACATAAGGTAGTAGGATAAAACATTTTTTTAATATACATTTCCTAAAGTTTAAGAATTGATTTATTCATAGAATTAGAGAGAGGTATATATATATATACTTGACAAGTAGAGTTTCAACCTTCAACTAATTTCTACCACAAACTCATCATTCACTCAAAAAGATAATAGAACTAAGAAATATTATATTTGTTATAATCAAAAAAGGTTACAAATGTTAACACATACCATTTAGATTATGAATTTTTTTAATAACCCGGGACTTCCTGTAGGCTAGTGGTAGGTAATAAAGGCCAGTCACACTATGGTTGTGGGTTCGATTCCTGCAGCTTTGTCCAACGCAACAGGTTATCCCCCGACCTACACGTTGCCC
This sequence comes from Viscum album, assembly GCA_963277665.1. Taxonomy (NCBI): domain Eukaryota; kingdom Viridiplantae; phylum Streptophyta; class Magnoliopsida; order Santalales; family Viscaceae; genus Viscum; species Viscum album. The sequence continues at coordinate 111,204,988 of OY728156.1, read as the reverse complement.
TTTTCCTAAAACTATAGTATTATAATATTCCAAACATAATCTTAAGACATGTTTAAACCTTAATCCATACTATCCAAAGTTCATCATAATCCATTTCGACCTTTATAGTTATCCAAAATACTTATGTTCAAACTCTCTATCTTAAAGGCTTCCAAAATCAATTGTAACATCAGATTCCCCAAACAATTGTATGATTCTTGTTATCACATACTAAAAATATGATTAACTTCTTAATATTAAAACATTAATGAAAACAATAGGTAATGCAGTACAATTCTTATATATATCACATTATTCTTATAACCAGAATATAATCCTTGAGTCCAAAAACAAAATTACATTATTTATTTAACATCATCTGTAGTAACAACATAAGCTTGGCCTTGATCCCTTGGAATTTTTTGTGGTAAGTTACCTTGGCGCTTAGGGAATTCATTTTCATAATGCCCCAATTATCTACAAATCTAGCATTCATCATTTACAGCCTCTTTCTTTCCCTTGAAATCACGAGTCTGGTGACCTTTTTCTCCACATTTGTAACAAACTGTCATTCATTTTAGTCATGTACAACGGTGTTTCTTACCACAATTATCACATAATGGAAAATGCTTCTTTCCCTTTTTCCATTTATCTGTATCTTTCTCCACCGTTATCTTCTTCTCTTGCTTTACATTGTTTCCATAATACTTAGAGAATTTTATTTCTATCTTGATAGCACATGAGACAATAACTTCGTACGATGAGAAGGATTGTGAGACTAAAGATCGATGGATAAATGGTTTTAACCCATAAAATAAATGATAAATCTTACTTGATGGGTTACATATATAACATGTAGCATACCTTGATAACCTTGTAAAGTTAGCTTCACACTTTGCGACATTCTTATCCTCCTTTTGTCTCAGACTCAGAAATTGCCTTTCCATATCTACTCGATGTTCAGGAGGAATGTATTTTTCTTAAAACAAATCTTTAGCCACCCTCCATTCTATATTTGATACTTTATTATCTTCCTTCGTGTTTTGAATCAACGACCCCCATTTATCAACATCTCCAGTGAGGTGGTAAACTGCAATGATAACTTTTTCCCTTTCACTACTCCCCAAAGCCTGAAATATTTTCTCTAGAAAACTTATCCATTTCTCAGCAACCAATGGATTTGTACTACCATTGCATGTTGGTGTTTTCTGCCTCATGAAACGATCTAACATTGATCCTCCATGCTGCGGATCAGGGTGCTCCATATGGGTAAGGTTATTATTCATAACCTGAATGAGTTATCCCAGAATAGTGATTAGTTGATCATCACCAGTTGAATCACCAGCTCCACTATAATTATCTTGAGAAGGAGGGAAATCCCTAGATGGAGTGTGTGCATTGATACGGTTTCCATTTCTTCCACTAGGCACCATTTCTAAATAATTGAATAAACTAGATCAGTTTATGAATCAAAATACATAATTCCATACTTTTAAAATACTTAACATAAATTGAACTATTTATGGATATAATCCATAATCATAAAAAATGATTTCTTTGAGGAAGAATATACTCATTAACCCTTCACAATGTTTTGTAAAGAAAATGATAATTCTTGTAAGCATATGCCCCGAGAGTGTCATAGCCAAGAGTGCAGCAAGGCTCGTTGTCGTGCTCCAGTTCCCATTCTAGTCTAGCTCAAAGTGGTGTTTTCAGGTTTTACCCCTAGGTACATCTGTTCCAGAGACGCCTCTACCTGCTCGTATCCAGATAGGGATGTATTTCTTGTAAAACTCACCAAATCTATACAATACTAAAATTCTAAGAATTTATTCTATACAAATCCTCAAATTATATCTTTGGTCTATGTGCTCTAATCAGAGTTTACCTAAATCTAGAATCTAAGGTTTGTACTAAACTTCCTTTAATACCAATTGTAACACCCAAACCCCATTTACCCAGAGTTGGTGCATTATTACATTACATTGGAATGATCACAAAATATCAAGTCTCGAAAAACTGATTAGTATAGTAGCCTTGGAATAACTAGATACATTCATAAAGTTAACATTACATCATAAAGTGAAAACTACTACAACAACATATTTTCTTCATATCCCCTCATACTATCTATGAAGGTCATTCAAAAATTACTTCTTCACATCTTGGGAAAGTAAAACATTGAAAGGGGTTAGCTCATATGCTCAATAAGGATAACTATATAGCGGAAACTTTCATAAATAAGCACAAACATTTATGGTAATGTATAACTAAAAGAAAACCCTTTTAAACATGAACTTTAGCATAATATGGAAAAAATAAAATGAAGTAATTCCATTTATATATTCACATGGATATTCCAGTAGTAAAAAAATCACATGCAATATCACTAACCACTTTCATAATGATTGAATTCATAATGTCGAACTTTAATTTTTATGTCAAGGCCTCGTGCCAAGACCTAAGGGATAACTGTAATTGGAACCCAACCTAGATAGCCTCTATAACCGGACACCAACCTGGAGTGCCTCTAATAATCAGACACTAACTCGGAGGGCCTCTAATAACCGAACACCAACCTGGAGTGCCTCTAATAACTGGCCACCAACCCGGAGTGCCTCTATTAACCGGACACCAACCCGGAGTGCCTCTAATAACCGGACAGCAACCTGGAGTGCCTCTAATAACCAGACACCAACCTGCATGGTATGCTGTAACCGGACCCCAACCCGAAGGGCTTACATTTACCGGTCCCCAACCCGAAACATACAAGTCCAACAAATTCATCTAATAAAGTGGATGAAATATAACATAAACATTTATATTTAAACTAGCATACAAAATTCCAAAACATTAATCATAAACCATTAATGGCATAAAAATTACTCATCCATAGTCAAACATATCACAAAACCATAAATACAATATGGAATATTTTTATAATAAAAATCTACTTCAAACAAGTGTAAAATTTATCAAAGGATGTTGACAGAGATGAAATCAAAACTATTTGAGATAAATATCGCATTTTCTTGAAAACAGTTAAAAGGCACATAATTATAAAAGAAAACATTAACTTTGAAAATATTATTATAATCTTGTAAGGGAAGATTTAAATATTTTATAATGGAGGAAAACAGCTATACCTGATTTATAAGTAAAAAAATACATTCTTACCTTAATTTTTGTCGAAAAGGATTAAAGGACCTTGTTTGTAAAACGACACAAAGATTCTGTTATAAACATCTTATAAAAAGACGAACAAGGGTATAAATGACTTTAACCCATATTCTGTAAAAAAGTAAGAATTTTTTTAAATACATTTGTTTGAAACATGGATGTGGCTGATACAGAGGTCCTAGTAGATAATTATATATAAACAACCTCAGATAATGAAGAGATTGTGAAATAAACCATTACCAATTTGGTAACATAGGAAACATACACCTCATGAAAGATGTATCATACAATGAATATTTAAATACACATAAATTAAATTTTATTACACAAAGAGTGCAATTATGGGCAGTAAATACACCACACAAAAGGTAATTGTGGCAATATGGTACGAATCACACGGGAATAAGGAGTGAGATGAAAACCCCTTACCATGTACATTTCCTTGATTAAGATTAGGATAACCTAAGTTATAATGGTGAAATAATTGTTATTAAATGATATAAAAATCATATACATTAATAAGATATCATATATGATCTTTTAACATTGCTTTGTTAATAATATCTTAGTATTATTGTCATTTCGGGTTTTAACTTACTCATTTTCTTTTATATGATTTATTACATAAGCCATGTTGGTTATGGATAGGTTGTATATTATTTATATCCAGAATGATATAAAGTCCTTTAACATTATTTTTAATCATCAAATGAGAATTATACTTGAATTTATATGATGGGGAATGAATCTCATCGTGTTCGTGGAGACGATAGTCCATACGTACACACAAGCGACAATATCACTCTTTTGATATAAAAATAATATTTAATTGGAATGTATATAATATTTATAGAATATTTATCTTGTTATATTCATTATTTACATGAATTACACAACATTATTATACCCATCCAAATAATAATTTTTTGAATAAAAATTACACCACGACGCGGAGACGGTAATCCGTACGTAAGCACGTATGGTGACATGTCATTCAAAGGAAGGATAGAATACTAAATATGGTTGTACCATATTTATAATAGAATCATATTATATAGAGGATACTGGATTTATTATTTTATAATGGGAAATACAAAGAAAGAAGAAGTTGAAGAAGAAAGGAACTTGTAAGATGGTGGTGAAAACATTACCTCTTCTTCGGGTTCTTCCTTTTGATTTGATCAAAAGGGCTCAATAGGATGGCTTTATGATCCAAATAAGGCCTCTAGGTAGAATTGAGGAATGTTTAGAGGGTATTTGGGAAGGGTTTGGCCAATCAAAAATTCTTTTAAAGTATGAAAAATGGGTAAGAAGTGGTGTCCTTTTACAAGAGGAATGAGGGGCACCATAGGAAAAGCTAGAAATATTATTTTATAATAAATTCATATTCGGTTTCTAATGGCTCCCAAGTTTATTATTAAAAGTATATGGTGGGTATGAGTCGAAATAAGTTCAAAAAATATATTTTATAGAGGTTTGGGTCATTATAGTAACCATATCTTTTAGTTTTAACTCTTAGTTAATTAGTTTGACATTTACCATGTCACTTTGTATTTTTATATTATATAGTTAATAAACATACTATTTACATCCAAGAGACCCCCCAAGTTGTCCATTAATGATACACTTATAATGATATATGTTCTTTGGCCGGAAAATAGATTTTTAGGAATATAATATCAATTAATAATATAATATTTGTTTTAAAAACTCATTTATGTCAATTTTGACACTATTCAATAATTGATTTTTTTTAGTCTTAAAAACTTTATTAATTCGAAAAAAAATAATTTAATAAATTATATCATGTCATATTAATCAATAAAATTCATTTATGTCATCAAAACATTCAAATTATATTTATTTTAAAATTTATAACACCAATTATTTGATTCTTTCATTAATAAGGAAAATATATCATCATTATTGTGTCATAAATAAATTTAATTATAAAATGTATAAAAATTATAAATAAAATACCATTATTTAGGAAATATTTTTATCTTTCTAATTAATATTTATAGTCGAAAATCCAACATATATAACCTTATGTAAAAATTGCTTTTCTAAAAGTTATATGTTTTTATCATTTTTGTATTAATTTTAACTTAATTAATATAAAGTGTCTTTATCACCTACAAGTGGCTCCATCGGGTCCCAAAATCCACCCTAATATGACCATGGTTGTGAATGTATCAACCAATAAGGATATGACTTGTTTTAGGGTAGATTATTATTATTATAATATTATTTTTTACCCTTATTTACCGGATTTACCCTTTAACCATGGAAAATAAAATATTTACAGAAGTAATTATTCACAATGTCTAAAATAATTTATCTATTTACACAATTTTTACATCCTTATTAAAAATATGGAATCCATTTTTCCAAATTCAAAACACAGAAGTGGCAGAAATTATTTTATAATTAATTCCCGTTGTTAAAAAAAAGTGTGTTTTTAGGAGATAAAAACTATCAAAAGATTGACACCTGTTTATGTCTGGTTTAATTAGAAAATTATGTCCAATGACCAAAATTGTATTAAATGGTAAAACTATATTCTAAATATACTTTAAAACCACTCAAATTCATAATTTATCACTGTTAATTATTTCAATTAAAAAAGAATGTTTTAATTAAAATTTAGTAATTTTCACTATTCATCAAAATATAAAAGCAATCCAAAATGTACCAAAATTTCACCCTAGGCAAATTTTGATATTCTGAATCCAAAAATGAAGTCCATTTTAAGAGATAAAATTTATAAAATCTCAAAAAGTGGGTATTATTATTCATAACAGCTAGTTTTATTGATCGCAGTGTGTTAGATTCTCGAAGTTGCGTATAACACACGCTATTGTATTATTTGAAGGGAAACATACCATGGAATCTTGGGGTGTTACATTGGAATTGTACTGTGGATTCAATTTCCCGTATTATGAATTGAAATAAAATAGATAATGAAATCCCATGTGTTATAATGAATTGTGAAATGTTTATGAGATATGTTTTAGACTCTAGCATATACTGAAATAGGTATTGACAGTTTCAGTGTCCTCCTAAACCTAGGGGTAATTTGGTTTAATAGAGTGTAATGGAATAAATGTAAACTATTTAATCTATTGCTTTTATTTATTGTTAATAAAAATTCATACACTGTTTTGATTGGATATTATTTTAGACACCATTGGTGGTGGCTTACAAAGTTGTACTTTCACCCTACTCAGGCTTCCATGTTATCCAAATAGATTTCATGATTTCAATATGTTATAAGGGAAAGATCTGTATATTCGATGGCTGATTTAGGATTGACCATGGATGAGGGAACCAAACATGGTTCAAGATCCGCTTGGGAAATGTCAGTGTCTTTATTTATTGTTTGTTTTTTATAATTACATTTAACACATATTTTCATGACATGTATACTATTTAGTTTAGATATTTAATTTCATGTTTTGGTCATAATATGATTTTGGAATAATTCTAGTTGTCGTTATAACATTTGGTTATTGTTTATTTCATTTACGTTATTGCGCGACTTTGATAATGAGGGTATAAACTCCCCATGATTGATATTAAACCCTCATTAATAGTTATAAAAATTAGTAATGTGGGGAGGCATTTCTGATGTCTTTTAGCGATCCGACTCTGGGCATTGATGTGTGGCACCCGGTTCGGGATATTACAAAGTGTAATCTGAGGATTTTTTTTATATTTATTTTTCATACTATTTGGGAATGTAAGACTTGAAAATAGAATCATTCAAGACTTAGTTAAGATATTATACATGGGATTAGCTAGACCATGTATGTGGGTAAAATCCATGTATCCAGGGTAGGGTTTTTGTTATTGACATGTGTTGTAATAGTTTATGATATTTCACCTCGTGTGATGCACATATTATGTGATGTGATTATTATTTCATTGAATTTTTGATATTTTTCTTGTGGCTCACTATGGGACAAGAATATACTATTCATGAATCATTCTAGGATCTTATGATTATTGTCTGACATGCATAATTTTAGGGATGCATAGAAAAATGATTCTGGGGGTATGTTACTAAAAACTAAACGTTTTCCCCTTACATGTGATGGTGAACTACAAATGGTACCTGATTAGAATTTTGAAAATTTTAAATGATGAAAAATATGGAAAATGTGTGTATAATGTAAAATCTGAATAATGGGAATGAGATAAACTTCTTTAACCATGAACTAGATATAGAATGGTTAAGGGTAGTGATACTTCCTCGGTGTTGACCATGTCGTAGAAAATAGGGAGGTGAATTGGTATGGGATGGTGTGAATCCATCTTGTTAAATGTGTTGATTTTTTTATGTTTCCTAAGAATGTTGCTTAGAATTGAAGATATATTCCACCATGGTGATGCTTGTTAATAGTTTTACTAGAGGAAATTGGTGGAAATTTTGATCTAGTAGTGGAACTAAGGGAACCGGTAGTGTCTGGTGATGAATTTTGAAAGAAGTTCCACGATAACCTTTCACGGTTCATGAAATTCATGGAAAAGGAGTAATGGTGGGTTTTGAAAATCATGTATTATATAATGAGGGTGATCTATTTGCAACACTCAACTTCTTCCACTAGAGGGGCTAGAACATAGACAACTAAGTTGGGGATTGAGTCTATCCAGACAATACTAGACAACTTAGAGACTCCTATTGAGAAAAGAGTCAATATAAAAGATTATATGGTGCGTGGTTAGGTGATGTGATGGTGGTACATTCATACATGGGAGGAACATTTAGAGACTATGTAGTATAAGGAAATTAGGGATAATTTCTTCGATTAATTTTATCCTAAGATGCTGAGATGGGAGAGGGAAGCTGAGTTTAGGAGCCCAACTCCTGGGATTATATCAATGATGGATATTCAATATGGTTTATAGATTTATAGTATTTTTTTCTAGAATTGGTATGATATGTGGATACATTATAAAAAATGTTTCAGGATGGTCTCAATCATGAAATTATGTCATGGGTGAATATCTTTAGGAAGGATATGTTTTTAGAGATGGTGAATTAGGCTCTCATTTCAGAAGGGAACCAGATGGATTATTCCAGTGGTGGATATGTGGTTTGCGTTGGATGTCATGGAGGTATGTCTTATGATGTTGGGAAGCATAATTTTGATAGTGTTGACTAGAGTAGTGGGAAGAAGAGTGTCCCAGGGGGGGAAGAGTCTATTACATTGGATCTTACCCATGTGTTTTCCCACCAGTGGGGTAGGTCGGCCCACTATCATTGGCATGGTGCCCGACCACTGGTATAGTTTCAATATAGAAGTAGGATGGGATATATATAGTGGTTCTATTTGATCACATGATAGGTGGGTAGTGATGGAGTAGCTAGACAGAAATATTTTATAGAGATGGGCTCATATACACCTTATCAGTCTGGTAGTTTTAGTTATATTAGTAAAAAGGATGAGGCAGTGGATGTGGATATTATATGAAATAGAAACTATATTATAAATGTGGTGAAAGATTTCGTACTCAGGAAATATCACAAGGAATATTGGATGGAACGTAACATTCCATTCAGCCTACACTAGTGGATATATAGGTTGAACCATTGACATTAGTTGGTATTATTATTATAGATTTTACACTATCTAGTTTCTTATTTTATACTGGTTCCTATAATTACATTATTTATGCACAAATTTTGAATGGTTTGAGCATGGAGGTGGAGTTCGTGAGAGGGTTTTTGCCGATATATACCACTTTGAGAGTACAGTTGGGAGACATCTATTTATGCAAAGGCTTTTCTCTTGAGGTTGTGGAGTATCATTTTTTATGGATCATTATATTCTTGAAATGTTGGGAATTGACATAATTTCAGTTATGGACATGTGAGAAGCTTACAGATCCAAAATTGATTGTTACCACATGGGATTGAATTTAATGTCTAATAAGGATGAAAACTATATTCATCGATCCAAGTGGGATATCTAAGTGATCTATGGATGGCCAGTTCATCAGCAACTCAAGGATATCACCACCTAATTTTTTTCTCTATTTATGGGTGAAGGACGAAAAAATCATGATTTCTTTTCACCCATTTCAGATAGTTTTTAATATATATTTATTTGTTACTTCTAAGGGATAACACCTAAGAGATATATGGAATTTATGATTGAGCTAATGCTGGTGGAGATACTAGTTTATATTCCAACATAAAAAATGGAACCGATAGAACATCAATATCTTAAAACATAGCTAGATGAGTTGATGGACAGCGGTTTTGTCTCTTTGAGAACATCACCTTGGTGTTAACCTTTTTTAAGAAGCCTAACAGAACTCTGCACTTACATGTTGATTTTTTAAATTTGAACCTGATGAATGTGAAGAACCAAAATCCTATTCTATATATAAATTATCTCTTTAACCAGTTTATGGGAGCTAGCATATTCCCAATGATTGATTCGAGATTATGGTATCATCATTTGAGATTTTGATGTTCTAATATAGTGAGGGTTACATTCAAAATCAATTATGTCCTTTGTGAGTTTGTCATAATGCTGTTTGGGTTGAAAAAGTATCCTTCTATGTTTATGGACATGATGAATAGAATCTTCCATCCGTACGTAGATCATTTGTGGTAGTGTTTTTGGCCGAAATCTCGGTTTACATCAAGACTTATGAGAATTTTACCAAATATATTGATATCATAACAAGTAATATTAAAAAAAATAGAAATTTGATATGATATATAGGTTTTTTTATTGATCAAGTACACGTCATGGGCCACATCATCTTAGAGGATGGCATGTTAGTGGACCTAGAGAAGGTGCATAGAGTGGTATCATGGGAGCATCCAAATTTGTTTTTGATATCCACACTTTTTTGATATCCACACTTTTTTTGTGGTCGATGGGATATTATTAGATCCCAATTTGTTTGAGTAATTTCATGATTATATTGCATTATTAAAGATTTTGGGATTAGGATTAGACTAGTTTTGATGTAGGGAGATTGGGATGTGGCATACAAGTCTCAAACATTGAGGTTTCATGAGTAGAATTACCCAACACATGAACTTGAATTAGCTGAATTAGTTATTATTTGGAGAGTCGGTGACAATATCTATTAGGATAGTAGTTTACTATGTCTTGTAGGATCGAAATAATGATGTTGATGCTCAATATACAAGAGGGGTGGGTGAATTGTATACTTTAAAAATTCCTTTGGAACCTTTAAAGTTAGTTATGAATAACTATGTTTTCCATAAGAAAAGGAAAGGTCTAAGTTTAACACAAGTTAAGCTACGAAAATTCACAACACCTCTAACACTGAATGCAAACTTGGAAAGAGATTCTGAAAGTAGGTTCCAGAAATATGGTTCTGGAAATTGAAACTTAATAAAAGATTACAATATGAGATTATACCTTAAAGCATATAGAAACTAAATGAAACAGCGTATAAGTAAGGAAGTATAAGAATGTTATACTTTCTTTACAATGCAATATGCAGCGGAATATAAGCACGTAGTAGAACTACAAGTAACAAGATATAAGTCTTTTAACCCAAAGAGAAGGGTATCCAACAACCATGGATAAAGGTCCCTTGATTTATACTTTCAGGAAAGTCTGTCTTACCCACAGCAGGGTAAGCCCTCGATACAGAGATCGGAGTCTCTGTCTTTCTATCCCCGCAAGCCCTCAACTTCAAGGTAGTTGGCAACCTCTATCTTCCTCAGCAAGGAAGCCCTCAACTTCAAGGTGTTGGAAACCTCTGTCTTCCTATCCCCGGAAGTCCTCGAATGTAATCACCAACATTCGGAGTCGCACGAAGCTTTGAGAGTTAATAAGAGCACCTCTCATTAGAGGTCTTTTCCTTCTCCCCCTTTGTGATTTTCAAAAATAATACATGGGAATGTAAAATATAAAAATTTACCTGAAAGATTAGTAGTAACAACAAAAAGAAACGAGCAAGCAAAAATTTTTCATTAATTTTGAAAATTTCAAAAAAAAAATAGTTAAGGTACAACAAATGATCGGATCTGTCTATTTTGGATCTTTTTCCTTCGCCATGAGACCTTTTAGAATAGTCTTTATCTTCCTTAAGTCTTTATGGTCTTCTTCGGCTTGCTTCTCTAAGACCAATATTCTTGAACTTTGAGCTTCAATCTTTTCTTCCTGGGATTGAAGCTTTTCTTCCTGAGCTTTGATCTTTTCTTCCTGAGCCTTTAATTTCTCTTGAAACTCAATCCGATGATCTCTTTCAAACTTCCAGTTTTGAGAAACAGAATTCAGCTTCCCATTCAGATCTCTGACTTCTTGAATCCAGAAGTTCTTTTCATCTGTCAGCTTCTCTTCAAAGGAAGAAGTCATCTCATTTAACTTTCTATCCTCAGTCTCAAAAGCATCTTAAACAATGTCTTGAAATTCATAAAATAGCCTCATCTCTTCCACAGTCTTCCCCAACCAGTTTGTCATCCTCTTGCAATATTTTCTATGAGCTTCGTAGCCAACAAAAAACGTTTTGAATTGAGAATATATTTAAACAAACTTTTCCATAACCATGATACAGAGTCTGTTTTCTGATTTAAAGCATGTTGGAGCATTTGACATCTTGAGTCAATGCTTGAGAAGGTCAGAATAGAACCTACCAGCTTCTTTAAAGACTGGACAACAAAATCATGCCCCAACTAAGATGACTCCGAATCCGAGACTCTTCTTGGAAAATTTTCTTCTTCAACTTGGTCAAGCTTTCTCTTTGAAGTACTACCAACTTCCTTTCTCTTCACCACTACTGAGCTTGGAGTATCAGCAAGAATTTGTTTTCCCTTGTCTCTTTTCAGAATGGAGTCCTGTTCCGGAGTTCTCTTATCACTATCAGAAACTTGGACAACATTATCTTCCTCATGAGAAACTTCTTGATCACCAACCTCTATGTTTTCCATCTGAGCAATATCATGTAAAATTTGTTCTTCTCCTCCATGATAAGCTACTTCTTCTTCTCCTTTATCTTCTTCCATTGCTGGAATAACTAGCTTTGATGATTCAGCTTCTGAAGTTCGGAGCGATAAGTGTTCTGATGGTGTCCCCTTATAATCATCAACTTGTTTCAACACATCTCTGGTTTCACCACTTCCTTCAGCAACATCTTCTTCTTCTTCCACTTTCTCAACATTCTCACCTTGTTCAATAGGCATAGCCACTGCCTCTTCCGGAGCAACAAACTCTCTTCCTGGAGTCACAGGTATAGATTCTAGAGAAAAATATCTCAGAATAGGAATATTTGCAGAAACCATCTCATTGAATTTCAACAAAGCCTGAGCTACCTCAGCCTCAGACATCTTATTCTTTAGCTTCTTTTATTTTGCTTGTTTTTCAAGCTCATCAGCAGTTCTTTCATTCAAGGCCTTAGCCGCCATGGTGTCCAAGGCAAACTGAGGCTCCCCTTGCACTCGCTACTCTTTCATCTCCCTCCATTTAACAACTACCTCATCTGGGTAAGGTTTCTTTTTCTTAGGTTTTGGAGGTGCAGAACGAACTTCCTTAGACTTGGGATTCTCTGATTCTACTTCCACTTCTTTTAACTTTCTCTTCCTTACTGGCTTAGAGGATTCCGGATCAGCAGCTTTCGGAACTGATTCTTTTTTAGCAGGTAGATCAATATACTTTCCATACTCCTTTTCAAAGGCTACATCCATTCTTTTGAGTGTACCATCAATCACCATCATAATCTTGCAAACTCTTGCCTTATATTTTCAAGCCTCCTTGAAAGACTCAAGGCACCGAACTATCAACTTTGAGAGGATTGCTGGATACATTATAATCTGAGCTCTCAGATTTCCTTTCTTCAAATTCTCAAGAGTGATAAGAATGTGCTTCCTCAAATTAAACTCCCTTAGATTTATCAGAAAATCTAGGATGTAGATCTCACTCTTCTTCAAACTATCTTTGTCACCTTTCCTCGGTACGATAAGACCCTGTACCCATAACTCTAGAATCCGGAAATTTGTAGATAAACTATAAATCTTCGGAGCCTTGTCATCAGCCAGTCCGAGAGTTTCTAAGGATTTTTCCTTGTCGAAGCTACCATTAGAATCCGGCAACACATGAGAAATAAAATCAGCTTCACCTTCATTATTCAGCCCTACCAAGCTGGATTCCTTGGCATATGAAAGTTTATAAGTCTTACCATAAGACTTAAAAGACAAATTCTCCTTTCCATCTTCCTTGAGAAAAGAAGTTGTCTCATTGAACTCTATAAGAAAATCTGAATATACTTCATCTTGGTTCCCGGGTTTTCACACCGCAACATCTTCCCGACCATTAATATTGATATTCTTAGAAATAAGAGAATCATACTTTTTGAAGAAATCCGGATGGACCAGCCTCTCTCTATATATTAACCGCTTCGATATCGGCTTATATGAAGACATGTCTTGAGAAGCTGCTTCCACAGTCATTCGGATTTTAAGACCTCTGAGAAGTTCGGAACGGTAAAAGCAGAGGTTCGGAACGACTTTAAAACTGGGAGGTAGAGCTTCGAGATGCTAGAGCTTGAAAACCGATGTGGGACAACCGTTTGGGGTCCCCTTTATATAGGCAACGAAAAAACGGTTCAACTTCCACGGTTGATCGAACGGTTGTGATAAGCTGAGATCAGATCTGACGGTCAAAAACCAATTCTCTTGAATCCGATATTTTGAGGTTTTTATTAAAACAAAGAATTAAGAAAACTATAATCTGAAAACAAAATATAAGAAAATTCCAGCAAGTAAAATATGACTAAAAAAACTTGAGTAAGGAAATCATATCTTTAGGATTGGCATAGGATTATTATTTGTAATTGGTAAAATTCTTACGAAAACCAAAATAAAAAAAACTTTATTACGGAAAGACACAATTTGGAAAACTCACTACGAAAAACATATTCAGTACGGAAAACATAGTATGAAAAACAAACTTGGTAAGGAGAAACATAGTACGAAAATTTCATTCCATAATTTGAAAGAAATAATAACTCATTATGAAAGATTCGGTACGAAAATCCCGTTATGAAAATACCAGTACGAAAATTACCATTTTGGATGTTTTCAATACGAACATTTCCATTCCAGAAGTTTTCTATATGAAAATATCCATTCTGGAGAATTTTAGTTCTGGAAATTCCATTCCGGAATTTTAGTTCTGAACAGTTTTAAAATAAATTTGGAAAAACTTTTTTAATCTAACAATCAAATGTACTCCCCCTATAAAAAGGATTTTGTTGCTGTAAGGAGACTTTTTCAACAGAAAGTTAATTAAGAAGGATTACCTTACGGTTAACATTCCTAACTTCTGTTTAATATATTCAAATCTATCAGAAGGCAAAGATTTTGTGAAAATATCAGCAAGTTGATCTTGTGTTCCGATAAATTGAAGAATAATATCTCATTTAAGTGTGTGATCCCTAAGAAAGTGATGCCTAATATCTATGTGTTTTTCACGGGAGTGATGTGCAGGGTTCTTACTAAGGGCAATGGCACCAGTGTTATCACCCAAAATTTGAGTTTTAGTAAAACTCAAGACATAGTCTATGAGTGTGTGTTGCATCCACAACACTTGAGCACAACAACTTCCAGCTGCTACATATTCAGCTTCAGTAGTGGAGAGTGCTACAGAATGTTGCTTCTTGCAAGACCAAGAAACTAATGAATCTCCTAAGAAATGACAAGTTCCGGATATACTTTTTTTATCCATTCTACATCCACCAAAGACAGCATCAAAAAATCTTTTTAGGATAAAATCATTTCCAGAAGTATAAAATAATCCTAGATCCATGGTTCCCTTAAGGAAGCGAAAAATTCTTTTTACTGCCTTTAAGTGAGATTCCTTAGGATTGGATTGATATCTTTCACATAAGCATACTGAAAACATTAGGTCTGGTCGACTAGCTGTTAAGTATAGTAGACTTCCTATCATACCTGTAAAAGATGTTTGATCTACTGGTTTCCCAGCTTCATCAAGATCTAAAGAGTTTAAGGTACCAACAAGAGAACTTATACTCTTAGTATTATCATAACCATACATTTTAAGAAGATATTTAATATACTTATGTTGACATATGTAGGTTTCTTCTGGTTTTTGAGAAATTTGAAAACCAAGGAAAAAAGTTAACTCACCCATCATACTCATTTCAAACTCAGATTTCATTAGACTTGCAAAAGGGTCGGTCAAAGATTGCTGAGTTGAACCAAATATGAAGTCATCAACATAAATTTGAACAATCAAAACATTTTTCTTATCTTTCTTTATAAAAAGGGTTGGATCTGCATTTAACTTAACATAGTTATTTTGAAGTAAAAATCTAGTGAGTCTATCATACCATGCTCATGGGGCTTGTTTAAGGCCATACAGAGCATTGGTAAGCCTAAATACATAATCAGGATGTTTTGTATCTTCAAATCCAGGAGGTTGTTCAACAAAAACTTCCTCTTGAACATAACCATTAAGAAAAGAACATTTCATATCCATTTTGAAAAGTTTGAAATTAATGAATGTTGCAAAGGCAAGTAGAATACGAATAGATTCAAGTCTAGATAGCGGAGCATAGGTTTCTTCATAGTCTATTCCCTCTTGTTGATTATAGCCTTTAGCAACATGTATAGCTTTATTTCTTACTATGATTCCATTTTCATCAAATTTATTTTTGAAAACCCATTTGAATCCAATTACAGATTTTTCCTTAGGTATTTCAACCAAGGTCCAGACTTTATTCCTTTCAAATTCATTTAGTTCATCTTGCATGGCTTTAATCCAATCATTATCACCTAAAGCTTCATCGGTGCTTTTAGGTTATAATTGGGAAAGAAATGCTAGATGTTCTACATCATTTCTTAAGGAACTTCTAGTCCTTACATGTTTATTTACATCTTCAATGATACTATCACTGGGATGATTCTTATGAAACGCCTGATTTGGGTTTTGAAAAGCCTGTTCATCAACATAGGGTAAAAAATCTTCTGGGGTAAATGTTTCTGGAATATCTTATTGAACATTATCTTTATTAGAAGGTTCTTCTATCAAAGGTTGATAATCAGTTTTTGAAAACACATCCGAGGACGTAGGTTGGGATGGTTTAAAAACAAAAGGATCAGACTCATCAAATTTTACATGTACTATTTCTTCAACAGTACAAGTGTTTTTATTGAAAACTCTATAAGCCTTAGAAGTTGTGGAATAACCTAAGAAAATCCCTTCATCAGATTTAGGTGTGAATTTATGTAAGTTATCTTTAGTATTCAAAATGAATACTTTGCAACCAAAAACCATGAAGTAGGATAGTCTTGGTTTTCTACCATTCCATAATTCATAAGGAGTTTTATTAGGAAAAGGTCTAATCAAAACTCGATTTATAGTATAGAAAGCAGTACTTACAGCTTCAGCCCAGAAATTTCTAGCTATAGAATATTCACTCAACATGGTTCTAGTTATCTCTTGAAGAATACAATATCATCTTTCAGCTACACTATTTTTTTGAGGAGTTCTAGGTGCTGAAAAATTGTGAGTAATACCTTTTTTACTACAAAAAGTTTCAAAATCAGAATTTTGAAATTCTCCACCATGATCACTATGAATAGTTTTCAATGGAAGGTTTTTCTATTTTTTAACTTGAGCTCTAAAACATTTGAAATAAGTAAAAGCTTCAGATTTATTTGCTAGAAAATAAACCCAAGTAGATCTAGTGTAATCATCAACTCGAACAAACACAAAGTATTTGCCTCCAATACTTCCAGTTTGTGTTGGACCAAAAATATCCATGTGCACTAACTGTAATGCACCGGTTGTTGAGACTTCACCAATTAATTTAAAACTAGATTTATGTTTCTTGCCATATTGACAAGGATCACAAACTTTAGAAGAATCAAATCTAAGCTCCAGTAGATCCTTAACTAGTTTTTGCTTGGAGAGTTTACATAGGTTCCTAAGGTTACAGTGACCTAGTCTTCTATGCCATAACCAGGAATGATGTTCCATTACACTAAGGCAAGGTAAATCTTGGCTTCAAAGATCTTATTTGTTTAAGGTGTAAACATTCTCTTGCCTATTGGCTGAGAGAATAAATTCTTCTTTGGAATTGTGAACTAAGCATTTATCATTCCTAAAATTCACAAGGTAACCTTCATCACATAACTGACTTATGCTAATGACCACCACATTGACACTTAGTACAAAATGGGGCACTTTGAGGAACAAAATAATTGTTACTGAATATTGGTTTTCCATGTGTATAAACAAATCCGGATTTATTTCTTAAAGGTCATATTTGGGAATACATTTTATCAAAATTTTCTTAACCACGGGTAATGTTTGATAAACACTTATTTAAGGAAAAAATTTCAGACTTGAGTTTTATAACAAAGTTTTTATCCTCAAAATCATTAGTTTTAGAACTAAATCTAGGGTCGAAAACATTTTTATTATAAATTACTTCTTCAAATTCATTAGAAAATTTGTTCTTCTCAGAACTTACTTCATCATGATTTTTTGAAATGCCTTCAAAATCAGCATTTTTCTTATCAAGATCTTTAGACAGATCTGATAGCTCTTTCGTAAGAATATAATTCCTAGAGATTGCCTTATCAAGTTTTTTATTGAGTTTAGAATTATCAATTTCAAGAAGTTCAGAAAACCTAGAGACTTCTTCATAAGTAGGTAAAGTATTTTCTTCATCAGAAGAGGATTCTTCATTAGAAGAGTTATAATACTGATTATCATTAGAATTTAAAGAAACATTGGTCAATGATTCAGCATTTCATACCTTAGCCATAAAACAATGATTATCTATATGTGATCTAGCTATAAGACCAAGAATCTTCTGTCCTGAAGATTCATAATCAGAAGATTCATTTGAAGAGTCACCACCACTGGCACTCCAGGTGTCATTAGCTTTCAGAACTTTCTTAGATTTTTCTTTGTAATACATCTTTTGGTTCCTCTATGAATGTCTTTATTTACTTTCTTTCATTTTGAGCATAGGGCAATCTGGTCTAATATGTCCAGCTCTCTTGCATTCATAACAAGTAACTTATCCATATTTCTTATCTTTCCTGTCCTTTTTCTTATACTTAGATTGGAAATTTCTTTGGCCAGCTATCTTGTTCATCCTTCGAGCAAGATTTGCTAATTTATTTTCTGATATTTCACTCTCACTAGAATCTGATTGAACTATCAACTTCTTAGAGTTGGACATGGTTACTCTCTCTCAGGAGTCTTAGCTTTCATATGATTTGATGTTGTAGTAAAAGCAACAGTACCATTTCCATTTTTCTTTTTGATGTTGTCAGCATCTCTCTTCATTCTGGTTTCATGTTGGAGAAGAGTTCCAAAAATCTCATCAAGAGAAATCTGAGTCACTTTCCTATTCTCATCTATAGCAGTTCTTTATGATTCCCACTCATTGGGAATAATATCAATTATTTTATCCACAAGAGCATCATCATCTAAACCTTTCTCTCCCATAGATTGTAGAATGTTAACAATGGTCATAAATCTCTATTGAACTTTACATATTGGTTCACCATAAGGAAAGTTGAAGCCATGATATTCATCTCTAAGCATAGCTCTCCTAGTCTCAATCACTTTAGAATTCCCAAAGTGTGTGACCTCTAACTTCTTCCAGATGCAATTTTCTGCTTCACAAGAAAAAATTTGGCTATATATATTTCTATTCACTAAACACAGTAAAGAATTGCGCACCTTATAGTTGAGTTGATATTCTTGCTTTTCCTGGTTAGTAAAAGTTCTGACTTCCTTATCAGGAATTTTATAATCACCAGTAAGCATAACAAAGTTGTCTACTCCAGTATTGACAACAAAAGTCTTCATTCGATCTCTCCAATACTCATAATCATTTCCATCAAAGATTGGTGGTCTTGTAGGATTTATATTATCAATAGAACCAACATTAATTCCTGCCATTCTAATAAAAATCGTCGGCACACAAATTTCTTAGTAGAAAAGATTCGTAATAACAAAGTTCGAAATGAGAATGTTCGGAATGGGAAAATTCGGAATGGGAAAATGTGCAAGAAAAACTTATACGTGAGTATAATTATTTCAGAGACCTCCTCTGATACCAATTGTAGGATCGAAATAATGATGTAGATGCTCAATATACAAGAGGGGGGTGAATTGTATACTTTAAAAATTCCTTTGGAACCTTTAAAGTTAGTTATGAATAACTATGTTTTCCTTAAGAAAAGGAAAGGGCTAAGTTTAACTATGTTAAACTAAGCAAATTCACAACACCTCTAACACCGAATGCAAACATGGAAAGAGATTCCGAAAGTAGTTTCCAGAAATATGGTTCCGGAAATTGAAACTTAATAAAAGATTACAATATGAGATTCTACCTTAAAGAGTATAGAATCTAAATGAAAAAGGGTACAAGTACGGAAGTATAAGAATGTTATACTTTCTTTACAATGCAATATGCAGCGGAATATAAAAATGTAGTAGAACTACAAGTAACAAGATATAAGTCTGTTAACCCAAAGATAAGGGTATCCAACAACCTTGGATAAAGGTCCCTTCATTTATACATTCAAGCAAGTTTGTCTTACCCACACCAGGGTAAGCCCTCGATACAAAGATCGGAGTCTCTCTCTTACTATCCCCGCAAGCCCTCAACTTCAAGGTACTTGGCAACCTCTATCTTCCTCAGCAAGGAGGCCCTCAACTTCAAGGTGTTTGAAACCATTTTCTTCCTATCCCCGGAAGACGTCGAATTTAATAACCAACATTCGTAGTCGCACGAAGCATTGAGAGTTAATAAGAGCCCCTCTCTCTAGAAATCACTTCAACAACATGTATGCACAAAACCAAGTTGTTCATCTGTATCGAGCTCTTTCAAATGAGCTCCTATTTATAGGTAAGGTCAGATCCTTCTCCAAAGGTCATATTTTCCTTAAAGATCTGAGGGACCTGTACACATGTCACTTAGACAACGGTTAGTTTATAACAAAATAGACGACATCATTTTATAACAAAACAAGTGTAACAGAATGTATGACATCGTTTTAAAATCTAACTCAAAAGTTCGGAATGAAAAATTCGGAGTGAAAGTTCGGAGTGTAAGGAAAATAATATTTCGGAGTCTAAATAAATACAGAGTGTATAAAACAAAGATGATCAGATTCTGTTTAATATGTGAATTCGAAATGAGAATTCGGACTGAGAATTCGTCATCAGAATTCGTTATCAGAATTCATCATCAAAATTCATAATGAGAATTCTTCATCAGAATTCGTAATGAGAATTCTTCATCAGAATTCGTAATGAGAATTCTTCATCAGAATTCATAATGAGAATTATTCATCAGAATTCGTAATGAGAATTTGTCATCAGAATTCGTAATGAGAATTCATCATCAGAATTCGTAATGAGAATTCTTCATCAGAATTTGTAATGAGAATTCGTTGTCAAACTTTATAAGGATTCATATCATAAATCTGGAGTAAAACTGTATCCAGAATTTGGAATGAAACTTTATCACAGTTCTCATTCTGGATTTTGGAGTGAAACTTTATCACAGTTATTATCCAGAATTCGGATCCTAAAACAGAATACTTCATATCAAAGTTTCAAGCAATTCCGAGAAAATAGAAATGAATCTGAATCTTATACTTGAGAAAAATATGATTGAAAATATGATAAGGATAATTTTTCTTACAAAAGTGATTTTCCTTATAAAAAGCAATTTTCCTTATAAAATCAATTTTCCTTATAAAAGAAATTTTCCTTATAAAAGCAATTTTCCTTATAAAAGCAATTTTATTTATAAAAGCAATTTTTCTTAAAGATAATGTGTTTGTGATTTTCAAAACAAGAAGGAATGGAAAAGTCATAAGGAAAACCTTATTTAATCAACATGTATATGAATCATATGATCATAATGTATATATTTTCCCAGAGAGGTTTGAATTTTTGAAAGCATAAATGGGTTGAGTATATGTAGTCATTCAAATATGATTTATCATATATTCCTAGTAATGGTAATAGTGTTTTTAACTCTTTAAGAAGTAAAACTCTGACATAGGTTTTTCAGTAGTATAGTGCTGAGAGTAATATGATTATTTTCATGATAAGACTCTTTTAGTGGTTCAGTAGAGTTTGGAGAAGATGAATCTCATATTAGATTCAGTGGAGTCTACACTTTTGAGTCGAATTATGGATAGACAATATGAATATCCAGAATGTTTATCCTCGAGGGTAATGAGTCAACTTTTTATTGGACCACAGATGAGGATGAGATCAACTTGGTCATGAATCATATTATTGTGCCTATTAGTATACGATAAAATATGATGTGGTAATTTCATGCCTCAAAGTGGGTGATGCATCTACATGTAACCAGAATGTACTATGACTACAAATAAAATTTTGGGGGTCTGTTATGGAGAAAGAGATATCATGTTTTTTGATATGATGCTATAACGGTAAATAGGTGAAGGCCAATCATAAATAACCTAGTTGTTTACTATAACCATTTACCATTCCATAATGGATTTGGGATGTCTTCACCATGTAATTTTTGGAGGGTCTTATAATGATTCGTTGGAATATTGAAGATATTTTTGTGGTTGTTGATCGACTGAGAAAAGTTTCACATTTCTATAATATATGAGAGACTTCTTCAGTGGATTAGCTGAGTTATTTGTAGTTTTAGAAAACATTCCATCAACACGGGGTTCTAAAAACACTTGTTTCAGACCATGAATCATGGTTTACTTAGTGAATCTAATAGGGATTATAGAAAGTGATTGGTATAAAAGTTTTATTTAGTATGATTTTCCACCCATAGATAGATGGGTAGTTAGAGCGTTAGATATAGGTTCATTGATGACCTGTTTCCAGCGTGTGTCCTAAACATTTCAGGGTCTTGAGAGAAGCACTTAACTTTGATCGATTTATCCTATAAAAACAGTTATGAGGAAACTATTTAGATGAACAAATATAAGGATCATTATGTTAGGCCATGAAGATCACCTCTTTGTTGGATAGAGGTAGGTGAGACAGAGTTGTTGGGACTAAGTCTCAAGGAGGATATGTCAATGAATATTAAGCTTCTTCAAATATGTATATCTATGAATCAGAGTATAAAAAAATTGTATGGTGATAGACATCGATGAAACCTAAAGAATGTACAGGGTGACCATTTTATTCATTAATGTGTCATCTAAATTAGGTGATTGGGTCGGTGGAATTATGATTAACTATTTAAAAGAAATAAAGTTCTATACATGATGTTTTTCATGTGTCACAACTTTAGCAGTATCATCCCAACCCTTCTAATGTGATTAATATAGATGATGTTGAGCATGAGTTAGATGTTTCCTTTCAGAATAATATGATGTTTGTCTAGGATTTTGGAAAAAAAATTAATATGGGGAAACACCATGTAATTAGTTCCTGTATTATGGAAACATTAGAGTCTGTAGGAGGAAACATGGGAGAGATAAGAGGATATGTAGGCTTAGTGGCCCAATATATTTCACATCGAATCATAGAGATGTTTGGGACTACAAATCGAGGACAATATACTATAATGTAGGTAGATTGTAAGAACCCACCATTTTTTGAGATAACATGAGCTTTTTTTCATATATCATTTTTTCTTATGTTGAGATATTTTTTTCGGTTTTATCATGGATGTGTTTCGAAGGGAATTTTATGTTTTTAAGATAGATTGGGAAATTCATGGTCTGTGCATAGTTTTCCCAAACCATGTTCCAATGTAACACCCTGAGATTTTATAAGATATATATTCCTTTTAATTTCATTCATATCTTCTGTTGTATGCTACACCGATATTATCTTGCACTATACACAACACCGTATTAGCTTGCAGTATACACAACACTATTCTTGGATCGTGTTACACACAATTCCAAGTTTGTTTGATAGTTGTTATTCTACACAACATTGAGTATATATATATATATATATATTCAATGTATAAATAAAATATGGTTGTATTTTTTTTACGCAATAACAATGGAGTCTTGGACTACACGCAACCCTGACTTCGCTTGCATTACACGCAATCACGACCTTCCTCGATAGCGTGTGTTGTACGCAATATCGGGTTTCACTAAACGATGATATATTGTTATAATATTATTATGAACTAGAAATTATGAATATTAGTATCTACATTTTGAATCTTATAACATTATAATTCATCTTACACAATTTATAGAACATGGTATGAGAACAATATAAATTATTCGGGTAAAATATGTATTTTAAAAAATTTTCAGTTTTGTCGCCTTATGATGGCGCACCCACATTAAATTTAGTTTTTTACTTTTTTATAAGTTAAATTTGACAAAATAAAATTCTTATTTTGAATCAGGATATAAAAATTTTCTTTGGATAAATTTTTCATATTATTCTGATAACATTCATATTTTAATGAATAGTAAAAACACGCTATATTTTAATTAAAAAAAACTTTTTTCATCATAATAATTTATATGGCTACAGTATAATATTGAAGGATTTTAAGTTAAACATAGAATATATTTTTACCATTTAATATAATGTATGTCATTATCATTTATTCCACATTTAATTAATAGGTAAAATCCTTTCAATCTTTAGCAATGTTTTAACTTTAAAAACACGTTTTCTTAACAACGGGATTAAATTTAAATTAATTACTGCAACGTCTGTGTTTTGAATTTTGAAGAATGGATTCCATATTTGAATTCAGTAGGTCCAAATTATTCTAATAGGTTACTTTTATTTTTTTGATATTATGAATAGTAACTACGGTAAGTTTTATTTACTGTAGTTAAAGGAAAATCGGGTAATTAAGGGTAACAATAAGATTATAAAATTACCCTATCACATGCCAAAATTCTATTGGATGAATAAAGGTCGACCCATATCACCTAAGGGTCAGATTAGATTCATTTTATGGACTTTTGACAATGAAAATAATTTAATTATTATTAAAACCAAAGAAAGTGACAACAAGTCACTCTCTGCAATCTTAGAAGTATAATAATTTTAATTTATTGATAAAATTCATGAAACTTCGAACATAAAAAGTCTCCAGAAATATAATAAAATTATCTATATCATGAAAATTTATTTTGAATTTTTAAGTATCAAATAATTGTCATTAATGGTGACACAATAGTTATGCGGAAATTTTTTACGTAGCGAAAAATCAATAACATAGTTTTTATTAAAATAAAAATACCTATCAAAAAGACCATAAACATGATCAAACCTTATTGGTCGAGTATTGATATACCCTAATCATCCAAGGGTAGATTTTTGGACCATTTTGAGCATTATAAAAAAGATTAGAACATTTTTATTATTTTATTTTAAATGATGTCAAAGATGACACCTTCATAATGTAATAAATATAACAATTTAAATGTTGTGATTTTAAGATGATAAATTCGAGTAAACATATTATTATGAAATTCATTATATTTTTCTCCATCATAGGAGTTTATTTATAATTTCTATACAACTAATAAGTATATTAAATTATTATAAAAAATGATGTAGTAATTATTTTATTAAGAAAAATATCAAATAAATGATTTTAAAAGTCTTAAAATAAAAAATATATGAACTATTTAATGTGTTCCACTCATTTTCTAGATAAATATGACATGTCATGAGTATATTAAATCTTTTATTTTGAAAATATCTTCTATTTATATTTTATTTAAATTCAAATAAATGAATTGTGTCAAAATTGACACTACATTTATTTTATAAAAATTACATATTATAAAATCGTTTAACAATCACAAAATTATTTAAAATTTATAAATTAAAATTTATATTTTCAAAAATGTAATAAAGTATAAAATTATTGAAAATTAACAACACATAAGTAATTATTTATAATGATTAAAAATTTAGAATATTATTACCACAAATAAAATTAAATAGATTATATAAGGATAAATAAGGCTGATAATGTTTAAAATTAATTCCTAACTTGTATAAATTTTATTAGTTGATGAGATTACAACCCTATACCATCTAATATTCGTATTTGAGGCATTTTGGAGGTTTTTACGTGCGGTTGGAGCTTATTATAGATTAATATTTCTTATAATTCCAAAGGTTCCCCTCTCCTTCCTTATAAAAGGGAACCTTCTCCCTCTCCTCCTCACACCATTTGGAGCCATAAAGCACCGATAAACTCAGCCAATTTCACTTCCCCACTTCTATAGAATCTTCATAGAGGTACTGGTCTTCTCAACAGACCATCTCTAGTGCCCTAAAAGGAAGTTCAAAGGAGGAACTTCGAGAAAGAGGTAATACCTTCTACCGATTCATTCAAGTTTCTTTCTTCTTATACTTTCTCTTCTTTAGTGGTTTCATTATGAAGTAATAACATCAGTATCCCTCATATACTAATTCGTTATTATAAATATGAAACAACCCTATTCCACCTTCTATCCATCCTAAGGAAAATTAAATCATCGTGCGTGCGTATGTACAGAATACCGTCTCCACGACGTGGTGTAATATGTTTTTCCACCACCACCTTACTTGGATGGGTATAATGGTGTAAATAATAACTAAATATGATTATTATAACATCATACTAATTATAAGATATTATATCATTCACTTCAATTCCATTCAATAAATATGGGAATGATATCATCGCCTGTGCGTACGTACGGATTGTCGTCTCCACAATGCGATGAGATTCATTTTTCATGTTAACAATTCAAGAATGATGATAATGTATATATAATCAGTAATCATGAAATATATGACATAATAATTCTACTATATATATATATATATTTAGGTCATCTACTTAATTCAATTCAATTCAATAAGGAAACGAAAACATCGTTCGTGCATACATACGGCCTACCGTCCCCATGAACGGTGTATTTATTTCCATTTATTGATCTGTTATATATATGTATATTCTGAATATATATTAAGTATAAATCCTGTTTTTTATTCTGGAATTAAGTAATCATGATCTATGTAATCATATCAATAATTACAAGTCAAAACACGGATGATAAATGAAACGATTCTACCCAAAATGCTACTTTAACATTAATTTACAAAAGAACAGGTAATATAAAGTCATAAGTGAACCATATATGATATCATAACAATGAATATGATTCTGTTATAATTTAATGACATTATTTAAATCATTATACAGTAGGTTCGTATATGTACGAAGCATATTGAACCTAAGGTAAGGGATAACTTTTCTAATCTTTTTTTTATCCGAGATTGTTTATTCGTAAGTATTTACTGGGGTTAAATTTATCATCCATGTCCCTATTTTATAAAGATGGTTTCATGTATGTTTAAAGTCATTTTTTACCATTTTGACTTTTACTACATGGTATGTAAGGAATGTTTCCTTTGTTTACCATATGAGGTACTTTTTGACTATTCGGTAAAAGTACGAGAACAATGTTTTTTTAACATATACAACATGAATGAATTTTTACGGTTTTGTAACTCCTTATTTTCTGGAAGAATACTCTACAAGATTTCATTACTATTTTAAACAAAATCATTTTCTTTTAAAATTGAATGTAATATTGTGAAAATAAAATTATTTTGAAGAAGAAATGATATTTTCCGAAAGAGTTCATTTCAACTGTTTCATTAAAACCATTTTCCATTTAAGATGACATTATTTCATATGTGTATGTTTCAAGTATAATGTCTCTATGATTTACATGGTTTCACTTTTCTTATGATGAAATGATAACCATTTTTTATATGGATTATGTGATGATGGGATGATGTTTATGAAACCTATTTTATTTTTTGGGTTATGATTAATTATTTAAGTTTATGTTGTGGAACAAGTAAGAATGATTTCATTATGAGATGGGTGGGACCTATATCTTCATTCAATGCATTGGGTAATGATTTATATCTCATGAGATAGACATGGATGGAACGGAAAGCTAATTTGGTTCAGTGATACAGGACTGGAACGAGGAGTGAACTCGGTTCAGTATGGGACATTGTCCACTAAGATGGTCTTGGAAGCAATGCCTTGGCTACCATAGAAATCATATCATGTGATTAATGTTTTCCCCAATTACATGCTTTATTAACATTCTATTTTATCATGATTGATGATCCATTATGATCTATGCCTTACGTACGTCCATGTTTTATGTCATTGCACAGGATTTTGATGTTTAAATATTATGTTCATGTTTTGAAGTTCAAATGTATATGGTTGGTTTTATTTTCTCCAGGCTTACCCATACTGAGCATTTGAGATCACCCTTTTGTCTGTTTTCTTTTCCCCAAATCAGGTAGAAGGGTATTAAGTAAGATATTCCAAAAGGGACTCCAAATATGATAAAATAAAAGGGAGACAATGTAGATGATTTATGAACTAGTTGTTTATGTTTCCCAGTTTTTAAAGACACTATACCTATAAGGTCCTTTCATGGTGTTGTTATATGTTTTAATAAGTGTACTTCAATTTTGACGTGTTAACAATTTATGAAATGTATGGGTCGTTATAGTTGGTATCAGAGGAAAGTTTTTTTCAACCTTTGGAAACTAGGATGCGAATACTTTAGTGAAATCCGTAGATATATTTCTAAGGTATGTCTAGGGATGTATCTAAGTATAATTATAAGTATAGGTTATAGTTCTAGAATTACAGTAATGATATTAGAATTAAACCTAAGATGTTAGATATTGAAGGTACTCCCCATTGATTATGATTTTTTCCACTCACACTATTTTTTTTGGGTTTTAAAAAATGGCTGGAAACAGGAAGATTCACAATAATGGAGGATATGATGGACAATGGAAGGATATTATTCATGAGGAACCAAATGAAATTGGATCTGTAGGTCCACATATTGTTATTATGCCTAATCTGAAATCTCTTAATATGATCAATAATCTCATCTTTGGTAAGTTTCCTGACTCATCTAATAAGAGAAAGATGGTGTTTCATGATGATCATAGTGGAAATAAAGTTCAATTTCCCTCACGTAAATCATGTGGGAAGAGGAATCAGGGAGAATGTTTCAAAAGAACTAGAAAATGCTTTGGGTTTAGAAAAGAAGGACACAAATCTAGTAATTGTAAAGGAGAAGTTTCCGTTAACACCATGGACAAGGATAATGGTATTGCTAAGACATCAATGACGGTAAAATGTTTTAAATGTGGAATGTACGAGAATTATGAAAACCACTACCCTAATGGAAAGTCTCATGTAGAGAATAATCATGGTCATATGTGTAGTATTTATTTTGATGATGATGAAGAGACTACAAATGATACGTGAGATGAAAGAATTGTTCAAGATCGGTCAATGGTTTAAAAAGGTAGTGGAATGATTACATGTTTATCAAGAGTAATGTTGTATAAGTAATCTCATGGTACTATAAAATAAATAGACATCTAAGGATTTTTACTCTAGTTTTTTCTCTTATGTTTTTGAATGTATATATTGAATGGTACTACTAACCATGAAAAGTTATTCAGATATTTTTGTAAAGAAGATGATATGAGCATAATGAAGGGATAAAGAGAAAATGAAATGTTTGATAATATTAATGAGCTCATGAATGATATAAGGAAAAAGTGATATCAGGGTTTGAGTATATAGAATGTTTGGGATTCTGGTATGTGAAAAGAGTTATCTTTTTACAACATTAATGTTTTCACTAAGGTTTAATGGGTATTCATTTCTAAAGAGAATACATGATTAATGAATTCACATGTTTGGAATATGACCAAAAATATATATAAATCTTATGATATACAAGAGATAAATGATTGTATTCAATGATTGGTAGATAACCTTTCTAGCAATAATTTTATTTATACTATGAGCTTGGACAGAAGTATTTTGGATAAGCCTAAAGATTGGAATGGATTATGTTGGAAATAAGTTAGTATTGTTTAAGGCTATAACTTTTTTCGATATTATTGATGGAATGTTATAATATTCTAGTTTCAGAAAAAGGACAACCCATAGGAAGAGAGACAACACGTCGTGTCAGACAAGGCTGTGGGAATCGAACCCAAAACCGAAGTGCGAAAGGCCTTTATCACCTACCACTGGCCTACAAGAAGTCCCTGGTTAGTATAAATTAGTTTTAATTTTTTAAGTGGTATTATATATGACGTATAAGTCCATTTTAGGAACCAAATCTGATTAATCTCACTATAGATGGACTTATGTTTATTTGATAACTTTTGCTAACCTTTTTTTAGATAGATGGAATGACCCATAATTCTATCACATGATCTTCCAACACTTCACGAATGACAAATTAAACTTCATTTCATTAATAGATGAAGTCGAAATTGTCCAAGGAATGACCAACTATGAGATTGTACCAAAATCATGTAAGTATTTCTTTTAATTAATCAAAGTTAGAGAAATGATCTTGAATACCAAAAACAATTTCCTAGTTCCCTCATATCTGATGAATCATATGGTCTCTTAGATCATCACAAATTTATGGCTTTGTGACTGTTGTCTTTATCATAGCCATCTCCTCTACCACACTCCATCAGAACTTCATGGTTATATTTCTCTTCCATATCCATATTTTCACCTATATTATCCTATGTGGATACCCAGTGATTAGTTAATTTGGGTGACTGTTATGTTTCATAATTTAGTTTTTAAAGTAATGTTATGATATTCTTTTTTAGGTTGTGGGATTCTATTAATGAAACTTTCAAGTAGTAAACGATTTATAACCCCGACGAATTTCGAGGGAGAAATTCATTTTAAGGGGGGAATAATGTTACACACCAAGATTTTATAAGATATATATTCTTTTTAATTTAATTCATATCTTATATTGTAGGCTACACCAAGATTATCTTGCACTATACGCAACACCGTATTATCTTGCAGTATACACAACAGTATTCTTGGATCGTGTTACACATAATATCATGTTTGTTTGATAGTTGTTATTCTACACAACATTGAGTGTATATATATATATATATTCAATTTATAAATAGAATATGGTTTTATTTTGTTATATGAAACAACAAAGGAGTCTTCCACTACACACACCCCTGACATGGCTTGCATTACACGCAATCACGACCTTCCTCGATAGTGTGTGTTGTACTCAATATCGGGTTTCACTAAACGATGATATATTTTTTTAATATTATTATGAACTTGCAGTTATGAAGATTAGTATCTACATTTTTAATTTTATAACATTATAGTTTATATTTCACAATTTATAGAACATGTCATGATAACAAAATAAAATTTTCGGGTTAAATATGTATTTTTCAAAAATTGCAGTTTTGCTGCCTTTTGATGGCGCACCCACATTAAATATATTTTTTGACTTGTTTATAAGTTCAATTTGACAAAATAAAATTTCATTTTTGAATCAGGATAAAAAAATTTACTTTGGATAAAATTTTCATATTATTCTGATAACATTCATATTTTAATGAATTGTAAAAACATGCGATATTTTAATTAAAAACCACTTTTTCATCGTCATAATTTATATGGTCAAATTATAATATTGATTTATTTTAAAGCATAAATAGAATATATTTTTACCATTTAATATAATTTATGTCATTAGCATTGATTTCAAATTGAATTCATAGGTAAAATCATTCCAATATTTTGCAATGTTTTAACTTTTAAAACCCGTTTTCTTAACAACAGGATTAATTTTAAAATAATTACTGCAACTTCTATGTTTTGAATTTTGAAAAATGAATTCCATATTTCAATTAAGTGGGTCCAAAATATTTTATTATGTATCTTTTATTTTTTTGATATTATGAATAATAACTGCGGTAATTTTTATTTATTGTAGTTAAAGGTAAATCGGGTAATTAAGGGTAAAGATAAGATTATAAAATTACCATAACACATGCAAAAATTCTATTGGATGACTAAAGGTCGACCAATATCATCTAAGGGTCGGATTAGATTCATTTTATGGATTTTTGACCCTGAAAGTAATTTAATTATTATTAAAACCAAATAAAGTGACAACATGTCACTCTCTAAATTCTAATAAGTATAATAATTTTAATTTAGTGATAAACATCATGAAACTTCAAAAATTAATAGTATCCAGAAAGATAATAAAATTATCTACATCATGTAAATTTATTTAAAAATTTTAAGGATTAAATAATTGTCATTAATGGTTACACAATAGTGATACAGAAATTGTTTATTTTGCAAAAAATAAATAGAATAGTTTTTATTATAATAATAATAACCTTAAAAATGACCAGAAACTTGACCAAACCGTATTGGTCGAGTATATATATACCCTAATCATCCAAGGGATGATTTTTGGACCATTTGGAGCCTTATAAAGTAGATTAGGACATTTATATTATTTTATTTTAAATGATGTCAAAGATGTCACCTTCATAATTTAATAAATATGAAAATTTAAATATTGTTATTTTAAGATGATAAATTCAAGTAAAAATATTATTATAAAATTTATTATATTTATCTTCATCATAGGAGTTTATTTTTAATTTTTATACGACTAATAAGTATATTAATGTATTATGAAAAAATGATGTAGTAATTGTTTTATTAATAGAAATATCAAATAAATGATTTTAAAAGTATTAGAATAAATAGTATATGAACTAATTAATGTTCTCCGCTAATTTTCTAGATAAATATGACATGTCATAAATCTATTAAATCTTTTATTTTGAACATATCTTTTGTGTATATTTTATTTAAATTCAAATAAATGAATAGTGTCAAAATTGACACTATTGTTATTTTATAAAAATTACATATTATAAAATCGCTTAAAAATCACAAAAATATTTAAAAATTATAAATTAAAATTTATATCATCTAAAATTTAATAAAGTATACAATTATCGAAAATTCAGAACACATAAGTAATTATTTATAATTATTTAAAATTTACAATATTATGACCACAAATAAACATAAATAGATTATATAAGGATAAATCATGTTGATAATGTTTAAAATAAATTCCCAACAGGTCTAAATTTTATTGGTTGATGAGATTAAAACCCTATATCATCTAGTATTATGATTTGAGTCATTTTGGAGGTTTTTAAGTGTGGTTGGAATTTATTATAAATTAATATTTCTTATAATTCCAAAGGTGCCCCTCTCCTTCATTATAAAAGGGCACCTCCTCCCTCTCCTCCTCACACCATTTTGAGCCTTGAAGATCGGCTAAACTCTGACCATTTAACTTCCCCAATTCCCTAGAAACTATATAGAGGTAATTTTCTTCTCAAAAGACGAAATCTAGTACCCTAAGACAAAGTTCAAATGAGGCACTTTGAGAAAGAGGTAATACATTCTATCGATTCATTCAAGTTTCTTTCTTCTTATACTTACTCTTCTTTAGTGGTTTCATTATCAAGTAATAACATAATTATACCTCATATACTTATATGTTATTATAAATATGAAACAACCCTATTCCACCTTGTATACATCCTAAATAAAACGAAATCACCGCGCGTGCATACGTACGGAATACCGTCTCCATGCCATGGTGTATTCTATTTTTCCAAAACCACCTTACTTGGATGGGTATAATTGTGTAAAGAATAACTAAATATTATTATTATAACATCATACTGATTATAATATATTATATCATTCACTCTCATTCCATTCAATACTTATGGGAACAATATCATCGCTCGTGCGTACGTATGGATTACCGTCTCCACGACGCGATGAGATTCATTTTCCATGTTAACAATTAAAGATTGATTACAAAGTATATATAATAAGTAATCCTGTAATATATGATATAATAATGATACTGTATTTATATATATATATATATATATATATATATTTATTTCATCTACTTAATTCCATTCAATTCAATAAGGAAACGAGAACAATGTTCATGCGTATGTACGGCCTACCGTCCCCATGAATGGTGTATTCCATTCCATCTATCGATCTATTATATATATGTATATTCTTAATATATATTATATATAAATCATGTTTTATATTCTAGAATAATGTAATCATGATCTACGTAATCATATTAATTATTACAAGTCAAAACATAGACGATAAATGAAACGATTTTACCCAAAACGCTACTTTAACATTAATTTACAATAGAGCAGGTAATATAAAGTCAAAAGTGAACCATATATGATATCATAAAAATGAATATGATTCTGTAATAATTAAATGAAATTATTTAAATCATTATACAGGAGGTTATTATATGTACGAAGCATATCGGACCTAAGGTAAGGGATAACTTTTATAATCTCGTTTTTATCCGAGATTGTTTATTCATAAGTATTTACTAGGGTTATATTTATCATACATGTCCCTATTTTTGAAAAATGGTTTCATGTATGTTTAAAGTCCTTTTTACCCATTTTTAATTTTACTACATGGCATGTAAGGAATCATTCCTTTGTTTACCATACATGGTACTTTTTGACTTTTCAGTAAAAGTACGAGAAGAATGTTTTTTAACTTATACGGCATGAACAAATTCTTAAAGTTTTATAATGCCTTATTTTCATAAAGCTTACTCTACAAGATTTCAAAAATATTTTAAACAAATTTATTTTCTTTTAAAATTTCATGCAATTTTGTGAAAAGAAAATGATTTTGAAGAAGAAAGGATATTTTCCTCAAGAATTCATTTCAAGTGTTTTATCAAAACCACTTTCCATCTAAGATGACATTATTTCATATGTGTATGTTTCAAGTATAATTTCCCTATGATTTATATGGTTTCAAATTTCTTATGATGAAATGATAACCATTTTTTTATATGGATTATGTGTTGGTGGGATGATGTTTATGAAAAACATTTTATTTTTTGGGTTATGATGAGTGATTAAGGTTTATGTTGTGGAACAAGTAAGAATGATTTCAATATGAGATGGTTGGTACCTATATCTCCCTCCAATGAATTGGGTAAAGAGTTATATCTCATGATAAAGACATGGCCAGAATGGAAAGTTAATCAGGTTCAGTGATACAGGAATGGAATGAGGAGTGAACTCGGTTCAGTAAGGGACATTTTCCACTAAGATGGTCCTAACAGCAATTCCATGGCTACTATGGAAATCATATAATGTGTTTAATGTTTTCCATAATTACATGATTTATTCCCACGCTATTTTATCATGATTGATGATCCATTATGATCTATTCCTTACGTACTTCCATGTTTTATGTCATTTCATAGGATTTTGATGTTTAAATATTATGTTCATGGTTTTAAGTTCAAATGTAAATGGTT
Organism: Viscum album; assembly: GCA_963277665.1. Classification (NCBI taxonomy): domain Eukaryota; kingdom Viridiplantae; phylum Streptophyta; class Magnoliopsida; order Santalales; family Viscaceae; genus Viscum; species Viscum album. Next base: position 111,170,529 of record OY728156.1, on the reverse strand, counting down.
TGTTTTATTTTCTCCATACTTACCCTTACTGAGCATTTGAGCTCACCCTTTTTATGTTTTCTTTTCACCAGAATATAAAGAATGGTTTTAGGTAAGAAAAAAAATGTTCTTTATGGGAGATGTTGAAGATCTTTCACCAAGATTAGAAGATTATATTCTGAGTTTCAAAAGACACTAAACTATTATGGTCCTTTGCTGTCTATTTTTTTTATGTAATAGATATTCCACAAAAGTAATGTAATGTCCATGTACGTCATGCTTTGGGTCTCTACAGCCAAGCCCAGCAAACTTGTACCCTTTATACTATGAGATTTTCATGGTTTGTTTATGGTTTGATAAACATTCTTCCCACTTTAGAGAAATAATGTGACACCCTTAGGTGAGGAACATTATTAGGGTTCATGGTTGTGGGAATCAATGCACCCCATACAAGAAACAATGTGTGCAGAAATTAAATCCACTAAAAATTTGTTTTAAAATTCTGAACCCCATGGTATTAATTCCTAATCACCCATACTCAATCCTAGAATTATTCTTATTAATTTCACAGGCTCTCAAATAGATTCAAAGCCCTTCCCACCTAAGTTATTTGTGATTCAAAGGCGTATGATTATATATTCTCCTCTCTGAGTATTTATTTTCATTCCATTTATATATCTCTCCCACTCTTCTCATCCTAGATAAAAATGGGATTCTTATCCACTATTAGTTTTTGATATAGATCTAGGATTTTATATATTTATTTTTTTTCTTGTATATAGGGTTTAGAAATAGATCTCATTTTTAATTGTGTTATTGATCGTACCACTTGAATTGGAGATTATTTTTGGGTTAATTCTCATCAATAAATTGAGGTAGGTAGTCTGTTATTCAAATCCCAGAGTAATTATTTTAATAATATGTTTTTAATTATATAATTTATATAGATTATTTTACATTTTAATTTCATTAGTTTAATTAATAATTTTCTAGAAGTAATTAATTATCTGATTATTAAATAGATTTGATTTATTAATTAATGAATTATTTAATGAGATATTGAGATTGTGAAACTTATTTGTTTAATTAATTGTTGAATTAATTAATGAGATTTTGGGATTGTAATGGTTTTTTTATCAATTGATTCTTGAATTTGTTATGATATTTTGAGATTTTGAAATTGATTTGATTAGTTGATTGTTCAATTAATTAATGAGATATTGAGATTGTGAAAATTATTAAAATAATTAATGTTGAGTTAATTATTTGGGATATAGAGATTGTTAATTTCATTGATTAATTGTTGAATTAATTAATGGGAATTGTTGTGATAATGAAATTGATTAAATTTGGATTAATTAATTTTGAAATTAATTTATTTATTCTTTGATTATGAAATATGATAATAAGGTTATTGTTGATTAACCTTGATTTATGTGATATATGTTATATTTTTGTTTGATTGGGAAATGGGGAGTGGGGAAAATACTGATTCTACAGATACCACTGAGGCCCTAGACATGCCATTCAAGGGCCAAATGCATGAATCTGAATATATTTATGGGGTGGGGATAAACAATCCAAATACCCACGACATTTCACTATTGTGCTACATTGATAAAGAGGTTATAGTCTCCCCATGATCAATATGAGATCGTTGCTTCTATTTGGTAGCCTCTTTTAAATGGGGATGTGTGCTTAAGGTCACATACCAAATTGGATTGGGGCACCGGTGTGTGGCACATTGTTTTGAATGTTACAATATAAATCATATGGCTTACATAAACCTCTATAAGAGGAGTCTAATTCATCATATGATGCATATATATACCAATATATTGAAATCCTATAGATATTTGACTAGATAGAGAGAGGGGAAAATGTGTTCGATATTAGAAAGGGTGTCTGGGTAGATAAAATTTGAGGGAGGGGTTTTGTTATTAGTGTAGGTAGATTAATTATTAAAAGAATAAAAAATTAAAAAATATCAAATAAATCGCCCAGGTACTCAATGGCCACCTAGGGGTTACCCAAATTATATGTTCCAAAATACGATCCTAGTAAAGTATGCTTATTAGTATTAGGAAAAACCACCCCTATAATTCATTAGATGCACCCAAATATATCCAAAATACCTGAAAACTCATAAAAACACCTCTTAAAGATGTCGCAACTCTCAAAATTCGAATAAAAATGCGAATTCTGAAATTTTTCATGATCTAAATATAAAATTTAAAATTTATCTAAATTTGAAAAATCATAAAAATTGGGATCATTAAAAACTTTTACTTATATGTATTTTTATCCATCATATCAACTACTATAATTATATAATTTTTTGAACATTAAATAAATAAGTAAACTTCCTTCTGATCACAATTCCAATCTAGACATATGTATATTATGTATATTAACATTACAACCAAGCTCAAATCCCATAAAAATTATGAATGGATACTCTATAAGCTTGATTCATAATATTATCAATATAATCAACACCAAAACAACATTATTGTATGTAACTAACCATAAAGGCACCTAAGCACAAAAAACTGAGTATGATTTGAGATTACAACATATCATTTCACCTAAAAGCCATAAATATCATTAAGTGAGTCATATATCTAGGTCATATAATGTCAACATATCTTAAAAATTATTATCTTGATAAGGATAATCCTAGATCTTTATCGCCTATATTCTAACTTCATTATCCCTTAAGGTTACATCCCATTGAAATAATCCAAAATTATACCAACTACACTTTGTTGTTATATCGTACATCCCAATGCACGCCTGATGTTTTACCAAATAAATTCCATGGATATCATGGTTTCTATGGGAATGTACTAAATAAATATTGAAAATAAATTCATATTATCTATTATAGACTTCCAGTATTTCACTAATGAGTGAATCATTACAATTTTTTCCATCAACCCCAAGATCATTACATCACTTCCATGTTAATGATTTCGATATTGGATTTATATACCAATCAAACATTGAGGTATAACAATCTCCCATAATCCTATAAATATGTCATTTTAATTCGAAATAATTTAATTCCATTGATATATTTTCTATTCCCACTTTTTTGGTCTCTAAATGATCACAATATAGTCATTTTCATGGTTTTTTTCCATGGAAATGACTATTGGAGGTGTTACCTTAGAACACATTATATTCGCATAGTGACTTATTATGGTTAATAGATCATAAAAACCATGTTATTCACCATATTTTCTTTTTCAATAAAAAATCTATTTTATATTAGAAAATAATCCACTCAAATTCCATGTCACTATTGATCCTGATATAAAAAACCCTTTGGTTTTCAAAATAAATCTTTTCAAATCAATTATTATTTTCTCTATCTTAATCCCCACTTTTCTAACATGTATTCTTAAATTCTAATACATTATCTTAAACTAAAACCTCAATACCTAAATTAAAACATATGAGACAAACCCATTGGAAAAAAATCAATGCTTTACAACTATATAGATATCCACATATCTCTCTTAAAGTGCCAATTTTACAATTTTTTCTCTCACAACCATAAAAATGATTCAATATAAAAAAAACCTATCCAAAACCACTAAAGAATAATTATAAAATATTATTCATATATAAATAATCCTCTCACCATAATTAAAACCATCATATATTGATTAAACCATAGATGATAGCCACTCTCTTTCGAACATAGAAATAAGAAAAATATTATCAAATTTCAACTATGTCTTATGAGGCTAAATGATCAAATTTATAATGAATTATCATATATTTAATCACAATATATGATGCTGAATCAAACACATTAATCTTCTACACTCAATTACCATGATTTATATCTCACCAATATAAATAAACACCATTAATATCTAAGACACAAATCAGGTTGCATAACCATAAAATAGTTATCTCATTGTAATAGACCCATGTCAAGGTTTTCATATCCAGATACCCACAAAATTCATCTCCTACAGAAGAATACTCACTATAAAATCTACATCTATGATGAACTTGAATAAATTTGTATATAAATATACAGAAATAAAAAACATCATGTATGTTTTAATTAATTAAGTCACCACTAATGGGGGTATCATCTAACGAATTAGAAATATAAGTAAGAGAACATGTATAAATTTAGTAGTGTTAAGAAGGGTTGACCCAAATATACGTATGGTTTTTTAAAATAAAAACATGTTCAACAATATAGAAAGATAGAAACACAATTTAGTTTCATGACGATGATGGTTTGAAGTAAAAACAATGGAAGAACAATGAAAATTTTAATAAAAAGTATGAAAATGGAGGAAATGGGACAAGGGATGATCAATGAATGGAAATAAATGAGAATTTTCAATTTTAATTGATAAAGGATTCATTGATCATACATAATGATTGATAATATTAGTGATGAATGAAGTGAAGGGAATGAGTTGGGACACCTCTTTGTCTCTTTGTGATAAAAAAATGGTTAGTAAAAACTCATAAGAATTGTTTTTCAATACAACATAGGAAATGAATTGTTTATTATTAGGGAAGAAAAACATAATAATTATATAATTTAAGTAATTTAGTTTATGTTTTTAAGAAAATGGGTCAACAATTCTTCACTCATTACTATATGTAATAGTAATCATAAATGAAGATCATAAATAATAAAAATTATAACACAAAATAAGAATTCCAATCTACAGAATTTTATATGTGTCTCAAAAAAAGAACTCAATTTAGGTTAATTATAATTTAATTGTTATAAAAATATCAATGTCAAATTTCATTTTTCAATTCATCGTTATAGAGTATAGAACGTAAATTAGTGAAATTATTTTAAAAATTATAGTAAACCACAATGAGAAGTTACACATGAACATGATATTAAATTGAATTTACCTAAAAAAACCCGATAAAAACAATTATTTCATTATTATAATAGAAAAATAATATTATACAAAAAAAAATCTCATATTAAGTAATGAAAAATGAAAATATGTGAAGGGAAAGTTGGTTCTCCTCTATATTATTCAATCATCCACCATGTTTTTATTCCCAATGAAAATCTATTTTGAAATACACCAAACCCCTACGATCACCGAAACAGCCTCTAATATCCTTCAGATAAATAATTCCATTAAATATTTTTATATCAAATATTATTAACTATTAGATAATTTATCTCATTTATTATCTTCCAGCTATTCATTTTTATACTCTTATTTATCTTTATGCGACACTCTTCACAGTTTTTCATATTCTTCATTTTACTTTAGAACAAACCCTTAAAATATAATTTTTGTTTATAAATGGGTACTTGATAAATATATATTCTTCTTAGGTACACATAATTGACATCCCTTTGAGATAGAAATTTAAAATTTGTGTTCTTTAGGAACAAAAAATTTGTTTTGTTTGGGCTCCACAAATTTAAATCCATTGTTGAACCCTAAAATGGATTTTTCAATTTTTTTGATACCCCATTACATGTTTTTTTGAGTTTAAATAATTTATATATCATTGGTTCATACCGTTATGATAATTCATAACTATAGGTATTAAATTAAATATATCATTAAATAAGTAATATGAGCCTGATGTAGATTTATGTCTATGAAGATACTCTGATGTAGTACTCCAAGTCTTTTAATGTATAAATTTACCTTAGCATAGCTTAAATTATCTTCTTCAAATCCCTGTAAAAATTTTTATAAATTAAGCATTAAAAATTATGTAGTAACCTTAATAGTATTATTACCTATACACATGACCAAAATAAAAACCATAACAGAACAAAGATATTATATTATTCAAATTAAAAAAATTCATTATAAGAATTGATATTAAATTTCAAATAGAAAATTAATATATTAATTCAATGAACCAAATAACTTTTAGAATTATGTTAAAATAATAATTAATTTAATGTTTCATCACAATCATTAAAATTAGTTATTAATTTTTTTTATTAAATTAGAAACCACTGTCATTGAGGATAATAATCACCAAATAACAAAATTTAATTCTTGTTTTAAATGAATAATAATATAACTCCAAATTAATTATAACTCACCATTAATAAAATTAAATCCTATTAAACATTATAAAATTAATTGTTAAAAAATGATGCCATAAAAAAATAGTTCCCTCGTCAAATTTCAATGTAGTAAAACATAGATATAGAAGAAAAATCAAGTTTCATGTTCTGATGGAGAGTGATAGAAAACATGATTATGAGAATGTTATAAATCATTAAACTACAAAAATTTTATGGGTTAAATGGTCTTTGTTATCAATATATTAAAAGTAAATGGGAAAATCTTTTGTTTTGTGTTAATTTTCATAAATTTGGTGAATTATTTTACAAATTAAAATAATAACAAAAAGAAATATACTTACTCGACAAGAAGAGTTTAATCCTTTAATAATTTTATCCCAAAAAACATCTTTTCTCTGAATGATTAGTATTCAAGATTACCTGCTAACAACTGAATCACTATAATCAACTTCTATAGAATAACATAATATATAAAATTTGAACTATATATTTTACCTATCTTTAAAAATTAACCAAAAGAAAAATGGTTAGTAGAGGATCATATATTTACCCCAGAAAGAATAATCCTTTATAAGCATAAAGACTACTTTTAATCTCTAAAATTCAAAAGTAATAACAAAGTTCTATATAGACCATTAAGCAAACAAATGTATTTATTATTACTAAAAATAATCCAACTATGGTTAAAAACCAAAAGGTAGAATAATTTTATTACATATTCATCCAATATAAATTTTAACAAGTATCTCCCAAAAAAAGTACTCACTCTTAAAGTCTCCTATAAAAAATTAATTAAACTAATCACTTTTTCTCCAAGATAGGTTAATCACTTCCATAAATATATTAATCATTATAAATCCTCTATAAAAACATATATTATTCCCAAATAATATTCAACCATTACCCCAAAAATAAAATACCATGGTATTCTATTTTACATAGGCATATAGGGTTCCCAAAATACTGAATGTCTTCCAAAATAACATTTTTCACGTTTTTCATAAATTATTTTCCAATACCTATAATATCCATTTTATAAAATCTATGTCTTCAAAATCCAATTTTTATTAATTTGTAAGTTTTTTAACTAATAAGTATAATTCATACTATCCATTGTATTCATGTAGGCCAGTGGTCTGTGTTGCACCATTGTCACACTTTGGTTGTGTTTTCGATTACCACAGTCTTAACGAAATGAGATAATGTCTTTAAAATTAACGATAACCTGTTTTAACCATAATATGTATTTTATAACTCTCATTTTTATCCCAAAATCTAATAACCCATAATTTCATTAAAGTTGAATGTCTCCAAAAATACCATTATTCACATTAATAGTTCACACAAAAACGTTAAAAGGGCTTTCTAAGACATTAAAATGATGATTAATCATAAAAATAAAAACCCATAATGATATCCATGAATCTTAAGATAAAATCCTAATCTCAAAAGTTGTATAATAAATCCTCTGATACCAACTGTAAGGACACAACCATAAACATTACTTAATCTAGAAATAAGTCAATAATTCACATTGAGGATCATTTCATGTTTATAGTTATATAGAATTAGGAAATAAATAATACTTAAAAATACCATACAAATACAAATTGGACACAACCAATAGTGTCTATTTCTCCCATAAAAAAAACTTTTAAAAATAAACATGGTTTCTTTTTTTGTTAAATCATATCTTTTTCATGATCTAATTATTGAATCTATTATTCTTTAAAACTAGTGAAAAACATTTTGAAACTTTGGATTAGAATAAAAATATTATGAAGGTATACATTAAGAGGGTGTACCATTATTATTGTGTAAGCATGTGAACCATGAATACTTTATCATAATGTAATACTTTTCATCTTTAAGAAGTAGTAAAATAAATGTCACTTTTTATAAGTTCATTACTTACCCTTTTTGTAACCAAAGGATTACCATAAACCCATAAAAAGATACATATAACATATAAAGGTAACTTGGGATATAATCATACTTAAATGGAATAACTATATGATCGACATATACTCATACCACTAAATGTAATTTCCAAACGTCTTACATCAAAACATATCACTAAATGAAATATCCATACGAAACACTACCATACCCAATTCATTTGAGGTTATAATGTAACCACCCATCCTAATTTTATCACAGAAACAAACAAATGTTTTTTTATCATGTAACAATATTTATTTGGTTTATCGCTTATCCACCTTGTCAAATTTCTAATTAGCATTTTATAATCATAACACATAAAATATTTTAAAATTCAACAATCCACTCAAGAAATTTCATTTAGAGTCACAAGAAATATATTCAATGAGTATCCAAAAACATTTAAAACATTTAATAACGAGACATTTGAATCAAAGTGTCACATACCACATTAAATCCTTTGAAATAAATTAACATTTTAAAACATTAATAAAAATAGATTTGAAATATTGTGTCCCATACCACTTTAAAACATTTGATATAAATTAACATTTTAAAACATTTAATAACTAGACATTTTAATTATAGTGTCCCAACCCACATTGAATATTTTAAAATAAATTAAAATTATAAAAAATAAATATAAATAAATTAATAAAAACCATTCTGATAATATGGACATGAAATAGATGTTTTTAGAAGAATAAATCATAAAAAATTTAAAATTATGTTATTTTAAAGAGTAAAATACCACTAGAGAAACACAGGAATAAAAATATTTAAATAATGACATCAAAAAAACTGTCAAATATCATGAGAATATAGTAATTCATGATATAACATGTCAAAAAGGTTCATATATACACTATAATGTATAATAAAGGTTCACAATATCAGGATATTCCTCAATGAAAGGAAATTTAGATTAAGACTCTTATAAATATCATATCATTAGATTAAGGATAAATCAATGAAATAATTTTGTCTAGAAGACATAAATCTACCCAATAAAAGTGGATATCCAGTTTAAAAAAATCATTGGTCATTCAGGCATATTTGGTGGCTTTAGTCTTCAGCCATGGTTTTCTTTTTCACAGGGCAATATTGTGTTTCTCAACTCGGCCTGAGCCTTCTGGTGAGGACGTCACGACGGTGGTAAGGGAACTTCTCAGCTAAGCATCTGGCTTTCAGCGGTGGTAGTGAGGGTTTCTCGACATCTGGATTTCAGTGGGGGCGTGGATGGAATTTTTAGTCTGACTTTCAACTGTTAGTGGTGGAGGGTTCTTTTTGTTACAAAATTATTATCTTCTTCAATGAGGTTGATTCAGATCTGGTTTTATGTAGATCTAGTCAAGGGTAAGATTTCTTCTGTGAGGGTTACAACATTGGCTTCATACTCATCCTTTGATCCAGTGATGGTTTTCATATCTGGGGTGATCATAAGTGATGGTCTTCAATTATGATAGGGTTTTAGTTCTCTTTGATTTGGATATGGTTTGATATTCTGTGTTTCTTTCTAATTTATTGATTTATGGTATCCATGAACTTTATTTCCTTGTTCACAAATCTGGTCTGAATCTTGTTTTTTAGGTATTTTTCTTTCATGTTTTTTTCTGTAATGTTTTTTGATCCTCCTGAATCATCTATTGTAATGTTCGTCTATTTTGAGATGCGTGTAGTTTGGTTCTTGAAGATTTTTGTAATTTGGATCATCTCATTGACAACATTTCATGCTGCCCATTCTTGGTTCTTTACTAGGTTTCTATGATTAGTTCATTCTCTTTGAGGTAGAGTAGTGAAATGGTCTTCTTGGTTCATTGGGATGTGTGTTCGAGCAGCTAGATCAGAGAAATTGACATTGATGATCGCTTCGATGGCTTTTTTTATGGTCTTTTGGATTTTTTATTTTGTTTTTTTCTCAGTGGTAGTTTTTTAATCTATAATTGGAGGGATATGAGGCAGTTTTTAGTATTTGGTTTTTTTCTGAATTTTTTTGGTGGAAGAAAGCAGCACTCTACAAGGATCAATGTCAGATGAGGTTATAGAGGAGGAAAATTTTATCTGTGCTTGACCATTCAGATTTGGATGAATGAGTGGTTATTGCTTTGCTATCGGTACCAGGCCCATGCAACTCTGCACGCGATAGCTTGATGAGCGGTCTTGTGAGGTGGAGGCATAACATAATTATGTAGTTTCCTGGGAGAGACAGTTCCTTGTAGTATTGATCTCTTTAATTTCTTGTATCTGGTTTCCCACTTTTTCCTCAAAAGTGATTTTCAAATATAAATTTAAATTTCGGTCAGGCACATGAGTCGAAAATGGAAATAGTATGATATAATTTTCCAATGTGTTAGTAACTCTATCATCTAAAAAGTAGTATTCATGACATAGTAATCAACTTTATACATTAATTAAACATTTTAAATCAAACCATTAATTATAGTTATGAAAAATGAAAAAAGTTTTAATCATAGAGATAGTAGGTCGTATGTACGCATGAGTAACATTTCCATTTTCATTAATCCTTATAGAAATAAGGTAATTGTAATTTGAACTTTACATAATTATAATGATATTATTACCATCATAATAATCATTTAAATATTCTTATATATATTATAAATGTTATATAATGAATCAAAATGAGTCAAATCACTTCATGGAGATGATTGTTCACACGTATTCATGAACAACATTATCATTTTCATACACATGGATACAACAATATAATTGACATATTATTATTTTACAATGATTAATATGTAAATAATATCACACATGAATGTTAATGACATTATTATAACCATTAATGAGAGATTTTTATGGGAAAAAATTAGATCAGATTGTGGATGTGATAGTTCACATGCACACAAAAATGATTAATGCATTTCCCATTTAATGTAAGTGAATATGGATTTAGTTAATGATATTAGCATAATAAAATTTCAGTATATAATTATACTGGGTTTAATATCTAGTCATGGTAGGAATATTTTTGATGTAAGTGGAAGAAGAAATAAAATACAAACACTTAAATAAAATGATATATCTTCTTTAGTTGATAACATTTGAAGAACATCTTAACACCTCTAAAAAGGGTTTTCTTCCATAAATAATAATTTACTAACGGTAGGAGGGATTCTATGAAGTGTTTAGGACAAATATTGGAAAACCTAAAGGATTTCAATTTGTGAATACAAGAGAAGGAGAAGTTCCCTTTTATATGATATATGAGGGGCACTATAGAAAAGTGTTTAAATATTAAATTATTATAAATTTATTTTCTATTTATAATGGTCCCAAATTAATTTATTTCAAATATAATATTCTTTTGGGTGGAATTATAATTATCCAATTAAAATTTGGCCATTTTTGAATATTTTTTAATCGTTATATTTTCTGTTTAACCCCTATTTATCCTTTTTTTTAATCTTACAATGTTGTCTTATTATTTAAACCTTTTGTGTTAATGTAATTACTATAAAGTTTCAAAAGGGAAAAAGAGTCATTTATGTAATATTAAGAGTTATCTTAACAATTTGGTCATATATTATTTCTTTTTTAATTTTATAACATTTCATAAGATAATTAATATTTTAAGTTATGAATTATGTCAATTGTGACACTATTAATACTTGATATTTTCAAGAAATCATAAAAACATGATTCTTTTAAAACAAAATACATTAAATAAATCTTAAAATTTTGCGGTTAAAAAAAATCATGTATGGAATCAAATATTTCATATAATATTTATTTTAACATTTATAATATCATTTATTTGAATATTTTACTATTGAAGTAATCATTGCATCATCATTGTGTCATAAATAAATTTATTTATCAAATACGTAAAAATTATAACTAAAATATCATAATGTAGGAAATGTTTCATGATTTATAATTAATATCTTTATTCATATATATAATTTATATAAACCATTGTTTATATTTTTATAGTAAGAATATTCTTGTTTATAACATATTTGTCTTTACTTTAATTTAAATGTTATAAGTTCCATAATTACACCCAAATAAATTCCAACTAAAATATTCTCATCCCAAGGGTGATCTAAATCATCCATAAGTTATCTGATAGGATTATGAAAGGTTTTATTGTAGTTTTGTTCTATTGATATATTATTTTACCCTTATTTTTCTAATTTACCCTTTAACCATGGAAAATAAAAATATTTACTAAAGTTACTATTCATAATGTCAAAAAATAAAAGGGATATATTTACAAAAATTTTACCCTATGATTCCAAATTTCAAATCCATTTTTCTAAACTGAAGTTGAAATAATTAATTTAAAATTAATTCTTTTTATTAAAATGAAAAAATTCGTTTTTTAAAAGTAAAAACCCTCAAAATATTGACATGTGTTTATATCAAATTGCAATGTTAAATTACTTATAATTAACAAAATTTGATTAAATTATTAAAACATAATAAAATTAAAATTTGAAATAAATGAAAAATACAATCTAACTGTATAAAAAATTATATGAAAAAGAAATTTTTGAATTAAAATACAGTATTTTTCACCATTCATTAAAATATAGATTTAATTATAAAAATAGAAAAATTTAGAAACAAGTAAATTTTTATCTCCCTTTCCCGAATAATAAGATTATGTTGTCAAATATAACATATAAAAGTGTGAAAACGTAGATTTCAAATGGGGTTTCCATCAAAATGTGGAAAAATACCTTTTCTAAAGAGTACTTCTTTTAGGCTTATAAATTTCTCTATTCTTATATCTTGTATAGAAAAAAATAGTATGAATTTTAAACATCAAATTATGTTTATATTTAAATAATATAATCTAAAAGTAGGGATATTATTTTATAAACACAATTATTCTTATTTAAGTATGATTTTATAAAAACACGTCCTTTATATTCAATTGGAATTTATTTTCATTTATAATTAATTTTGTTACCAATGAATCATTATATAAACATGTTTAAACCATATTTTCATAATCCAGATAATACAATTTATTTCTCGTCATTACAATGTCTGGGTTATAATGAAAACATTTACATAATAATATTCACTTATTTCTTTAGACTCTATGAAGTGTACCATGTATTCTATTGAACATAGTGTTTCTTTTATAAAACTAAGGATGTTATATATTCACTACACTATGATAACTAAATTTAATTCAATAAGAACTATCATTAATAAAGAAAACTTTAACACATTTATAATATTATATATCATCCAAAATTGATTGGACTAGTTTAATCACTAATTAAATTAAATTTTAACTTATCTAAGTCCAAGAATACTCATAGAAGCCTCTTAAGAACAATATTCTCTCTAAAATATCCAACTAAAATACAGAGCTTCTATGTTATAATAAATAACTCCAATATTATTTATTTAAAATATTTTATAAATAAAATAAAATAAAAAATATTTAAAATGGTATTCTATATCTTTGATAAATTTAATGAAAAAAATATATATTATTTTAAATAAAACTCAAATAATAGGTGGTAAGTAATTCCTTTATAAATCAAAAAATTTATTGGATAAAATTATTTTTCAAAGATCAATCCCTTTTTATTATTATATTTTTCAAAAATGTAATACAATCTGATTGATTAAAGGCTATTTGTATTAAAAATATCACCAAATATTGTTTATATAAATATTTTATTTAAAAAAAGACCCTTATCACATAATATAACTATTATTGAAATGTGTATCTTTAATAAGGATTTATCCGTACATAAATTATTCTTTTTTACAAAACATTATGATCATGTATTAATTTTTTTCCTCATTTCAATACAAACCATATGATCAATCAATTCTTATCATCATTTTCAACCACATGTATTTTTAAAATAATTATAATGTGTACATTTTTGTATAAATTACCCATAACAAAATATATAAGTAATTCTATAACATTAATACATTAAATATAATTTCTACATGGTTTTATATATCCCATTTTAAATTTTTATCAATTTAATCTTATAAAAATATTTTCCTTCATTAATGAATTTTAAATTATTTTCAAATGACATGGAATGACTACCCAACAAATCATTCTTGGACATTCCAACTAATTTTTTTTCTTTTGGTTTGAAATTTTACCAAATTTTATTATAAATAAATCAATATAAATAGTCATCATGTAACATGTACATTTACATTTAACAATGTTATAGATTTGGGGTAATGTTTATAGAAATTATTACATTTATCAAAAAAACATAAAAAGATTTACATAGAAAAAATTTACATGGTAGAATACAAATTAAATGAAATTTTTCTTCTCACACAATCAAAAACATACTAAATCATATTAATTGAATGAGAACTTAAAAAATACATAGGTAATTATTGATTTAACACATTTGAAACATCATGGTAATCCATTTATTATTCTTATATTAATCATGATACACTTGTTGGAAAAAATCAACATTTGGTTACACAATTACAGGTTAATATGTCATATAGAATTTTCTACTTGATTAAGAAATACCCTTATGTTCTAATACCATAAATAGTGGTTTCATACAATAATAATATTCAATAAAAGTATGATATAAAAATCATTATTGATTTGATGATGTTATTTATCTATAATATAGGATTTTATAAGATTTATATAATTTTTTCTAGTCATTAACAAGTAATTTCAATAAATGCGACCCCTAATGAAAAAAGCGACCATTTATAAATACCATACTCATTATTTGGATATGATTAATATTTCGTTTTTTATGAGTCCAATTTAGTCCTATTGTCAACACCTATATATTTATGTATTGGATCATTTCAATCATACCATATCTAACTCTTGGCTGTTAGAGTGGAAAAATATTTTCCAAAAACATTATAAGGATAAAATCAACATCATTACATTGTAATCTATACATGTCTTTCAAACCTATTTTTAAACCGAAGAAAATTTAAAATCCAAAGAACGTAACTCTTTGAGTCTCCCCATTTATTTATTATCTTAAAAAATCATGGTTAATCTAAATTTAGAATGAAACTACTGAATTGGATCATCGATGTCTTCAAAAGTGAATTAATTGGAAGAAATTTGGCACAATGTTTTGCTAAAGGGATTATATTTCACCATTATATCTCATTTATTCAATTTATGTATTCATTTGTATAATGTATTAGTTTTTAATCTCAACTCCTTCAGTAAAATTAATATGTTCAACCCATATTTATTTGAATCTCATTACACCACTAATAACATTTGATACTGAACCTAATTAAAATAAAAATATATTTATAAAAATACAAATGAATCACATGAAAAAGATATTCCCCAAATCCAATATTTAAATGATAAATTTCTCTATGTCATACTTCAAGATAAGAAGATATCACAAATCATGGTTTTTGTGCTACATCCCATGAAATTAATATTTTAGAGCAGGCTATGTTGTAAGGAATGGCTTAAAATACATTCCACTAGCTATGATTTATATAGTGGGGATCATTATTTATTGACTATTTATTAATATAAAACTATAACTACAATTAAATTTGAGTCATTTTATAAGATAAAACACATTGAGTTGGAATTTTTGATGGTCACATCTATGGTACCCACATGCATTAAACTCAAAAAATATTAGGTAACCCTGATCACTTTAGAATAATCCTAAATGTTTTTATATAAAGTGTTAAAAACGATTTTATGGGTATGTGAGATACTCTTTTATATACCTATTTGAAAATTCATCTGCACTATATCTATATTATTTTTCACCCTTTTCATTCATTAAAAACTAGTATACTATGCGTTGGTATTCTAGAGATTTGACACTTTTATCAAAACCCTTTGATGCATCAAGAGGATTGATATATGTTGGATCCCGATATTTTTCCTTTCATCAATTACATGAAGATTATGATCACAACTTTTTTTATAATGTAGTATACACATACAAGAGTCTATTTATATTACACTAAAAAAGATTTCAAATATCATGCATTATATTCCAATATATGGGTTTCTTATTTTTCATCTAATTTCATTATTATGTGTTATGTTTTTCATTAATCCCTATAAAATAGTCCTTTAAATTTTTAATCAATAAGATATACCCTCATTTTACCTAGGTTGAGAGGGAACATCGTACATAGATCACATTCCTAGAAGACCAATGTTTTGGAGAATACATGAACTGATGTCCCAAAGGAACATGATCCTTGAAAGGTATCCCATAGAAACTACACTTAAATTTCCCCTTTGACATCTTTACCTATTACACTAGAACGTATTCCTGAATACATATATGTTTTCTACCATTGAAAAACCACGCATGATTAATAAAAAATTTGTGGTCCAAATTCTCAAAGATATCACATTTGTTTCTTATAATATCCACATTGACCACTTTTCACAATCTTTCACTCTACAAAGAATTTTTGATGCTCTTTTAGAAATGCTAGAAGTAAAAATGGATGACCTAAAAAACTAGACACATGTTTTAGTACCCCCATTATGATGAATTATCAATATTCTATAATTCCAAATATAATTCCTAGAATATTAAAATTCTATATTACTATTATAGTACTAGTGAAATCCTTTTGATTCCTAGTTTTTTAATCATGATTTTGATAGAGCATAACGTGGATGATTGTGAGTCATTGGATCATTCCATATTCTATTATGATATAGGATATTTTAATGAACAATTATAATTTTTTTAGATCTTGGGTATAATTGAAATATATCATAAGGTCTTATATTTTTAAAATAGATATATTTTATTAGTACTATAAACTAAATACATTTGATATTGTTTGAAATGATAAAAAATATGGTTCTGTGAAAATAGAGAATAAATTCGTAATGTCGACACACCATATATCATCAAATATTACTAAATACATAAATATTTTCCATACATAAAACATTTCTCAATATAGAATATTCAGAGTTGTAATATATAATACATATTAAAAATATATCTTGAATATGTAAAAAATATATTAGGTTACAAAAAGACAAATTGTTTAGAAAAGATACGTCATATTTATTTTTCATTCTATTACTATAGAAGTGATAAACCTTATAATATAAATTTATTATATATTAAAACAAGGTTTATATAGAATAGAATAACACTAATTGTGGTTAAATAGATTAATCACATTGAAATATCATATTTAATTTAAAATTCAATGTTTTATTTCAATCCAATTTAAAAAAAATTATGTTTTCATAACATCAGTATGAATTGTATTTTACAGTATATATTTTTTTATATATTTTAGATAACAATATTTTGTGACATTTATAAATTCACAATGGGTTTTAAAAGTTAACTATTTATAAAATGCAGATAAATAATTAATAAAATGATTTTGGATGAATTATTTTTTTAGAATCTATAAAATATTAAATTATAATATTAAAATATATTTTTCCAATTTTATCGTACACCATATATCTTATAAATAATGTGTTTTTTTAGAAATTAAATGTTTCATTATTTATGTTTTCCCTCATTTAAAAATTATGCTAAATATTATTTTGTTTATACCTAAATTAATTGATTACTTTTTTTAATTCATTAAAATGATTAAAATAAATAATTATTTTGATAAATTATTTAAACCACATTATAAGGTGTTTTGATAAATGATTTGAATAAGGTATAAATAAAATAAAATGTTATTATTATTTTATCTAATTTTCCTACATAAATTAATTGAAAAAATTGTTAATAATTAATTTAATACCATATATAAAATGTTAAATGATATATAATAAATAATATGAATGAGTTCTTGTTATTTAATGAATATAGATAGTTCATATTCAATGTTATGGAATTTCTGTATGAATAACTAAAAATATAAATAATATATTAGGAAATTTATTTATGAGTTATTCAAAAATAGTGTATGTCATTTCTATATACATTGGCACTTATTGATTTATTCATTGACCTATTAGTAAATATAATGTTTATATTATTAATTGTTTTATGCTTCTGGTTTAATTTTTTAAACTAATTCTACATTACAGTACCTGTATCTTCGGAGACACATGCATGGATTGGTAAAAGATTTAGTTTTATTCTACATTGACATTGGCTTGTATTTAATTATGAACTTTAATTTAATAATCAATTATGAAATATAGAGATTATGTTTCAGAATTATAATGTAATTGAGATATATATTTAGTAATTTATACTTAGGTAGAGGTATATTGGGTTTGAATACTCACTGTTCTAGACACGTATGCCTTATCAATAAAAGTGAGGGTAGAATTCCTAAGGCTTGAAGAAACCTCATACATGGAATATTGAAATCATATAATTATAAATAATTAGAATAAATCTATTCATTTTCCTTATAACATATTTTCATTTAGGTAAATATAATTATAATGGAATTTGAATTTGTTTTAGCATCACAAGTTGTGAGTTTTGAAAAGTGTTTCAAATAAAAATGGATTGATTAAAATTTTTTTGGGGAGGTAATAAGAACCAAAAAATTAAGTCATTAATGTTTTATATAAATCTAAAGTGGGAAAATATATAAATATGTGTAATTAAATCTTATTCAAAATATTATGTTTGATATTCCATAGAAAGAATCACTTCTCAAGACCTATATCATCAATATGGATGTTTCGTGGCATAACTATAACAACCGAAACCCCATTATCCCAAATCTAGTGATTTTCTTTATTACATTGGCATATACACAAGATTTAAATCCCAAAGAAACAAATAGTTTACAAGTTTTGGGAATAATATATTACATACATAATACCGATTTTATATTTTAAAAAAATCATAATACATAACAAAATATAATAATGTGAATCCTTGAAAACTCATTCAAATATATATTATTTATAAACTAGGGAAATGAAAACAAAGATTTTGATCTCAAGTTCTTAGTATGTGTTGAATATAGTAGAAGAAATAATAAACCAATTAGCATAATTAGTATGGAAAGGTAAAAAACTGAATGAAAATTCTATTTAATAAATAATATTATAATGAAATGCATCAATAGATGTCTTCCATTGAGAATATCTCTAAAGACCCATATTTTCCCAAGTATTTTTTTTAATTATATGGAAAATTTACGAGTCTAAAAAAATTGACGGTGCGTGATTCAGAGACCCGGTGTGTTCGGAATAAATTTCTGAACATTTTTTATGTATGTTTAGTAAATGGGTGAGAGGGAATTTCTAACATCTGAATAGGTGCTCAGAATTGAAATCGTAGGACCCCATTGAATTCACAGAGCTGATATTCTCTTATGGATACCTTCACCTCGATTGTAGTCGGTTGAGGGTGAAAGTTATCTTTTCAGATTTTTGTGGGAGTGTTAAAAGAAAAATAATAAAAACAAAACAATAACTTTTATTTTTATTTGAAACCTCCCATTTGAATACTTGGTGGTGGGGACCAACCAAACTCACATTTAATGTGACTTTACCCTTGGGATTCCCCCAAATAAATGTGCCAAAATTATTTGAATTAATAACCTTAACATAGATAATATTGGCTCCTCACCTATTTCTTTGGAATCGTTAGTGAAGGGAGAGCTTGGGGAGAGCCTTTGGAAATCATCCTCTAACTGGGAACCACCCCCAATGAAGAATGAGGAAATGAAACACAAGCCCGAATCGGAAATGAATTTTGGGAGCAACGAACATCGTCATCCCCTTCATCATCATCATCATCATCATCCCCATGACGTCCCCAACGAACGATCGAGGTATGAGTGTGTTTATGTTGTTCTTTGTGTTTTTATATTGAAAATTTCTCCCCGAAGCCGCATGCTATCGGTCTAATACAGATGGTGCAGAACAAAGAAACTTGGTATGATCCCACTGCAACTTTAATGTTGACGTGTTCTTTGTTGGTCGCGATGACAGCGGCTGCACAACCGCGCTGCTGAAGGAGACTGTGACCCATTGACTGCGGAGAAGAAAGGTGGCGGTCGACACCTGGCCCACTGTGAGTAACTATGGCGGTGCGTCCGCACCACTGGTAGCGAAGGAGGAAGCGGCATGTCAACCACAATAGGTGGGAGGACAGTGGCCGACATCTAGCCAGATGTGTGGAGGTAGGACGGTGAAAGTCCGTTCCACTACATGAGTAGGAGGTCGTGGGCCATCGGCCGCAATGGAGGAGGGTGGGGGATAGAAATCCGGCCTGCTGCATGGAAATGTTGAGGCACACATCTGCACCGCCAGAGCTATAGATCGCGACCTATTGGATGCGGCAGAGGATGGAGGGCGGACGTCATTCGGACATCCGTAGTGGAGCAGGGGCGCACCTGTGCGCCGCCTGAAGGAGGTTTGGTTGTTCAGGCATGCCACATCACATTTAGCGGGACCCCTCCAGTAGACCCCACATGCCAGAAGAGCGACCTAACAGACCTTGGGACGGTCGGGTGACTTGGGGGCACCTCCCCTCCCGTGTGGTGACTAGGGAGGACCGCACAACAAGGGGCCATCATGGCCGCAGGTTGCACTGCGGGCCGTGCCCTACAGGTCGGGCCAGGATGCCCCCATCACGAGATGGTTCGGGCCAAGGCCTAGCGGACCGGGCCCGCTACGGTCTAGGCCAACTACGGTATACCTGAACTAGGTCGAGTCGGACTGGTTCGGGTCATATAGGGTTGGTCCATCCATGCCGAGGTGGACCGGACCCAGGCCTATCTTGACCCAGATAGGCCTTTTTGGCCATACCTTGACATCCAAGCATTTGTTTGACAAACTGTATGTGGAAATATAATCCTTGGATCGAGATAGACCTTTTGGTAAACTTGAATTGAGTTTTGGATAATGTTGGATTACGGCCGGGATGTATCGAACATGAATCCAACCGAGCCCCCAGAACAGAAACACCATTAACTTACATACCGGGCATCCGATTGACGCACCATCAGATTCATTGGTTCCCTTTAGATGTGACATACCTTTAGGATTCTTGATAGTGGGACTTCATGGTAGTTTATGTATCAGATGATGGATTGAGTTGCAAAACCTCCCAGAATCAAGCATGCGTAGTGTGGGAACCATGTGGTTTGCTGTACTTGAGGAGACTTTAGATCCTGTGTGGGTCATCTTTGGATCCTTTTTGGGTCAGCATCTTCATATCCTATGTGGGTCATCTTCACATCCTTTGTGGGTCATCTCTAGATCCTATGTGGGTCATCTACAGATCCTGTTTGTGTCATCTTTGATCCTGTGTGGGTCAAGAGAAGAGCTTCTCAACGAAGTAGGATGATCTAGCTTACAACGAATCATCTATACTTTCGTACTTAAGTTATACCTAGTGGGAGTTGAGTCCTTACCATTGTGGTATCTTTCTGTGTGGTGATTCCTTTATTCTATTCATATGTGTGGCCTACCTTTTTTGTACGTACCTTCATGGTATTTTACTATTTGGTGGTACCTTTGTGGTACATACCTTTGTGGGGTTACCTTCGTTGTATTCATTTCTTCGTGGAATAGTTAAGATTTTTTATAAAGAGTCGGGCCTTGTGTTTTTTCATGAGTGATATGGGTATACATGATAACTTAGGTATATATATGGGCATATACCTATGTAAGGTTGACTATTTTTTCATTGATTTTGGTATATCCTTTTTTGGATTCTGAGGGACCTTAAGGGTCTCAGGGTCCCTACTGAGTATCGTCATACTCACCCCTGCACAGGTATACCCGCACCTTGCTGTGTCTTGTTCAGAGGACGAACAGTGTTCATCAAGGATGAGGTTACTAGGACTGGAGGCTACTCGGAGGTGGACATTAGAAGAGACAATCCACAGAGACAACTGTTCGAGAGTTGTAACTACCCTTCAGGTAGGATCCTTGGAGGGTGTTCACAGGGGTTGTTTTCCGTTTTACTTGTACTTTCCAGTTGGACTTGTATTATAGATCATTTTCTTATTGTAGACACCATGTTTACTGTATAGTATACTTTGTGCTTGTATATTTCCATGTTCTTGGTTTTTGTGAGTTTATAGGTTTAAAGGCAATGATTTCCTAGTTTTTGGGAAACTCCTTTCCGGTGCTAGTCGCCAACCCCTGGCCTATGGAAGGCGGTCTTGGGGTAGTCACATCATGGGCCCTGGGGGACAGGTCATGACAAATTTTTATAAAAGACAAGTTATAGCTTCTATGATTTCTCTCAGTATCAAGACGTAGGCGGGGGTGCTAGAGCGAGCACTATTAGTGGAGAGTTTTTTTGTTGTGCAGTCACAGACAGTGATACCCACCGTCGAAAGTCGCGTAGCAGAGTCATATGTAGTTGGAAGCAGACATATGATGCAGAGGTTCAAGAGGAACATACATACTGTTGGACAGTCGCATGATATATGGTTGGTTGTGTGAGGCTCTCGAGACAGAGCAGGACATACGAGGAGTAGGAAATGTTACTCGTGCGGCGGGCAGGGTCACATGGCTCGCGACTGCCAGACCTGACATACGAATGACCAGAAGGCGATCGAGGTACCACCTGGGTAAAGATTAATATTCGATCAAGGAGGTCTTTAGGAAGGAGGCATACATGGTAGAGGAGCTGGTTGTGGAATAGGCGGTGGGTGGCTATCAAAGGTTCTACCTCCACCACCAACAGGTGGTCCACCACGACCACTGAGAGTAGGTGAACCGGGACGAGCTCAGCTCTAGGTAGCTGAGGCTTAATACCATGGTGCTCCAAATATGATACATGGTATAATCTATATATACTCCACCATATATGAAATACTTATAGACATATGTGCCAATCAGTCTTTAATTTCCATGACCCTCGTTTGGAGTATGGAGATTTTGGTGGAGCCGTTGGCTCGACCCAAATGGCTAGACACACCTTTGAGAGAGGATTCGATGATTACACACTAGTGATGGTAGTGTGTGCTTAATCTAAGAGGTGAGAGCATTAGATGAGATCTTCTAGTAGCGACATCGAGGCCTTGCGATCTCATCTTGGGTATGGACTGGTTATCTATAGTCCATGCTCTGATCGACTGTATTAGTCACAAAGTGTGGTGTGTCTGTTAGTATGGGACTAGGTTTTACTTTATATACAAGAAGGGAACCTTTTCATCACATGATGGACTTACCTAAAGGAGGGTTCAACTGATCACATATAAGTTTTTATCCTTACCCTCGGAGTGGTTTATGTTGAGAGTCTAAGCTATGCTGTTGTGGTGGACTAGTATGATGATGTTTTCCTTGATGATGTTCTTGGTCTACATCCTCCCAGTGAGATGGACCATTATATCTACTTGTACCATAGAAGTCACTGATATCTACACCAGCATATCGAATTGCTCTTGCGGAGATGCAAGAGCTGCAAGTTAAACTGGAGGACTTGCAGAGCAAGGGGTTTATTAGGCCCAATTTTTCTCCTTGGGCCGACCCGATTTTGTTTTCCAAGAAGGTGGATGGGGGTTTGAGACTATGTGTGGAATATCGGTTCATAAACCATGTAATCGTGAAGAACATGTACCTACTACCAAGGATTGATGAGCTCTTTCATCATCTTAATAGAGAATGGTGGCTTTTGAAGATATACCACTGGTCAGGCTATCACCAGCTCAGGGTACGAGACAAGGATGTACAGATTACAACCTTAAGATGTCGGTATGGACATTATGAGTTTTTGGTTATTACATTTGGTGTAAAAAATGCTCCAATAGTGTTTATGGGAATCATAAATAGAATATTCCTGTTAAACCTCGATAGCTTTGTAGTACCCTTCATCAACGACATCTTAATATACTCAACGACAAAGGATGATCATGACTATCATCTTCAGATAGTTATAGACACATGCTGATAGAACCATATTTATGGTATGCTCTTGATGTGTCTGTTTTGGATCTGAGAAGTTTCACTTCTTGGGACACATCATCTTCGAGGTTAGAGTTTCGGTGGATCTAGTAAGTATTGGGGATGTGCTTTCTTGGGAGCTACCAAGAAGCGTTATGGAAATGCGGAGTTTCTTGGGTTTGGATGGTCACTACAAAAGTTTTATGCCTGACAGAGTTTTGGTACCCTTATCACCATTGAAAAAGAAGGGGAAACCCTTCATGTGGTTAGAGAGATTCCAGGGGAGTTTCCAGGAGCCGAGGTAGAGACTGACGAGTGCCCCCATCACGAGGCTACAAGAGGAGGGCATTGAGCACATAGTAAATTGTGACACATTAGGGAACGATCTTGGATGTGTCCTAATGCAAGAGAGATCAGTGATCACTTATGCTTCTCGACAGCTGAGACAACATGAGTAGAAAAATTCTACCCATGGCATGGAGTTGCCAGTAGTGGTCTTTTCCCTGAAGATGCAGTGACATTACTTGATGGGACAATGTTTTACAGTCTACACTAATTAGAAGACTCCCACGTATATCTTCATTTAGAAGGACCATAACCTTAGACAGCGGTGTTGTCTTGAGTTCCTCCAGGACTATGACTTTGATATAGTCTACACTTGTGGGAAGGGGAACATAGTATCAGATGAACTCAGTAAGATATCTGGTTTACAGTTGCTAAGTGAGTCAATGGGGTAGCTAGCTACATTATAGATATCCTATGTGGATCAAGATGGAGCAGCTTATCGTTAGTCTTTGAAAGTTACTCCCCCACTTCTTTAGAGATTCAAGGAGGCATATCTTCAGGACACTTACTCTAAGGCTCGACGTGCTCTGATATCCACCGGGCATGCACCTAATGGTTTTTCTAATGGTGGGGGAGATGTCATCCTCTTTAGAGGAAGTGTTATGGTACTAGTGGCGCTATTGGGGGATGTGTTAAGGGAGTTCAATACATCTCCACTAGTGGTGCATGCAAGAGTGTCGAAGATGTACTAGGTCCTCCGGAATTAGAACTGTTGGCCAAGAATGATGAATGTTGTAGCAGAGTTTGTCTCTCGGTGCCTCACTTGTCAGAAAGTGAAGGGAGAGCATTAGGTTTTAGCTGGCATAGTTCATCCACTAGAGGTTCCAGAGTATAAGTGAGATGGAATTTACATGGACATCAGTAGAAGACTAGTATGAACAACCAACGAACATGATTCTATCTAGGTGATCGTAGAACAACTTACCACATCAGTCAACATCCTACCTATCTGAGAGTAGGGACCAGTAGATGGATTGGGATGAATCTATGAGTAGGATATTATGCGGCTTCTTGTGGTGCCATCTATTATTGTCTCTGATTGTGATGCATGTTTTACTTCTTGGTTATGTAAGGGTTTGTAGAGAGCGTTTGGGAAACAACTTCGGTTGAGAGCCTTCTTCCATCCTCAGATGGATGGTCAGAAAGAGATAACCATTTAGACTCTAGAGGACATGCTGCATTCTTGCGTCCAAGATGTCGGCCATAGCTGGGAGGATCACATTGCTTTGGTGGAGTTCCCTTACAACAACAGCTTTAACTCCATTATCAGTATGTCACCATTCGAGGCATTGTACTTTCGACCTTGAAAATCAAATCTGTGCTAGACTGACCTAGGGGAGTCAGTACTCGTGCGACTAGAGATGGTAGAGACTACCACGATGAAGGTGTAGTTCATCCAGGTGTGGATGAAGACTACACAGAGCATACATAACTCTTATACTAATAGGAGATGGAAACTTTTAGAGATCATGGATGGTGAAAATGTATTTCTAAAGGTCTCACATCGACGAGGTTTGCGGATATTTGTTCGGGGTGGAAAGTTATCTCCGAGGTTCATCGTACCCTTATAGGTCCTCAGCAAAGTTGGAGAGGTGGCTTACCTCTTAGCTCTTCCACCCCAGTTGCACCGGTTGCATGAAGTTTTCCATGTTTCCCAGCCGAGGAGATATGTACATGATCCTTCGGATGTCATTGACATGGGCGAGTTGTACATCGACAATGGGGATACGTTTTCGAAGGATCCAGTGGAGTTTGAGGATTGACAAGAGCATGTCATTCATGGGCAGTTGAAACCTCTAGTTCACATTCAATGGTAGCATGAAAACCCCCGGGAGAGCTCATGGGTGTGGGAGGCTCAGATTCGTGCCCAGTACCCCCACTTATTTCCCTAGTTTGTGTTGTGGAATTCAGGGACACAAATCCCAGAGTTGGGGAAAATGTAAATACTTGGATTTTCCCATGTAAGTTTCTTTTAATTATATGGATATTTTACGAGTCCGCATAAATTTATGGTGCGTGATTCTGAGGCCCGGTGTGCCCAGAATAAATTTATTAACTTTTTTTTCGGTATTTTTAGAAAACATGTGAGTATGAATTTGTAACTATTGAACCGGTTCTCAGAAATGAAATCCGAAGAAACCGTTGAACTCACAACGCTGATATTCGCTTAGAGATACCTTTACCTCGACCACATTTGGTCGAGGGTGGAAGTTATTTTTTACAATTTTCATGGGAGAGTTAAAAGAAAAATAATAAAAATAAAACAATAACTATTATTTTTATTTGAGACCTCCCATTTGAATAATTGGTGGTGGGGACCACCTGAACTCACCGTTAATGTGACTTAACCCTTGGAATTCCCCCAATTAAATGTTCCAAAATTAGTTGAATTAATAAACATAACAAAATTAATATTAGATCATCACCTACTGCTTAGGAATCATTGGTGAAGGGAGAGCTTTGGGAGAGACTTTAGATGATCATCCTCCAATAAGGTACCACCCAAAAGAAGAATGAGGAACTGACGCCTGATCCCGGATCAGAAAGGTGTTGCGGGAGAGATGAACATTGACATCCCCTTCATCATCGTCGCCTTCTTCCTCAATCCACCTCCAACAAATGATTGAGGTAGGGTTGTGTTTATGTTGTTCTTCGTGGTTTTATGTTGAACATTATCCTCAAATACGCATGCTATCGGTCTAACGCGGAGGGTGAAAACCAAAAAAACATGGAACAATCCCTCTATAACTTTAATTTTCACATGTTATTCACGGAACATGATGATAGTGGTGGAACAACTGCCCCACCAAAGGATAATGGGACCTGTTGGCCGCAGAAGAGAAGGGTGGTGGCTGACACCCGGTCGGCTACGTGGATCCAGGGCGGCACATACGTGCCGCCAGTAGCGAAGGAGGCAATGGCTATTCAGCCATGGTGGTGGTAGGAAATCAGCCTACATCCGACCTACTATTTAGAGGTAGGGAAGTGAACGTCCAAGCCGCCGGTTGAGCTGGAGGCTACGACCCATTGGCCACAGCGGAGCAGGGTGGCGGCTGGCACGTTGACTGGTCGCGTGGCCATGTGGTGGCATGAATCGATGCTGCCAAAGCTACAGACTTTGGCCACATGTCTGCGTTGAAGGTTGGAGGGCAACTTACATCCAGTCAGCCCCAGAGGAGTTGTGGAACACTTCCAAAAAATTGGAAGGGGGCCAACCATTATGGCATGACACGTCATACAGGACGGGACCCCTATGGTAGGTCCCATGTGGTAGTAGAGCAACTGAAAGGATATTGGGCCATTAGGGTGACCTGGGGAACTTCCACTTTTGGGTGGAAGCTGGGGAGGACCCCACAACAAGCCCCTCCCCCCCAGCTGTAGGTTGCAATGCGAGGTGCACCGAGGGACGCCCAGTGGGCCGCGCCCAGTGGGCCGGGCTGGGCAGGCCCCTTCGCTGGTCGGGCTGGTCCATGTACTAGAAGGCTAGGCCCTATATGGAAAAGGCCTACCAGGGCAGACCCAGACTTGGTAGGGTCGGTCTGATCAGGTCAGACAAGACGCAGACCCATCTGGACCCAGATACCCCTCTTTTCCATATTCTTAGAATCGAGCGTATGTTTGATGAACCGCCTACAACACCAGAATCCTTAGATCTAGAGGACCTTTTGGAATACTCTACTTATGTTTTGGATAATTTTGGAGTATGACCAGGTTTGATCGGACCCGAATCCAATAGGCCCTTTGGAATATAAATACTAATAACATACAGACCGGGCATTCGATTGAAGCGTCGTCAGTTGCGTTGTGTCCCATTTGTTTTGACGGAGCTTTGCGATACTTATTGGTGGGACATAATGATAGTTTAATTATCGACCAATTGCTTGAGGAGATGAACCTCCTAGAATCAATCATTCATTATGCAAGAACCATGTGGTTGGCTGTACTTGAGGATACTTCAAGTCCTATGTGGGTTATCTTCGGATCATGTGTAGATCATCATCTTCATATCCTCTTTGTTTCATCTTCAGATTCGATATGGGTCATCCCCAGGTCCTGTTTGGGTTATCAAGATATCTTGTGTGGGCCATCATCGATCATGTGTGTGTCAACAACAAAGCTTCTCGACGAAGTAAGATGATCTAGCTTACGACTAATCATCTATACTTCTACACTTATGTTATAACTCCTTTGAGCTGAGTCATTACCTTTGTGGTCTCTTTCTATGTGGTGATACCTTATTGGTATTATTCAGTGTGAAAAACCTTTATGGTACTTACCTTCATGGTGATACCTTTTTGGTATTTTACTGTGTGGTGTTAACTTTTTGGTACTTACCTTGTGGTGTTACCTACGTAGTATTCTTTCGTTCATGTAACAGTTGATCTTTTGGCTAAAGAGTCGGGCTGTGTGTTTTCTCATGGGTGAGATGGGTATACTTGATAACTTAGGTATATGTATTAGAATATAAATATATAGGGTTGATAGTATTTTTCATGATTTTTTATTTTTTCCTTTATAGATTATGAGAAACCTTTGGGGGTCATGGGGTCCCTACTGAGTATCTTCATACTCACCCATGCTCGGGCTACGCCCGCACCATGTTATGTCTTGTGAAGAAGATAGACCGCATTGATCAATGATGATGGTACCAAGACTGGAGACCACTTGGAGATGGATATTTGATGAGATGTTCAGCAGAGATGACTACTCTAGAACCATACCTACCATTCAGGTAGGATCCTTTGTGGGTGTTCACAAGAGTTGATTTCAGTTTTACTTGTACTTTCCAGTTAGGAATGTATTCTTTCCCCTTTGCTTACTGTACACATCATGTTTACTATATAGTTTAATTTTTCTTTTATCTTGTTGTGTTCTTGGTTTGTGTGAGTTTATAGGTTTAATGTCAAGTCCTTCTTGGTTTTGGTGATATGCATTTCCAGTGCTAGTCGCCAGCCCTTGGCCTAGAGAAGGCGGGCTTGGGGTCATCGTGGCATGGGCCCTAGGGTATGGGTCGTGATAGTATCCTATGGATTATAATAATTTAATTTTTAATATATTAAATTCTTAATTATTGTATGTCATGTATCTTTAACATGAACTACAACTTCCAGGATATTTCCCCAGACAAATTAATCTATAGGTGAAATCCCATTTAATGCAAGCTTATCTGATTCTTCCCATGAGATTACTAGTTCATAGAGGTCCTATATATAACTAGGCCACACACATATATTCTAGTACAATTAATTCCTCATATATTTAATAATTAATTAAATTAATAAACAATTTTCTATATCATGAAATATACATATTGAATAAAAGATATATATTTATCAATATTTCTAAAATTAATCTAATAAATTTCAACGTAAACACATAATGTTAAAATGGAATAAGTTTTAGAAGATAGTCATATCTATCATATAAGAAAGTCGATATTTAATATAAATTTAATTTTCAATGAAAAATTATTACATTAAAGTGATCATTTCCAGATAAAGTTATTAGTCAAAAAACATAGTGATATTTTAAAATAATTTGAATCACATTGTAATTTTTATGTAAATTCCATTTTAATGATATAATTCATTATGGAATGAAAAATATCATTAGTAAATAATACATAATTATATTAAATATAAACAGGATGGTATATACACTACATAGTAGTGAATTGGGTCATAATAAAAAATCAGACTCAATGGAATATAAATTCGACAAAATCCCTTACCCTTTTGAAATCATTAAATTCAAATACACGATGAAATAATAATATTAAAAAAACATTAAAGACCATTAAATAAATATATTCATGGTATAATATAAAAAGTGGAAGTATGTTTACATAACCCCTATGAAATAATTATTGAATAAGGCATATCTCTCATGAATGTAAAAGTGAGATGAGAAACACTTACCTCACACTTCCATTTACTGGTGTGTACATTTACATCATGTATATTGGTTTATATAATTTTATTAACTCATTAACTAAATATATTCTTTTTAATATTGCCTTATGTGATGATTTTATAAAATATTATAACCAATTAATCAATGATATTTTATCATTTCCATGGTCTGATATGCGTTTGTTTCATGGATTAATTGTGGGTTCATTTGTGTCAAATTATGGTTGTTATTGTAAAATGGGAGTATAACACCATAAATGGTATAAAATAGAATAAATTAACTTTTAATAGTCTAAATGGTTCCATATATAAATTTTTTATTCTTGTATGAGGATGATTCATTAAATAAAATGTTAATCATGATTGATTTATTAGTTTTTGGGGTTTTTTGTTCACCACATACTAGTTTATCTTTCTATAATATTACGAGTAAATATAAGACCCCAGCCTTAAAAATTACATAATATTGAAGTTTAGAAAATAATTTATATTCTTTCACATTTAGGTTCCTTCTAGGATTTGAGATTTTTAGAATTATTCCATAATTAAAACATAAAAAAAAATATAATGCAATGTGGAAACTTCCAAACACTATAAATTATTTCTATAATATAAAACAATTAAAATAAATATTGATATATTTTATGAAAACTATTCATCAACTTAAAATTTAGCTCTTCCAATTCCTCAGTCATTATTAAATATAATGGAAAAAACAAAAAAAATGGGATAAGCACGAAATGATCAGTTAGGGATATAATAATAATGAAACTTTTAGTCCGTTGATAGACCTTAATACTCTTGAAACCCCTTTTTTTATAACATAACATTTTACCCAAAAATGGAAACATCATTATTTAATAAATATAATTTATTTTTCCTTTTTAAAAACAATTTGTTTCCATGAGAACTCGTAAGAAAACATAGAAAATTTATATTGTTACCTTCGGACATCATCAACTTAAACACTTACCAAACCCTTATAGTTTGTAATAACCATACGACCAAATGGTAATATAACTCTCCATTTAATGTAATCATTAACCAATGCATTTCAGCACTATCTTGGAATACCCATTGATTTAGTTATAACGGGCTAACTAGATGTTATCTTCGTGAACCCATCATTTTTAATCTCAATCTACCACAACATGAAATAAAACATTTTATAATTTGATAAACTCTTTTAAACCTATATAAAATAACATTTATATATTTAAATACCATTTTCTTTCAAAAGGACCATTTCTAATAATAATAGAATTATTTTGAAGAAAAAATTTTAATTCTAAAATACCCAAAAAAGGAAAAAACATTTTTCAGTTATTATACCATTAAATATTTCAAAGGAATAAAAATATAAAATAATGTCTACAATGGTATAAAAGTCATTATTTTCGTGTATGTTAAAAGTAGAACATTCCTTTTTTTGATTTTCAAAAATTTTCCATAAAAAATAAACTAATTACTTTTTAAAAAAATATGAATAAAATTAAAAATAAACAAAAAATTTCCTTTATAGTCCCTTTATATAAATAATATGAAGAATATTAAAATGGAGAAAATTATTTGATAATTAAATCTATAAACATTCTAAGTGTCCCATACAAATAAAACATTTAAATTATAATCCCCATTAAAAATTAAAAATTTCAAAAAATTAAAAAATTTATACTAGATAAAATATGGATATATAATTTCAAAGGGTATGTATATACACCTTATAAAATAATAAATGTGTATAACATCATGATATGCCTCAAAGAAATGAGATTGAGATAAAATCGCATACCTCGTGTCTAACTTGTCACACATGTATTTATCTTCATGAAGAATAAAAATATGTTAATGTTGTTATATTATTTAGAAACTTTCTCAATTTTATCATTAATTATATTTCGTATATTACCTTTTTGTATTCAACTACTAAAACAATTACGTTTTGTTGGGTTTTTTTACTATATTCAATTAATGTGTTAAAAATGACTCTAGTATGTCAAATATTGTCAAAGGGGTAATTATATAAATATATCCAGAATAATAATAATAAAATAATTATCATGATTATACATAAAATACATTTGAAATCAAATATTTAATGATTGTTATAATAAATTAAGCAATGATGCAATCATGGAGATGGTAGGTCTTACGTACGCATGACTAACGTTCCCATTTTTCAATTATCGTTATGGAAAAAATATCAGTTAAATTTATCCTTAAAAAATGATTATTATATCATATATTACATTTTATTTAATAGTATATAATTATATACATAATTTTTCTGATGTAATATGAATATCATTATGTCGAGGAGTCGGTAGTCTACACAGCGACAGATAATGTTATCACATTTTCATTGTGTGAAAGTGTAATAAAGAAAATGATATATAGAATTTAAAAAAATTTAATTAAGTATTTAATATCACATATATATGATTAATGTCACGTATGTTTAATTAAACTCATAATTAATACGTTCCATGTATTATGTTAATGTATCACATCGATTTGAGGAGGTCATAGTCCACCCGTCTACAATGATGTTATCATTTATAAAAAAAATAGTGAGCTTGAACTTATGTGTTATATAACCATTAATGAATTATGAAAAAAAGTTAAATATCATAAGTAATGTATATAAATATTATATACATCATAATATCTAACCCTGAGAGGTGTTATTGAAAAAATTAATGACATCGTTTCATGAGGCAGTGGTTCTCCATACAAACAAATGATAAGATTATTACACATTTTGATGGAAGTGTGTGTAGGTGAAGGTATAACATCTAACATAAAAAAATTAAGTATATCGATTATAATAATTTCATTATATAATCAGGATATAAATTCAAATGATGGGATCACAGAAGGAAATAAAGTAAAAATTCATTTTAATGAATGTTAACTCTTCATCCGGTAAAAGGTTTTGATTTGATCAAAATGACTTATTTTGTGGATTTATTCCCTTTGTGAGGCCTATATGATGAATGTAAAGATTTTTTAATATTTTCTTGTCTCGATTTGGATGTGAGAAATTGGTTTTTGATGCTTGAATAATTCATTGGTGGGGTGTGAGTTCCTTTTTATAGTGGAGGGGGAGTGACCATCATGTAAAAATAAACAAGTAAACACTATTAGGAGGTCTACCATACATAATGAGACTCCAATAATGATAAATATTATATAAAAACGTTATATGGTATAATAATGACTATAAAATGGGTTTTTACAATTTTAGCGGACATTCAAACTATTAAGATTAAATTTCATCCACTAAGTAACCACAATTTTACCATAGTATCTATAATTAAATTTAATTATATTAAAAAAAATTTGTCAAAATATATGTTTAAATAATTGGAAACTATAAATTATTATGTTTAAAAAAATTTAATCCATTTTTCAAATTCCAATCAAATATTTGGTATAAATTAATTTAAAATCAGTCATATATATGAGACGACAATGCAGGGTTTTAAAGTTAAAGAATTCATATATTTGATATACTTTATTTGTAAATACATGTGTAAATGATTTAAAAGATGTAAATTATTTTAAATGATATACAATTTTTATAATTATACTTCAAAACAATTAAAAAACATAATTATTTAAATAAATTGGATGATAATGTTGTTTTGGACTAAAATTTTGTATTATTCACTTTTCATCAAAATATGACAGTTCTTGGAAAAATATAAATAATAGGCCGAAGTTATATTTATATATCCTTATTTAAAAATGATGTTTATTTTTTCATATAAATATATTATAAGTCTCAAAAATTAAATTTATATTATGAGAACCATTAAAAGGAGATAAAACTGCATTTTTAAAAATATACAGCTTTTTATGATTATAATTTTGATTATTCTTATTTTATGTCTATAAGATTTAATAGATGAATGTAAAATTAATTATAAACATGTGTAAACATAGTATATATTTTTTCATATTAATTCTCTCTGATACATTGACAAGGCTATAATTTATATATTTAATATATTAATAATATACTATTGTTCGGTATAACTCAGTTTTTCATGCAACATAATATTTAAAATAAAAACATTATTGTGTTCCATGAATGCTATTAGAAATAGTGTCCTTTAAAATATGAAATTAAAATTTAATTCATAATAATTAATAATAAATAAAAATACTTATTTTATCATTACTTTTGATGTTATGTCCTTCCTCCCTTTTAGAAATCATGTCACTAAAATTTTATTCACTTATCTATTAAGGGGGATATTTTTACATCATAGAATTTTTATATTCCCAGGATTCCTCCTAAACCATATAGTTATTCAATAAAACCATAACCTGATGAGTTGAATTATTCCTCAATAGTTACTCCCTATGGTTAAGAATATAAACTAGTTGTTCCATATAAGAGATATTTTATACCATATGACCTATTTATGGGCTCAGAACATGAGATAAATATGGTACATACTTCGTTAACAGAGAAACATCAAATTTTTTGTGTACCTAGGATAAAATCATTGTCAATGACACTTAGTAGGAAACTAATACAACTTTACCACAGAATTTATATGGTCCAATGAGTTTTGGAATCAAATTCCACTTATTATCAAAATGAAACCAACTTTACAATGGATAAACTTTCAGAAAGTAATGATCAACTACCTAAAAAGAATGATCTTTCATCCAGTTTTCCACTTACCTTTTCTTCATGTTTTGAACATTTCTGATGTGTTCCTAAATATATTTAACATTATTTTGTATTCCGTCTACTAACTCAAGCCCCATAAACATCCTTTCTCTTACATCATCCAAAAAAAATGTGTCTGACCCCACATTCCATATAATGCCTATGATAGTTCCATCTGTATACTAGAATAAAAACTATTATTATAAGAAAACTCAACCAATGACATTTTTTGACCCCAACTTTCTTGGAAATCAATTTAATAAGAAAAAATCATATATTCTAATGTCTTAGTAGTTAGTTCAAAATATCCATTGGATTTAGCATGAAAAGATGTATATATATTTAATTTAGAACACATAGACTTCTAAATTCCTTTCAGAAATTTGAATGTGAACCGGGGATCACATTCTGATACAATGGTTTAAGAAATACTATTTAACATGATAATAAATTTTAGATACAGTATAGAAATATTCACTAAAGACATCATATCTAGAATTTTAATAAAATGCGAATATATATTTATTCAATCAGCAATTCCATTATCAAATTATTACATTGAAAATTACATGGAAATTATACCATTAAATCCATTAATATATCTTCCCATTTCCACTCTTCTACTAGGAACAGTTGACACATAAACTTTAGTAACTAACATTCTACTTAACCAATAGTCAAGTCAAACAATTCATGGTAAAGTCAACAATGTCTATTTTAATTCCATCTCACCTGTAATACTCCGGAATTTCTATGTATATATTAGTACTTTATGGACGCATGGGACAAATAATAACTATAACCTATAGTTAAAAACTCTTTCCTCAACTATGAATAACAAAGAATGCACAATCTTTTTCCAAATCATAAAACACCTTCTTCATTGATATTAAATCGATAAATTTACCATAATTAATATATTGTACCTTATCTTCCAAATATTGATCCACCTTCCAAGCCCTCTTATTTCTTTTTGAATATTTGACTTCATTAATGATGAAATAAAATAGAGGGTGTACCTACATCCACAACCTCTTCTGAAATTCATCAAATAATTCACTAAAGGTCCACATTCCAAACATAATATCGTTAATGTAACATTGAATTATTAAACTCAAAGATTCATCCTACATGTATTCTTTTCAAGGATGATAATGAATAAAGAAATCATAATCCTCGATTAGTTCCATCCAACATCTCTTTTTCATGTTCAATTATTTCTAAGTCAATATAATGATCAATAGTTTATGATCAGTATATACTTAACACATTAATTAACATAATTGATTCGACCAAATTGTAAAAAAACCATTTACTTCCATATCTTTTGTAAGGTAATTCAAATCATGAGTTTTTGATTGACGTGAAGCATAATAAATTACCTGATCATTCTGTATTAGGACAAATCAAATTACATTAAATAATAATCACTACAGATGATGAATTCAAAATTTCTATAAGGCAATATAAAATGAAGAGCATTCACAAATATTCTTTTTAGTTCCCAAAAACTAACATCACATTCTTCTTTCCAGATAATTTAACTCCATTATGTTTTAACATAGTTTGTGGAATAGGAATATGAGAAATGATTTAAATAAACTTTCAGGATTAACCCACTAATACATTAAAAATATAAATTTTGGTGTCATTTTAAGGTCATAAAAACTCTTCCCCAACTTTTATTTTTGCAGGTTCAGTAGTTATGCCATTTATTGAAACAATATGTCTGAGGAATTATTTTTCTCAACCAAAATTCACTCTCATTAATCATTGTATTTAGTTTCGTTTCCTCTATGATTTTAAAAAAAATCCATGATTTTTTATGTTCCTCATTGATTTTAGAATATACTAAAATATCTTCTATAAACTCAAACAATAACTGATCTGAGAATTTGTTTCTATCCTATGTTGAGAAACATTATGAAAATATTCATAAATTCATAACTTTATAAGGAATTAATTATTTCACATTATCTAATAATCTTATACATTGGACACCACT
Source organism: Viscum album (assembly GCA_963277665.1). Lineage (NCBI taxonomy): Eukaryota > Viridiplantae > Streptophyta > Magnoliopsida > Santalales > Viscaceae > Viscum > Viscum album. The sequence goes on along the minus strand of OY728156.1, from coordinate 111,133,767 downwards.
AATCAGAATCCCCTACAAAATGATAAATTTCAAGGGTTAACTTTTGGTGGTATGAAAAACCTATGACATTGAATATATTTTCTAGGGATTTGATATACCTTTCAGATAGAATATTTTCAGATGATCCTATGAATTATGGGGGATGTTGTCTCATAAAAGTATCCAAAATTTTCATGTTTTTTTGGTAGATTTTGTTTATTTCAGGTTTGGAAACCGCCACCATTTATAGACTGTTTCAACTAATCCATCACACAAAAAAACTATTCAATTATGATACCAACCATCTTGGGATGTTGATTCATAATTATGCATTCCTTTTGGTTCCATAATACTATATATTCCCTATTTTATCTATTGAAAATGATTTTGAAAAAAATATTTTTGATGAAGTAACTTGGTAATATTTAAATTCTATATCATTATAAATTAACCATAATGTAAAATCTTCTAAGGTAATGCTACAAATAGTATCCCAACCTATAAATCTATCCAAAACTTTCCTTTGATACCAACTATAAAGAACCACATTAAGTATTACATAATATTGTGTTTTAGACAAAAAAATTCTTTATTTAACGTTGAGGATCTTTTAAGGATTTTTTTATTGAATTAGACCATAACTAATACAAAGTAGAACCATAAAATAAAAAGATTACACTTATGGATATTTTCAACATTTTCTATAATATAAAGCAATAAATACAAATCTTGATCTCTATTATAAAAACTCTTGACGACTTGAAGCTTGACCTCTTACAATCCCTAAATCATCATTAAATCCTATGAAAAATATTTAAAAATATGGGATGTGCATAATGACATCAGTAATGTATATAAATGATAGAAACCATTAGTGTATAGATAAATAATAAGATTCATGAAAAAATTCTTTCTGGAAAACATAACATTTTAACCAAAATAAAAATATAAATATTTAATAAATATCATTTAATTTATCTTTTTGAAATAAATTATTTCCTTGAATAGTCATTATAAAACATAGAAACTTTATAAGGGTACTATGGGAAATTATCACGTCTTACCTTTAAAGAGCCCTTATATATATGAATAACCATATTAACCACATCAAATATAATTATACTGAGAATATAGTCATTACCAAATTGATTGAAGCACTATCTAAGTGCACTCATAATTTAAGTTATTATAGGATCACCTGATGCAATCTGGGTGAACCCATCATTTTTAATGTTCAAGAATCACAACATGAAATACTACATTTAATATTTTGAAATAGTATTTTAATCATATATAAATATAACCATCAAATATTAAAATACAATTTTCATTCAAGGACACATCATAAATAAACAATACCCCTTTATTTTGAAATCCCATTTTCAATACCAAACACCAAAAAAGGAAATAATGTTTTTCATTGAAAAAAAATATTTTAAAACTGGTAAATAATATTATACAAATCAAAATAGTTGAAAACTTAAAATTGTCATGTACGTTAAGAATAGAAAATTCCGTGTGTACTTTATCAAAACATTACTTATAAAAAAATAAGAGATTACATTTTAACAAAAATGTAAATGAAATTCAAAATATACATAAAATATCCTTTATAATCCTTGAATATAAATAATATTATGAATATTGACATGGGGGAAAATACTTGATATTTAAATCATTAAACATTCAATATGTCCTATACGAGTTTGAACATTTAAATCATAAGACACATGAAAGAATAAAATCATGAAAGACATTAATTAAAATGATAATAGATTAAATATGGATATATGTTGTCCAAGGGATCGTATATACACGTAATAAAATAATAAAGGTGTATAACATAAAGATATTCCTTAATGAAAGGAGAGAAAGACGAAATTTCATTCCTCGAGTCTAACTTTCCACATGTGTCTTTATATTGATTAATAACAAACTTATGTTAATTATATACTTTTTTCAGAAATTTTTTAAATTTTATAATTAATATTATTTCAATTATTACATTATTGTATTCACATACTTAAACAATTAATTTTATATATGGTTTTTTGTCAATATTTGGTTTATGTGTCAAAAGATGCTTTGGTAGGTCTACTATGTTCAAAGGGTTCATTATAGAAGCATATCCAGAATAATAATAATGAAATAATTTTCCTATTTATACATAAATTTAAATTTTTAAACCAATAATGAAATATTTTTATTTAAAATGTACCAACGTTTAAATCTTGGAGACGATATGTCATACGTTCGCATGAGTAACGTTCATATTTTTCAATTATCATTATGGAAATATGGTTAGTAATATTTATCATTCCAAAATGATAAATATATCATATATATACAATATTATTTCATTATATATAATTATAAATATAATTATTTCAATGTAAAAGGAATCACATCGTGTCAATGTGGTCGTAGTCCATACATACATGAATGATGTTAACACTTTTTCAATGTCTAAAAGGGAAATAATGAAAATGATATATTATATTTCTTCAAATGTAATTATATAATTAAAATCATATTGATGTTATGTATGTAACTTATTTTAATTAAATACAGCCTTATTACATTCCATGTAATGTTTGAATGTATCTCATTGCATTTAAGAGGTGATAGTCCACACATCCACAAATGATGTCATCATAATAAAAAAATGGAAAGCATGAATCAAAGTGTTATATAACAACTATAGAAGAATGAAAAGAAATAAATATCATATATATCATATAAATTTTTTTTATTAATAATATCTAACCATTATATATGATAAAGGAAAAAATTAAATGACATCATTTTGCAAGGCAATTGTTCTTCATACACATGAATGGTAAGTTACATACCCATTTGATGGATGTTTGTGTATGTGTAGGTAAAACACATTAAATTACAAATATCAATATATTTAAGATAGTAAGGTCCTTATATAATCAGGATATAATGTGAAATTAATAGAGTGTATAATAAAACAGTGTAAAAATCCATGTGGATAAAAGTTACCCATTCTTCAGGTAACTCCTTTTTGTTTAAACCAAATGACTTCTTGGATGGATTTATGAGAAATGTGAGGACTATAGGGTGAGTTTATTTTTGATGTGATCTTATTTGGGTAGTTTTTGGACATGATAATGTGTCTTTAGAGGTGTGAATAAGTGAGGGTTGTGAGTGTCTTATTATAGTGGTTGGGGTGTGACGTTCTTGTAAATATAAAAAGGTAAACATTATCGGGAGGTGTACCTTAGATCATTTTACTCAAATATTTATTAAAATTATATCCAAGAGGTGATATGGTCAACTAAATTCAATAAAATTGGTTTTGGACAAGTTCTTATTACATTTAGACTCTTAATATTAAATTTCAACCACCATGTAACCTAATGTTTACCTTAATATGTGAAATTAATTTTAATTACTTTCACTAATCATTTAAGTAAAAAACAATGTTTTCCTTATTATAAATTATAAATTATTGTGTTTAAAAATATGGAATTAATTATTCAAAATTTCAATCACATAATGGGTAGAAATTAATTTAAATATTATCATGTAGACGGGATGACAAAGGTGTGTTTTAAAGTAAAATTGATTAAAATACTGATATGTTTTTATTTATAAATTCAAAGAGAAATTGTTTATAATGAAATATATTTGTCTAATTGAATAAAAACACATATATTTATACATTTAAACCAAATAAAAAAGTTATTTAACTATATAAATAAATGTAATGAAAATGATGTTTCAAACTAAAATTCAATATTATTTAATATTCATCAAAATATGAAAGATATTAGAAAAATAACAACAATATACCCAATAGATATTTTGATATATAGATTTAAAAATGATTATTATTTTTTCATATAAAAATTTTAAAATATTAGAACATAATATTTAAAATAAGTACATTATTAAAAGGTGGAAAAACTACCTTTTAAGAATATACAACTTTTTTGCATTAAATTGGATTTATTATTTTGTAAATGCTATAAAAATTTACGGATTAATGTCAATAAAATTTATAAACATGTGTAAAAATAATATAGTTAGACCAATTCATTACCACATGTACAATGTCTAGTTGACAATGGCCATATTAAATATATTAACAATATATCAATGTTCGGTAAAACATAGTCTTGCATGCAGTGAATGATTTTGAAGAAACTCATTGCTCAGTTTCATATATTCTATTGTAGATAGGGACCCTTTTAATGTAAAATTTATCTATAATTCAAAAACATAAATAAATATTAAAAATACTTATTCTATTATTACGTGGGATGTTATAATATATTAATTCTAGATCAAGAAATAGGTTATAATATACATATTAAAATCTTATTTAACCTGATAAATATTTGTATGACTATCTATGAAGTTGATAATAAAAAACAAACAAAATCATTATTAATGGATATAATTAATCGCCATAACTTTTATAATGGATTTTTTTCATTGAATAAGTGGTGGTAATAAAAGGGATGAATATAAGATATTTCATTAGAAACATACCACTATATTATATACATGATTCCAGAGTTATCATTAGTTTATGGATAAGGGAGTTATAAATAAATTAGAATAAGAAATTATGTAAATAGAGGCGCTTTGAGAAAATTACCTTTTGAATATCACCTACTAGAAGGACCTCTTGAGGACTCTGAATTGGGTATTTTGGTGAGAGTAGAAGTACTTTGACGTGTGACAGTGGGGAGGAGAGATTTCTTAGATATTTTCTATACTTCATGTCTTCTAAAAAAATGGAGTTGTGAGGGGTGGTATTTATACAATAGGAGAGGAAATTTTAAGTGACTAAATAATTATTTTTTATGTTTAATTCCAAGCACATTGAGGTGGAAATAATTTTCAGGAATTTGGTTGATCATTACTATTGTAAATGATTTCCAAGCTGGAATATTAAATCAAAAATAGATTTAATGTATTATTTGTGATGTATTTTATGCTTTTACAATTTAACTTGAACCCTATCTATTCTTTTACCTATACAACGGTAAATAATATTTGTATGAAGTTAAATTTTTTATGTCTAAAAATGAAAGTGTCCATAAAACATAACATAAAAATTATAATTCAAAATATAGAATCTATTTTACCAAATTCAATTCATAAAATTGGAAAAGTTATATTTGAAATTAATCCCACATATACAGTTGTAAAATAGGTTTTTCAAGTGAAAAATTTCAATGGTTTGAAATGTTTTTATATCCAATTTCATGATTAATTCCAAATACGCACATTAGATTTGTTGATATATAATTGAAATAATTATACAATAAAATAAATTTAGTATATAATTTACACGTATTAATAAATTAAAATAAAACCCATTATTCAATTAAAATTCAATATTTTCCACTTTTCATCAAAAAATGAATGTTCGCTGAAAAATACCAAAATTTCACCATAAGAAAATTTTGATATTCAGATTTCAAAAATAAAATTTATTTCATAGAATATTTTTTAAAAAATTTTTAAAATTGGTTTTAAAATAGGTGCATCATTAAAAGTATTAAAAATTTTGTTTTTTAATAAAATATAGAATTTTGTGCTCAAATTTAGATTTATAATTATCTTAATCCTTTCAATCTTATTGAATAAATTTAAATAAAATATTGAATATATAAAATTAAAATTTTATTATGATCTTCCAATAATAGTGATTATTTGAATTTATTAATTTAAAATCCCATTGTATGCCTAAAAATATTTTTTTATAAAAACACAATATTTATGTTTAATTGGTTTTTATTTAAATTTATAATTAATTAGAAAAAAAATTAATTCATTTTATAAACTTTTGTAAACAATATTTAAATAATTTTGTTAATCTCCTTAATTTCCCGCTTTCAAATTTCTTGGTGATAACTATCACAATAATATTATTTTATTTTTTTTATGTTCGATGTTCTGTGTAAAATATGACAATAAAGGTATTATATTTAAAAAATCCATAAATTAAAATATTGGGTGGTTGTATTGTCCCAAAAAATTAATTGTTTCCTTATAATTTGACATTTTTGTTAGAAAATTAAATTTTCTAACTTAAAAATTCTTTTTTGGAAACCCACATCATAAATTGGGATAATAAAACATCCCCATAAAAATAGGTAAAGTGAAATGTGATGGTTACAAAATAACTATGATTTTGAATTGGATATAACTAGTGCGAAGTGAAAAAATGGACATGGATCAAAAATAAAACTATCATGTTCTGATGGATAATGGTAGAGGAAATGATCATTAAAAGGATAATGACCAAAAAACCATAGAACAAGTAAATATGAAACAGATCATTGATACAATAAAAATGATGGTAAAAGGATAAATTTTTATTTTAAATTCATTTGAGAAAATATATTGACATGATTTTATTTAATGAGTCTAATATCCCCCTTTGGTTATGCTTTTATCTACATCCACTTCATTTATTAAAATAATTGATGGATATCCAAGATGGATTTTTATTCCTGTAGCACTATTATCAAATGATCCATAAGTCAATCCTTTGGGCTTTAAATATTTACGAAAATAAAACTAGTTAGCACATGTTACCCAATATGATATATCATACTTTATATTCAAACAATAATATCCAATGTTCAACATCATCTATTCCTTAAGTATTTATTCTTAGTAATCATCCATGATAAGTTAATCCTAATTCATAGAACAATCTTTTTTAAGGAAGGTAACCAAATTTCTAATATCAGTATAGCTTAATATTTTCCCCAATTAATACTATAAATATTATTTTCACATACCAAATATATTAATACATTTATCACCATTAAATATTAATGAAAACAATAACACTACCAAAAAAATATCATGGCGTAGATTATATTCCTTAAATCAAAACATGTAGTAAACCGATCATAACCCATTACATAATTAACAACTTTCATTGCCACCAAAACTATCCCATAAATATTTATTTATCATTATTATCTAAATATCAATCACATATTATGTTCATGTTCCCTAAATTATGTGTTTTCCAAAAGATCAACATATTGATGAATTACTACTCTTGGAAGTGAGTATTATTCATCACAAACCTACAAATCCTTAAAGAATAAGTACTGTAGAACAATACTAGTATACCTTATTATTATTATTATTACTAGATCATAATTGATAAAACCGTTATTGATTCCAAATTTATAGGAAACATAATAATTACACTTTATCTTAAACCATCAACTGCCCTTCATAGTTTTATTCTTGAATACCACATTCCTTCTAGTTTTCAATTGTAGTCTCATTATCATCAACATTATTTGTATAACCCCACTAATTCTAATCATGAGTCTTCCCACTAGGAATTTATTTTTCATAATTCCTGTATTTAACATAATAAATTTTTTTTACCATCAGTAATACCTTAAAATAAACATCTTTAAAAAATTTCATTTTAACTCTAAAAATAATTATATTATATCCTTTTTATATACCCAAAACATATTCACATTCCTCTATGACATTATATTCTGTGTTCTTTAAAACATTATCAACATATAAGAGACTAAATGATCATTTCCTCTAAGGTTTCCACCACACTAGTTCTCACCTAAATTCATCATCCATTTCTTTGGAGTTCCCGATAGTTGGTTAAGGTGCATGTTTTCAATCTTATATTATAATCAAAACATTCTTAATTATATTTGTCATCCTTTTTGGTTTCTAATCAACACAATATCTATCTAACCCATTATTAACCAAATTCTTTATGCTTCCATCTATTTAATAAATAAATAAAAATATTGTGAGAAACACTAATCAATATGATATAGTCATGAATAATAATTTATAGGATTTCTAATTCATCACATTTTATCAATATATGAATCTGTGGGTTTAATCTAGTTTATTCATTTTCATTAAAAAATATATAGGATGATATCCAATACATTTAATTTTCTAAAAGTTGGATTATAATATCTCATCCTTTCATGAGAAATCTAGGTCGTTTTTTCTGCTATTTTTTGTTTTAATTAAGAACCTTTGGGTTGGGTTTTGACCTGGCATGTGTTCGGGTTATTTTTTTAAGGAATTGGGATAATTGGGGGTCGAGTATAGTTTGCACACTATTTGGAAAACTGTTCACAAGATAACCATGAGGAAAGTGGTAGTTAGTGTCATGACCAATCCTCAGGGCCCATGCTGTGACTACCCCAATCCCGCCTTCCATAGGCTAGGGGCTGGCGACTAAAACCAAAGGCGTTATCCCGATAAAAAGGGAAGGCATTGCCTTTATAAACTGATTCACAAACAGAGTACTCAACTAGAAGTAAACACAATGTAAAATGGTATACAAAAGAAATCGCTGAAGGAAAGGGGTTGAAATCCATGCCCAATAGTAAGGTACAACAACTATATGCTAGTACAACTGTAGAAAGGTAAACAGAAACTACGAAGTCGTCCTCCGGTAATCCCACCTGATGGGTGGGTACATATGGCATCCTCATCACCCTAGGTCCGTCCGTTCGCTCCATTTACGTCTCACCAAGTGGTCCACCTCAGGATACCATACATCTCTACAACTCTCCACCTCGATCAGTGCTGATTGTAGTCTGAAACCAACACAACGATGTGCGAGCATAGAAAATGCAGGGGTGAGTATAAGATACTTAGTAGGGACCCTGAGGCCCCCAATAGTCTCCCAGAATCCATGAAGGATAAACCAAAAAAGAAATATACAATCATGAAATGTCACCCAACCCTGATTAGGTATATTCCCATTCATATACCTAAGATTTCAATCACAGTTTAGCTCCAGCTCTTGAGCCCAAGCACAACCCAGTCCACATTGAAAGTAGAGTCAATCACCTTGATGATAAATTGTTGAATGTCAAGACTCATATCACACATCTACACATCTTTCATAGAGTGATATAGATGATCAGATGTAGTCACTAATTCATCTAAGCTGTCGGACCCAAATAGGATATAGGACCAGCTAAGTTATCGTACCCACACATGATATAGGACCAGATACTCTGTCAGACCCACACAGGATACAAAAATAGAGGAAAAAAATGTCGAACCCTGCTAGGATTCTGGTAGAGAAGTCATCATTGTCGAACCCACGGCGGTTTCCGATACAGTAGTCGTCATTGTCGAACCCACAGAGGATTCTGGTACAATATTCGTCACTGTCGAACCCATGGAGGATTCTGGTACAATAGTTGTCGCAGCCAGCTCTTTGGTTCCCACACACAGTAGTCTCGATTCTGTGAGGGGATGCTCCTTGAGTCAACTGTTGATACATCAACTATCACTAAGTCTCAAGTTTATGTATCCCATAGTTATTTCTCATCAAAATGAACCCAACACGATAGACGGTGCGTCAATCGGACGCCCGTTCTGAAAGTTGTTGGAATTTCCGTTCTAGGGGCCCAGTTTTATTTACACTCAGTCCAAACTGGGACATTTCACAATGTTGTCCAAAACTCACATAGAGTATCGCAAAATGACCACCTAGTCAATAGGGTACCAGTACCGCAGACAGCGCGTCGTTCGGATGCAACGTCTTGAATATATTTGCATTTAAGTGAGGTCGGGCCAGGCCCGTCAAGCCCAGTGGGCTGGCGGGTCGGCCCAACTCGGCTCGACAGGGCTGACCCGGCTATGGGGTCAGCCCAGCCTTGTTTGGCGGGTCCTACCCAGCTGGGGGTTCGGCCCAGCCTTGTGGGGCGCAACCCCCCAGTGGAACCGGCCCACGCTACGAGCCGGTCTGGTTCGCCCGGGGGCGCCAAGTGGTGCTGCCTCTCCCTATGGCCGGACAGCAGTAGTCGACCGGTTCTGCCTATCACAGGAAGCATGTGGATGCGGGCCGCGTTTCTCCTCACATGGCGCCTGCGGACACCGCGGTTTTCTAGCCCGGCCGGTGCGCCCAATAGAGCGGGCTGCAGAAGCGGGCCGTAGTCTTCTCCGCGCGGCGCCTGTGGGCATCGCGGATCTTCAGCCCAAATGGCAGGTGGTCAGCTGGTTCGGTTCAGACGAATGACCAATGGTTGAGGGCCGCGGACTGCCATGCCAGGGCACCAACGGGCGTGACGGTCTTATAGTGGGTCAGCCGGTCGGCCGGCCGGGCGTCCCGATGTCCGGCTCCACGGTGGGCAGATCGGTCGGCCGCCCTCTGCTCCTCCACCACGGTGCCACAACGCCATGGTCCTACTACCCTCCACATAGTTTGATGGCGCCACGCCACCACCTCTGCGGTTCTCCTTCAGCATGGTGCAACTAAACCGCACCCTTTCGACTCTGCCTCCGACATCAACCAAATGATATTCAACGGAGGGATGTCGGGCCGTGTTTGTTCAGCCGGCACCATCCACCTTAGATGATATCAATTTTCAACCAATGAACCAAAGTAGAAATCGAATAGTGAGATTATAATTATATTCATTTTAAAACAAACAAATCCCCCCACCTCAATTCGAAGCATGTTGTCGAATTCGCAGAAAGAGGGCAGATGTCGATTTCGTTGACGTTAGGTAATGTCTGCGGATGAAGCATCATCAACATTCCTCACAGGCAGATCCTTCTCTTCTGGATTGGATAAAATTTTAGATGTTATCGTCATTCTTAGAAGGATTGTTCATCATTGTAATAGGTCGTTCTTCCAATAGTTCTCCCAAGGTCTCCAAATAAAAAACACCAAGCCTAAAATAAAATAATAGGCTCCCTATTAATTTAATATTTCCATGCATTTCAAATAAATTCAAAACAATTCATAACACCACAAATTAATTAATTAATTGTTGAAGCACCATTAATTAATTAATGGGTTCTGGCATATTAATGAGAGAAAGTTGGAGGTACAGAGGATCCACCATTAATTTGGGAGTTCAAGAGTTTAAGGGGGTTCAAGGGAGTTGAATGGTTAGATATTTGTGTGGTCCCCCTCACAAAATATCCTCCCATGGGAGATCATGTGGGGGTGGGCCCCACCACCATCCTCCCTTTGGAGGTTTTAACTACCATCCAAATAAAATTATGCAACACATAATTTTATTAAATGTTTCTTAGAAACCCCAAAATTTACCAACCACTCCCGATAAAACGCAATTGAGGTAAAGGTCTCTTTAAGAGAATACCGGTGTTGCGAGTTCATCAGTGTCCTCGTATTTCAATTCCATGCATCAGTTCAAAAGATATAAAATAACTCACTTATGTTTACTAAATGATCCCAAAAAATACTTCAGAAATTGATTCCAGGCACATCGGGCCTTGGAATCAAGCGCTGTAAAAAACTACGGACTTGTAAAATTCCCATGTATTTAAGAAAACAATTTCCTTGAAATTTCTTGGTATTTACAGTTAGCATGGTTGATTCATGGTTTCCCTAACCGTGAACCATCTAGTCATGTGGGAAGTAGAGTACCACACAGTTGGCTAACGATTTGGCCTAATCATGCGGCCTCCTAGGTGAATCCATGCGCACAAAATAGATTAATCGGAAAATTGGTTTTAACACCACCTGAACCCCAAAAACCTCTCTAATTCGACCTAGGATAATGCTTGAAATTTTCTAGATGTTCCCAAATACATCTGGAAGGATTTCCAGGTGATCTGACCATCATTATTTGAGATCAAAATCCACAATTGAAGATATTCTCTTCTACCGGTAAGTGGATTTCATCCTGATTCTTCTCTTGTTCATTCTGTTATTTTTTCTAGATTTTTAAATGAAATATCTCTCTAGTCTTCTTGACACTAAACCTATTATTTGTGATCTATATCTATTATTGGGGATATAGATATAGATTTGAATGATCTTGATTGCCTTTGATCTTAATTTATGGTTTATGGATTTAGATCCGTTGATTGGTCGATGACGTTGTGCTATTTAGATTTTGTGGTTTTCTTTTTGGATAACATCCTCAAATAAATTGAGGTAGGTGTTTTAAATAGAACTAACATAATAATCATTTGAAAAGATAATGTGTGTTTATGATTTTCTATATTCCCTTGATAAATGATTTCTTAAATGGGAGTAATTAGTAAACTGGAGTTGAATTGAGTTTGCATCAGTGGTTAGTTGATAATTCAATCGTGGAACAAAAGAAGGGGGTTTCCCAAATATCTTTTTAGGAGATTTTTTATGGGTGTATAAATTGTCATTCAGATATTTAATTGTTGTGTTAAGATAACTAATTGGGGGAATTAATTACGAAATAACGAAGTAGTCTATTTAAGATAAATAATTGTGAGAATTATTTATTTTCCATGATGTTGAAAAAATATAATTAATTGGAATAATTAATTAGGTTACATTAGGTAATTAAAGATAATTAATATTGAGAATTAATTCTGTTCTATGATGTGATGAAATGTTATTAATTGTGATAATTAATTATGACATATTGATATTTGATATGGATAATTAATTGTGAAAAATTAATCATGGAATGATAATTATGTTGATTAATTAATTAATTGATGAACTAAATAATGGGTTATGTGCTTAGTAAATTGTTGAGTTAACAAATGGACTTTTAAATGTTAAACTAATCATTTTTATTAGTAAAGTAATAAAGTGAAAAATTCTTGTGAATTGATGAATGATTAAATGGATGATATTTTTGTGGTGCTAGACATGGCTTTCTAGACCGATTAAAAGTTGGGACTTGGATATAGTATTTCTCTCCAATAGTTATCCAACCATGAGATTTTGGGGTGATAGGCATGGAGACCTACACTGAATGATAAAAAGAGTAATATGTATGAAGCCCTACACTCAACGAGATTGTGGTTCTAGGCATAATGACCTACACCAAAAGAATGATAATAGTGAATGGTGATTCAACAAGATTGTGGTCCACGGCAGGACAATCTACACCAGATGATTAATTATATAGATTGATGATTCAAATGGGGAAACATGAATTGAATCTAGAAATAATATGATTATTAAAGATTAGATGACAATGTGATAACTATTTAACTTATTCATTAAATCTATTGCTTCATAAAACTACATGCGCTATCTTTTTAATCGAATCATTTCAGACACCCTTCGTGGTGGCCAACTAAGTTGTACTCAAATCCTAATCTAGCCACCCGTTCAGCACTGAAGTATATTTTTTTTGCAGGAAAGAATATGGGAAAGGCCCTAGGATAGGTTGCAGTTTTGGGATTGGAGAATAGGGAGGGAACCAGACGTGGTTTGGCACCTATTTGGGAGTTTTTGTGTCCTTACTTTCTGTTGCATTATAGAAACATGAAATTTCTGTTGTCATAACATGATTTACCTTTTACTGGAGTATTTTATTTTCATGTTTTTGTTATCATATGACATGGATTTTTTATGGGTATTTATAAGATTTAGCACTTGGTTATTGTTATTTGTTTCTATTGGTGTTTTATTCTAATAAATAGAGGGTATAGTCTCCCTAATAAAAACATATGAGACCCTCTATTCTAGTCTGAACCCTATAGTGTATGGGGAGGAGCACTTGAGGTCATGTGGCCAACCAACTTTAGGAACCATTTAGTGGATCCCAGGTCAGTACGTCACAAAGTGGTATCATATGAGTTTTTTTATTTCTTCTTCTTCTTTCTTATTATTTCGTGAAATGTAGATAAGAGAGAGAGAGAGAGAGAGATTAGTCGATGCTTATAAATAAGCTCATGTATGGTTGTTTCAAACCCATGTACGAGGGAAATCTGAGTACTTGAGGTGGTATTATTGTTATTACTATTTATTGTTACAGTTGAATATTATTTCACCTTCGCTGACGTACTTGTTGGGTGGCGTGATATTTGTTCTGAAAAAATTGTTAAATATTGATTAGTGGCCTAAAAAAAGCATGATTATTGATTATGCATGCATCATTCTAGGCACATAGTGTTGTTGTGACATGCATCATTCTAGACACTCATGGGAAGACAGGTTATGGGTATGTCGTTGAATGTGAACTATTTTTCTTTATTATGAAATTTAAATAATGATGAAAAATGAGATTAAATGGGTGTCAAAAGAGAACCTTGACTTATGAAATGAGTATGAGAAATTAGTTAATTTTGAATTAAATAATTATAGATAATGTGATTAATTAATAGTTGGATTAATTAATGAGAATGTATGCACCCTTCTTAACCAATACCTAAGATTAGGATGGATAAGCGTAGTGTTAACGCCAAGGTGTTGATTGTGTGGCAATAAAATGGGGTAAATAAATTTTGAAACTTATTGTGTTTGTTTCTTCTCTTATATATATGTTATAATGTAGCGTTACGAGACCTAAGACGTGTGCTTATATTTGTGGAGATACGCCTCCATGACGCTGGATGAGGGAGAGACCAAGGGGTATAGCCCAGAACAAACATACAGAGAGGAAGCTCGAGGAACCATTGGTGAAAGATGAGGAGGAAGAAGAACAATTCCTAGAGAACATTTCTCATTTCATGATGTTCGTGTAGAGAGACCCAGGGCAGGATAAGAAAATCGTGTCTGAGTTGACAATGTATTTCCATCTATAACACCCTCCTACATTAATTGGGGATGGTGGATCTGAGGGAGATGAATTTTGGATTGAATACATATAGATGATACTTGATCATGTGGATACTCTAACTGGAAGGAGGGTTATTTAGGATACTTATATACCATGGGGTTCAGTGAATCATTGGTGGGACATTCAGGAATGATCTAGACATAATGATGAAATGTTATGGAAGGAAATTTTGGAGATGTTTTTTGGAACACTTATATACAGGCACACTGAGAAAAGTGAAGTTTTCTGAGTTAATGAGCATGACCTATGGAAGCATGTCCATAATGGAATATGATCTATGTTTAACATATTTATAGGATTGTGCTGCATCTTGACAACAGATGTGGCTTCTTCGGTAAAACCAATTGAGTATGAACATAAGTGTTAGATTTAGTACTAAGAGAATATCTTTAGGTGGAATAAATTCTCAGAAGTGGTTTATAAGGATCTAATTTCTATAGGGTAACCTAAAGGAATCTTCAAGTACTAGATACGTGTCTTGACGATTAGGTAGTTTTCCATCCAAGAGTATGAAGCGCTGTCACGAGAACCATTTTCAGAAAAGTGGAAAGCAGGGTAGATAGTCAGGGGGAAAACCTACACTAGATCTTACACACATTCTATTCTTCTAGTGTGGTAGGAATAGGCATTATTATACTCATTTTCCAAAACCACAGGTGGAGAGTCAGTTTTGTAGCAAGACAGGGAACCTACAGATTTTCTGCCGGAAGTAGCGACAGACTGGTGCCGAGGGAGCAGCACCTTAGAGATTGAATGTGGGAATGATGTCTTATACACCAAATAGGTATGGAAGCTCTAGTTATACTGACATAAAAGGGAGAGGAAGTGGAATTTGTTCTTCAGTGTATGAGTGCACATATCAGCAGAGTGGTGCTTTTTAGGGGATTCATATGACCGCACAGGGAATTGGGGTAGGACAATTACATGCAGTTCAGCATACACTTGGGGAGAGCGAGGTTGGTCCATCAACAATGATAAGTACTATTCTAGTTGATTCTACTTTAGGTAGTTCCTTGTTTGATATTGGTTCCTCTCATTCCTTTATATTTGTAAATCTGGTTAATTGGTTGAGACTAGAGGTGATTTCCGTAATTAGGTTGATGAATGTCGATACACCATTTGGAACACCAACTAGGGATATTTGTTTATGAAAAGGATGTTCACTAAAGATTATATAGTACCATTTCCCTTTTAATATCTTTGTCATTTATGTAACGGTCTCTGACCTAATTATTGGTATATACTAGCTGGTCTCATACAGAGCTCCCATAGAATGATACCAAAATAGGGTGACCTTTGTATCCCTTGATGGTGACCAGTATATTCATCATGTACAATGGGATAAACATATAGGTAGATCTGGGCCAATTACTCAGTAACTGGGAGAACACCCAGCCTAAATTTGTAGTCATTTTATGGATGATGGGTGTGGTAGGAAAGACATCCTTCCACCAATAGTATAACTATTCCAGGATGTATTTTTTAAAGACATTTCTGGGTTTCCACTTGAGAGAGATATAGAATTCCATACTGAGATCATGTTAAGGTCTAGGACAGTATTTATTCCACCATATATAATAGAACCCAATAATATTCAAGAGTTAAAAATGCAATTAGAGGAGTTGGAGGATAAATGGTTTATCTGTCCATGAACTTTTCCTTGGGGATAACCTGTTTTGTTTGGAAATAAGGCCGATCAGAGTGTATGCTTTTGTGTATATTAACGATTGTTAAATAAAATTATTATAAAGAACTGATATTCTATTACACGTATCGATGATTTATTTGACCAGTTGAATAGGCTTATGTATTCTGAATGATCGATCTAATATCACGGTATCATCAGGTGAGAATTTGTACTCTTGAAATATCGATAACTTATTTCAAGAATAGATATGGCCTTTATGAGTTTATTGTAATGTGATTTGGGTGAACAAATTCTCCAGTTCATTTTAGGGCCTTAATGAAAAATAACTTTCACCCGTTTTTATATTAGTTTGTGAGGGTTTTTGTGGATTACATTTTGATGTACTCTAAGACTCATGACGATCACATCCAATATCTTGATATCATCTAGGGTACACTGAGAGTGCATCCACCATATGCGAAGACATATATTTTTATTTTTGGATTGGGAGGGTAAAATTTTTGGGGCACATCATCTCAGAAGAAGGATAGGAACTAGACCTATGAAATGTAAAGGTAGTGATTTCTTAGGAGAATCCCATGAATGTCTTTAATATCCAAAGATTTTTGGTATTAGCTGGTTATTATAGGATGTCCATCCATGAATTTTCCCATTTGGAAGCACTACTTATAGGATTGAGAAATAATGGGACATATTTTGATTGGAATGGATCATGCAAGAATACTTTCCATGATTTGAAGATGTTCTTGAAATCGACACCAATTTTCATCTTATCTGATTCCTGTGAGGAGTACACGGTTTATTGTGATGCTTCGGGGATCAAGATTGGATTTGTGTTAATGAAAGAGGATACAGACATTTCTTATGGGTCTCAGGATCTGAGGCCACATGAATGGAATTAACATACAGATGACCTCGAGTGGTAAATGGTGGATTATTCTCTAAAGTGTTGGAGACACTGTCTTTTGGGTGGAAATTTCACAATTTTTATGGATCACAAAAGAATAAAGTAAATATTTTCACAGTGTGACTAGAAACTTCAGCAACGATGATGGGGGTATTATATGAAGTCCTTTGATAATGAATAGGTAGATAAACCCAGAATGTGGAATAGTGTGGTAGATGCTCTGAGTAAGAAAATTCAGACTCCGTGGGTACAGGAGTCCAGTTCAGAGTGGAATATGATGTCTTTACTAGTATAAATTCCCACGGTAGTTCAGGAGAGTCAAGAAAGGATGACTCGAGTCTATGTAATAGTGGATACTATACTTTTGAGATGGATCTGGGACATGCAGTATGAGGATCCAGAGTGTATAGCCTTGAGGGAAATCCTTTAAGGAGAGGGTATGCCTTAATACTGAATAATAGATAAATATGACATCATCTATGTGAAAATTGGTTTTTTGTGCCTACAAGTATGATGGAGGAACTCATATGAGAATTACATGCTTTAAGGTGGGTGGTACGTATGGGGGTGAAAAAGAAGTATCGTGACCTACGATGACTATTTTGGTGGCCATGCTTGAAGAAGGAGGTAGCAGGGTTTGTAAAAAAATGTTTCATGTCTCAATAGGTGAAGGTACATTATCAGTGACCTAGAGGCCAATTTCAGATATTACCTATTCCGAAATGAAAGTGAGATGACCTGAATTTGGATTTCATGGTAGGAATTCTAAAGTCTCATATGATGAATAATACTATATGGGTCATTGTGGAACGACTAATGAAAGGTAGAACATTTCATTCCTTTGAGGGAATCATTTATAGAAGAACAGTTGGTAGAATTATATATATGATAGATAGTTCATTTTCATGGGGTTCCACTGACTATAGTTTTAGATCATGATTTGCGCTTTACATCACTCTTATTGAAAGTCTTACATAAGGTAAATGGTACAAGGGCTCTATTAAGTATATCCTAACACCCATAGAAAAATTTGTACTCAGAGCATACCATATAGGTGTTAGAGGATATGCTGCGAGGAGGTGTGCATGAATTTGGTGGACCTTGGGAGAAGCACGTAGATTTAGTGTTCATTTACTATAAGAACAGTTATCAGGTAACTAAATGTATGGAACCATATGAGGCACTTTATGTAAGACCTTGTAGATAACTATTATGTTGGTTAGAGGCGGGTGAGTCAGGGTTGTTGGGACCGAGTCTCGTTCAAGAGGCATCAGAGCTGGTACAGTTGAATCAGAAACATATGGCTATGGATTAGAGTAGGCAAAAGTTGTATGATGATATAAGGATATGACCCTAGAGATTACAGAGCATAATCATGCATTCCTTCTCATGTCGCCTATATTAGGTCACCACGTGATATGGATGTAGGGCATGTTATTGCCCAGGTTTGTGGGACTATTTGAGGTTCTGGAGAGAATTAGGCTGGTGGTATACCGATTAGCACTTCCATAAGAAATTCAGCACTATGAATGATTCTTTCCATGTGTCATAACTACAATGGTATAACTCTAACCATTCTCATGTGATTTATGTGTAAAAAGGTGATCTCGAGTTAGATGTGTCCTTTAAAGAGAATCGGATACGTCTACTGGGTCGCAACGAGAAAGTGTTATGGGGAAAGACCTTTCCATTAGTTCATTTGTAATGAAAACATGATTGTGTTCAAAAGGTATCGTGGGATCAGGAAGCAGACACGAGTACTCAATGGCCCAACCTTTTTGGTTAGGAATCTTTGAGAATTTAGGGAGAACAGCTCAAGGATGAGCTATTATAAGGTGAGGAGATTATAAGATCCTGGCATTTTCTGGAGAAATATCATGTGAGTTTTTGGGTACTTTTTTGTTTTTATTATGTACCTTTTGGTTGGGGTATGACATGGGGTGTCTTTGGGTGATGTTTTTAAAAAATTTGGAAGATAGGGGGCCATGCATTATTTGAACCCGATCTAGAAAATAGTACGAAATCTAACTGTGAAGACAGTGGAGGTCATCGTGGTTGGCGTACGTTTTTCCTAATAGTGTCCCATCAAGCCATGAATGTAGGGGAACACCATATAGTTAGCGCACAGTTTGGCCTAACCATGCGGCATCCTAGATGAAATTGTGAACGCATAGATTTTTAATCTGAAAATTGATTTAAAACCACATGAACCCCTGAAACCTCTCTAATTCCACCTCAGCACGGAAATGACAATTTCTAGGTGTTCTCAAAGCCTTCCAAAGGGATTCTAAAGTAATTTAAACACTATTATTTGTGATATAAAGCTTGGATTGAAGATCATCTCTCTTCTCGACAAGTTTATTTCAACTAGATACTTCTCCCATTCATTCTCATATCGTTTATAGATAATTTCACAGATGATCACCCTCATTTTATTAGATCTAATACTATGAGTTGCAATATATATATATGATTTTATATCTAGATCTAGAATTTATAAATCTTGATATCCTTTGATCTTAATTTCAAGTTTAGGGATTTTGATCTAAATCCTGATCGATGACGTTGTGCCACTCGATTTTATGGATTTCCGCTGGGCTAAAATACTTCAATAAACCTAGGTTGGTGGTCTAAATCAAACTCCCATTGTTGTGATTTCATATGTGAATGTGAGTTTATGATTTTATAGATTCCCTTGATAAATTATTTTCAGAATTGGAGTAATTTTGAAATTGGAATTTATTTGAGTCTTCCTCGGTGGTTAGTTGATAATTTAATCATACAACAAAAGAACAGGGTTTCCCAAATAGATATTTTGGAGATTTCTTATGGGTTGAGAAATTTTAATTGAGATATTTAATTTTTGTGTTATTATAATTATTTGGTGAGAATAATTATGAAATAATAATGTTGTATATTTATGATAATTAATTGGAAAAATTAATTATGTTCCATGATTTTGAGAAAATATAATTAATTGAGAGAATTAATTATGTTCCATGATGTGATTAAAAATAATTAATTGGAAAAATTAATTATGTTCCATGATGTAATTGAAGATACTTAATTGTGATAATTAATTATGACATGTTCGGATTTGATATGGAAAATTAATTGTGAATAATTAATTATGGAATGAGAATTGTGTTGATTGATTAATTAATTGATGAATTAATTAACGAGTCATATGCTTTGTTAATTGTTAAGGAAACTAATTGTCTTGAAATGTTTAACTAATCATTGTATTAGTAGTGGAATAAGGTGTAAAATTCTTGTAAATTTACAAATAATTAATGTTCCTAGATTTTTTTGGTGTTATACATGGTGTTCTAGACTAATTAGAAGTTACAACTTAGACATGGTGATCCTCCACAATAGTTATCAAAGTTTAATATTATGGGGGTCCTTGGCATGCAAACCTACATCGAATGAGAAAATAAGTTCTATGAGTGATGAA
Organism: Viscum album; assembly: GCA_963277665.1. Classification (NCBI taxonomy): domain Eukaryota; kingdom Viridiplantae; phylum Streptophyta; class Magnoliopsida; order Santalales; family Viscaceae; genus Viscum; species Viscum album. The sequence goes on along the minus strand of OY728156.1, from coordinate 111,113,218 downwards.
ATTCAATCCACGAGATTATTATTCTAGGAATAATGACTTAATCCAATTGAATGATAATAATGAATGATGATTCGATGAGATTGTGTGCTATACATGACAACCTGCATCCAATGAATGATAATAATGCATAATGATTCAACTAAGATTTGTGGTAATGGGCATGATGACCTACACCAAATAATTAATGATATTGAATGATGATTCAAATGGGGAATCCTGAATTGAGACTCAGCCTAATGTGATGAATAAGAATATATGACAATGTGATAATTATTTAACTTATGTATTGTACCTATTTTTTCCTAAAACTGCATGTAGTATCTTTTGACTGGATTTGTTTTAGACACTATTGGTGGTGGGATACTGAGTTTTACTAAGACCCAATTAAGGCCTCTTGATCGGTACCTGAGTATACTTTGTTAATACTAGATAAGATAAGGTCAAGGCCCTGGGATATGTTTCAGTTTAGGTATTAGAGCATGGGAGAGGGAACTAGAAGTGGTTTGCGACCTATTTTGGAGTTTTTGTGAATTTACATTAAGTTTCATTGTAGAAATATGTCATTTTCATTTTCATGGAATTATTTAACTTTTAGTGTAGTATTGTATTTTCATGTTTTGTTTATCATATGGCATGGATTTTATTGGGTATTTGTACGCTTCTGCACTTGGTTATTGTTATTTGTTTCTTTTGGTGTTTTATTTTGATAAATTGTTGGTATAGTCTCCCCAATACTTACTTACTAGACCCTTACTGCTAGTTGGAACCCTCTGGAATACAGGGAGGCGTACTTGAGGGAATGTGGCCAATTAGATCAGGGAACCGTTTAGTGGCTCCGGGGTTGGTACATCACACAAACAGAGGGTAATATTCTCTAATCTATTTTTTCCTGAGTCAAGTTCCCAAGGTTTCTAATAAATGTGATTAGATACCAAATATAAAAATCTAGACCTTGGTAGCACAAATCTAGTGCCTTACATTATTATATTGGAATATATACAACAATAAAATCCTAAAGGAATAAATATTTTATCTGGGTTTGGAAAACTATATTACATAATTAATACCCATTTTACATTGGGAATACAAAATAAAAAATAAAACATAAAAAAAGCAAAAAAATGCATCCTTGAAAGCTAATTCAAATATCTCCTCTTCATTACCATGGTAGAGAAAGAGACATATGATTATCTAAAAATCTTTTTGAGTGTTAATTAATATGGAATAAATAATGAATCAATGAGCATAATAAATATATAAAGGTAAGTATCAGAAAACACATTCCATATAATCAATAAATTAATAATTAAATACACCCATAGGTTTTTTCAAAGTGAAAATCCTCTGTATAATAATATTTCAATTCTAAAAATAATAGATTATATATTATTTGAAATCATGTAGTGTTCACATGAACAACTACTGTCAATACCTTTTACAAGATGGTTTAATCTACAAGTTAAAACCTATTTAATACTAGGTTAACTAATTCGCCCCATAAGACTATGTATGAATCGAGGGACTATCTATAACTTGAACCAACTAATGTACACAACTCCAAAACATTCCTCAAATATAAAATAATTTATTTAATTAAAAAACAATGGGTATTATCCTGAAATATCTGTAATGAATAAAATATATAAATTTATCTATATTTTCAAAATTATTCATATAACCTTAATGTTTGTTACTTGGTATTTTGCAAGTGAAATCACCCTGGATGAAATAATTCCAAATAAAACAAAAAATATCTTTATGAATGAATAGGGCATGATATTTAATTGAGAATGGATGGCATATACCCTATATATAAGTTAATTGGTGCAAAATAACTAATAATACTCAATTGAATGCAAATTAAGATGAAATCCAGTACGCCGTTGTAGTTAGTCGAATATTATGCCTCATGAAATATTAAAATTTTAAAAAATCCATGAATTTAATATTTTAATTATATAATATAAAAAATTATGTATATATACACCACAAAAGAGAAATAACGTGTGAATAAGGCATATATATCATAAATGTAAAAGTGAGATTAGAAACCCTAACCTCACCCAACCCTTTAGTGGAAAATACATTAACCTCATACATAATAATTTGTAGAATTGTATTAACTAATTAAATAACTATTATAATATTTATACTAACTCAGGTAATGATTTTATAACATCTAATTTCCAATTTACTAATAATATTTCACTATTTCCATGGGTTCAGGTGTGATTATTTCATGGGTTCATGATCGATTATTTTGAGTAAAATAATGGATGTTATTGTAAAATAGTATTGTGACTATAGAAGTGATATTTAGTATTATTAATTGAATTATATATATTTTAATATTCCCATATATCAATTTTTTTCTTGTATTAGGATGATTCATTTGATAAAATATTAATGATAATTGTTTAGTTAATTTTGGCGAGTTTTCTGAACACCACAGACTAGTTCTATTTTATATAAAATTATGAGTATTTATTAGTCACATAACATAAAATAGGTTATAATATACATATAAAAATCTTATTAAACCATAAAACTAGTTTTATGACAGCCCATAAAGGCGTTAATGGAAAACAAACAAAATCATTATTCACAGAGACAGTTAGTCACCCTAACATGGACAATGGTATTGTTTCTCTAAATAAGAGGAGGTAATAAAAGTGGTGGATATAGAACATTATATAATTAACATACTAATATAGTATATAAATGATTATGGAGTTATCATTCCATGATATATAAAGGAGGTGAGGTGAATTTAGAAGAGAAAAAAATTAAGAGAGGTTCTTTGAAAAAATTATCTCATAAATATCACATTGGTGAATGACCCCTTGATCACTTTGGATTTGGTCATTTGGTAATACCAGAAGATTTTGAACGTGGTTAAAGTTTCTAATAATGGTTTTGGTAGACATTTTTGGACCGTTAAGTCTTGTTAATCGAAATTGGGTGGTGAGGGGTGGTATTTATACTTGAGGAGAGGTGGGATTAAGCAATTCGAGAATGATCATTTTTTGTTTAAATCCATCCACATTAAGTTGGAAGTAAATTACCAAAATTGGGAGAATAAATAATGTTTTACAGTGTGTTTAGGAAAAATAAATAATTCAAAAATTCATTTAACATTATAGTTTTTGGGTATTTTAAGCCTTAGCCTTTTAACATTAACCATATTCATTATTTTACCTATATTGTCATGAATAATTTTTTTCCCATAGTATCTTCTTATGTATAAAAATCAAAATAAAAATATTAACAAATTTGACCAATTTAATTCTAAATATTTAATAAATTTTAAAAAAATCAATTAATAGAATTACAAAATTTATATTTACAATTAATTCTACAGTTAGAATGGGAAAACGAGTTTTTAAAGTAAAAAATAGAAAAAAGATGAAATGTTTTTATATAAAATTTCATTGTGAAATTGGTTCTAATGACACACATTGTATTTATTGAGGTATAATTGATAAAATTTAATTTAAAATATTTTAAAAATGTAAATAAATTTGAAGAAAAAATAAATTTTCAATAACAATTCTATATTTATAACTATTTATCAAAAAAAATGAAACTATTCCTCAAAATATCAAAAATATCACCCAATGATAATTTTTACATAACGGATTCAAAAATTAATTTTATTGATTCAAATAAAATTTATAAAAGTGTCAAAATTTGTTTTTAATGTATAAGTTCCATTAAAAGGTGGAAAAATTTCCTTTTAGAAGAAAAAAATATATCTTTTATTATTAGAAATGGATTTATTATTATCTTGAGTCAATAAAACTTATTCGATAAAATTAAAAACATTTTATTGAATCTATAACATATAAATTTTGTTATGTATTTCAATAGTAGTTATTATTTTAATTTACTTATGTAAAATTTCATTTTTTTCATATATATATATATATGTATATATATTTAAAAAAACATTATTTTATATTCAGTTGGGCTTTATTTTCATTTATAATTTATTATTAACCGATTAATTAATTTTGTAAACATGTGTAAACTAAATTTTCACAATTTATCGTATCCCCTCCATTCCCTCCATTCCAACGGCTATGTGATAACTATCATAATAATAATATTTTATTGTTTTTAAGCTTGATGTTCTATGTAATGTAATGAATCAAAGTGATTAAATTTCACAAAGTGAAATGGTATAAAATCATAGGTATTTACAATAATATGGTACCCTATGAGTACAATTTGTATGGAGATAAATTAATAAATGAACGTAATAGAATCATAATGTATGTATCTCATACGAATGGTTACAAAGGAAAAATTATTCAAAAAAATTAAAAATTCAATGTGATATAGAAGAAGCTTCACAAACAAATAAACTATTTATTTTCTCAAAAATAACTATATGTTTTTATATAAGGATTTATCAAAATTTTTAATGGTATTAAATGTGAAATTTCTAAAGATAATTTAGTACACACTCATGTACTCGATATGGTTAGGTATTTTAAAGAATTGTAGTTACTAAATGTTTCCAAAAGTATGATTCTTGTAACCAAATGTGTTCGATTAAAATCTGTGGAAATTTTCAATTAATATTAATTAAATAAAGAAATTATTTCCTCTTATTTTCAAATTTTTTAGGATATCTAATTAATTACTTTTAATTACATTGTTATGGTGCTGTGGTAGAAATTAATTTTAGTAAAAGCTCAATCCAATAAAAGAAATTTAGTTATAAATATTTATATTTACAGATCAAGTTGTTATTAAATTTTTTTAAATGTAATGTTATATTTATGGAAGATTAATGATTTCATATGATGGAATTTTCTAGTATAGTATCACTAACCCAACCTTCCACAAAAATAATGCTAACGGGTCCGGTGCCACAGGCCATAGGCACACCTCCCCAAATGAAATAGGCTTCTGACCAGAAGCGATGTTATAAACATGTATAGTGGGGAGATTTTTCCCTTTAGGTATAGATAATATAATGGTACACGCATAATAATATGACATGCAGTGGAAATAAATGACTCATTCGACACCAACTACACCAACAAATCCGAAGAAAATAAATATTCAATTAACAATGGAATTATTAAATTAATAGATGCAATAGCTAGAAGTAAATAAAAAAATTACCAACACATCACCAGTAGCCACAGAAAACAAATTAAGAAAGGAATCCATCCATATAAGGTCATAAATTTTAATATAAAAGGGCACCCTTATCTAACCACTATAGAAACATACAAAATAATCATGCTAAAAATTAAGTAAAACTGAATATAACTCTACCTTGGAATGACTTCAAGGTCCATACCAATCTACATTCCAAAAAATAGAATGATCAAGATCTTATGGATGGTCCTTTTCATATATGTAAATCTATAAAATATACATGCATCCCGAAGGTCCCATGCATGGTGTGAGATGAATCATAGTAGGATACCCTCAAATGGAGCATACCTAGTATAATGGTTTAATTAGATATACATCTATGAGTGGAGTTACCATTACAATGTAATAAATAAAAAGAACCTCCACTGGTGCTCAATAGCCACCAGGGAGTGTCAAGTACTTTGTCATATTCTGGAATCTCATAAGAAAATTGAGTCATTGGCCCATGGATCAAGGCACCCCTCTAGTAACAAGTCCAAGTGAACCCTCGCCTTCCACCTAAATCATAAGGACTGGCACCACATGCCTCCTGATACCTCATGTCTCAAAGTTCCGACATTCCAATGGTATGCCCAAACCAGAGTATCTCTACCCATGGACCCCTTCATGAAAAAAATCATCGGCCCATGGCATGACAACCAGAGGAACAAAAATGTCAATCCTGAAATAAATTTCTATGAACACTACCTCAATCGCATCGATCCTTATCCCCCAGCCTAATTGCATCCTTTCTATGAACTGAAGGCTCCTCGACATCCACATGGCTTTTTACGGTAATCAAAACAAAACCCTAAATCCTTAATCAGTAACAATAGATGGATTATTCACAAATGAGTGGTTAAAACAACCTCATTAGAGAGTAAATCTCTGTGCAAAAGACTCAATCATACCATTTTACATCATCGGTGATCATAAATCACCAAATAAAAACCTAAGACACACTATATCTGGCACATCATTCCCCTACAACCATGTAACTCAAATTTGATATCCATTCAATCCTTGTATCTCGGTCAATTTTATACATGACAGTCACATTAGCTCAAACCTACAGCCATGAAACCAAATCCCATGGTAAAAACCACCTAAGAAAACATGGGAAAATCCCAAACAATAGTCAACAATACTCAACACTAATTCCATGCCATCCCGACCATGGACCAAGCCCATCACAAACCCAAGGGTCTCAGCACATGTAATCACAATCATTAAATAAACATAAAATACATTTAAGAACTTAAAAGAAGTAATTTGATTTAAACATATAGAATTACTCTAGATACCATCTATATCACATTATCATGGAGGTCTTGAATGCCTCTGACTCATTTAATCAAGATTTATCAATTTAAACATACTCGTATAAATCAAAACATAACTTTTAAACCCATTATGTCAAGCCCGACCAAAGTAACCAAAGAAGAAAAAAACTTCTCTAATGTCCTCACTCAGGTTTAACTGGTATACAGATTTCCCATGACATTTCACATTGTATAACATTATGTCAATATTTTATAATATGGTTTCTCTCAAAACCCATTATTAAGCTAAATATCTGTAACACCCAAAAGTCCATGAAAACTCAAAAGAAGTTATGAACCACCTACCATAGACTCATAGGTGTATGAACATTCAATAACAGGCACCCATTTCAAGTCAATCAATGTAGATTTGAGTATTGGTTTAAAATCTAAAAATCATCCCAGGTGGAAATAGCGGTCCTTAAGGTGAATGATTGAGAAATATGAATGGTGTACGGGGTTACACATACCAATATTATCCAATATCATCTGACAGATTGAATAACGTATAACGAGGAGGAAGATGGATCGAATCCAATAAAAAAATAAGGATAATAGTTCCTCCAGCTATGCACATAATAAGGGAGAAAGAAGAGGGAGAGAGGAGAGAAAAATAAAGAAGTAATAGAAAAATAAAAATAAAAAAACACAAAACACTAGTTACATGGTTTACTAGCCTAGTTTTCCAAACTGTGTGGAAGCCACTACCTAAGGTTGGAGGTATTCACAACTACAATTCTTGGTTTTCTGTACCTTTCAAAAACCATTTTTAGCTCTCTACAACTTCTTCAGATGAGTTAGTACAATCAAGCACCACCACTCGCACGGTTTCCCCAAACCTTGTGCCTAAACCTCCTTCTCAAAAATATGGTCTTCAGGAATCCGAGGCTCTTGAAACCCTTCCAAATAGATGATTCACTCTCCTAGCCTCTAAACCAAGCCAACACCACCATAAAAAAGACAACTTAACCCTTGTAATAATGATCCAATCAATGAAACCAAAAGTATTATAGACACTAAATGAAAAATTCAATCTGGGAGGGGATATTGGCCCCTTCTAAAAATCCAAGTCATTAAAAAATCCCCACCTTAACATAGCCCATTCCTGATCTAAAAAACACAACCCTAATATGGTATCAAACATACCCATCTTGGTACAAATAACTAAGACTAACCCTGTCTCAAGGGTTCGTACCAAATTTTTCAAGGGGATCCCCATGTTAATAATTTCCTTACTTAATCTCAACCTAACCAAAACTCAAATCAAACAATGGTACATTGACCTATTTTCAGACACATGGACCTCTTGTGATGCTTTGTCAACCCTTTACCTCAGGAGGTGATCCCTTGTCGCTCATTACACCCAATCACATCCTACATCACATCGGTGCATACCTCGAGCCCATTTCAATAATAAACCATGAGATCATATGTCCCATGGATGCTCAATACAACCTAGTTCATTGCAATTCAATCACAAGCTGCATCCTCAATGCCCTAATTCCCAAGGCTTCTTAATTAATCTTGCATACGTCAAATACCATGATGCCAAAAAACATAAAAACACACATTCAAAAATTCTCATGACGCCATGAACCATATATACATATAATAACACACTTGAGATGGTTCCAACCAAATTATTAGTGTTTAGTTATTCTATATACATCATCTTCACCCCGTGAACTCAAAACAAACAAGACTCAATTTTCCAATCTAAAATAGACATGCCTCAAAATTCCATACTAAAAAAACAAAAAATAAACTATGGGCATGCCCACGGCATACCATTGACCGTCATCAACTCTCCATCCATATCATCCCCTAGATGCTCCACAGCGTACACCTGGCTTGGCACACGGCTTCCTAAAGCCCATCCTCCCTGTGGTACTACACTAGCCACCAGCCACTGATCCCACGTCTGGGTCCCACTATCTCTTCCACGTTCACCATGTGCAGCTAAATATCATCTATCATCACTTCATTCTGATCTTGAATAGACAATGGATGCTTGATTACACATGTGTCCCAATATTTTACCTATATGGGAAGACTTCATGCAAAATCTCTCGGGATTCCCCACCATTAATCATTTCCATCACTCATTTGGAGGCCTATGATACTAATTCTATACATACCATGGCTTCCTACACTGAAATAAATCAATTTGTAGCTACCACAAGGTGGTGTAGTTGAGTCCTTGGATAGACCGCTATACTTGAAATCTTGCCAAACCCATTTCAGGCTATATGATCCATCACCTGAATCTGTCACCCATTTCAAACGGGACATTTTTATTCAGTTTCCCTTAGCTATGAGAACCTGATTCAGTACCTCTAAGAATGTGGCATGCCTAATTATGTTTAACTATACCCTAATGGTGTGTCATAATTTATCTTCAAATTGCATGACCATAGAGTTTTCATATCTTGTAATATCTAGTACAAATCCTGACAACTCAGTTAAATTAGATCATAGTCCATGATGAAAAGTCACACTACTAATCGCTAAAGAACTCATGAGATCTATCCTCCCACAATGTATTAGGGAAAAAGTGATCAAAGAACTTGTCCTCGAATTCCTTCTAGGATAGTCCCTAGTATATGCGAGCCTGAACCTATACATCCCTCCAGCATTTAGATGGACCTCTAAGCATATACATCTCTATCTTGACCCTCCACCCTGTTGGCATCTTAATCTACTCGAAAATCACCTTTCTGCTCTCTATCCACCTCCCAGCTGCATGCAGACCACGCTCCACCTAAAAAAGTGGTGTGTGATGCAACTGCAACTTCGACGCCAGATACTCCTTAGATGTATCTACTCCCTGAGAACCTCTGTCAAACCCCTACTAGACACAGACCTGGTTATATCAGAGCTTCTCGTCGAGCCATGACTTGAACACTATCAACCCCAACATCTACCATACCTAAACTAGATCTTGATCTGGATCATATCCCTGAGCATTTACCTAATATTCATTCTCTACCTAAACCTTAGGGATATGAAATTAATCGTACTCTTGTGGAACTGTACCACCACTAGCCTTACGCTCCTTATGAATCATCTTGGAGGAACTTTTCGAATACCATCAAATGGTCAAGAAACCCTTAAATATATCACAATATATGTATAATGAATATTGGGAATGAAGTTAAAATCCATCAAATTAACAATACTCTTACTCTAACCCACTAAAACCATTCCCAATGACATCTCGGTTTCACGACCTCCTTACCCAACCATAACAGAGCCATGCATCACAATATCCTCAGGCCAAACCCATCATGACAAACAATATTGCTTTAATCTAAAGACTGATTCACCTATTCCTACTGATAAAAATTACATCAATCATAAAACCTTCTTGCTCCTATAAGATCTAGGCCTATCCACATGCCAGAAGCTATTTAATAAATATAAATCATGGCATATCACAATGCATAAAACAATCAAATCTATCACATCATGTCATATCACATTTTCACATGGAATTTGACATATATCACATGGTTTTATCACTTTTCAATGAATACATTCATATATTAAATTTTAATACTCTAAAGATATCCTTATAAAAATACATACAAAAAACATGCATCTGAACCCCCTTGATATACCAGGCCATGGTCCAAATCTCCCTTACCGCACCGGTTCAAGGGCCACATATCACAGCCAATAATCACCACCAACCAAGTGATCCCCGAAGTTAGAAACCATATAAATTGTAATATGATAGAATAAAAAATTCCCACCCAAGGACACTTAGTCCATTCCTCTTAACTAGGGCTGTAGGTACCCAAAGAAAAGTTCCAAATCCAGTTCCAACGACAACCTATCTATAGTATACCATAATACCAATTAGTAATACCAAGAAAAATGGTAAAATAAACTACTCTCATACCACTTGTAACATCCCCAACCTGATTAGCTACCTATATAGTGAAAACATGCCCTGTTACACTAGCCTTAAGAGCACATCCCCAAATGACAAAGGATTGCAACTAGAATCAAGGGTATAAATAAATATAGTGGGGATAGTATATCCTCTATAAAAAGACAATATACTGGTCAAATAATAATATGATAACATGTTGTAAAGATAAATGACTCAGCAGACTCAAACCAGTCCCACAGAGCGGAAGCACATCCAAAATCAATAAATAGTTATAGTGACAAATAAATAGAATTACGAGCAGAAATTTAAAAAGAGCAGAATTCCATCACATCACTTGTATCCACACGACACAATGAAAGAAAATAATTAATCTATAGAAGGTCATACATGTCAATATAAAAGGGTACCATTGGCTAACCACTTTAGCTACATACAAAATTATAATGTAAAACTAATAGAAAATTGAACACAAATTCACCTAAGCATGAACTTAAGGTCCATGTTAATTTTTATTCCAAACAACACTATGATCCATCCCCCGATCCTAATATTTTACCTGTGCATAAGGCCATATAGTCTACATGCTTTTCGAAGGGCCCGCGCAGGGTGAGAGACAAATCATTGTAGGATTCCACCTAATGGTGTGTACCTAGTATTAGTGTTTAAGAAGATAATAATCGACTAGTAAAGTAAAAAATAAAATGAAATAAATAAAAACCACCCCCATTGGTGCTCAAAAGCTACTGGGGAGTATAACCTTCTTCAACCAACATTGGAATCCCTGAAGTAAAGAGAGTCATTGTCCCAGGGATCAAGGTACCCTTATAGTGACAAGTCTCGGTGATCTCTTAGGTTATACCTCAATAAAAAATCATGGCACCATGTGCCTCATAAAACCACATCTTTAAATGTAATAACATCCTAAAGGCATGATGGGAAAATAATATCTCATTCCCATAGAACCCCTATATGAAATATTATGACGACCCAGGGCACGAAAACTAGATGAAAATCATTGTTTTCCCTTAGACCAATATCCAGGCCCATGGCCTCACTCATCGAGAGACTCATCCCTCAACCCAATATCTTCATTTCTATCAATTGAAGGATCCTCACCTTCCATGTGGTTTTCTAAAAAGAGCACACCCAAGACCTAAATACCTGAGACACAACTATTAGGGGCCTCTACCCACATGAGTTGTCAAAACCACATCATTATAGAGTCAACCTATGTGAAAGTGACTCAATCAGAATTTTGGCCATCATGGGTGAGCAAAAATTACTAAAAAAACTAATCCACACTATCTCTCCCACCTCATACCCATGTAACCATGTCTCTCAAATCCGATAGTCAGGCCATCCATGTATCTCAGGCTATTCCCAATCAGAGAGTCACACTACCTCAGACCAATATCCACAACACCCAATATAGTCGTTAAAACCACCCAAGAAAACATTGTCCAAGACCAAAGAATTATTGACATCACTCAGTCATGATGTCCACACCATCGCAACATCAGTCCATGCCTGTCAAAACCCCAAAGGTCTCAGTACATGTAATATCAATAATTACACAAATATAAAAAATATTTAATAACATTTAACAATTAATTAAATTTAAATTTATAGAATTACACTAGCTACAGTAATATCACCTTAGAAATGAGGTGTCAAATGCCTCTAACATATTTAATCATGCATCAACAATATAAATGTAATAGTTTAAATATAAAAAAATACATTTAAAACCACTTTGGCAACCCCATCCAATGTAATCCCGGGAGAAACAACCTCTCTCCCAGAAACACTCAATAGTTACAAGTATAGGGCCTTATCACGACATTCCACATGGTCTAACAGTCAATTAAATATGATACAACTAGTTTATACTCAAAACACATCATCGTGCTAAAAACTAAGGCACCAAAAAGTCATTAAAAACCTCATACAAGAAATTCATTGTAGAGACCCGTAGCCTGACGTACATAGACTTTACATTAATTTTTCGGAATACTTAGTACATAATAAAAACACACACACACAAGGATCGTAATAGTTTAGTGTCTTTGGAAACTCGGAATGTAATCTTCTAATCGTGGTGAAAGATCTTCAATATCTCCCATAAAGATCATCCTTTTTTTTTACCTAAAACCTTTCTTTATATCCTGGGGAAAAGAAAACATAAAAGGGTGAGCTCAAATGCTCAGTAGGGGTATAAAAAAGAAAAATCAATCACATCATATTCATAAGAACATATCTTTTGGAAATCTTAACCTGCAAAAGAGAGAATAATTTCATAACATGGGATAAATCATAGTAGTGAAATGAAATCCCAATAATCATAACTTAAAACATGAAACTTTGTGGCATACACACAAAATCATAGAGAATCATTTCTTGTTAGTCAAGACTCATTGCCAAGACTATCTTAGTGGACAAAGTCCCTTTCTGAATCGAGTAACCCTCGTTTCAGTCCTCTTTCACTGAACTGGTATAACCTACCATTTCAGCCATGTCTATCTCATGAGATATAAAATCTTTACCCAATGCATTGGAAGGAGATATAGGTCCCACCCATCTTATAATGAGTCCTTTCTTATGTGTGCCACAAAATCATAAATCATACATCATCGCATAACCCATGTAATAAAAATGGGATTCTTAAACAACATGACATCATAAAACAATTCATATAAGATAAAGGAATTAATAAAAATGTTTCCATCACAACATAATCAAATCCATGTAATAATAGGGATAAAAACAGAACCCTTTTATTATCTTAGATGGAAAATAATTTTGATAAAACACTTGAAATCCATTATTGAGGAAAATATCCTTTCTACTAAAAAACATTTTCCTTTCTTAACATGTCTTAAAATTTAAAACTAAAAGAAGTTGATTAAAAATAAACTTGAAAACTTGTAAAGGAAGCTTCTTGGAAATAATGTTTTAAAAATCCATTCAGGCCATATAAGTTAAAAAACATTCTTCTCTTACTTTTGTCGGAAAAGTCCAAAAAGTACCTTGTATGAAAAACGACAAAAGATTTCTTTCATATCTTTTACTAAAAACTCACCGAAGGGTAAAATTGGATTTAAACAATTGTAGGTGGATGGAAATAATATTACATATTGAGGAAACATAGATGTGGATGATAAAATACACCCCAGTAAATACCAACGTATAAACAATCTCGGATAAAAATGAGATTGTGATATTTCCCTTACCTTAGGTCCGATTTGCTTCGTAAGTGTCCGAACCTCCTGTATAATGATTTAAATAATGTAATTTACTTATTACAGAATCATATTCATTGTTATGATATCATATATGGTTCACTTATGACTTTATATTACCCGTTCTTTTGTAAATTCCATGTTAAAGAGCGTTTTGGGTAAAATTGTTTCATTTGTCGTCCGTGTTTTGACTTGTAATTATTCATATGATTACATAGATCATGATTACTTAATTACAGAACATAAAACATGATTTATATATATATATATTCAGGATATACATATATAATAAATCAGTAAATGGAATGAAATACACCGTTCATGGAGACGGTAGTCCGTACGTACGCATGAACGCTGTTTTCGTTTCTTTATTGAATTGAATGGAATTAAGTAGATGAAAAACATATAAATATAAATAATTCCAGTATCATTATTAGGTCATATATTTCATTAGTACTTATTGTATATACTTTATAATCATTCATGAATGGCTAATCATTGAGAATGAATCTCATCGCGTCGTGGAGACGGTAGTCCGTACGTACGCACCAGCGATGATATCGTTCCCATGGTCGTGGAATTGTGTTGAAGTGTATGTATACTATTTCAGTATCAATATTAATTTATAATAATCATAAATAATTACTCATTACACCATTATACCCATCCTTGTAAGGTGGTGGTGGAAAATAGATTACACCACGACGTGGAGACGGTATTCCGTACGTACCCACGCGCGGTGATTTAATTTTTCCGTAGGATGGATAGAAGGTGAATTAGAGTTGTTTAATATTTATAATAACATATCAGTATGTAAGTAATACTGATGTTATTAATTTATCATGAAACAACTAAAGAAGAAGAAGTTGAAGAAGAAAGAAATTGAAAAGATCAGTAATGGATATTACCTCTTCTTTGGAACGCCTCTTTGAATCCTCCACTTAGGGAACTAAGGTTGGTCTTTGAAGAAGACCAGAACCTCTAGGATTATTATAGGGAAGTGGAGAAGAGATTTTTGTAGGGGTTGGCCGAGCTTGAGTTCTCAAATTGGTGTGAGGAGAAGGGAAAGGAGGTGCCCTTTTATAAGGTAGGAGAGGGGCACCTTTGGAATTCTTAAAAATATTAATTTATAATAAATCTAACCCCACATAAAAACGTCCAAAAATGACTCATATTCGAATATTAGATAAGATAAGGTTGTAATATCATCAACCAATAGAATTTAGACATGTTAGGAATTTATTTTAAACATTATCAACATGATTTATCCTTATTTAATCAATTTAATTTTATTTGTGGTAATAACATTCTAATTTTTAAATTATAACAAATAATTACTTATTTGTTGTGAATTGTCCAATATTTTATTCTTAATAACATTTTAGATCATATAAATTTAAATTTATAATTTTGAAATATTTTGTGATTTTTAATCAATTTTATAATATGTTTTTTTTATAAAATAACAATAGTGTCAATTTTGACACTATTCATTTATTTGAATTTTAATAAAATAAATACAGAAGATATGTTCGAACTAAAAGTTTTAATAGATTCATAAAATGTCATATGTATCTTAAAAATTATTGGAGCACATTAAATAGTTCATATAATATTTATTTTATTATCTTTGAAACCATTTATTTGGTTTATCTCTTAATAAAATAAATACTACAATATATTTGTATAATTATTTAATATACTTATTTGTTGCATAAAAATTAAAAATAAAATCCTATGATGAAAATAAATCTATTAACTTTCACAATAATAGTTTTACTCTAATTTATCATCTTAAAATCACAATATTTAAATTGTTATATTTATTAAATTACGAAGGTGACAACTTTGGCATCATTTAAAATAATATAATATAAGTGTCATAATTGCTTTTATAAGGCTCCAAATGGTGAAATATTCGACCATTGGATGATTATGGTTTACCTTTACATGGAAAATAAGTTTTGGTTAGGTATTTGTGGATTTTATGATCACTATTAGTTTAATAAAAAAAATATTCTTGATTTTTTACTAGATAAACAATTTCAGCATAACTATTGTGTCATAATTAATGATAATTATTTAATCCCTAAAAATTATAAATAAATTTATATGATGTAGATAATTTCATAACTTTTTGGAGACTATTCATGTTCTAAGTTTCATGAAGTTTATCACTAAATTAAAATTAATATACTTATAAGATTTAAGAGAGTGACATGTTGTCACTTTCATTGGTTTAAATAATAATTAAGTTATTTTCATGGACAAATGTCCATTAAATGATTCTAATCCGACCCTTAGGTGATATGGGTTGACTTTTAGTCATCAAATAGGATTTTTACATTTTTTAGGGTAATTTTAAAATATTATATTTACCCTTAATTACCCGATTTACCATTAACTATGGTAAATAAAATTTACCGTAGTTACTATTCATAATTCCAAAAAATAAAGAGTAGCTTATTAACATAATTTGGACCCACTGATTCCAAATATGGAATCATTTTTTTCAAATTCAATACACAAAAGATGCAGAAATTAAATTAAAATTAATCGCGTTGTCGAAAGAAAACGGGTTTTTCTTTAAAACTTTGCAAAAGATTGAATTGCTTTAACCTACGAATTCAAGGTAAAATCAATGCTAATGACATACATTATATTAAATGGTAAAAATATATTCTGTTTATACTTTAAAACCATTCAATATTATAATTTAACCACATAAGATATTACGATGAAAAAAGTTGTTTTTAATTAAAATATACCTTGTTTTTACTATTCATTAAAATATGAAAGTTATCGGAAAAATATCAAAACTTTATCTAATGTAAATTTTTATATCCTGATTCAAAAGAAGAATATTATTTTGTCAAATTGAACATATAAACATGTCAAAAACTATATTTAAATTGGGTGCGCCATCAAAAGGCGGTAAAACTGCATTTTTTGAAAAATACTTATTTTACCCGAAAAATTTATTTTGTTCTTATACCATGTTCTAGAAATGTGTAAGATGAATAATAATGTTATAAAATTCAAAATTTAGTTATTACTATTTATAACGGCTAGTTCATGACAATATTATAATAATATAACATTGTTTATTAAAACCCGGTATTGCGTACAACACACGCTATCGAGGAAGGTCGCGATTGCGTGTAATGCAAGCCAAGTCAGGGTTGCGTGTTGTGAAAGAATCCATCGTTGTTTCGTATAACAGAATCCAACCATATTTCATTTATACGTTTAATATATATATATATATACTCAATGTTGCGTAGAATAACTATTATCAAAATTGTGTGTAACACGATCCATGAATAGTGTTGCGTATACTGCAAGCTAATACGGTGTTGCGTATAGCGCAAGGTAATCTTGGAGTAGAAATAAAAATAATATTTTTCATAAAATCTCGGGGTGTTACATTCTACCCCCCTTAAAATGAATTTCGCCCTCGAAATTCGTCGGGGTTATAAATGGTTTACTATGCGAAAGTTTCTTTAATCGAAACCCACATCGTAAAAAGGAATACCAAAACCAATCTTTAAAAACAAAAGTATGAAACATAACGGTTACCCAAATAAACTAATCATTGGGTTTCCACATAGGTGAAAATATGGATATGGAAGAGAAATCTAACCATCATGTTCTGATGGAGAGTGGTAGAGAACATGGCTATGGAAAATCTAGTAATCACAAATCCATAGATTTGTGATGATATAAGGTACCATCTGATTCATCAGGTATAAGATCACTAGGACAACATTTTTGGTTTTCAAGATCATTTCCCTAAAGTTGAAAATTTGAATTAGAATAAATACTTACTTTATTTTGGTACAATCTCACTGTTGTTCGTGCCTTTAACAATTTCCACTTCATATCTTAAATAAATGAAGTTGAATTTGTTATTCGTGAAGTGTTAGCAGATCATGTGATAGAATGACGGGTCATTCCATCTGTCTCAAACAAAAGGTTAGCAAAAAAATTATATACATAAGTCGATCTATAGTGAGATTAATCATATATGGTTCCTAAAATGGACTTATACATAATATGTCATATAACATAATATAATAAAACTAGTTTCTACTAAACAGGGACTTCCTGTAGGCCAGTGGTAGGCGATAAAGGCCAGTTGCACTTCGGTTGTGGGTTCGATTCCCACAGCCTTGTCCGAAGCGATGGGCTGTCGCCCGTCCTGCAGGTTGTCCTTTTTCTAAAACTATATTACTATAACATCCCATAAATAATATCGACAATCTTCTATCCTTAAACAATACTAACTTATGTCCAACATAATCCATTATAATCTTTAGGCTTATCCTTAATACTACAGTCCACTCTCATAATATAGTGAAAATGATTACCAGAGATTTAATACTTTCGTTAATCCCCATATATCATAAGATATGTCTTGTTGGTCACATTCCAAACATTCAAAGGCCTTAATCATGTATTTTCTTGAATACCCATTGAACCTTAGTGAAACATGAATGCAGTTAAAAGTTAACTCTTTCCACATACCAAAATCCAAAAATTCTCTATACTCAAACCATGATAGAACCATCTCCTTATATCAGTCATGAGCTCATGAATACAATCAAACACCTCATTATCTTATTATTCCTTCATTATGCGCATATCATCTAAATTCCAAAAATATCTGAATAACCTTTCATGGATAGTGGTACTATTAATCATACACTTTCATAACTCAAGGAAAGATAACAGTGTAACAATCCTTAGATGTCTCTTTATTCCATAGTACCATGAGATTTCTTATACAACATTACACATGATAAACATGTAATCATTCCACTACATTCTTAAACCATTGACCGATTTTCAACAATTCTTTCATCTCACATATCATTTGTAGTCTCTTCATCATCATCAACATAAATACTTCCCATACGACCATACTGATTATCTTCATGAGACTTTCCCTTAGGGAATTGGTTTGCATAATGCCCATACATTCCACATTTAAAACATTTAACCATTGTTGATGTCGTAGCAATACCATTATCCTCATCCATGGTGTTAACTGAACTTTTTCCTTTTCACTTACTTGCTTTGTGTCCTTCTTTTCCACACCCAAAGCATCTTCCAGTTCCTTTGAAACATTCTCCTTGATGCCTCTTCCCACATGATTTACATAGGGGAAATTGAACATTCTTTCCTCTATGATCATCAGGAAACTCCATCTTTCTCTTATTAGCCGAGTCAGGAAACATACCAAATTTTACTTTATTGATCATATTATGAGATTGCTGATTCGGCATAATAATGATGTTTGGACTTCCAAATCCCATTTAATTATGAAGGATATCATTCCATTGTCCATCATATCCTCCATTATCGTGAATCATCTTGTTTCCAGCCATTTTCTAAAACCCAAAAAAGAATAGTGTGAGAGGCAAAAATCATGCTTGGGAAAACAACATAATAAAGGGGAAGTATCCTCAATATCTAACTTCCTAGGTTAAATTCTATGATCGTTACCGTAGTTCTAGGACAGTATCTTATACGTATACTTATCCTTAGGGACATCCCTAGACATACCATAGAAATATCTCTAGGGATCTCACTAACGTTTTCGCATCCTAGTTTGCAAAGGTTGACTAAACCTTTCCTCTGATACCAACTGTAGAGTCCTGTATCCTGACGTACATAGACTTTACATTAATTTTTCGGAATACTTAGTACATAACAAAAACACACACACACAAGGATCGTAATAGTTTAGTGTCTTTGGAAACTCAGAACGTAATCTTCTAATCGTGGTGAAAGATCTTCAATATCTCCCATAAAGATCTTCCCTTTTTTTACCTAAAACCTTTCTTTATATCCTGGGGAAAAGAAAACATAAAAGGGTGAGCTCAAATGCTCAGTAAGGGTATACAAAAGAAAAATCAATCACATCATATTCATAAGAACATAACTTTTGGAAATCTTAACCTGCAAAAGAGAGCATAATTTCATAACATGGGATAAATCATAGTAGTGAAATAAAATCCCAATAATCATAACTTAAAACATGAAACTTTGTGGCATACACACAGAACCATAGAGAATCATTTCTTGTTAGTCAAGACTCATTGCCAAGACTATCTTAGTGGATAAAGTCCCTTTCTGAATCGAGTAACCCTCGTTTCAGTCCTGTTTCACTGAACTGGTATAGCCTACCATTTCAGCCATGTCTATCTCATGAGATATAAAATCTTTACCCAATGCATTGGAGGGAGATATAGGTCCCACCCATCTTATAATGAATCCTTTCTTATGTGTGCCACATAATCATAAATCATACATCATCGCATAACCCATGTAATAAAAATGGGATTCTTAAACAACATGACATCATAAAACAATTCATATAAAATAAAGGAATTCATAAAAATGTTTCCTTCACAACATAATCAAATCCATGTAATAATAGGGATAAAAATAAAACCCTTTTATTATCTTAGATGGAAAATAATTTTGATAAAACACTTGAAATCCATTATTGAGGAAAATATCTTTTCTACTAAAAAACATTTTCCTTTCTTAACATGTCTTAAAATTTAAAACTAAAAGAAGTTGATTAAAAATAAACGTGAAAACTTGTAAAAGAAGCTTCTTGGAAATAATGTTTGAAAAATCCATTCAGTCCGTATAAGTTAAAAAAACATTCTTCTTTTACTTTTGTCGGAGAAGTCCAAAAAGTACCTCGTACGAAAAACGACAAAAGATTCCTTTCATATCTTTTACTAAATACTCACCGAAGGGTAAAATTGGATTTAAACAATTGTAGGTGGATTTAAATAATATTACATATTGAGGAAACATAGATGTGGATGATAAAATACACCCCAGTAAATACCAACGTATAAACAATCTCGGATAAAAATGAGATTGTGATATTTCCCTTACCTTAGGTCTGATTTGCTTCGTAAGTGTCTGAACCTCCTGTATAATGATTTAAATAATGTAATTTACTTATTACAGAATCATATTCATTGTTATGATATCATATATGGTTCACTTATGACTTTATATTACCCGTTCTTTTGTAAATTCCATGTTAAAGAGCGTTTTGGGTAAAATTGTTTCATTTGTCGTCCGTGTTTTGACTTGTAATTATTCATATGATTACTTAGATCATGATTACTTAATTCCAGAACATAAAACATGATTTATATATATATATATATTCAGGATATACATATATAATAAATCAGTAAATGGAAAGAAATACACCGTTCATGGAGACGGTAGTCCGTACGTACGCATGAACGCTGTTTTCGTTTCCTTATTGAATTGAATGGAATTAAGTAGATGAAAAACATATAAATATAAATAATTCCAGTATCACTATTAGGTCATATATTTCATTAGTACTTATTATATATACTTTATAATCATTCATGAATGGCTAATCATTGAGAATGAATCTCATCGCGTCGTGGAGACGGTAGTCCGTACGTACGCACGAGCAATGATATCGTTCCCATGGTCGTGGAATTGTGTTGAAGTGTATGTATACTATTTCAGTATCAATATTACTTTATAATAATCATTAATAGTTACTCATTACACCATTATACCCATCCTTGTAAGGTGGTGGTGGAAAATAGATTACACCACGATGTGGAAACGGTATTCCGTACGTACGCACGCGCGGTGATTTAATTTTTTCGTAGGATGGATAGAAGGTGAATTAGAGTTGTTTCATATTTATAATAACATATCAGTATGTAAGTAATACTGATGTTATTACTTTATCATGAAACAACTAAAGAAGAAGAAGTTGAAGAAGAAAGAAATTGAAAAGATCGGTAATGGATATTACCTCTTCTTTGGAACGCCTCTTTGAATCCTCCACTTAGGGAACTAAGGTTGGTCTTTGAAGAAGACCAGAACCTCTACGATTATTATAGGGAAGTGTAGAAGAGATTTTGGCAGGGGTTGGCCGAGCATGAGTGCTCAAATTGGTGTGAGGAGGAGGGAAATGAGGTTCCCTTTTATAAGGGAGGAGAGGGGCACCTTTGGAATTCTTAAAAATATTAATTTATAATAAATCTAACCCCACATAAAAACCTCCAAAAATGACTCCTATTCGAATATTAGATAAGATAAGGTTGTAATATCATCAACCAATAGAATTTATACATGTTAGGAATTTATTTTAAACATTATCAACATGATTTATCCTTATTTAATCAATTTAATTTTATTTGTGGTAATAACATTCTAATTTTTAAATTATAACAAATAATTACTTATTTGTTGTGAATTGTCCATAATTTTATTCTTAATAACATTTTAGATCATATAAATTTTAATTTATAATTTTGAAATATTTTGTGATTTTTAATCAATTTTATAATATGTTTTTTTTATAAAATAACAACAGTGTCAATTTTGACACTATTCATTTATTTGAATTTAAATAAAATAAATACAGAAGATATGTTCGAACTAAAAGTTTTAATAGATTCATAAAATGTCATATGTATCTTAAAAATTATTATATCACATTAAATAGTTCATATAATATTTATTTTATTATTTTTGAAACCATTTATTTGGTTTATCTCTTAATAAAATAAATACTACAATATTTTTGTATAATTATTTAATATACTTATTTGTTGCATAAAAATTAAAAATAAAATCCTATGATGAAAATAAATCTATTACCTTTCACAATAATAGTTTTACTCTAATTTATCATCTTAAAATAACAATATTTAAATTGTTATATTTATTAAATTATGAAGGTGACAACTTTGGCATCATTTAAAATAATATAATATAAGTGTCATAATCGCTTTTATAAGGCTCCAAATGGTAAAATATTCGACCATTGGATGATTATGGTTTACCTTTACATGGAAAATAAGTTTTGGTTAGGTATTTGTGCATTTTATGATCACTATTAGTTTAATAAAAACAATATTCTTGATTTTTTACTAGATAAAAAATTTATGCATCACTATTGTGTCATAATTAATGATAATTATTTAATCCCTAAAAATTATAAATAAATTTATATGATGTAGATAATTTCATTAGATTTTTGGAGACTATTCATGTTCGATGTTTCATGAAGTTTATCACTAAATTAAAGTTAATATACTTATAAGATTTAAGAGAGTGTCATGTTGTCACTTTCATTGGTTTAAATAATAATTAAGTTATTTTCATGGACAAATGTCCATTAAATGATTCTAATCCGACCCTTAGGTGATATGGGTTGAATTTTAGTCATACAATAGGATCTTGAAATTTGTTAGGGTAATTTTAAAATATTATATTTACCCTTAATTACCCGATTTACCATTAACTATGGTAAATAAAATTTACCGTAGTTACTATTCATAATTCCCAAAAATAAAGAGTAGCTTATTAACATAATTTGGACACACTGATTCCAAATATGGAATCATTTTTTCCAAATTCAATACACAAAAGATGCAGAAATTAAATTCAAATTAATCATGTTGTCGAAAGAAAATGGGTTTTTCTTTAAAACTTTGCAAAAGATTGAATTGCTTTAACCTACGAATTCAAGGTAAAATAAATGCTAATGACATACATTATATTGAATGGTAAAAATATATTCTGGTTATACTTTAAAAACATTCAATATTATAATTTAACCACATAAGATATTACGTTGAAAAAAGTTGTTTTTAATTAAAATATAGCGTGTTTTTACTATTCATTAAAATATGAAAGTTATCGGAAAAATATCAAAACTTTATCTAATGTAAAATTTTATATCCTGATTCAAAAGAAGAATATTATTTTATCAAATTGAACATATAAACATGTCAAAAACTATATTTAAAGTGGGTGCGCCATCAAAAGGCGGTAAAACTGCATTTTTTGAAAAATACTTATTTTACCTGAAAAATTTATTTTGTTCTTATACCATGTTCTAGAAATGTGTAAGATGAATAATAATGTTATAAAATTCATAATTTAGTTAATACTATTTATAACGGCTAGTTCATGACAATATTATAATAATATAACATTGTTTATTAAAACCCGGTATTGCGTACAACACACGCTATCGAGGAAGGTCGCGATTGCGTGTAATGCAAGCCAAGTCAGGGTTGCGTGTTGTGAAAGAATCCATCGTTGTTTCGTATAACAGAATCCAACCATATTTCATTTATACATTTAATATATATATATATACTCAATGTTGCGTAGAATAACTATTATCAAAATTGTCTGTAACACGGTCCATGAATAGTGTTGCGTATACTACAAGCTAATACGGTGTTGCGTATAGCGCAAGGTAATCTTGGAGTAGAAATTAAAATAATATTTTTCATAAAATCTCAGGGTGTTACATTCATGACCTAACATAGACTCATATACATAGGTAAAACCTATAACAGGATATAATTTAAAGACAATTGGCATAGATCAGAGTTTTCGTATAAAAACCTGATATTATCTCATACAGAAACCACAATCCATAAGGAAAAATATCAAGAAACAGGAAGGGTGTGTAGGTTTATCCTTACTGATGTGATCTTTTAGCTTCTGATTGATTGAAGAATAGATCAAAGAGGAAGAAAATGGGTCAAATATGGTGGGTGTAGGAGATGTATTGTTACTCATTTTATGAACATGATCGGGGAGAAAAAAAAGAATAAAGAAGAGAAAAATGATGATTTAAAAGATAAGAAAAATTTAAAAAATGCCCATCAATGGTCACACGGTTTACTCACACAGTTTGGAAAACATTGTGAAACTATGTTGAAGCCACCGCCAAAGTCTAAAAGTATTCACGACCACCACAGATGGTTTTCCATATCCTGAATAGCTCTCTGCAAATTCGGCAGATGAGTCTACATGGTCATGCACCACCACTCACACGTTTTCCCTAAACCGTGGACCGAAACCTGCTTCCAAAAAATGAGTCCTTCGGGCCTCTAATCCCCCTTAAAGACTTCCATACACCCTATACAGTCTCCTACAATCCAATACAACCCAAAAACATCATATAAAAATCAAGGAACCCCTTGAATTGAGTTATATCAATGAAACAAAAAGTAGCATAACAACTAATTGAAAAATTCAAACTGGGTGAGGTTTTCACCCATTCCAAAAATTTAGGTCATTATATCTAGGGAATCTGATGATGTTTTTAAAAACTATATGGAATATACCTGTTTGGAATAATAGTTTTATAATTCATCCAATAAATTTTAAATATTGTATGATGTGAAATATATACTTTAAATGTGTTATAAATACACAAAATTTAAAAAACATGGTAACGATCAATATGTAATGTATATTTCACTAAAATTTTGATGAAATGAGATTCTATATCAGTTTTTTAAATATAATGGGATGTATAAATCTCATATGAATCTAAATAAATCATGTGTATAATTATCTTGTTTTTCTAATATGAAAAGAGGAGTTGTTTTTGAAAAAATATTTGAATTTAATTTGACCTCATACACTTTTTTTAAAAATCATATGATTCTATACCCTGGTTTGAGAATAATATAGATAAAATATTTTCTCATGCTTAAAAGGGTTTATCCATATATTTAGTAAATTAGAGGAAATGAGATTCAACAAACATCAATGGAATATTTAAAAGATTAATATTATTATAGAGAAAAATATTCCAAAAAAATAATTACATTAAATATCTGGGTGAAATAATCTATTTTTTAATATTTATATTAAATTTTAATCAGTTTTAATTTATAAAAAAATTAATTTAAATTATATAGTATAATATTAATGAAATAATATATTGTCTATGAGGCTAGTGTGGGTAGAATTTAACATAAAATAGTTTAAAGACAAAAAAAAGTTATGCTAGTTAATATACAAGATGATTGATGGTGAATAACTGAAAAATAATTATCATGTGTCCGTAAATTATTAATGTGACTAGTTACATTAATTTTCCAAATAAAATTTAATGAATAAAATTATTATGCCAAAATACAAGAATGATAAACATTTAATTAGAATGTGTTCTTAGAAGAAAATATATGTTATTAGAATTGTAACATTTTATGTTGTGGAGAAAATTTTTTATTGAATATGGTTACATAGTTGATTATCTGTAATATGTTCTCATAATAAAACCATTATTACAATTACACAACTACATTGATGTTACTCAATAAGAAATTTTTTTGTGGGTTTTAGTAGGTGGTCACTCATTGGTTTTTAAGGAATGATATATAGAAGTAATGAGTTTAGAAAAACCACTTAAGTTGCAAAAAACATAATACATATATGGAATTCTATCATATATTCCATGTTGCACATTCTATTAGACACTATTTATTTAATTATTCATAAATTAATTTAACAATATATAATTCAATATTTTGTAAAAATCAATATTTACTTTATCATTATTTCAATTTTAACTCATATATATGTAGATAAATATGAATTTCGTGAAGTGGAATGGTAATAGACATCTAATAGTATAACATTGTGTTGTCCAGAAGCAATTTTGATCGTAAATAATAATATTTTTTGATGATATTTTAAGGTTATAATTAGAATTATTCTCACACTATGATACAAAATATTTTAGTAAGGCGTAAAATGGGTTATTTACAATGGATTCAATTGGAGTTATATGACATAGCATGTCATACACAATGTATATAGTATACTAGGGGTGGAACGATCTTATTTTTTTTGTCACCAATACCTTAGTTTTGTGATATACCGAGAATTACAACATTCATACATTAATACAGTTATTATACAATCCTTATGTTTTATCAAAATAAGGGGTACTTGGTTACATTTTTGGTCATTCCATTATTTGGAGCTCAGCTATGATGTAATTTTTCCAATAATAAGATGAGTAAGAAATATAGTCCAATATTTCAGATAAAAATTGATCTTTACATACACACCTATTTATTATACATGGTATTCATATCTATTTGGATGAGAGACAAGTGATGTGACCAACCATAAAAGGTGAATTACATGTGATTTGTACTTCAATGTTGTCTATTTATATATATATAGTATCAATAATGTATGAGTAAAATATAGATAATTGACATACATTATGTCCCAAGGCCACTTGATGGCTTATAAAAATAGATCACTTGATAATTTACACTTGTATATGATGTAATAAAGGACACAGATTTGGAGATACAGGTGTTTGACTGAGATCATGCTAGCTCACCTTATAGCCAAAATAGAATTGATTATTTTATATACCCAACTATTTACTTATATTTAAGGAAACATTAATTCATATTTATTTTCAACTCTATAATGTAATGTGAGGTCAATAATTAATTTTTCTTAATTAGGGATTGAGTTGGACAAAGGGAGCTTCATGAAATTTTTCGATTATTAATCTAAAAGTTATTTATTTGAGAATTAAAAAATTTATCATATTGAATGTGATACTAGGTGAATTTAACTATACAATTCCAAAATAAAATTTGGTATATGTCCATAAGATTTATTGGATATGGTTTTAAAATTTGTTTGATATGATACACTATAATAAGAAATGGAATAAATTTTATAAGTCATTAGTACAAGTTTAATTTGAAGGAGATATTCGATAAATCCAATAAGAATATGATACATATTTTCAAATCATATTATATGATGCAAGGATATCATGAATCATTTTTTTCTTGTAACTTGTCATTTCTATTGTATTGTATTACTAACTATATCTATGTCCTTGTATATCATACCATGTGTGTGTCTGTAATAGATATGGAATTAAAAAAATTTGTGTTAATGTTAATATGATATAATAAATGGGAAGTCATTAAATTTATACCATTTCATAAGAAGAACCCAATGGGTTTGTCATGGATAGGGGTTCATTTATTGTAACCCTTTGAATTAATCCCAAAACATATTATTTAATAAATATTTACTTGAAGATTTTCTTCGAAATATCAATATATATATTGATAGTTCGCATTTGATGGGAACCTGTGAGACTCTGCTATATATATTTTATGAATATCCATTTATCCCATATCTCTTTTCCTCTTCACTAATTTACCATAGTAGGTACTATTGTATCTTGGGTAATGAGGGGATCTCACTCGAGCATTAAGTGATTTAGCTGAGCCTTTGGATACCACTAAATGAGGTATTTCTTTCGATTTCCTCTCATGTGATCTACATAAAACACCTTAATATAATTATATAACAAAATAAATATATTTTATGTAATATATACAATAGTTTTTTCATTTAATATTATACATGATTCAATTTATCAAGAATGGTTTTCCAAGATATGGGTTTCATAATTAAATCTTTAATCTTGTATAATTGTTTCATGGTTCATTGAAACTCATAATACTATGTATAAAGAACACATAACCAATTAATGTAATGGCATAGAATCATATGAAATCAATAATCTCAACATGAGTAATAATGAAGTGAAAAGATACCAATCCAAAAATTTCAGGACAAGATATAAGCTTCTAGGAAAATTAAATGTCCTTCCCAATGTCTTTATACCCATATATCATAATTAATTAGATACCTCAATGGATTCAAATTTGTATCACCAAAATTTTATAAAAAAAAATCAACATCATAATTCAAGTTCATATCCTAAATGAAGAAAAATTCAATATGATATAAAGCTAAATCAATTATCATATGTAACGTGTAACTTCTTGAATTAATGTTTTAAAATATAATGAATAATTTTACAGAACATTAATGAAATATTACATAAAAATCTATGATATAACATTTATACCCTCCAATAATAATTTGAAAACAATATAAAATGAATAAAAAATACATAAAAATATAAATTAGATATTTTTTTTCAACCAATGATAAATAAATAAATTCTAAACACATTGTAATGTAACCATGTATATCATTAACAAATCTATTAAATATAATATAAAATGCACATATTATAGATTACAAGAATTTAATATATAATATTTCATATATTAAATTTTAGATATTTTATAATAGAAATCTATCATTGAATAATAACCATTTCATATTTTTTGAAAAAATTCAACATAATTTGAATATTTCATTTTTCATGTTTCAAATCATTGATCAAATAATCATTAAAGACTCATTTTATTTGAGGATTAAATAATTATATAAATTATTTCTTAATAAAAATATTTTAATTTTATATTTATGAGTTTTTTAAAAATAATATTCATACTTTTATGTTTTACCATATTTTTTTAATTTATAATTCCATTAAAATTTATTCACCATTTAAATACACTAAAAAAATATTACATCTACCAAAATAATTTTATGAATTTTAACAATAAATATAATATTCCACAAAATTGTAGTCAAAATTACATACATGATAACTTTAAGAATGTCATATGGTATAATTCATACACCACTCACCAAAACTGTTTTCATCAGTATTTTTTTAGGCATGTGTATTGTAAATATCTATTTGTATTGACAATCTATCACACCCCGACCCCAGGTACCTTTATTTTTACTTCCTTCTTGGACCCAGTTTAATTTTTTTTTTGAAGTTTACTTGTGTTGGCGGCTTTTGCGCCGATGCGCGGTCACCACATCATTAGCAGTAACCGTGCGTTCGGCCCAGGTGAGCATTTTTTCCCCCCGCATTTTAAATATTAATTTTTTTATGTTAACATTTTATTATTATTACTATTTAAGTTGTTGTTGTTATTTTTGAAGTTAATTTTATTATATTTATGTCTACATACATGTTTATATGTGTATATATATGTATATAAATATATATATGTTTATATGTGTTTATATAGGAGTATACATGTTCATATGTGTGTATATATATATATAAATAAGTTTATATATGTTTAGATATATGTATATATGTCTATATATGTTTGTGTGTGCGCGTTTATTATTTTAAAATGGTTTTATTATTTTAAAGGTTTTGGTTATAATAATAATTATTATAATTAACTAATTATTATTATTATTACAAAGTATTATTATTATTATTAAGATTATTTATTTACTTATTCCATCATATTATTATTATTATTATTACACATATATATATATATATTTTAAAAAACCCTAGAATCCCCCCCCCCTTTTCTCCTGTGCGGCGCCCGAAACCCCCTCCCCTTCTTTCCTCCTATGCGGCGCCCGAGCCCCCTTGCCACCTATGTGTGTCGGCCTCGTATCCCTTTCTCCCTCAGCGATCCTTGCGCCGCTTCCCTGCTCTGGTGTCCCCGTCCCAGCCCCGCCGTCCCCGACCGCCGCCGCGCAGCCTCCGGCCTCCGCTCTGGCGCGCAGTACGCCGCACCGGCTCGCCTCCCCCGCATGACTCTCCACTCCCACAGTCGGCTCCCGCTCCGCCTTAGCCTCCTACGGCGTCCCACTCGCCGCCCCCCCACCCCCTCGCCCCAGGTGGCACCTCCCGCGCGCACCCCCCTCTACTGTCCCGGCCTCCTCCGGCGAACAACCCCGCTCGACCCCCTATTCTTCCCATCGTCGCCACTGCATCCCACTCCTATCGGCTTCCCATCGTTTCCCACCTACTTCCCTCCCTCGCCACGCCGAGGACCTCTCCCACCTCCTATAGCCCTGCCTCCTTCGCCTGCCGCGATTAGGAACCCAGGCCTCCGCGCGACCCCCGACCTCCACTGCTCCCCTCCAGTCTCTGGCCTACCTTGCAGATACCCGCCTCACTGGCCAGCACATCCGGTGAGTCCTCATCACTGGCCAGCAACATCCAGCCCCCTTTGGTGCCCCCTGCCAGCCCTTCTGACCAGCCCCCACCGCTAGCCAGCACCTTCGGCGACCCTCTTTTCCTGCTCTGTCCGAACGCATTTATTTCCCCCCGGTAGCCTCTTTTTCCTCTTAGCAAGTTGTTGGTTCTTTTTTATTTGGGGGTCAGGTTTTGAGCACGTACGATATTAGATCTGGTATAAATTATTGATAATTTTTTAATTCTGTTGTTTTTTTTGGGTCCCCTGCAGAGCGTTTGATGCGCGGTGGGGTTTGCGCACTGTGTTTGCGGTGCTTCGACATCGAAGGTAGGTGTTTCCGCATATAAGTTTTGGTTAATGAATTATTTTTCTTACTTAATTAATTTATCTTACTCATTGAATAGTTTTATTGGTGCGATTACATTTTTACTTGAGGTTTGATATTATATAGATGTGATTGGTAGCATTTTTATTTGATATGAATGTTTTGATTTTTCTAAAACCCATGTTCAGCCTTTTGATGTTTTTTTATAATATTTGTTGTTGGTTTATTATGTAGCGCAGGGGCTTCGAACACCGTTTTATCATGTTATTAGGTGTATAAGACGTGGGTTACTATTTTTAATTTGTTTCATAAAATTTAAAATGGTTTTTTTCTAAACGGTACAGAAGATACGGGTTGTGTTTTTAAAAAGTATCGAGCTTGTTACTTTGCGTTGGTTGTTCGTTTGGTTTGTTCTGAGTCAGTGGCTATGTGTTCTTAGTTATCATGCATTTGTTTTTCAGCGTGTTGGCGCGGTAACCCTATGACACCGCGAACATCGGCTTGTTCATGCTTGTGTTCCAGTTCAAGGTGTATTGTGTCGTAATATCCAAGTTGCGTCTTGAGGTAGGTCTCCCATTGCACTCGCCTTTAAATTTTGAATTTATTTATTCCTTGTATTTTTATTGACTTTTAGTAAATTTAAATGTATTATTAAGTAGTTATTTATAGTGTGGTGATCTGCTCTGTTTATTTCTAGCATTTCAGTGGGATTATATTTCTTGGTTTTAATTTTGTGCTTTCCTGGTGATATTTCTAAATGAGTTCTTTATGAAATGTGAAAGTCCTGTTGAATTGTGTTTTGAAATGGTTTTGGTGTGTGTAAAATGACAGGTGTATTGTTTATGGAAAATGGTGTTTTTCTTAAAAACATGATTAGAGGAAATGTCGTATGACCTTTAAACTTGATTTTGGAAACCTTATGTGTGGTTCTTGGTTGTTGAAAAATGTTTTCTTTGGACGCGTGATTAACAGTTTGGATTTCATTTGAGAAATATTATTCCTTCAAAAAGTGATTAAAGGTCCGTTTGGCTCTTGATAAAAGTGGGGTGCGTTTGGATATTGGAAAATGACTCTACTTGTGAAACCAATGTGGTCCAGGTTTAATATGATGGTTAGAGTTTCTTAAATAATGTTCTAAGTGTGTTTCTGGTTTTCAATGAAATGGCGTGTGTCATATCCCTTTAGAAATGCTATAGTATTAAATGGTCAAAATGTAAACGATATGACAGCCCGGATGGCACTTTATTAAATGTGAAGTGATTATATATATATATATATGTGTGTGTACTTATGAGGGCATCTCTACAGGGGGACTTCCCTTCGAGGGTTGTTGTGTAGCGATGTCCGTGTAAAGGGTTGGCAAGTGCGGTGAGATGAGTCATGCGTGCGAGGGTCTCCCACTTACACAGTGTTATTAAAACCACCGTGGGTTCCTGGGTATCCTTTAGAGAATCGAGTGACCGTTGCTGGCTAACCCTATTTAGATGGGTTAGTCCCCCTTGGTAGGTAAGGGCTTGTGGGGTGTGCGACTAGTTGGCTGTGAGGGCGGCCAGTTGGTTATTGACTATAGAGTACCAAGCCGGCAGGTAGTCTGAACCCGAGTACGTCTAGGGGTTTTCAAGGGATGTTTAGGATCTCCCATGGTTATTGCTTATAACTTCTGGTTACTTTTAATTGCACTTGTTTTTCCCTTCTTATTTACTTACAATCATCTTTCACAATTTATAATGATAGATTTTAGGAAAAATGTTTTCAAATGAAAATACTTTATTCTCTTTGTGTAAGATTTGAAAATGTAACACTTCTTTCCTTTTAAAATGAGTTTAGAACTAATGAAAGGAATCCAATTTTTTGGAAAAGAATAAGGAAATGTCTTGTGTTTTAGTTTTCAAGTGAAACTTTATGAGAGCTTACTTTTATACATTGTTGTTTAAACCTGGAATATGTAGATTCTTTATTTACTGGTAGTGTTTTGGGATTTTTTGTGGGGATCATCTACTAAGTACATTTTGTGCTCATGCCTATCTTTTACCATTTTAGTTGCAGGTTCCTTGTTTTTAGGTTTTCCTGGCTTGATTCGCACAGTGGTAGAGCGACATTGGTTTGTAGTTAGGTGGTGACCCGTGAGGTCACGTGGAGGTATGTCGTGGTGTAGTTTTGTTTATGACGTTAGTATCTTGTCTGTTTTGTTTAGTTTATATTCTATCTTTGATCATGTTTTTGGTTTGGGCTGAAATCATTCCCAATGATTAATATTTCAATGCCCGGAACTTGTTGCCATCCAGGGGGGATTGGGAACGCCCCTCGAGACTTGCCGCGGACCGGCTCGGGTGACCGGTTCAGGGTCGACCCGGGTTGGTTCGTGACAAAATGGTATCAGAGGAGGTTCTTGTTATATGGGTTTTCTGGTAGGTGGAGATTAGAACTGTCGGTACTCGAGAGGTAGGTACGGGAAGGACGTCATGAACCCTCGCCCATTCCGCACCTCAAGTCACCAGGGGTAGTCCAGAAGTTGTGTCCTTGTCTCTTTCTGGTTTGTCTTGGATTGAGAGATGAAAATAGAGGCAAGCCGATGTTACATCGTGATTTCACATGGAGTAGTGACCCATGTGGAGTCTGAGTACACGGTTTGAATTCCTCCTAGTGGTCGACGCTGACTTGGGACATGGCCCACTACCATGTCGCCAGGTTGAGCGTGACTACTAGTCCCTCACTCCAGTGGTTGATGCAAATTCGGATGCTGCTTTTTTTTGGTCTGTGTAAGTAAGTTGTTGAAAATGAAAAAGGTTTTTGGAAAAATTGGACTGGTTTCTTTTAAAATACTTTAATTGTATGAAATGGTTATTAAAACTGAAATCTCTTGAATTTAAAATTCGTTATTGCTTGTAGTTGGTCGATAATGGTTTAGGATGAAACCCCAGGTCCTCTTTATGAACGTTTGCACATGTGTGAGAATTCATGGAAAAAAATGCGTGTTGGTGCGGGTTTTACTGGAAAGTGGATGAAGACATGTGCAATGGTTCATGAGATTACCTGGGTGTGATTTTGAAATTAAATTCATGAATTTGTTTTTTAATTGGTTTAAAAGTGGAAACTATTTTGGAAAGTTTTTGGTTTGAAAGTGGATTGGTTTTGGAAAGTAGTCTTGAAAGAGGGTGGTATAAAGTCTTAAATAAAAAGGTGATTTTAAAAAGGAGATTTTACTTTGGGTTGTGTTTGTGTTTGTTTGGTCTTTGTGCTGACTGTTTTTGATGAAGGTGATTTTATTGATGTTTCTTCGGTTTGATACTGGTTTTGGCTTTGTGTTTTATATGTCCCTCAGGAAATGCCACCCAGAAAGGTCTCTAAGGACTCTGATAGGTCATGCCCAGTTTTTGATCCTCCTCAGACTTTTCCTATTCTCCATGGTGATCAGGGTCCGTTAGAGGCAGTGAAATGGCTCGAGGAAGTGAAGTGTGTCTTTAGAATGTTGGGAACTCCCGATAATGTTATGGTTCATGAAATTATGGGGTTGTTTGAGGGTCCAGCTCTGGACTAGTGGAAGATGGTTACCCCATCGTCAACGCAAGATGGAGTGACGTGGGATGTCTTTAAAATCGTTTTCATCCAATGGCTTGTACCTGAGGAAGTGAGGCTAGAGAAAAAGATGGAGCTTGTGCATATTCAACAAGGCCAACGGACGGTGAAGGCATATGTTGACCATTTTAAGGAACTGATTTTCTTTTCTCCAGAGGTGGCATCGCATGAACTCATGATGTCCTCTCTTTTCACCGGGGGTCTTCATCCAGAGAGCAAGGAGCGAGTCCTCGCTTCTAAAGACCTTTGTTTCGAGAAGCTGGTAGATGAAGCATTCTTGGCTGAGTTGGTTTCCAGTGTGCGGGTGGTTAATACTTCAGCGTCCCCTGTTGTTCGTAAGAGTTCCCCCTCTGGTGAGGAAAATGCGCCAGAGATACCTGTTCCTAAGGAGTTATCCCCTTTGGTCCCAGCTTCCAGTTCATCATATCGTTCAATGTTATGCTATCAGTGTGGTCGTTTCGAGCATTTAAAGCCGTCTTGTCGCAACCCTCCAAAGAAGTGTCATCGTTGTGGCTGTCTGGGTCATCTAGAGAAGTTTTGCCGGAAGTGTCGCTTGAAGGGGACGTTGTGATTGGAGAGTGTCAGTACCTGACTGTGAGGCAGGAGAAGCTTCATCCATCAGAGCCCCATCCATAGGTCTCGTGGTGAATCTCGCGCACAGTCAGGAGTTCCCAGGGTTGTGAAGCCTTGGTCCAGGTTCTGTTTTTCTGTATTGGTGGTGGAACAATTAAAAAACTATTTTGTATTTGTTTTCCTGCTATTAAAGTTTCAACAGCATTGTAAATTCATTGTTTTTCCATTAAGTTATGATGTACTTGTTCTATGATAATCCAAGCAGGCTTGTCGTGTGGACATAATATTCGGAATCGTGTGTCCTTATTAAAAGTGAGTCAGACTTTTGTGTTGGATGACCTTGGTTTAGTTATTCTTATCAGATGTAGTTATGTTTCGTGGATTTATGTGGGTCATGTTCTGACATGATGACTGGTTAAGTCTTTTCTGTGGGTTCTCTCTGGTGTTGAAGTTGTTGACTCTAGTCATGGGTTCAATGTTTCGATGAATGTATTAATCTAATCGTGTTATAGGAGTCGGTTTGGATCGGTTATGAGTTTCCGCACTGAACCCGCCTCCTTGTGGTATTATGTTTGGAGTGTTAAAATTTTCAAACCAGTTAAGTTCTTGTGGTGGGGAGAACCCCTTCATGTTCTCCCCTCAACCTCGGACTTCAGTTTTCACTTGAATCGGTCGGGTGTGAACTGTGAAGGGTAAGGTCATCCCGAGATTCTCTTTTCTCTTTGGTTCCTTTAGTTCTGTTTGGGAATAGACCTGAATCTTGATTGAATTATGTCTTGGTGACTTTATGGGGGCAGAAAGTGTCTGTGGTGGGGAGAATTGTCACACCACGACCACAGGTACCTTTATTTTTACTTCCTTCTTGGACCCGGTTTAATTTTTTTTCGAAGTTTACTTGTGTTGGCGGGTTTCGTGCCGGTGCGCAGTCACCGCATCATTAGCAGCAACCGTGCGTTCGGCCCGGGTGACGGTTTTTTTTTCGCCCGGCATTTTAAATATTAATTTTTTTATGTTAACATTTTATTATTAATACTATTTAAGTTATTGTTGTTATTTTTGAAGTTAATTTTATTATATGTATGTCTAAATACATGTTTATATGTGTATATATATATGTGTATATATATGTATATATATATATATGTTTATATGTGTTTATATAGGAGTGTACATGTTTATATGTGTATATATATAAAAATAAGTTTATATATGTTTAGATATATGTATATATGTCTATATATGTTTGTGTGTGCGTGTTTATTATTATAAAATGGTTTTATTATTTTAAAGGTTTTGGTTATAATAATTATTATTATAATTAACTAATTATTTTTATTATTACAAATTATTATTATTATTATTAAGATTATTTATTTACTTATTCCACAATAATAATAATATTATTATTATTATTACCTATATATATATATATATATTTGAAAAACCCTAGAATCCCCCACCCCTTTTTTCTCCTGTGCGGCGCCTGAAACCCCCTCCACTTCCTTCCTCATATGGGGCGCCCGAGCCCCCTTGACCCCTGTGTGCGTCGGCCTTGTAGCCCACTCTCCCTCGGCGATCCCTGTGCCGCTTCCCTGCTCCGGTGTCCCCATCTCAGCCCCGCCGTCACCGACCCCCGCCGCACTACCTCCGGCCTCCTCTCTGGCGCGCAGTACGCCGCACCGGCTCGCCTCCCCCACGCGACTCCCCACTCCCGCAGCTGCCTCCGCTCCACCTCGGCCTCCTACAGCTTCCCGCTCGCCCCCCCCCCCCCCCCCCGCACCCTAGGTGGCGCCTCCCGCGCGCACCCCCCTCTGCTGTCCTGGCATCCTCCGGCAAACAGCCCCGTGCGACCCACTATTCTTCCCATTGTCGCCACCGCACCCCCCCTACCGGCTTCCCATCGCTACCCGCCTGGTTCCCCCCCTCGCCGCACTGAGGCCCTCACCCCACCTCATGTAGCCCCGCCTCCTTCACCTTCCGCGATTAGGCACCCAGGCCTCCGCGCGACCCCCGACCTCCACCGCTCCCCTCCAGTCTATGGCCTACCTTACTGCTGCCCGCCTCACCGGCCAGCACATCCGGTGAGTCCCCAACACTGACCAGCGACTACCGGCCCCCTTCGGTGCCCCTTGCCAGCCCTTCCGACGATCCCCCACCGCAATCCAGCACCTTCAGCGACCCCCTTTGCCTGCTATGGCCGAACCCATTTATTTCCCCCAGTAGCCCCTTTTTCATCTTAGCAAGTTTTCGGTTCTTTTTTATTTTGGGGTCAAGCTTTGAGCACGTACGATATTAGATCTGGCATAAATTCTTGATAATTTCTTTATTCCGTTGTTTGTTTTGGGTCCCCTGCAGTACGTTTGATGCGCGGCGGGGTTTGCGCATTGCGTTTGCGGTGTTTCGACATCGAAGGTAGGTGTTTCCGCATATAAGTTTTGGTTAATCAATTATTTTTCTTACTTAATTATTTTATCATACTCATTGAATAGTTTTATTGGTGCAAGTACATTTTTACTTGAGGTTTAATATTATTTCGATGTGTTTAGTAGCGTTTTTATTTGATATGAATGTTTTGATTTTGCTAAAACCCACGTTCAACCTTTTGATTATTTTATAATATTTGTTGTTGGTTTATTATGTAGCGCAGGGGATTCGAACACCGTTTTATCATGTTATTAGGTGTATAAGACGTGGGTTACTATTGGTAATTTGTTTTATAAAATTTAAAATGGTTTTTTTCTAAACAGTACAGAAGATGCGGGTTGTGTTTTGAAAAAGTATCGAGCTGGTTCCTTTGCGTTGGTTGTTCGTTTGGTTTGTTCTGAGTCAGTGGCTATGTGTTCTTAGTTATCGTGTTTTTTTTCAGCGTGTTGGCACGGTAACCCTATGACACCGCAAACATCGGCTTGCACGTGCTTGTGCGCCAGTGTGAGGTGTATTGTGTCGTCATATCCAAGCTGCTTCTTGAGGTAGGTCTCCCATTGCACTCGCCTTTAAATTTAGAATTTATTTATTCCTTGTCTTTTTATTGAGTTTCATTAAATTTAAAAGTATTATTAAGTAGTTATTTATAGTTTAGTGATCTGCTCTATTTATTTCTAGCATTTCAGTGGGAGTATTTTTCCTGGTTTTAATTGTGTGCATTCCTGGTGATATTGCTAAATGAGTTCATTATGAAATGTGAAAGTCATGTTGAATTGTGTTTTGAAACGGTTTTGGTGTGTGTAAAATGTCAGGTGTATTGTTTATAGAAAATGGTGTTTTTCTTAGAACCTTGATTAGAGGAAATGTCGTATGACCTTTAAACTTGATTTTGGAAACTTTATGTGTGGTTCTTGGTTGTTGAAAAATGTTTTCTTTTGTCGCGTGATTAACAGTTTGGATTTCATTTGACAAATATTATTCCGTCAAAAAGTGATTAAAGTCTCGTTTTCCTCTTGATAAAAGTGGGGTGCGTTTGGATATTGGAAAATGACTCTACTAGTGAAACCAATGTGTTCCAGGTTTAATATGCTGGTTTGAGTTTCTTAAATAAAGTTCTAAGTGTGTTTCTTGTTTTCAATGAAATGGAGTGTGTCATATCCCTTTAGACATGATTTAGTATTAAATGTTCAAAATGTAAATGATATGACAGCCCGGTTGGAACTTTATTAAAAGTGAAGTGATTATACATATATATATATATATATATGCATACTTATGACGACATCTCTACAGGGGTACTTCCCTTCGAGGGTTTTTGTGTAGCGATGTCCGTGTAAGGGGTTGGCAAGTGTGGTTAGATGAGTCACGTGTGCGAGGGTCTCCCACTTACACAGTGTTATTAAAACCACCATGGGTTCCTGGGCGTCCTTTAGAGAATCGAGTGAGGGTTGCTGGCTGACCCCGATTAGATGGGTTAGTCCCCCCTTGGTAGGTAAGGCCTTGTGGGGCGTGCCACTGGTTGGCTGTTAGGGTGGCCAGTTGGTTATTGACTATATAGTACCATGCCGGCAGGTATTCTGAACCCGAGTACGTCCAGGGGTTTTTAGGGATGTTTAGGAACGCCCATGGTTATTTCTTATAACTTCTGGTTTACTTTAACTTGCACTTGTTTTTCCCTGCTTGTTTACTTACAATCATCTTTCACAGTTTATACTGTTAGATTTTAGGAAAATGGTTTTCAAATGAAAATAATTTATTCTCTTTGTGTAAGATTTGAAAATGTAACAATTCTTTCCTTTTAAAATAAGTTTAGAACTAATGAAAGGAATCCAATTTTTTGGAAAAGAATAAGGAAATGTCTTGTGTTTTAGTTTTCAAGTGAATCTTTATGAGAGATTACTTTTACACGTTGTAGTTCAAACCTGGAATATGTAGATTCTTTATTTACTGGCAGTGTTTTGGGATTTTTTGTGGGGCTCACCTATTGAGTACTTTTTGTGCTCACGCCTATATTTTACCATTTTAGTTGTAGGATCCCTATGTTCAGGTTTTATTGGCTTGAGTCTCTCAGTGGTGGAGCGACATTGGTTTGTAGTTGGGTGGTGACCTGTGAGGTCACGTGGAGGTATGTCGTGGTTTAGTTTTGTTTATGACGTTAGTATTTTGTCTATTTTGTTTAATTTATATTCTTTCTTTGATCCTGTTTTTTGTTAGGGCTGAAATCGTTCCCAATGATTAAAATTTCAATGCTCGGCACTTGTTGCCATCCCGGGGGGGGATCGGGAATGCCCCACGGGACTTGCCGCGGACCGGCTCGGGTGAACGGTTCAGGGTCGACCTGGGTTGGTTCATGACACAATCCATTATAGACAAGTATTTCAATGAAATCATGAAATTATATTTAACGATTTATCATCTGGGGACTCTGTATTTGTGGTCCTTGTGGAGGATCCCACCACATGATAGTGGATTCCTTACTTTGACATAGAGAATCATCCTGTAATTCCCATTATCCCATGATTTTATTACAAATCCTATCATGCCAATTTTTAAGACCCTGATTCATGGAAATTAAATGATGATGAATAGAAAATGTTGTTTCTATTGACACAAGTCGGTGTACTTATATAAAAGGAAATAAACCTCAGGTTTCAAAGTGGACACTTTATAGTGCATTAAAAATAATTTCCCTAGTAAGTTTTTTTATTAAATCACAACAATGCATTAAATGATTTCATCTAATACCACTGAAGAAATTCTAAGGGATATATATAATCTAATGAAGAATAGAAGACAAAATTCAAAACCTGATTTAGACTAAAACAAATCATATTTTTTGAATAAATAAATAAATGTACATGTTTTTAATTTGATGATCTATCCTACCCCTTATTGGAATATTTTATTAATATAGATCATTGAGGAAAAGAAAATGGTTTCTATAATCCTAAGGTATTCACGGGTTATGGGAATCACCTGACTCTTCGGTAGTAACTCTCTTCTAACTAATTTCATCAAGAACCTTTCACAAAATCTAGAGTGAAAAAATGAGTTTATAATTATTCCAGTTTTATGCAGTTCATCAAATTAAAATGAGATGTATACTTATATGACCATGAGAATCAAAATATAATTATATATATCAGCATAAAATCAAATATTTAGACTAAATTCATGAATAAATTCAAAAAAAATTATCCACATTACAAAATTTATAACATTATACTCAATACTCAATCATTTATGAACATTTAAATTAAAAATAAACATATTAAAGATCATAATTTTAATTATAAAATAATGAGCATAACCAGTTGGTATATTTCGCATCCCACTACCTCAGATGTTACACCGCATTGGTTGGAAATGAATTGAGAGATATAATGACCCAACGAATCCTGCCTCAAGTAAGGGACATGATGAACACTAGATCCAATGGTATAAAAATCGAACACATAGAAGGAATTACCCTAAAAATATTTAAGAAGTAATGTATTATATGAGGACCCCAAACTAACATCAAGTATAATGTAAATAATAAATGATATTATATTTAATATCATATGTAATCTGATATAACATAAAAGAATATTTTAATGTACACAAGGTATAATACTTGGTTGTAACCATAAATCCCTAACATCTCTAGAAGAGCTCCTCGGAGTAGTATGACCCGTCATGATCACCAACTAGCTCATGTGGAAAAATAATATAATCTTTATATGGGTAGGTTCAAACTAACATGTATACTTATATGGATCCACCCTAAAACCTCTTGTATAAATTTTTAAAGAATCATACTAAATATTAGTGAATAAAAAATTATAAAAGATCATCACCTGAATAGGTCATGATATTTTTTATCCTCCGCATGACTCAGTAACCATGTAATGAAAAATTAAATTATAGGATATCATAAATATAGTTATATATATATATGTGTGTCTACCCCACATAAATATCAAGGTTATTTTTTAAACTCATTCCCCATTGAATAAAATGTTGTGATTATTCCATATATATGTAATCTCATCCTTGATGTGGGATGATCCTTATACATTTCTGCCACAGTTTTTCATATATCTTAGTATTTCATGTTGGTCTTAGTCTATATATTCATTTTTTCATCCCATGTTCATTATTAATTAAGTGTACATTTGGAATACACGTTAGGCTATGCATGTGCATTATTCCTTGAACCATTAAATCCCACACACATACACCCATGGAAATTTACAGTCACCATGATAGGATAAACATATATTGTATAAATCATGAAATTTCAACCTCCATATAAATATATAGTAAACTACCGATCCATAAATTCTAGTGTCTGAGAGAACCATATATCACAACCCATTATTTCCAATAATAATAGTACATATATCTATGTCCAAAGGGATAATAGGAGATTGGTAGAAGTTAACCATCTCTTTCTTATCCATCTTATATTTTAAGGAAACCCCTCCCCTTTAACATAACGGGTATTGGTTACCCTACTGATGTGGGTGGGGTAGAGTATAAAATCCAATAGAATATAATAATACAGCACACATAAACAGTAATGGAAACTACAAATCATTATAATTATCTTAAAATATTTTTCCACTAGACCCTTGACTACCACTACTTTGGTATAAGTCTCAATATAATATTAAAGAATTATTTTTTTAATATTTAAAGGAACATCATTAATTCACATGAAGATCATATAAATAAACTCATTTAATATATTTCAAATTTATCATTTAAATTTAATTTTACCATTTATCAATTAGAAAAACATCATAACATATTTGATATATTTATGAATAATCCCTCCTTTAAACTCACGTCGACACCATGGTGTCAATCACACACCAATACATTTAATATATTCATTCCCCCCATTATC
The DNA here is from genome assembly GCA_963277665.1 of Viscum album. Taxonomy (NCBI): domain Eukaryota; kingdom Viridiplantae; phylum Streptophyta; class Magnoliopsida; order Santalales; family Viscaceae; genus Viscum; species Viscum album. The sequence goes on along the minus strand of OY728156.1, from coordinate 111,071,092 downwards.
CATATAAACCATCACTAAATCTACTACACACAAAACATTGTCTAATTTAAAGGTCCCAAAAAACATTGTTATCAAATGTACATCAAATCAAAACAAAACATTAACTCTAAAACCCATATTATATATATATATATATATATCTTTTATTAAATTTAATTTCACTGATAGCTTTATTTAACCGCAACACCAAGATTAAAAATACTATGAAAACATATTGTAATATTATTATTATATAGTTTTATCTTTATTGAAATTATCATTTTTTTATTAGTTTAAGCTGTATTTTCTGTGTCTTTCAGAAAATATTCATTTTTTAATAAACTGTAAAAAATATAAATTTTTATAAAACTATCATTTCATTTCATTAAATAATATAATTTAAATAATCAATTCACTTTTGTATTTTGTATTAAAATATTAAAATATTCATTTTATTGACATTAGTATCATAATGTAAATAAAATCATAAATATACTTTTAGTCTTAAAGCACTTTTTAGAAAAAAGTATTTTGATGCATTTTGACGGACTATTTTAAAATTATTCTATAAAAATTATAGGCATTTTACATGATAAAATTGAAATTATATTCATAATTACGATGATAAATTTTATTCGTTTATCTATAATAAAAAAAAGTAAAGGCCTTCAGGCTATTGGATGGATGATAAATTTTATTAAATACTTTCGTTTTATATTGTGGCATTTGGAATAGAGATAGTGGTAAAATTTATCACCTATGTAATGGGTAATTTATGTAATTAATGAAAAGAATAAATTTATTAAGATTTAAAAATATATACAGCACTTAAATTTATCTAAATGGGTGATTTTTATATTAAAATATTCATCATAATATCAAATTTATACAAAATTTTTCATTTTATTTAATAATTACATGTCCACTATTTTTTCTAATCAAAATTCCAAAATGAAACTCCCTTTAAATCATTTTTATCACTATTTTTTATTTATAATCTGTAGTGATTGAAAAAATTACTATAAATTCTAACACAGCACCGACAAAATACTTCTGCAAGAAAAGAAAAAATAATTTCAGTTATTTATAAATAGTCTAAAATTAATATTTTTTAGTTTATGTATAGTACCTTTTGAATTTTATTGATAAATATAATATTTTATGTATTATTTATATGGTTATATTTAAATTTTACATTTTTTATGATTTTTATAAAGTCAAATTAAATGAATTATCTCGAAAATGAAATTTATGATATTTTTATGATAATAATATATTATAAAATTATTTAAAATCATTATAATATTGATCTAGTATAAATGACTATGATATAGTGTACCATTCCATAAATTTTTCATTTATGATCCAATAGTCAATATATATTTAAAACTATAAACATTTTTTTTAAAATAATTCTTACTATGGTTAAGGTAAAAACCGTTAATGAAAGGTCACTAAAAAACATACTGTTTAAATTGACATATGAACCTATATAAATATGATTCGAAAATTATATTCAAACCATATAATCCTTATCATTAAATTTATTTAATTTCAGAACCAATTTTCAACGGATGTGATTTTATTATATTTTAATATTTTTAAAATTTACAAGAGTGCCCCTCCCCTCACTTATAAAAGGCCACCCTTCTCTATTTTCATTATTGCACATTGATAAAAATAGAATTGATAAAATTTTATATATTCTCTTATCAATATACATATCCACAAATTATAGGGTATATTCTTCATAATAGGCCATTTCAAGGGTATATAATAAAAAATATAAATGAAGTTTACCGAATAAGCGGCAATCTTATTTACCGACACGTAAATATTTATTTCTACTTGTGCTTAAATTAAATAAATTATGACAAGGATAATATATTAAATATATTATCATAGATATATTGAGATCTTATTATGATTAATGAAAACCCATTTTTTATTTCTTTTACCTCCTAAAAATGTGAAAACATTGTTCATGAAACTCTATGACTTATTGTTTCCGCGTTGTGGTGTAAATTTTTTATCATCATCCAATTTTTTGGATGGTTATAATGATGTAAATTATGAATTTATATTAAATTTATGAAATAATTGTGATTATTTAATTATAATATCATATCCACTTCTACACAACCTTCCTATTGAAAAAAAATAATGTATATTCTTTATATATGTAGACCAACACCTCCATAAAGCGATGTGATTAATTTCCCATTTCAAATTTATATGAACGTAAAAAAGGATATTTTTTTTAATATATATGATATATAAGATATAATAATGATTCTATAAATTATAATTATTATTTATCATTCATTTTTTTATTAATCAAAAAGACAAAACAACATACATGCGTGCATATGACATACCGTCTCCTTGAATGATGTAATTCAGTTTATATATCACCACATATAGTTAACAGTAAATAAATATAAAATTATTTATATGATATGAAAATGACTATTATCTATATTGACATGGATTTTCCAAATATTATTTTTTGATTTTTATGTATTATTTTCGTTTCCAGGTGCTAAGATGGTGTGCGATTCTGAGGCCTGCTGTTCCCAGGGTAAATCTTTCAAAAATATTAAATATGTTAAATAGAAAATGATATCTGTTTTACAAAAAAGGGGAATAGAATCTAAACATGGGCCTGAATCAGAAACCTTATTGAAAATTGAGTTCATAACATGGGGTTTACCCTAGGAGCGACATAAACTTGGTCGAAATGGGGCATTTTTAGAAATGTAATTACAGGTGTGGAATGAATAAAATACATAAATAAATTATTTCATTTTATTTAATAGATGAAATTACTAAGTATTAATTAATTATACTAATATGAAGAAATTTTACGGTTATCCACCTAACCCTAGAGTTGTTCAAGCGCTATTAGAGACAGCGTTGGAGGATCTCTCTCAGATAAATAGTAACTGGATCATAGGTCTACGATCGGTAGGTAATGGGATTTGAGATATAGCTACTGATAAAGATAAAATATTGTTCTTTATATGTGATCGATAAATCACAGGTATGCTTTCATTTATGTTTGATTTATTTTCACATTTATAAATTTTATGATCAACACAGACCAATCAAAAAAACAAATTTATTTGTGGATCATGCCTATTCTAGTATGTCTGTATTATGGGTATTTATTGGGGGAATTTTACAATAAACATTGATTCTTTGATTTTCATTCCAATGAAAACAGATGTTGGTTGATAGGAAAATTTATTGATATTCATTCTTCTTAAACATTCTTATACTTTTATCCAAAAATCTATTATTGATCATAAGAATTCTTCATTTGGCATGTGGTTTGACACATTATAATGAATCTATTGTTGTGCACTTTTTTCCTAGAATAATGATATGATATTTTAGATTTGGGAATGTCCTGACATTATTATGGTGAAATGTTGGAATCTTTAATGGATCATAAGTTTTGTGATACCCTATTACCAATTATTCAGCACACAATGAAAAATAGAGTTTGATGGTGATTTATGAATGGATTTTATGGCAGAAACAAGTTGTTTGTCAGTGTAAAGGCTCATATGAGGTGGTTCCTTGATTTTATGGGTGAGACAGGACTGGAATAATGGATAGATAAATAGAGAAGATGTTTGAAATCCAGATATGGGAATCTATAAATTTATGTACAAAATGGAACATTACATACAATGAAACACTATTTGGAACCCTATCAGTGGATGATAGGTTTTTAGGAATTAGATAACTATCAGATGTCATGTGACCTTGTCACATAGTTTTTGACATTTGGTGAAGTCTTGGAATGTGATTTATTGGGTACACAGACACTGGATGGATTAAGCAGTAATGGGAACACCATGTTCTCCCATAAGGACAAGGATCGTCTTTATGTATATGGGAATACCCAAAAACTCATAAATAGGCATAATACACGAGTAAAATTTAGGTCATGTTAAGTTACACTAACATAGACACATGATATATTTTGTTTACATGAAAAGGACCTGAGGTCAATTGAAATAATGTATAACCATACTATATGCCACGTACTTCCATAGTTTTTTCATAGAGCCCTTTTAATTTGTATCTTGGATATGTTTCGTTAATGTACGTTCCCTATATCCTTTACCTAGAGGTTAGTGTGGAATCTCCCCCATCTCCTAGGAAAGCAATCCCATTATAAAGACTACATAGATAGAGTTTTCTAAATGCTTCTGTGAGGCCTAGAGTAAGATCATGTATTCATCTTCATATCCTAGGTGGATTTCTTCGTATTATTGTGACCAAAACTATGTTGGTGATGATCCTTTATGTAGAGGGTTTATCTAGATTGAGTTATTGGTATAAAACATGATCTAAGGAGTGATCCTATTCTATGTAGAATTTGTATTTGAACTAGCATCATTTTTTTATATTGGTTATACGTGATGAGAATTACCTCTCAGATTTATTTCAATAGTGCTTTTAGACTTTGGAATGTGTTCTCTAGGATGAGTGATATGGGTAAACTTTGAGATAAAATCATAGGACAACATTAGGAGTTTGAATTAACATTATAATAAGTGTCTTGTTGATTATATCTAAATATTATTGTCATAAATTTTGTAGACATATACTCGTATGGAGCTAACTATATTCGTTTGTTGTATTTTCTCATGGTTTTGGGGTGTCATACTGGTTATTGTCATACTCTTCCATGCATGGGTATTTCCCACACTTATCATGTCTTGTTCAGACGAATGACATTTGAAAGTGTCCAAGACATACTAGAAATATATTTTGTTAGTGTGAATGGACATACCAAGGTTTGTTTCAATGGTATCTTCTCAGGATTTCCAATTATTACTTTTAAGTTTAACTTATTTTCAGACTCTTTTTGGTGGGATCTTATTTGGACTTTTTTACATTCCGTTAATTCATGTCCTACCCTTGTTTATGAATTTAAATGTATGCATGAATGGTTATTCTGTTATTTTTTTACTTCATTATGTACATTCCTGTAGATGTGTGTTGGTGTACATGTACTTAGGATAAGTCCTTCCATGTCAGGGATATAAATAATCATTTCTAGTCTCTAAAACATGACATATTGGAGGCTGGATTGGGGAGTTGTGGAATTGTACCCTTTGGTATGGTTTTTGAATGATTTGTATCAATAGTAGGTTCTATCATAGGACTAGAGTCTAATAGATTTTTTTGTGGAAACTAAGTTAGGTATTTTAATAGGCATTTCATGATGGGGATTATACTGTTGGTGTGGTGGTTGATGTAGCCATACATCAGGACACTAATAACCTAACTTTTGACTTGGTGCAAAATAAAATCGGTTACAGGGAAAAAAAATTCACATGAATCCTATAATAATGTCTAGTAGTTTCAATTTCCTTCTTGAATCATTTCTATAGATTTATTCATTGATCAGGGTAAATATTTCTTACTTTTAGGATGCCTCCATGAAATCGTTTATCTTATATTCCACATCAAGGTTATGGGGATAATATCTTTAGTGATGAGGCATCAATACATGGACTTTTTCCAGAGATGTTACATCCAGATGTTGCACTAGCTATACTACAACCTATAGACTAGAAAAAGGTACACGTTGTACCGGCGAATGAGGTGGATAGGATGAGAATACTTTCTAATTTTTAGAGGCATATACCCCTCATGTTATGAAGAAATATATACCAAAAATCTTCTTAAGAATTGATTGCGGTGATTACCCATGTTTTTCGTCTGGTCTGGACACCAGTAGATCAAATGGTGGTCATTGTGGAAAGGCTTCTCCATAGTTATTCAAGATAATAGAGGGGGATAGTTACCCAGTATTAAATGTGGTGACTCTATCATGGTCTATTTTTAATTTCCTTTTCAAATATGAGTTCTCTAAGGAAATGTTGAGGTTTGTGCATATCCTAGACCTTATGAAGCTCCATTAGGATAGCACAACTGTATATAATTATTCATTCGTGTTTAACAAACTCTCAATGAAGTTAATGGTTATTGTTCTTGACTTTTTATTCAGGTATTAGACCTTAGATCAAGGGTTTCATAGATAAATATGATCCAGTATTATCCCTCTATGAATTCTTGCATATGATGGGGTGCAAGAGAAAGCATCGGTGGTGGATGATTTCATGGATAAGTAGATACAACTGGTGGTTATAGATATTTTCCATGTCATAGAAGAGACCTCGGCAACAGGGAACCAATTCCAATATTTGGGACATATATATGCAAGAAGTTTTAGGATGATGTAACCAGATAGACATTCATCAGTTAAGACCTCTCTGGATGGGTCTAGTTGGTCCAAATAAAGATGGTGCTACTCATGTGATGGTAGGTGACATCTTTCCTAAGACTGTCTGACCCACTATATAAATGAGAGAGAGTACATATATGTGGTTTAGAGGCCTAGTAAGTAGTAGGAGATGAAATATTCCTATGTTGACTGACATTGAATAGGATCTAGAAGATAAAAAATTTGTGGTTGGCACTTTGACATGTTTCCAAAACCACCCCAGGTGGTCCATTCCAGACTTAAGAAGTTGGAGGATAGGGTAGAGGAAAACTGCAAGCGATCAAAGCTTACAACCTATAGGATCAGTGAGTGATTCAATTATTGATTATTTTATTTTCTACCTTCACTTCAATACTGATATACACAGTTTATATTCAGTTCTTTCTTTCCACATATAATGTTTGAGTATTAGGGATTCTGGTTGATCCAGTGGCTCAACCCTTGTTCTTGGAGACTCCTACTAGAGATGAATTAGTAAACACACACTTGTGCTGGTAGTATCACTTCAATCATGGAGGTAAGAGTTTATGTTGGGATATATTTGTAGAAGTGAGAGTCCTTATAACATACTTCTAGGTATAAAATTACTATCTACAGTTTATACCCAGATATACTATTTTAAGGGGAGGATGTGGTGTTTTTTAATGATTGAACTAGGATATCCTTTTTGGGTGAAAAGGAAACCCTGGTAGGAAGGATGAAATCATGCATAGACGGGTGTAGATAATTATTCCCAAGCTGTCTAGCATGACCCTTATTGCAGTGGATGTTTAGAGTTCATAGTTTCCTATAGTGGTGGAGGAGTACGAAGATTACATCCCTGATGACATTCCAGGCATACCTCCCCACTGTTAGATTTAAATTTTCATTGATCTACATCCAAGGATGACACAGATATCTACACCATCATATTAGATGGATCCTGTAGAGGTTCACTATATGAGGGTGTTGTTAGAGTACATTTAATGTAAGGGATTTGTTAGACCACATGTTTTAACATTTCCATCCCCATTTTTTCGAAAAGAAGGAATATGGGATCTTGATATTGTGTGTGGACAAATGATGCTTAAACTAGGTAATTGTGGAGAACAGGTATACACTACTAAGAATTTATGAACTCATTGACCAGTTGAGGGGGTAATTTTGGTTCTCACATGATTAATACATGCCATGATATCAATGGTTTTAAGTACGGAACAACGATATTCCAAGAATTGAATTCAGATGTGTTTACAGTCACAATGACCACGTGGTGACTCCCTTTGGCATGATGAACTCCCCATAATTGTTCATGGGGATCATGAAACTGATCTTCCATCCTTTCTGAGACTGACTATAGGTAGTCATCATCGATGATATACTTTTTTACTCAATATCCGAGGAGGAGAACATGAGACACTGAAGGATATATTTATATGTACTTAGAGAGAAACATCTTCATTGAAATCTCTAAAAGTATCATTTCTGTATTAATGAATCCCACTTTCTGGAACACCATATATTACAAGATGTATTAGAAGTGGACATAGCCATGGTAAAAGTAGAATTAGCTTGGGAACCCCCCAAGAGAGTGACTAATGTGCATAGTTTCCTTGGGTTGGTAGGATTTATCATATATTCATATTACATTTTTCATCGATATTGGTACCAATGACATCATTGATTCAAAAGGGGAAACCATTCATGTGGACATAGTGGTCCTAGAAGTATTTTCATAAGGTGATTTGTAAATTGATTAATCTTACCATATTTGGAGTTACAATGCAGGGTGTTGACTATGTATTGTTCATTGATGCATCTGGAACCCAGATCAGTTGTGTTCTGATGTAGTGGCAAGAGTTTATTTCAAATATTTCATGTCAGTTGATACGGAATGAATCAAACTACATAAATCATGATCTTATGTTTATTGTGGTATTATTTGTAATAAATATATTGTGAAACTATCAAATGGGAGAGTGATTTATCATAAATTCTGATTAAATGAGTATCAAGTATGTCTTCCATTAGATGGATCCTAACTTGAGGAAGAGGCGATTGCTAGAGTTTTTTCAGGATTATGACTTTGAAATTTTCTCTACTCTTGGGAAGGGAAACATATTACATATTTTATCTATAGGATATCCCACTAGAAGTTGATAAGTGAGGAATTATATCATTTTTCCTTATTGGATTTATCATCATTGGATGAATATGATGCATATTACCTCTGGCCAATGGTTTTCAATATTTTACTCTTATAGCATGTTAAAGAGGCACAACTTGTGGATATAAATTGTGGGACCCTATATACTCAGATATCTATTAAACATGCTCATTCTTTATTTTCTAAAGTCGAGGAGCATGTCATTATCATCCAAGGATGCAATATAGTACTATAGATGTAGCAGGAGGCAGTTATGAGAGAGATTCTTACATCTCCTTTAGTATTACATCGATGTGTCTATAAGATTTACTAGGACCTCTGTTATTAGTGTCGGTATCCAGGTATAAAGAAATGAGTATAAAATATTATCTCTTGATGGATTACTTGTTAGCAAGTGAAGGATGGTCACAATGTTCCAGAGGGTTTCGCTCAAACCATTGAGGTGCTAGAGTTGAAGTGGGATGGAATATCCATGGGATTCATGAGGGTATTACCACATACATCAAGAGGATATGATGGTCTATGGGTGATCATAGACTGAATCAATAAATTAGACCACATATTATTTATTCTAGAGTAGATTTCAGTGGAGGTCTTGGGACACCTCTACATTAATAAGAAAATCCAACTCTGTAGAGTTCCATCGATAATCATTTCTGACTATGATGATCTCTTCACATAACAGTTGTGGAAGGGATTATAGGAGGATTTCAAAACTCAGTTGTAACTGAGCATAGTTCCCCACTCCTAAATTAATATACAAATAGATCCAATGATTTTGGTTCCATGGGATAGGATGTGAGCTTGCGTGTTAGACATTGGTCATTGTTTGGAGATTCACCTACCACTGTTGGACTTTCTGTATAACAAAAACCATTTCCCCAACATTTTTATGGAACCATTAGGGTATTTTTATAATCAACCCTCTATGTAAGATCATGTTTTTTTATAGTCAATTTCTCCTTGAGTTTTTTTGTTTTTGCATTATTGCCCAAGTATTGTTCATAGATAGAGAGCGTTTGTTGGAGAAATTTGACATAATATTCAGCGATGTATGCTATTTTAAATTAATGGATTTTAGGATTAAATGGTACTAATTGTAAAAATGGTTTATTGGTATGTTGATAATCTTCAAAGGTGGTTCAGGCTATTTAAATAGAACGTGGGATGAAAAATAAACTGTATAACATTTATATGTAATGTAAAGGGCATACAAATTATGTAATTGTCAGAGGGTTTAAATATAATAAATCCAATGTAATAAGTATTTCATATAATTCCATTAAAAAAAATTTCAAACTGTGTAACCACATTACATTCTATGTAAAAACCTATCCTACTATTTTAAACATGGTGTGAGGAAAAAATATGATATGTTTCTGCTACAGCTCCTCACCTCTCGACTCGAGGGAATTCCCTATGTAATTTTAGAGTGGCAAACTCCCTATCATATGTTATTTTCATATCTTCAATCCCTAAAAAGTTCCCTTGATTAGGTTCATTTCTTCTTCCCTTTGGTCCTTTAACTATTGTGATGAAATCCTATTTACCATTGTGGTATTATTTTTGATCATGATCAATTTTGATCTAGGAACTCCTTTCCAACCATCATCGCCTTCATCCTCATGGGTGTTGGCCATTGGAATCATTATTGGATCATTGTTTAAATATAGTGGGTCTAAATCTTAACCGTATGGTTTGATTATTTTCATTTTTATGCAATATTGTAGTCGTACTATCTTTGTGTGGATCCAAATTGTTTAAATAATTAAATGGGATTATTACATGAATTCATTTGGTTTCAAATGTATTTTAATTTTCTAATATATTAATGTGTGTTTATCATGACATGTGACCTAGGTTATTTCTAGTTATAGAATTCATAAATTGTGGCTTATTTCTTATTGATATACTTTTTAATCAATTGTGAATTGAATTTTAAGTGGCATATAAAAGGACAATGGTAATTCACATAAATAACCCTTGATAATTGTAATGTGATACTGTGATATCCATGTTGTATGGAAGTGAATATGTCCCATGAAGTAATGCTTAAATATCAGGATCATCCCTAACACATTCAACCTTATATGATGTTATTATAATATTGAGCGGGCTCCGCCAAGTCCCATACTGTAATTCGTATATGGAGTGGGAAATTCTCAATCCCAAGATGTAATAATTATTGGTCTTTGACCCAAAATTTTGTAATAATTGTTGGGATATTACCTTGATTATAGTAATTATATCATGGTTATATGATTTTTGTGACATGGTTGTAAGATATGCTAAGAGATATTCAAGCATGGAGTTGAAGCCGAATATTTTACCTTGGTTATATGGGTATGGATGGAATGGTTGTCAAATATGCTTAGAGATATCCTGGCATGGAACCGAAGTAGGTTATTTTACCATGGTTATATTTTTTTGGATAGAATGTTTATAAGACATTCTTGGACATATTCTATCATGAAGTTGTTGTAGGTTGCGGTTTTATATATTTAATTTTTAAATAAATTAATACACCTCCCAATCTCTTTATTGAATTCCCTTCTCATAGAATTGGTTTTTTATACATTGTGGTTTTTCTATACTAAGATATACTCACACCCAATTAGAGATCCCATTTAGAACCCTGATAATATTTCTTTGATGCGGGTTTGGGAAAGGGAAAATGACCTTACTACAGATTCCTTATTTTATTTTAGAATGTTTTTTAGATATGAGAATGACATGGGGTTTTATAAACGATTATTTGAGTATTTTATTCATGTCTTCAAGAATTTTATTTTATTACTCTTACATGTCATTTAGGTTTCTTCTAGCACATCATTACATTGTTCCTTATATATTTATTATTTTATCCTGTTGGTTTTAATTTTCTTTCTTGTTATGTCTATTTTTTTATTATATTTACATTTTATAGCATATTTTTCTACTACTATGACACATCATACTAGTGGGTATAGTCCCCCCACTATACTATTCAAATCCCTGCTCCTATTCGGTGGCATCTGGCATATGGAGAGGTTTGCATGATATCTCATAATTAACCCATTGTCCCTTTCAAGATACTACATATATTTTTTGAGGTGGAATTCCACTTAGATCTACATACATCGCGAGACCTAGTGGAAAACATCTGCCACATGTCATAGCTGAGTAGGTACGTGCACGAACCACCACATGTTATCAAATAGGTGGAGATGGGAATTGAGGATGATGTTACCTTTTTCGAGTACCTGGTTGAGATTGACGATCAGCGAGAGAATATCCTTCATGGCCAAGAAATTCCTTTGGTGTGTGTCTAGTGTAATCATGGTAATCTCAATGAGAGAAAACGTGATAACGAGGAAAACATTCATTCTCATCACCCACATCTCTTTGTAAATCCCTTGCTTTGGATTTTTGGGATGTAAAGGCCGAAGATGGAGAGAATGTAGTGACTTGGATTTTCAATGTATTGTTTTTGGATACTGTATGGATTTTATTAAATACCATGTGATGAGATGGAATGTGATTTTTAGGCCTGATGTTCCTCAAATAAATGCATAAAATTAGATAAATATATTAAATAGAACACAGAAATATTTTTCTTGAAAATACTAAATAAATTCTAAGGGGTGTACCGAATTAGAAATATGTGGGAACTGTTGACCCTAGAAAACAATGTTTACCCTAGGCATGACATAATGATTTTTGGTGCATGGAGTTTGTAGATAATTAATCAGTGGTGTGGGATGAATAAAATAATAAAATAAATTATTATGTTTTATTTCATTTACATAGTGAATAAGAAGACTTTAAGTATACTGTTATGATGAAATCATTAGGTTAACCTCATAACCGTGGAGCAGTTAGAGAGAAATTGTAGAGAGTGTTGGAGGATATCTCTCATATGAATTGAAATCATATCATAAATTTATTACTAATGTGAAATGAGATTTTGGATCTCTCCAATAATAACGACAAAAGATTTTTCTTTGTTAATGATCAATCCATCTCAAGGAATGGTGTTTGTTGTATTGGATTTATTTCCCTTTATGAATTTTCATGATGATCACTAATCAATCAACCACCGAATTGATCCATGGATCATGTTTATTATCTGATGTGTTTATTAGGAGGACTAATAAGGAAAATTTCTTAATGATTATTGATTCTTCAATTGTTATTCTATCATAAATGGATCTAGGTTGACACTAACATCGATCAAGGTTCGTTCCTCTTGAATTTTCTTGTTATTTTCACCAGTAGTTCTTTGTTCATCATGGGAATTATTTTTTTGGACCATGGTCCGACATATTCTTATAAATAGATCATTTAATGCCTCTAAAATGGATCAATGATTTGATATTTAGTTCTAGGATTGACTTGACATGATGCTAGTTTGACGATGGAAGGGGAAACATATCAGATGGTTTTGAGACCCGATTTCACATTCATTGGTGCACAATTACGAATAGAAATTAATGAGGCTTTCTAAATGGAATTGATTGGTTGAATCTAGTTTTTATCAATGTAGAGTCTTGAATGTGGTGGTTCCTTGGTTTTCTAGGTGTGACATGGCCAAAATTGTGGCCAGACCACTGAAGATGATGTGTGGAAACTAGATATAGGAATTTCGAAATTTTAACACTACATGACATGTAACTCATAGAAACATGACTTATTAGACCCTCTGAGTAGAAGATAGGGTTTTCTAAGGAATATAAATATCACATGACATGTGACATTATCACAGAAGGTGTGAACCCTCTCTAAAGAATGATCATTTACCTCGGTGGGTACACGAATATGATATGGAGTACAGATGCATGGGAATGCAGTATCCTCCCACATAAACATTTCTTGGCTTGGTGTACATGGGTATACCTCTTTACTGGTACATGGGAAAAGTACATGGGAAAACCACATGACATATACTATTACATACACATAGAGAAGGTTTGTAGTTTGTTTACACGAGCATTACCCAGGGTCAAGGTACATGTTTTGTAACCAAATACATGTTGTTAACTTCTTTGACGTTTTCTTGGTTACATTTTCCTATGTATATTGGACAAGATTATTAGGGTTTGTTCCCTATATTCTTCACCTGAGGTGTATTATGGAATCTCCTTGTATTCCTAGGACAATAATACCTTCAGAATAACTTCTCATATAGAGTTGTTACAATCCTTCCATGATGTATGGAGTGATATCCTATATTCATATTAATACCCTTGGTGGATTTCTTGGTATATTCTTTACTAACACTGTGAAGGCACAGATAACATACTCAATGGTTTAATCCAGAATGAGGTTTTGGTATAGCCCTTGTCCTTGGGAGTGATCCTCATTTCTACATCATTTCATTTTGGACTATCCGAGTGAACTTCTAATAGAGATACCTCAAAATCATTACCTCTTAAATGGACGTCATCAGCGATTTCATACTCATGAGTGTGATCTCTCAGACGAGTGCTATGTAGAACCATTGAGCTAGAATTCTAGGCTAATGTTATTGTAGTGACATACATTTAGACTATGTTTTTTGTTGAGCTTACTAGGACATTATTATTATAAGTGATGTTGACATATACAAATATAGATCTAAAAAAATATATTTTCATTTACTTATAGTATTAGTGTGTCTAACTTGGTGTTGTTATACCCACCCATGCATGGCCTTTTCCCACACATGTGTGGTATTTTATTGACTATTAGACTTTTGGAAGGTTCCTAGACTAACACATACTAGACGAAGCTTACTAAGACCAAATAGACCATGTTGTGTTCCAAATGTATGTTGAATGTAGTCCCTATTATTACTTTTAAGTTGTACTTGTTTTAAGACTCTTTGTGGCAGCATTTTATTTGGACCAGTTTACATTCCATTAATTAATTTCATACTCTAGTTGTGGGATTTTGATGTATACATGAATGTTTCCTTAGTTGTTTTTTAAAATTTTATCCTTTTCTTTTCTTAGAGAAGTGTGAATGTGTATAGGTACTTAGGCTAAGGCCATCCATGATAGAGATAGGCATACTCGTCCTTAGTTTCCATGACCAGACCTATTAGAGGCATGCTTGGGGTGATTTGGCATTTCCCTCATTGGTATGGGTAGTGATATTATCATTCTAAAAATGATGAAACTGCAATCATTGTAAAATGACTAGAACTACCAAATCAAAATTATCACGATAAATAATGATTTTAACACTAGATGAAATGATAGTAATGATTTCTTTTTAAAAAATAGATGATAATGGGTTATATATTGATCATGTATGATATTATATATTTTTAAATAGTTATGCTTTGTTTTAATAATACATTTATATATATTATATAGGATGTTAAAACCAGTTATGAAGAATTTTGAACTTGAGGTTTGAAATTTCTTGTCAATTTCCACTCCATTTAGATATATATAGTATTATGCACCAATTTAATTATATCTATATTATATTCCAAAAAAATTATTTAATTAAAATGAAAATATATTTACACATTATTAATAGTGTTTCAATTCTAGTTTACACTTTTAATAAGTTAAACTTTAATAGTTACCAAAGTTTTATGAATTTATTTTACAATCTTACTATTTTATGATGGAATTAATTATAGTTCAAGAAATATTGTTATCTATCCTTCATAAATACCATATATGTTCAAATACATTATTTTTTTAAGGAAACTCTATGTATTCATCCAAATGTCCATCTCTTGTTAAACTGAATCAATTAGTAAAATATATAAAGGAAAAGATGATCCAGTTTATATTTTGATTGGATATATTTTTTATTATACTTCCAAATATTTAAAAAATTTATTGGGGAAAAAATTATTTTCTCAAATTCTTTATTTACATAATTTTATATTATTAATGAGTTTTTATATATTTTAAATAGACTATTTTTATTATTTTATGAAATGGCCATTTTTAAATTTCATTAAAAAACTCCAAAGAAATATTAAGTTTTAACATATGTTATGTTAACATAGTTTCTACTTTCATAACCATTTTACACAATTCATCTTCATATATAATTTTTTATGGGTTCAAAAATAAAAATTATTCAATAAAAACATATATTAATTTTTAACTTCAATTGACTTAATTTCTTCAAGGTACGGGATTTTATTAGAAAATATTGTTATGAAACATTGTTAATGTATGTCATAATTATGAAAATAATGATGAATCATAAAATCTCAATTAATTTCCCCCTGAATGACTAACCTTAAATATTCTCAAACAATTATTTTTCTATCCATTAGATTAAATATTATAGGGACTATTCTCAACCATTGGATCAGATCTCATGTACTCTATAAATATAGTGATCTGTTAATGAAATGGTATAGACTTTTGACTCAACATTTTGTTCTAAAATTATGTTATTTCATATTTATTTGAATTTCCCTTTATTATTATCATCATCATATGCAAATTTGATATTATTTGTCTCAACAATGGGCTTTTCCAATGATCGATGTTACATTTCTGATTTCAAAATGCTTTGTGGATTCAATCAATGTTCGATCAATTTCACAACAATTCTATCAGCACAATAGACTTATTAGCATTGCGCAAGGTGATGCCACAGTCTTCATCTCCATCATCGGCAGAAGAAAAATCTCTTAGGAAAAAGGTATGAAACATGTTTTTATAAACATTCTTATTCTGAAATACTCTTTCACATGAACATTGACTCCACTCATTCGTGGAGCAATGTCAAACTGTGAGACTTTATTTATATTTATGATATTGTTACATTTATTTTTACACTCTTGATAAAACTGAAAATAATATATGATTTTGTTAATCTTTTTTTTTCAGGAAAAATAATGAGCTCTTGAAGAGCAGTAATGACTCACTGTTGACAAATTTCACTTCATTGACTGGAGAGAATGTGTTTGATTAATAACGAATGTGGTCGATGTCGAGAAAACCATCATTCATCAAATGAATATAAAACTACACCACCATAAGTGGTTGAATGAAGAACATCATGTACATGTCGTACGTCGAGCCAAAGTTTGATGAATATCTCTTACCCGTCGTATGTCTAGCTGAAGGTTGAAGAACATCGTGTACCAATCATACGTCGATCCAAAGTTTGATGATTATCATGTACCTATTCTACGTTGATACGAAGTTCTCGAATCATTCCATGAACCATATAATTTCATATCTTTTATTTCTTGTTCACCCTAAAGGTGTAATGTTTCGTTATTCTATATAAAGGTTCATGATGGAGATTATATTTACGTTAAATATTTCTAAATATTTGTTTTATTCTTTTCTCCTTATTTATTTTTTATAAAAAAATTATAGTAGTTAAATATTCTTGATGAACAAGAGGAAATATATTTTATATATATTAATCCCCCTAAGTGGATGAAATTGATGAAATTGGTGAATTGAATATTCATGAAATTGAATTGAATACACTATAAAACATGAACAAATATTTTTATTCTCTTCCCTAAAGTGAATGAGAATATTTATGGAAAATGTTTTATTTTATTCCCCAATGTGATTGAAAATATACTTGGTTTTTTTATTAATCAAGTTTGAGGTGAATATGATTTTGTGAGAATGATTATTATGTTTTATTTATTTATAACAAATAATAAAAATATAACAAAAAAATTGGTTTTATGATAATAAATATTTACAAAGCACAATGAATATTATTAATATTTATAAAATAACGCATCCCTGAAAAATGATATGAAAATAATGTCCATTGACATTATATTGAATAATTCCTTAATTTATCAATTATATTTCCAACAGCAACAATATTAAGTGGAAAAATTATTATTTATCATTTTCTTATGGATTATCAATATCATCTCATGTAATTAATTTGTCCCCTGAAGTGGATGTTGTTATTCCAATAGTTCATAAATGAAATGATTGAATTGTATATTATTGATAATTTGATATATATTATGAAAATGGGTGCCTCAAGTGGTTAAAGAAATGATCATAATAATTAACAAATATTTATATTTTATGAAATATGCTCATTGTTGATAAATAATAAATTATCATTCATGGATCATGAAATCCAATGATTGAATGAATTCCTCGATGTGACTGTAGTGTTAATTACTATATCTTTTTCCTTGAAACAGATAAAATTATTCATGAATTTTTTTGATATGATTTGTGATATCAAGAATATTTTAGAGTTTATGAGGTTTGATCAAATTATTTCTCCTTAATTTGATAAGGTGAATGTTTGTTTATAAATTATAATTTTGGATGGTGATAAGGTGTGTCTCATGAATGTAGAAGATTATTTCACATTGGTTCTCGCTACCACATTCACCAACATTAAAAGTCGTGGGGATCCTATCCTTGGTAGATGTATTGTAAAATAATATTTGGACCCAAAGTTATAAAATATTTTATCTAGAAGCTCTAAAATATGCAATAATCCACATGGTGATTGTCCTAACCCATTATGATTATATTATGAATTCATCAACCACCATAAGTGAAAATTATAATGATAAATATGAGTTTTCACAAAGAAATATCCTTGAGATATTATATGCTTCAATATTGAAGAAAATATTTACAAATATTATTTTAATTAAATTCGTCAAAATAACTCATATATTCATTAGTATATTCTCATATAATTACGATTATCAATAGATAAAATTAATTAAAAACTCTGGAAGAGCGAATATTTTCCTACCCAGTAGTACATATTTTAATGATTTTTAATATCTAAAGTATTGATGATATATATGAATGGTATTCTTGAAAATGATTATCATATGGACACACAGGATAAAAGAGGTAGCTCAATATAAAACAAGCATTCATAAAAATGATTATAAAGAATTTTTTATGTACAATCAAATCAATAATTGTAAATTAGAAGTTTACCGATCCTGACACATTAAATATATGACATGATGGTTTAGTCTATCTAGGATCAATTAAAATTGAAATATATTAATTCAATTATAAAAGAGAATTGATTTATTGATAACATAGTAGGCATCCATCAGGGGGAGAATGGTGAATTTATTTAATGGATGCATGTCTACAAAATTCTCAATGAATTTATTAACATTGAGTCATTATTAATTCCCCCTATATAATAATTTGTGATGAGGAACCAATTTTGGAGGCAAATTTTTTATATCATTTGCAGATATTATGGAAATAAATTTCCCATATACTTATGAAGAAGTATCTATATGTGCTCCCACCTACCATGTGTTCTATCTATATGAAATGTGCATCCACTAAATGATCACATGTTTTATTTGCAACATGTGAGTATACATTACATGATATGCATGTTGATTAAAAGAAATACTGAGTACCATATATTATATGGTCCTACATAACCATTGACATGACGCTCCCAACACATACATAATTGTAAAGTGTCTCAAATCAATAGTTTAATTATACACACCCTAAGTGTGGTTAAAATGATTATATAGAATCATTATTCATCATGAGTAGAAAGCAATAAATATATTTTCTCTTGAAGAGGAAAATTAATATGTCGATAAAATTATATCTTTTTAGAAATTTTCCCTGAAGTGACACTAGTACCATAAAAATTATGAGATCTTCATAAAATGTTTTTGATGATATATTTTATATGAATTCTTTTAAAACTCATTGGTGGAAATGGATTTTGATAGAGGTCGACATCATAATTATTTGCCAAAATGATTAAAGGAACTTATGAAGTGTTTAACATTTAATGTTCTGAATTAATTATCCAAACTATCAATACAATTGAATATTTATGATCTTATTATAAGAAATATTCTTCCTTGAGTATTTGGATATTTATATATAAATCCCCAAAGGGTTCAATATTCCAGAAGCATATTAATTAATTATAAAAGTTCACCAAATCCGATAAATTATTGGGTAAACTAAATAAGTTGTATCCATTTTAAGTAAAGGAAGAATGTAAATTGAATTTATCATCCCATGGTTTGTATGAACCATTGTATTCATCATATTATTAAGGTGTTTTGAAAAAAATTAAATGATTTAAGAGTTTTCTAAAATCAATGAATTATTTGATCATAAAATTTCATGGAATGTCCTTGTATTTTGAATTAATCATCAAGAAGATGAAATGTTAAATCTTGAGTAGTTATACCCCTAATGAATTATTAAATCTCTTTCCTCCAAGAGTGAGAGATTTTAAACATAAGGGGTTGATGAAGAACATTATTATTCGATAAGTCTTAAACATAAATACACACTTTTTTAATCCCTTAAGGATATCAATGTACATGTGAATATGTACCTTTCAAATGAAAATAAATCATATTATGATGCAAGATAATATTGTTCCCTATTCATTGAAATATAAAGGGTATGAATTTTTATAATTCCTAAATTAAAAAATAAATGTTTCTGTTATTAATTGATTATGCACATTATATGAGTTATGTTATGATCATTATGAATGAGGGATGTAATTTTTGTACTCTTATTCGAATATTCATGTTTTTTCCATTGGGTTTTCATGATATGGTTTATAACGAGGCATCATTCTGGGGACTTTATGTTATTATACTCTTTTTCGGTAATCATGATTTTCCCTTAAAAAAATTTTCCTTGATGAGGTTTTTAATGAGTCAATAATACATGATAATAAATATCCATGGAAATGTTATAAATTATTATGTATATAAATAAATAATGGAAATTTTTAGCCTTCCCCATGAGTCATATTTTTAAATAAGGCCATTCATTATTAACTTTTGTCTTCCTCACATGTCTTGAAGACAAAAATAAATAATAAAAGTAATTGATGTCCTGAAGAAAAAACTAAATTATATAATCAGGGGGAGTTGGGAACACTTCACTCTTTTTTCCGAGATTAGGTTTTTTCACTAGGTTTTTCAGATATAGTTTTTAATGAGGTAGCATTACATGGAATTCTTTTATTTTGGATTAACTTTTTTCCCGACAGGGTTTTTTATGTGAATATTATAAAAGGTTCCATGAAATTATGAAATACAAGGGGAAGTGTTATAAAACCTTATTAATGGATGAAATAATTATGACAATAATGATGACTCATCAATTCCCAAATAACTTCCCTCTTAATAACCACCCTTACATATTCTCGAACCCTTTGTATTCAATCCATTAGATTAAATACTGTTGGTATTAATATCAACCATTGTATTAGATCTCTTGTACTCTATAAATATCGTGATATGTTATAAAAATGGTATGGAATTTTGGATCTACATTTTTTTTATAATTCATGTATTTATTTAGTATTTGTTGTTCCATTTATTATTATCATCGTCATACGCAAATTTGACATTCATTTTCTCTACGATGCACTTCAACTATGATCAATCTTACATTTCTGGTTTCGAAATGATTTGTGGTTTCAATCGATGTTCTATAAATTTCACAACAAATATATATTTCTAATGAATTGATATCCATTATTGATATCTAATTAATATATTTGGAATTGAAATTCTCTTGAAACATTCACTTTCTTATCATCATTTTTCATTTGATATTACATTTTCATAAATATATATATTATTTTAATCACATTTATCAGTATTTTTTAAATTTTATACCATTTATACATATATAGTTTTATTTATAAATATATTTAATTGACTATGGAAATAATAAAGTTTAGTTTTCTTACACAATATGTATTTTTGCAGATATAAATATTAATGAGGAATGAAATTGATCATTTAGTATATAAAAAATGTATTGGACATGATGTGATGGGTAGGGCCCAGTTATATATTTCTCCTCGATGTATCAATAAGTCTAATAAGATATACATGTTTTAAAATCATATTAAATATTCTTTCTATGTATAAATTTCAACAATTTTTATAATAATTAGACCACGACCATGATGTTAAATATATCATGATGTCTGAGTTCATGATTTCCAATATAAATATTTTCTACTATGATAATTTAGTTATCATTATACATTAGATTTCAAATTTTATCTTATCAATTGATTCATTTTTTGATGAATTTATTGATTAAATTTAATTTTTTTTCTTTGTATTTTTTCTTTTGGTATTTATTATTTCTTATTTAGACATGATATCTTACACTATACGAAACCATTAATGAGAATTGAATATCACTATACATTTATTTTCATTTCCATAGAATATGAAGAAGAATATTAATGGTAATATCAAAGATTATATAATATTTCATATGTTTTTTCCAAATGTAATAGACGAGTCATTTTTCAATATGGGTAACCAATACTATTAAACTGATTGATCATTGGTGATGTAATCATGTGTATCTTATTCAAATGTAATAAAGTAGACACCGACTCTGGGATGAGATAATTTGGGTTGTTAAAGTCGGTATTAGAAAATTTTGAGTATAAACTGTGGTAAATTGATTTTAAATGACCGTTTATTATATTAGAATTATGATAAAACATTATAGTATTGTTTAATTTTTACTATTTCAGTGATTTTTATTTTATGGATCCATATTCATGATAATTTTGAGCTAACTTGGTGTCTTCTATTATTTAGTGATGGGTCCAAAAGTAAAATATTAAATCAATGCCTGTAGTTATTTTTGGGATTTCTTTATTGAGAAATAATATTCATATGGTGTTGGAATAGATAATAACATGTCCATATTAGGGAAGGTGACTCATGTTCTAATAAATTGAATTTACTTTAAAGAGAATCCTATTGGATAATAATGGGATTCCCCTATGTTGGATCTCTTCAAGAATTATAATACTCCAACTTTTAATAGAACTACTAATCCATAGGTAGTTGAATAATGGTTTGGTTATCTCAAAAATATACTCTTACCATTGTGATTTAATGACTGTGATAATGTTACCCTAGTAAAAAAATTGAAAGGTTATTTTGATAAAGGGTAGTTCATGATCTAGAATAAGAATGACTTTGAAGAAATAAAATGCATGGAATAAAGAAATGTTAATTTTATATTCTTTTATAAGTACTTACCTAGAGAATAATGAGTTCACATAGAGAAGAAGTTCATCACATTTAAGAATAATGATTAAGAAATTGTGGTAGGGTATTACGTTAAATTTTCAATATTTTACTACCTTTCTTCACACTATATATATAATTCAAAAAAAAATTAATTGCATAATTGATGGAATGAAGCCTTTACACTAATGAGAACTATTATCTAAAGTATTTTAATTATACGAATATATAATATCAATATTCACTAATATATATAATGATTCATTATAATAATATATATTAAAATAAAGTAAAATGGAATTAGATGTAATATATGAACAAAAAAAGTGATCATTTTGGAGAAGAAGATGGGATTTAATAAATTTCAATCCCCTAAAAATTTTATAATTTAACATAATAAAAAATTCTAGAATGTCATGGAATATTGATACAAGATTAAAGATAAAGTTCACCAAATTTATGGAAAAATAAAAAACCACTTATATCTAGTGATTCAACTTTAAATAAATGGGGAAATATTCAAACTAGTTCCCAAGTTTCTAAGTATCTTACCATAGAAAAAGAAAAGGAGTGAATGCAAGCATTTCAAATTTCTACAACCAAATATGATTTTTCAATATATGTGGTTAAATTCAGACTCATCACGATCTCTATAAGTTGGAATGTTTTATTTGATTTATGTTTTACTCACTCTATTATATCTATATGTTTCAGCATGATCTCTATATGTGTTCCTGGATATTTTTTATTTTTCCTTACATTTAATTCGATTTAATATGGGGAATCTATTTGCTCTCTCAATATAAAGGTCACATCTATTGTCATGGAATCTATGTAATATTCTATATTAAAATTAAACCTACAATATTCTATTTGTGTGAGGATAAAACCAAACTCCCAATGGAAATTACATCAATCATATGGTATTGACTACCTATTCATGAGGTTTATTTATCTATGATAGTTAGGGAAAAATCAGTATTTAAAATTTTCTCTTTGAAAGGTATTTTATTAATATCACTCAAAAAATATTTTCCTTGTCTTACCTAAATCCGAAAGTATAATTTTCAATAGAATTTATACATTGTGGTATAAATATTTCAAATTCTTTATATAAAATATCCTTGATTATGTTAATAATATTTCTGAATAAACACCATGAGAATCAATATAATTGATACTTTTGACCCATTGATTAAATATGGGGTGCACCTATTCTTTTTGGTATGAATAAATATGGGTCAATGGTTCTTTTAATTACTTCTCAAGAACCTTAAAAATCAGTATTATGAAAATTGTATAATCTACCCTATATTTATTATATGTTTTATCAATTATGCGGTGCTCAATATTTTTCAAAGAATTTTATTTGGTATGGTTGTCTTTAATGAAGGCTCAAGATGAAGGATATACCCCTGAAAACATTCTATATAATTAATGTTTAATATCATTTTATATCAATCTAGTTGTACTTACCAATGATCCATATATAATTGTTAATTTAGTGAATAGATTATTTTTAGGATAACTTGATCAATTTATTATACTATTTATAGTAAATATTATTATATATTATTTGAGTAACATATGGCATGAAAAATATTTTTTGGATATTTTAGGGGACTCATATGAAGGATAATATTTATTATAGAATTATTTTGTGTATATGTAGCTACAATTTGTATTATTCTTATGTCATATAATTTCAAGAGAGGGTATATAGGTAGTCCCTTGAAAGATAAATTTTATTAATCAACGGCCTAAAATTATCACAGAAATTGATATCCATGGTATCATTAAGATGGGTGGATGCAACTAAAGCTTTTTGAGATATTTATCATTACTATAATATATACTCCCCAAGATGACTCGAATAGCGGTTATGAATTTTTGACAGTTAAATGTGATTCTAATTTCCATGATATGAAGTGATTTTTTCCATGTTCCTATTCTTATAATTTATTTAATAAGAGATGGGTTTCTTATATATATATATATTAATAAAAAAGGGATTGAAATGAGTCTTCATGCATTTTTTCATGATGATATGTTATACCAATTTAAAATTAGAAATTTATGAGAAAATTACCTGACTCATAATTTAGAGCATCCAATGGTAATATAATCAATTATGATCTAGAGACATTATCTGTATAGTGAATTATGCGATATATATACTAATAAAAAATTCATGAAGTATGTATTTACATATTATGATTTCAATATGTTCAAGATAATATAGTTGGGTTTTATAAATTATTATAATGTTTGAATTTATTGTGACCATAAGACGGTGAGAAATGTGATTGATTATTTGAGTTGGAATGACCATGTTATTTTATCTAGGATGGGAATTGAGAGATATATAATATTAATGGAGTTTTAGGATTTAGATCATGAAATATAGAGGAAAGGTAAAATATCTAATTTTTCTAGGATAAATGGTATACCATACATCTAGGAGGGTATTAAAAAGGAAGATAAGGAATATGTGGAATTATAAAATAGGGTATGGTATATTACTAAATTCAACCATGATCATGTTGGAATGATAATGATTAAAAACTGATTATTTATACCATTAATACCAAACATGAAGAAATAGTTGTTGGATGAAACCATAATTTATCATTCCCTATTCATACCTGATGTAATAATATGTAGAGAGATTTGAAAGATAATTTTTAGTTGGATAACATAAAATGGTATATTTCATAGTATGTATCTCTATACTTTGTTTTTTCAGAAATTAATGGCTGGGAGACATCATTCTAGTGGGATGTTACAACTATTAGCTGTAAATTAATTGAAATGGCAAAACATTACCATGGATTTCATCATCATATTCAAAAAAATGGGAACAATTTTATGTGGTATGTATTCAACCACCTTATGAAATTACATTATTTATTACTATTAGAGAGAATGTACCACCTGAATAGATTACTCAGTTACACATTAAAAATGTTGTGAATTTCATAGACTACCATAATAAAACATATCAAATAGGGATCATGTGTTACCAAGATGGTAAAGAGAAGGTTTTAGTAAGATCTTGAAATATAGATGAATTTAATCATTGGTTATCTTCCATATACAGATGCTTAGCCTTATATTAAAATTCAAAATATAAATTATAGATTATGTATTTTTATTTGGGTTTCAACGTTGTTTGTGATCAGCACTATCCTTTAGTATAATTTTTTAGAAAAATAGCTTTCAATTGTTATTTTAAATGGATCCCTTTGAATCCTTATATATATGAATGTGTAGAATAGTAATTTGTTGGAAATAAGTTTCTTAAATAAAAATATTGGGACCCATAAAAACTATGGAAATTATAAAGAAGGACAGATCCATTCATAAGAACATAAAGGTAGATAAAAGAAAGAAAAGATATATATACAATAATTGGTTATATATAATGATTGATGTTTCTGGGAAGGTATTATTATGACTATCTCATTATAGGAGGGTTACAAGATTTTTCAATAAGATAATGTAGTGTCTTCGATATTTCCACCACATTAGAATTATTTATTTTATCTCATTGGAAGGTTATTTTTTTGTGCTTCCACTAAATATCTATACAGTTCATGGTACATTCTATGTATATCTATACATAATTTATATACCTAATCCATCAAATGTAATGGACTCAGGAGATATATCATAGGAGTAAAAATTATCCTATGTGGGACAACTAATGTATATTCATCATTACAGAGAGAATCTGTTATGAAGAAATACCACCAATATGGTCAATTTTTTATGGTGAAACCAAAAAATTAATGAAGCATTATAGGGAATTTAGGATATGATGAGGAATAAGTATCCTTATTTTTTTATCAATGTGACAAAATTTCCTTAGTATCATTATTATATGGGGTATAATGTGCCTTTCTAAGATTTTATGACATATTTCCAAGAAAATAAATACATTTTTGGATTGAATTTTATATACACCATACCATGTTTAAAACTCAATGAAATACTATTAAATTATTAGTATGAGACAGTTTTATCATTTTTGAAATCAATATATCATAATTAACATAATTTGATATTTTAGGATTTATCTAAAAAGATATATTTTTCAGTTAATAATGAAAAATATTTTTCTTTCTAAAACTATAATTTATTTTTATTAAAAAAAGTAATTTAAAAGAATGATTATATACTGGATTTGGTATCAAATTAATATTTTATCTATTTTATTTGCAATTTTAGTATCATTTTAAATTATTTTTATATCACGGAATTTTTATATTTAAAGTGATGTTTTATAAAATATAGTTTTCATCACATTTTGTGGGTATTTTAAATTAATTTCTGTATATAATGGTAATTAATCATCATAAAATTTCTTCCAACTTTAGATCTATAAGGATGATCTTTATTAAATAAGTCTCTTTTATTTTTAGGATTTTTGAAATGTAACCACTATAAAATTTATATCCTTGGTATAGTGTAAATTGGACAACTAAGATTAAAAGAATGTGATCATACATTAAAAATCTCTAAAAACTTTTTATTTTTATTGTATTTGATTAATTTAACAATAACCTTAAAAAATTGAAAATGTTACATTTTTATTCCATTTCCTTTTGATAATTATATTTATATAATATAATGTAATGAAATTTAAAAAACACCACTCTCATCACGTTAATTTCACATTGGATAAAAATGGTTAATTTTAGATATGTATGATTATTTTAAAGAAAATTATTTTTATCTTATCATGGTAATTTATTTTAAGTTTTGATTGATGAATTATTTACATTATATTCTTACCCAACACTGACAAAAAAATTGTTTTGTTATAAAAAATAATGGAAATGATATCAAAAAAAATACTAAAATAAATTATTATTAGAAGATATATAGTTATTTAATATTTTTATAGATATAAAAACATATTTTGGATGTCTAAAACTTTTATATTTCAATTAAATAATATTTTTGAAGACTTTAGTTTCAAATTAAATGAACACTATCAAAAAAAATTAATGATATATTATAATTATAATATTTTTTAAATAATTTTAAAAATATTAAAATCATGAACTATTATAATAGGGATAATATATGGTTAAAACTTTTATGCATTGAAAATTTATAATCCAATAATGACCTGATATGTATAATTATTTCCCATAATAATTAAATTGGTGTTATTATGGTTAAAGTTAAAATTGTTAATGAATTGGATATTAATAATAGGAAAGGTTTAAAATGTAATATAAACCTATCTAAATTTGACTTCATGATTCTATGAAAATAGAATCCTACTTATCTCCAAATATTTTTACCTTTTCAAGCACTTTTCCATGAATTTTATAATATAAAGATGAAATATTTTACAAAAATTAAAATCATGATCTCACCTCAGTTGTCAAAGGACACACATTCATTCTATTATTTAATTCACATTGAGAATCTTCACATGAACAAACTATTCCAACTTTTATTTTCCAATTATTTATCCATTAATTAAAAAATTTATCTTCTTAAAATACTATTTGAATTTTTATTTTTTATAAATCTAATCAAAGTATACCTAAGAAGTGGTAATCAATTTTCTGAACTCTTTCAAATTTATTTCTTCTAATACTACCTCGAAATAATTTGTACCAATATAATAATAATAGTAGTAGTAGAAGTAATATAATTTTATTTTTTTATCATTAGGTGAATTCCATTTTCCAAATCTCTTTTATATTACAAAAAGTGAAATCATCAGTAGTGATTATGTACGACTTATCATCTCCACGTAGTGGTGTAATTAGCTTTTCATCCCCAATTTATTTTTATGGATGTAAATATGTAATAAATGAATATATATAATATTTATGACATTATTATGAATCAATAAAAAAATTCACATCTAACTTCTTACATTCCAATCTGTTGGGAAACGATAATCTCTCAAGCATGTACGTGTGGACTACCACCTCCACAAAGCAATGTGATACATTTTTTGTTTCAAATTTTAATTTATGTTAATGCTGTTATATTTAAGTATTATATAAAATATATATGAATTTTTTACTTTTTATTTCTGAATTAATATATACATTAAATACAATTTATCTATTGAAAAGTGAAATAGTGTCCATGAATACATACGACCTAGCATCTCTTATAACATTGAAATTAAATTTTATAACTCTAAATTTAATGGATGAATCTATATATATAGATATATTGAATGTATATTATATAAATATAATGATTATCATTGTTGAGATTATAAAAAAATAATAAATTTACAATTACCAGAACTATCGTACCAAAAAAATGTAAGAAAAACGAAGCAGTTAACACACAACTAATTGATAATTTTAAAAGATCATTAATAAAGAAGTGAAAATATATTGTAAATATAAAATATATGATATTAAAGATATCTATTTTTTTATATGTAATTATAAAAAAATAAAATTTATTATAAATGATGTTAAATTAACTTATAAGGAATTTTAAACATGATATAAAAGATTTTGTCTCAATTTCCTCTAAATTGAAACATATATGGTATTAAGAACATTTTTATTTATATGTGGTGTATATACCATACCTTTGAAATATATTCCATCACTATCTATATATTCAAGATGAATAATTTTTCAATTTATTTTTAATTATTAAATGGTTTATAGTGAAAATGTTACCAAAGTTGTAAGAAATTATTTTTGACTCTTATTTTTTGGGATTGTTATTATTTTCATTGAATCAATATTATAATATACCATTCATAAAATACATCTATTTTCATCAAAAATAAATAAATATTTTCAATTTTATTTCGTCATTCCCTTTTTTTGGAACATCAATCTAGAAATCAAATATTTAAAATAAAATCTCAACTTATTATTTGATTAGTTATATTTTTCATCTATGTTAATATTTTCAATAATTAATTTAAAATTTTATTTTTATTTAACCAATTTATTTATTAATAAAATTTTAAATTATCCATTACTTTTTTACTATTTTAAATTAATCATTCAATGGCCTTATAAAATGTTCTTTTGGACATTCTTTAAAAAATCATAAAAGAATAATGATTTTAAAAATAATCATTTTTAACACATCTTACCAATTCCACCACTGATTTATTATAGTTATCTTCTTATAAAACATTTCAAATGTTTTTCAGAAAAAAATTATTCAGTGAGAGATTATTTTATTGTTTCAATAACTTTTTATTTATTTCAAAATAATATCATTTATTTGAAAACATATATTCATGATGAATCGATATTCATCATTGATCTCTTATTGGTTTTGTGTTTGTTATCTTTAACATGAAGGGTTCACTTTCTTATGATAAATTTTTTGATATTGTATTTATATTATTTTTAGTATATCAAAAATATTATTATTTAGAAATCATATAAAATTTCTACATAATGTTCATTATTAGTAAAAAAAATTTATTGATAGGGGAAATCATATTATATTATATTACTTAATCAATGTATATATTTCATTGTAAGAAATATTGTTTTTTAAATTAAATTTGTCATTCAATATGTGAGGAATTCATTGCAAATATGGTCATCAGTGAGGCTTGATTCTAGATATAACCTTGTTGAATTTAGAGGTTTTACAAGTAAAACTCGATGGAAAAACTTATTAAATAAGTTTTTGATCTATAAATGCCCATCGATTATACTATATGAGAACAAGGAATTTCTGGTAAAGATATCATGTTGTCTAAGATAATGGAATCCAACATTAAGCATTTCATTCTTTGAGAATTCAATTATCATGGTCCATGAGAATATTTTATTGATATTATTTTTGGATTCATTTTTTATCAAGATATTGATTATATGGAATGTAATTTTCTGTTATTAAA
Organism: Viscum album; assembly: GCA_963277665.1. Lineage (NCBI taxonomy): Eukaryota > Viridiplantae > Streptophyta > Magnoliopsida > Santalales > Viscaceae > Viscum > Viscum album. Next base: position 111,040,791 of record OY728156.1, on the reverse strand, counting down.
CTTTATATGTTGATATTGTTTTATTTTATCATAAAAGATTATTTTTTACACTACTCATTTAGATATTCATATATCAAAATTATTTTTCTTATTTTCCCCAAGATATTTAAAAGGATATTACAAAAAATATCAAGGATGTGAGAAAATTTATTATGCTTTTTTTTATATTTCTAACGTAATATAAGAATTATGTGTGTATATATTTATGAAAGACTAATAAACTTATTGAGGAATGCTCATATGATAAATCATGACTTATTATAATGTAATATAGTGTATAATGGTGTTTGATTAATGGAATTTTGTTCGTTACACTAATAAAAAATGATATCACATAATTAGTAAAATTTTAATTCCCACAAAATGGTAAAGACACTAAGTCCACTACATAATGGAATTAAATCCACCTAAAATAAGGAACATGATCATTCTTCCCCAACAATTACATTAAAAAATAGCTTTAATTCTATCTTGGAATATTTGTATTATTATGCATATGTTTTTCAATATTAGAAAACATATAATGTGTAGATAAAAACAACAATAAAATTGAAAATGTATTTTTCAGATATTGTTTCCATGTTCAATAAATTCCAACAAGAGTGGTATATGTACATTTCATACAGTTTTTATTAAATTATTACATTATTCTAGCATTACATTATTTAGAAGATTCAATAAATTAACATTTCTGGACTGAAAAAACAGAAACACTACAAAATAGATAGAATAATAGATATAAAATAATAAATGGAAATTTAAATTCCAACAAAGAACTAATGTGTGCAAAAATCCCACCAAATATATAAATTCTCCATCATGAAGTATCAACATTACTTTACATGAAATAAATCCCATTTCCATTCGTTATTTTTCTTTATTAATGAATAATTATTATCACAAAAAAATGTTGATTAGAATCTTGGAAAGCCATTTTTTCCTTCCATATAATGTTTTGAGGATAATATTTTTCCATTCCATGTGATTTCCAATTACAATCAAATGTAATAATTTGATATGTTTCATGAATTTAGTGACCCAACCCCAGTAAGCGTAGAGTCATTTTCATCTACCATTACTTTAGAATGTTTATAAAGGGTTATATCCTGAAATACCAATAACTTACTAGTCTTGGTAAAACAGATACATACATGAGTCTTATATTACAACTGACTACACTATTTATAATATAATTATTTTTCTTTTAAGGATAAAATTATTCCATCTATGATATCCTTTCATATCATTCATAATACACTTCATGAAATCATTGATAAATAATAAAAAATAAGGTTGATATGTAATGAATGATAAGGGTTATGTATATAAGAATTAATAATGAATCAATGAGAATATTCAATATGAAAATTTAATAACTAAAGACAAATTCCTTGTAATCAATAAACTGAGATGTGAGTGCATAAACAATATGGATAGGTAAATAACTGAAACGTTATTCAATTTAAAAAACTGGGTAAGGAATAATCAATATGGAATAGAAATTAAATGAAACACAATCCATTTAATTTATTAAATGAGAATGAAATATATACATAGATAATGGTAATGAAGAAATATCACTTACAATAAAAAAATAATTTTTAATGAAAGAAATACATAATTATAAAAATTCATCTTTTCCAATCAGATGACGCCTTTAACATCATTACCTTTCACAAGTCAGTTTAGTATACTACTGTAATGAACATTCTCAAGACAATTTTAATATGTAGGTATAAACCCATTTATTATGAATATAAATTAATGTGAATGATCTTTCAATGACATATTTCATCTCATAAGACTACTGATAAATTGACGGGCTTAATTTTAATAATCTACAATATGATTTTTCATGTCCAAACCCTTCCTCATATAATGAGTAATATATTTAGTAAAAGACCAGTTTTCCATATAAAATATATGAATTCAGTAAAGGATTCATATTATTGAATATTTCACTAGTAAATAAAATAAAATTGAAATTAAAAATTTTATGTAAAAATCTTATATGATTTAGGAAATGAAAATATCCCTAACAAATAATAAGGATAATTATTGAAAAATCAATGTTCAATGATCATAGGAAATTGAATATTTTAAAGGGACTACAAAAATGAATCCAGGAAGTTAATTTCAATACTATACATGGCCAAATAAAAAAAAATATCCAGAGGAATAATTATTATGGTATCAATAAAAAATATACCAAGATGAGAAAAAAAGGGTTTTTTCCATGATGAATGGAAGTGTTATAAAATGTTATTTTTAAAATAATTTTTAAGAAAATATATTTTTTATTTTAAAACAAATTAAAAAAATAATTTTCTTTGAAATTCACTTTTAAACAACTGTTTATTTAAAAATTGACCTTTTATACATGTAGATGACGCTTCAAATAAATGAAGATGTGTAAATCTATACAGGCCATATAAGGTAAAAATAAAATTCCTTTTTTCTTGGTAAAAAGGTTAAAAAAGTGCCTTGTTTGGAAAGATAAATGAATATTCCTCTTAAAACCATTGTAAATGGAATTAAGGGTAAATTGCTGTTAATAAACCATTTGGTATGGGTTAAAAATTTAATAGAAAAAATAATAAAAAATAATTTTTTTCGATGAAAACAGGTTCTATGACTAAAGAGATAAATAATGTCAGGTTTTCATAGAAAATATTTATATATTATTTTGATTTCCAAATATTAAAATTATGGTAATATTAATTGAAAAAGTTTAACAATTTCTAGATAAAAATAAAATTATATGAAATATTAAAAAAATGATCTAATGATTTCCTCTAATGTAAATTCATGTGTAATCAATCTCGATAAAATGAAATTGTGATTTAAACCCTTGAAAAGACCATAATGCTAATGTAAGAACCAATAAATGAATAAATTAATTGTGTAAAATGTAAATAAAAATAAAACAAGTGTAGATAAAAAAATATACAGTAAAATGTGGCTACAAAAATAATCATAGAATATTAATGACAAAGAGAAAGTAATAGGACCAATAGAAAACGTTTCGGCTTATGAGATTCTTTACCACTTGGTAAAATTTAATTCAAATACCACTAAAAAATAAATTTTAAACTAAAAATACCAGTAATAATAAAAAATCTATATTATAATATATCAAAATGGGAAGTAGAAACACCACAAAAAAAGAAGTAAGTGGTGAATATGGCATTTATCTCACAGATGTCTAATGTGATATGGAAATCTCTTAAGATTCATTTCCTTGTGGGTAAAGATCATTTATACTCATGTATAATGGTTTTAATAATGTCAATAACTTTTAATAGAACCATAATAATATTTATAATATAATATATTACATTATTATAATATATTATTATCCATTTTTTAATAATCTTTCTTAATTTTCACTGTTTTGAGTGTTTTTCGAGTATATATTGAATTGTTATTTTTTTCTTATTATGTCAATCACGATTTCATCAACTAAAGGATGTAAAACATGAAGTAAAAATAATTTATATTCTATATATATGTTTTTATAATAATACATTAATTTTGGATATAGTAATTGAAATGCACCGTTCATGGAGACAGTAGGCTTACCTAAGCTTGAAGGATACTTCCATTTCATTTTCATATTTAAATGATTAAATAGTAATTGATATATATATATATATATTAATTTATATTATACTTCTAGTATAATATTCATTTAATATATGATAAATCGTTGTGTTAAAACTAAACATAATACTTTATATTTATTGTGTTAATTAATCACATCGCTTTGAGGAGGCAGTAGACCACACGTGCCCGAACGATGTTATAATATTTACATAAAATTCACATAATAAAGGTATTTTTTATATATAAAAATAATAAAGTATGAATAAAACATGAATATCACATATATCATATATAAATAGGTTTCCTGTCACAATTTCCAACCATGAGAGGAGGTAAATGAAAAACGAATGACATTGTTTAATGAGGCGGTAGTTCTCAGTATACAAATATTGTATGTTCATTACCAATTTCATGGACGTTTGTGTAGTTGTAGTTTAAAATTTTACCATAATAAAATATAATTATATTTAAGTTATTGTTGTTATTATATAGTCATCATATAAAGATAATTGAAGGTGTGTAGAAGTAAATGAAAAAAAGAGATGGTTGATGAATGTTGCCTCTTATTTCGATAACACCTTTTTGTTTATACCAAAATCCTTACTTGGTTTTATTTTTTCCAAATATTATGAATATATTACGACGTTAGGTAGGTATGAAGATTACCTGAGATTCTTTTTCATGATCCACATGTCTTGATATGTGTTTAAAAGTAGAAGGGGTGAGTGGCTTTTTATAGTTGGGAAAAAGTGGCGTTCTTGTAATTTTTTTAAAAGTGAATTCCTACTATGTTTTTCCCAAGAAACACGCATCTAATAAAAAAATTAGATAAAAGTGGGTATTGGGTCAAAACATTGATATAAAATGGATTTTTTATAGGTTTCAAGGTCAATTGTCCTCTTATGTTTAAATCTTAGTCCCTTGTTAAGCTAATTTTTCTCTTAATCGCTATAATTAATTTTAATTACATTCACTGATATTTTTTGTCATAAAATATGTTTAAATTATTATACATTATAAATTATGATTAGTATAAATATTGAATCCATTTTTAAAAATTTTTATCATATAGTTGGTGGAAATTAATTTTAAATCTATTCTGTAGACGGGCCGACAAAGAGGGTTTTTATAGTAAAAATGGTTAAAAGATAGAAAAGTTTTTATATCCAATTTTAAATGTGAAATTTATTCAAATGTAAAAACTTTATATCCATTTTGTAATAATTGATCTAGTTAAATGATAAAACTGATAAAAATATAATTTTACTTGGTAAATAAATTAGATAAAAAAACTATTTCGAATTATAACTCAATATTTTCCACTATTCGTCTACAAATGAAACCTCATAGAAAAATAAATGAAAGAAACTATTATATAAACTCTATGTTCTTAATAAAAAATTAATTTTTTTAAATATATTTATTTTTAATAGTTCTATATATTATATTTAAAATATCTTATTCATTTAAAGGTATAAAAATTTCTTTTTTAGAAAAATAAAATTTTAAACGATACAACTAGATTTATTCTTATCTTATGCTTATCAAACCTATTGTATGAATATAAAAAATATATTTTTGAATATATAATATATTCTTTCATTAATATCACTCAGTAATTTTGAGTAATTTAATATTCTAGGAAAAAACAGCATTCTAAGCATAAAAACATTTCTATTATATTCAATGGATTTGTATATTCACTTAAAATAAATTTATTACCAATGAATTAATTTTATATTTGTGTAAAAAATAAATTTTCATAAGTTATTTAATCCAACTAGAAACATCTAATTTAATTTATAAGTTCAATCTATAAAATATTATAAATATTATGTATAAAATGTCTGTTCTGCATGTAACACAAGATATCGATGAAATTCGTCATTGTGTGTGATGAAAGGTATCTATGTATCACATGAATTAAAAGATAAAAAATATTTTTAATTTAAAATATTAAATATACCATAATGTCTTCATAGTTTATATATGTTTCTATCATTAGTCTTACATGCCTTTCACACCATTAAATATTTACGCTTTTATAATTTTTAGGGCGTCAGATTCTCCCCCCTTAATTAAATCTCATCCTTAAAATTTAAACTCAATCATGGTAATAAATTCATTGATACAAGAAAATTAATTTATTGAAATCAGACAATTTGATAAGGGATGTTAGAATATCCTCTTTAAAATATAGGGTGGGAAGTACCAAGCACACATGGAATAATATATAATAAGGTTTCTATATATGGGAACCTTAGTGATACATGATATTATGGACCTGGAATGAAAAGTGTAAAACTTTATAGGGATTTATAGTTTTTATATATCAATAAATTGAATGATAAAGGGAAATTTGATGGCCTCAATTCCATAAATACGTCATTATTTAAAAGACTATCAGTTTAAAAAAAATTAATGTAGTTGCACATAATTTTTGGATCACATTATAATGTTGAATTATTATTTTGTTGCCTATTAATATATGTAAATAAACTTAATTATTATGCTTCAATTTCATAACAACAATACCAATTTTTTTGTTATTCTTTCTCATTCCAATTCAACCCTTACACTATGAACCATTTTTTAAGCATTAAAATTTTATTTTAAAATACTGTTCAACCCATAATATAGGGAAAATTCATTCAATTTGTCTCTAAATATTTTAAATGTCTAATATGGTCAATAAGTTAATCTCCAAAACATAAAACTAGTACTATTTTTTCATCATTAAAATTTATTCATACAATATTTAACTAAAAAAATTACTCATTAACCAGGACATCACATAGGATAGTGGTAGGCATGAAACCCTTATCATCCTTCGGTTATGGGTTTTGGCCCCACCACCTTTCCAGATATGATGGGATTCACTCAGTATAAAAGTTTTCCTTTTTTAAACATATTAATATAATTTTCAAAATAAAAATGATGGACATCATTGAAATTAACTCATTAAATACTCTTTCTTCAATGGATTTCAATGCATCATTGTTTCCAAAGACAAAAAATCTAGGTTGACTATTATACAATGTCATTAATGATCATAAAAACAATAAATATTACCAATACCATTAAAATTATGACACTAAAATTTATAGGTATTATAACTTTTCCACATAATCAGTTACTAAAATAATGAGTTTTTTTCCATAAATTTATTAAAAATTTATTTAATATTAATAATCCCAATTATATAAAACATGAAAAAATATGCTTAAGACTCAAAATATATAGTCAACAATAATCTCAAAATCCTATTATGGTACCCAACCCAAAGTTAATGAAGACAACTGTGCTCCTAAAATTTTAAACATTCCTTTATTTATTTCATGATTCATATGATGAAAATAATATTTGAAAAAAATACTCATACAATTTAACTATAGAATATCCGTAAATACTTCATCCATTTTATGTTAGCATAATTCGTTACTAATTCTAAGTATTAAACTAGATAATTTATTTTTATTAACACTTAAAATTCTTCAAATTGGGTTGTAATGAATATGTAAACAATCCTAATAATATCCTCATAGAGTGTCATACAACGTGTACAGTAAGGCTCATTATAATGTACTGGTTTATGCTCAAGTTATTCCTGATGGACCTTTTAGAGTTGTTACCCCTAGGTACATTAGTACCAGAACCACATCCCCATTTTGTATCCATACCAGGAAAAATTTCTAGAAATACCCATATAATCTATATATTTCCAAAATTCATGGATTTTTTTCTCTACTTATCCTCAATGTATAACTCAGGGTTTTTTCCTCTAATATATGTTATATATATATATAGGTTCAAAGTTTTCTACTAAAAATACTCTTATACCAACATTAAAAACACAATCCCATTAATCCTAGAGTTGGTTTGTACTACAATTATATTCGAAATATTGCATGGAATAAAATCCTAAAAGAATAATGTGTTTAATAGTCTTGGTAAATAAGATATATATATGATCCTTACATTAAAAATGAATATAAAAACTACAATATAATTTTTTTTAAATTACATTATTCCATTTACGATATCCTTGAATATATTTTATAGTGCACTTCAGGGAATCATGTGAAAATGGGAATGAAACAAAATAAGGGTTAGTTCAATTGCTAAGTAAGGGTAAAGTATGGAGAAATAAATAGTTAATCAATGAGAATAGTAAATTTAGAAAGGTAATAACTTAATACACATTCCATGTAATCAATTAACGAAGATGTTATAGTGTAAAAAAATTTCCAAGTAAATAACATAAAAAAGTTTCCACTTTAATAATTAGAGAAGTTGTAAACAATATTAAAAGACAAATAACTGAATCATATTCTATTTAATTAATGAAATGAAAATGAAATGCATCCATTTATAATTTTTATGAAAAAATCTCATTGATAATAATAATTGAATACTGAATTTGGGACATTATTAATTTTTAGATTTCAGGTTTCCTAGGGATATTATACCTTAACCATCAAGAACATTCACAAAATGGTTTTTCATACTACTATCAAGATCTTTCACAGAATAGTTCAAATCTATAGTCAGAAACCTATCTATTATTCTTGGAAACAAGCTCAAATGGTTTTTTTCCAAATAATGTTGTCCTATAAGACTGATATTTCATCATGGGGACTATTTTTAAGGGACTTAAACTCAAGTATTGAAAGTATAAATCATTCCTCATATATCTAATTTTAATTATATTTAATGAAAAAATGTGACTTGTCAAATATTTGTATTGAGTAAAGGATGTTGACTTATCAATAATTCCTTAGAAAATCATATAATTTTCAAAGTAATAATTGTATGTAAAATTTTTTTACTATCTTTTCAATGAATATATCCATGAAAAATTATAAGGATAATTAAGGGAAATTAAATGTTCAATAATCATAGAGAATTGAATATTTCAAGGGGACTAAAAACATGAATCAAGGTAGGGAATATCAATATAATCCTTAGATAAAGTAATGAAAAACCATCCATAGGTAGAATAAATGTGGTATTAATACCACATATCTCATGTGTATTAAAAATAGAGGGTGGGTTTGTTGAATAATTTATATATTATAAAATATTCTTTTAAAAAATTCTTGAGGAAAATATTCTTTTTTATTTTGTATGTAATTTTGAAAATAATTTTCTATGAAAATAAATTTTGAAAAACATATTTTTATTCTAAATCCTTTAATACGTTCAAAGGATTTTTCAATTAAATGGTGAAGGGGAAACTTGTACATGTCATACAAGGTAAAAATATAAATCCATTTTAATGGTAAAAAGGCTTGAAAAGTAACTTATTTGAAAAGAGACAAGAAGATTAAATTGAAAAAAAAATTAAAAGGTAAAAAGTGTTAAAATGTATTTAATAAATAGTTTTTTTTAATTTTAAATAGTTTTTTAAAAAACATTTTAGAAATCATGTTTTTAGACGAAAATAGGTTCTCTAGCTAAAGAGAAAAATAAAGTTGGGTTTTCTTAAAAAAAATTAAAAAAATTTGAGTACCAAAGAGTAAAAAAACTGTAGTATTACTTGTAAATGTCATTAATAACCATTAGATAATAATATTAATGTATTTATTAAAAAATGAACCAATTATTTTCACAAATTTAAATTTAGGTGTAAATAATCACGAATAAAATTGGAGTGTGAAGTGAACACTTGAAAAGAACATAACATTGATGTGAGAATCAATCAATGAATAGATTATGTATTTAAAATTTAAATACACATAAAAATTGTAAATAAAACAATATATAGTAAAATTTTATTTTAAAAAAATCATATAATATTAATAACAATGAATAAGTAATATATCCTAATGGAAAACAATTAGGTAATAAAATTCTTATTCAATTAGAACATTTTTCTAAAAATATTAATAGAATAAATAATTCAAATTGAATGTAAAAAATTGCATGAATATAAAATAATTCAGGATAGAATATATTAAAATGGGTAGTAGATAATCTATAAAAATAAAGTAAGTGGTGAGTATGACATTTATCGAAAATATGTAAAAACGGATATGAAAATCACATACCTTGTATTTCCATTCTAGTGAACATATTTTATCCTCATTTATAAAAGTTTTAATCTTGAAATAAAATTATTCTTGAAACATAATAATATTTATAATATTTTATATTAACTAATTATAATGTCTTATTTTTTATTTCTTAATAATATTTTATTATTTTCACTATTTAAGGTGTTGATGGCCTAGTCTGTTGAGTATGTTTCAACTTGTTATTTTTTTATTTTTTGATAGATAATTAATTAATCCAATACATGATGAAATACATTATTTAAATATCATATATATGTATTATATATGTATTTATAAAAATCCATAAAATTTCAGGATAATAACTTATATGCACCGTTCATGAAGATGGTCAGCTCTACGTATGCATGAACGACACTTCCATTTCCTTTCATATTTAGAAGATTGAAAAGTAAATTATATATAAATATATATATATTATAATTTTGGTATCATATTTATGTACTATATTTTACATAGGTTTATTAAAACCATCCTAAATACATTTTATGTATATCGTCAATGAATCACATTGCTTGGAGGAGGTAATAGTCTACATGTCCCCAAACGATATTATCGTATTTACAAAAAATGGAAATCAATGAAGTATTTGTCATATGTTTTTTCAGAAGTATTAATAAAACATAAATGTCACATATATATTTTATAAATATGGTGTCCACCATAATTCCCAACCGTGATAGGTGGTAAATGAAAAAATGACTGATATCATTTCGTGAGGCGGTGGTTAACTATACACATAATCTATATGTTCTTTACCCATTTGATGGAAATTATAAATACATATAATTATATTTAATATTATATGTTTATTATATAATGATTATATAAAATTAATTGAAGGGGTGTAGAGGTAAATGAAACAAAAATATCATTGAAGAACGTTACATCTTATTTGAGGAACCCCTTTATGATTTTACCAAAAGTCTTAATTGGTTTTATTTCATACCATATTTAGGATTATAGGATTAGGGGAATGAATTTAGGAGCTTATTTCGGTAGATATTTTTTGTTCAAATGTTCTTGAGATGTGTGAATAAGTGGGATGGGTGAGTACCTTTTAATAGTTGAAGAGGAGTGGCATTCTTATAAATTTTTTAAATGGAATTCCACCAACATTTTTCCCTTGATGAGTGGCTACAATAATGATCCCAAATCTATTAATGGTGTGAAAAATTGGAAATATATCATGAATATGTATTTTGGACATTTTTCTAGCTAATCTTAGCCCATATTTTTAAGGTTTTATGCTAAATTATACTAATTTTTTTTTCTAATCATTGTACTTATTTTTAATTTCATTAATTAATATTTTTCTCATAAACTAAGTTGAATTTGTTAGAAATTTTAATTTATTATCATTCCAAATACAGAATACTTTTTTCAAATTTCCCATCACATAAGTGGCTGAAATTAAATTAAAATTAATCTCGTAGACGTGACAAAACAATCAAATTTTTAAATTAAAAATTATAGAACATTTGAAATATTTTTATATCAAATTTCATTGTAAAAATTACTGAAATTCCATAAATTGTTTTTTTATATGTATAATTTATATATTTAATCTTTAAAATAAGTAAAAATATAATTTAACCTTATATATAAATTAGACTAAAAATTAAGATTTAATTAAAATTCCGTATTTTCACTATTCGTTAAAAAATGAAACCTCACAAAAAAATACTAAAACTTTACCATAAGATAATTTTTATATTACTATTTAAAAAATTAATCTTATTTTGACATATAAATTTTATAGAAGTTCCAAAAATTGTATTTTAAATAGGTTCTCCATTAAAGGATGGTAAAATTAACTTTTTAGAAAAATGAAATTATAAGCATAAAACTGCATTTATTCTTATCATATTCTAATAAAAATAATTATATGACTATATAAAAAATAGATTTCATAATATATATATATATATATATCATTTATATAATACAAAAAATTTAATTAATTTAAATAATTTTTATAAAACACTTTTGTCCGCATAAAAAAATTCCATTATATTCAATTGGTTATTATATTAATTTATTATAAAATGATTACCAATAAATTAATTTTATATTTGTGTAACTATTGTATTTATATAAGATACTTAATCCTATTACTAAATTCAAATTTAACATCTTGGAAATATCTATTAAATAATATTGGTAATATTAATTAAAACATGGTCTTGTATGTAACACAATCTGTCGAGGATAGTCTTCATTACATGTAATTCATGATAAACCAGTATTGTGTATATTTCAAGATATAAAATATATTGAATTTAAAATATTAAATATACTATAAATTAATTAGAGGTTATATTCCTTTCTATGTTTGGGGTTTCATTTCATACACCCCATCAAATAAAAAGTTACACATTAATAATTTTTGGGGTGTTACACTCATTCTATTTCCATAATTTGAAATTCTCAATTTCAATATTAAAAATATTCCAATAGAGGTGATATAATTCTATTTTAAAATTTTAAATCTAAAAATAATATATTTATATATTTGTGTGTGTGAATATTCAAAATAATTAAAATCTATCTTGTTCTTCTTCAAATATGATTTTGAGATTTTTCATTATTCATCGGGAATTTGATAAAAAAATTTCTTAAATAATGTTTAATAATAGCTATATAGAAAAAGAAAAGCAAATAATCATCCAAAACCATTTTTAAATAAAATATTTGACAAATAATAGGTAACCTTTATAATGGAATAATATTCAAACAATCTGCTATATAAAAAATAGTGTTTCATGAAGAATAAATAATGAATAAAGAATAAAGAGGTTGATCCTAGAACGGTACTCTAGGAAACTAATTGGAAAAAAAATTCTGACAGATTTATGTTCTTGAAATAGGCAGAACAATGTAAAAAATATTCTATTTTGAGTAATAGATATAATAATTTCAGATATTTCCTATATCAAAGGTCATAAAACACATTTTCACTATTTATTATAAGTCATTTTATTTAAATCAATATATAAAAACACATATAAAGCATCCATAATTATGTAAATCAAGGATATAATTTATATTCCTTATTTTAGGATATCAATTCCCATTTTATATTTAATTTACCTTATTTAATGTTTAAAATTTATTTTGTTACAATATATATATATATATATTAAATACATTATTTTTTATATTCATCCTCTATAAATGACTGATAAATAAGATAAAATAGTATGTAACATATAATATTATTCAATATAGGATAAAACAATTACTATTATGATGACGATTCAATTTTTTCATAAAGAATTTTTAGTACTAATTATATTTTACTAAATAATTTATAGATTATATAATTTTATTTTCAAAAAATAGGAATTATTTTTATGTATCCGAAAAACAAAATTTACATAGGTTGAATTTTATCGATTTTTTAGAAATACTTAATTTTAGGATGAATGGTGAAAATAATATTCTTTTCAAATATGGTCTCATTGATTGGAATTTCATGATATAACAATTACATGAATGTTTTTGAATCATTTTTTGATGAAAAAATATATACAATGGAATTAAAATAAATAAATTTAAAACTAATGTTGAACAATATAATATGTGATTGACAATTTTAAAATATAAGTAATGTTCTTATTCAAATTATCTTTTCATAAAAACAAGTGTTTGTAAAATATTTTTTGTTTTTAATAATGTTTTAATGTCAAAATATACTCTTTTTATTAGACAGAATTTATTTATTTTCATAAGAATCAATATTTTATTTTATTTTGGTCAAAAAATAAATTTTATTCACCAAAGCATATACTTATAAAATCCTATTCATTGAAAAACGAGAACTTGTTTTTAAATTAACTTATACCAATTAAATAACAATAATAATAAAAAATTGTTTTTATATTTTGTGTCATGAGTATGAACATTCATAAAGTGATTAATTTATTTAATTTCTCACATCCGTAAGGATGTATGGAAGTCATTAAATTGTTTAGTTTTCGAAATATTGAAAATGACACCTAGGTGGATGTTGGGTTTAATGATTAAATTATGGGTGATCACTGCCCTTGGTTTGAATTCGGGTATGATGGTGAAAGCCAAGGTGAACACAGTCATCGGTTGGATTCAAGTATTGATGATTAAACATGTGGTGAATCCCACCTCAAGATGGAATTTTTTCGGGGATAGTTATATTAAAAAATCCTAAGATGTGTAGGAATAATCACAATGAATTTCTCATAACCACCCATGTAATGGATGAAAATGGTTATACCATATATATTATAAATTTGGAACATGTATTTGAAATTAGTTATATGTTCCCAATTAAAATGACTTATCAATTATATTGGTAACTATTTATTTTGATCACTGCTCTAAAAATTTGAATAACAGACTCTTTTTTTAAGGAAGTTATTGGTAGTGTATTTCTAGGTTATACTCACATCCTAAAAGGGCCACCTGGGTTATTGGTTACCCAAGACGACATTTTTCTCTTTTCCATGTTTCCATTTTGGATAATTTCCTATGCTTACTAATCATCATTCCTTTTATATAGTCAATGATGAGACTGAGCGTGACTTGGGACTAGTTCAGAGTGTGTTTCTGAATTTTGTTTGATTTTTTATTTGTTTGTACACTATTTTATAAACTTTCCACGAAGGATCTAGTTTCTATCTTTGCAACATACATTATTATAATATGTGATGCTATAATTTTTTTAATGCCACTTTCCTTGTTTGACATAATCATATTCATGAGTATATGTCGGATGGGTTATTATTTTACAAAAATTTATACTCTAACATGGGGTAATGTTATCCCTATGGTAATTTTTTGAGCCCACTCTTCTTGTCGATAACCTATGGTGTATGGGGAATCATTCATGAGGATATATAAGGAATTCTTTGGGTCACTATTAATAGAATGAGGTTAACAATGATTTTAATATGTTGTATCAAATCCAATACCCGCCCAGATGTGTCTTCTAACTTACTAGGTTAGAGATATGGAGTTCAAATCATGGTAATTGTTATTTAAATGGGAATATAGTGTGAATACCCTAGATAAATAGGGAGTAAATAAATAAATGTTACTACCAATGTCAAAAAATAAAATTGTTATTTTTTTGGTACCAAACTGATAAGAACTATATAGTTATACATTATTCACCTATATTAGTGTTGGTATGGGTGCCCTCTAGGGATGTTTCGATACATGTGTTAAAATGAAGATAAATTTTCTTTAAAGAATGTGTGTTTTCATACCAAGAAATATATTTTTCTGATAAGTGACCCTGGCATGTAATATACTCTGAAGTGCTAAAAAGGAATCCATGGTATTTCAAAAGACCATTTGTGGTCATATGAGTGGTTCCCTATGGATGTTGGGTTGTGACTAATGGTATTAGTTAATTTTTGAGGAACAAGTGTGTGTCAAACTTGGATTCTATATTCTAAACCTAATAGAGAATTTGATGCAGTGGTGGATCAAGTTTGAATATTGGATTTGGGATTTAGTTTGTTTTAACATGATCCAATGGTGCATTGATAGGATACAAGTCTCTATGTGTGGGAGAATAAGATGATAGTATTGTATAGTTAAGGATATAAAATGGAACATCAATATGATTCATGTGTGGACTATAGAAAAATTATTTTGTTTATTATAGGATACTTCTAGGAATGAATTCATTATGCTAGATTCAATTGGCTACTAATTGATAGTTGGAGCTGAGTGTTTCAATATGATTCAGTTGAGTATGGTTTGACTTTAATTCACAACTTTATTTTGAAGTGATATGTTAGAAAAACATATCAGAAAATTTCATTTAGATATGATAGATGCACTTTGGTAATAAAACATTTCTTTTCATAGAAAATATTGTATTCTTTAGGCTTGTTCCTGGATAAAATTTATACATATATCCTAGTTTGGTGTTCTACAATGAGTATGGGTACTAAAAAAACCATTTTAATCAAGTATGTTTGGATACAAAATTCCTCATTTAGATGAACTAATTGATTAAGCTTTTAAATATTTAATTATTTTTATGTTTTTCAATGGGATATAGAGTTTGATTAAAAAATAATGAAAAATAATAGAATATAGTAATGGAAAAAAACATCAAGATTCTCCACATAATGGCATAAATTGACACCATAATTTTGATGGAAGACATGCTATTTGAAGATGTCCTATTATAATGGGACAATTTAGGGACCAAACATGGATCTTGAAAATGAATATCAAGATTGATTTAGAGAAAAACATACTATAAATAATCATTACACATCATATAATTCATTCATGATGTGTAACATGAAGAATTAACTTTCATAAAAACAAAACATGAAAAGTATAGGGTAACACATTACAGGATGTGAATCCCCAATTTGTGATATGTAATATTTTGGATCTTTTTTGGCTCGTATTTAACTTTACACATTGTGAAACAAGTATTATATGTTAAACTCTCTCTACAGAAATGGAAATGGTAGTTTTTAAAAATATTTAATGACTCATCCCTTCATTTATAATATTTGGACACATGGGGATGACCAATTAATGGAAAATTATGATTCCTTGAAGGCTCCAAATATCTATACATGGAGGGACTGGGGGATGGAAAGAAGATTGACCGGAATGGGACTCTAGATGATAGCCTTCTATATTTTTATTTCCAAATGTTTCTTTTGTTTTCATTTATTTGGTCTATGATATATCCCCACACTCAAATAAACTCTACTTCCCTATCCATGGAAAGGTAGTTTCTGTGAGTGATTAAGAAAGGTGTAACACCCCAAGCTTCCATGGTACTTTTGTATTTGAATAATACAACAACATGTGATGTACGCAACACCGAGTTTAAGAACACCATTACATGTCAAACTAGCCATTTAAAAAGTGGTTATGAATATTAAGAACCACATTTTGAATTTTATATATATCCCATATAATTTAAACCTTCATATTTTTTGTTTCTTAAAAAATATATAAGAACAAATTCAAATTTTTAGATAAAAGAATTATTTTTTAAAAAATGTAGTTTTTCTGCCTTTTAATTGAAAACCCATTCTAATCCAATATTTGAAACATATATATATATATGTATTCAGTTTTATGAAATTAAATTCTTATTTATAAGTGGGACATAAAAATTTAGTTAGGTTAATGTTTTGGTGTTTTTCTGATAACATTCATATTCTGATGAATAGTGAAATATACTAAATTTTAATTAAAAACAACTTTTTTAGTCCAAATAATTTATATTGTAAATTTATACATTTTAATGGTTTTGAATTATAATTAGATTATATTTTTATCATTTAATCCAATTTTGGTCATTATATTTAATTTCACATTTAAATTGGATATAAACACATATCATTCTTTTGATAGTTTTTACTTCTCAAAAACCCACTTCCTGGTTTTGACAATAGGAAATAATTTTAAAATAATTAATGAATTTTATATGTTTTGAATTTGTTAAAATAGACATCCTTTTTTGATTCTTAATATCAAAATTATGTTATGTATAATTTTTGCTATTTTTCTGAAAACATTCAATTTTTTATGAATAGTGAAAAATATTTCATTATTGTTTTATAACAAACTTTTTATTTAAATAGTTATTTATTTTATTTAAAATAATTTTATTTAAAAATAGATACATAACACCTATACTAGTTCAATGTAATTAATTCGATTTATTTTATAATAAAATTTGATGTATAAAATTTTATTGAATTTTTATGGTTTTTACCCACCTTCTAGGAATGTTAGGAAAATTGCATAAAACATAATTTAACTAATTCTGTTAATTGAATTTATAAAAATATGAGATACACGGTGGACATAATTAAGTAAAATTTGGTTCAATAAGATGAAAATAATTTTTTTTGAATAGTAACTTTGGACTTTTATTAACCACATTTAAAATTATATAGGGTAATTAAAGTTAAAAATAATATTTTAATTACCCTAACAAATTTCTTAATTCTATTTGATAAGTTTTTCTATACCAAAATCAACCTTATTAATTAAATATGGTCCTTTTTTTCCATATGGATTATATTAAAACATTTATTATTATTTTAATTAAAGAAGAGTTAAAAGTGTTAAATTCAAATTTTCATAAATGAAACATTTTTATATAGGGATATACATAATATAAATTCAACTAAAAATATTAATTATAAAGATAAAATGATTTCCCACATCATTGTATTTTATTGATAATTTTTATACATTACATAATTTAATTTATTTATGAAGCAATGATGATTTAGTAATTACCTTATTAATGAAAAATTAAAATAATTGATAATATGAATATCAAAATAAATTTAAATTCATACTTTTGATTCATTACACGAATTTTCTAGACTACTATGACATGTTAGTGTTGATGAAATGTATTTTTTTTGAAGTGATCATGCTGTTATGAATTTTACAAAAACCAAATACTAAATAGAAACAAAGTTGACATAAATGAATTATAAAAAGAAATATTATATTCTTAAATGACATAATATTCCTAAAAATCTAGGTTTTTTCCAAAAAAAAACTTATATAGTGATATATATATCATTAATTAATCACAATAATATTTTTTTGAAGTTTATAGTATTATTTTTAACGTTATATTGTATGAATAGAAGAAGAAATGGTAAAAGATAAACTAATTAACTAAGAGTTAAATTTAAAGGATAATGTTAATATGGTGCCCAAAAATTACCTAAAACCTATTGGTTGATGGTATTTCGACCCATACCCACCTTATATTTGAACTAAATCTATTTTGTTCTATTATATACTGAATATTATTATATAATAAAATAATATTTCAAGCTTTTCCAAAAGTGACCCTCACCTCTCTATAAAAGGGTACATCACCTTCTCATAATTTCACAACTCCAAAGACATTTGGCTCAGAAAAACCCTACACAAATATCCTCCCAACGTCACTAAATTTACCCTAGATGAGTTAATTTGATTAGAAATTCATCCTAAAGAGAGATTTTGATCAAATAAAAAGGAATAACTCGAAGAAGTGGTAATAAAATCAACACCTCTTTCAAATGTCTTTTCAACTTCTACTTCATCTTTCTTTGTTGTTTCCATACCAAAATAAGAACTCCATTACCCTCTACATAGTGTTTTGTTATTATAAATATGGTACAACCATAATCATTATTCTATTCATCTTATGAATGACAAATTCACCATACATGTGTACGCACGG
Organism: Viscum album; assembly: GCA_963277665.1. Taxonomy (NCBI): domain Eukaryota; kingdom Viridiplantae; phylum Streptophyta; class Magnoliopsida; order Santalales; family Viscaceae; genus Viscum; species Viscum album. The sequence goes on along the minus strand of OY728156.1, from coordinate 111,021,882 downwards.
CTTACCGACTCCAAGTCGTGGTGTAGTTTTTTATTCAGTACTTCATTATTTGTATGGGTAGAATAATGAGTAAAATTGACATAAATAATAAATAAAACATGTTAATGATTCTATTTATATATGATATACCATCCAATTACATGCTATTTAAACATTAATTTTGTGATGTTGTCTCTTGTACGTACGTACTGATTACCGTCTCCACAAACGCGATAAGATTCATTCCCCATCGTAACCACTCAAGAATAGTTTTCATTTAATGAATTAAAAATAATTTTTAAGAATACAATATAATTCTATATATGAATAAAATAAATCTTATATATATCATACATGTCTTATGTACCAAAATATATAAAGTAAAATGAATCAGTTAACACCCAAAACAATGATACTACTTAAATATCATTAAGAAATCAACATTAGAAGATCATATATGATATCATATTTTTGGATTTGGTTCTATTATAATTTAATAAAAATTATTTCACTATTATATAAGAGTTTAACCTACCTTATACTAGGGAAATGTACAAATTAAAAGGTTTTCATGTCACTTTTATTCCCGTGAGATTCATGATATATTTTCCACTATTACAGTTTTGTGGTGTATATACTACCCATGATTGTATTAATTGTGTAACATACATTAATTTATGGATATTTAAATCATAATTTTATGATACTTATTTCATGGGGTGTATGTTTCGTACGTTACCAAATCTGTAAAGGAATTTCAAATTTCACTTTCCACTCAATGGGTTTGACACAAAATTCATTGATTATTTTTCTCTAAGATTATGTGTGAAATCACTATTTATCAACTTATTAATAATTTACACTCCCCTTTGTGTGGATATACTTTTTATACACATAATCACTCCATTGATAATTTCTTAAGTCATCGATATGAACTTGATAAGAGTAATTTTAACTCAATTTCTATTTATTGATTTAAACATCCAAGTAATTGGTCTTCTTTTTACAAGAATATGTTTGAATATTCTCATATTGATTTACACTTAATATCCAATAAAATTGAGTTTATTTATATTTTCCCACATAATTATATCATTGATTTAACCTTAACCTAAGAATACAGTCTTTATAAGGGATTTCATCTCAAATTACATTCCATTGAGATTTCTTTGTTTTTATGATCCAATTAACATATATATAGTGTATATACATTACTTTGACATATTATACCAAGAATACATTAATTCTCATGATATTATTAAGTTTTTATTATCTCAATTATCTGTATTCATGCATCTCTCATTTGGTAATGAACTCTAACTGAAATACCATTTTAAATGTTTTAAAATTTAATTCTTCTAAATCATTCTCATTATTGTCTATGTTTTAAAAATGGTTTTAAGGATTTATTTATATGGAAATTCGTGTTTTAAAATTAAAATTATTTTTAAAAGTATAAAAGTGGTATGGGACACATTTATTCAAAAATCTATTTTTAGCAGCTTATTGAAAAATAGTGAGACTTTTAAATGTTTTCATGAAAAATGGGGATATTTCTCTGAATTTGTTTTGATGAATATTTTCAACTATGTAAATATCCTTCATTATTCTAGATTTAAGTTAAAATATTATAATAAAACCTTCTTTATTGTTTTGAATCAGTTATGTTTGACTCTAGATGTGCTATTTTTATTTCATTCACGGTTTGTGGTTAAATTAATGAATTTAGTATGCTAGTTATAATAGAAATGTTTATATTATGTTTCAACCTATTCATATCAGGAATTAATTTGACTTAGTATGTAACGGGTGGATCCCGATATAGCTCCTCGATTCATCGGTAGGTCTAATGAGACAAACTATTGTCTTAGAACAAGTATTTGAAAAAATCTTATTTGTTGTCCTGACATGAGGTATTGACTATGTAGTAGTGATGTTCAGCATGATGCATTCCATCATTATGAAATTGGATATTGATATTTCATATGATCATTCAACTAGTAGAATATACATTTTAATAACTAAATGATATTACTCGATTTTTTCATTTTCATATTATGTTAAAGTTTATATTTAAAATGCTTGTGTTTTATTCATGTACATTGTCTTAAATGGTTTTGATTATTTATAATATTTCCTACTATATTGTTATCCCTACTGAGCATCTAATATCACATGTTTCTTATGTTTTATTTTCCCAGGATGTGATGAAGTATATTATGTTTAACCTATGGGGATAGGCTAATGAATATGAGTGTGTTAAAAGGGGGAACAATGTTTTTTTATTTATTTCACAATTTAATGTAAAATATATGTATCAATCTAGTATTTTTAAGTCTGCTAAACTAATCAGTCTTTCGAGACATGAGCTCTTGAGATAATACCAATGTTATGTAATAATGCACTAACTCTTAGTAAAAAGGGTCGGGGCATAATAGTTAATATCAGAGGAATTTTAGTACAATCTATGGAAACTAGATTTATAAAAACTATGATTAGATAACATTACCCTAAGATAGACTTTGAGGATTAGTATAGAAGATCATCAAAACATTATTGGTAATGTAAATATTATGTGGTTTTTCCATGAAATACATCCATGTCTGGATACGAGCAGGTTGAGGCGGCTCTGGAATAGATATACCTGGGGGTAAAACCCGAAAAAACAACTTTGAGATAGACTCGGATGTGAATTGGTGAATGACAATGAGACTTTCTTCACTCTTTGTAATGACACTCTCGGGGGATATCCTTAGGATAAGTCACATTTTATTTATAAACATATTTGAGGAATTTTAATATAATATGAGAATAAATAACATTGGTTAATCATAAGGTGTTTTAGATTAAAAAAAACATGCCATGATATTATCTAAATGATTTTATGACTACTGTTACTCACACACTACTTTCTGGTTTTAGTCTATGGATGGAATCCAAGGAAGTGATAGTAACATTGAACATGATTTAAAAGGTGGTAACTGTGGTGGAAACGAGAAAATAAATGGAATGTTTATAGGCATAAAATATATGTTCTTCATAATGAATCAGTTTTCCAAAAATATGATCAACAATATATATATTAACCAACTCCCGAACTCAACTAATAAGAGAAAGGTGATGACTGGTAAGAGCTCCAGTAGTGGATACCATGGAGAAAAGAAAGCTCAATTTCCATGATGTATGAAATGTGAAAGGAGACACCTAGGAAAGTGTCCCAAAAAAAAAATCTTTATGTGTGGTAATGAAGAACATAAATTAAATAATTACCAAAGAAAAAATAAAGAGTACTATATAAAAAAATAAAAATGATCCCAATAATCCATTTACAGTCATTTGTCGTAAATGTAGGGGACCTAGGCATTACCTGAGTGAATTCCCTATTCTATATGATACCCACTTAGTCAACGAAGAATCTATGTTGAAATAAATGGAAGGATAAATGATTAAATGTATTAGTTATCTTTATTGATGGGATTAATTTTGTAACTTTTCTCTTGTATTTGTAACCCTGCAGTTTTTTATGTGAAAATTCTATTTGAGGAAGAATTTTTTTTCTATTGTGTATATAGTTATAAATAACCATTTCGGTTTATATGATCCTTGAATTAGAGGAAATTACATGATATTATATTTTGGGATGAAAATGAGGGGTATGAGATAACATCTATGGTAAAATTATGTTATTGTTATTTTATGGAATTTATATCATTTTTGGAATGATATAAAATTTATTTTTTGAAAAAGGACAACACACAAACCATGTGACAACCTTTCGTGTCGGAAAAAGCTATTGGAATTAAACCCACAACCAATGTGCGACTGTGATTTATCGCCTACCACTAGATTACATGAAGTCCCTGGTTAGTGTGACTAATTATTTCTAGTTAAATGATAATATTTATCAATAATAAGTTTATTTTGGATCTTATGTTTATCATATGGATATCCTTAGTATATTAAAATGATTTTGTGATTAAGTGATAAATTTTATTTTGGAAGACATTATCTATGTTGGGAACACCATATGACTAAGAAAAATATAATACTATGGGATTTCATTTTAGGAATAATGGTGGATTTTTATATATGTTTTTATGGTGGACTTATAGCGATTTAGGTTGTTTATGGAAATTATTAACCTATCATACAGAATATTTGATTAGGTTATTTACTTTTAACTATGTGACATTAAGAGTATTCATTGTTATTTTGATATATAATTTAATGTGGAAGATTGCATAATCAAATTCTTCTGAGTTTTGGTTGTTTGGATTATATTGATGGATTTTAAGGAAAATTGTTTATTGAATGGTATTTATTTAACTTTGGGTATTGTTGGTTTAATTTTAGAAATTAAGATTAGTATTTCATTCGCAAAAGGATTTAACATTTTTTGGATCATATGATCGTGTACTAACCATTCTAGTTTTGGTTAATCTCTAAAGAAAGGGGAAATATATAGTTCATTTTTTTTTGGATTATTTGATTCTCTATAAGTTGATTCTAGAACATCACATGGGACCATTTCATCTTAATAGTGATCATTTGGAGTGAAAGATGAGTTTGTGGTAGAAATTAGTTAAAGGATGTAAATATACTTATCAAGTATTTTTTTCTTATTCTATGAAGAAATTAATTATTAAAATTTTGGGAAAGGATATTAAACCTGAAAATTTTTTATCCTAATATCTTAAATTATTCATCATAGATTTATGGCTTTGAAACCCAAAATTTTCCATTCACTTGTTTGTGAATAATGACCTCAATCACTCCATGTAAATATTTAAATTTTTCCTCCAATTATAATTTCCCCCAATGTTCTTCTATTCTAAATCGAAATTGGGTGGAGCCTATTTCATTTCCATTTCTCTCTTATTAAGACTAAAATTTATTAACCCTATTTTCGATGTGGGTTTTCCACAAATGTATTTTTTATTTTATTACCTTTTTTTATGATGAACAATTTTAAATTGAGAAGATGAAATTATTTGAAGGAGGGAAGAATGTAACACCCCAAGATTTCATGGTATGCTTCTCTTTGAATAATACAATACTGTGTGATGAACTCATCACTTGGTTGAAGCGCACCACAACCTAACTAACAAGGCATTTAAAAAGACATTTTGAATAGTAAAAACAACATTTTAAAATTTATATATATCCCATATAATATTATAATTCATATTTTGTGTTTCTTAACATAATATAAGAAAAAATTAAAATTTTCATATAAAAGAAGCATTTTTTTAAATAATGTAGTATTTTATTGCCTTTTAATGGCGAACCCATTATAATACAATATTTGACACTATTATATATTAAATTTGATGAAATTAAATTTTTTTATAAGCGTGACATAAAAAATTGAATTTGGATAAATATTTGTTGTTTTCCAGCTAACTTTTATATTTTGATGAACAGTGAAAGATACTAAATTATAATTCTAAACAACATTTTTAGTCAAAATAATTTGTAGTGTAAAGATATACATTTGAATGATTTTAATTTATAATTAGTGTATATTTGTACCATTTAATCCTATTTTTGTCATTAGATGTAATTTAACTTTTCAATTGGATTTAAACACAAATCAATCTTTTGATAGTTTTTACTTCTCAAAAAACCTCATTCTAGATTTGACAATAAGAATCAATTTTAAATTAATTAATGAAACTTTTATATTTTTAATATGGTAAAATATACATCATTTTATGATTTGGAGTGTCAAAATTATCTTATGGTTAATTTTTGGTTTTTCTGAAAACATTAAATTTTGTAATAAATACTGAAAAACACTACGTTATTGTTTAAAAACCAAGATTTTTATTTATATAATTATTTTCTTTATTTATATTAATTTTATGTAAAAACAGATACATAATAATTATATTAGTTCAATTAAATTAATTTGAGGAATTTTATAATAAAATTAGGTGTATAAATTTTTTTTTGATTTTTTAACATTTTTACCCACCTTCTGGGCACGTTAGAAATTTTTATTAAAACATAATTTTACCTCTTCTATTAATTTAATTTCAAAAATATGAGAGACACAGTGTACATCATTAAGTAAAATTTGTTTCAATGTGATGAAAATATTTTTTGACGAATGTTAAGTTTTGACTTTTATTTACCACAATTATAAGTAAATATGGTAATTAAAGTTAAAAATAATATCAAAATTACCCTAAAAAATGTAATAATTATATTTTATAAGTGTTTTTCGTCCAAAACAAACCTTATTAATAAAATATGACTCTCTTTGGTCTACGGGGATTAGATTAAGACATTTATTATTATTTTATTTAAAGAAGAGTTAAAAGTGTTAAATTAAAATTTTCATAGCTAAAACATTTTTAATGTAGGGTTATACTTAAAATAAATTCGACCATAAATATTTATTAGAAAGATAAAAATATTTCCTGAATCATGTTATTTTATTCAAAAAATTTATACTTTACATAATTAAATTTATTTATGACACAATGATGATGCAATAATAACCTTATTAATGAATGATTAAAATAATTGATATTATAAATATCAAAATAATTTTAAATTGATAATTTTGATGAATTCCACGAATTTTCATGACTAATATGTCATGTTAGAGTTGATTCGGTGAATTTTTTTTGAAGTAATCATGTTGTTATGACTTTCACAGATGCCAAATACTAAATAGTTTCAAAATTGACATAAATGAGTTTTTAAAACAACTATTATATTATTAAATGATATAATATTACTATAAATATTTGGTTCTACCAAAGGACTTATATAATGATAGATATATCATTAATTAACCACTTGAGGTTCCCCTAGTAGTTTATAGTACCTTTATTAACCATATAGTGTAAGAATACAAGAAGACATGGTAAAAGACGAACTAATAAACTATGAGTTAATTCTAAAGGATAAGGTTAATATGGGGACCTAAACTTTTCTAAAACCTATTTGTTGAAATTATTTAGACCCATCACCACTTTTTCCTTTAAATAAATACATTTATAGCCATTATAAACCTAAAAATATTATATAGTAAAATAATACTTTAAGCTTTTCTTAAAGTGACCCTCACCTCTCTTATAAAAGGGTATTTCCCATTCTCTTAATGTCACACCTCCAATTCCATTTGGCTCAGCCAAAAACTGCTAAACATTACTTCCAATTACTCTCAAATAAACCTAGAGGCCTTACTTTTATCATAAATTCATCCTAAGGGGCCCTTTTTCAAATAAAAAGGAACACTCGAAGAAGAGGTAATAATTTCACCACCTCTTTAAGTGTCCTTTTCAACTTCCACTTCATCTTTCATTGTTTTTTCCATAGAAAAATAATAAATCAAGTAAATTATACAGAAAATGATGTTTCTATAAATATGTTACAGCCATATTCATTACTATATCCATCCAATGAATGAAAAAGTCCCCACACGTGCGTACGTATGACTTACCGTCTCCACATTGTGGGGTAATTTGTTATTCAATACTTAATTATTTGTATGGGTATAATAATGATTAAAATGGATGTAAATAATAAATAAAACATGTTAATGATTCTCTATATATTATATAGCAACAATTACATATTATTTTACCATCAATTTAATGATATTGTCGCTCTTGCATTAGTAAGGATTATCGTCTCCACAAACTTGATAAGATTAATTCCCCATCGTAACCAATCAAGATTAATTTTAAATTTATTATTTATAAATAATTCTTTAGAATATAATATCACACTAGATATGAATTTAATACATCATATACATAAAAAAAACATTACTTACGTAACAAAACATATAAAGGAAAACGAATCAGTTAACACCCAAAATAATAATACTACTAAAATATCATTAACAAAGAAATATTTGAAGATAATATATGATATCATATCTTTGTATTTTATTATTTAATAAATTAGTAACAATGATTTCACCATTATTCAGTAGGTTAATCCACCCTGTACTAATTAAAATTACAAGGTAATGGGTTTTCATCTCACTTTTTCCCCAATAGATTCATGCTATATTTTCCATTATTACATTTTGTATGATGTAAGTACTGCCCATGAATATATTATTTATGTAATATAAATTAATTTATGGGTATTTTATCATCATTTTATGAACCTTATTTAATGGGGCGCATGTTTCGTATGTTACAAAATCGGAAATGGAATTTCAAAATTCAATTTCCCCTCATTGGGTTTTACGCAAACTTAATTATTTATTTTACTTCAAGATTATGTGTCAAATAAATATTTAATTAATACTATAGTAATTTATACTCCCCTTTGTGTGGATATAATTTTGATACACATAATAACTCTATTTCTAAATTTTCAAGTCATCGATATGAACATCATAAGAGTGATTTTAACTCAAATTATATTCATTGAGTTAAACATCCATGTCGTTGGTGTTGTTTTTACAAGAATATGTGTGAATGTCATCAGATAGATTTACAAAGAAATATTCAATCATATTGAGGATATTTATATTTTTCACACATAATTATGTCATTTATTTATCCTTAACCTAAGGATGCTGTCTTTATAAGGTATTTCATCTCAACTTACATTCCATTGAGACTTTGATGTTTTCTTGCACCAATTAACTTTTATATAGTGTATATACTGTAAATTGACAAAATATATCATGAATCCATTTATCATCATGATATAATAATTCTTTTATTACATTAATTATTTTTATTCATGAGTCTCTCATTTGGTTAGGAACTCTAACTAAAATACCATTTTAAACGTTTTCCACTATTATTATTCTAAATATTTCTCATTAATTTCTATGTTTTAAAAATTGTTTTAAGGTTTAATTTTTATGGACATTAATTTTTTAAAATTAAAATTCATTTAAAAATTTTTAATGTCGTATAGGACACTTTGATTCAATAATATATTTTAAATGGATTATTGATAAATCGTGAGACTTTTAAATGGTTTCAAGAAAAAAGAGGTTATTTATCTAAAATCATTTTGATGATTATTTTCATCTATGTCAATATCCTTCATTATTCTCAATTGATGTTAATTTATTATAATATAATCTTCCATATTGTATTGAATGTGTTATGTTTGAATGTGGATGTGCTATTTTTATACCATTCATGGTTTGTGGTAAAAATATTTACATTTCATATGCTAGTTTTAATACAACTGTTTAGATTATTTTTCAAACTTTTCATATGAGGAATGAATTAGACTTAGTATGTGACAGTTGGATCCCACTATAGCTCCTCGATGCATCACTAGGTCTCATTAGACAATCTAGTGTCTTGGAATAAGGCCTTGACAAAATCTTATTTGTAGTCTTGGCACAAGGCCTTAAATATGTGGTTATGATGTCCGACATTATGAATTGCATCATTATGAAATTAGCTATTGAAATTTCTTGTGATTATTCTACATGTAGAATATATATTTGAATAAGTAAATGTAATTATTCAATTTATGTTTTCCATGTTATTCTAATGTTTATTTTTAAAATACTTGTGTTTTAGTCTTATACATTTCTTTATATTTTTATGATTATTTATGATAGCTCCCACTATATTGTTATCCCTATAGTGTATCTGAGCCCACCCCTTTCTTATGTTTTCTTTCCCTAGGATGTGAAAAAGTATATTACGTTTAACTTTTAGGTATAATCCAACAGATATGAGTGTGTTCAAATGGGGAACATTGTTTTTTATTTCATGATGTAATTTAAAATTTATGTATATATCTAGTACTTCCCACGCAACAAAACTAATCGGTCTTTTGAGACTTGATATCTTGAGAGCATGCCAATGTTATGTAATAATTTAACAACTCTTGGTAACTAGGTTTGGGGTGTTAAAAAATTGGGAGGTTGTAACAATTTTATTTTCAATATTTTATATGATTTTATTAAATAAAATACTTTCTTCTTTCAAAAATATTGTTTCAAATATTTATTTCAAATTTAAATTTATATTGTGTTTGAGTCAGTTATTGATTCTATTAATTTTAATTTCCTAAGTCAATGATTCATTTCTACCCCCATCTAATCTTTTTCTATATTGATTTGAATAGATTAGGGTCAAGTGGGGACTGCTCGACAATCATCAACATATATATAAAATTTTATGTTGGGAGAAAAATTATTAGGGAACAACAATTCCTACTCAGGGGTTGCACTAATTAATCCATAGAACCCACAATAACAACACACACACTATAAGGATTGTAGACCAACCTGAGATTTTACATAGTAATACTCTCATCAAAACCATCTAGAAAAGAGGTAGAGATAACATAGTAGATTAATACCTCTCTTAATAGCTCAAAAAGGGGTAAAACTTAGAAACCATGAAAACACATTACATGGTCTAGCCAAACCTGATTCGGCCATCATCTTATTCCTTTATTTTAAAATCAATTAAATAAAACTACTTTATTTTCTCACTTTCTAAAAATTAAATAAAACCAATTTAAAAAAACCAACATAATGGTATAGTCTTGTATTGTGTGATCTCCTCCTTTAGATAAAACCTAATGTACAACCAAAAAATATACATAGAAAACAATAAAAATTGTCTCTCCACATCTAATGACAGGAGTTTAACAAACATGGGGTAATTTATATGGAGGTGGTGCCTCAAAAGACCAAAAACACTTTTTTTAAATACTTATAGTAGAATAAAAATTTAATTGAATTTAATTGTGAAATAGAAAGGAAACTGAACTAATTGAGAACAAAAATTGAAATTATATTTTGAATAAATACACCTTGAAGACTCAAGTGACACTTTCAATTATCACACTAAACCTCCAAAATATCTAGCAATCCCAACCAAACATAATGTGATCTCTATGTACCACAATTTATTAATCAACTTTTTATCCCTACCTTATATGATGATATTATATTTTTTATTAACATGATTCATTTTTTTTTTCTAAATTTGGAGGATTGCAGTATAATACCAGAACATACATATTCAAGATTTCAAAACATTTATAATCAAGTTGCAGACCCTAAGGAGTTTCTGGAGAACATGTAGAGTGGGCGGAATTCTACATATGATTTGATGGAGAGACAAAGGAATGGTTGTATTGTGTGCACCCAGGAGAGGTTCAGTAATAACAATATCTCCAAATATGCTTCATGCAATGATTTTTCATGCATCTAGAAACAAAAATATCTCAACGGATGACAAAAATAACAATCCAATTAACAAGAGTGACACATTCTGAGTATTGGGAGATATTTGTTTACATATGCACCAACATCCCACATTAGACTACAGAGGAACACCATATTCATATATTCTTCTATCAAGGTTTACTTGTCAATTGTCACAAACTACTCAATTTATCATCTATTTTAGACTTGGTTGAAAGGTTTACAATAGACCTAAGAGGTTTTATTGAGTATATTTCATAGAAATCAAATCAATTATACACTAGAGGTACATCCATGAGAGGAATCTATGAGGCAATAAAATTTGATTAAACATATTTAATTGGAAATAAAATTAGAAAACTCATTACATTACTGAACAAAGTGTAGAAACAAAAAATACCAACTAAATTATGTGTCTTAGGCTCTTCTACTTATCATTACATAGTTTAGTGCTTAACAGTTCAAAAGAATAAATGTTGGGATACAACATATCATTTAAGGAAATTTCAGCTGAATGAGCCATGTCAACCCCAAAATCAAAAAAGATATATCTAAACACAAATAAATCCCTAATTCCAAAAAAGAATACCCAACACAACCTCCTTTCGATTGGAAAAAATATTCAGACCCCCTCCCATTCAATAACCCTTTAACCAACAACTTTATACTAGAAGACTTATGAGAATCAACAAACTAGTGAACTATTAACTGAGAATCGGCAATTAAATACTTTTTTAAGGGGTTGAAATAAATTGATAAAGATTTATTTATACAATTATGAACATTTATGGTATTCTTGAAAAAGAATCTAGGAAAACACTCATCATAGAAAATTATGAATCCAAATTACTACTTAATTGTTATTACAACAAAAGGCATAAATAGATTTAGCCACATAAACAACACGAGGTTGATAAATCTATGTAGAATACAGAATTTTCACTCATCCTTACAACGGAATAATTAAAAAATAGTTTGACGAAGAAAATACCATAAAAGGCATTGAAAAATAAAAAACTTGTGAAAATGATATCCAATAACGATTACCTTTTATATATAGTAAGAATGATAATGGTGAAGTAGATAGACTTTAATGGGGAATTCATGAAACCTTATAGAAACATGAGATTGAACTCCCACTACTAAAGGCCATTTGAAAAATCTAGATGTATAAAAAAATTATAAAGGAATTTTGAATGAAAAATAAGGAGACTTGATGGAAATGAGAGGATCAGATTAGGGAGAAGCGTCTCAACACTTATCGCCCCACCAATACCACAAAAAATTAATAACCTTACACATTATCTATTCCCTAAACTATTTGATCTTTAAATTTTCTAATGTATTATGAGATTTGGGATATTTAAAACAATTTATTCCTTACATAGTATTTTTTTTCTTATAGATTAGAGAACTAAAGTCTAATCAAGTGGTGATACAATTATTGAATAGATTCACTACTTTCCCAGCTATTGTTGTACAATATGTACTTGTAGGACTAAGAGGATTGATATTTAATGTATAATTTTATATCCTTACCATGGAAGAAAAAAGAAAACGCGGACACTCCCCCAACATATTGGGGAGAAAACTCTTAATGAAACAAAATATCATCATCAATTTCTATAAATGAATACATACAATTGAACTTAGAGATAGTACAATATATTTCAACATTCATGGAGTGGTGTGACATACATTAAGTGAATCCTACATTATTTGATCTCCCATGATTAAGTAACATAAACAATTGAATATTAAAGAATTATTCATGAATTCTTATCATTACGAGAGCACCTTTAATTTAAAAATACCAACATCAAAAAAACATGAGAATCCGGATTTCATGTAGAAGAAATTTTTCATTTAATTATTTAAATTATTTATTCATAGAAGATAAAGTTATACCAGAGAACAAATATTTAGAATTATGGAACCTCACGTCAGTCTCATCCAATGAAAAACACCCATGTATAGAGGTATGACCTCTTTTGAGTGATTTAAATTATGTATACCTTATGAAAGGTGGTAATTCACCTGTGAAAATTGGAAATAACCTATCCCATTTCCGTGAAAAAACACTTATTAAACTTTTCAAAAGAAATTTCAAAGACATATGATGGAGTTTAATTGAATAATCAGAATCAAACCCAATGTCTTCTCTCATATAATATTTTTGGATAGTGATTCCCATCTAGTTAGAAAACCTCGGGGAAGACATAATCCCACCATTATATGTTCTATTATAAAGATATATAAAAACTTCTTGTGTCTGAAATAATTTACCCAATATATGATTCAAAGTGGTTCACCCCAATCAATGTGGTACCCAGTGGAATTGGTCTAAAAATTTTCAATAATAAAAATAATGAATTGATCCTTATCATGGTGAATTTTTTTTTGGAGAGTTTGTATAGATTATAAAATTATGAATCATGTTACCAGAAGAGATCACATCCTCGTTGCATTCATTGATCATATTCTAGATATATATGTTGTAAAACCCCATTACTATGTTTTAAATACTTTTTTAGGATAATTATATGTACTAATTTCCCCAGAAGACTGGGAGGAGATAACATTCCCCCTTCATTTTGGAACTTTCTCCTATAAGAGGATACCATTTGGGCTATGCAACACCCCGGGTATATTTCGATAATGTATGGTGATTATTTTATTGGATCATATTAAAAACATTACATAGATCATTACAAACTATTTCACTATTTTTGGTAATTTTTTTAATAATTTTTTCTATAATTTGGAAAATGATTTAAAAAAATGCATTTGTAAAAAATATTATTTTATAATTTAAAAAATACTATTTGATGGTCTAAAATGGGATAATGGAAGGCCATTTAATTTCTGATAAATTAATTTAGGTAAAAAATTCAAATCTTGAAGTAATCAACTCATTACCATATTCAAATTAGCATAATCATGTTAGATCTTTTTTAATCCATATAGTTTTATACATAATTTCTATCAAATATTTAAATAAGTTATCCATATATTTTTGAAATTTAAATTATGAGAAGTTTATTTTATTATTGATGAAGAGTTTTGAAAAAAAAATTATGAGTTTAAAGAATGGTTTATTACAAATCCAATATTGAAACCACCTAACCATTACCATCATTTCATGCTACACTGGGACGCATCAAATCATGTTCTGGGAGCCTCAATACCACAATAATTGATATAAAACAACATTTCATATCATATGAATCAAGGAAATAAGATTCCATAGAGACCAATTATGTTACTATAGACAAGAATTTCCTTATATTTTACTTTTCTCTAGATAAATTAAAATCAAATCTAATCGGAAATAAAGTTGTTATTTATCTAATCATGTAGATATCAATTATCTAATGATGAAATTTCAGGCCAAGGCATGGCTGGTGAGGTGTATGTTTCTCATAGATGAGTTCCACCTAGATATCATTAATGAAAAGGGAATCATAATTCAATTGGATTATCATTGGAGTTGATTACCCCACACCGCTGAAGCATAAATTCCAAATCAAAACCCATTAAATGATCAATATATAGGAAAACAAATTTACATCATGGAATGTAAAATAACATGGAACACTAACATTGTAAATTATTTAGTCACATATCAGTTACCAACTCTTCTAAACTCTAATCAACATACCATGCTTAAATTTTACTCTAGATTATATATTTTAGAAGACCAATTTCTATACAAAAATATTAATGATAAAATAATAATAATTTTATATTCATGAAGATAAATTGAATTATTTTTTGACTCATGTCATACATTATCTTTTGGAGACCACTTTGAGCCTCAGAGGATAGCCAAAAAAAGTTATAGAATCTTGATTTTATATTCCTACATTATCCAAAGACACTTATAAATTTTTATGAAATGTAAAAAATAAGAGTTTTATGGTAGTGTCTAAAAAATATAAAAACCGGCTCAAAAAAATAATTTTTGAGATGTTTTTGAATGATCGGGAATAGAATTCGTTGAATAATTTTCAATTTCAATCATTAATTGATTTATTCTATTAGAATAAGATTATATTTCAAATGTGGTGGAAGAAAAATAAATTAAGATGGATGTTGCTAATGGTTGTTGTGATTTTTTCTTGGATATCTTATTTGTTTTTTTGGAGTACCATGATCAATCATAAATGACCAAGGAACACATTTATGTAATATTAAGATAGTGGAATTACTGAAAAATTTTGGGGTCCATTATAAAATTTCAATTTTATACCATCCTCAAACTAAGGGTGAAGCATAATACTCCAATAGAGAAGTCAAAGATATTACAAAAAGTACAGTTGAACCCAACATGATGGAATAGATCCAAATGATGGATGATACCATATAGGATTATAGGACATCCAACAAAACACTCGTAGGTATTATCCCCTATTCACTAGTTTTGGGAAAGATTTTCTACTATCCTATTGAATTGGAACAGAAATCCTACTAGGCAGAAATAGATATTAATATGTACCTTGGCAAAGCAAGTAAACATAGAAGATTGTAGCTCCTAGAGTTAGAGAAAATCAAGATATATGATTTTGAAAATTCAAACAACAACATAAAAAAGCATGGGTGATCCATGACAAGATAATTAAACCAATAACCTTAACCCTATAGACCAGGTTTTATTATGAAAATAAATACATAAATAGATTCTAGGTAAAAACCATTCTTAATGGGAAAGTCCTTTGTACTTATTCTTATATACCCCTTTGGTACTATAAGGATTGAATTGGGATATGAATAAAACCCATTCATCATAAATATATAGAGTCTGAAGAAGATACATGGAACCATACTTTAAAAACCTATGGAGGAGATCCCACTCCTTCACCCTTATTACAAATGAAGGCCTATGATGTTGCACGAGTCCTTTATAAATGAGTAAATTTAGTAACCCAATTTGTAATATAAATTTACGAAAAATAATTTTAAAGACATTGATGAAACTTTCATGATTAGTTGTAGTTGATGGAATCTCGTAGCCTAGGATTTTACAAGAAAAATATTATATTATATGAGCCATGATGGTAAAAAATCACTTTTGAGAGGCAAACCACTCTTTTTCACTATAGTACACTCCTCCCCTCATTAATATTTTAGAATGATTAATTAAGAATATAGTATAATTTATTTTTATTAATATTTTATAGGTCTATAAACAATGTTGATGAAGGAATGGGGAACCTAAATATTGTACACATTGTAATATGAAAAATTGTGATAAAAGTTCTAAATAATAAAACTAATGAAATTATACATTCACATCATAACTCAAGAATCCTTGTTAAAGGGGTTTTTCTTTTATAATTTTTATCCTTTGAATTCCCATTTTTTAGTGTTTATTTATGAAATAACAAAGAAAATTTCATTCCCACAATTATCTTTCATTCATTACATGACTAATTTAGAGACAAGAATTGATAAGGAGTCCCAAAATAACATGTTTTAGATTTTTGTGTTAATGAGATTTAAAGAATTAAAAATTAAGATAATTAATTATATTGAAAAATTGATATTGAATTAATGAAACATGATTTAATGGAATTTAATGGTTCATGTAAATGAAAATTCCCTATCAATTCAACACATTTAATTTAGAAAATTATTTTTTATTTTTAATTATTTCATTCCATGAGTGATTTTCCAAAACTACAAGTTTATTTATTGAGAGTATTTCTAGACAAAAAACTTCCTATATATATATTTAGCATATTTCATGTGTGATCTTGGGGCATTCCACCTGCTAAATCATTCCTCGGAACATTTCAAAGATATAGCAGTGAAAACCCACATTCAAAAATAATTGGGGTAGTTTTTTGTTAATCCCATATCCTTGGAGCCTCTATGACACTAATCCTCATTTACCTCATAGAATATGTGAATAATATCTCTATTAATGATCCACATTACAATCCATTTTAATCCATTACATCCCCACTATATTTATATTGTATGATATTTTAATTTTTATGTATAGGGGATGTGGGAAGTCTTTGTAGAAGGGATGAATAACGTTTTATGGAAAAGTTATTGGGTTATATTTTTGGTATTGGTTAGGTATCATGTTTCGTACATTGTACCTATTTTTTACCCATCTGAATAAATAAAAATATTTGTAATGTTTAAGGAAAATAATAAATCAACATTACCATAATCATGACCTATCAATCGTATGTGGTTAGGTGGTGGATGTGAGATCATTTCTATGTATAAGTTTTCAAAAAAATAAAGAAAGTTCATCTCTTTAATTACAATTAAATTTATCATAACCTTATTTTGAGTCTTTAGGATCGATAGTTTTCATTTTACAAAGGACATTTTCATTACACATTACATTTAACATTATGTTGTATTCTTTGGAGATAACCCTCTTTTTGAGGAATAATATTTTGAACATAAAGTCCTACTAACCAAATGACTTAGATTCATCATAAAATTAATTGAAATGACCACATGATTTTTTTTTTAATTTTGACTTTATGTGGTGGAGAAAGTAGTTCCACTAGAATTTTATAGAAAATGAGCATTTAATCATGATGAGAGCACAAGTATACATGAATCTGAATCATGATTAATAATAATAAAGAGTTTAATGAGAGGCAAATCATGATATTTAATTTTTTATAATATGAATTGTGATATATAAATTAATGATAGTAGAATACCCATAGGTTAAAAATGAAACAAAGTATAATACCATGGTTGATTTGTTTCTTTTAAGAGTGTGAAGTTCAATTGATGATTCACATGAATCCTAAAAGGTTGGACCCATTTTGATAATCATTTAATTTAATTTCATTGAATTGGAATAATGAAATCAAGTTTTAACTCTTTTATTTATGTTGATATTACATTTATGAGGAAAAAAATATTCTAAGATTATGAACCATATTTATTAGGAGAGAATCTTACTGGAAATCAACTTATCACATTGTATATGACATTCACGTCATGTGACTTGAATAATTACACAGTATAAAAATCTATGAAAAGTCCGGTTTTGTACATTACAGATGTGTATATCCTATTCATGATGTGTAATATTTTGGAAATCAGTTGGTCGGTCCTTCACCTTACACATCATGAAATAAGTTCAAAAGGTGAAACTTTGGATATACATATCTAAATGATAGTTTTTTATAATATTTAATGAATCAAGTGCTTATTTATGACCCATTATCACCCATGGATGACTAATTAATAGACCATTATAGTTCCTCAAAGTCTCTTTATATCTATAAATAAAGATCTTGGGGATGGAAATAGGAATGATCAGGAATGAGCTTTGGATGATGGCCTACTTCGGTTTTATTTCATGAATTTTCATTTATTATATTTTATTCATTCTATGGTGTCTCCCCACTCTTGAATCTACTTAGATTCCCCATCTATAAAGGGGTAGTTTTAGTGAGTGATTGAGAAATGGGGATTCTGGACATATCTTTTTTTTCTTGTGTTTTTGTTAATCAATTGAATAAAATCCTTTCTTCCTTCTACATATGGTTTTAGTTCATAATTTTATATTTAAATCCCAAATGATGTTTCATGGGGTTTTGATTTTATTAATTTTAGTTTACTTGTTAAATGATACATTCCTCCCTCCATCCAATTCTTGATTTGTATACAGCGGAATAGTTTATGGTTGGGGCGTCACTTCTTGAAGGTCATCAGCGTGTGTGTACAATATTATGCTGGAAATTTTTGTTTATTAGGGAACAAAAACTGTTTGTGAAAGTTAACATAGTCATTCAAGATAACCCATATAAATTCCACATAAATAGAAATTCGAATAGGAAATATTTAGGTTTAATATAGTAATTCTCTCAACATAACCACTTTTCCAAGGGGGAGTGAAATCATTTGATGAATCTCTCTCTTACCACCTCTTAGAACAAAAAAGAGAAGAATTTGCAAACCATGAGATCATGACACTATTTTTAGAAAAAAATTATATGGTATCAATATTTATCAATTATTTTCATATAAAATAAATCAATCTAATTTATTCTCTAATATCTCAAAATTTTTTAAACCCACTTCTTCATAAAACCAAAAAAAGTGACAATATTTTTTGTGTGTTCTATCCTTATTATGACATAACTTAAAGGATAACCACTAGACTATAATTAAGAAATAAGTAAAATTATTTTTCCACACCCAAAAAAATCATGTGTTAGGTACCTCTCATCAATTTTCATTCTCATATACCTTCAACAACAGTGAGTTGAAAACCTCATATGGAATGTTGTTAGAACAAATGATTGGCGTTTGTTATTGAAATTCTAACAAAGGATGTATTAATGAATCAGATCTATTAATATTTGGTATATTCATATGGAGTGGGTCTCTATAAGACTATTAGTCTCTAAGAAATGACATCACATCTGTTTTTAGAAGATGGTACCACATATTCTTTATTTCAATCATTTGTTCCTGATAAAAGGCCATAGCTGGGGTTTTGGTATTCAAGGGGACATCAACTCATTTTTGTATTTTAGATGTTTTGATCAAACTTGGGAATGTAAATAGGTCCTTTATCATTTTTTTGAAGATACAAGAAGGATGGTGAAAGAGTTTATATGACCACTTGGAATTCTAGAGAATGAAAATTGTTATGTTATAGTGTTTAAAATTCCTTTCATCCACATAGATGTTTGGAATTCATGGAAATTTTGAGAGTTCAAAATAGTGAATGAGTTGAACTTATATCTCTGAATTTGAACATAATTCATAATGTCTGAGTATCTCAAACTAGTGTTTTAAACATTGAATGATGTACCCA
Source organism: Viscum album (assembly GCA_963277665.1). NCBI lineage: Eukaryota > Viridiplantae > Streptophyta > Magnoliopsida > Santalales > Viscaceae > Viscum > Viscum album. Next base: position 111,001,921 of record OY728156.1, on the reverse strand, counting down.
AGAGGGCTCTGGGGTCTCATGTGTGTTTGAGAAGCTTTAAAGGTGACAAGGGCCTATGGTCAAAGGGGTACAGTTCCAATAGCATGATGACTAGTGTCCAAGGTCTATAAAGTGGACTTCCATAGGATAATATCTTTTCCTAGGAATTATTGATTACTAGTTAAGTAAATACATGTTTTTATTTTATAAACATGGGTAAAAGTTTTATTTCACCCCCTCATCAATTTTTATTTAAAACCAAATTTTAACAACTTTTGAAAAAATTCCAATAGATAATCAGCCCTCATTTCATAAACCCAAATATTTATGATCTCTTTATGATATTCCCAATTCATTTTACCATCAGATGAATTAGAAGGATTTAGTTAAATCTATAATCCCCCTAGATTCCAATTTTTTTTGTTTCACTGTAAATCTTCATTAAGTTGTTTATGTGGGTTATTATCAATGTTTATTTCATTCATTTTGTTTCTCCATATCAACCTGTGTTCCTCAAACTAAAGTCTAATATCAGATGAATGGGGCCCATATGATGACGAGGTAGCACTACAACAAAAATTGGTTTTAGCGGCAGTTTATTAGGGCTGGTCCTAGTAACCACCGCTATACATTTTTTTAAAATGGTTTTGCGGCGGTTTATTATAAACTGTTGTGCAACATTTCTTTTAACATAGGTAACCCTTCCGCCACACCGCCCGACCCCGACCTTGCTATCCCCGCTTCTCCTATGACACCGGCCCCCCATTAACACTACGACCCCGCGATGTCGGCAAACCCGCGACCCCGACGACCCAGCGACCTATGGTGGTATTGATGATATTTCTCCAAAAATATATGTATTGTATGCGTTTGTGGTTTTTCAAATTTAATTCTTTACTATGTTTTGTGTTCCTGAGTAAGAAAACTGAGATTAGGACTTAGATTGAAGAATGAAACCCTCTATGGACTTCGTTGGGTCCATTGATGTTTCAGATCGTACCTAGGTCTACCCTTGGGTTATGAAAACCCCTTAAGATTGGTGAAATATTTTTTAAAATTTTTCACTAATATAATTATTAAAGTAAATGGGTAGAGAATTTGAAGTTGTTATGTAGTCAAGGTTTATGGGATATTTGAAATATGGAATTGGTATTTTTTTGAAATGGATTGTTGCATTCTGAAATGGATTAAAATTAGAATTTTTCACTTTGATTTGGGTATGGTTTTCCATAAAGGACAACAATGTTTTGAAAGTGGGTATTGTTTTGAAAATGAGGTGTTGACCTCAATGTCATATGAAGAAAGGGGTTATCTTAATAGATTTCAAATGTTGATTAGAAATGAGGGTGTGGTTCCCTATTTTTGAAAATGATTTAAAATCCCCTTTTATGGTTGTAAATAGAAATGCAATTCTTGGGACATGTTGAGTTTTTAAAAGATGATGACTCACTTTTTGAAGGGTTTAGTCAAGATTATTTCAATTGTGTATCTTGAATTGTGTTTTATTCTATGAATTGATTTTAAAGATATGTTGAGAACATAGTCATTTAAATGATATATGGGTTTGTGAGATAGAACCCCCAACAATTAGGTTGTCATGTTAACTTGTTTTATTAAATTAAATAAATGATAAATGTGTTTTTTTTATGATATAACATAAGGGGAATTTGATATAATGTGATTGTGTTAAATGGGTTAAGGTATGGAAGTGATATATGGGATAAATGTGTTGCGATTGTAAAAGGAATATATATTAATGGGTTATTCATTATAAATGGGATATAAATAGCCTGTTATGGGAATTATCATTGAAGTAGATTGATATAATATATTATTTCATTCTTGGATGTTAACCTAGAGAAATCATTTGGAAATATTTTGGTGTGTAAATCCACTATGATTGGAAGAGTTACATTTCATGATTTATTAACAGTAATCATATTTCTTAACACTAACTAGTCCTTGATTTTTCCAACCACAATAATTATATATTTAATTCTAATTTTATTTAGAACTAAATACCAAGTGAATTCATGAAGATATATATATATATAGATGTGAACACTACCTAATAATCATGGTGGACTATACCAGCTTTAAATACCACCATGTAGTTTATACAAAAGATTTAATCAATGAAATACATGAATATGATCTTAATAAACTAGATAAATTATAATGTAATAATAGTCATGTAGAATTCTCACTACTACATTAATGGCCATTAGCGACCGCCAAAAGCGGTCGCTAAAGGCCTATTGAGACCGCCTGGCGACCGCTTTTGGCGGTCGCTGTTGCTTCGTCGGTAAAGAGCAATAGCGACCGCCAATGGCGGTCGCTAAAGCCTTTATCGAAATACAGTGCAAAACTGCGCTGTATTGATGATCAGTGGACTCGGCAGCGGTGGGGAGGGATGGAAAAGCTTCACAGCCGGTCATGGAGGATATGCGGCGGCCGGAGGTATGTTTTGTAAGTTGAGGGTGGATGTGGATGGTGGTCCGATGTTTTGGGGGATGACGGGGGTCACCTACGAGGGAGGTAGGGGGAAGAGAGGGCCGACACAGGCGGTGGCAACGGTGAACGGATGAGGCGGCGCGCGGCGGGGAGATGGCCTGAAGATGCAGCGGCAAGAAGGAAGTGGGGAATGACAAGGCGGGAAAAATCCCGCGTTTCTTTATGCGGGAGTAGCGACCGCCAATGGCGGTCGCCCGTGTGCAGGGGCGCAGAAACACAAAAATCTAGTAGTGTCTATTTATTTCCGTCCTCCTCACTACCACTATCTATGAGGTGTGTTGACACCGATGGTATGAGGAATTGTTTCCACATGTTTATTAACAATAGAAGAATGATGGATGTATCCAATACAAAAATATCATATATGATATCCATAATTTCCATAGTTAGACAAATGGTACCCCAAACCATAGAGGAATTTTTTTCTGGTTCATGATATCCTTCAATTATGTATAAAAATACTTCTCAAATGTCACAAGATAGTTATTTCTTCTCTAATGAGTGCCATCCTAATATAATTAATTGTTCCTAGATGCCTCTTATTTTTCCTATTTATTTTGTTAAGAACTAGTCTAATAGGACTATTCTATCTATTCATTCAAAACAAAAGGTATAGTTGATCTTGTTTAACCAACCGGTCATATAATTGGATGAAAATATTTTTTACGATTCACATTCATGGAACAATGGTGTAAATTCAATAGCAGTGATATGAATTAACTATTCATGTGTAAATTCAAGATGAACTCTAAAAACCCTTGTCAATTTATGTGATATAGATTATAAGAAACTCATCCCATTGATTGATTTTATTTTACATTACTATCATAGGACTGACACTACATATTGTGTTTAAATCCCATGTTGATGCTCTTAGTTTCACAGAGCTGGACAATGGTGTCTCTAACACTAATATTCCATCCAAAGTCACTTCCTCCAACCAACTCGTTATTATCAATTTCTAGGAGGCATGTAATATAGAACATTAAAAATATTGATAGATCATTAGTTTTGATACATTAAATAATGATCTATTTATTCAGTCCTTTTCTAGGTGTTGCCTCTTTTGAACAGTGAATAAAGTGAGTGAATTTTGAAGTATATTTAATCTCTTATACACATACATGTTCAAATTTAAAAAATTATTCTAAATTTCTTTCTCCAATGGTTTTGAAGAATAATTATTTTACCTTACAACTATAAAAATCCTCTCCCAGTGAGCTATTGAAACAACATATCCAAAACAACTATGTTTAATCATTCTAGCATCGGGTAATCAAAAATATTCATTCCAACTTTGATGTTTATGTCATCTGGTTTCCCATCAATGTTAAAAAAAACTGGACCTCCTATACGAAAACATATCTTCTTTATTTGGTCTAAAATCCCCTTAAAATGTCATTGGATTCTATTTTAGAATTTCTATTAAATGATTTACCTAAATAAAGTTCCACATTTACAGGTCCCATAACAACATCCAGAAAATCATGTTCTACACTCTGAACAATATCTTAGTTTACATGTTGTCCTAGAGTGTCTACATTCTTAGTTTCTCGATCTTTTGGATATAGTGGATTCATGGGGGGATAAAACAGGGAGGCTTCTACAGCATCGTTATCTTCCTACTTACAAAATCAAGTAAATAGTATTTAGATCCAAGCATCACTGTAAAAAACTATGCTGTGATAAAATGTGTTTGGTGCCAATTTTTTCCATCATCATGTGTATAGAGGAGAATATTGATAAAGTATAGTTTCTTCTCCAACTGTTTTATGGCTTGGCAAATATTGTTCATCATGATGAGTTGTGTGTATATTTACTTATATAGTTTTAGTTCATGCAAGTTGCACCGATATAGATGTTTTTTATGGTTTCTCTTTACAATTGTTTCACTTTGTTGAAGTTTTTGATGTGTGGACCATAAGATAGGGTAGCCTAAATGAAGATATGTTTCAAGTTAACCTGATATGAATTGGTAAAGTATGGTATCATTAATATGGATGATCTCATAATTAATTATAACTCAATAAAACTAATCATAATGACCACATAAGAGGGGAATAGGGTGTTAGATAGTAGAATAAGTAGGATTTCACCTAGGTGTTCTAGAATATGACTCTGTAAAATAATATAAGTATTCTAATTTTAATTTAATAATTCCCTAATAATCATTAAATCATTTTTATAAAAAGAGGGAAACAGTTCAAATTTCCCAATAATTCCAAAAAAATGAAGGTGTAGATACGGTCTTGCAACATGGGTCATTTAGTTTATGTCCATGAGGCCCATACCATTTTCTTTGTGATTTAGTGTCACATAATCATGACCAATTAAGGGTTATATCCTGCTATTTCTATTCTTCTTCATCAATATTGAAAACATTATTTTTTCCACATGAACTATGATTCCAACCAAGTTATGCTTTTGTTACTTTTTGTTATCTAATATTATATTTTGATGTTATAAAGGATTTCAAAAGGCAAGGGTTTAAAATTTTGAGATTTGGGAGAAACATGATATGAATACTATTTAGCATAACTTTTAGTATTGACCATGTGGTAATTGAGTAATATGGTATTGTTAGCACATTGTTTCTCTTTACCAAAGAAAAAAACATATCCCAAACACTAGAGGTTTCATATCTAGCTCAGGGGCTCACCTATATTATATTATGTTTCTGTAATCTTACAATAACGTATATATGAATCTATTTCTCTATTTAGTAGTAATATGTGTTTCAATATTTTTTTATTATTGTGTAGGCACAATGTGATATACATGGATAAAAGCTGGATCACCTTACTATGGAACACACCTCAGTATGTTAAGGGTTTGAATGAGTTTTTATATTTTTTAATTTCTAATCGATCAGTTGAAGGACAAATAATATATCCATGCTTAAAATGTAAATTCAGAACATGGTTGAAGGGAGATGAAGTTTATGAACCTTTAATACTAAATCAATTCCATTTTCTATATTTGTGTTGGGTTTTACATGGAGAATCAAACGTTACAGAAAGATTGAGTACGGATGTTAATCCACAGAATGAGGTCCCATGTTTGTCAACAATGGAAAATGAAATGACAAACCTCATAAATGATGCATTCGGCACTGTAAGACAGAACTATCAGCATCAAAACATATCAGAACAACCAGAAAAGGGTTCTACAAATTTCAACGTGACAAGTGATGTTTTTGAGAATTTAACACAAGCAGACCAAGATTGTAACATATCATTGGATCCTCCTCTTGATTTTGTGGAGCCAAATGTAAGAGAAAACCTCTCTAAGAAAAATGTGTTTCATGATTTAGTTGACGATGGAAATCAAGAGTTGTATATTGTGTGTTTGAAATATTCAAAGCATTCATTTCTGTGGAAGTTTTACCATATCAAATGTCTATCTATAATTACAAATAAGGAAATTTCCATGATATTCTAATTGATTCGTGATGCATTTCCTGAAGAAAAAATCTCAGAATCTTTTTATGATATGAAAAAATTTGTTAACAGGCTTGGTCTGAATTATACAAAAATACAAGTGTGTCCCAATGATTGTATGCTTTATTAGGGAGAGGATTCAAGTAGATAGAATTTCAAGAAATGATCTTAATATAGATGGAAGTCTAAGGGTGATGTTGGAAGTATTAATGAACATAATTTCATGGAGAAGAAGAAAAAGAACACACCTGCAAAGGTTTTTCTTTACTTTCCCTTAAAGCCTCAATTGAAAAGATTATTCATGTCATCAAAAACAGTTGAACACATGAAGTGGAATTCTGTAGATAAAAACAATGATGGGTTAATGAGACATCCATGAGATTGAAAATCGTGGAAGATATTTGATTCATTACATCTCTATTATCTCTGATAATCCTAGTAATGTTAGATTGGGATTGGCTGCCGATGGATTCAACCCATTTGCAACTTTGAGTACCAGTTACAGAATTTTGCAAGTTGTTTTCATCCCTTATGATATGCCTCCGTGTATGTTTATGAAACAAACATCTTTTATCATTTTGATGATTATTCCTGGAAAACAAATGCCTAGAAGTGATATTGATGTATACTTGCAGCCTTTGATTAACGAATTGCTGGAGTTATGGAGCAACTATATTGAGACATTTGATGCTTCTTCTAAACAATGCTCAAAATGCATGCTGCTATAATGTGGACCATTTGTGACTTCCCTGGGCTTGGGAATTTATCTGTTGGAACAATTACATGGGTTTGGCTTGTCCCATTTGTAACATTGATATTGAGCCCAAACGGCTACCTCAAAGTAGAAAATGGTGCTTCTTGTGCCATCGAAGATTTGTCGATGCATCTCATAGATTTCTGCTGAATATATCAAAATTTAGTGGTTCCATTGAATGTAGACCACCTCCAAAGTTTTTAACTAGTTCTGAAATATTTACACAGCTTGAAAATGTTGAAACAGACTTTTGGAAGGTTCATCATTTGAATGATGGTGGAAAACGGGTCTAAAGTTCATCGTCAGGTGAAATCAGTACGCCACAATGGAATAAAAAAATTAAATTCTTCAAACTCCCATATTGGGAATTTAATTTGTTGTGGCACAATATTGATGTGGTGTATATTGAGAAGAATGTATGTGATAATTTTATTTTCACATTAATTAATGAGAATGGAAAGTCGAAGGATCATCTCAATGCTTGCAAAGACTTACAAGTAATGAACATAAAACGTGATAACTAGCTACATGAGAATGAGAAGTATGCACCTGCCATTTTTGCAATGAAAAATAGGGATAAAGATACATTCCTTCAAATTTTAAAGAATATGAGGGTATCTGATGGGTATTCAAGTAACATATCATGGTGTGTTGACTTGAAGGATCGTAATTTAAATGGATTGAAAAGTCATGATTCACATATTTTGTTACAACATTTACTACCATTGACATTGTGTACATTATTACCTAAAAAAGTTACTGTTGTTGTACTCCAATTCGGCACGTTTTTCAGGAAATTATATGAGAAATCTCTACATCCATTTCAGCTTGACAACCTCCGGGAGAGGTTTGTATTGACCCTTTGTGCAATAGAGATGATCTTTCCTCCATCGTTTTTACTGTCGTGATGCATTAACTGTGAATTTTTTTTGAAGAATCTAAATTAGGAAGTCCCGTTCATTATCGAAAAATTTATCCAATTGAGGGGTTTTTTATATAAATGTTTTTCATTTATGTAAAAAAAATTGGCATTTAAATAAATGCATAATGTTATTATTTTATTTCACAGATATCTTGGGAATTTGAAAGCATACGTGGGAAATAAAGCTCAACCAAAAGGCTCTATTGCTGAAGGATATTTGGCTGAGGATTGTCTTACCTTTTGTTCTAGATATTTGGATGATATTGTGATAAGATTTAATTGATTTGGACGTGTTGAAAAAACATCAACTCAATCTCGAATGCATCTGAAATCAAAAATATTTCCTACTATTGGACCATCAATTGGGATGACCTCAAATGTGATTCTGAAAAAATTAGAATTATTATAGGTACATAGATATGTGTTTCTGAATAGTTAAATTTTAGATCCATTTGTTGAAGAGTTTAGGATACAAACATAGAGACGAATGAGAGGTCGAACACGAAATTAGAAATATGTAATGAATGCTGTGAATAAAGAGATTTTAGAATGGCTTGCACGACGTGTAAGCTAATAAATATTTAAATAAATATGAATATTAGTTTGACACATACATTTTGTAAATATATTAAATTATATTCCTTTTTTCAGATCATGAATACTGATACTCGAGCAGGCTTTTCAGAAGATCTGAAATTTCTTGCTAGAGGTCCTATAAAGCAAGTTAGAAAGATAGACTCATATAAAGTGAATGGCTTAAGATTTCGTACATTTGATCTAGAAGTGGGTTTGAAAACACATAATAGTGGTATATTTACATTTTCTAAAGTGGGATACTATAGAAAGTTGCATGATATTATTGAATTAAAATACAACGGACATTTTTTTGTTGTTTTATTCAAATAAAAATGGGTCGATATTATTAGAGGTGTTACAAGAGATTCCTTGGAATTTACTTATGTGAACTTCTCTCGCTTGATGGATGTTGGTGATTGTTAACAGAATGATCCATATATCGTAGAATTGCAAGAATAAATTGTATATTATGTGAATGATGTTGTGGATTAAGGGTGGAGTGTAGTTGTTCACGTAATACAAAGATATTTGTATAATATGGGTGATGAAGTGGAAGATTTGACCTCTGAAGTTGAATTTCATCAACAATAGGAAGCAGAATTATTTGTCCATCATGATATTGAAAATAATAGTCTAGCAAGGATGAATGAATTGGATGAAGCAATGGAGTAGGAAACTGACATGATTGAAAGGTAAAATGATTGTATGCACAATTATTTATTCATTCAGCAACCACTTGTTTCATTTCTGCAGTCATTCATTATCATTGTTATATATATATTTTTTGTTATTACCAGGCATCTATTATCATTTTTATTTTTTATTTTTGCATAATTTTTTTGAAATATATATTATGAAATAAATTATATTTTATTACATGATAGGAATGCCAAGGAAAGATGGGTACACTATTTCATCTAGTTCTATGATAGATGACGATCCATCGGGCTCCCTCCCCATGGAATCTGAGGAACTAGCTGCCTACACCCCTATAAAATCTCCTACTGCACCATCTCTAACACTATTAGTGGGTGTCCCATTTGAGGCTGATTCATCGACTCCCCCTTCATAAGCCTCAGTAGTGGGGTAGCGACACGCCCCTTCCAGTTCATCACAGACATACTGGAGTGTCACTATCATAGGTACAATTTTTAATTAAATAAATTTATTGCATTTTGTTGACACTAATAGTTTGGTAATTTTAGATGAAAAAAATGCCACAGTGAAGAAAAATATAAAAAGTTCAGATGTTTGGAATATTAATGGAAAGAATATAGTCGTGTCATTTGATTCTTATGGGGTCTCTATAGATGACGTTGCGGTGTTACTTGGCCAGATTCTAGGCCAGCTGGTAGCGGATCCCATTTCCCTTACTATTTCTTATTATGATTGAACACATATGCCTCCAATCTGGGAAAATGATGTTTTTGATTCCGAAATAAAGCAAATTTTATTACATTATCGTTTAATTGAATGTCATGTTACTAATATTTTCATAATGAATTTTTGTATATAGATGTTCTTCTACTTTACATTTGCTGATTTGATAGCATGGATGTGGAAGTTGAGAAATCATGGTAAGAAATGGAAAGATTTCAAATGGATATTGTGGTGTGATGTCAAAGATACTTCATTGACCTTGAAACAAATGTATGATAAGGTGTACGGAAAGAATAGTGGAATGTTTTCGTTGATAGAAATCGTGATGAGAAGCTGATGGTATTAAAATATATATTATTATATTATCTTCATTTTACATTTATACATGTATATGAAGGGGAAATGACATTGAATACATTACTATTAAATTTCATTTTATTTATTTCAGGATCCCTCAAGACATAATGCATCAAACCGGGCAAATCAAGTCATCCCTCTCACTAAGGGCTCAAAAAGATTTTCTAGAAACCAAATGATAATGATAATATTTTAATTATTTTAAATATTTATAAGGCAATATTATCTGTTTAATATATTGAAATGTTGATTTATGTTTTCTTAATGTACTCACAAAGTTTAGGGAATGAAGCATCCCAGACTGAACTGTGGTGGGATGTTCGTAAAAAATCAGATGGAAGTTTTGTTAATGAGACTGCCAAAGAAGTTGGGGTATGAAGTCAATTTTTTATTATAATAACTTATGATCAGTTTTTACTATGTTAATATATATTGATATTTTATTTATAGGTAAAAATTAATGAACTATAGGATTCCAATCCTGGGCAGTCTTGCTCAGTCTCCCAGGATGACCTAGTTGCTAAAGTCCTTGGGAAGGAGCATCCTAGTAGAGTGCGCGGGATGTGTTTCAGACCCATACCAACTGAGTTCTTTGGCATGCCACCAGGGATTTCAGCAATATATACTCCTAGTTATAGTCAATCCATGCTTGAATATTCTCCTAGGTATATTGCTTATCTACGAACCATAGTTCAAGATTATGGGGCTCAGATATACGCTTTGCAGCAAGTGATGACTGTTATAGATCACCAGATGAGAAGATATGCCCCCGGTGGTAGTACATCCACTGGTGGTTAGCAGGTAATTCACAAAAAATCAAAATCATTTAGTTTTAAACATTAATTGGTTTTAAGTTTTAATATAAATATGAAACAGTATTTAATTTTCAGTATAATGTTCTTACAGGTGAAAGTAGAAAGTGGAGATGGAGGTGGAGAGGGTGACGATGCGTCATCGGACCATGAGTAGAGTTGTATTGTTGATGTGTTGAACAAATATGGTAACAGTTTGTTTGTATATGTACCATGTTTTGTATGTAGTTTCCAACACACATTTTCATTTCCTAACATTTTCTTGATTTCTCATTTATTTTCTTTTTATGCATTTTGTTGATTTCTGATGTTTTGTTTTATGTCATGATTTCTCAAGTCTCGTATACATCCTTCCAATTAGGCCTGTGTTTTAATTGGTGGTCAAGATTTTGAATGAATAAGAGTTAAACCCCTTGTTGATGTGTTGAATAAATACTCAATGATAAACATTATAATATGTAATTATTCAATATCATCATCCAATAATGTAAACTCTTCTGGAATTGGTATCCTATGACACCATGAATCACAAAAACATGTTGATTGATAACTCTTTCTTAGGATTTATTTTCAATGAAACCAATAGAAAATGATTTTCATTTACCATAACACTAACATAATCATGATTTTTATTTGAACCTAATATGATTCATGTCATACAAATTCTGATTTCCTAAAATTATTCATGAATATATAAAAAATTACATGTCATTCCATGAATAAAACATTAGAAAACAATAATATCTCATAGCTAGCATATCACCCATGGTAAAATAACATCCAACTATAACATCAAACAATAAGAAAAATAATCCCAAACCTTTAACCTGGGTTTCTCCAATATATGGGTTAGATAATCCCACAAATAACACATTACCAAGGATCCACTAAACTGGTTCCCCAAACCATTGTGCCACATGACCATAGGAATGCCTCCTCATATACAAGAGGCTTCATACTAGTATTGAGGGTCCAATGGGGTATGTGGGGATAATATACCATCTTTACCATTGTAAAACAATAGTATAAATCAATTTAAATGATAACCAAGTATGTTATAAGAATAATCATGCATGATGCATTCAATTCCAAAAAATGGGTAAATCCCCGCAACCAATATTCTAAACATGTCAGTTCATACAAGTGTCATGTGTTAATGAAAAAACAAAATAAAAAACCCCATAAAATCATAAAATGGGTCTCGTTGTCCATCTAGTTCCCTCATACATGCTCCATACCATATCCTAATCCAACCATTTATCAAAAGGATTTTTCCCTTATACTGCCCTAAAACCATGAGATATACTCAGGTATCAATGGAATCCTAAAAAGGGTGTGAGTATAGGTTAATAGGACACAACAAATAATGTCTAAATAAAGAAATATTATAATAAAAATAATACATTGTGTCTGGTTAGTCTGATTTGATTTGTTTTTCAGGGAAGTGGTGTAGTGGAAGCAGCAAATTTTTTTTTCTGTACATCTTCAATAGCATTATAGGATTCCTTGGATACACTCCTTGGATTTATAATTTATAAGTAGGTTCTATGGTTAAATACCAAATGGCCCAGTCATTACTTATCCTCGTTTTACCATAGATGAACTCCTTGGACTCATTAGGTGCCTTATTGTGGAATTAATTGCACTATTATACTTGGATTACACACTTACAACATTCCATTCTATAGTTATTACTAATTTGGTAAAACTTGAGGTCAACATCGCCTTGGTTATTACCTTGGGACTTCACTATTAAACACTATTATAGGTTTCCATGTATTAACACTCATACTTAACTATTCATAAAATTTCATATGTTATAAAATGGAAACAATAAAATAATGAATTTATTACATTTTCATACAATAGTTGTGGTCTGAAATTGGTACTGGGGTAATTAGGTACAATGTTCTACATTAATAAATATATGCATGCCATAATATTGTTACATTTACATTACATTGGCCTAATGTTATAGACACTGTTGGTTGTGGCCCACTGAGATTTATCCCACACCCTATCTAGGTGTCGTTTGGTTCAAAGACTATATTACATGGTTGAAGGTGTTGACAACAGAAATCATATAACTTCAAAAACATGATTTCTTTCTATTTAGTAGGGATATTAAGAGAAGAGGACTGAGTTGGAACATAGTGTGCATGGGAAAGTCTTCTGATTTTATTTTTTACTTTAATAGAAGATGTTAGGCCTGCTGTATTGTATCCATGTTTTCCAATTTTCAAGTGACATTACAAATTATCATCAGTTTTTGAATGTTATTAAAGTTATTTTAGTTATTGTTACCATTGTCTCTATTTTTATATAGTGCCTAATGTTTACTTATATTTATTCCATTGTTTACCTATGTTTACTTTTATACACTGCACTACACTTTAGTAATGAAGAAATAATCTCCCCAAGAACACACCATAGTCCCTTGTTTCTAATTGTAAGCCTCTAGATTTTATGGAATTGGGCTTGACACCTTATGGACCACCGAGATCGGGGTACCCATTAGGTGGCAACTGGGTCTTGGATGTCACAATCACGAATTCTCTCCAAGGCATGTTAGTTCCTTTGGATTCTGTTATTTGGATGCATAGATTCATACATGACAACACATCGGAGTGGGAAGTATATTTCAATGCATTAGGGCCAAGACACTTCTTTGATGATGTTCTACTAAAATATGAAGGGAAACTAGTGGAGTAATTTTCATAAAGAGGGGAGGTTGTATCATACTATATGTTTTCCAAAGGTACACAGAATTTATTATTAGTTCTAATTCCTTCAAAATTACTCATATGTGAGGACTAAATGGTTCAAGGAGGACTCGAGTGCATCCAGGACTAGTTTATATCCTATATACATAATTTATAAATAATGTACTGATAAAATGATCATAAATTAAAATTATTATACTGAATAAGTCATAGGTTATTAATCATAAATCATGTCATAATATACTATCATAAAAAAAATATGTATGTAAAAACATCATGAAAATATCAATAATATAACTAGAACCATGATAATAAACCATTTTAATAATGGATATGTTTTGGGCTTAAACATAATCATAGATAATCACTTCCTTAGAAAAGGTTCACAATCAATACTATCATAGGGTTTTGGGTTCAATCCACATTCCATAATTTCCTTTGACAATGTCCCTCCTATAACGATCTTATTGTTTGGATTCCCTTAATGAAATTAATTCACTATCCATTCCAGTTCAAATTGTTTTCAAATAACTAGATAAAACTATAATTCATGGTTACCATTCTTGTTTTGATCCACTAGTTAGTTACACACATAATTTAAGGATCAACTGATAAACCATCACTTGTAATTATATTACTCAAGAATTAATATTTTTATAACAAATTTTAATCGCACTTAGTTTTAATATTGAAAAATTTATCCATATGGTTATAAAAAATATTCAAATGATCATATTTATCTTTATATCTCCTAGAATATATAATAATATATCTATCAAGAAAAACACTAACTAATTGATGTAGTATTTAATGAATTTATTAAGAAAATAAATGAATATTGTGTGGTAATTAGTAAGTTAAAATGGTATTAGTTCTAATTAATAATGACAATTCAACGTTGAAAAATATTCTATGTGCATAACCTTCATATTGACAAATAGATGATTATATCCAAATTAAATATCAATCATTAATAATTATTGAGATTCTTATAATTGATCAAACATATCATTGATACAAGGTAGATGATAGGTTTTTTATAGTGAAATTATTTTAATCCTAAAAACCAATTCAAAGATGAATTGAATCATCATTATACATGAAAAAATTAATAGTATCGCACCATGGTGATGAAGGAGGGTGTATGAATACTTTAAAAATATTCTTCTGTTATTTATTCTTTAATTCATCCAACTCCATTGGGTCGATATTATATAAATTCACTAAAATATTTATTGAAGAAGATATTAATTCTGTGGAAAAAACTACATAATGGTTTAATAGAATACTAAGAAATTAATAACGAAATATATCAACATAATCTAAAAAAATAGAAATATCCTCAGTTTTGATTTTCTCCCCAACTATTTGAGATATATATACCTCATAAATACATAGTATGGTACATATTAATGATTTGAGTTCTATTGAATATTAATATTACTCCACACACAAAATGGTGATAAAAGGTTGATTAATTATATGAATCATGAATTCCATTCCTAGAATAATGAATTAAGATCTATTAAGAGAGATAAAATCCATGTCCAAAACCCATCAAATTTATATAGAATGATAATCATTAAATTTAAAGGAAGAACATTTCCCCTAAAATATTTCAAGGATGACATTTAATAATTAGATACAATCACTAAATAATTAAGGGTATTCATGTTAAATTGAAATATAATCATTGAGGTTGTGATCTGATACACATAAAAAAATTTATAGATATAAAAGTGTGGAATGATCCAGAGTTAATAAAAAAATTACAGATATATAGTGGACTGTATATATACAATTCACAAAATCATTCTCATAAACTGATTTAGTGGTGTTTATTTCATGATATTTCCCTATTCTTTAGTTATTAAAAGGTTTTCAAGGCCTATTATTATCATTAACCTTAAAATTAATGCACTATTTGCTATATTTTCTATATTCTAAACAACTATATAATTTGGGTGTGGTTGGATCATTCAGTTTATCTTTTTAGAAATTCCATTCATTGACTGGACTCTTCACATCACATTGACTTTCTTTTTCAATGTAAATATTTTACAAAAATATAAAAAATGTCCAAATCTCATAAGGATGAATTCTCTATGATTCCTACTAAACATCAAACATGAATGAATATCAATTTTATTTCCTTCATGGGTTTAATTACTTATTTTTTCCATGAGTTATTTAATTTCCATTTTTTCCAAAATACCATGTGAACATTGAGATACTCTATTTTCTTGGAAAATATCAATATCACGTGGAATTATATCTTTATATATATCAATGTCCGTTATAGACAATTAAATTTGGTGACTTATTCTCAATACAAAAGATAATTGATCAACTTTTCTTTCATAATCAATTACTATCCAGAAGATAACGTTGTACGTCTATGGATATTTTCCTCATATATACTAATTGATTCATCATAATTATGTTTTACGTATTGTTATTCACTATCACTTTTCATTTTAATTTTTCACTGAAAATACTGTTTTTAAAATAATTTTTAACACTTTTCATGACACAAATTCAATTTCCCCTCTCACATTATATTCTTGATAAGTGTGTACCACAAATCTGTTTCATATTTTAAATGATATAGTTACAGGAAAACTATTTCATGATTATAACATTAGAGAACATAAAATATCTTATTACTAGTATTGATTCATTTCTTAGCAATTTTTGGATCAGAAGAATCATTTTTCGATGGTGGATGTTGTCCCATAAAAGACTCAATTGAGAGTTCTACCATCTATTGGTCACTTCAAATATTAGCATGAATTATATTAGAACTCATAGTTTTAGATAGTTGGGTGAGAATAAATACAAGATTTCACATCCCATATCACATTTCATTTTTTATCAACAAGAATTCCATTTCATTTCCCATCAAATTCATAAATAAGGAAATTCGTCTTACATACAACAATTGACTAAGTCCAAAAATCATATTATGAATAATAATAATCATAGTGAGAAATCAGGTAATCATGAGAAATCTGTCATGGGATATATAAATCATGACACATTATTATAGATTGATAGCACCTTGGGTTTATCCTTTTCCATTCATGTTCACCAGATATTCAAATCTATCATAATTTTTTCTAGTGAAATTGTGAATTAACCTAAGAATATCCACAGAGAGTGTCCAGCTAGTTGTAATTCTTTAAGATCACTCTTGACACACCTGTGATGATTCAGCTGGTAAAAAATACACTCCATTAAATGATGTCACCCTAGGTGGGTTTGTTCCATATCCACATCAATCAAAAAGTATCCAAACATGTATGTATTTTCTAGGAAAAAGAAATAATCAATTATTTACCAAATCTTCTAGATACTATTCTATGCCTAGAAATATCTATACGGTTTCCTAAAATGTAAAAAAATCCCAATAACTGTTATTAATTTATCCATTATCTAATACCAACTAAGGAATTATGAGCAATTAATATATTAACATTGAATCATTTTTATGAATATTCAATTAATTTCAAAATACATAAATCCCCATTATCGTTAACGTTTATATTCTTTGGATACAATATACATATTTATCTTAATCTGAAAATGATCTTCAACATCTCCCACAATTTTCTTCTCACATAGTACACTATATAGATGTGCCCAATATAAAACCAGTATTCATAAATTGGGAAATGATACCTTAGAGAGGGTGAGATCAAATGCTCAGTTAGGGTAAAGATAATATATATCTATAATAAATAATAAGTGATAACAATATAACAGTAATGGGATAATAAAATTATCATTACATACTATAATCATACCGAATAAATCAAACATAATTAATCATAAATCATGGAATATTGAAATTTAATATCATAATACACAAGGCATTAGATTGTGGAATCATCAATAATGAAAAAAAATCTATAAGAACAACTCATTATAATAAGACATAACTTTTGGGAACACCCAAAAGCATATAAAATAAATTTATTATACAAGGTCCACAATAGAGAATATATTAGATTATTGGGTTTACTCTTCATTCCATAATATCCTTAGTCATGGTTTTCTTCTAGGACTACTTTATTCGACATAGTACCTTACAAACCATTTCTTTGAATCTATTCCAGTTATTATTGTATAATTAGAAATCCATGTTTACTCAATTCATTAGAGGGAAATACAATTATGGTCCCACCCATCAAATGATTTGATCCATACATATGTGTTCACCAAGATAATTAAGCATAAATCCTATCATCATATCATCACCATAAAAAAGAAATAGGTTTCATAAACATTTCATCATTTCAACATTTCATCATAACATAACCCATGAAAAGAAACATGGTTCATAATGGTTTCATAATAACTTAATTTACCTAAAGAAAAGAAGTGGTTTTATAACATCATCTAGAAACAATCATTATTTAAAGTTTTATATAGAATGAAATTGGGAGGAATCATAATATCATCTAACCAATAAATCACATGTAACATGAAGGGATGTTCTCATATATAAAAATTTCCATTAAAATATCACTGAATTATTTCAAGAGTAAAATTCCATATTCATTATGACATCAATTCATTAAAATAAAAAATAATAAAAATGAAGAATATTTTACTTTAATAAATAAATGGAAAATTTTATAGGATCTATTATTGGATTAAGATTTCATGATGGTAAAAAATTTATTCATTCTATAATCCTTAAAAAAATTATTTTATTCACATAATTAGTAACAATTTCCTCCTTCGGATGAAAAAATGAAACACATTTTAATTATTTTTATAGAATTAAAATATTGATTAAAAACGAAATTTTAAAATAATCATTTTATAGTGTAGAATCTATTGAATACGTTTTACAAAACATAGATATGGGGGGAATGATATCTAACCAAAATAGATGAAATAAGGTCATCATTTCATAAAAATATGTTCATAACCATTTAGAATACCATAGAGAGGATTCTGATAATAAATTGTAAATTTTTTTATAATAAATAGAGGGGAAAATAATAAAAAATATTTTTTAGATAATTACCATATTATATCCCTTAACATAAAATAAAGCATAAAATATCTAGATTAAAATGAGATTGAAACCTAAATCCATTACCAGAAGTCTCATATTCCTTATTAAATGTTTGAAAATAATTTATAATTGATATATATTTATTATAATTGTATTATATAAATATAATCATATATATACTACCATAGTTTATTTAATTATAACATACTATCAACAGTTCATTTATAATATGATATAAAATATAACTATTCCATCTGATAGCTGCTTCATTTTCCACCATGTTTTGGTTTTATGGTTTTGGTTCATGATCCCCGGATATGGATTCATCATATCTATAATATTAATCATGACGTATGTATCATATTTATTTAATAAATACACTTTTTCATTTTTTATTATAAAGTGGAATAAAAAATTAATTACATCTCTTCATGGATATGCCTGTCCATACATATGCACGAGTTATCTTTCCACATTTACATTGTTAGAACAAAATAATGGTGAATCATAATTATGCATTTAGATTAATTAGTAAAAATATATATCATATATATTCAATAAATCTATTTAATTACCATAATTATTATGCAATAATTAAAAACGAATAATATCACTACGTTGAGGGGGTAGTCCGCATGTCTTAATGAGAAACGTTAACATTTTTCAATGGATGAAAGGTAAAATGGTAGAAATATATTATAATAATAATATTTTATTATATAATAAATAACATATATAAATATTCGATCCACCATAAGAACCAACCATGAATTATAGTGAAGGTAAATAAATCATATCACTATGTGGAGGCTATAATACAAACATATTCATGACTGACACATTAACTTCTCATTTGAAATAAAGATTGATTATAATTGTTGATATATTATCATAATATAAAATTAATATACTAATGATAATATATTAATTATTATAAAATATATTCTATGTATTCATATGTGGTATAAAAAAAAATTAATTGAAACTACTCAGTTAAGAGTGATACATTATTGTTGAAAATCCCCCTTCAGCATACTTTTAATCAATAAAATAATGTTATTTTGATGAAAAGAGGACCAATATGATTTTAGGTGTGATTTAAAGTAAGGTATAGTGACATGATTTGTAGATATATAAGGATTATGAATATTTATCAAGATAGGAGAAATCATTTCCTCTTGTTAGGTAGGGAGAGGACACACTTATGTACTTTTTCAAATGACTAAAATATATTAATATAATACTCTAGCAATGTGTAAAAAGTATGAAAAATTAATAAAGTTCAAAATTATAATGCCTAAATACCATTATCCAAAAAAATAATTCATGTTATTTGTGATATTTTAAATTGTATCTCTAAGGTTAACCAAACACATAGTAATCCATTTTCTACCAAAATCCTGGTAAAAAAATATTAAAATTATTACTAATATTTACGACTAAGATTGATGTTCATTCGATAAAAATATATTAAATATTAATTTTCAAGTTATGGATTAGATTATAAAAGATAAAAACTATACTAGTTACTTTATTACATTTTAAAATAATTATGAATAATGGGACGATAAATATTTTCTTAAAATGTATATTAAAGAATAAAAATGTATTTATTATTATTACATTCCTTGTATAATCTATTAGATGAATAATAAAAAATTATTTAATATATTATATATATATATTATTAATATAATTCATCAATATATATGAATTTAATTTATTAATATAGAACCACTTTATCCACATCAGAAATATTTATCATAAAAATATCTCTATTTACCTTAAAGTTAAAATAGTTTTACATGTAAAAAAATGATAACCATGGAGAAATTTATAATGTTGTCAAAAAAATCATCATTATTCAGATACTCATATTCAAACACTACAATGTTTATTCTAGGAGATAACTTTCTTCTTAAATAAAGATATTTTAATAGTATATCGAAGGTCATTTAAAATTTGTATTTAATATAAACTAATAAATCATAAAAATTATATCATCAAATATTATGATGTTATAGAAAAACCATTTTATTATTGACATGTATTACTAAGTTTTAGTTTTATAATTGGACCAAGTAGTACTCGAGACTAGTTGGGGTGTTAGCCCATGTTTTTTAGATTTTTTATAATGATTCTATATGATCCAGCAATGGGGGATCCAGTCTATATGTATGACATAGTAATTATGATCACAAGTGATGCAATAATTATTTTATATTCACATTTCATTGTTTTAATGTTAATATAGATGTGTATCTATCATATTGGTTAATATTATGTTTTTTTTACATGATATGATTGAATAATCTCTACAAAGTTACATGTTTTCCCTTGTGATTAGTAAACATTCACTATTTTAACACCCTGACATTTTATGAGAAATATTTTTTTGTCTTATGTTATACGCAACACCAATGGAATCTTTCACAACACACAATACGGACCTGGCTTGCATTACACGCAATCGCAAACTTCCTCGATAGCGTGTGTAGTACGCAATACTGAGTTTCACTAAACAACGATATATTATTATGGACTATCCGTTATGAATATTATTAACTACATTTTGAATTTTATAACATTTTACACATTTTCTAGAACATGGTAAGAGAACGAAATAAATTTTTCAGGTAAAATAAGTATTTTTTGTCGCCTTTTGATGGTGCACCCACATTAAATCTTGTTTTTACAAGTTTATAAGTTCAGTTTGACAAAATAAAATTCTTCTTTTGAATCAGGATATATAAATTTACTTTGGATAAGTTTTTGATATTTTTCTGATAACTTTCATATTTTGATGAATAGTAAAAATACGCTAATTTTTAATTAAAAACAACTTTTTCATTGAGATAATTTATATGGTTAAATTATAATATTGAATGATTTTAAAGTATAAATAGATTATATTTTTACCATTTAATATAATGTATGTCATTAGCATTAATTTCACATTGAATTCATATGTAAAAGCATTTCCATCTTTGGCAATGTTTTAACTTCTAAAACCCATTTTCTTAACAACGAGATTAATTTTAAATTAATTTCTGCAAATTATATGTTTTTAATTTTGAAAAATGGATTCCATATTAGGAATCAGTGGGTCCAAATTATGTTTATATGCTATTTTTTTATTTTTTGGCATTATGTATAGTAACTACGGTAAATTTTATTTACCATTGTTAAAGGTAAATCGGGTAATTAAGGGTAAATATAAGATAATATAATTACCCTAACACCTGCCAAAATCCTATTGGATGAATAAAAGTAGACCCATATCACCTAAGGGTCGGATTAGATTCATTTAATGGACTTTTGTCCATGAAAATAATTTAATTATTATTAAAACCAAAGAATGTGACAACATGCCACTTTCTTAATTCTTCTAAGTATAATAATTTTAATTTAGTGATAAACTTAATGAAACTTCTAATATTAATAGTATCAAGAAAACTAATACAATTATCTACATCATAAGAATTTATTTATAATTTTTAGGGATTAAATAATTATCATTAATGATTATACAATAGTGATGTTGAAATTATTTTATTAATTAAAATATCAAATAAATAGTTTTAAAAATATTAAAATAAATATTATATGAACTATTTAATGTTCTCCACTAATTTTCTAGATACATATGACATTGTATGAATCTATTAAATATTTTAGTTCGAACATATCTTCTTTATATATTTTATTTAAATTCAAATAAATGAATAGTGTCAAAATTGACACTATTGTTATTTTATAAAAATAACATATTATAAAATTGTTTAAAATTCACAGAAATATTTAAAAATTATAAATTAAAATTTATATGGTCGAAAATTTCATAAATTGTCAAATTATGAAAAATTAAAAACACATATGTAATTATTTATAATAATTTAAAATTTAGAATATTATTACCACAAATAAAATTAAATTGATAAATAAAGATAAATCAAGTTGATAATGTTTAAAATAAATTCCTAACACGTCTAAATTTTATTGGTTGATGAGATTACAACCCTATATCATCTAAGATTTAGATATGAGTCATTTCGGGAGTTTTTATGTGGGTTTAGGATTTAATATAAACTAATATTTTTATATTTCTAAAGGTGCCCCTCTCCTCCCTTATAAAAGGGCACCTCCTCCCTCTCCTCCTCACATCAATTTTAGCCTTCATGCTCGGCCAAACCATGCCCATTTCACTTCCCCACTTCCCTAGAAACATCCCAGAGTTCTTGGCCTTCTTCAAAGACCAATTTTAGTGCCCTAAAAGGAGGTTTTAAAGAGGCGCTTCAAAGAAGAGGTAATGTCTGTTACCGATTCTTTCAACTCTATTTATTCTTCTACTTATTTTTCATTAGGTGTTTCATTATGAAGTAATAAAATCAATATCAATCACATACTGATATGTTATTATATGTATGAAACAACCCTATATCACCATCTATCCATCCTACAGAAAACGAAATCACCGCACGTGCGTACGTAGGGAATATCGTCTCCACGCCGTGGTGTAATCTATTTTCCACCACCACCTTACTTGGATGGGTATAATGGTGTAAATAATTACTATATATGATAATTTTAATGTGATATTGATTCTGAAATATTATACATAAACTCCAATACAATTCCACAATCATGAGAACGATATCATCGCTCGTGCGTACGTACGGAATACCGTCTCTACGATGTGATGCGCCTCATTCTACATGATATTCATTGAATAATGACTATATAAATGAATTTAATGAATAAATATGATATATATTACACTAACACCATTCATTAAATGAGGTGTCTCTAACCTAAAAAGAGGAATAAGAATTTATTCGAAAAAACACACATACGAACATAAAGTAACAAACACCCGAATGACAAGTAGCAATGGGTTATTGCTAATAAGAAGCTAAGAATATGACCATATATGATATCATAAAAATAATTATGATTCTGGAACAAGTCAATGATATTTTTTAAATCATTATACAGGAGGTTTGGACACTTACGAAGCAAATCAGACCTAAGGTAAGGGAAAATCTCACAATCTCAAATTTATCCGAGATTGTTTATACTTCATAATTTACTAGGGAATATTTATCATCCACATCCATGTTTACTCAATATTTAATATTATTTCCATCCACATACAATTTTATAAATCCAATTTTACCCTTCATTGAATTTTTAGTAAATGATATGAAAATAATCTTTTTTCATCTTTCGTACGTGTTACTTTTTGACTTTTCCGGCCAAAGTACGGGAAGAATGTTTTTTTAACTTATACGGCATGAATGAATTTTTCAAATAGTATTTCCATGAAGCTTCCATTACAAGTTTTCAATTTTATTTTTAATCAACTTCTTTTAGTTCAAAATTATATGACATGTTAAGAAAGGAAAATATTTTTGAAGTAGAAAGGACACTTTCCTCAAGAATGGAGTTCTAGTGTTTTATCAAAATTATTTTCCATCAAAGATAATATAGGGTTCTGTTTCAATCCGTATTTTTACATTGATTTGATTATGTTATGATGGAATTATTTTTACGATATCCTTTAATGTATTATGTTATGATGACGTGATGTTTAATAATCCCATTTTTATTACATGGGTTATGCTATGATGTATGGTGTATGATTTTGTGGCACACATAATAATGGTGTCATTATGAGATTGGTGGGACCTATATCTCCCTCAAATTAATTGGGTAAAGATTTATATCTCATGAGATAGACATGGCTGGAATGGCAGGTTAAACCAGTTAAGTGAAATATGACTGAAACAAGGAGTGAACTCGGTTCAGAAAATGACTTTGTCCACTAAGATAGTCTTGGAAATGAGTCTTGACTACTAAGAAATGATTTTATATGATTATGTGTGTATACCACAAAGATACATTTTTATGTTATGATTTTTGGAATTACATTTCACTTCTATGATTTATCCCTTGTTATAATCTCTTTTACAGGATATGATTTTCAAAATGTTATGTACTTATAAATATGATATGTTTGATATTTCTTTTGTCTACCCTTACTGAGCATTTGAGCTCACCCTTTTGTATGTTTTATTTTCCCTTGGAAAGTAAGAAGGATATTAAGTAGGATATGACAAAAAGGGACTCTAGAGATGATGAAATAAATGAGAGACAACGTAGATGATTTATGAACCAGTTGTTTATGTTTCTCAGTTTCTAAAGACACTATACGTATACAGTCCTTTCATGGTTTTGTTATATGTTGTAATAAGTATGCTTCAATTTTGAAGTAATAACCATGTATGTAGAGTTTGGGTCACTATAACTATCATATGGGGAGGTGTTTCTAAATTAACATATTGAACTAGTATGACTACAATTCATATAGTGATATGGGGTGTAATGTTGTAAAAGTGAGTCTTTAGATTTTAAATGTTACCACTCATGTAAATATGTTACACAATTATTTTTAGTATCCTAATATAAAATAAATCCATAGTTAATTGTGTTTTAACTAGATTATTGTCATTATCGGTGAACTATATAGATGTTTATAAGGGATTGTGTGAGTAAAGAAAAGTTAAATAAAAATAAAATGTTTAGTCTTATGGAGAAATTAATTTTTCTTATACATAACCCTAGCTGTAATAGTTCATGGTGTGATAGAAACAATTGAGGGGATTGTGTACAATCATAGGGGTCATATGACCATGTTCATGGTCTGGGGATGATGTTTCATGAAAAAAAAGGTATCATAAGAGTCATTTAAATTTGAACTAATTGGGAATATTAAACTGAAGATAAGAATGTTGTCAAGTCTTTGTAATATGTTTATTCATGGTTGTTGCAAGCCCATACATGGGGGAAATCTATTTTTATTGGGTTTGTAATTTTTTCTTTATATTTTATTTGACTAATGATTTATTTCCATCCTGTTTAGTGACTTTAGGTATAATTTTATTTGTTATAGTACATACAGATATGGTTAGTTTAAAAATAGGGTATGTGTGTTCATGCATCATGCCAGGCAAAAGGTATTTATATGTCATTAATGTATTTCATGTTATTGATTACATTATTTGATTATAATGGTATTTTATTCTATTTATGGCATTTGGATTATGTCTATGTGTAATTTTTATCCTATTATCATTTTAAATAATTTAGAGGGCTCAATAATTATACTGTCTCCTACCATTAATATGGTTTACATATAAATTTATGGTGGCATTCCAATTGACCAATTATTCTTGTTAAAAATGGTAAATAAGAAAGTAAGAATGAAATAATAAAGTAATGGTTATATTAAATAAATAATCAATGATAAATTTTTCGCATTTTCCTATAGAACATATGAATAAAAATTTATATGACCATACCATGGTATTTTAAACATATAAGGAATTGAGAAATTTAAAATTATTTATAATTAATTTTCAAAAAACATAAATTATTAGGTTTTAAATGGATATGTTTGATTATATTAAATTATGAAATGATGGGTCCCTTAGACACCATAGTTATTTTTATCCCTTTTTTATGACCTTAACCTATGATTGGGTAATTTAAAGATATGTATAGAAACTATGTGATGAGACACATTGGGGTGGTCTTTGAGAAATTTATGAGGTTGTGTGTACCAGTTGGTAGTTGGAGGTTTACAATTGTTCCATTATTTTGGTTGAGTCCTTGAGGTTGTGATATGTCACCTTGTATTGTGGATTCTTATTACCCTTGTGGTATGTGCTATTAATAAATATTTATAAACCCACTGTGGGTATCATGGATTGATGTTATATTAACAATGTTTCTATATCTATGGGTGTGTGAGACATATAGTATATGTTTTTTCATGATATTTTCATTGTAGTATTTTGTAGATTTGGTTAGGTTTTTCATTCATGAGTGGTGACTTGTGGGATTCTTTACTTACGTGGATAAGTGATAAGATAATAGACATTGGATTGTGACTTGGTTTAGTGTATATTTGGTGATTATCGGGATCATGGGTGGCCACAAGAGGGGTTAGAATGTTATTTTAATTCTTTTATTTTTTATGTGTTATTATATTATTTGACATACGGAATCTATGTACATAAGGTTTTGTAGATTTTTTTTAAATAATGTTTAAACCTTGGGTGTTCTAAGGGGATGATGACTAGTCATATTTAAAACCATTCTGTTTTGATGTTTTTGATGAGGTTGTCTATAAAAATAATGGGTAAATGGGTTTAGGAAGGATATTCCATGGTTATATTCTTTTGACTTTGGAATAAAATGAGGGATAATCGCTAGTGTTGTGGTTAATCATGACTCGTGAGGAATGTTATTTTGATGTATTGAAATAATGAATATACATTGAGTAAAATTAGAATGTTAATCGAAAAGGCATGATTGAATTACTATTGATATTAATGGTCCTAGAATATGTAGTGAATGACTCATGGGACCATGATTCAATTTTGGTAAATAATCACATCAGATTGTGTGACTAGGAGGTTTTGTTGAGATTAATGTGACATGAATGTACATAAGATTCACAATGATGAATGAGATATATGATCACGTGGATTGGAAGAAAACAAACATTTTATCCCATTATGACCTGGTAATATGCACTATCTATGAACATGGCATGTTTAAACATGGATTAGTATTATGATTATCTAGTGTTTTAGTGAGAATCCTTAGAATCTTAGTAGAGAATGAATTTTTTGGTAGTTATAATGTTTCCATAAAAAAAATTTCAAAACAACTTCATAAAGATTAATTAGGTTATTATGATTTATAATTAATTAGTCCATATCAAAGAAAGATGACCTCTATATTAAATGATCTTTTAGGGAATGTGGACCATAGAATTTTATGAGAATAATGGATTCCCCCTTGGTTATTCCCATGACACTGTGGATGGATAGAAAACAATGGTATATTTTACATGGGTTAAAAATTATATGTGAAATAGGTGTTGATAGAATGTTTCGATCTTTGCGCCATATATAGATACATGATTGTTCCAGAAAGAACCTAAGAGGCATCACACGAAGAGAGTAATAATGGTATCTATATGGTATGGAGTGCATCATCGACCATTTGAGGGATAGATCATCATTGTTGATTGAATATAAAAAAATATTATGGGTTCCATTTTCAGATGTTGATAATGATTTGTAGTTCATTTTCCCTAGGGTGGTTTAGGTTATAGCATTTGTATCGGTTCCAATCCTTCAGTTTAGTGATAAATAACGTGTGGGATTGAAAATTGTATGTTACTCGCAAGAAATAATGGTAGAGAAACTATATAGTGGGGATTTACATATCAATCCTGGGAATATGAACCATGTGATGAAAGTGATGTGACAATGTGGAACTGACTGTGGATTGGTTATGGTGGAATCGACATACTAGTGTGTGACATGTAAGAGGTATACCTAGATTCTTTATGAAACAAAAAATGTTTTATAGAATGTAGTGGTGGATTGAGACTGAGATTTTTATCAGGATAAAATTAGTTTTAAAAATATATGAGTGTTCATCTTTGATAGGTTCATCAGTGTGTGTGGAAAGACATAATGAAGTGTTTGGATGGTTTTGTATAAAAAAATGGATCCTCTTTAAGAGTTGGGTGTGAAATTCGGTGTTTATGTTCATGTATTGGAATGATTCCTTTTGGAATGAAGAAATTTTGATTTGGTGAAATAGAAACCCATTAATAGTTGGAGTAGTGTGTTTTTAGATGTGAGGATTGTGGTTGTTCAACATGACATTGAGAACTAATTTTGAAGATTATGTTATAAACCACATCTTATTTGTCATTATCATGATTTTGGATATTATTTTCGAATCAAAACACAAATTTTAAGTAATTTTTTCTTCTCATGGATTGTGAATGGATGATAAATATATATCCATAACATTTTGGATTTGAAAACAGTTATGGCTAATGATCATCAGACGTTTTTCTTATGTATTCCCCAGTGAGTTGATTTAGAATCAATATCTCATACATTTTGGGAATTCGTGAGTAGTTTTTTAAAATAAAATTCTAATGGTAGAGGTATAATGAAATCATATTTGGGGATCATTACATAATTCTTATAATGGGTAGTGTTATAGGCCTAATACTGATTAAATGATTACACCATAAGTGCTTTTGGTAGATAATTTTGGGTATGTTCTATCTATTTTTTCCAATTGTTATGATTCTTGTTAGATCCTATATTAAAAATATGTTTCCATTAATAGAAGTTGGTGAAATTGATGTTTTTCAATAATTCAAGATTGTAATGAGGCCATTTTTATTTGATTTGATGACAGGTGTAGGTTAGGTAATGTGAATGGAATACCATCAGAACTTCTTGATGATGATAAGTATTGTGGTGGTTATTTTTTAATTCATCACATAGAGGAAAAAATTATTAATTCATGAATAATTTTATATTATGAAATAGTAAATACACACCTGGTTCGATGATTAGATTGATATTTATTTTTAGGTTGAACACAAACTTTGGCTGGAAACTGGGTATGACAGTTAAACAAGAGTTAATCAAAACCCCTAGTTGAACCTTGGGATTAATGATTAAATTCAGGGTGAATCAATCCCCCTTGTGTAATTTTTCTTTTAGGATGAGAATATTACCCAGATAAGGAGATGGGATGATAAAATCGTTATGATGTGACCATTGAAAACCCTAAAACCATCTGAAGTAGGTATGTACCACTCTTGAGGTGAATCATTCCCTCAGTTTAATATTCTATTCTGTTCCCATATTAAATAAATAAATGTTCTACTTCTAAATTTTTTCCAAGTGAAATATTTTATACACTTCATTATTAAATTAGTTAATTTAGGGGACACCTTTGGGGGTATCCTACTGAGTAATACTCAAACCATGTTCGAGTTTCCATGGGACTTGGGTTATTATATCCTCAAACCCACACTCCCACATCTAGCGCTAAAAACATGGTCTTTAAATTTATGGGTTTGATACTATTAATGACACCACACATTAATACATAGAAAACATACAACATCAAATTTAAAATATTCATCAATTCTATAACAAGAGACGTTTTAGGTTTAATTTTTTAGACAACTAGGGCATACTCGTGCATAACACTACCCATGACATAAGAAGATCATTTTTTCACAAAACCCACCATTTATTATTCATCATTAAATCATAAAAACATACAATAAAATTATCCTCAAATGAATCCTTTATATATATCTATTTTTAATTGAACATAAATATTGATAACCTGGGGAAATGGAAACATAAGAAGGGTAAGATCAGACTATCAGTAAAGGTAACTATAAGAATTAACAAAATGAATTTCATAAGTGAGAATAAGTTGAGAATAAGGGTGTGAATTTAAAACTAATGTTCATGAGAATAAAATATTAAAATTCATATGCATCAAAACATGAATCATTAATTTTTAACTGTTGAATAATTATTTAATATAAGATAATATTTATATAAATCAATAATAATTTTCCATTTTGAAATATTCTGTGAATAAAGGATCGATTAGAAGTTGATGGAAGTAAAAATAAAATGTGTTATTAAAATTTGACACCATTTTAACACCAAACTTATAATCACTCTTTAAAATATGTTAAACTACTTGATAAATTACAATAATATCTCAAGAGAATACTATTATTGGTCGACTCTATCACATTACACATTGAATTCGATATTTTATTAGGATTACCCATCATCATAAGATATATGTATACCACCCATAAATATCAATAAATTGAAAGTATATTATCATGATTTAAACATTCAAAGTCTTGGTCCATTCAATATAACATACATGAAAGTACTATCATTCATTTATAGCATGGTTAACACCTGAAAAAAACTATATCCATGAAAACCTCTTTGAAGAAATCATAATCCATGCATGCAAGTAATATTAATTGTATCATTACAAAATATACCTTATATAGAATAAGAAACATCAAGGATTTGTTTCTTTGATGAATACAATTACCATTAAATTATCATTAAAATAATTATTGAGGAAAATATAATTTCTAAATTTAAAATCACTATAATAAATACAAATTTATAAAATATTAGTAAAACCATTTTTGAAAATAATCATAGAATTGTGTAGAAGAATATTAAATGAAAATAATGGTATTGATGGTGGGAATATAAATTTAAGATATAAACATTTAAAATGAACATTCCAATCAAACTTTTTTAAAGGGATTCAAAAGATACCCATGTAGAAGATGTTTTAAAATTAACATTTTAATCTTTTTAAAATAATTTAAATGATCAGTTCATATTAAAATCATAAATAATTTATTTTTACATAAGTTAATTATTCAATTAATTTTAGAAAAAAAAAATTAAAGTGAAATAGTCTGAATCATAAAGAAGATACAAGATAGAAATAACCTACATATACCATTCTTGAGGCTTTATTAATCAATAATATATGAAAAAGAAACTGAAAATTCTAAAAGCATTCAAAAATAGATGCAGAGAAACAAGATATGGTTAATGAAAATAATGGTATATGATCACCACAAAAGTAACCCTGAAAATAAACCATCCTAAAATAAAATATGGTTATAACATAAATCCTTTACTGATTTTTAAATACTAGAATTAAAAATTTATTAAAATATGGAATGTGATATGGATATACAAATCAAATGAATTACATGGTGAAATATATCCAAATTAATTAAGGTGGAATTATTTAAACAATTCATAAAAAATATAGTGTGTGATATGCAAAATTTCTCAAGAAAAATGAGTTTGAGATAAAGAAACACTTGCAAAGATCATACATTTTGAAGTGATAATTATTCCTTTGAGTGATTAAGTAAACATATATAAATGGAAATATTAAATTAGAAATACATAATAATAAAATTTAAGGATATATTATCACTTCATAACTATGTAATATAATCAACAAATAATTTATATAACCCAATAAAAGAATATAGTGTTAAGAAAACCATTACATTTCCCATTATGCCTCCTCACATCAATTGATCTTAATGATTTTGTCAGTGAGTTTTCATATCAATACATATTTAATGAGATAGAGAATGTAATTTTTATAATGTTTTTTGAAATATTTATATGATAAAAATCAATTTTATTTTTTTGAAATTAAAATTACTTAAGACCCGTTATATAGAAAAAATCATTGGACATTTCATAATCTTTAAATTGTAAGGGACATAAAAGTAATTATAAAATTGAATTGTGGAAAAAATAATTAAAAAGAATTATATTGTCCAAAATATAATATATATTCGATTTGTAAAATAATATTTATTATTCTAAATTAATTTTAAAAAAAATCAAACATTAAATACTACTTCAGGTCTTTTTTTACTTATCACAATAAATGAAATTAAAATATTATGACAACAAAATATTTAGAATATAATATCTAAGAACATAAATTATCATTCCTAAATAGATATAAAATTTAGGGGAGACTCACAATAATCAAAGTATTATAATTTTTAATATTTTAATGTTATATATTTAATTATTGTATTGTATTCATATATGCCTTGCCATCACTGTGTAAGTGTTGCTGAAAATTATAATAATTCCAATAATTAAAATAAAATTAATAAAAAAATTATTGTAATTAGTTTGATTTATATTCATTCATAAGGAATATATATTCTCATTCATATAATAAAAACACATTTAATATATTATTTTGACTTTTCACACCTTACATAACCATTGCACAACCATTTGGATAAGATCATTTTTATATAACTCCAAGGTTAAAAAATATCATTGAAATTCATTATTTACAAATAATACTGAATCACAGTGTCATTAAATGACTTTTATCACCTCTATTAACATCATTAGAACACCAAATTTCACTATTCCAATGTTCTGCAAGCATTATGGTTGTACAAAAAATTGTTTCAATATATATAATCAATTATAGTCTTATTGCTATGTTTGAGTTATCTATGTATGATATTTGTAATATACTATCATACATAATTATTTATATAATTTAAATAAATTAATATATCATATTTACATTGAGATAATATAATATAATATATATTATGTAATAAAAATTGTTTTTATTCACTGTTATCCAAAATACCACCTCATAATTCTATTGAAAGAATGGTAATAAAAAATAAATTTCTAAAATATTAATAATTTTATACTCTT
Organism: Viscum album; assembly: GCA_963277665.1. Lineage (NCBI taxonomy): Eukaryota > Viridiplantae > Streptophyta > Magnoliopsida > Santalales > Viscaceae > Viscum > Viscum album. The sequence goes on along the minus strand of OY728156.1, from coordinate 110,969,249 downwards.
TAATTATCATTTAAGACCCTACCATTTTGAAAAGAATCAAATTTATTACTTTTAAATCTATTTATCTTTTATATTTTACTCGCAAGTACATGTGCTACATAAGCGAGGTGTAAGAATTATGTGTGATTTTATCATTTTTAAAATTTTGAAAAAAATAACTCTCTAAATATTTTTATATTAAATTTACCCATTTTGGACCATTCATAAAATATTTTATTCCTTTAGATAAAATATTATAGTTTATTAAAACAAATTTAGTGATATTTCTTTATACTTTACTAATATATATTTCATTATCAATGATAAATATGCTAAATATTACATATTATTCACAAATAGTTTATTATAGATGGAATCCACTCATATAATAGGATTATGGAAATAATATATGTGATTTTAAGTTCATTCCTCATTGTTGGAACTTAGTTTACCTCTTTTACCAAAAAAATGGTGATACATTTTATCATGGTTACTATTAAAAAAATATTAAAGAGGTAAATTTTCTAGATTTGAACCTTTTTTTTAATATGGAATTATAAATACAATATTAATTATAAATAATTGGATGAAAATGACTTTTATATAAATTTCAAAACGCAATGAAAAAATGGTTTTAGAAAAATGTGTTAGAATGACAAAAAACATCCATATAGAGAAATTGGATATAAATAGATTCTATTGAAATTGATTAGATTATATCAACCAAAAATATAAATTTCTAAATTGATGATGAAATTAAAATTTTAATGGTAATTTTATATGAAAAGAAATAGAATATATAAAATAATTTGAATTTTTCACTATTAACTTGAAAATTAATCTTTTCCACGAAATCCAAAAAATTAAACCAAAGGTGTTTTTGATATAACAATTAATGAAATTATATCATTTTAATATAATAATATTTCTAGGATTGGAAAAAAGTATTTTTAATTTGTAATCATAATGATAAATATAACAAAATTTGAAATGAACATATTTTAAAGGGAACACATTTTGAAGAGAAAAATTACTATTAAATGATTACTAGGAAGGTTTTATATGAATTAATCAATCAGTTTTTATTAATTAAGACCAAAATATATATTTATTTACTATTTTAATATTATTCATACACACCAATTAAATGTTTATGTTATATTGGCCATATAACAATATTTTGTTATTTCTTAAGCTCGATGTTTTCTGTTGCATACATTATCAAGCATTACTTATGTTTAAAATCGTGGGTTTTTATGTTACCCAACGTTAAAAAATAACATACTAAAAATTTTTACATGATCTCAATAATAATTCAATTGAAATTTGAATATATTTTTTTTTAAAAACTACATTATAAAAGTTTTAATAAAAATCATTTTTAAATGAGAGAAACAAAAGGTCATTCGGAATAACACATAAGTAGGTTATTAAATATAACATAATTGTTTGGAATTGAAAATATGGATAGCATGGGAAAAATAATTTTTATATGTATTGAGTGTGATAGGGAACATGAATCATAAATAAAGTGAATTATCATGATAATGTTAATAACTAAAAAATTATAAATTATTGGGGTGTGAGAAAGAAAATCGAATCACTATAAATAACAGTAATATTATAATATTTTTTCACCAGAATAATTTCCTAGTATCATATAATCCCATTAAAATATATAATTAGAATGTTATTAAATATAAATAATCTATTTTCATTAAATTCATAAATTAAATCTCATAATTTGATTTTATATTTAAATTATTTTACACCATTATCTCTTGTTTTACTCAAAATGATGAGTATTCAAGATTAATTTTCTTGAATTAAGAACAAAAATCGACATAAAAACATCACAAAAACAACAAAAAGGAAAAAAATTATTCTTTTATACTATAAAAATTAACCAACAACAATATCATTATCATAAGTTAATATAATATCCACAATGTATATAACATGGTATGTAGAAATTTTACATTAAACTATAAAATTTCCACAATTACACCAAAGGTTAAATTGAGATCATTCCAAAAATAAATATCCATATTCCCAAAATAATATCAATAAGATCAACTTTAAAGAATGTTTTAATATAAAATGTTATCTGATATCCTTTAGATTATGTAATAAATAATTTAATTTCATTTTCCGCATATAATCATTCTCATTTAACCTATGTGAAACATATATGTCAACCAAATTAAACATCCATAAAAATACCGTCAATCACTATAAAACCTCATACCTAAAACATTATAAGGGTTGTGAATATTTTTAATCTTATTAGAAAAAATAAACTAATTTACCTATATTGATATCCATAACTCTTCAGTTAATATCAAATGGAAACATACTAGTCTCCAATGTTATATAAACCATTTCTATTACACAAACTATAATATATTTTTATCCTGACTCCTAGATCAAGTTCTAAAAATCATATTTAATTTCATGTATTTGATATTAATAGACATGATTTAATTATTTCCAATAAAATAATACATCATCAAACTTAACAATTAGATCACATACATTTCAAAGGTCCTTTAAGGTTTAGATATGTAAAAAATGACGAAAAAATATTACATAAAAGTACTAATGTCATTATATGATAATTTTTCATGATAAATCCATCTTTTGTAAATCCGGGTTAAGCCATTAATATCTCTTATAAAATCCTTCACTCATGAATGCATACAAGATATAATTATTTAAACTCCTGTCTTCATAACATGGGGTGAGAAAAATTATAAAGAAGGTTATATCAATAGATATTTTAGGTTAAAAATATTCATAAAAAATTGAATGGAATCCTTGAGAATGTGATGAAAATAAGGTTATGATGACATAATAAATTTTATTAACCATAATGTGAGATAATTCATACCCTTTAATATATGGTTCATAAATTCTAAAACATAACATAAATTTTTTACATAAAAATATATTCATCTAAGTCAACAATCATGATGTTTGAGAAAGCAATCCACGAATAAATTATTAATTATAATATTATGAAATAAAAAAATAAATCATTTTCATCACTTGAAAAGTTTTTTTTATATCACACCCACATTAACCATTACAAATAGAATATACTTCTAGGTAAATTCCAATAATATCTCAGGAAAAAGAATATGGTTTACTATATCACATTGCCCAATTTATTGGAGAGCTATATGAGACTCACCACTTATCATGTTCTATATTATGATCACTAATCATTTTCAATATATTCCATGTTTCTTATCATGAATAAAACATTTAAGAACATGTAGTTTTCTATAGAAAAAACATGATAATAACCATCATTCATTTATATCTTGGTTAACCCATGGAAAATAAAGAGGTTCCATTATAATATCATTTAAATAAAAATAATTCCAAGATGAAATTAATAAGGATGGAATAAGTATAATATTTCCATTGTATAGATCAAATAGTATATAAGGTTTTTGTCTTTTATGAATCAAAATACATATAAAATATCATTAAAAACAGAATTTCAGGAATATTATTTCTACATTAAAAATAACATTTAAAAACTACTTCATTTAAAAATATTGTGAAAATTCATTTCCTAGGAAATAAACGTAGAAATATATAAAGGAATATTCAACAATAAAAATAGTCATAGTGGTAGTAAAATCCATTCATGATGTTATTATTAAAAATAAATATTCTCTTTAAACTTTTGAAAAAGTTTCAATAGTTACCCATGTGGTAAAAAACAAGAAAATAAATTTTTAAACCGTTTCAAATAATTTAAATGTTCATGAAAAATTAAATTTTGAAATAATTTATTTTCAGAAAAATACATTATTAAAGTCGTTTTGGAATATACAGACTTATAATTGAGAGATTTATAATCTAATAGAAAAAGTGGGATCAATATCACTTACAAGAAAAATTCTTGAGGTTTCATGAATCAATATAGATGGAATTGAATCTCTAAACTGTAAAAAAATTATAATCGTATGTGAATTAAAATGAAAGGATTAAGAAAATAGGATCATACAATCAATACCAAATGACCTTGAACATATATGATCCTTAAAGATAATGTGTTGGTAATTGAAAGATTTTACCTCTTAGGTCAATTTGAAAATCAAAATTATTTTCAAGAAATAATATTTTATGGATTAATAAATAACACGAATTACATTAATTAATATGTTAATATTCATTCATATGACAGTATTTACACCATTAAATGAAATCATGGTTTATGATATAAAACTTGTCTAACTGAAATGATATTAAGACAATGAAAATCCATTCAAATATCATAAAATGTTATGTGAAAATTATTAAATGAAGCTATTACATGTAAATATGTATGTATAAATAAATAAAAACAAAATACAAAAAAAATTAATTTATATACAAATTCATTGAAAACCAGGGAATAATATAACAATTTAATAAGTGATATAAACCAATGAAAAAGATTTAGTATAGAAGCACTATATTTTTTCCATTATATCACCGCTCGTCGATTGATAAGGATTTTATTATAGGAGTGGTTTATGAACATGCTATTAGATGGTTGATGTGGGAATTATTGTTTAGAGAGAGTTTTATTAGAGGTTTGGGGGAAAACATATGTTTATTCATATGAAAATACTGAAGTAAGGCCATTTTTATAGGAATAAATAATTTTTATTTTCTAATTTATTCCATAGTTATGGATTAGAATATTAACTCTAAAAAATATAATTTGAACACATAAGGATCAAGAAATATAATGTTCCAAATTTAATATCTAGATGATCCATGAAAAAAATTCTATATTTTTCTATTCATTTAAAAAACAAAACATTTTAGGTTATTTAACATCTTTTTCATAACAATTCGAAATACATCACATTAAAAATGTCATAAAAACAACCATTTAAAAATATAGTATCTTAAATGATAACTTATTATTTATAAATGTTAATAAATATAGCATTATACTCAAACTCAAATGAATATAATTCTTTTTAATATTTTAAAAAATATTTATTTAATTGTTTTATAGTATCGTATAGGTTGCGACATCATGGCCTAAGTGATGTAGAAAATAATAATAATTTTAAAAATTGAAAATAAATTATTGTAATGAAATAATAATATTACAAATTAACTAAATAATTTAGGTAAATTCAAAAGAAACATATATTCTCATTCATATAATGAAAACATATTTAATATTTATTTTTTACTTTTCATACCTTATATAGGAATTGCATAAGAAATTGGTTAAGAGTATTGTAATATAACAAAAATAGTAAGAATATATATATAAATAATCACTTGTATATAAATTCTCATTTATATTATTTATAATTATATGTTTATGGTATTTGTATTATGTTATCATATATTTCACATTACAAATGTTTCAAAAATCTATATATCACATTTTCGTTATGAAAATATCATTAAATATACTAAATTTCATAGAAAAAATTTCCTTTCACTATTTACTAAAAAATTTACATTAAACACACCAATAAAATAATATAATACAAATAAAATTTTAAAATTTTAATAAGATTAATTTTATAAAATATATATCATTTATGACCCTAAATTATGAAAAAATGAAATTTTACGCTTCTATATATGTTTAATTTGTTTTTTATTAGATTTTACATGAACTATATCCGCAATCTGTATGTGTTCTATTTATTTATATAATTTTTTAAAATTTATGATAAATTAATATCATAGATATAAAATTTTCATAATGAATATAAAAAATTTAATCCTTAATTAATTTTTCTTTCTGTTTGCCATTAAATTTAAATGTTTATTAAAACAAATATGGTGGCATTTTGTATTTATACTTTACCAAAATTATATTTCTGTCGCTATAAAAGAAAAATTAAATCGAGTTCAATATTTTCAAGACATATAAGAGTATATATGAAGAAAACTCATTAAATAGAATTTTTAAAAGTGTTCTAGTAAATTTATGGTCTTAACACCATAGTTTTAATCTGGTTTTACCTTTTACCCTTATCGAGATGATATATTTTACCAACATTGCATTTCATAATAACCAAAATAAAAGGGGTATATAAACAACACTAAAACATACAAATACCACATATGTAATATATTTTTAATTATTATATTATTATAAAAAAAATAAATCAATTTTAATATAAATTTTTAAAATGAAACGAATATAATTTTCTATAAAAACTTTCTTTAAGCCTAAAATGAACTTAAAAAAATCATGTATATATATGATTATAATGTAATTAATAATGTTTTTTTATAAAAAATGGATAATTTTATTAGTTTAACATAATGTTAAAATTATAATTTAACATCAATGTTATAATAAAATTTCATTTCTAAAGAATTCATCACTTTTTACTGGTCACTGAAATATCAATATTTTTAGAAAAAACCCAAAATTTCACCCTTAACTAATTTCGACATATATATTTACAAATTGATATGATTTTTATCAAATAATTTTTTTAAAATGGTAAATAATAATAATACTAATAATATTCACTATCAAAATTTAATAAAAACTTTTTTTTAACAAAACTCAATATTAATGAATAAAATAACTTTACAAGAAAATTGAGAAATTAGTTTCTAAGTATTAATCAATATATTTGTTTTGAGTAGTTACATTATGTATTAATATCATATTTCAGTTATTTATATTATTACAAGAAAATTACTATGATATATTAAATTATTCATAAAATAATATGTTGTGGTTTGTCTATGGTTGGTGATGTGTGTTGTATATGTAATTTAATTGTGTGTTGTTTGAAAATTTCATTGTGTAACATGTGTAACTGATTAAAAATAATTATCTTTTATTGAAATAGTTAATGGTAAATTATTTATGAATATTTTTTTGGATTCCTAGTATAGATTAGGTGATGGGAATAGGTCGGACATGGATCTAGTTACAGTTGCCTTGTTGGCCTCAGTTTATTACTATTCCTTTTGTAGTACTGCTTATGTTTGTTACACACATGGGAGTTGCTGTTGGAGTTATTGACGCATTCATTCTTATCACATTTTTTCCAATAATTATTTTATCTATATTATCCATTTTTTATAAGTTTAAATATTTTTTATTTTATCTAAATAGTTATAACATTAGTGAAATAGCTACTCTGAAATGAGGGAATACTCTACCCATAGTAACCTTTTGAGACATCACTATTCGTAGGTTGCCTCTGCCATGTGCGGAGGTGTTTCTAACGACACATATAAAACCAATATAGTTACTATAAAATTAATTGGTTGTCAGGGGATTTTGAAATTTAAGTTTTTCCATAATAAATTCTTAATATAGTATTAATTTATCACCATGTTATTTGTTAAAATAATTTCCAGGGGGAAAAACTAAGAGACACGGTCAAAAATATCATGAAAATATTATTAAATTTTGATGGTTGAGTTTATTTATACTCATACACATCTAATATTTTAAATATATCAATTTGGTAAATTTTTCTTATGATGGTGACATTTATATTAATTTAGAGTTAATGATTCTTACAATCATCATACTCCCTTCATGTACAAAAGGGTTCCACCTCTCATGTGTTATTTGAAACAAATAGTTCAACATAGCTTAGATAAGAACATAAAAAATTATCCCCAACTATCCTAATCATGACCTAGAGTTATTGGTCTGCCTAAAACACTAACCTAATAAGCCATACGGTGTTAGCCAAGGGATTTTTTCCAATGATGTTTTTTAACATGATACCGAGTTTTTTATGGTTATTTTATCCGCTGATTCCTTTATATACAACTCTAACCCTCATAATAGAATAACATCAGTATATAAAATATATTACAATTTTGTTATGTTTTTGGTAAAACCATTTTCATCTCATTTTATATCCAATGGGAAATGAAAACAACATGCGTGTGTACATGTGGACTACATCCTCCATAAAGAAATGCATTTAAATTTTCATCACTCCCTCATACCACTAGTTGTAAAGATATAGTTAATTAATATATAATTTATATTAAATTACGATTATTCTAGAAACATATGATATTATATAGCTTTTTACACATATTTCAATTAAAAAATGGAAATGTCCCTTATGTGTAAATGTGGACTACCATTCCCACAGAGTGATGTTATTTGATTTCCATTTATTCCATTCATGTCTAAACATAAGGTTGTATTTAAAGAAGAAATATTTTTTTAAATAATACAGTTATGGTTATGTAATAAAAAACTATCAACAACTAAATCCGGTTTCCATCGTTATTCGCACCAAGCCCAGCCCGTCGAAAACCTGAAGGGCATTCCCTATCCCCACAGGCTGTCACAAGTTCCTAGGTTTCATAAATAATGTTTTGGGAACAATTTACCTAAACTAGGATACATAATACAACAAAAAACAATCAATAAAATGATTCTAAAAATTCGTGCAAAAAAGACTTAATTAAAAATTCAGAACTGAATACAAGGTTTTTAAAAAGACTCATGGGGTCCCAAACTATAAAAGTGGCATCAAACAAAACCCAAAGTCCACCACCCAACAAGGTGTTATCACCCATGAGATGTATCTGCAACACAACACAACACAACATAAGAGAAGCAACTAGAAACTTGAATCACCATCTCCAAAATCCTCTCCCTTAAATGTCAAACATAAATAAGTCTGATTACACTAAAATTTGTAGATATCATGTGTTTCTAATCCCAATATGATACCACCCAAATTCTCCATTTCACAACAATTATAAGATAAAAATCATACAAGTGTTGTAATCAATGAATGGTAGAAATAATTTCTAAAGTTGCATCTTTTAAATGAAAATTGTTTTGAAATAGGGTAACTTTAAAAATAGGTACATTAAAATAAAACATGTAATCTACTGAATTTTTCATCGAAACATACCATAATCCAAAGATAAATTCCAAATATTCAATGACCACTCAATACCGGAACACCCATAAGCACTAGTGAGTTGTGAGCCCCATGTACCTCGAATCTCAATGTGAAAGTAACGATAACAATATCTGTTCTTTTGCATGATCTACTAGTAGGGGAACTGTACATAACCTATTGGTCCCCAATATTCTCATCACTATAGTTTTTTAATGTCTTCAATGTCAAACTTGCAATGTGATATAGGGACAAAACCACTCCCAGTCACCAGTATGCTCGTACAAATCTACCCACTTAAATACACGGGTTTCCCTATTTCTGATAAAATAAGTCCCACATTCTACCAAATTCCATGTACACATAAATATACTAGTTATGTTCATACACACTCAAAACAATAGTTAAACGTGCATTTTAACAATTTTATTACTCAAAAAATTCTAAGAAATTGCATAAAAAATTATACAGTTTTTAACAAAACATTTCACATAATATCCTTTTAAGACCACTCTTTTAACATAAAATTCATCCGATTTTTGACAAAGAACCTGAATATTCTGCACTAAATACTTTTTTTAAAACCATTCCGTGAATTATGAAACCAAACCAATTGGTACAACATGTAATGCACCAGTAAAAACACCCATTTTCACACAAAATTGGAATATAAAAATCAACCACTTAAAGAATGATACCAAAAATAGTATTAATAATAAAAAAAATAAGAGAGTAACATAAAATAAATATACATCAAGAAAGTTAACACATTCTAAAATACATACATGTGTAATCACCTAACATATATTTCAAAACCCCCAATTCCATCTATGGAACATCAACCACACCACCATCAAAATTTGGAGGAGGATGGAATGAAACCCACTTATATGAGAGATATTGAATAAATCCCCCAAATCCACCAAAGCTTGAACCTCCACAAAACAAAAATTTGTAGGGATTATCTAATGAGGATGAGTAGGTCAAGTGGGGACTGAAATATTGGAAAAATGGTGAAAATTGAATGATTTATTAATGAAACAAATTAAATTCTCAGATCTATATGATTTGGGAACCCCTGAGAAATTTCATCTTAATCTACGATGCAAATGAGCTCAAAATATTGAGTCACGAAAAGGGGAGTGTTACTAGGTATTTTGGGTTCTTGTGGGAACTAGAATCACCCAAAAACACTAAAAATGAATGAGATATTACAGAATTAATTTTTTTATATTATGAGATTGGCTCATGGGTAGGCCCTATTATTATCAAAATCACCAAAATCCTCATTGATAATTAGTTCATAAGGGATCAAAATAAATATGGTTTTTTCCATATGTCAGGGTAGGCCAAGTATGAATTTTAATTGATGAGAAATTCTGAAAAATAAAGGAGTTATTGAAGAAAAAAATTGTTTTGAAATATGGAAATGGGGTTATGGTTGGGCCCAAATCCTGATAACCCACTATTTCATCCAAAAATGAATTTGAATCCCCCAAAAAAGAATATAAATTACATAAAAATACCATTAAAATAATCCATGGATGTAAAAATTCTACCAATAATAAAAACATTCCACCCTCAAAAAGTCAGCTGGAAGCCGAATTAGATAAGAGAAACAAAAACTACTCTTAGACCCAAGACTTCCTCTCCCATGTATTAAGCTCATCAGTCCCATATTTCCATAGGAATCAAACCATAAGAATACAATTCCCTCGAAGAAATTTTTTTGGGAGTCAACAATACACAGTGGTCAATCAACTTATGATAGATTTGGATCAATACACAACTCCTCCAAATTCAGCACATGGGAAAAATCAGTGTGGTACATATTCAGTTTTGATACATAGAAGACTCTATGGATAGATGACATATAATAAGGCAAGGATAACCAATATTCCACAATTCCAATAGTCATAGTAATCTCAAAAGGTCAAACATACCTTTGTCTAATCTTTCCATGCTTTCCCAAACAATGATGACCTAGACCAGGGGCCACATCAAAAAAATTCCATCACCCACTAAAAACTCTATATCTCTATGCCTCTGATCAGTATATGATTTCAGGTGACTTTGAGATGTCAATAAATTCTTCCTAGTTAATGTGATCTGCTAAGAAGTCTCTTGCACAATATTTTTCCCCAACAGTGAGGTCTCACCAACTTCAACCCAACATAGGTGGGACTGAAAAGGCCGACCAAAGAGCGCCTCAAAGGGATCCATTTTAATTGAGGATTAGTAACTGTTATTATAAGATAATTAAACCAATCCCAATTGTCTATCATATGAACATCCAAAGTCCAAAACACATGAACGATGTTTTTCCTCAAAAATATTATTCACCCGCTCTATCTGGCCATCTGTTTGATGATGGTATGTTATGCCCATTTTAATCTGAGACACTAAAGCCTTCCCAAAACTGATAAGTGAAACCTTTTCCTCTATCTGAGACACCTGCACATGGCACATAATAAAGCCTTACCACCTCTAGAAGATACAATCGGCCCAACCCATCCACTTTTGCTATATCTTTGATCAGAATGAAGAGTGATGATTTGGTAGGATGATGAATCACCACCCAAATGGAATTATTACCCCACGGTGTATGAGGTAGGCCGACAATTAAGTCCATAGTGATTGTGTCCTACGTCTAGGTAGGAATGGGTAATGGATAGAGAAAACTAGAGTGCCTTTGGTGCTCCGCTTTCATCTGCATATTTGTATAGAATATTGACACAAATTCATCTATGTACTGTCTCATACCTGGCCAGCAGAATCATCGTTGCACATCATAGTACATCTTGGTGGTACCAGGATGGACATCCCACTGATACTATTTGTTATCTGGAATCACAAATTTCTACAAAGACGATGGCACTACTGATCGGACCTTAAAGAAAAATATTCCCTCCGGATATGATTAGCAATCAGAAGAAGTCTCCACACCTAGAATAAACAGCCTCGACTACAAAAAAAGTTCATAATTAGGTTGTTCTCACTGAATCAACTCTAAGAGAAGAGTAAACAAAATTATCTCTATGTACACACCTCCACTATGCTCTATGGTCTCCACCGTAATCTGAGCATGTTTGAGTCCACTCATTACTAGACTTCCTCAAGGATTTAACTGGTACTTTTCTACTTATAGAGTTTTCCGCCACATTTCCCTTCCCGAAGTATCAACAATGTCAAAGTCGAACCCCTACAATTAATCGATCCAGTGGTTCTCTCTTAGATTGAGATCCTTCTGAGAAAGGATGTAGTCTATTATTGTTTAATGAGAATAGACCACTAACTTCTCCCCAAAAATATAGTGATTCCATGTTTTTGAAGCATGCATCACAGCTGCTTTATCCAATTCATGGATTGGGTAATTCATTTAGTGTGGTCATAGTTGGTGGGATCCATATGACACCACATGATAATACTTCATAAGAATGCACCTGAAACTCATATATGAAGCATCAAAATACACCACATAGCCCTTTCCAGATTCTGGCAAGATCAACACAGTGGGTGGCAGTCAACCACAACTTAAAATCCTTGAAGTATTCCTGACATTCTAGGCCAAAAATAGACATCACACCTTTCTAGGTGAGTATGGTCATGGGAGAAGGAAGCTTAGAGAAATCCCGAACAAAACGCTTATAGTAAAAACCTAGGATGAGGAAACTCTTGATCCCCAACACGTTCTTTAGATAGTCCCTTGACATAATCGCACTGATCTTATTGGGTTCCACTAGAAATCCCAACTCTAAGATCACATCCCGTAAATATTTACCTCTTGAGTCTATAATGTGCACTTATACAGCTTTTTATAAAGGAAATGATCCTGCAGTGTGCTCAACACAATCTGAAAATAATGATCATGCTCTTCGTTGGATGTAGAGTAATTAGATAATTCATCCATGAATAAAACAACGAAAGAGTTGAGATATGATGGAACACCCTATTCATGAGTTCTATAAAGACCTCTTGATATTTTGTTAATCCGAAGGGCATGTCCATGTTCTCAAAGTTGTTGTACCTTCTTCTGTAAGCTGTTGTTATGATATCTGAATCCTTCACCGTAAGTTGATGGTAACTGGAACGCAAATATATTTTAGAAAAACATTTTTCCCCTTAAACTAATCAAACAAGTCATATATTCAGTGAAAATGATATTTTTTATTTATGTTTACCTTGTTCAGCTTCCAGTAATCAATGCATAACTAGTGGGACCCATCAGCCTTTTTGTGCAAGGAGAAAAGGAGAGGCCCCTGGAGAGACACTTCGTCAAATAAATCATTTTTATTCTAAATATCATAGACTAATATTTAATTCCCTTATTTCAGTTAGGGCCATACGATATGAGGGAAGAGATATCAGCTGTGTTCTCAGAACCAAATCCATCTAAAAATCCACGTCCCGCTCTGGGGGTAAGCCTGAAAAATCATCTTTTAATACCTCGAAGAACATACCCTCTACATGAGGTAACCCACCATTAGAAGAAAAACTGTCTTTCTCTATATTGAGTGATGAAAAATATAAAATAAGATTCCCCTACTCTGGGAGTGGAGGTCCCACATGACCTGACCGAGGATCGCATTCCCCATGGAAAACATGAAGATTTACATCATGTGTTGTGAGACTCACCTGCCACCAATTGCAATCGAATTGTGCCTAAAAGTGTAACATCCTATACATGAATTGTATCTGATAAAATAGATCCATATGGAAGAACAAGAGGTCCCACTCTATCTCAAACCCAGATAAAGAAAGCTCACACGATGGGAACCTATAACCCAGTTCCCACTCTTTTCCCAGCGACATCACCAAATCCATCGCAAAAGAAAAAAAAATAATTTGGAAAATTCATCATATTCATAAAATAGGTAGATATGAATGAAATAGAGGCTCCATTATCAAAAATTGTTGTATCTATAGAAGATAAATTAAAAATATCACCTCAAACTATCGATGTCCCCAACTGTGATTCTTCTGGTGCCCGATCCACTGCGTGAAGATTTTTGACTTCTTCCTGAGAATTATTGCTAGTATTTTGTTGTTTCCTGAACTAGATCTAACCATAATATGATTTTTACTTACCTACACAACCACCAAACTGACATCCCTCTATCCTCGACGGCTTTTACTGAGCTGGCTCTCCCCTGGATCCACTAATTATTCCCCACTTTGGAGAGGATGTGTCATCCTGAAAAATCACTACAAGTGTACCATAACAATACATTGATAACCAGGAATAAGAGGAAACATGAATTCTAGTCAGATGTGCCCTTGCCTACCATGCTGGTGGCACATGATGGACCTCGCATCAGAAACCACTAAATAAAACTATCTAGATGTTTCACTTGAACTGTCACCCCCTTTATTTTTCTGATCCTCAGACTTCATTTTCTTATTTGAAAACCTTCCACTACCTAGACATGATATAATCTTGGAAAAGACATCCCTCCGCTTTCAGTCAACCTCTACCATACAGACCTAGATAACAACCTCTTCATAGGTTTTTAGCTTGAAAAGGATTTCCTGGGAATAGATCTCTGGCCGTAGATCCCTCTCAAAACTCTTGGCCTACATCTTCTCATTGGAGAATATTTTTCAAGCATACCAGACCAACTTAGTAAATGGTTGGCATACTCCATAATAGAAAGATCCCCTTGAACAATATTCATAATCTCTCGCGATCGAGAATATGTCAAAAACATCAGGGCAGTACTGGTCGTTGAAGATAACCTTGAAGCCATTCTAGCTCATCTTCTTGTGCTACGCATCTTGAAGCATTAATTCCCACAACCATTGGGTGGGGACCTCTTACAAGAAAGTGGCACATTTTAACTAGACCTCCTCATGTTTGTCTAGGAACTCAAAAATGTGCTTGCCCGTTTCGAGCCACTCCTTCACTTCATGTGGTACAGTGCTACCTCCGAAAGTTGGAGGCTTGTTTATCATAAAATCCTATGATTTTTCCTTCCAAGGACTAATATAATATTCCCTAACTAGAGCTAGAACATGATCTGGTCCATATCCTAGACATTGAATTGCCCAACCCACAACCTCTACTATCCTCAAATCAAGCGGTGAGGGAGAACTCTCTCCGACCTCCACTCGAGTATGCATGGGAACTTATCGGGGAGGTATGTTCCTACAAAAGACAACAGTCACAAGAAAAAATATCAATAAAAAAATTCTGAAAAATTAATCAATAATAACAAATATAAAAAATCTAAACACATTATAGTAATAAAATAAACAACATATTCAACCCCACCCGATGTCCGCATGAAGTATGCAGCCCACAAATCTCTCGTAAAAGTTAATACAAAAAAAATAATAACAACATTCCATTGTGACTCAAGGCCTTTCATGAAAGGTGTGAGACAAGAACCTTACTCATGAGAAAGACACTAAGGCCGATTGTCTTAGATCCGGCCTATCCTGATTCATCCCAAAATAATAATATAAACAAAAAACATTGACCTCCTCTAATACCATTTTTTCACAAAAAGAATTCAGACTCCATCATTTCTAGAACCAAATCAAGATCATAGAAAGGCCCGAACGGTGTTCCTTATCCCCCATAGCTAGAAAAAGTTTCAGATATCAAAAATTATGATTTGTGAACAATTTAACTGAATTAAGATACATTAAACAACCAAAAACAATCAATAAAATGAATCTAAAAATCCTTAACAAACAAGACATAATTAAAAATTCAGACCTGAATACAATTTTTTCAACCTGAAACAATCGGTCCCAGACTAAAAAATTAGAATCAAAGACCACTGCAATACCACCACCTGACAAGGGTTCATCACCCATGATCCGTCTCTACAACAGTGCACTAAAGATGCAACTAGAAACCCGAACCACTATCTCCAAAATTTGTTCCCTTTCCTATGTCAAACATAAACAATTATACTTACCCCCAAAGTTATATGAACAGTCTGAGCCTTAGCCCAATAGAAAACCTCCCAAAGATTTCGTGTGACAAATATTATAAGATAAAAATTTTGCAAGTGTCATAAACTAAGAATGGTAGAAATAATTTCTAAAGGTGATTCTTTTAAATGAAAATATCTTTCAAAAATGGTAACTTTAAATAATATGTAAATTTAACTAGAAAATACAAGATATGGAATTTTCCATCAAAACACAGCATAATCAAAAGACAAATTCTAAATAGTCAATGAGCTCTCAACACGGTAACACCCCTAGTAACTTGTTAGTTGTGAGCCACAGGTACCTCTCATCTCAGTGTGAAAGTAACCACAAAAATATATATTCTCATGAAAGATCCACTAGTAGTGGAATCACCCATAACCTAATGGTCCCCAAAATCATCATCATCATATTTTTGTTAGTTTCATCAATGTCAAACATGCTAATAGAAATAGGGAAAAAACTACTCCAGATCACTAGCATGCTCGTACACATTCACCCACTAAGATATATGAATTTCTCTTTTTCTTCTCAATCAAGTTACACATGCTACCAAATTCCATTTACACATAAAAATACCATTTCTAGTCATACACACTCAAAACATTATCTAAACACACTTTTAAACATTCGTATACCTCGAATAAATGCTTTGAATATCCATAAAACTATTATATAAGTTATAACAAAACATTGCACATAAAATTCATTTAAAATCCCTATTTCAACAAAAAATGAATACCAATATTGAACCAAACCAAACTTTTTATCACTTAAACATTTTTATAAATTCATTCCATGAGTTATAAAACAACAGCAATTGATACAACATGAACTCACAAGTAAAAAACACACATTTTCACACAAAATTACATATAAAAATCAACTGCTTAAAAAATAATACCAAAAATAGTTTTTTCACAAAAAATTATTGGATGGGAACAAAAAATAAATACAAATCCATCAGCATAACTCATTATATAGTTTTTATGCATGGAATCACCTATCAAATATTTCAAAACCATCATATCCTTATATGGAATATCAAGTACACCACTACCACCCCACAAGGGAGTGAAAATAAACCTAAAACATCAATATTTGACCAAGAAACTCCAAATAAAACCATAGGTAAGAATCCCTACATGATATACATTAGTAACATCATGAATAATGGAAGAAACCATATGAACATGGGAGGAGTAAATAAGGAAACCAAATTACCTGAGAGATCATGAAGAAATATTCCAAAATCCACAAAATTTTGATTCTAAAAGGAAAAAACATTTATTGGGTGGCTCAAATGTAGATGAGGAGTTCATGTAGATACCAAAATGATGGAAAATAGTGAAAATTGAATGATTTATAGATGAAATAAATTACCTTCTCAAATCTAAATGATTTGAGAAACCTTGATAAAAATCACCCTAATTCGCGATAAAAATAATATCCAAAGAGGGAGACCAAAACATGGGGTCATTCCTAGGTATGTTGGCTTCGAGTGGGTGGTGGAATAATTGAAAACCATTAAAATGAATGAGATATCAAAGAATTTATTTTCTTATGTAGGAAATGGGATCACGGGTTGGCTCAATGCCAAACTAAATCACCCAAATCCATAATGATGATGACTTCCTAAGGGGTCCAATGTGATACGATAGTTTAGATAGGTCCCAGAAGGCCAAGTAGAAATTGAAATGTATGAAAATGTTTAAAAATTTGGGAGTTATAAAATAAACAAAAGTTGTCTTTAAAAATGGAAATGGGCTCACGGTTGGGCCCAAATCATTAAAACCCACCACTTCCTCCAAAAATTCATGGGAAACCCTTTAAATAAAGAAAAAATATAAATTACATGATACAAACCTTTAAAATATGTCTTCGATGTGACAAAAATTATTATATATATATTCCATCTAATAGAAAAATAAAAAAATTGTTAATCCAAATGCATAGACTACCATCTCATTGAAACAATGTCCTTTATTTATCATGAAAACCTCTCTTGGATGGTTTAAATGTTATATTAATTGTTTAAAAATGATAATTATGTCTAGAATAATGTTATAATGATTTTGGATTAGTGTTCATTTTTCCTATGTTCATCCTACTAAGGATGTTTTTGGTATTACGAATCAATCATCTTCAAAAGACTCATTATGAACTTTACCAAATCTGTAATTATATAATATATAGTATTAAATGAAAAAAAATGGATTATGATAAGGGAATGAAATATATATATGTTCTTATGTAACTAATAATTTATTATTTTTTTATTATTTATAAGGTTTAAATGCATCCAACTAAGAATAAATCTGAGCTAATAGTTTATTCTCCAATCACATTTTTTCATTTGGACATTTTAATTTTAATTGTACACTAAGTGTGTTATATGACCACACATCATTTTGTAAAACATGATTTTAAACATAATTATTTAAAAATATATTTACATAATAACTTCAAAGTTCATTTTAAGATTTACTATATTGGAAACAATGTATATAAAACATTATGTACATAAATTAACAAAATAATAATTATTTAATTCTCTTGAAATACATCCATCATAGGGCTCTTCACAGCATATGATTTCATAGGGACATCCATCGATAAGAAAGTGTGATAGTAAATCCCTCGATGTTATAAAAAAGAAATTGGGATATAAAAAATTATCAATGATAAATTTTGAGTAATATCATGATAGATTAATCTAAATTATATGATATGAAAAATTTAAATGTAATTCAAAAATAATAACGACAATTTTATTTGAATAAAATCAAGGATCAGTATAAAGGATTCATAAAGAATATTACCACAGATATTTACCATGGTGTGAAGGAATATTTCACCAATATAATTTATCTCCTTACCCAGTGTATTAGATCATTGTATGGGCACACCCATTAAAAATATCAAATCATGTGTGCCATATAAATTATAATGAAGTATTTCATCTATAACCTATAGATAATAAGTAATAGTTTTTATATAATATCATTTAATATATATGTGTTAAATTAAATGAAACTTTAATCATTCTTAACCTATGAGATGTGAATGTGGACTTTATGAATGGTAAAACCATTAAATGATTTATAATTATATATCTTTGAATACCATTGAACAAAAATAGTGGTCGGTATTTGAAAAATTAAATGGGTGGCATAGAAAATGAAGTAATGCTTTCATCCGCATAAAAATTATTGAAATTTGTTTGTGGAAAATGAATAATAAGCGAGAATAGAATAATATTACTAAAACAACAACATTTAGATAATAATGAAATGATAAGAGTGGAAGGGAGTATAATGAGATAGAGAAGTCTGTAATTCAATCAATGTGAGGATAATTACATATTATATTAAAATATAGCAATTGGGAATCGTTTTTTTTGTGAAATATTTTTTATCTGAACCACCAATAGTTTTTTATCATGGGTTATGAAAAAATGAAAGTGATTATTTAAATTTTGGATTTTGTTAACTGAAATTTTTTTTTTCTTTTTTATTGGTAAAATAATTTTTCTGAAAATAATGTTTTAAAATATTACATTAAATTAGTGAATTTAGAAAGTTTATTATAGGTATATATTTTCATTTAAATTCACTAAAATAAATTATATTTATAAAATAACTTAGTTTTTTTATATATATTTAGTTATTTAATTTATCAAATCATTTTTACATATTTATTTATCCTTAAAACAGTAGAAACATTTATTTTTTTTACCTCTCACTAAAAAATATTGTATTTTAAGAAATTCTCAAAATTTTACCTTATAATAATTTAAATGTGAGGAAATCAAATATAATATTATTTTTTATCAAAATAATTATCAAAATATGAGAATTATAGATTTAAAAGAAAAATTAATATTTATTGAAAATAATATTATTTGTGTCATGTTCAATTTTTCTCCCAGGTGAAAATTACCTACATTGTAATAAATTATATATTAATTAATATTAATCTGAATAGTTTTTAAAACTAAAATTACATGAATGTATTTTTATTTAAATTATTTCTTGAATACGTTTATTTTCCATCAATTTAATAATGATCCCATTATATCCAAAACACTATTTATCAATTTCATAATATTTCTATCATTAGATTGTCAAATAAAAAAATTAAAAGGGGATTGAAGAAAACTCAAATTCATTTCTAAGATGAAAATTACTAATTTCTAGATAAATAACCACTTAATACACAAAAATATTACAAAAGGGTAAGGTGTGTTGTTGTGACACTTCCATGGGGTAACTCAGCTAAAATTAATCTAGTAGAGATATTTATTAATTCCTTAATTATAAATTATACTAAATCCTTGTTTAATATAATGTTGGGACTAGTCAAGGGAGAACATTAGGGATCATCTGACTCTCCCATTTCATGATAAATGATATTTAGAAGGAATATTTCCACTGGTTGAAAAAAAAATCCATCCTCCATCAATTTCCCCTTTCCATTTCCCTTAATAAACCCTAATTCTAATGATAACACTATTTTTAATCATTATAATGAACATGAATCATATTTATTAGTGGTTATATTTATTAAGGTTCTGGTAATGGTCAGGTCTTAATGGCCACATTGTCCATTATAACCAATATATACTTTACTATTCACATATACCAACAATCAACACTTTTCTTAAAAATGATATACACTTCCCTTTATAATAACTATAATATTATTAATTCATCACTTTCTATTTATAGTCTTCAAAGTTGGTTTTATATTCTTTGGAGTGTTTAAACATAGGAATTCTATTTTATGGTGTGTATTTTTTTGTTTATGCCCTTGTATTATCCTTTACCTTTACAATAAATAAATTTTCAGGATATGTAATTATATTTTGAATTATAATTGTCTATTTTTGTGATTATATTAAAGTATTAACTTCAAAATAAGTGTTATTGTATTAGAAACGTAATATAATTTTGAGGCTCCATTATTTTACCACATTATTCAATTTCATTCTTGTTTTTTTTCCATAAAAAAAATTGGTGTATTTTTTAAATTATTGTTTCTTCAAGATCTTTGGATTCATCAGAAAACTTCCCATTTATCAAAAAAAAAATCATGAGTTATGCTTTTTTATTTTCCAATATTTAATTTCTATCATCAAGAATAAGAAATAGTTATTCTTCACATCAATGATTAGTAACCAAAATTGAAACATTTTTTTCGGGTGTATGTTTTGGTTCAAACATATACATTGATATCAGGGACACGTAGAATAAATCATGGAATTTGGAAGGAATTGGAGTTATCACTAACTAATAAGAAAATAAACCACCACACACAGTACTCATAATGTGTCCCATGTACCTTGGAATTAGTTTACCCTTATTTCCAAATCTCATGACCCTTTCGATGGTGATATACTGAGAAATAAAATATCTCAAGAATGAATAAATAATTTCATCCTTAGAATGACATCAGAACACTTTTTTGGTCCATGAACAGACATTTTATTTTTATAGATCACATGTTTTCTCTTATTAGTGTTAGTATAAATGTATAGCTCCAAAAAAACATCTTGTGTAGCTTCTCTCACGTCTGTTGAATTTCTACACAAATTTTTTTGTGTCTTTATAGGAATACATTTTAATACTTTAGTAACAACTACTGTTGTAGGGAAATTTTACCAGTGGAAGAAGATGGTCCCAACTCCATAGAAAATATTGTGAGCTAGACTATAACATGTTTTCTAGTGTTTGAATTTTCCTCTCATTATAGTAATAAAATATAGTATGGTTGGTTCGTTTATGGTTAACATTGGTATTGAAATTATTTTGAAAGATCCTCTAACAAATTGAGTTAAATTTTTGATTTTTTTAAACAATTGAAAATGGTTCCCCATTAAGTCACACCACTTAACTGTAACACCCCAAGCTTCCACGGTACGCTTCCCTTTGAATAATACAGAAGTATGTGTTGTACGCAACTTCAAGTTCTAACACACACCACAACCAATCAATCTAGCCATTATGAATAGTAATACCCACTTTTTGAAATTTTATAAATTTCATCTCTCAAAATTGATTTCATTTTTGGATTAACAATATCAAAATTATCTGAGGGTAAAATTTTGAAACTTTTCGGATAACATTTATATTTTGATGAATAGTGAAAATTTCTAAATTTTAATTAATAACAACTTTTTTTATCGAAATAATTAATAGTGATAAATTTTGAATTTGAGTGGTTTTAAAGTATATTTAGAATATATTTTTACCATTTAATACAATTTTTATCATTGGATATAATTTCACAATTAAACCGGACATGAACAAGTGTCAATCTTTTGATAGTTATTATCTCTTAAAACACCCTTTTTGTTTTAACAACGAGAATTAATTTTAATCTAATTTCGTCCACTTCTATGTTTGGAATTTGGAAAAATGGATTCCATATTTTTAATCAGGATTTCCAAATTGTGTAAATAGCTAACTTTTATTTTTAGACATTTTAAATAATTACATCGGTAAATATTTTATTTACCATGGTTAAAGGGTAAATCCGGTAAATAAGAGTTAAAACATAATATTATAATAATAATAAATTACCCTAAAACGTTTTTTAACCTTATTGGTTGATACATTTCCGACCATGGGTATCTTTGAGTTGATTTTGGGACCCCATGGAGCCACTTGTAGGTGATATGGACACTTTATTTTAATTAAGTTAAAATAAATAAATAAAATGACATAAGAATATATCTTTTAGAAAAACAATTTTTACATAGGGTTATATATGTTTTATTTTCAGCTATAAATATTCATTAGAAAGATAAAACTATTTCATACATAATGGTAGTTTATTTATAATTTTTATACATTAAATAATGTGTGTTATTTATGACACAATGGTGATAAAGTAATTACCTAATTAATGAAAAATTAGAATAATTGATATTATAAATACCTAAATAAATGTTATTCAAAACTTTTTATAAATAAAAATAATTTTATTGGTTAATATTACATGTTTTTATTGATTTAATTAACCTTTTTTGAAGTAATCATTCTGTTATATGTTTTAAAAAAATCAATTATTGAATAGTGTTAAAATTGACATAAAAGAGTTTATAAAACAAATATTATATTATTAATTGATATTAAATTCCTTAAAATCTATGGTTCGGACAAGAGACTTATATCATGATAGGTGTATCATTAATGGACCACTTTGGGGGTCTCTTGGATGTATATAGTATGTTTATTAACCATATAATATAAAAATACATAGAGACATTGTAAAAGTGACACTAATTAACTAAGATTTAATACTTAATGATAAGGTTAATATAGTAACCCAAAACTATATAAATTATATTTTTTGAGTGGTTTTCGACATATCCCCATCTTAACCTTTAAATAATCCACTTTTGAGCCATTAGAAACCGAATATGAATTTATTATAAAACAATATTTCTAGCTTTTCCAAAGGTGCCCCTCACCCCTTTATAAAAGGGAACTCCCCCTTCTCATTAATTCAAACCTTCAAAGCCTTTTGGTTCAACCAAAACCTTCCCAAATACTCTCTAAACGTCCATCAATTCATTCTAGAGGCCTTAATTTAGTCATAAATCCACCCACAGGATCCTTTTGGATCAAATCAAAAGGAAGAACCCGAAGAAGAGGTAATGATTTCACCACCTTTTTTTCAAGTTCCTTTCTTCTTGCGCTTATTCTTTATTTTTTATTACCATTCTAAAATAATAACTCCAGTATATTATATATACATTGATGTTATTATAAACATGTTACATCCATATTTCATTATTCTATCCATCCTTTGAATGACATGTCACCATACGTGCGTACGTACGGCTTGCCATCTCCACGTCGTGGTGTAATTGTTATTCAAAACATTCTTATTTAGATGGGTATAATAATGATTTGAAATTCATGTAAATAATAAATATAACATGATAATTATTCTGTATATATTATATACCATCCATTTAAATATTATTTTAATATCAAATGAATGATATTGTCGCTCGTGCGTACGTACGGACTACCATCCCCACGAACGCGATGAGCTTTGATTCATTCTCCATCATATCCATTCAAGTATAATTCTCATTTGATGATTAATAATAATGTTTAAGGACTTTATATCAATATGGATATGAATACGATACAACCTATCCATAACAAACATGGCTTATGTAACAAAACATATAAAAGAAAATGAGTAAGTTAACACCCGAAACGATAATAATATTAAGATATTATTAACAAAGCAATGTTAAAAGATCATATATGATATCATATTAATGTATATGATTCTTCTATAATTTAATAAAAATTATTTCACCTTTATACAGGAGGTTGACATACCCCCAACCAAGTAAAAGTACAAGGTAAGTGTTTATTTCGCTATCTCTTCATTATCTGAGGTTGTTTATACGTAATAATCTTCGGGGATTTCTTTATCATCCACATCCATGTTTCATAAAAATGTATTTCAAAACATTTTTACTATTTACAATAATATGGGTTAAAGTCATTTATACCCTTGTTTTAATATTTATAAGAGGTTTATAAAGGAATAATTCCGTCATTTTCCAAACAAGGTGCTTTTTAACCTTTTCGACAGAATTAAGGTAAGAATGTTTTTTTAACTTATATGGCGGGTGCGGCTATTTTTTTCCATTATAAAATCTTCAAAGCTTACCCTACAAGTTTATAAGAAAATTTTCAAAGTAAATGTTTTATTATGGGATTCTTAAATAATTTCAAAATAGGAAGATATTTTTCTCTAAAAAGAGTTTTGATTTCATCAATGTCAAAATCTTTTGATGGATTTTAAGCTTATTTGAAGTTGATTTATTATGATACAAAAAAAACCTATTTTATTGAATTTTTTGAGATTTTTTTGACTGTGTATGTGTTATTTTTATACCATTAATGGCTTATGGAGAAAGTATTGACATTTCGTATGATAGTCTTAATACGAATCTTTATGTTATGTTTAAACCTGTTCATATGAGGAATGCATTGTACTTAACATGTGACGGGTAGAGCCTGCTATAGCTCATTGATGCATCGTTAGGCCTCATGAGACAAACTAGTGTCTTGGCACAAGGCCTTGACAAAATATTATTTGTAGTCTTGGCACGATTCCTTGGTATGTGGTTCTAATAGTCTGGCATTATGCATTCCATCATTATAAAAATGGTTATTGATATTGCATGTGATTATTTGACTAGTAGAATATCCATGTGAATATGTATATGGCATTATTTAATTTTATTTCTGCCATATTATTTTGATGTTTAAGTTTTAAAAAGGATTTTTTTGTAGTTATACATTGCCTTAAATGTTTATACTTATTTATAAAAGTTTCCTCTATATTGTTATCCTTACTAGGCATTTGAGCTCACCCCTTTATATGTTTTATTTTTCCCAGGATGTGAGGAAGTATTTTATGAATGACCTATAGGGATAGTATGAGGGGATAAGAGTGTCGACTATGGAGACTATGTTGTTGTATTATTCATTTTATGATGTAATGTAAACTTTATTAATTTATCTGGTTATTCCAAGGATACTAAACTAATCAGTCTTTCGAGACTTGATCTTTCTTGTGATCATGCCAATGTTATGTAATAATGCACAGACTCTGGGTAACTGGGGTCGGGGCGTTACAGTTTGTATCAGAGTATGTTTAGTACAAACCTTGGAAGCTAAATTTAGATAAACTCTAATTAGAGCACATAGACCTAAGATGGACTTTGAGGATTAGTATATAATAACTTCCTAGAATTTTGGTATTGTAGATATTTTGAGAGTTTTCCGAGCAATACATCCCTGTCTGGATATGAGCAGGTAGAGGTGGATCTAGCATAGATGTACCCAGGGTTAAAACTTGAAAACATCGCTTTGAGCTAGACTCGAACTAGAACTGGTGCACGACAACAGGCCTTATTGCACTCTTGGTTACGACACTCCTGGGAGATATGCTTCGGATAACTCTCATTTTCATTAAAAATCATTATAAAGGGTTTATGAGTATATACGTCCTCAAGGAAAACATTTTTTATGATTATGGATTATATCCATTAATAGTTCAATTTATTTTAAGTATTTTATATGTATGGAATTATATATTTTGATTCATAATCTGATCTAGTTTATGCCATTGTTTAGAAATGACGCCTAGTGAAAGAAATGGAAACTGTATCAATGCATGCACTCCATGTAGGGATTTCCCTCCTGCTCAAGATAGTTATAGTGGAGCTGGCGATGCAACTGGTGCTGATCAACTAATCACCATACTGGGACAACTCACTCAAGTTATGAATAATAACCTTAACCGTATAGAGAACCCTGACACACAGTGTGGAGGATCAATGTTAGATCGCTTCATGAGGTAGAAACCACCAACATTCAATGGGAGTACAAATCCATTAGTAGCTGAGCAATGGATAAGTTCCCTAGAGAAAATATTTCAGGCCTTGGGGAGTAGTGAAAAGGAAAAAGTTATCATGGCAGTCTACCGCCTGACTGGAGATGCTGATCAATAGTGGTCATTGATTCAAAACATGAAGGATTATGATGAAGTATAAAATAAGGAATGGAGTGAGTCCAAAGATCTATTTTTAGAAAAATACTTTCCTCATGACCATCAAGCAGATATGGAAAGGAAATTTCTCAGTCTGAGACAAAAGGAGGATGTGAAAGTTACAAAGTATGAGGCTAACTTTACAAGGTTTGCAAGGTATGATGGAGATTATATACATAACCCAAGAAGGAATATTGATCATTTCTTTGAAGGGTTAAAACCGTTTATTCGTCGAGCATTAGTCTCACAATCCTTCCCATCGTACAAAGACATTGTCTTAGGTGATATCAAGATAGAGAAGGAATTCTGTAAGTCTTATGACTTTAATGGAAAGCAAGAGAAGAAGAGATCTGCAGATCAATCTTGGAATGTAAATAATGGGAAGAAGGGAAAATTTGAATATCCATTCTGCAATAATTGTGGGAAGAAACACCCGGGTACTTTCTTAAAAGGAATGGGAGTCTGTTACAAGTGTGGTGAAAAGGGCCACCAAGCTCATGATTGTAAGGGGAAGAAGGAAGCTACCGATGTCCAATGCTACAATTTCAGGGAGATGGAACATTATGAAAATGAATGTCCTGAGCGCTAGGGGAACATACCTCAGAAAATGTCAAGGGATCAAGGCCAAGATTATGACATCACTACTGCTGAGGTAGAAGCTATGAAAGGCGTGGTAGCAGGTAATTTAATGGTTTCCTCATGTTTAGCAAATGCATTATTTGATTCTGGATCATCGCATTGTTTCATATCTTCCCAGTTTTCTAAGAAAATTAGAAATTTCCAATTTTATTTAACAAGGGAGTTGTCAGTTAAAACTCATAAGGGAAGTATCATTGCAATAAAATTTTGTGAATCATTCCCCATTAGAGCACATAAATGTTCTTTATCTGCTGATCTCATCTTCATACCTATGACTGAGTTTGATATAATCCTCAGTATGGATTGGCTTTCAGACAATTATGTGAAGATTTATTATAAGAAGAAGGAGGTCACGATTTTTTATGATGATGATATGGAACACCTTATCTTTAGAGAAGAATCATCACCACCTAATTCTTATCTAGATCTACCCCCTATAGCTCAACTAAATTAAATTATTGGGGAGGAAGAGAATGAAATGACTGTGGGTGAGGAAAGGAATGTTCAAATAGAGAATGTATCTATTGTGAAAGAATATGTAGATGTGTTTCTGGATAATTTACCCGGACATCCCCCAGAATGAGAAGTTGTGTTTTCCATTGATTTAATTCCTGAATGAAGGCCTATATCGAAGACCCCTTATAGAATGTCCACTATGGAATTAGTTGAACTCAAGAAACAACTAGAGGAATTGAGTAATAAGGGATTTATTCACCGTAGTGTTTCTCCATGGGGAGACCCTGTTCTTTTTGTTAAAAAGAAAGATGGATCTATGAGGTTATATATCGACTACAGGGAGATTAATGCTATAACAATAAAGAACATGTATCCCCTACCTCGCATTGATTATTTATTTGACCAACTACATGGAGCTCAATAGTTTTTAATTATTGACCTTCGGTTTGGATACCATCAGTTGTGTGTGATGAAGGAATACATTCTGAAGACAACAATTTGAACCAGGTATGGGCATTACGTGTTTATGGTAATGCCTTTTGGGATGACTAATGTGCCCTCTGTATTCATGGATCTAATGAATAGAGTTTTCAAGGAATATCTAGATGAATTTTTGGTGGTATTTATTGATAATATCTTGGTATACTCAAAAATATAAGAATATCATGAAAATCACTTGTGCATTATCCTGAAGACTCTGAGAAGAAATGAATTATATGGGAAGTTTAGCAAATGTGAATTCTGGCTTCAGGAGATTTCTTTTCTTAGCTACATTGTCTCTAAAGATGGAATCTCTGTTGATCCTTCTATGAACAAGGAAGTCCAAGAATGTCCTGTACCAATGAGTATAACTAAGTTACGCAGTTTTATTGGTTTATCAGGTTATTATCGACCTTTCATCCAGAATTTTACCTGATTGGATAACCTATTAGCAAAGCTCACACGTAAGGGGGTTAAATTTGTTTGGACAAAAGAGTGTGAATAATGTTTCGAAGAACTGAAGAGAAGATTAGTCAATTTTTCTATATTGACTCTCCCATCAGGGGATGATGGGTTCGTTATTTATAGTGATTCATCGAAGAAAGGATATGGTTGTTTCCTTATGCAGAATGATAGAGTTATGGCCCATGCATCACGACAGTTGAAAAGTCATGATCAAAACTACCCTACTCATGATCTTGAGTTAGCAGCTGTGATCTTTGCTTTAATGATATAGAGGCACTACCTCTATGGTGAACAATGTGATATTTATACTAATCACAAGAGTTTGAATTATATTTCATCACAAAAAGAACTCAACATGAGGCAAAGGCGATGGCTTGAACAACTCAAGGATTATTTTTTCACAATACACTACCACCCGGGGAAGGATAATAAGGTGGAAGATGCTTTGAGCCGAAAAGATCCTAGAGTTTTGAACATGATGAGAATTGAAAGGGATCCTATTTTTATGGATCTAATAAATTTGGATATGGGAATCACCATGGAAGGTGAAACATCAATGTTTTTTCAAATGGTTTCCAAACCATCTTTACTAGAAAGGATAAAGAGTTCTCAGACCGATGATGAAGTGTTTCAGAAAAAGATTAAAGATGTGAATGATTGGAGATTGAGAGACTTTGTGTATGAAGAAGGAACATTAAAATTTGGGAAGAGACTTTGTGTTCCCAATATACCTGATCTAAAAAAGGAATTATTGGATGATGCTAATAGTTCCAATTTCTCTATTCACTCTGGGAGCACCAAAACGTATAGAGATTTCAAGGAACATTTTTGGTGGGACAACATGAAGAAGGATACTAATTATTTTGTGTCAAGATGTATGGTTTTTCAACAAGTGAAAGATGGAAGGCAACAGCCTGGTGGATTATTGTGACCTCATCCCATACCTGAGTGGAAATGGGATAATATTATGATGGACTTCGTCATGGGGATTCAAAAGACTCCTAGAAAGAATGATGCAATATGGGTCATTGTTGATCATCTTACCAAGTGAACATATTTTCTTTCTATAAGGGAATATTTACCACTTGAACGAATATCAAGATTATATATTAATGAATCTGTGAGACTTCATGGATTACCCCTATCGATTATTTCTGATCGTGATCCCCATTTTACTTCAAGATTCTGGAAAAGTATTCAGAAGGCCTTGGATACTAAACTTCATTTGAGCACTGCCTATCACCCTCAAACAGATGGAAAATTAGAATGGACTATTCAAACTGTAGAAGACATGTTGAGATCATGATCACTTGACTTTTAGGGTATGTGGGATCAATATTTACCTCTGGTATAATTATCATATAACAATAACTTCCATTCGAGTATTCAGATTGACCCATATGAAGTGTTATATGGAAAATGATGTCGCACACCAACCTGTTGGGATGACATTGGTGAAAGAAAACTTATAGTCCTAGAACTGGTGGAGGAAAGAATAGAAAAAGTAAAGGTAATCCAAAACCACATCAAAGAAGCTCAAAGTGGGCAGAAGAGCTATGCCGATAATCAAATGAAGGATTTGGAATTTCAAGTCGGTGATCATGTTTTCCTGAAGGTATATCCATGGAAGGGAGTTATAAATTTTGGTAAGAAAGGTAAATTGAGTCCCAGGTACATCGGAAGTTATGAAATTCTAGAACTAATTGGGGTTGTAGCTTACCGTTTGGAAATACCGCCAAGTCTCTCCAAAGTTCAAGATGTGTTCCACGTATCTCTGTTGAGAAAATACATGCCTGACCCAACTCTTCTTCTCATCTATGAGGAATTAGAATTGGAACCCGATCAGTCTTATTGCGAAGAGCCCATCAGGATTCTTGATACGAGAGAACAAGTACTAAGAAACCGGACGACTCATCTGGTAAAATTTCTATGGACAAACCATAAAATGGAAGAGGCAACTTTGGAACCCAAGGAACTTATGATGAAGAAACACCCAAGTCTTTTTATACAATAATATTATCGAAATTTGAAGGATGAAATTATTTAAAGGAGGGGAGAATGTAACACCCCATGCTTCCACGGTATGATTCTGTTTGAATAATATAGTAGTGTGTGTTGTATGCAACTTCGAATTCTCACACACCACAACCAATGAAACTAGCGGTTATGAATAGTAATACCCACTTTTTCAAATTTTATAAATTTATTCTCTCAAAATTGACTTCATTTTGGATTTTCAATATCGAAATTAGCCTACGGTAAAAATTTTTAGCTTTTCGGATAACATTTATATTTTGATGAATAGTGAAAATTACTAAATGTTAATTAAAAACAACTTTTTTAATAGAAATAATTAATAGTGATAAATTATGAATTTGAGTGGTTTTAAAGTATATATAAAATATATTTTTACCATTTAATACAATGTTGGTCATCGGACATAATTTCACAATTAAACCGGACATGAACAATTGTCAATCTTTTGATAGTTATTATCTCTTAAAAACACGTTTTTTGTTTTCACAACGGGAATTAATTTTAATTCAATTTCAGCCACTTTTGTGTTTTGAATTTCTAAAAATGGATTTCATATTTGTAATTAGTATGTCCAAATTGTGTAAATAGGTAACTTTTATTTTTAGACATTTTTAATAATTACTTTGGTAAATATTTTATTTACCATGGTTAAAGGGTAAATCCGGTAAATAAGGGTTAAAAAATAATATTATTATAACAATAAATTGCCATAAAACGTGTCCTAACATTACTGGTGGATACATGTCCGACCATGGGAATCTTTGGGTCGATTTTGGGACCCCATTGAGCCACTTGTAGGTGATAGGGACACTTTATTTTAATTAAGTTAAATTAAATACAAAAATGACATAAGCATATATCTTTAAGAAAAACAATTTTTATATAGAATTATATATGTTGTATTTTCAACTATAAATATTCATTAGAAATATAATAAGATTTAATAAATACTGGTAGTTTATTTAAAAATTTTAGACATTAAATTATTTATGTTATTTATGACACAATGATGATGCAGTAATTACCTAATTAATGAAAAATTAGAATAATTGATATTAAAATACTCAAATAAATGTAATTTGAGACTTTTTATAAATACAAATAATTTTATAGGTTAATATGACATGTTAGAATTGATTTAATTAACCTTTTTTGTAGTAATCATTCTGTTATGATTTTTACAAAAATCATTTATTGAATAGTGTCAAAATTGATAGAAAAGAGTTTTTAAAACAAATATTATATTATTAATTGATATTAAATTCCAAAAAAATCTAAGGATCGGCCAAAGGACTTATATCATGATAGTTGTAATATTAATGGTCCACTTGGGGGTCTCTTTGATGTATATAGTATGTTTATTAAACATATAATATAAAAATACAAAGACACTTTGTAAAAGTGAAACTAATTACCTAAGAGTTAATACTTAAAGATAAGGTTAATATAGTAACCCAAACATGTCTAAATCCTATTGGTTGAGTGTTTTAGACATATCCCCACCTTAACCTTTAAACAATCTTCTTTGTATTCATTAGAAACAGAATACGAATTTATTATAAAATAACATTTCTAGCTTTTCCAAAGGTGCCCCTCACCCCTCTTATAAAAGGGCAATCCCCCTTCTCATTAATTCACACCTTAAAATCCTTTTGGTTCCGCCGAACCCTGACCAAATACTCTCTGAACTTCCCTAAATTCATCTTATAGGTCTTACTTTAGTCATAAAGCCAACCTAAGGAGCCCTTTTGATCAAATCAATAGGAAGAACCCAAAGAAGAGGTAATGATTTCACCACCTTTTTTCAAGTTCCTTTCTTCTTCCACTTCTTCTTTTTTTGGTATTACCATTATAAAATAATAATTCAAGTATATTATATATACTTTTATGTTATTATAAACATGGTACAACCATTTTTCAGTATTTTATCCATCTTTTTAATGACATTTCACCATACGTGTGTACGTACGGCTTACCGTCTCCACGTCGTGGTGTAATTGTTATTCAAAACATTATTATTTTTATGGGTATAATAATAATGTGTAATTCATGTAAATAATAAATATAAAAATATAATGATTCTGTATATATGATATAACTTCCAATTAAATATTATTTTAATATCAAAAGAATGATATTGTCTCTTGTACGTATGTACGGACTACCGTCTCCACGAACGCGATGAGATTCATTCTCCATCGTATCCATTCAAGTCTAATTATCATTTAATGATTAATAATAATGTTTAAGTACTTAATATCATTATATATATGAATATGATACAACCTATCCATAACAAACATGGCTTATGTAACAAAACATATAAAAGAAAATGAGTAAGTTAACACCCGAAACGACAATAATATTAAGATATTATTAAAAAAAATGATAAAAGATAACATATGATATCATATTAATGTATATGATTCTTGTATAATTTAATAAAAATTATTTCACCATTTTACAGGAGTTTAATCTACCCCCAACCAAAGAAAATTACAAGGTAAGGGTTTATTTCGCAATCTCTTCGTTATCTGAGGTTTTTTATATGTAATAATCTACTGGGATTTCGTTATCATCCACAACCATGTTTCTTAAATATGTATTTCAAAACATTTTTACTATTTACAAGAATATGTGTTAAAATCATTTATACCCTTGTTTGAATTTTTATAAGATGTTTATAAAGTAATATTTCCATCGTTTTCCAAACAAGGTGCTTTTTAACCTTTTCGACATAATTAAGGTAAGAATGTTTTTTTAACTTATATGGCGGGTGCGGCTATTTTCTGCCATGATAAAATCTTTGAAGCTTCCCTTACAAGCTTATAAGAAAATTTTCAAAGTAAATGTTTTATTATGTGACTCTTAAATAACATCAAAATGGGAAGAGATATTTCTCTAAAAAAAGTTTTGATTTCATCTATGTCAACATCCTTTGATGGATTTTAAGCTTATTTAATGTTGATTTATTCTGATACAAAACTTCCATATTGTATTGAAGGTATTGTGATTTGTTTGACTATAGATGTGTTATTTTTATACCATTCATGATTTATGGAAAAATTATTGACATTTCGAATGCTAGTTTTAATACGAATGTTTATGTTATGTTTAAACCTGTTCATATGAGGAATGCATTGGACTAAATATGTGACGGGTGGAGTCTGCTATAGCTCCTCGATGCATCGGTAGGTCTCATGAGACAAACTAGTTTCTTGGCACAAGGCCTTGAAAAAATATTATTTTTAGTCTTGGCACAAGGCTTTGGATATGTGGTTATGATAGTCTGGATTTATGCATTCCATAATTATGAAAGTGGTTATTGATATTGCATGTGATTATTCAACTAGTATAATATCCATGTGAATAAGTAAATTGCATTGTTTCATTTCATTTCTGCCATATTATGCTAAAGTTCATGTTTTAAAATGTATTTTTTTTA
The DNA here is from genome assembly GCA_963277665.1 of Viscum album. Classification (NCBI taxonomy): domain Eukaryota; kingdom Viridiplantae; phylum Streptophyta; class Magnoliopsida; order Santalales; family Viscaceae; genus Viscum; species Viscum album. The sequence goes on along the minus strand of OY728156.1, from coordinate 110,935,325 downwards.
GTTATATATTGCCTTAAATGTTTATACTTTTTTATGAAAGTTTCCTTTATATTGTTATCCTTACTGTGCATATGAGATCACCCCTTTCTATGTTTTATTTTTCCCTGGATGTGAAGAAGTATATTATGAATGACCTGCAGGGATAGTATGAGGGGATAAGAGTGTGTTCTATAGAGACTATGTTGTTGTAGTTTTCATATTATGATTTAATGTAAACTTTATTAATGTATCTAGTTATTCCAAGGCTACTAAACTAATCGGTCTTTTGAGACTTGATCTTTCTTGTGATCATGCCAATGTTATGTAATAATTCACCGACTCTGGGTAATTGGGGTCGGGGCATTACATTAAGGAAAATACATAATATAAAATAAATGGAGGGATAAAACATCTCATATAGTAAAAAAATTGGATAAATATTTAAATCTATTAATTATTACCCATGTGTAATTATTTCCCTTGGATGTCTTTGGAAATAGAGTAAAAATATAAATGGTGATAACTAATAGAAAAATAATAATGCATAATTATCTTTAACAATCACACTTCTCTCATCTTCGTTACATTTTTTGAATATATATTTTTGACTCTACTGGTTGTTGTACATGCCATAACTCTATGAATAAATATAATTAATCAATATATCAAATGAAATGATTTTTATTTCTAACAAAAATTCATGGGTACAATATTTATATTCCCAAACCTCCAACTAATAAGATGCATAAACAATCACCTTTTCACTATTTATGTGAATATATCCATGTAACATCAATGATTAATAAATATAATTGAAAAATCGTACCCCATTAAATAATGATGTTAAAATAAGTTCACAAAACTCTTAATTCGTTAGTTCTACGAATCATTCTTCATCTTCATTTTTATATATAATCATAACTCCATTTTTAGTTAACTTTGTTAGTATAATTGAAGTCCATGAAAAAATTTTCAAAAATCAAATATAATGTCATACTTTTCCTAGTAAAAATCAAATTAAAATTACTATTATAGGTTGTGGCCACCCCTCTATGACCTTTGGGTTCATTAAATAAACTAACATTCCATGAGGATTAATAACGTGTGCCATGAATGTGGCATGTTCAAACCAAAACATATATTCCTTCAATTTAAAGAAACTATTCCTGTTCATTAGAGGTTGAAACATAACCACCCCTACTTACATTTATAATATATCATAATATCATCAACAAATACCGTAAAAATTTTATCAAGTTAGTTCATGAAGTCTTTATTCATCAATTAAAAAAATAACATAAATATATTAGTAAGTATAATGATTCTTACAAAAACACATAACATCCTTATATTTTTCAAAATAAAATCTCCAGAATATATTATTTATTCATCCTAATGTGATGATACCCATTTCAGAGGAAAATATTTTGAGAATGATTCCTCTCATTGAGTCTAGTCAAATTTACCTTCATTCCATGGAAAAGTTTACTTTTTGTTTACTTCGATCCCATTAAGATATCTATATTCAATTTATTTCCTCGTTGAGAATACTATTTATTTATAAGGAGAATAGGATCTCCCAAGATAAATTCCCATGAATTAATAAAAATCTTTTCTAAAAAATCATATTTTTTCTTCATTAATTTTTCTAAATCGATATATTCAATTATACATGGGGTATTAGATATCATCTTGGATCAGGGTTTGAGTTAAATTTAGAATTATATATCTTTATTAAGGGGATTTATATGTTATTATGTCATAAATAAATCAATGTATTCCAAAATAATTGGTGCATCTCATATCTTTATACATTGTCATTATTTTCATTACTTAGAAATCATTTCCATAAATTAAGAAATAGGATATGTTTCTTGATAAGAATTATTGTGGATATCTATCCTCTTAATACAATAAAATAGTCTTCAAATGAGAACATTAAAATCCCATTTATTTTATTTTTGGTATTGAAATTATTCTTTGAAAAAAAATCCCCTTAATTATTATGTCAAATTCAACAATTTCTTTCACCAACATGTTTGTAAATGGATTTTATTTACCATAGTTAATATAGGAATCCATATATACCCTTGATTTTTGAATTTCTCCTCATAGAGTTTTAACAAAAAACTATACAACTATATGTTAATGGATTTATTTTATGTCATTTGAATACATGAATGAAATAAAATATAGCATACACCTATAATAAATCAATATTATTATGAGTAATGTGTGTATTATTATTATTATTTATAACACTACATCATTTGGATATTTAACTTTATCCATCACGATTTCATAAACACACTATATCCCTCGCGAACTCTATTTGGGGTTATAGTGGTTTTCCTTCATTATATTTTTATTTTAAAATTCATTACATAAATTTTCATGCTCCATATATGAATCATTATATTATAGGTTGTACTTACACTATCTTCCATTTTTTACTTGATTTCATATGTGTATGATTTTATTCTCCATTAGAGTTTCATGAAATATGGTCATATATTCCACACATGTAACACTATCTCCTTCCTTGTAGGAAATTCCATGAATTATTCCTCTAACACTTACTACATAAGGGTAGTCCCTATTTCTTCAAAAAAATTCATTGTAGAAATAATTTAAATTATTTGGCCTTATCATTATCCGTTGGTCATTTATTATTGGACCAATGTGAATATCCAAATAAAAAATCCACATTCATACCACACCACACTCTCGCCTCATAGATCCCAAATACTCAGAATGATAAAGCTTCCCATATATGATGTCTAATCCCACAAATGAATCAAGTTATATTCTATTCATATTCAATAAAAATTCATTAAGTTTACCATGAAATCTCATTAATGTTCAATTTATAAATCTTAACCAATAAAGTTTTCTTCTTTTTTACGTTAATATATTCTTATTTTTTTTGATGGGTGTGAGAAATATACATACCAAAAAAATTAAATAAAACAATTACATATAATTAACATCATCCATCATCTTTTCATTCTTGATTAATATCCACCAATAATCAACATATCCATCTATGTGATATACTCTCAAAATAAATATTTCATCCTCAAAAATGTGGAGTAATGAATATAAATTCTCTAAATTAGTTCCCAATTTTTCTATGGATAGTAGACTAGATGATCCACTAAAAACTTGTGGTAACCATATAATAATAATTTTAAGGAATGTTAAATCCTAAAATGTTTTAGCGACAAGCTATAAATATTTTATATTAAAATGTTCAAAAAAAATATATTATACATGTATCCATCATATTTATTTGTAAAAAAAGGCAATTACTAATGAATATCTTGCATGAGTATCATATTAGGTGTTCAATAAGGCACACTTATCATGAAAAGGGTGAAGAAGGTGTTATTACCAAACCATACCCTTTGAATTTTTCATCCAAGGTTGCGTCTACACCAAAACAAAATCCACCTATTTCAACACCACAATATTTTAGTTTATTAATACTACAAATGATATCTTGGGATATATAAATAACTAATCCCAATAAAACAATGATAGAATATTAAAATTTCAATAAATAAATATTATATTTATGACCTTGTTGTGAGATTGTCGATTATAAATAAGTGTAATAAAATTATAAAATATATAAAGAAAATTATAGTTAATGTGTTGATTATTTATTTGGAAATTATTATAAATTATTTAATAATCATAAATAAATTATGTAAGGATATAAACAAAAAAAAATTAAATGGGAAATTTTAATAAAAATGTGTTTTCCTTATATTATATATGTTTCATTAGAAAGATAAATTTCTCTTATTTTGACAATAACATTTACTGATAATCTATTTTTGAATTCTGTAGACTAATAAATAATCATTGATATGTTTATTATCAATATATAAATGAAGATAAAATCTTTTATGGTAAAAAGATATATTTTAAAAAAAAGTTGTTTTATGTAATGTATTTTTATTAATAAATTATTTTAATAAATATTTCTTAAATATTTTGATGAAAATTAGAGTAATATTTTCAACAAAATAAGTTTACAATAATCAAATTTTTGTGACATGGAAGTAAAAATTATAAAAAAAATTAAGCATAGAAAATACAGTTTTTTAAAAATGGTATTTAAATGTATGTGCATGAATATTAGAAACAATTTCTATCTTATTAAGAAATTTAATTTCATAAAAAAAATGAAAATTTGATATTGTAATATCAAAATAATCAAATGGTGAATTTTTAATAGTTTTTGGAAATAGTTTATTTATCGATGAATAATGAAAACATATTGATTTTACAAATACACTCACTTTTAGGACATTAAAATAAAACATAAGAAACTAATAATTTTACAAAGCCTTTTTATAGACCGAATATATTTATAAGAAGTAATATAATTAATTTAAAAATATAACATTGAATATATAAAAATATCATTAAAATGTTGGAAGTTAAAGTAATGTGTTATATCAAATAAACACTAATTTTAATTCTTCTATATTCATAAAGTATTCACAAGGTTATATTAAATTTTGGTTTGATTTTAAATTATAAAAATCCTCATTTTATTTAATATGATCCAATTAGTTCAATTTCAATAAATAATATTATTTTGGTATAAAAACATTTACTCAAATAATAGAAAAATTATTAATTAGGTTTTTCTCAGTAATTATAAAAATTTATTGAAAGCAATTTCATCTAGTTCTTTAAATTGAATCATGTATACCATATTAAATTTTTTGAATAATAATAATAATAATTTGGTAATTTATTATCTTAATTTATTGTTATAATGAATAATAATCGTGTTAAAAACATTTCACCCCACATTACATAAGATTAATGTGGGTTAAAATGAAGAGATAATGGTTAAAATAAATTAATTTTTTTATAAATCATCCATTTTTTTAATTTATTTCTTCACTATCACATCAAATAATTAAAATATGTCTATGTGGATCTATTATCTAATGAGAAAGACTCTATTAAATTTTATTGTTCTTAAAAATCACAACTTTTTCACTAACCTCACTTTTGAAATGGAACATTATCTCTACTTATATTCACATAATATATTGTTTACCTTAATATCCTTCCATATATTGTAAAATGATAATATTTATTAGGTGTATGTGTTGACCGCAACATCCATGATGTGTTATTATGCATTTTCAATTTCAAATTTCATGGCTAATGAAATGGATATATTTAATGAATCTATTTTTTAATTTAAAACATAAATATTACAATTTAATTATTAATAAATATATACATGTTTACATGTTTACTTTTCTAGACATTATGAAAATTAAAATGTAATCATGCATGTGTGAAAGAAACCACCTCTATAAACTATGTATTTCATTTTTGTAATATCGCATCGAATTGATAATTATAAAATTATATATATTTAATTAATATAAGGTTATTTAAAATGTTAAAATTTTATAGAAAAAGTGACCATTTTATTATATATTTATTCATGATTAGTATGCGTAATTACTGTGGAAGAAATTTACCAAAAAACATTGAGTGGTCGAAAAAATCAAGAACCTGTTCATGAATGGATGTCAACTAATTATAAAAATAACATATCAAGTATAATATAGAATAAAAATGTTGTTAAGATATAATTTAATTACTTCAAATTTATCATTTTGGAGGATATATTTCAACTGGACTAGAAGGAATCAGAATTAACATTAATATCATTTAATTTTTACTTTCAAGTTACATACCTTACATTGTGCACCAAATTTATTTTACATATTGTAAAAAATTTCTCTTCAAAATTTTATATCATTAATTCCTCTATATATATGGTATTAAATTTTTTTATTAATTTTTTATTTTTTACATGGTTTTGATTCAAAAGACACTGAAATAGATTGGAATTATTTAAGAGTTTTATTTTTTAACTGAGATATTTTATGATCAATTTTTTTTTTAATTTTTTTGTGATATAAACTCTTTAAACCCAATAAAAATCCATTTATTATATTTATTTTGTGGGTTTTCATGTTTTCAAAAAAATGCCTCTCTTTTATACTTAGAATGATAACTAATATTATTTTATTAAAATCCATCCTTATTTCTTTTCTAGTCAATGGATAGTTCCATTCATCTCCATGTTACTTAAATTTTATCGAAAAATTTTATTTTCCATGTTTAAATGATTATTTAATGTCATTTTTAACCATATTTCAAATTATGTTTAATTATAAGATAGGAATATTCTTGTTTTTTAATGATAAACTTTTTGAATTTTGACCAAAAGTGTGAATGAAATTTCTTTCTTAATGTTTACCAAATAAATGTATTTTACCACTATAATGACTTTATTTTTCATGATGATTCCATTAAAATTTTCAATGAAAATTTTTAATAATATAATTTTTTTCAATAATCTATAAATTTTTACTATTTAATGATACTAAACAAATAGAATTGTTTCCTAGTTTTAGAAGAAATGTTCAAATGTACATTTCAAGTTATTTTTTATCTATGTCAACACACATTCATATTTATTATGCATCAATGGGGATAATGTGTAATGATAAAATCCATGACAATTCCATATACAACATAAAATATTTGAATAATGAAATATTTTTGAAAATAATTTCACTTACATGGGTTTTGATATGATTAAATAATTATCTTCTTCCATCTATTACTAATTTATATTTTGTTGTCATTAAATTTATCAACACCACATTTCCTATAACATTCAGTTATTTCATTGGAAATTATCATTATCCTATATGTATACATTATTTTGTAACAATGATTTTCTTATGGTCTTACAATTGTACCATATATATAAATATATTATCAGTTTATGGTAGAATACTCAGAATTTTATTTCATTTATTCGGGAAATATAGATGTTCTTTATTTTTCATTCAATATGCTCATTTATTTATTGTGATGGCATATGGAATATGAATTATATTTTTTATTCAATATTTTAAGAATTAATTAAAAAAAATATATGATGTGTGATGAGTGGACTATAATGTGGAATTAATAAATAATAATTTTTAAAATATAGAATATAATCTAGTTGATGAAAACTGTTGTATCTCATATTGTCAGGCATGGGAGATTCACCGTCTAACAATGTGTATTTATATTTTCCACATTTAATATTTTGTATGATGCGATAAATTAATGATAATTTTCGTTGTTTTAACTTTTATGAGAAGAAAAAATAATTTTTGGAACATACACCAAAAATAGAGTGCAGATGATTGCATCTAGGTTTTATCGCACTAGTTATTCATTATCTAGAAGTGTTCTTATCCAATAATCTTATCTTCGTCATTCCTTGATTTCCCCTATCAATAATAATTATAGAACTTAAAATACACAATAATCTCTCACAATGGATATTTATCACAACTCCTCTATAATGATGATTTGATTAATTTACTCAATTGAGGCACTCATTATCCCTTCACCCAAATCCATCACAAATGATTCATCTACTTGTTACCATATATCCACATTGAACACTTTTTTCGTGATTTTTTAAATCATTTTCTTAATTATTTTTAATATATGTTAATCAATTTCCCAAAGTCACTCATTTTTATATTTTAATATGTGTAAAATAAAATTAATTTATTTGTATAGATAAAATTTAATCAAAATATTGAATAGATGATATTTTATTTCTTTATTACTCTAATGTTTGAGTTTTCAATGCGATTTATTTTATATTGGTTAAAAGGTTTTCAATTAAAATAGACCTTAACCCAAAGTCCTGGAAATCCATTTGTATACACCATAGAGGTACAACTATGAAATTATTATAAATAAGATTAGTCGAGCTGTAGGAGAGATTGTAAGTAGCGCACATGTGAGAACGCATAGGGAGTAATCTAAGGCATTTGATAGAACTGTGAGTGTCATCATGCACCAAGTTATCATTTCATGATATAACTACATAACATTTACTTGATCTCATACTTGAATCAATTATTCATTATGTCCTATGAAAAACAATTCAAAACATGTGATTAGCATAAAAAACTCAGTAAAGGATACATAAATAAAAAAATGGTTTGTCATGGGAAAACCTGAAAACCATGAATAATTTATCTTAAAGTAATACTTTTCACCTTTATGAAATTGTAAATAATCTTCAACGAATATAAATTCATTTTATACCCTTTTTGTAACCAAAATATTACCATAAACCCAAATAAATAAATATATAACATATAATGGTGACGTGGGACATAAACATACTTAAATTGAATAACTATACGGTTGATTTCCACACATATCACTAAATGGAATAGCCATACAGCTGACTTATATACCCATTTCATTGGAGGTTATAACATAACCAACCATTCATGGTTTATCATAGAACCACCAGTCATTGTCTTATCACATAACCACATGTATTTGGTTTGTCACGTAACCACCCATCAAATTTCGAAGTACCATTATAGAATCATAACACATAAAATACTACAATTATCAACATTTCACTAAAAAAATTAACATCAAATAAAAAGAAAAAATTTCATGATATTGAAATAGTAAATCCACTTTCAAAACCATTTTCAATACTAAAACACTAAAAATGGGGAAAAGGATTTATTTTCCTTTTATAAATATTAAGGCATATTGAGGAATCCAAATATCAAATAATGGTAACAAAGGATGAGAATTCATTGTCACCACATAAGTTAAAAACATTCATTATTATCATTTAGAAAATTCTTCATAGAACAAATATTCCCTTTGAATGAAATTAAAAGTCAATGGTTTTTATTATAAACCATATTAAATAAGGTGGTTTATAACATAAACATATACCTCAACGAAAGGAGATTGAGACGAAGTCCATTACAAAGATTGTATCATCAGATTAAGGATAAATAAATGTAATAATTGTGTGTTTCAAATACATAGACACAGAATATTAGTGGATATTCATTGTAAAACTTTCAAAGGTCATTCACACATTTTCTTGATAAAATATAACCAATAACATGGTTATTTTACTCAACAAATGGAAATTAAGTACTGATTTCCCTTACCTTGATTCCAACTTGTCACGTAAAATCATTATGTTCCTAAATAATTATATTATGTTAATTTATTCTTTCTTGAGAACCTTTTTAATTTTTATTATTCTTTTTATATCACTTAATACCATTATATAAAAATTACATAATTATTTATTTTCATATCATTCGTTTTGTCGTTATTCAGTACATAAGTTGAAAATGAGCTTGTCTTAATGTAAATTCTCAATGTAGTAAAAAGTCCATCATCTCTAGAATATTATTAATGATTAAATATCGTATATATCTATTATATATGTATTTATAATATCCATAATAATTGGATATAAGAAATGAAATTCATTGTTCATGGAGATGATGTGTCGTACGTCTTTCTTTCTTTATCATATAAAAAGAAAAATAAACAAATGATATAAATGTATATTATATTACCGTTATAATATTTATTTCATTTATGTATAATATTTTAAATAAAACCATCCTTTATACAGTCCATGTATAATGGGAACAAGTCACATCACTTTGAAGGGGAGGTAGGCAACCCTTCCTCAAACGAAATTATCGTATTTACACTAGATGGAAAGTATAAAGGTCTGTTCTAAATAAAATTTATAGAAGAATAATGAAAATATAAATATAATATATATCATATATTAATATAGTTCCATTATAATTTCTCCCACTATAGGTGTTAGGATAAAATTTAACAATCATCTTTTTGTGAGGTAGTAGTTCATCATACACAAAAACAATACGTTCTATATATATTAGATGGAGGTATGTGTTTTTTCAAGATGAAACCTAACAACAAAATCAAAATCGAATATTTATTATAAATTATCTATAAAATAATGGAATAAATAAATGTTAGTGGGTTGGAGAAGGAAAATAAATGATAGGATTTTGAGAGAAGATGTCACCTCTAAATTGAGTAACTCCTTTTGATTTGAGCCAGAATGTTTCATTGATTTTATTTCTACCCAAGGTAAGGCTTATAAGAGTATAGGAGTGATGTTGGGAGCATATTTTATCAGAATTTGGATAATTAAAACTTCCTAATAGGTGTGAGTAAGTGGGAAGAAGTGGTGGCCTATTATAAGAGGGAGGAGAGACACTTATGGAATGTCCTAAAATATTATTTTATTATAAATTAATTTTCTATTTATAATGGATCTAAAGTGATCTATTTAGATTATAATATGAGGATGGTTAAAAATACAGTCAAAAAATAGGATTTAGGGAAGTTTATTTCAAACATATAATATTATCCTTTTTCTTTAACCCTTACTTAAACAAATTAACTATTAACTTTCATTTTTGTATTTTTACACTATATAATTAATATGGTTTCTATAAAATTCCAAGAGAACCTCAAGTTGATCGTTATTGACATTTATAACATTATCTATGTCAGTTGGAGGAATATAAAATTTTTATGTCAATTATATTATTTCAAAAAATATATAATTTGTTTTAAAAACTCATTTATGTTAATTTTGACACTATTTAGTAATTGTTTTATGTTAAAGTTTTAACAAATTTATTCATTCGAAAAAACTACTTTAGCTCAAATATAACATGTGAAGCTTGTCCATAAAATTCTTGGATGGAATCAAAATATTAAAAAATTATTTATTTTTATATTTAAAATATCTTTTGTTTAAATCATTAATTAATATGGTAATCACTACATCATCGTTGTATCATAAAAAATTATGTATATTGGATGTATAAAAATTATAAATAAATTTCCATGATTCAAGAAATATTATTATATTTATAATTACTATTTAATGTCAAAGATAACAGTTATATAACCCCACTATAAAATCTGTTTAGTAAAAACATACATGTTCATGTTATATTTATCTTTACATTAAATTAATTATTATAACATGTCATTATCACTCCCAAATCGCCCCATAGTTTTCTAAAATCATACCATGGATGCTCATGGACGTTAAATTCTCATCCAATAGGATTAGGAAACATTTTAGGAATGTTTTTTATTTTTATAATATTATTTTTACCCTTATTTATAAGACTTATCCTTTAACCAATGTAAATAAAAATAATTACAGAAGTTACTATTCGTAATTTCTAAAAATAAAAGTTACCTATTTACACAATTTGAAAAATATGATTCCAAATATGGAATACTTTGTTTTAAATAAAAAAAATTATATAGGCCTAAATTGATTTAAAATTAATTCTCGTTGTCAAAACCAGACAGCGGGTCTTAAGAACAAAAAACTATCAAAAGATTAACATGTGTTTATGTCCAATTTCATTTAAAAATTACACAAAATTTCCAAAATTGTTTTAAATTATAAAAACATAATCCAATTAAAATTTATAACCAAATAATTGATAATCTGACTGTATAAATAAATTATATGAAAAGGCATTTTTGAACGAAATTTCAGTATTTTAACTATTCATTAAAATGTGAATTTTCTTATAAAAATAATAAAATTTCAACCAAATTAAATTTGATGCCCCACTTATAAAGAAGACATTTATTTTGTCAAATATAATATAACAAAGTGAAAAAAGCTATATTTAAAAAGGGTTCTCCATCAAAGGGCTATAAAATGACCTTTTAAAAATATTTGAATATTTTATGCTTAAATTTGGATTAATTCGCATTTTAATCCTCTAATATTTATTGGATAAATGTAAAAAAATCATGCAACATGTGTAATAATATTTTAGTTAGTTATCTTTATTCCCACCAACACAAATTCTATTAGATAACAACTATTTAATATAATGTTGTTATTATTTTATTTTTTTGTATAACTCAATGTTGTGTGCAACATAAGATTTTGGAGAAACCCATTGATGAATATCGAGTACACTATTTGAAAAAGTGTCATGTTTAATGTAAAATTAATAAAATATTTGTAAATAATAGTAGATATGAAATTTAATTATTCTATATATAGATTGGATGTTACATCCTTCATCCCTTTTGGGAATTTCCTCCTCACAATTTTAAAATTTGGCTCGGTAACATCATTGATTATCCCATATCAGTAAGAGAGTCACTAAAACTATGACTTTAAAAGAATGACAGATAAGTATAAAGTCACCAAAGATAACACATAATAAAATTACATGTAGGAAAACATGAATATGATATAAAATATAAACACCTAGTTATAATAGAGAGTGACGAGAAACATGATCAAGAGAATGTTAACAATCAGAAAACCACAAACTTGTGACAGGTTAAACGGTATTTTATTTTTCAATTGGAAAAGTAAACAGACAACCATTTTTTAAGTTCCTTTTAATAATGTTGAGAAATTTATTTATGAGTTTGACTAAAAATGATTTTATCACGTTGTGTTCCAAAAAAAAATTAACATTTATCTACAAATAATATCCACCACTCTTAACGTCTCAAACATAAATGTAATTAACATAATAAAATTTTCTCTGATATTGGTTAATCACTTCCATAAATAACCTAATTTCAATAAGTCCACAACTAGACCATATATTTCTCCATGCATAACTCAACCTTTATTCTTTAAAATATAATTCCATGGTATTCTATTTTACATTATCATAAATTTCTTCCGAAATACTAAATGTCTTCCAAAATAAAATTTCTCACTTAATCCCAAAATCATTTTCAAATACCAAGGATATCCATTTGATAAAACAAAATTTCCAAAAATAAACTTATTTTTACTCCATAAACTCGTTTAACTAAAAGGAAAATACAAACTAAACAGGGAATTCATTTTGTCTATTGGTAGGAAACAAATCATTATCTAACTTTAGTTGTGGGTTCGATCCTCACATCCTTTTCTGACATGACAATTTATCACCATTCCCATGACTAGTCCTTTTTCTAAAGCTATGTAATTCATATATCATTCCCAAAATGAGGTAAAATATTCCAAAATAAGCATAACATATTTTAATCTAAATTTTTTTCACATGTGCTTCATTTCCCATCCAAAAATTAATATCTCATAAATACCTAAAAATCAAATTTCATATAAATGTTGTCCATTACTTTATAATTGTGTCCACAAAAGGAAAGATAATTATTCCTCGAATAACATTTTCAAATATAAAACATTAGGGTTATACATTATTGAAAAATTACATCCAAATTAATCCCATCATTAAAAGGGTATTAATACATTTAAACATTTCATCCTCCTGCAATATACCATAACTCTTGAATCCCTTATATGCAGACATCATAATTATTTGACATTCTTCATAGTATAATAACTATAAATTTACACCTTATTTCATAATACAACATTCATGTAAACCAAATATACTAATAATTTATAAATACCAATCCAAAGATGCTTCAATATTTATGGATAATAAAATTAATAATACCTAGAATCTAGATATGATGATCTTCATGGTGTTCCCATTCAATTTTGACTTGTTGTCATTCTTTAAAAAAGTAAATGTTGACTCCACTTATGCAATTTCAATTTTCGATGTAATTGGTCAAGTTGAGATATTTAAATCATATGAAAAAGATAAAATGACTCATAAATGTTTTTTATAAATGAGTAAGTGTTGGATAACTCAACCAATTTCTTTTAGGTAATTTGAATACTCAAGAAGCTGTCAAAATCTTTTGAAAAAGTTTTTCCTATAAGAGTGTTGATCAAATCATCGGGGAGGGATAAAAAGGTTGTGAAAGATCTCTTTACTTACATCATGATAAATTATCCTTAATCTAATGAAAATAATAATCAATTAAATATGAAAAAAAAATTATTAATAAAGGAATCCTTTATAGGGTATAGATAACATAAAAACATTTATATTACTCTGATCCATCATCCTCCTTATATATACATTGTCCAAGTTTTTATCCTATAAAAATAATTTACCATAACACTAAAAATGTTTACATATGATTATAACCCTCTTGGTTATATGGGATCTTTAACTTATACCTTAATAACATCCTAACCTATAACTTTATCTAAACCGGCCTCTTATACCAACTATAAGGTCCTCACCTTAAACATTACATAATCTTGACTTAAGTCATAACCCTACTATTCTTGTTTATTTTCTATGAACAATACTCAAAATGTGGGATGATCATAAAAATTTCATTAAGGGAAACATCAAAAAGTTAAACTGTTAGTCTTGGGAAAACATGAAAACCATGATTACATTGTCACAATGTAATAATATTTACCCTTATGAAGTAGTAAATACTCATCACTAAATATAATATCATTTCATTCCATTTTATAACCAAAATATTTCCATAAACAAATAAAAATAAAAATATAACACAAAATGGTAACTTTGGACATAAACATATATAAATGGAATAACCATATGGTCGACCTCAACACATATTAATAAATGTAATAGCCACACGCCCGACATCCATACCTAATTAATTGGAGGTTATAATGTAACTATTGGTCCTTGGTTTATAATGGAACCACCCATATTTGGTTTATCATGTAACTACACACCTTTGGATTATAATGCAACCACTCTTCAAATTTCCAGGTTCTATTATATAATCATAACACATAAAAGATTGAAATTATCAATATTTCACACAAAAAAAATATCATTTGAAATGACAAGAAATCATTTGAAAATATTGATATTTTATATCCACTTTTAAAACCATTTTTTAATACAAAAATACGCAAAGATTTAATAAGGGTTTTTATTTTCTTTTATAAATAGTAAGTCTTATAAAAGAAGACAAATATCAGATAATTGTTACGGTGGTGGAGCAGTCGTTATCGCGGAAAATGTTAAAAACATTCCTTTTCTAATTTAATAATTTTTTTGTAGAAAAAATATTCCATTTCAATGATATTAAAATTTAATGGGTTTATTACAAATCATATAAAAGACAGTGGTGTATAACAATAAAAATATGCCACACGGAAAGGAGATTGAGAAGAATTCCCTCACAAAGACCAAATAATCAGATTAAGGGTAAATCAATGAAATGATTATTTGTTGAAAGTAAAAAGACAACAAATATAAGTGGATATTCAATGAAAAACAATTATAGGTCATTCACATATATTTTTAAAAAAAACCAATGTCATGGATATTTAACTCAATTAATAGAGATTGAGTTAAGATTTCCCTCACAAGGAGTCTGACTCATTACGTACAATCATTATGTTCCTCAATAATAAAATACGGTTAGTTTATAATTTTTTAGAAACTTTTTATAGGATTATTATTACTTTTATACCAATTATTACTAGTTTAAAAAAATTACATAATTATTTAAGTTCATATTAGTCGTTTTTTCGATATTCGATACTTTAATAAAAAATGAACTTATTTTGATGTAAATTGCCCGAGTAGTCAAATTTACATAATATATAGAATATTATTAATGATTAAAATATCATATATATCCAATATATATTTATAACATCCATAATATTTTGAGATAAGAAATGAAATGCATTGTTCATGGAGATGGTAGGTTGTATGTACACATAAACACAACTTCCCTTTATTTTTCATATTAACAAAATAATAATCAAATTATATAAATGTATATTAAAAAACCAATGTTATATATATATATATATATCATTTATATCTCATAGTTTCAATAAAAGCATCCTTTATACATTCAATTTAAATTGGGAACGAGTCTCATTGCTTTGAAGAGGCGTTATGCTACACTTCCTCAATAAAAATTATCACAATTATACAACATGGAAAGAATAAACGTTTGTCATAAATAAAAATTACATAAGAGTAGAGAAAATATAAATATAATATATATCTTATATTAATATAGTTCCATCATAATGACCACCATGATAGGTGGTAGGAGAAAATTGAGCGTTCATCATTTTGTGAGGCAGTAGTTCCCCACACACAGAAAAAATAAGTTCTAAATCAATTTGATGGTGGTGTGCGTAAGTGTATGTCAAACATTTACCAGAAAAAAACCTTATATATTTAGGATACTTGTTTTTTTACAAAATTAAGGAATAAAAATTGTATTTTTTTTGGAGAAGTAAAATAAATGAAATGAGCTTGAGAGAAGGTGTTACCCTTAAATTGAGTAACTCCTTTTGATTTGAGCCAAAAATGCTACCTTGAGTTTATTTATTCCAAATGTAAGGATTATAGGAGTAAGGTAAGGATATTGAGATATTATTTGAGAAGAATTTGGGTAATCCAAAGTGCTTTAGAGGTGGGATTAATATAGTAGAGGTGGTGGCCTTTTTTAACAGAGTGGAGGGACACTTTAAGAATGTCCTGAAATATTACATAATTATAAAATTATATTCAAATTATAATAGCTCCAAAATAATATATTTTGAGAATAAGGTTAATATGGATCTAAATCTTCTCAAATAATATGCTTTTGAAAAAATTATGTCACAAATGTCACCATACCTTTTAACTTTAACCTTTAGTTCAATAAATTAACTTTTACTATATCGTCTTCTATTTTAACACTATATGGTTAATATGGTTACTATAAAATTTCAAGAGAACCTAAAGTGGATCATCAATGAAATTTATATCATTATACATGTCAGTTGGAAGAATATCATATTTTTATGACAATTATATTATTTTAAAAAATTGTATTTTTTTAAAAAATTCATTTATGTCAATTTTGACTATATTTAGTAATTGATTTTATTAATGTCATAAAAACTTCATTAATTTGAATAGACTACATTAAATAAAATATATCTTTCCAAAATAATTCAAAAAAATCTTGGATAGCATCAAAATTCTAAAATTTAATTTATTTTAATATTTATAATATCATTTTTTTAAATCGTTCATTAATAAGGTGATCACTACATAATCATTGTATCATAATTAAATTTATTTATTTAGTTTCTAAAAAATATATATAAAGTACCATGATATAGGAAAAAAATTTATCTTTCTAATGAATATTTACAGTCAATTTGACTAATTATAAAACACCACCTTAATATTTTTTTAATAAAAACATATATTTTTATATTATATTTCTATTTATGTTAAATTAATTATTATAAGAATCCATTATCACACCCATGTAGCTTCATGGGGACATAAAATAGACACCTAGATGCTCATGGTTATTTATTTTTCATATAATAGTATTAGGGAATGTTTTAGGATAGTTTTATATTATTATAATATTATTTTCTACACTTATTTACCTGATTTTCCCTTTAACAAAGGTAAACATAAATTATTACTAAATTTACTATTCATAATTTCTAAAAAGAAAAAGGACACTATTTAAAATATTGGGATAAAATGATTCCTAATATGGAATACATTTTTTCAAATTCAAAACACTGAATTGGAAAAAATAAATTTAAAATTATTTCCTTTTGTCAAAAACAGAAAGTGGGTTTTTAAGAAGTAAAAACTGTCAAAATATTGACATGTATTTATATCCAATTTCAATGTGATATTAAATCCAATGACTGAAATTTTATTAAATGATAAAAACATAACACAAGTAGATATTAAAACAAATTAAAAGGAAAATATTACTATATATATAAATAAATTGAAAAAGTAGTTTTGAATTAAAATTTTGTATTTTCACTGTTCATTAAAATATGGATATTATTATAAAAATACCAAAATATTAACTAATGTAAATTTTGATGTCCTGTTTATGTAGTAGAAGATTATTTTTTCAAATAGAACTTATTAAAGTTAAAAAAATTGTTTAAAAACGGTTCTCCATAAAATGGCTGTAGAATGAACTTTTATAAATATTATAGTATTTTATGCTTACAATGTGATTTATTCTCACTTTAAGCCTCTAAATTTTATTGGATATATTTATAAACATTTATAAACATGTGTAACCATATTTTAGTTATTTCTATTCATTCCCCCTATTAAAATTCCTAGGCATTAACTACAATTTAGAATAATAATTAAAATATTTTATTTTTTTCGTATAACTCAATGTTGTGTGCAACGTATGATTTCAAAGAAACCATTTGTTTCATGTTAAGTTCACTGTCAGAAAATTATTTCCATAATTATAAAAAAATATCATACTCGTAAATATTATTAGATATGAGAATGAATTATTCTATAAATATCTAGGATGTTACAATTTGTGTAGTCCATTTCAAAGGATAATTAATCCCCGCATTGATTGGATCTCAACCTAGCCTCTGTATGGAAACCCATATATTATTACATGTTAATTTATTATTCATTACAAAATAATACACTTAATATAACTCTAAAACAACATCAGGCATATTTTCTTTGTGAAATTAGGTACATCGAACATTAACATTAACTATGGGTAAAACTTCCTTATTTAGAAACTCTAAACATGTCCTTATAATCCTTGGATCATCTAACATTTCATGGTATAACTATGAAATGTACATTATGAATGGGTGAAATATAAATCCTATCATGGAAACAAATAGATCATGTTGGTAAAGTAGTACATGTGATCCAATAGGTATATCAAGTTAATATAAAATTGGTAATATTCAAACTCTTGAAAAATGATGCATGATATAACATGATAACATAAGGGAATCATGGGAATGTGGTAATTTAATAAAACATGACCTCATAAACAAATGTAAAGGATAAAATCCAATAAAATGAAATATTATGCTTAGTATACCCTCTCATTCACAATACATGGTATCTTGTGAGGTAAAAACATGACCCATTTCATTAACGGGTTATATCAATCCAGACCCACCCATTGCATTCAAATCATCTACATGCATATGTGTGAAATTTAAATCATACATCATAAGGATGTATTTTTATCAATTTTAACCCCATGATTATGGATTTAGTGTTACATATAGGTAAAAAAATCTGTTAAGGATAGGTAAAACTTGGTGATTACCCTTGAGTGTAAATGGGGACATGTATTCACTACTCAAATGTGTGGCATGAAAAAACAAAGGACTATTTCTATAGCATTATGGGTGTATATTTACGTTTACCGAATGGGAGAATGAGAGAGAAATGGGACTCTCATTACTTGGTAATCACCTATAATGTTTTTGGGATGTGTAAAAAAATATATGAATATAAAAAATTGGAAATCAAAGTGTATGAGATAAAGAGGTTTATTGAATAAATAAGAGTATAGGACTGCTTACCTTGGGAAATGACATATAAAATTAGGGTAGGAGCTTATAAAGAGCTTGAGGTCACCTTGGTAGTGCTATAGATATGTAATGGTCGAGTAAATTCTTCCTCAAAAAGTTTGGAGAAAAAAAATTTAGGTGGTTAGGTTGGTTTATATTGCAAAAGATGGGAGAATTATTTATTAATTTACCAACATTGTTTTGAACGTTATATTATAATTTCATCAAAACCACAAACCATACGATTATTTTTTCACGTGGTTTCAACCAAATTGTAGTTGTTTTAATTTTTTTTATAATTATTTTTTACGTAATGGAGTAAAATAATCCACATGGTGAATTGTAAGGGAGTAATTTTTATTAATAATTGATATAAACACCTTAAAATTTAATATTGGAATAGGAAGATGCATTAATTCTTTATAAAATTAATAAAATGAAACAAATTTTTTTAAAATTGAAAAACATTATTATAGTCATCTATACTCATTATGAAGTTTATGAAATTAATTTCAAAATTTTATGATGTTATAATACATATTGTATAAGGATATTGTGCATAATGTTTCCCTAAACATTGTATTGTCCAAAAACATGAAGAGACAATCACCATTGGATAACTTCCATATTTTTATTTCAATAATAATATTTACCTTATCCTAATAATTTTCTAAATAACAGAATCAATATATTTAATAATAAAATACCAATTTATTGAAAAAATATTGGTTTTTTCCAATAATAGGTTATTAAGCCTTTTATAACATAAATTTCAATTCATCAAATTTTCTTATCAGTTATATTTAATAAATATTATATAATAATAATATTCCATTAAAT
Source organism: Viscum album (assembly GCA_963277665.1). Classification (NCBI taxonomy): domain Eukaryota; kingdom Viridiplantae; phylum Streptophyta; class Magnoliopsida; order Santalales; family Viscaceae; genus Viscum; species Viscum album. Next base: position 110,915,338 of record OY728156.1, on the reverse strand, counting down.
TGAAATTTATTTAAAAAATCAGGAATTCATTATAAAAAGTGTCTAGACAGAATCTAAAATTTTCTTTAATATACAATTCATATTTTATTGTATCAAAATAAAATTTTATAATAATTATTATTTATTCATTTTAAATTGATAAAAAAGATAAACATAATAATTAATTTATTAAAAAAAATTTGTATTTGTATTAATAGTATACAAATGGATAAAAAATTATTACACCAGTTAACTTTCTAAGGGTAAGGTGTGTATCAATGGGATTTTTTTAGGGTGGTTCAGTGAACAAGGTTTGGATCATTATCATGTGGTTATGGGACTTATATGAGAAATGGTTTTGATTTTTCTATAGTTTTTTTCTTTGTATATGATTGGTCAATTGAAATTTATAGTGATGTTATCTCCCTCAAGAGCTCTGATAAATGTGATTCATATGGTACAATCCAAATAGTCAATGCCATCAATCCTTTTCCTCTATCAATATGACTTCATATTTTCTCAAAACACATACTAATCAATTAATAATTGTGTTATGATTATACTATCAATGGTTATAAAAAAATTGAATTTTTATTATGACAATAAATTTCTTTATAATGGTCCAAAATAAGATAATTGGTGAATTGTTTTTTAATAATTTTATTTTATTATATATTATTAGATCATTTAAAAATTAAATTTTATTTATAAAATTTCATTTATTTAAATTCTTTGTCCCTATATCAATTTCATCCTCAATATTTTCATTACATACAATAATACAAATGAGTGTACTTCTAATTCATCCCCTATTTTGGTTACCACGCCTCTTCCTAAAAAATATGGTTCCAGCAAAATACTTTGAACATGTGAGTTTTCATAATTTATATATGTAAAACCAAGATAATTTTTAAAATTTTATTAAATAAAAAACAATTTGGTCGATTTTTTTTGTTATACACAACATTGAGTTTGAACGAACTATCATATACTATTAAAATATTATTATTATTTAGATATCATCCAGTCATCTAAAAATGGTAACGAAAATGACTAATTAAATTATGAGTAATGTATTGCTACATATGAATAAAATTAATTCATCGGTTATCAATTGATTAGAAATGAAAATAAAAACCTTTTTAAATAAAAAATTTATTCTTTTTGAAAAAATGATTTTATGATTACAATGTATTTTTATTTAAAAAAATTAATTAAAAGTTTCTAGAGAGTTATTTCAATAAAATTTATATATAATATATTCAATAAAATTTTTAATATTTAATTATTTGTTTCAATGCATGGGAAAAGAAAAAAAATTTCTATGATTAAAAATATGTTTTTATAATATTAAATAAGTTCATCATGGGTCGCACACATATTTTAAAATTAATTTCTTCTACAATAAAAATTGAGTTTGATAAAATAGATTCCATATTTGGAATCAAGAGGATAATTTTTGGTAAATTATTCTATTATAATTTTAGTTAATATGAATAGTAAAAGTGGTAAAATATTTCACCGCGATAAATGGTAAATAAGATTAATTTGGGTTAAAAATAGGTGTTAAGGCAATAATTTTTTTAAAAAAAATTTATCGTATAAAGATATATAGACTTTAAAATACATAGGATATAAATTTAATTATTTTATGGTTTTTATTCCTTGAACGTGACCTATATAATATTAAAGACAATAGAAGTTAAAAAATGTCACTCTCTTTGTTAAAATATATCCTATATATCCACATGGGGAATAAAGCATGTTATAAAATATTATAAATGTATATATTGATATAAATTAAACCATTTTCATTACATAACTTTTTTTATAATTTCTATAAATTGTATAATTACCTTAAATTCACGTTTAACGCTAATATAATCTTCATTCAATTAATGGGAAATTAAAATAAATGATTTTAAAAATAACAGGAGTGTTATAATTTGAATGAGATAATGTGTTTCAAAAAATTTACAGTTATATATCATATATGAGGGTCGTTTGAAAAAATTATATTCAAAATAAAACTCTTTCATGATGTATATAAATTCAAATTAATTGAATATAGTTAAAATGGAATTAATGGGATTTTATAAGAAATAATATTTTATTAAATGATTACAAATTTATAAAAATTGTAAATTCAGTAAAATGAAGGGGACATTTTTCTCAAACCTAATCATGTTCAATTTATGTGCCTGTTATCATTTTAATGTAACATTACTATCCATTAATGGGTATAAAATTTAATATAAAAGTAATTTTTAGAAGGGTTAATGAAAAGTTAAAATAAAACGACAAGGGTAATAATTTGATCCTGAATTTTCTAAATTTTGTTGGATGAGAGGATCGTTTTCTAATTATACTCTTATATTATAATAATATCAATATTATACATTCTAAAATCAAAATTAATATATATTAATGTAATATTTCTGGATATTCCATGATTTCCCCTCCCGTCGATAATAAAATCTCACTCCCCCAATCTCTTATTTAAACCACATTGATCCTTCTAGATCTACCAAAATCTAAAATTTTATCTTGTAATAATCCCTATATATATTATACAGGTTATATGTTCCTGAAAGACATATCCTAGATCCATTAAGTAGAGATCGAATGATGACTTTCTGAAGAGGTAATCTTCATAGCCAATCACTTTATTTTTATTTGTTATTTTACAACCTCTAATCATATCATATTACTCGTAAAATAATATGTTTAGTATCCTAAATATACTTTTATGAAGTTATTATTATTATATCACCATTATTAACCATTTTCCATAAAATCAGAAGTGAAAGTATCATTCATGTGTGAGTACGACTTACCATCTTTATATTGAGAGAGAATTAATTTCCCGTATCCATATTTTATGAATGGTACTTATGATGGTTTTAATTATTTTGTATTATAATTAAGAAATAAGGAAAAATTAAAAATTATAATATAACATATACCTTATTACCATGGAATATTTTAAAAAACTATAACATCGCTCATGCGTACGCGTGGACAACCACCTCCACAAAGTGATGTGATATGTTTATAATTTTTTTATTGAATTTTCATAAGGATGGATTTAATTAACATATATTCTATGTATTATATATTAATTTTTATTTAAATGTGATTTATTTTTTTTATTTCCTACATTTCATCCATCAAAAAAATAAAATAACATTCATTCGAATGTATAACATACTATATCCATGAACTATTTAATTCATTTTTATGTCCATAAATATTATAGATGCCTCTATATATATATTTATAACGAATATATGTGAGATTTATACAATTATTATGATTTTGGTGATTATGGAACAAAGATCATTGTATAAGGTCTGATAAAATAAAACCAAAACATACATGAAAAATGAACAATTATCACCAAGAATCGTTATTTAAATGATGAATTGATAATAAAAAGGTGATAAAAGGTTATAAGTAAAAAATATATGGTTTAATATATATTATTATTTTTATGGAATATATTTATAATAAACTTATATTGATTATAAATGAGGTTCAAACACATATGAAGGAAGTCGGACCTATGGTAAGGGGGATTTATATTGTAATCTCATTGGTTGTTGATATTATTTAGGATTAGGTTCATATGATGAAATATTATGATTTTATGTTCAAGTAACACATTTTTTATACTATTTATATTATTTTATAATTCATTTTATAACTGTTTTTACTCACAATAAGTACTCAAAGGAGTTATAATATTGTTTAAGGAAAACAGTCTTTATTTATCAATTCAGTTGAAACTCTATTTTCTTTTATATCCATGTTTTAAAAATATGTTTTATAAATTGGTTTTGCTATCATACTATGATATTTTAATGTAATTTTTTAGTTGTTTTAAATTTTAAAAAATTGATTAAAAGGAATATTTTTTCATTTTCTAAATGAGGATCGTTTTTACTTTTCTCACAAAAATATGAAGGTAATGATTTTTTAACATATACAGAATGGATATAATTTCACACCTTCATGAAGGATCAATACATATACTCATACACTAAAAGATTAACCATTTATAATGAAATTATTTCCATAATATTTTTTAAATTTTTATATTTTGAGGGAGTGGTTTCATAATAAAGTGGTTATATTCCTTGAAAAATTTTACTGGTATGTTAATGAAATTTATACTCATTAGTGACAAAAAATATCATTTTTTTATTTATTTGGAAAATTATCCAAGGTAAAAATTTTTATTCATTCTCTAAATGATTTATATTTATGATGAAAATATGATTATAAAACCCATTTATTTTTTATGGAGTATGCTCTGATAAATTGTTTATGAAATCTGTTTACTTACATGGGTTATAATATGATAAATGATCTACAATATTGTGGAATACATATGTTTTATTTTCATTATATGATGGTTTGGACCTATGTATACCTCTAATGAATTGATTAAATAACTAAATACCACGAGAAAAAATAGACTAGAATTGGGAGTGAACATAGATAGGTAAGGGACTATATCCACTAAGATAATCCTGGGAGTGATCCTTGAAAATGAAAATTGTTTTGGTAGTTAAACCAATCCATATTTATTTTCTTATTATTGATTCATTTCCACAAAGAATATTTCTTTATATTCTTATGTGTATTCTATAACTCCATATATTAGTCCAATGTTTTTTTTCATGGATAATGATCATTGATTAACTTATGATTCAAGTCATACAAACTACCATGATTTATGTTGTGATAAAATATCAAGATCTATCAAATGTATTTTGTGGATTGCAGTTGTAAATAACATGATATTATACCCTTATTCTATTATTGTTCTAAAGTTTTCATTGATATCTACCTTGATTACCCTTATTAAGCATTTAGGCTCAACAATTTCTTATGCTTCATTTCCTAGTTTAATGACAAAAGGAATTAAGTATTATGTTCTTAACAATGTTTCTAGTTATTAAGAACTCAGTGGTAGATAATCTTATTCATTTATGCGTTTTTTTATGTAACCAATTTTCTCGAGGTACTAGATCTATACAATTCTAGAATAGATCATAATTTTATGTCATTATTATTCATAAATGAATTTTTAATGTCTTTTTATGAAATTTATGGGTCTCTATAGTTTGTATCAAAGAATGGTTTAATTATATTTAGTGAATTTCAATGAAAATAAATTTTTTTGAATTCTAAGGATAATTGTATTTATACGATAAAATCAAAATTATTTGATAATGATCATAAATGAACAAGGTTAAACCTTACGTATGATAGAAGAATGTGTCTTTATTAATACATCCAATAAATAATTCTTCATTAGTATGTGGGTTTACACTATTTTTATTATATCTTACAAAATTATATTTTTTTAGTCAATGGATGTAACTGATTGGAATCATCTTATAATGAAGGTAAAAGATAATGCAATTATTTTCCCTCTAAAAAACCAAATGTTATGGGAAATGGAATATAAAATATCATTCCTAAGATCAAATAAAATATCATGATAGGAATCACACTAAGAATCCGAAAGATAAAATAATAGAACAATATTATTTTGAGTACTTCATGAGTAAATTTTCAACATTATTTAGTGGTTCCACTGGTCCACTATTTGTTTTGAAATGTATTATTACCATTGAAAAGTTATTTTATATTTCCATTATTAAGAACATGAAAAAGTAATTCTACTTTTGTATAATTTGTAGGTGAATAAATTCAATGGTGGAACTTTATAAAGAAAAAAAGAAATATGAATAAATTGAATATATAGAGTGGTGTGATTTTAAATTCATATTTCTTGATATGTACATTCTTCATATTAGACATTGGAAAATGGATACATAATTCCAACTGATGAAATTGAAGGATAATTATTATATTGGTACCAATTAGTAAAATTTTACAATACATGTCATGTACCTTTTGGTATTGTCATCCGATATAAAATTAAAGTAGATGAATTATTCAGTGGATTAAAAAACGAATTTGATGGATGTTAACCATAACAGACTTTTGTATCCATGAAAAAATCATCTGATTTGATATTATGGAAGAGATATATATTTTAATTACCAATATATCTCATTGTTTTTATACGAAAAAAATGTGTAATACATTGTGGATTCTAAAAACCGTGGAGATATGTGGATAAAAACTAGTTTATTCTCAATGTATGGGAGAAAATATGGAGTAATTTTTTTTAAGGAACATGTAAATGTTTCAATTGTAGAAAGGAGGGTTACATATAAATTAAATTCTAAAATTATGTGATGAAGTTAGCTAATGATGATAATAATTAGAAGCCTTCGGAGAATACACCACCCAAACTCCAGTGTTTCAAATTAAATAAGTATGGGATTTATACCAACAAGTTCCCAAATCAAAATTCAAATGAAAATGATTGACATTTGTAACCTCCTTAGGCAAACGAAAGAGGGAAATATCATGTGATCACTATTTCTTATATAGGGTGTGATAACATCATGGAGAAAGGTAAATATACCATACACTTCAAAATAGATAATGTATTAATTTACATTGGATATACCTGCTATTTTGTCTCTAAATAATATTATAAGGGTATGAAAATACCACACCAATAATTATATGTTGAAATTTATATAAAAACAACTAATGGTACAATGATTTCATTTCAGTTCCATGAATCTTCTGTAGATTATATTTGTGGTAATTTGCTCCTAATAAATCTTGATATTCTTCTAATGGTTGAGTTTTATGTTATTTTTGGAATGGACTGGATGAATCTCCCTAAATATCCCATAAATTTATTAGGAATTGAACTAATTTTTGTTAATATGATTCAACAAAAAATAAATTATCAGTGTAGAGATAAATATGATCTTATGTTATAAATATAATCCATCATCTTGGTCTTGATTCCTATTTTAAGGGTGTTTATCATACATGGTTTCTGTGAAAATAATAATCAATTATATGTATATTTTATTGGAGTTTTTATGTATTTAGAGAGTAATTTCTTATACTTCCACCAAATCATTTATTTTATATCTTGATAGAACTCATATCAGTTTCTACAACCATATCAAATAGTCCTTATAGAATGTCCTTGGTTGAGTAGTATGAATTGAATAAGAAACACTAATATAATCCATAAAATTTATTCATTCATCCATGTGTGTCACATTGTGGTAAAATAATTACTTTTTTAATTATAATGACAGATCAATGAGACACTAAATTTATTATTGATATCATAACATGATCACCCTCAAGAAAAGGATTCCTCTATCTAGTAATGATATCCTGTCTGATCATCTATGTGATGGTTAATACATTTAAAAGATTGATCATCATTACGAATACCATTAACAGAGGGTTATCATGAATGATATACCTAAGAAAACATTCTATACATGTTATAAATACTATGAATTTATTTTGATTCCATTTGGACTTACTAATTCCCTCATTATCTTCGTGGAATTAATGAATGGATTCCTTAGATATTTCCAAGATTATTTTTTCCTAGTATATATATAATATATTCTTATTTATTAAATAATAATGGAATAGAATGAATAACATTTTAAAATTGTGTATAATAATATAAATAGGAATAATATTTTTTTAATATTTAGAAAATGTGAATTTTGGAAATTGTATGTTTTATTTTTAGATCATCAGGTCCTAAATGATGGTGTATCAATTTATACATAGAAGATTAAAGTTATCAAATGTTTTCATAATCCAACCACTATTACTATGATTTATAGTTTTCTTGGTTTATCAAGATACTATTGTAATTTTGTGGAGATTTTCCCCTAACAATATAATACCCTAAAAACATTAAAGGCATATATAATCATTTAGACAGATTAATGTTAATAAAATTTAAAGGGATTGAATAGAATGTTTTTTAGTGCACCTATACAAACATTACCTTGCATTGGAGATGGGTTTATTTAATATAATGATGCATCAAAACAGGAATTGGGTTCTTTTCTCAGGTTTAATTATATAGTAATCTATTATGTATCATTCTAGTTGATGGTTTATGAGAAAAATTATTCAACCCATGATTTGAAGATAGCTACTGTAATTTTTTCACTAAAGTAATAGAGGTATTATGTTTATGTTTAATGGGTGAATATATATATACACACTAATAATAAATGTTTTAAAAATTGTTTTACATAGAAATAGTTTAATATGTCTCATAAAAGATGGTTGGAGCTAATTAAGGATTATGACTTCTCTATACATTAGCATTGTGGGAATAAAAATATGGTGTCCAATTATCAAATTTGTAAGGGTCATGGAAGATTATCTATGGTAATGAAAAAAAGAATCTATTATTTCTATATTTTCAAAGGATGGATCATCAAATATTGAATCAAAGGGAAAATATTATCTTTATCAAATAAGGGTTCAAACATTTTATGAAAAAGGTTTAGAAGAATGATATAGAGATGAGGGAGAATGTGATAAATGTCCCTAAGTTCAAAAATCATGGTGATGGGATGATAAGCTTCAGAAATAGTGTATTTTTTCTTTCCATAATAAATTTGAAGAAGGATCTATTAGAGGATACATGTAGTTATTAATTGTATATTTATCATGGAAGTAAAAATATTTATATAAATCTAAAATATATTTTTCGTGAAATGGAATGAAGAGAGATATTGTAGTTTTTTTATATCTATGGTTGCTATGTCACCAATTTAATCTTGAGAGAAATTATTCTAAATTTAAGTTACAAAAAATACTCATACTAGAATGGAAATGTAAAAATATCATAGTGGATTTTATCATTGGAATCCCCAAATAATTTTAAGGGTGTAATACTATATGGGTTGAATTCGATCACCTAATGGATTCTCTACAGTTAATTAATATTAGAGATGGTTTATCTCTTTATAATATTTACAATATATAAATTAAAGAAGTGTTAAGGTTGTGCGGATTACCACATTTAATTGTATAACAACAGGATCTGAAGTTTACCATGATTTTATAGTAGTTCTCCTAATAATATTTATATACAGAGTTCATTTTGATTATGAATTATCATCCTAAAAATATGGGAATTTGGAGAGATACATTAAAACTATATATGATATGTTGAGACCTTATTCTATGTATTTAATGGTTATGGCAATCATCACCTTCCTCTTGTTGATTTATCTTACAATAATATCATTCAATCAAGCATTCAGATGGATCCTTATCGATATTTTTATGAAAATAAGTGTAGAAATCCAACATGATGGGATGAAATTGGAGAAAAAAATATTGGGAATTTATTTAGATAATGAAATAATAGTGATTTTAAGATCAATTGAGAAACACATTAATCCAACATAGTGTTTACAGAAATGTAATGATGACAATCGTTTGTTTAAACTGGAATTGGAAGATATTGAGAATATTTTTATATGTGTTTATCCATATAAGAATGTTATGGGACTCAAAAATAATTTAATGTTGATCCCTTATAATATTTTTCTTTTTCAGATTCATAGTATATAAGGGATGATAAATTATCACTTGGTGCTTCTATCTCACATATCCAATGTTCACAATGTCTTCCATGTATCTCTCCTAAGTTACCACATTCCTTATACATCTAATGTACTAAGATGAAGGTTTATATCATTATAATATGATATTACCTATTAAGAATAAATAATAGTAATATTTTATCATATAGATAATGTAATAAGAAATAATATTACTCACATGGTAAATGATATATGAAGAAATCATAAATGTAATGCAATTACATGGGAACCTATCAATTTAGAGAAAAAATGTGAATAAAAGTCAGAAATTTCATTGGAAAATTATATTCTAATTTGGTTTAAATTTATCACCCCTTAATTTAATGGAATATATTTTTTCATATAGATTTTCTATTTTTTGATATCTTGGGTTAAACGCAATAGGAAGTCTAGTTGAACAGTAAGGTACTGTTTAAAAATTAATATTTTATAGTCTTTACATAGACAATCTATTGGGAGTCATGAGTTGGAAAAATTAAATTATGAAAAATTAATAGTTCCATATTTAATAATTAATTCATTAGTTATCAATCAATTATAAATGAAAATAAAAATCGTTGGATAGAAATACAAATATTTTTCTGAAAACAATTTTTATTAATAAAATGTGTATTTATATTAATAAAGTGAATTAATAAATATTTTTTTAATAATTTTAATTAGTTTTTAAAAAATATATAATCATTATAAATTTTAATATTCATTTTTTTATATTCAATGGAAATGAATAAACCATGTGTTATGCTTAAAATTATATTTTTTCTAAAATGTGGGTTTTGTTTCATATTTCATGCTTATCTTAAAAATAATTTTACCCAATATTAAAAAACTAATTATGTAAAATAGATTCAATAATTTTAATCATGTGGCTTAAATTTGGTAAATAGGCTCCTTTCATTTCTGGTTAATATGAATTGTAACCATGATAAACTTTTTCACCTTGATAAAATGTAATTCAGGTTAATCTAGGAAAAAACTAATTGGTAAGGCCATAATTCCTCAATATTTTTTTGATTAGATAAATTTAATTACACCCTCAACACTTTTGGATTGAAATTTTTTTATAATTCACACTATAAAATGTAAATGACCTATATTATTTTGAAATAAATTAATGTTACAAAATAAACCTCTCTTAGTTTTAAATATTAATAATGTGCCCAAAAATGGAAAAAAATATGGTATGAATGAATATAAATTTATATTTTGATAAACATGATTCTATTTTCAGTGTAAATAACTAATTCTATTTTTTATAAATTATTGAGTTTTCTTAATTTATTTTAAAATTTTAATTATGTACTTATTCAATTAAAATTAAAATAAATGAAATTAAAATATTTAGAAGTGATATTATTTGTATTATTTAATGCTTCCCAAAAATAATATAGATCGAAATGACATATGAGGGATGTTTTAATGAATAATATTCAAAATACCCTTGTTCCTTGATACATTTAATGTCAACTTAACTGAATAGAGTAAAAAATGACATTAATGATGGTTTATAATAAATAAAATATTATTAAATTATTTAAAATTCATAAAAATTATATATTATTCCAAATTAATTAGATATAATGAAAATATCAACAATCATAAATTTATTAGTCTTTTTTCATTTTATAGTAACATTATTAACTATTGAATTATGGACAATGTTATCATTAATATAATTTTAAAAATAGGCCATGAAGGGTTATAATAAAAAGAAAAGGAAATATATTTGATCCAATATTTTATAAATTTTATTTAATGACTTAATTTAATCTCATACTAATTTTAGCTTAAAATATTTTCATTTGTTCTCCATTTATAAATTAAAATTGATATATATTAATTTAAAATTTTAATTAATTCTAAGATTGTCTCTCCCCTCATCTATAAAAAGGCACCACTCTATTATCTTCATCAAAACACATTGATCCGTGTATATCAAGAAAATCTGAAATTGTGTCTTTTTGAAATCCATATAAATTTTATATAGGTGTTTAAAATCCAAAACTAAAAATGCGAGTGCCCATGGGAGGATATCTAAAGGAGAAAAAAAAGAGGTCATCGCAATAATAGATCAATTTCTTTTTAATTTTCCTTTTACCTCATATAAAACTATTATATTTTTAATAAAATAATAACTTAATTATTATATATATACATACATGTAAATATTATTATTAAATCACCTTTATTAAACCTCTTTGCATTAAATGAAAATTGAATGTATCACTCATTCATACATACAACTTACCATCTCTATATAGTGATCCAACTTATTTCACATCATAATTTTTTATGGATGGTTATTATGATGGGTTTAATTTTTATTTATGATGATTATGACATAATTAAAATTATTAAATAATATTATATCATATACATTCTTACCTTCCAATCCTTTGAAAAATGATTACGTCCCTCATGAGGACTACCAAATCCATGATGCGATGTAATTTTTTCAGTTTCCATTTTACTTGGATGTCAGTAATGATGGATTAAATTAACATGTATTTTATATATGATATAATAATAATTTTGTAAAATTCTACTATTATTTATCTTTAATTTGTTTCATCCATCAAAAATTAAAAATAGTGATCATATGAATGTGCAGCCTAAAATCTCCATAAATGGTGTAATTATTTATTCTATAAATAAAATTTAACGATGAAAATAAATATATTAATAATGTATATATAGGATATATATAACATGACTAAAATTTTTTATATTATTGAACTATTATAAAATTGCAATAACTGAAACAACCAAACTGAAACACACATCTAAAATGAATCAATTATCATCCAGAATAGTGATTTTAATAAAGAATTGGTAATAAATGGGTGATAAAATTATTCAAGTAAATCATATATGGTTTTCTATATATTATTATGTTCCATGAATGGAATTATAATAAATATATAATTATTATAATTTAGGATCAAACATTTACAAATGAATTTAATCCTGATTTAAGGGGGTTTTATTTTACAATCTCTTTGTTTATCTGGATTTCTTATTATTATATTCTAAATATGAAATATTTGGATATAAATTCTAATTAAATCATGAATTTTACTATCTTATAAATATCTATTTAGTGTACAATTTTTTCCTTTTACTTGTTTCACCTTATGGAATAAAGATACTATAAATATATTTTTAAGGAAAATCAACTTACATCCATTTTTAGTTGAAAAACTTTTTTTAATATAAATGTTTCCTAAAACAATTATGAATGTTTTTATAATTATCTTATGATTTTAATGTAATTTTTAACCTTTTTTAAATTTTTTTTAAAAATGAAAATGATTTTTTTTATCAAATGATGTTTTTTTATACTTCCAACACAAATATGGAAAGGTTTTTTTTAACTTATACAAAAAGAACATTATTTACCACTATAATGATTTCTAAATAAATTTAATCATCCATTACACATATAAAAGATTTTATATATTGAAAAATTCCCCATAGTATTATGGAATTTTTTTTATATTGATTGAGTGATTTCAAAATGGAATAGTAATTTTCCTCTAGACAATTTGTAATAACCTATTAATGAAATTATTGTCTATAAAGTACAAAAATATTAATTGTGTCTTATGATTTATTAGATATTTAATCCAAGAAAGACATTTTTTCTTTTTCAAGATGATATATGTTCATGGTGATAATCATTTATTGATACCCATTAATTTTCCATGGGATATACTATGTTTAATTTTTTTAAAACCATTTAATTTTATGGATTTTGATATAATGAGTGTTTTATGGTATATTGAAAGAGACATGTGTTAATTTCTTTTTGTGATTAGTGGGACCTATGTCTCCCACCAATATATGGAGAAACTATCAATATCTCATGTGATAAATAGTATTGGAATAGAGAGTGAACCCAACTCTGTTAGGAAATATCTACACTATGATAGTATTGGGAGTGAACCATGTCTACTATGATGGTTTCTGAAGTAAACCCAATTAGCTATGATAGTCCTTATAGGGACCCTAGACTACTAGGGGGTTATTTTCTATTCTTACTATAAAAACCTTGACCTATACATTACATAATCTCATTATTTCAACTAGAATCACACTTATTACATTAATAAAGATCTTTTCAATTTATTGTATTAAATTATTAATAAATAATTCACAAATATCAACCCACAAGATTAAAAATTGGGTACTACTAAAATAGTTTCCATTTATTATATAATAAAAAAATTTTAATAAAAAATGATCTCTTTTCATGAAATATTTTCAAAACATTCATCTTTGAATCTTATTTTCTCTTAACCGTACATAAATTAGATGAAAATATGTTTTAAAACATAATATGGGAACAAAATTCTCATTAGTGGACATAAAATAAAGGGAATATCAGTCAATGAGTACTTATAAACATATGAAATCACTTTCATGAATACGTACATCTCACCCTTAAAGTATCACATTCTAACTTTGTGAAAACAAGAGGCTTCTATAAAAAATAGAAAAAATAAATAAAATATTAAGGTAACTTGGAGAATTATGTACTTAATATTTTAACCCTAAAGAATACAATATAATTTTTTACCCGCATAGCTTCCTTACAATGTAACACTCACGCCTACCATATGATGTATCCATCGTTGTTACACATAGAATAATCATTATAGTCAACTTCCAACATAGTAATACCCAATACACTAGGGGGAGAAATAATTCTCACCCTTAATCATGAGTAATTCCAAAAAAACAAAAAATAATCATAAAACATTAATACATGAGTCATAAAAACATTCCTTTTGATTTTTGTTAAAATATAAATTTAAAAAGGGATTTTAATGAAAACACCCTTACCTCAGGTTCGTCTTAGTTCATACGTGTTAAATCCTCATGTATAATGGTTTAAATAGTGTTATTAATATATAAAAGAACAATATTAATACCTATAATAAATTATATTATCTTATTATAACTTCTTTCCTTCCATGTTTTATAATATATTTTTATTTTCATTGTTTTATGTGCATTTATTTTCGGGTTTCTATGGTTTTTTTATTATGGATTTTCTTGTGAAATGGAAAGAAAAATCCATAAGTGGAAAGAAATGTTATTAATATATTTCAAAAATTATAAATGATACCATATATCATTTTTTATATGAGGATTATTCATTAGATAACAAATTAATGAAAATTATATAATTTATTTTTATGGTTTTTATGAGCATCGCGAACTTATTCATTTTATTCTGTATAATGTTTTTATATTGGTACCAAAACATTATATAACATATAATATGTATTATAAAATATTATTTATCCATAATAATGGATTTTTTATGATCCTTGAAAGTGGTAAAAGGAATTTAATTTGCATGATATATGATGATTGTAAATCAACACATCACGAAAAACCTCTTCATTTTTTTAGAATAAGAGTAGAATATATGAGGTTGGATGATGATAATTTCCTTAAAACAATAAAATTATTGTATATGTAATACAATTGATTCATCATTTCACACAGATTATGGTAGGTGAGGAAAGAATAATAAAGAAAAATAAATTTAAAATAAATATAAAACAAAAAAAAGAGGATCTTACCTCTTAATCTTATTCTACTTGAGAACCTCCATAATGAACTTGGTTTGGGGAATTTGGTGACCCCACTGGGTCTCAGACGTGGGTAAGATTATGGGGAAATGAATTGGATTGAATTTAAATAAGATACAAGGCTTTGGAGGTGTGAGGATAAGAGGAGTTGAGGGTGGTATTTATAGTTGAGGAGAGGGGTGTTTTTTGTTTATTTTATTCAGTTGTCTATTATTTTGACTCAACACTATGAATATTTTTTATTACCAAGACTAAAAAAAGTAACGGGAGAAGTATTTTATAATATAAGGTGCTTAAATAATCCTTTAAGTATATATCAATCAATAATTCTTGTGATTGTTAAATATTATAAATTACAGTATTTTACTATTCACCAAAAATTCAACAATTTTAGAGAATTTCCTAAAAATCACCCTCACCATTTTCCATCATTTACAATTCAAAAATGAACTCGATTTTGAAAAATTAATTTTTTCAATATGCAAAAAAAATTAAAATCATCATTTATTTGAAAAATACTAATTTTAATATCATAACTTATTTTTTAACAATTTGAAAAAATAATTAAGGTCTCATAAAATTATATTATAATCATTCGAAAAAATAATATAATTTTATAAATTTATTTTATGTAGATACATTTTATTATATAAAATTTTATTAATTATAAAATTTTAAATATAAATGTGTGTGTCCCAAAAATACCAACACTTAATTTATCATTTTCAAAAAAAATTACTAACCTATTCCCTTATTTAAATATATCATATTTTCACATAAAAATAGATAAATTTTATTATTATTTCATAGGAGAGTATAATATAGTATTTTCATATATTACTTAAATTTTTAAAATACCAATTATTTCATTATGGATTTATAATGAATTTAACTATTTAATTTTAGAATCAAAAAACATTATTTTATAAGTACTTGGGTCAGACATTGTCGAATAGGAATAAAACAGGAAAGTTTAATAAGTTGATCATCAATTACCCAAATCACATTGTTACCAAAAAAAATCTTTGGTATTCCCACCATAATGTCCCTGGATATATTTTTTTATTTCCATTATGGCACTAGAAGAGGATAAAGAATCCCTATTGGTGGTTTCTGATCTTATTTAACCTATTTATATGTCAAAAATATCATGGTAAAATCATAAAGTTTTCATTTTCATTCCATCCAACCAGTAATACTTCTTAATAACTCAGTATATCTTTTTTATTCCATGATGAAATGAAAATAGATAAATATGTGCTTCCCTTAACAATTCATTATTCATCTAGAAATCACAAAAAAATAATCTCTTTACAAATATCAAGAAACAATATTTATTAACATTAAATTTAGTCAATTTACCTTTCTTAACCAAATATAAATTTTTTATGTAACTCACATTCCTCTATCTGATCTTGCTTAATTCTGTCCAAGAGAGATAACTACACTAACCCTTGAAATAAAATAGAGGAATTTCCTCCATTAATAACATCTAATCCAAAATTAATCAAATCTTTAACCAAGGGGTCATATTACAAATGTAGCAAGGTTAATAAAGCACGAGATTTTGAACTAATGGAATCTTTCAGTATGACTTTTACTCTAGGGAAGTAATTGATCATGGAATAAAACACATTTCTTTATTCTATCCATCTTCTCTTCCTCATATTAAATTCCTTATAAGAAAATATATAATTCATGATTTTATGATGAGTATTTATTTCACATTTGGCTCAATATAAATGATTCTTTCAATTTTTTAAAGAGAAAAATATATGTACTAATTCCAAATCATGTTTTGGAAAATTTAAAATTTGAGTTTTTACTTGTATTTAAGTATAAGAAATTACATGATCATTCTACATCACCACATAACCATGTACCTATAATGAAGCATCGCAATAGATGAAAAATCAACATTTCTATATGGAAAGTCTTAAATAATAGAATTCTCCAATATCCTCTTCATTTCTGGAAAAAAACATCACATTCTTCTATCCATATAAATTTAACCACTTTTCATGTTAACATAGTTAGTGGGATAGACAAATATGTGAATTTTTTAACAAACCATCTTTAATATACTTCTAATCTATGAAAAAAATGAATCTTAGTATCATTTGTAGTTCTCTTTCATTCATCAGCCACCTTTTTGATAGGATCAACTATTATGCCACCGTTATTTTCAATGTACCCAAGGAAAGAAATTTCTTGTAACCATAAAACAAATATTCGAAATTTCCTATATAACAACCTTTAATTGTTTTTTCAGAACAATACAATTATGTTTTTTATGAACCTCATACAATTTTAAAAGAACCAACATATCATAAATAAAAACAATAAAAAAACATATCCAAATATTCACTGATGATTCTTTTAATAAAATAAATGAATAAAAATGGGGAATATTTCAAACCAAACGGAATAACATAAAACTCATAATTCCAATATCTAGTTTATAATATTATTTTCAAAATTTCAACCTCTTTCATATTCATCTTTTGGTACCCTAAACTCAATTCAATATTGGAAAAATATTGAGCTCTCTAGAGCTAATAAAACATGTCATCTATATGAGTAAATGTGTATTAATTATTAATAGTAATTTTATACAAAGTTCAACAATCAATGAAAATAATCATGTAACTATATTTATGTTTTAACAAAAAAAAAACAAGAGAACTGCATGGAGAAGTGATAGGATGAATGAAACCTTTATCAAACTTGTCTTGTAACTGCTTTTTCTATTAAAGAAGTTTCACTAGAGCTATTTTAAAAGGGGGTTTCAAAATTGTATTAGCATCACAAACTATGTAAATAGTAAATTCAACTTCTTGATCATGTATAAAACATGAAACTCATCTGGAAAAACATTTGGGTATTCATTTACAAGTGGAACATAATAAATATAAAGAGTTCCCTTATTTTCAAAAATATATCCAAGATAACATTTATAAAAATATATTTACAGTTTCTTAGATTTGTGATATGTTATAAATAGTATAGACTCATTCTTTTAAACAAACAGAAACTATTTTTGGAATAAAATTATTTATCTCTACAATCAATCATATCATTTTAAACAGAATTCTAATCCCTATGAAGAATAATAGAAAACTCTACTAGGGTAAAAATAACATGTTTTTAAGGAAATAATTTTCCATAGACAAAAGTATGAAGATTCATATAATATATTTTTGTCTTAATATTTCCCCTTGTTTTTTACAATAAGTTATTATTTAATTTATTTAAGGGGAAATTTTCAATTAACTAGAAAATATATCATAAATAAATGAAATTTGTAGACCCCGTATCAGAGAATAAATTATCAAAATCTACGTAAACAAATAAATTACCTAATAACACATAATTTTATGGCCAAACATCAACTTAATTAAAAAATGGATTTCACCACACCTTTTTTCTAATAATATGTCTTCTTTATATCATTCCAATATTTCATTGGGTAGGTATTTTCATAATTCACCATCTCACCAAATTTGAAACACTTTATAGTTTTCTTATTATAATTAAACATACCAACACTAAGATATTTTTCATTATTATGTCGGGCCATATAACCAAACATAATACATACAAAAACTTCCAGATGTGTTAATTCATTCCATAGGGTTCTTTTCACCACACAAACTACAAAGTAGAAACCAAATTTCCTTACCTTCATATTAATTTGATTGGTTCTGTAACATCCCGGATCATGAAGCACCTAAAGGCTCCCTGTACCTGGTTGATCACATTTCCTCAAGTGCATTTCCCTGAACTCCAGAGGCTACCAAATAGTAGTGAGGTCCTTGGGTAAGATAGGGGGAAATTATGCCCTCATTGAAAGAGTAACACAGTTGATGAAAAACAACAGAAATAGTGGAAGCAGTAATAATCCATATAAAAAGAAACAGTGAAAGACTGGAAAATAATAATCTATAGCACACATTTATATATATATATGTGTGTGTGTGTGTGAATGATGCATGATACATATGTCTAGGAAAAAAACTAGACTAATCACAATGTTGGAATATAAAAGTACTAAACCATATCCAAAATAAATTAAATAAACAACTCATTAGTATCACAATCCAGATCTTGGTCCTATGCCCTCCATCACTACAGTAAATCATGAACCTAATGTAGAAGGTTACTTTCCCTTATCTATACCTATAACAATATAATCTGTTTGGGCCCTAAATCATGACCCAAACAGGGTGTGAGACTAAATCCCCGAAGGTAGACACCCAAAGATCTGTGCCTAATAGTCAGTGAATATATATGGTAGGTAATAAGAAAATATGAAGTAAACTAGAATATACTCAGCAATAAATAGTTCCAAATATCAAATAAGAATCTAATCAAGAAATTTCAACCTCTTGGAATTATAGGCAGCCTATTCCCTCTTGTTCAGTCATTAGAATATATAAAGTCTCTTTGAGGAAGTGCTCACATTCAATACCCTTTATAGTCAATGTAATTCAAAAAACTCTGAGGAATCCAACATGGTCAATTCCCCTTTTAGTCTATGGTAGTCAAGGACTCTCTGAGAAATCTCACTCGGTCAATTCCCCTTGTATCCTCAAGATATCCTAGGCCCTCTAATGAAGCTCACTCGGTCAAATCCCCTTATAGTTCAAATTGGTTCAAAGACCTTCTGGGGAAGCTCACTCTGTAAATTCCCCTTATAACCCAAAGTGGTTCAAGGACTCTCTAAGGAAGCTCACTATGTCAATTACCCATACAGTCTAAATTTCTAAAAGGCTCTCTGGGGAAGCTCACTCGTTCAATTCCCTTAATAGTCTAAAGTGCTCAAAGAATCTCTGATGAATCTCACTCGGTCAATTCCCTTTATAGTCTACTACACCAGGTTCTCACATCCCTTTGTATGTCAAAAATCATAAAAATGTAATATAGCCAATGTAATCCTCAAGAACTACTTGGATAATCGATCTACAACATATAAAGCATGTCAGAAAACAAACACTCCACCCTACAACCCTAGGCATAGGAAAAGAATAAAGGTGTCCGAAATAGTCTATGCAGGACCAAACGGTCGCAAACAGAACATGCATGGGAAACCACATCCCAAACATAGCAATCAACCCGTTTCATATTGATATAACCTCTACTAAAGAATACAATCATGGAAGACAAATAATAAGGGTAAAATGGTAAACGCACAATACCCCGATTAAGTTTGTTGTCCAAAATTGCACATATAACTCAATGACATTCAACGGAAAGGCACAAACCTCCTTCCTCGATGTTGGGATATCGATATACTCTATTGTCGGCCCATGGATCAACCTAGAACACATAGATCATCCAAAACAACTAAAACATTCAATAGATGATAACTTGGGAACGAAGAGGAATCATGAAATGATGCTCAAGCAGAAGATATATCTTACCAAGGAGATCCCAACGTAATCTAGAGTGGTCGAATCGGATATTGGATGGATGCTCGGGGGCTCGGAGGAGGATCACGGATGTTCGGGTTCTCTCAGATAAAGAAATCCTAGAAGAATGTTGTTCTGTCGATTAGACATGACCCCGGTCTGTTTAATGAAAAAAATACACGGTGTGTTTTTTTGAAGTACACGACGTGTACTTTCCTTTTTCATACTCCGCTTTAAGTAGCTTCCAGGTCACCTGCACATGGCTTTGTGCATGGCCGCTACACAACCATCACACAGCTACCTATGGTAACTGAGTACATGACATATACACATATAGTACACAGCGTGTACTTCAAAAATTTCCATAAATTACTCTTTTTCCTAAAAACGATCAGAAAAGGAAAACATACCTTAAAAAAGATCTGGGTTCTTACAAACTTCCACCCTTAAAGAAATTCGTACCCTAATTTCCCTAGCAATGTGGCCTAGAAGAAGAAACCCTAAAAATATCTTACTACTGTGATCGTACATCAGCCTCCCTCTCCCAAGTCTCGTTCTGTACTCACCCATGCTACCATATCACTCGTACCATAGGAACAAACCGGCCATCAAGAACCTTTGTTCTGTGATCGAAAATCCGGATAGGATGCTCCTCGGAAGATGCATCCACTTCCAACTCAACCTTCTTAGGCTGAAAAACATGAGATAGGTCTGAAAAGTAACATCGAAGCTGAGAAACGTGGAAGACATCAGGCATAGACTGGTACCTCTAATGTAACTATAATTGATAAGAAACTTCCCCAACTCTCTCCAACACATCAAACGACCCGACGTACCTCAGTGAAATCTTACCCTATCTCCTAATCCTTTTCGGTACAACCCTCTGTGTGACATGAAGAAAGACCTAATCTCCAACCTCAAACTCCAGAGTTCGTCTCTTCTAATCATAATAAGACTTCTGTCGAGAACACGTAGTACCCATCCCTTTACAAATCAACTCTACTAGTTCTATGGTATCCTGAATAAGATGAGGTCCCAGCGTAGCTGCCTCTCCCTTCCCCAGCCAATATAAGGGTGATCGGAATGGCCTACTATACAAAGCCTCATAAAGTTCCATCTGAATTGTTGCTTGAAAACTATTATTGTAGACAAACTCAACAAAAGGTACATGCTTCTCCCAAAAACTTCCAAAATCCAAGATTCATTCTTGGAGTATTTCCTCAAGCACATGAATCATATGCTCAGATTGGCCATCTGTTTGGGGGTGGTAAGCTATACTGAAATGTACATGTGTTTCCAATGCCTTCTAAAGCCCCTGCCAAAACCAAGAAGTAAAACATGCATCTCTATCTGAAACAATAGAGTGTGGACCTCCATGTCAGCATACAATATCACAGATGTAAAAGCAACTCAGATCATCAACACTGAAGGTCTCTTTGATCAGTAATAAGTGAGAAACCTTTCTGATTTTTTCAAAGACAACCCAACCTGTATCATTACCTCGAGGAAACCTCAGAAAAACAGTCACGAAATCCATCATGACATCATTCCACTTGCACTCAGGAATAAGAAACTGTTGTAAAATCCCTACTAGTTACTGATTCTTCGCCCTCACCTGCTGATAGGTGGAAGATATCATGACAAAAAAAGAAACATCTCTCTTCATACCTGGCCACCAACACTAACGGTGTAGATCACGATACTTCTTGGTGACACCAGGATGAACTGCCCAAACTGAGGAATAAATGTCCTGCATCAGCTCCCCGCATATGTATGCTGGCACATATACACAAGCCTAGAAACGCAAGATCTCATCCTCACCTATAGTCTATCCAGCAACAGGGTCCTCTCCTGACATGCTCTCCTGTTGGACTACTCCTTCTAGATATGATAGTTTCCTAATTCTTACTCGATCAATAAGAGTAGAGGTAACATCTACAGAAGAAGGAAACATTTTCCCCTGTCCATCGTGCACCTCCAAATGCATCTCAGAGAACATAGCCATAATTTATCACTCATTATTGGCCTCCTGAACTTCCTGTATCTAAGTCCTCTTTCTCAGACCATTAGCCATTGTGTTTCCTTTCACAGGCTTATAGACAGGCTCAAAATCAAAGGACTGAAGAAACTTAACCAACCTTAGCTATCTAAAATTATAATCACGCTGAGTGGGGATGTACTTGTGACTTTTATTGTCAGTGAAAACCAAAAAAATGATCTCCCAGCTGATAATGTCTCCAATAACGTAAATCATGAACAATTGCAGCCAACTCGAGATCATGCGTCAGGTAATTCATCTCATGTGGCCTTAACTGCTGAGATCAATACGTAACTATTTTATCTCCCTACATATGCACAACTCCTAGCCCAATAACTAATGCATCGCAGTAAATAGTAAAGATCTTTCCTGGATCTGGAATGAATAGTATTGGTGCTGAAGTCAACCTCCCATTCAACTCCTGAAAGGCTGACTCCCAAGAATCTGACCACATGAACTTTTCACACTTATTAGTCAACCCCGTCAGTGGTGCTGATAAGCGTGAAAACTCTTGTATGAAACGTGATTAGTATCCATCCAGCCCTAGAAAACTCTTGTACCTCAAAGACATTCTTCGGCTGCTCCCAATAAACTACTATTCTCACTTTCTTCGGGGCAACTGATACTCCTATCTCTAAGATAACATGACACAAGAAGTTAATCTGGTCCATCAAAAAGTGTGATTTTGAGAACTTATCATATAAATGAGGCTCTCTCAGCGTAGTCAGAACAATCTCAAAATGGGTAGCATGGTCGTGTCGAGTATGACAGTACACCAAGATATCATCCATGAAGACCACCATGAAAGAATCTATGTATGGATGGAAAACATGGTTCATCAGTTCCATGAAAACTAAATCCACGTTCATGAGACTGAACAACATGACTATATATTCATATAGACCGTACCTCCTCTGGAAGGCTGTGAGAGGTAAATCAGATGGTCTAACGGGAAACTGATGGTAACCGGATCTTAGTTCAATCTTTAATAACACTATGGCTCCTCGAAGCTATTTAAAGAGATCATCAATCCAAGGCTAGGGATATTGGTTCTTGGCCGTCAACTGGTTCAGTTTTTGATAATCCACACAATTCATGAGTTTATTGTCCACCTTCTTAGAAAACATGATAGGCGAACCCCAATGTGAAGTACTAGGTTAGATGAAACCCTTTTCCTATAACTCCTCCAACTACTTATTGAGCTCTTGTAAATATTGTGTAGACATCATGTAAGGAGGAATGGACCGTAGTGTCAATCCTTGCACAAGTTCAATAGAAAATTCTACCTCACACTCTGGAGGAAAACCTGAAAAGTCTTCTGGAAAGACATCTCTAAAACGATCCAACACTGGAGGAATGCCTTACTGTGAAGTCCCCTGGTCATCCAGATATACCAGAAATATAGGCTGTAACTCTTCCTATACCATGATACTTGGGTCCCACTCTGCTCGGCTGGAAATCCCACTCACCCTTAAGAAGAAAAGTTTTCCCCTCTGGTGATGTGAAACTCACCCAACGGTGATAGAAGTCGATAAATTCTTGGAAGGGAACTAACCAGTCCATTCTGAGAATGACATCATAGCCTTTCATCTAAATGAAATAGAGGTCCCATAAAATGTGACACCCACCAACCACTAGAGGGAACTACACGCACTAACATACGCTTGTCATTATAGTCCCCAATGGAGTGTCTAATGTCATGATATCAGAAGAATAAAAGATGCAGAGCCCAAGGCTCTCTACAACCACAACAGATATAAATCTATGGGAAGCCCCTGTGTCGAACTGAGAAGAAGCTAAAACTGCTGCTAGTAAGATCGTACCTCTAACGGTAGAGGTTCTATGATCTTGAACCTATTGGAAATGCTCCGCTGCAAAATTCTAACCTGTGCCACGGCCCTGTGACCCTGCCTGACCACTCTAAACCGATCCACCCTGATGTTTCTAAAAACATGGAAACTGGATACCATAACCATGACCTCCACCTCAGCATAAATATCCGAAAGAACTCCAGTTCCCTGACTGGGGAGAAACTGGTGGTGTTTGTCCTAAATGAGGAGTCAAAGAAGAACCCATGTAACCAGCTGCTGGTGAGAAGATATGACAGAGGCGCTGAAGATGAACCATCTTGCCGCAAGATCGGAACTCCTCCCAGTATCTCATGCAATGTGGCCTCATATTTCTGCTCCTTCTACACTGGTAGCATACCACCGGGATACCAGAAGATGCGTCTCACCTACTCTGATCTCATCTGACAGTCTTTCTACGGCACATCCTGCTATCAGTCGGAGAAGCACTAACCCTGGATGTTGAACCACCCAGGACCACTACTCCAGAATCCCTTAGATTATGCTCTGTGATCAGTTCTTGGTTGACTATGGAGGATATCTAATTCAACCTGAATATGTTCACCTATGATCATATGGCGTGCCTTAGATAATCCTTGATCATCCTTACAAAGAACAACTCATCACCTCCTGGAATAGGCGTGAAACTCTGCAACTCTGTGAAGTGAGATTAATACTCCATAATAAAAAGAGTATCCGGCTTCAGACTCATGAACTCTCGGGCTCTATAAGCCTGCAAGGTCTCCATGTATAATTAATCATAGAAGATGTAATGAAAATCATCCCAAGTCATGTTATGCTGGCATTCAGCCTATGAGATCACATCCCTCCACCTCTTTTCAGAGCCTCGGATCATTTACATAGCAATATTTACCCTTTTCTCTGGAGGTATCTTCAGATGCTCAAAAATCTTCATTGTGGCTTTTAGCCATAACTCTGCAGCATGGGGTCCTCCATCCCTTGAAAAGGTGGGAGGACGCTATTGTTGAAAGACCTGCGTAAATACTACCATCGATGGGGAAGGAGGAAGCGCTCCATGAAATGTCTGAATCATACTCAGAAAGCCCTCCCTGAACTATGCATCAACACATGTGTCAACTATAATGGCTAGTGCCAAAACTGGAACTACATGAGGATATGTTGGAAGTCCTTGATCGGCCATATTTGGTGTCTGATCACCACCTGGAAACTGGCATACAACTGGAGGATGTCTCGGTGGCATGACTCTATAAGGTATAGTGAACACCTTAGATCAAGATTATCAATGACTGGAAACATGAATCATAGAAAGGGGATTTGACAAAGAAAGCATTCATGTTTAAAAAAAATAGGACTACACGGCGTGTACAATGCCTATACAGTGTGTTCCCTTTGGCCATTCACATGGGTGTGTACTCCTTCTAAAACTGGTTGTGTAACACCCCAAACACACGACATGTTGTCTTAACACACAGCGTGTACTTGAATCCTCTTCCCCTGACTGAGTCATCCAACACGATTAAGCCACACGACTCTCCTAATACAAGACTGCAAGACATGTTCAAAATAGACAAGGCGTGTACTAGACAAGCTTCACCTGGCCCGTGTTATTAGTGACGCAGCCTAACACACGACTCACACTACACGGTGTGTTCCAAATGGACATCGTGTGTACAAGTAAGGATAACCCCGACCTTTGTTGTTCATGACATAGTCGGGTACCTCAGTCAGACTACACGGTGTGTTTGATCCTAACACGGCGTGTATATCTTAAGGTTTATCCATCCGTGTTGTTAGTTACACGGGAAGACATAGGTTCAACACCACATGGCATGTACAACTAGTACACGGCATGTTCCTACAAGAAATTCCATATCCCATGTCTCTTCCCACGTGGCCTATGACACATTTGGAGACTACATGGTGTGTACATAAAGTACGTGGCGTGTACTTAAGAAAAATAGTTTCTTCCCAAACAGAAGAACACAAGGCATGTACTTAACATTACACATCGTGTATTATAGGTTATTCTGAATAGTAAGCCTCAGAAACTGCTCTAGACCCCAGAAAAACACTAAAATGAACCTTGAAAGTTCCAAATTCTGATTCGTGATGGCCCATAATCCTCGTAAATCAATGTTTGGTATCTTATACATGTTATAACACAGAAAAAAATGCAATGATCCAACAAATTCTAGTTCTTGAGGGCCCATAACGCCTCAAGATCCAATGTTTGGTGTTCATTCAAACAAAACAATAAACAAACAATACCCTATCAAATTGCCGGTATTCTTATCAAGGCATCTATCAGAACAACATGCATAATCTACACAACATCTATCACAACAACACACAATCACTAATGCACCCTAAATGTCAAGGAAAGAAAGAATGATAAGTGATTTATAACAATTTTCTATATGATGCAAGAGATGGAATACACTCATCTAATCAGGTTGTGACAGAAATAGAACTTCAATAACATCAACAGTAATAGTACAAAACATGTGAATCACCCTATGGTGAAATCAAATCAACTGTAAAATTGAAAAACCATAAAAATTGCAATAAATGGGGTAGATTGGATTTTCCCTGTACACGGGTTATCTACTCTAGAACACAACTTATTACCACGTACCTATTCCTTCCTATCCCTGGATAAGGCTCCAAATAGTAAGTCAAGAGAAAGGAATTCCTTTGGTACCACTTTGTAATGTCCCTGTTTCAGAAGCCACCTAGAGGTGCCCCATGCCCAGTTGGCCACATGGCCTCAAGAACATTTCCGCGAACACCAGAGGTTGCCGACTAGCAGCGAGGGCCTTAGATGTTATAGTTGGGAAACTATCCCCTCATTGGTAGAGTAATAGAGTGGAAGAAAAACAATAGCAATAGCGGAAGCAGTAATAATCCATACAAAAATAAATAGTGGAAGACTGGAAAATAATAAACTGGAGTACACACACAAACAGACACACACACACACACACATATATATATATATATGAATGATGAAACACACAGATTTCTAGGAATGTATCCAAACAAATCACAATGATGGAATAAAACAGTACTAAACCAAATGCAAAAGAATGAAAACAAACAACTCCTCAGCATCGTAATCCTTTTCTTGGTCCCATGATCTCCATCTCCATAGTCAATCAGAAACCTGAAGTAGAAGGGTGGTTGACCTTATCTATACCAGCAACAATATAATATTATTGGACCCAAAATAATGACCCAAATAGGGTGTGAGACTAAATACCAATTTGTAACCACCCAAAGATATGTGCCTAACACTCAGTGAATATATGTGGCAGGTAATAAGCAAAGATACAGTAAACTAGAAAGTACTCAGCAATAAATAGTTCCACATATCAAATAAGAAGCTAATCAACTAAGGTAACCCTATGGGAATTACACACAGCCTATCCCTTCTGGTTCAGTCATTAGAATATACAAAGACTCTTTGAGGAAGAACTCACAGTCAATTCCCCATATAGTCAACGTAACTCAAGACACTCTGAGGAAGCTTACACGGCCAATTCCCCATATAGTCTATGGTAGCCAAGGACTCTCTGAGAAAGCTCACTCGACCAACTTCCTCTTATAGCACCAAGTGGTCATAGACCCTCTAAGGAAGCTCACTTGGTCAATTCCCCTTATAGCCTAAATTGGTTCAAAGACTCTCTCAGGAAGCTCACTCAGTCAATTCCCCTTATATTCTAATGTGCTCAAAGACTCTCTGAGAAAGCTCACTCGGTCAATTCCCATTATTGTCTAATGTTCTCAAAGACTCTCTGATGAAGATCAATCGTTCAATTCCCCTTATAGTCTACTAAACCAGATTCTCATGGCCATGTGTAAGTCAATGATCATGGAAATGAAATACAGCCAATGTAAACATCAATAACTACTTGGATAATCGGTCTACATCATATCAAGCATGTCTGAAAACAGACACTCCACCCTATAACACTATGCATGGTAAAATAGTTAAGGTGGCCAAAATGTCTACGCAGGACCAAAACGTCGTAAACAGAACATGTATGGGAAACCACATCCAAAACATAGAAATATACACTTTTCATATCCAAATAACCTATACTCAAGCATACAATCATGGAAGGAAACAAACAGGGGTAAAACGATAAACGTACAATACCCCAATTAAAGGTATTGGCCAAAATTGCACATATAACTCAACACCATTCAATGAAAAGGCACAAACCACTTACCTCGGTGTTGGGAGATCAATATACTCCAATGTTGTCCCTTGGATCGACTTGTAATGTGGTAGATCTAAAAAAACATCTAGAACATTCAATATAATATAACATGAGAAAGAAGAGGAATCATGAAACGATGCTCAAGTAGAAGAGAGAGCTTACCTAGGTGATCCCAATGCAATCGATGGTGTTCGAATCGGAGATCAGATGGAGGCTTGGGGGCTCAGAGAAGGATCATGGCCATGCGGGTTCTCTCAAATGAAGAAAATGTAGAAGAAGGTTGTTCTGTCGATTAGACATGACCCCGGTCCATTTAATGAAAAAAAGAAAATACACTGCGTATACTTTCCTTTTCCATACTCCTCTTTAAGCAGCCTTCAGTTCTCCCCCACATGGCCATGTCCATGTCCACTACACGACTAGCACACGACTACCAGTGGTAACCGAGTACAAGGCGTGTACTTCCAAAATTTCCAGAAATTCAACTTTTTCTCAAAAACGACCAAAAAAACATACCTGAAAAAAAAGATCTGGGTTGTTATAGGTAATTACATATTTCAAACCATCAAGGCCTTTTATAAGGTTTATATTCAAAGTACATGTGATGATCAAAAAACTCCATGTATACTCTCTAATCACATTGGAGATGTTTTTCATGATTTTAAAATTCATTAGAATCTAATTCTCTTTGATATCATGTATTCTGTCCTGAGAAAAAATGTTTGATTTTACAATCATGATCCTAAATAAGATTTGGAGTGTCCCTTGCCAATTGGGTGAAGTTTTCCTCATAAACAACAACTGAATATTCCTACTTTTGTTTCAATTTCTGGAATTTCTTTTAAATCCCATGTTGAACAACCGTAGAAAAATATTTTTCATAGAAAATATTCTTAAATTCATAATATTCAAAGCCATAAATCTCTTCTATATCCCTGATATTCCTACCCAGTAATCACCACCAGTTAGATTCAAAATCAAAATAATAAATTTGAAGACTAAAATTTTGATTATATGAACACCCCAAGAAATCAAATATATTTCCAAGGGCTCTAATACACTATTTGTTCATAACAGCCATTGAAAATTGGTGGTTGTTTCCCTATAAAATGTTCAACTATCATCTTATTCATTTGTGGTAGCTCTGGATGTTATTTTTTATGAATGTCACTCCCTTTTATGTCCTGCATCAATTAAGCCATTACTATCACAAACTAATTGTTTCCATTTCTAACCATTCTAGTCTATAGATTGATATGTATATCATTATTTAGGCACCTTCCCACTTCTGCATCCCGATTTTTTCTACAAAAAACCATTTTGAACAAATATATTATAGATGAAGGAACATGATAATATTAAATTAATAAATCATTTCAATGTTAACGTAAAGAAAAAAAACATTTATATTATTCCATTAACATCATCCAAACCACAAAAGTTTTCAAAACCATGATCTGTTACCAACTATACTGACCCAACCTTATAAATTACATAATTTAGTTAATTAGAATAGAATTAAACTTATTATATTCCCATTAACATTTAGGTTTACAGTATTAGATATTTTAGACACAATTCATATATAACAACCTACATGAATGAAAAGTGGGTTCTAATATAATGGTATCCATTTCTTCCATAATATAAATGGTTTTAATAAAAATGAATTTTTTTCATGAAATATGTCTACAACATTATTCTTGACATCTTATTTTCTCTTATGAATCCATAAATGCTGTGATAATTTTAAAAAAACTAGGGATGATCATAAAAATATCAATAATTGACCTAAAATAAAGGAACTATTAGTCCATGAATACTTATAAACATATGAAATTCATTTCACAAAGGCATACTTCACACCCCTAATGTATCATAGACTTTGTGAAAACATGAGATTTCCATAAACCATAACAACCATAAATAAAACATTAAGGTAAAATGTATAACTGACTACTTAATAATGTAACCCTCATGAATAACATATGATTTATTACCCTCATGTTTACCTTACACTATAGTCCTCTTGGCTACTGTAGGATGTAACCATCACAGTTACACTTGAAATACCCATTATAAAAAATTCCCACATAAAAACTCTCAATAGATTGGAAGTATATATAGGTCATGCACTTCATCATAAAAAATTTCTAATAACCAAAAAAATAATCATAATACATGAATACAATCATCATAAAAACAATCCATTTGAATTTTATAAAAATTGAAATTTAAAAGTGGATTTTTAAGGAAAATTCCTTTACCTCAGGTTCATCTTACTTCAAACGTGTTCAAATGTCGTGTATAGTGGTTTAAAGAGATTTAATAATATATTAAAGAACTGTATTGATATTTATAATTCCTCATTTGATCTTTTTATAACATCTTTCAACCCATTTAAAAATAATATTTTATTATTTTTATTGTTTTGGGTGAATTTATTTCATGGTTTCCATGTTGCTTCATTGTGGATTTTCATGTCGAATAGAAGAAAAACACCAAAAAGTGTAAAAAAAATGTTGTCAAAAATTTAGATAATTTTAAATTTTACAATATATAATTTTGTCTGATATGAGGATGATTTATTAGATAAAACATTAATGAAAATGATATAATTTATTTTGGCAGTTTTACAACCATCAAGAAATTATTTCATTATATTTAGTATCGTGTTTATATGCTGGTTCCAAAACATTATATATCATAATATATGTGTAATAAAATATTATTTAACCAGAATTATGGATTTATGATCTTCCTTTAATGTGGTAAAATAAAATTAAAACACATTATGCACAATGATGGAAAATTGACACATCACGGAAAAGGTTTTCATTTTTTGAAATAAGAGAGTAAGAGGATAAGTATGATTATAAATATTACATTAATATAATAAATTTATATTTTCTGTAAGATAATAGAATTATTATGTCATTTTGGAGAGTAGGAAAAGTATATAATTAGGAAAAAAATAAAAAAAAATTAAAAGAAAATGAAAGAGGATTTTACCTCTTGAGTTTTCTCTAATATAGAACCTCATTACGACACTTGGTTATGTCCTTTTGGTGAGAAAATAAAGTCTTGGATGTGGGTAAGTGTCTTATAAAGGTAATTTCTCAAAAATTAAACAATATACAAGTCTTTGGAGGAGTGAGTAAAAGAGGGGGTGAGGTGTTGAATTTATAGTAGAGGAAAGAGGTGTTTGTTTATTATTTTATTAATTTGATTATTATTTTTTCCCAAGAATATGAAAAGTTTTTATTCAAATGACTAAATATAGTAAAGTTGTATATTTTTTTTGGGATTATGTACATACATTATCCATACATTATTTATGAATCAATAATTCATGTATTTGTTAAAAACCATAAATTGATGTATTACACTTCCTACCAAAAATTAAAATTTTTTAGAAAAGAATGAAAACATTCCCCTAAATATATTTCTATGTATGAAATTAAAAATTTAACTCAATTTTATTAAAATAATTTTATAGATATTATTAATTTAATTTTTAATTAAAATTATCATTTACTCGATAAATACAAATTTTCAAATTTTAACTACTTTTATAATACTTTGAAAAATTATTTAAGGTCTCATAAAATTAACTTATATTTATAATAAAACAAAATATAACTTTTTGAATATATTTTAATAGGATAAATTTTCATTTAAATCATTATATTGATTATAACATTGAAAATAAAAATTTATGTGTCACAAAAATACCAACACTTAATTTATCATTTTCATGACATTTATTTACATGTTCCATGATATTAATATATCATATTTTCACTTATAATATGCATAAAATTTTTTTATACATTAATTGGTGAGGTTGTTATTTTATTTCTATAATTTCTTAATTTCTATATATATAATTTATTTCACTATACATTTATATTGGATTTAACTATTTATTTCCAGAATGAAAACAAATTATTTTATAAGTATGTGGGTTGTTAAACTTATGTTAATACAAAAATTACATGTATTATTCCAATTTTATACTCTAATAAATGATGTGTTGTGATTCCCTTGTTATAAATATTCTCTAAACATCCATGGTTTATGTCATGACTAATGGTTATGACCCATGAAATGTAGGGTATAAATTTCAAATTTCATGCGCATATCCTCATACACCTATTTTGATGTTGTTATTATTTTATCATTAATATCTCCATTTAGTACTCTTATAGGAAATTTAATCTCACCATTTTCTATTATTCCATTCCCAAGATTATGAATCAATGCATTATGTACTATGCGCATTGTAAGGGTGCTAGTTTTGAACAACTAAGTCTGCAATGATGTAATTTATGTATGAACTAGTTGTTTATGTGTCCAAGCGTCCAATGATACTAGAGTTATATGATTCTAATGTGGATCGTAAATTTATGTATTGAATTATAATATAAGAGAATTTAATACTTATATATGAAATATATAGGTAGTTATAAAAAAACATTTCCTCGACGATCTAATATCTTTAACAGATGCTCCTCATATGAAATATCATTCTCTAACATTACCCCCACTATAATCATAACATGTATGTGGTATAGTATGTACTTTCTCAAGATGGATACATGGAACACATCATTAAATTCATATAGGACAGTTGGGACTACTATTAGATGGGCCACCACTCCGATACGATCATGGATCTCAAAGGGGAAGATGTATCTCAGAATTGGATATCTATTTTTCCCAAAAAACCTAACATTACTTAGAGATAATATATGAAAGAATAGTTTATCTTAGACCACAATCTCATCGTATGATCTGTGATTATCTATAAATATTTTATACTAATATTGTTGGAATATAATTTGATGTTGAATGGTTCAATCATTCCCCTTATCTCTTTGAGAATATAAAGTCCCGCAAGAATCTTGTCTCCAAATTTTTCCCAATAATTCTGAGAATATTAACTATTCCCATATAGATCCTCATAAGGATCAACTTGAATGGTATAATCAAAACTATTATTATATGACAACTCAACAATGGTAAGGTGTTAGACTCAAAGACCTTGGAAACACATTAAACAACATCTCATCAAACCCTATATAGTTTGAATGGCCATTTAATATTGATCATTCATCTGAAAGTGATAAATATTTTTGAAGCTCAATTATATATCCAATATTTATTGAAGGCATATCCATAACGTCATGGTAGAGCTCAAATATTGATTAGATATAATTGGGGGTATATTTTGATGTAGTCTAACCATTTTTATTATGTATATCTTAGAGAGTTTGTCTTTATATAAATATTTTATGATACAAATCAAATAAAATGACATGGTAAGATGATCGACTAACACCTGGATGGTATTATTTCATTTACAATTATTAGAGATTCTTTTTATGATGCTTTCATTGGGACCCTCATGCACGTTATAATATATGTACGTAATGGATTTTTATTTCCCCGTAGTCACACATTCAAATGCATATAATCTTTCATCACTTTCAATATCGAGGTATACTCCTTGATTGAATAAGGTTGATGGGATATTGGTTCCTCCTTCCATGGATTCCTCCTTGGATCTTGTTTCCCAGTCTGGGACTCCCTCATAGATTTTCTTCATGTTCATGAAACTAATTTCGGGTGAGATCTGTTTGTGGACGTTATTTAATTATTATACTTCTTTGTTAATAGGGAATCACCCTTACTCAGATCATATGGTAATGTCTTAAATGTCTGGGTGTCTATAGATGATTTGTGCATTGGGAACTTGTGAATACTTCTTCTTATTAATGTCAGAGGAATATCACATGTGAGTCATCTTAGGCACAAATCTAAAAGAATATCATGTTAATAATGAGGTAATTGATGCATGGGGCATAGGTATTCTAATGATTTTTACCGTAGGAATCTCATATTTATTACATGGGGTAGGTATTATGGTTCAGATCATAAGTTTTACATCCTATATAGACGGATTATAATCTCTTGTTAAGATGTATCAGGGAACATGTTTAACATCTTATGAATATGTGATAAATTGATTAGGATCCCCATAGAGGTGGATCAAGGATGTTTTTCCATCGGTGGTAAGATTTCACACCTGGATGGCTTACTAATGTGTCAGAACACATTGTGGAGGTGGATCGAGGAGGTGTATACATATGAGAGAACACAATGGGTTTATCAATGGATTAGATTGTATTGTAGAGGATTATCTAGGAGGCTTTCCCTAGGAGGGAATATGTCACACATGAATTTTTTATCAGTGGATCAGAATTCCTTGTGGCGGCATATTATAAGGACACATCCCTAAAACATTAAATAATATTGAATTAAATTAATTATTCACATTAATGATATTTTCAGGTTTATAGTTTTAAATAATTAGGCCATAACTATTACATTACATCTCAAAAATTTCAATTTAGGAAATTCTACATAGTTTCTATTTTTTCATAGAATAAAAACCCCTAAAAAGATTCAGGTCTAGTTCCATGTTATAGATAGCATGACTTTTCCTTGATCACATCCTTAACCCTATTAATCTTTAATACATGTGAAAAAACATTTCAATAATTTGTATGACCATAAAAAGCTTAATAATGGTTATAAAACAATGAAATAGAACTGTATTTCATCAATAAATATGTAACAAAATATCTCATGAAATTATAAGCATTATGAATGACACATAGTAATCATAAATCATAAAGGTAACTTGTGGCATCCAAAACTTACTTAAGTTGTATCTTTCACAACTATGTAGAGAGTTGCATTTGGAAGACCTGTCACAGTATATTCCCTAAATCTCTTAGTAGAAACATTCATGCTTACATCTGTCATATTACCCAATGCATTGGAGAGATATCTTGGGATCACCCTCCCTAATTTTATCATGCAGCCACCCATATACATAAAAAATTCCCAATAACCAAAACATACTCATAACACATGAAAAAATATAAATGAAATATAACAATTCAACATTTCAATCACAATAAATCATTTAAATATATTGACATAACAAATCAATTATCAAAACCATTTTCAATACCAAAATATGTAAAATATTATATGTTATTTATTTTCCTTTTAATAACATTATGGCTTATTATGGAAGACAAAGATCAAATAATACTCAAGGTAGTGTAAAAGGTCATTGTTTGTGCATATGTTAAGAAGAAACATTCTTTTTTTCATTTATTAAAACACCACATAAATTAATATACCGATTGAATGAAAATAAAATTCAATGGTTTTTATACACCGTATAAAAGAAATTCATGTATAAATAAATATTCCTCAATGAAAGGAGACTGAGACGAACTCCCTTACAAATATCATATCACTACATTAAGGATAAATTAATTAAATAATTATTGGTGAAAAACATAAATACACCCAATATAAGTGAATTTTATGTGTAAAATAATCAGAGTTCAGTCACACATATTCATATAATGGCATAATTAATAAGTAGAAGTTTAACTGAAAGAATGAAAATTGTGTTAAAAATTCCCTTACCTCATGTTTGACTTGACCCGATCATTCTTCAATATCGTGAATAATAAACTAATGTTAATTTTTTACATTCTTTAGAACCTTTTTTAGGTTTATTATTCCTTTATATCACTTATTACCATGTTATAAACAATATATAATCATTTAATTTAATAACGGTTGTTTTTTCAATATTTGGAACATGAGAAAAAAATAAACTTCTTATAACTAAAATTTTCAATGTGTTCGAAATTAAATTATCTCTATAATGATATTCACAATATAGATAACATATATATCATATATATCCATTATATAGGTGTGTTTATAATAGTACATAACACTTATATATAAGAAATGAAATGCAGTGTTCATTGAGACGGTAAGCCGTATGTACGCTTGAACGCTACTTTCATTTTTATTTCATATTTTAATGTAATGAAAAAATAATGATCTATAGGTGTATTATAATTCCAGTATAATATCATATATAATTATATTAATTCCATCCTTTATACGTCCCAAATATGGTATGAAAGAGTCATATCACTTTAAGGGGGTGGTAGACTGTACTTCCTCAAATGAAATTTTCATGTTTACCCTTTATGGAAACCCTAAAGGTATGATATAAATAAATAAAGTAGTATAGAGACAATAAAAAAATAATATATAACACATATAAATTTCGTTCCAACATAATGGCCACCATGAGAGGCAGTTGGAGATATTTGAACAATCATCATTTCGTGAGGCAGTAGTTCGTCGTCCAGAGAAATAGTATGTTCGTATCCATTAGATGGAGGTGTGTAGTTTTTTAGTTTTAATACATATAATAAAAACAACCTATTATATTAAGGATACAATTTTTATTATAATAAAAAGTAATAAATAGATTTTGGAGGTTGGATATGTAAAATAAAAGAAAATAACTTAAGAGAAGATGTTAACTTTAAATTGGGTATCTCCGTTTGGTATGAACAAAAAAGTTTACATGAATAGGATTCTTCTTATAAGAAGTATTATAGGAGGAAGAGAGGGATTTATGGAGATTAATTTGGAATATATTGGCTGAGGAATTGGGTTTCAGAGGTGTGAGTAATGGGTTATAGGTGGTGTTCTATTATAAGGGGGGAGGGGATCTTTAGTCAATTTTGAAAATATTATTTTATTATATACTAAATTTTGATTTTAAAAGGTGTCAAATTTATTAAATTATAATATTATATGAATATTATTCTAAATACTCATAATTAATAGGTTTTAAACTATTTTTGGTAAAAAATTTAACTCTTTCATTTATCCTTAACCCTTTGTTAAGTAACTTGACTCTTACCATGTCTTCTTGTATATTCACTCTATAATGTTAATATAGTTACTATAAAATGAAAATAAAACCACAAGTGGTTAATTAATGAGAATTTCAACCTCATATAATTCATTTTGATGAATCTTTTATTGTTAGGAATATTATATCTTTTAATAAAATATTAATAGTTTTAAACTCATTTACATCCATTTATAAACTATTCATATCAATACTTTTGAAAAAAACTATCAAAATATTTATTATTTACAAAAAACATCATATCATCAGATATAAAAAGTAATTATCATTCCTAAAATTTTTGTAAGTCTTAAAATTTTTCAAAATAAATTTATTTTAAGAATTAAAATATCATTTATTTGAATCCCTTATTAATGAAGTAATTACTCTATCATTATTATGCCATAATTAAATTTATTTTCTTAATGTCTAGAAATTATAAATAAAATACCATTATGTAGTAAATAATTTTATATTTATAATGAATATTTATAGTTTAAGAGATAACTTGTATACCCTCATGTTAAAATTGATTTACAAAATGATATATGTTAATGAAATTTTTTCTTTCCATTAAATTAATTAATATAAACTATCATTATTACTCTTAAGTGTCTCCATTATAAGGCCCCAGCCTTAAACCTTACTTAATCTCGAGTTATTACAATATTACACATTGAGGATATTTTCAGGTTTAGAGTTTTA
This sequence comes from Viscum album, assembly GCA_963277665.1. Classification (NCBI taxonomy): domain Eukaryota; kingdom Viridiplantae; phylum Streptophyta; class Magnoliopsida; order Santalales; family Viscaceae; genus Viscum; species Viscum album. Next base: position 110,877,184 of record OY728156.1, on the reverse strand, counting down.
GAGAATTAGATCACAAAACATGCATTACATCCTACATTTAAACAAAGTGGTTACAATAAAAGACAGTATTCATTTTTTCCCATCAACGAAAACATATTTAAAATAAAACATGGATTCTTTCTTGACACTTCCTTGAAACTATCATCATATCATGTACCCTTCCCTTGACCTGTGAAAACATTTCAAAAACTTGGGATGAGCATAAAAAGCTCAGTAAGGGATATAAAAATATGGAAAGGAAACATGAGTACATGTATACATAAGAATCAATGAAATCATACTCTACTCATAAAACATAATCACTTTAACATACCTCATCAAATCATGAATAAATCATAGAAATCATAAGATATAAAGGTAACTTGAGGCATTCATAACATTCTTACGTAGGGAGTAACCCTCTGGGTTATGTTTGGAATACCCATCACAATATATTCCGTAAATCACTTCGGATAAACCTTAACTTTTTACTCCTTCGCATTACCCAATGCATTGGAAATCAATACCGGGCTCACCTGCCCTTAGTTTATCACAGAACCACCCATCTTCAGAATAATGCCCAAGAACCATAACATAATCGTATCACATAAAACATGCATAATGGAAACATAACATTTCCACTTTTCAATCACAATATATCAATACCAAACATTGATATAAAAACATTATGAAAACCATTTTCAATACCAAAATAAAAGAAAAGTAAAACAGGGTGTTTATTTTTCTTTTAGAAAAAATGTATGGCTTGTAGCGGAAGCCGAAACTCAAATAATGGTCACGGCGGTGGAGAAGTCATTGTCACCGCATACGTACGACAAAAACATTCCCTTTTGTCATTTAGTAAAATGCTTAGTATATAAAAAAGATTCCTTTTGGATAAACGTAAAAGTCAAAGGGGTTTATACACCGTATAAAAGAAGGTTGTGTATAAAACAAAATATAACTCAACGAAAGGAGATTGAGACGAAGTCCCATACCTCGGGTCCGACATGACTCGATCATTCTTTAACGTCCTGAATAATAAATATGAGTTAATTTCTAATTGCTTAAAAACCTTTTTCAAGTTCATTATTCCTTTTATATCACTTATTACCATGTCATGAACACTATGTAATTATTTAAGTTAATAACGGTTGTTTTAACGATCATTGGTACTTGAGTCAAAAATGAACTCTTTATAATTACAAGTTGTTCATGTATCCATTATATCCAGAGTTATAATAATGATGTAGATATCATATAGATCATATATATCCAGTATATACATGCATTTATAATATTACAAAACGTTTAGAGGTAAGAAATGAAATGCACCGTTCATGGAGACGGTAAGTCGTACGTACGCATGAATGCTACTTTCATTTCTATTTAGTATTTTATGGAATGGAATCATAATGTTATAAAGGTATATTATAATTCCAGTATAATATTATATATAATATCATTAATTACATCATTTATATGTCCTAAATATGGAATTAACCAATCAAATCACTTTGAGGGGGTGGTAGTCCGCACTTCCTAAAATGAAGATATTACGTTTACGCATAATGGAAACCATAAAAGTCTGCCATAAATGAAAAATACAGAAGCTTAAGTAAAACATAAACATATTATATATCATATATAAATATAGTGACATCTTAACAGCCACTTGTGAAGGTGTTATATGAGTGTTGAACAATCAACGTTTCGTGAGGCTGAAATTCACCATCCACAGAAACAGTATGTTCTTTAACCATTAGATGTAGGTGTGTGAATGTGTAGCTCTAATAATTATTATAACAAAATCCTAGTATATGGAAGATACTGGTGTTGTTACAAAAAAATTAATAAAAACAGTTTATGGGATTGGAGAAGCAAAATAAAACATAAGATCACAAGAGAAGACACTACCTTTAAATCGGGTAACTCTTTTTGATTTGATTTCAAAGGCTTCCTTGGGAAGACTTCTGCCCAAAGTGAGGTTTCTAAGAGTTAGAGAGAGATGTGGAAAGACAAAATGGGTAGGGTTTGGCCGATCCAAAGGCTTTAGAAGTGTGTGTATGGTGGTAGAAGTGGGGTCCTTTTATAAGAGGAGAGGAGGGGCACTCTTGGAATGTTAAGAAATGATACTTTGTTATAAAATCCTTTTCGGATAAAAAAGGTCTCAAAATTATAAATTTCGATGCTAAGGTGATAAGGGTTCGAAATCAACCCATCCAATAGGTTTTTGACAACTGTAGATCTTATATTTTACATTTTATTTTAATTTTATTTAAATTGTTAAATAATGAGGTAATCGCTGTATCATCATGATGTCATAAATAATTTAATTTATTTAATGTATAAAAATTATAAAAAAATACTATTATGTGGGAAATCTTTTTATCTTTCCAATTAGTGTTTATAGTCAAAAATCTGACTTGTATAACCCCATGTAATTTTTTTTTTGTAAAACAACTCATGTTTGTGTCATTTTTACTTTTACTTTAAATAAAAGGCATTAATGTCATTATCTTACACAACTGGCTCCATGGGGTCCCAAAAATAGACCCATGGGTTGTCTTGGTCGGTTGTGACACATCCAATAAGGATAGGACATGTGTCTAGGTCATTCCATGTTATTAAAACTTTATTTTTACCTTAAACTACACAAATTACCTCTAATCGCGATTAAGAACATAAAAGTTATTATTCACCAAAAAATTATTTTAATCCCATTGAACCACATTTTACTTCATAATGAAAATCATGCATGTCAGATTTTAGAAATTCAAAACACAGAGATGGTAAAATTTTATTTAAACGAAAAATCAGTTTTTTAAGTACCACTTATTGGTTTCACTATTCATCAAAAATTGAAGTTTTTCAGAAAAAAATACCAAAACATCAACCTAAGCTATATTTGATATTATGAATTTGAAAATTATGTCTATTTTAATAAATTCAAAACATATAAGTTACATTAATTAAGTTAATAATTAACTCCCACTGTCAGAGCAAATAGCGTGTTTTTATTAAACAATAAGTATCAAAAGATTGACACTAGTTTAAGTCCAATTTCAAAGTGAAATTAATTACAATGACCACTATTGGATTAAATGGTAAAAATATATTCTAATTTCACTTTAAAACCAATTAAAAAGATAATATAATCATATAAAAAAATTATATTAAAAAGAGGTTTTGAATTAAAATACAACATTTTCACTATTCATTAAAAAAAGAACATTATCAGAAAAATTCATAAATTTATCCAAAGTAAATTTCAATGTCCCAATAATAAAGAATAAGTTTATTTTGACAAATATAGCTTATAAAATTGTCAAAAGTTTGATTTAAAAATGGTTTTCCATCAAAAGGCAGTAAAAAAATCTTTTAAAAATATTAGTGTATTCCATGCTTGAGATTGGATTTATTTTCATTTTAAGCCTCTAAAACACTATCTAATTCATTAGTAGACATAGATAAAAATATATATTTTCATTAATTACTTGGGATGTTTCATCCTTACCCCCTTTAGAAAATTGCATCCCCATAGTTTATTTACTTATCGAATAAGTGGGGATATTTAGCCTTCATTGCATTTTCAGATTTTCATGCTTCCTATTCAACCATGTGGTTTTTTCAAAAAACCTTTACCTAATTAATCCCCTTATTCCATAACACTATCTCCATGTGATCATGAACCTGGACCGTTTGTTCCTCATAAGATAGGTTCTCTTCCAGCTGAACTACCTCTGGACTCAAAACATGAGATGGATCTGGCATATACTTTCTCAACATCGAAACATGAAAATATTATGTACCTGAGATAAACTCAGAGGTAAAGCCACTCGGTATGCAGCTGATCCAACTCTCTCCAGAATTTCATATGGTCCAATGAACCTTGAACTCAACTTTCCTTTCTTACCAAATCGCATCACACTTTTTCATGGTGATACTTTGAGAAAAACATGATCACCAACCTCAAAAGAGAGCTCATTCCTCCTATTGTTCACATAACTCTTCTACCTGCTCTGAGATATTTTCATGTGTTTCTGTATCAGCTGAACTTTTTCTGCCAAATATTCTACCAATTCGGGTCCCATCAGCTTCCTTTCACCCACTTCATCCCAAAAAGCTTGAGTTCGACACTGCTTCCCATATAACGCCCCAAATGGTTCCATCTATATACTGGAATGAAAACAGTTATTATATGAAAATTCAACCAAGGAATGATGTTGGTCCCAACTTCCCTGATAATCCATCGAACAAGCACGTAGCATATCTTCCAAAGTCTGAATTGTTCGTTCTGACTGCCCATCTGATTGAGGATGAAAAGCTGCACTAAAATTTAATTCAGTACCCAACGACTTCTGAAGGCCTTTCAAAAAGATAGAACTGAAGCTAGGATCACAGTCAGATACAATGGAGAGAGGAACTCCATGTAACTTGACTATCTCTTTAAGATACAAACGGGAAAGTTGATTGAGAAAAAATGTGTAACATCTCAAGTAAGTAATGAATAATAGATATTTTTATCTATGCCTATTAATGAATTAGATAGTGTTTTAAAGGCTAAAAATGAAAATAAATACAATCTTAAACATGGAATACGCTAATATTTTTAAAAGATTGTTTTACTGACTTTTGATGGAAAACCATTTTTGAATCTATATTTTGACAATTATATAAACTATGTTTGTCAAAATAAACCTATTCTTTATGATTGGGACATAAAAATTAACTTTCTGTGAATTTTTCGTATTTTTCTGACAATGTTCATTTTTTTAATGAATAGTGAAAAATACTGCATTTTACATCAAAACTTCTTTTTAATATAATTTATTTATATGATTACATTATGTTTTGAATTGGTTTTGAAGTTAAATTAGAATATATTTTTACCATTTAATCCAATGGTGGTCATTGGAATCAATTTCACTTTGAAATTGGACTTAAACTGGTGTCAATCTTTTGATAATTATTGTATAATAAAACACGCTATTTGCTCTGACAGTGGGAATTAATTATTAAATTAATTAATGTGACTTATATGTTTTGAATTTTATAAAATAGACTTCATTTTTGAATTCAGAATATCAAATATAGCTTAGCGTGAAGTTTTGGTATTTTTCTGAAAAACTTCAATTTTTGATGAATAGTGAAATCACTAAGTGGTAGTTAAAGAAACTGATTTTTCGTTTAAATGAAATTTTTCCACCTTTGTGTTTTGAATTTCAAAAATCCTACATACATGGTTGTCATTAAGAAGTAAAATTTGGTTCAATGAGATTATAATAATTTTTTGGTGAATAGTAACTTATTAAGTTTTTAATCGCGCTTAGTGGTAATTAGTGTAGTTTAAGGTAAAAATAATGCTTTAATAATATAAAATGACCTAGACACATGTCCTAACCTTATTGGATGTGTCATGGCCGACCGATACAAGCAATGGGTCAACTTGGGGACCCCATGGAGCCACTTTGGTTGGGAAATGACATAAATAACGTTTTATTTAATGTTAAAGTAAAAATGACACAAACATGAGTTATTTTACTAAAACACTTTTTACATGGGGTTATACAAGTCATATTTTTTACTATAAATATTAATTATAAGGATAAAAATATTTCCTACATCATAGTATTTTTTTTATAATTTTTAGACATTAAATAAATTAAATTATTTATTACATCATGTTGATGCAGCGATGACCTCATTATTTAACGATTTAAGTAAAATGGAAAGATAATGTAATATATAAGACCTACACATGTCCAAAACCTATTGGATGAGTGGATTAAGAACCCTTATCACCTTATCATCGAATTATATCAATGTGGGACCTTTTAAATCCGAAACGCATTTCAAATAAAGTAATATTTCTTTACTCTCCAAGAGTGCCCCTCCTCTCCTCTTATAAAAGGCCCCCACCTCTACCTCTTTACCCACACTCACAAAGCCTTTGGCTCGGCCAACCCCTGCCCATTTTGTCTCTCCATTTCCCTCTATTACTTCTTTAAGCATCACTTGGGGAAGAAGTCTTCCCAAGGAATCCTTTGAGCTCAAACCAAAGGGAGTTATCCGATTTTAAGGTAAAGTCTTCACTTGAGTCCTTTTGTTTTATTTTGATTCTCCAACCCCCTAAACTCTTTTTATTTATTTCATTTGTAACAACTCCAGTATCTTCAATATACTAGGATATTGTTTTAAGAAAGATTAAAGCTACACTTACACACACCTACATCTAATGGTTAAAGAACATACGGTTTCCGTGGATGGTGAATTTATGCCTCCCGAAACGATGATTGTTCAACATTCTTTTAACACCTTAAAAGGTGGATGTTAAGATGTCACTATATTTATATATTATATATAATATGTTTATGTTTTCCTCAATCTTCTGTATTCTTCTTTTTGGGCATACCTTTATGGTTTCTATTATGGGTAAACGCGATATCTTCATTTAAGGAAGTGCGGACTATCGCCGCCTCAAAGTGATTTGATTCGTTAAATACCATATGTGGGACATATAAAGGATGGAGCTATGATATTATATATGATATTATACTGGAATTATAATATAACTTTATATAATTATGATTCCATTCTATAAAATACGAAATAGAAATGAAAGTAGCGTTCATGCGTACGTACGGCTTACCGTCTCCATGAACGGTGCATTTCATTTCTTACCTCTAAATGATTATGTAGTATTATAAATGAATGCATGTACTGGATATATATGACATATATAATATCTACATCATGAATACCATTCTGTATATAATGGATACATTAACAACTTGTAATTATAAAGGGATTATTTTTGACTCAAGTACCAATGATCGTTAAAACGACCGTTATTAACTTAAATAAGTACATAGTGTTCATGACATGGAAATAAGTGACATAAAAGGAATAATGAACTTGAAAAATGTTCTTAAACAAGTAGAAATTAACTCAAGTTTATTATTCAGGACATTAAAGAACAATCGAGTCAAGTCGGACCCGAGGTATGGGACTTTGTCTCAATCTCCTTTCATTGAGGCATATTTTGTTTTATACTCAACCTTCTTTTATATGGTGTATACAACCCTTTGACTTTTACGTTTATCCAAAAGGAATCTTTTTTATACGAAGTGTTTTACTAAATTACTAAAGGGAATGTTTTTGTCGTACGTATGCGGCGACAATGACTTATCTGCCACCATGACCTTTATTTGAGTTTCGGCTTCCTCTACAAGCCATACCTTTTTTTAAAAAAGAAAAATAAATACCTTGTTTTACTTTTCTTTTATTTTGGTATTGAAAATTGATTTAATAATGTTTTTATACCAATGTGTTGGATTGATATCTTGTGATTGAAAGGTGGAAATGTTATGTTTCCTTTATGCATGTTTTATGTGATACGATTATGTTGAGGTTATTGGGAATTATTATGAAGATGGGTGGTTCTGTGATAGAATAAGGGCGGGTGAGCCCGATATAGCTCTCCAATGCATTGGGTAATGTGAAGGAGTGAAACGTTAAGGTTTCTCCGAAGTGATTTAGGGAATATACTGTGATGGGTATTCCAAATGTAACCAAGAGGGTTACTCCCTACGTAAGAATGTTATGAATGCCTCAAGTTACCTTTATGTCTTATGATTTCTATGATTTATTCATGATTTTATGAGGTATGTTAAAGTGCTTATGTTTTATGGGTAAAGTATGATCTCATTCTAATGTATATATATACCCATGTTTCCTTTCCATATTTCTATATCCCTTAGTGAGCTTTTTATGCTCATCCCAAGTTTTTTTGAAATGTTTTTCACAGGTCATGGGAAAGGTACATGATATGATGATAATGTCAAGGAAGTGTCAAGAAAGAATCCATGTTTATTTTAAATATGATTCCATTGATGGGAATTAAGAATACTATCTTTATGTAACCACTCTTTTTATATGTGGAATGTAATGCAAGTTTTATGATCTAATTCTCTAAAACTCTAAACCCAAAAAGATCCTCAATTTGTAATCTTGTAATAACTCAAGATTAAGTAAGGTTTAAGGCTGGGGCCTTATAGTGGGTATCATAGGTCGGTTTAGATAACTTTAGGAGTTAGAATTCTATTAAACGATTATCCAAAAATATTTTTATTATGGTCAAATTGAAGTGATATAGCATTTGAAGATTACCATGTTGCTTCATCTAAGACATGTTTGTTCAGAATGGTTTTCCGCAGAGGAAACAGGGAAGTAGTTCTAGGAAGTTATACAGAAGGAAATAACCTTCCAAATCAGCATCCCGAGATGGTCGGAATTGGAACTAAATAGTTTGTTGTAGTGATGGCACAGTTGACTCAGGCTATAAATGGTGGTGGTATCCATGCACGAGATCAGCCAGATCAACCGCATAGGAACATGTCAGTGGTGGAACATTTCATGAGGCAACATCCCCCATCATTCAGAGGATCATCTGACCCTGTGTTAGCTGAAGGGTGGATTAAAGCACTGGAGAAGATTTTTGATTTCATGGGGTGTTCATACAATCAAAATGTTAGTCTAGCTATTTACCGGTTGGAGGGTGAGGCAGATCAGTGGTGGTCGATGGTTAAAAATATCAGGGACGCTGATGAGATTGATGCTCTCGACTGGGATAAATTAAAAGGTATGTTTCTTGAGAAGTATTTTCCTAAGGCTGTTCGACTTAGGATGGAAAATCAATTCTTGGAACTGAGGCAAGAGGAAGACTCAGTGGCTGCCTATGAGGAAAGGCTCACTCAATTGGCAAGGTATGCTCCAAATTTTATCTGAAACCATGATAGTAAAATCAATCGTTTTTACTCCGGATTAAAGCCAAAATATCGAAGGGCGTTAGCTTCTCATGAGTTTAAAAGTTATGAAAATCCTGTTCGATGTGCTGAGAAGGTGGAAATGGAGTTTGTCGATGACCAAGTGTTCTATAACAACCAGCAGAAGAAGAGACTGAGGTGGCCGGAGAAAGGAAAGAATTCTTCAAAAAAGTCTGATGGTAAGAAAACTAAGTTTCCAGTTTGCGATAAATGTGGAAAAAGGCATGCGGGGGAATGTCTTTTGAATTCTGGAAAGTGCTACCGATGTGGTAATATGGGACATAAGGCTCGTGATTGCACTGAAAAGGATCAAGGTGAAGGTAATACCAAATTTGATTTATAGTTAGTGAAATGTTATAAGTGCAATGAGATGGGTCACTATGCAAACGAGTTTCTGACAAAGAGCTTGAGTGATGGGAAGTAGTTAGACTACAAGAAGAAAGGGGTGGTGAAATCTTTTGCAACTACTTCGGCAGACGTCGGGCCATCAAATGAAGTTGTATCGGGTACTTTGTTTGTTTTTTCAGATTATGCCAGTGTGTTGTTTGATTCAGGGTCTACACATTCTTTCATCTCTGAAAACTTTTCTAGTAAAATGGGAATACCACCTCAAGAAGTGACTCCTGAACTTGTGGTAAAAACACCTGGGATAAATATTGAGGAAAAAAGAATTTATAAGAATCTTCTTATCCTTATCCGTGGAAAGAATCTACTTTCAAACCTTATTGTTCTACATCTAGTAGAGTTTGATGTTATCCTGGGTATGGATTGGCTCTCTATTTACCATGCTAAGATTGACTGTAGAGCTAAAGAAGTTTCTTATCAGAAAGACTTTCAGTTTGTGTAAAAGAATGAACCCTTACTGTTGATAACTTATCAAGAGGCCAAGAAACTTGTAAAAGATGGAAATGAATGTTACCTTGCACACATCGTTGAAAATAAAGGAACTGTTCAGATTAATGATGTGCCAGTGGTAAATGAGTATCCTGATGTTTTTCCTGATGAGTTTCCTGGAATAACACCAGATCGAGAAGTTGAGTTTACTGTTGACTTAGTTCCTGATGCTAAGCCAATTTCAAAACCCCCTTATTGAATGGCTCAAATTGAACTTTTAGAGTTGAAGGAGCAATTGCAAGATTTATTAGAGAAAGGTTTCATTCGACCTAGCACATCACCTTGGGGTGCTCCTGTTTGATTTGTTAAAAAGAAAGATGTTTCTATGAGACTTTGCATTGATTATAGAGCCTTGAATAACATCCCTCTTAAGAACAAATATCCTTTGCCTCATATCGATGATTTGTTTGATCAGCTCCACGGAGCTCAGTTTTTTTCAAAGATTGACTTGAGATCGGGGTACCATCAGCTGAAGGTAAAGGAGGCAGATATTCCGAAGACCACGTTCCGTACGAGATATGGCCATTATGAATTTGTAGTAATTCCTTTCGGGCTAACCAATGCACCTGCTATATTCATGGACATAATGAAAAGAATTTTCCATGAGTTCTTGGATAAGTTTGTGGTGGTTTTCATTGATGATATTTTGGTGTTTTCTAAAAGTAAAGAGGAGAATGAAAGACATTTAAGGGTTATCTTGCAAACCTTAAAAGAAATGAAACTGTATGAAAAATTCAGCAAGTGTGAGTTATGGTTGCAACAAATTTCTTTCCTTGGTCGAATTTTTTCTAAAGATGGAATAACTGTTGATCCTACAAAAACAAAGGTTGTGGAAGAATGGCCAAGACCCACAAATGTAACTGAGATTCATAGCTACCATGGTTTGGCAGGCTATTACCGAAGTTTTGTTAGAAATTTTTCATGGTTATCTAGTCCAATGACTAAGCTAACTCGGAAGGGTGTTAAGTTTATCTGGACAAAAGAATGTGATGATTGTTTTCAGGAATTGAAAAGAATATTGGTGAATGCTCCTATATTGGCACTACCTTCCAGGAATGGTGAGTTTGTTATCTACAGTGATGATTCATTGAAAGGACTTGGTTGCGACCTAATGCAGAATGATCAGGTAATTGCTTATGCTTCACGACTGTTGAAAACTCATGAGGTAAATTACCCTACACATGATTTGGAATTAGCTGCTGTTGTTTTTGCTTTAAAAATTTGGAGGCATCATTTGTATAGAGTAAAGTGTGAAATATATACCGATCACAAAAGTTTAAAGTATATATTCTCTCAGAAAGAGTAAAACATGATACAGAGGAGATGGCTGGAATTAATCAAGGATTATGATTGTACAATTCATTACCACCCGGGAAAAGAAAATAAAGTGGCTGATTCTTTGAGTCGAAAAAGTAATGTTTCATTAGCAAGTTTGTGTTTGGAACGTGATCCTTTGGTTAAGGATTTGATGAACTTTGGCATAGAATTTGTTGGTACAGGAAGTTCTTCTGTTTTATTTCAGGTATCAGTGATATAATCTCTATCAGATAGAATCAAGTAAGCACAGAAGCAAGACAGTGAGTTGCAGAAAAAGGTAGAGCTTGTTTAGAAAGGTAATTTGCCTGAATTCAACATTGATAATGATTGTGTTTTGAGATTTGGGAAGAGATTGTGTGTGCCTTGTGATTCACAGTTTAAGAGAGGGTTGTTATGTGAAGCTCATAGTTCTCCGTTTTCAGTTCATCCCAGCAGTACTATGATGTATAGAGATCATCGAGAGTATTACTGGTGGGATAGAATGAAAAGAGATATTGCTGACTTTACTGTGAAGTGTTTGACTGGTCAAAAGGTTAAAGCAGAGCGGCAGTTACCGAAAGGGATGCTTCAGCCTTTACCAGTGCCCGAGTGAAAATGTGAGAATATATCCATGGACTTTGTTGTGGGATTACCGAAGACATCTCGAGGTAATAATGCAATCTGGGTTATTGTTGACCGCTTGACCAAGTCTGCTCATTTCCTTGCTATACGAGATACTTTTTCCCTGGATCAACTTTCCCGTTTGTATCTTAAAGAGATAGTCAGGTTACATGGAGTTCCTCTCTCCATTATATCTGATCGTGATCCCACATTAACTTTTAACTTTTTGAAAGGCCTTCAGAAGTCGTTGGGTACTGAATTAAATTTTAGTACAGTTTTTCATCCTCAATCAGATGGGCAGTCAGAACGAACAATTCCGACCTTGGAGGATATGCTACGTTCTTGCTCTATGGATTATCAGGGAAGTTGGGACCAACTTCTTTCTTTGGTTGAATTTTCATATAAAAACAGTTTTCATTCCAGTATACTGATGGCACCATATCAGGCATTATATGGGAAGAGGTGTCGAACTCCAGCTTTCTGGGATGAAGTGGGCGAAAGGAAGTTGATGGGACCAGAATTAGTAGAAGAGATGGCAGAAAAAGTTCAGCTGATTCAGAAGCACATGAGAACATCTCAGAGTAGGCAGAAGGGTTATGCAGACAACAGGAGGAAGGATCTATCTTTTGTGGTAGGTGATCATGTTTTTCTCAAGGTTTCCCCATGGAAAAGTGTGATGAGATTTGGTAAGAAATGAAAGCTGAGTCCAAGGTTCATTGGACCATATGATATTCTGGAGAGAGTTGGATCAGTTGCTTACCGAGTGGCTTTACCTCCGAGTTTATCTCAGGTACACAATGTTTTTCACGTTTCGATGTTGAGAAAGTACATGCCAGATCCATCTCATGTTTTGAGTCCAGAGGTAGTTCAACTGGAAGAGAACCTATCTTATGAGGAACAACCGTTCCAGATTCTTGACCACTGGGAGCAAGTGTTACGGAATAAGGTGATTCACCAGGTAATGTTTTTGTGGAAAAACCACATGATTGAAGAGGCAACATGGGAATCTGAAAATGCAATGAGGGATAAGTACCCCCATTTATTTGATAAGTAAATAAATTGCGGGGACGCAATTTTCTAAAGGGGGAAGGATGTAACATCCCACGTAAGTAATGAATAATATATATTTTTATCTATTCCTATTAATTAATTAGATAGTGTTTAGAGGCTTAAAATGAAAATAAATACAATCTTAAGCATGGAATACACTAATATTTTTAAAAGATTATTTTACTACCTTTTGATGGTAAACCATTTTTGAATATATCTTTTGAAAATTTTATAAACTATGTTTTTCAAAATAAACCTATTCTTTATGATTGAGACATCCAAATTTACTTTGTGTTAATTGTTTGTATTTTTCTGACAATGTTCATTTTTTAATGAATAGTGAAAAATACTGCATTAAACATCAAAACTTCTTTTTAATATAATTTATTTATATGATTAGATTATGTTTTGAATTGGTTTTGAAGTGAAATTAGAATATATTTTTACCATTTAATCCAATTGTGGTCATTGGAATCAATTTCACTTTGAAATTGGACTTAAACCGGTGTCAATCTTTTGATACTTATTGTTTCATAAAACACGCTTTTTGCTCTGACAGCGGGAATTAATTATTAAATTAATTAATGTGACTTATATGTTTTGAATTTTATAAAGTAGAATTAATTTTTGAATTCAGAATATCAAATATAGCTTAGGGTGAAGTTTTGGTATTTTTCTGAAAAACTTCAATTTTTGATGAATAGTGAAATCACTAAGTGGTAGTTAAAGAAACTGATTTTTCGTTTAAATGAAATTTTGCCACCTTTGTGTTTTGAATTTCAAAAATCCGACATACTTGGTTGTCATTAATAAGAAAAATGTGGTTAAATGAGATTATAATAATTTTTTCGTGAATAGTAACTTATTAAGTTTTTAATCACGATTAGTGGTAATTAGTGTAGTTTAAGGTAAAAATAATGCTTTAATAATATAAAATGACCTAGAAACATGTCTTAACCATATTGGATGTGTCATGGCCGACCCAAAAAAGCCATGGGTCAACTTGGGGACCCCATGGAGCCACTTTGGTTGGGAAATGACATAAAAAACATTTTATTTAATGTTAAAGTAAAAATGACACAAACATGAGTTATTATACTAAAACAATTTTTACATGGGGTTATACAAGTCATATTTTTGACTATAAATATTCATTAGAAAGCTAAAAAGTTTCCTACATCATAGTATTTTTTATAATTTTTAGACATTAAATAAATTAAATTATTTATTACATCATGATGATGCAGCGATGACCTAATTATTTAACGATTTAAATAAAATGGAAAGATAATGTAATATCTAAGACATAAAAAATGTCAAAAACCTATTGGATGAGTGTATTTCGAACCCTTATCAACTTATCCTAGAATTATATCAATGTGGGACCATTTAAATCCGAAACGCATTTTCAAATAAAGTAATATTTCTTTACTTTCCAAGAGTGCCCCTCCTCTCCACTTATAAAAGGCCCCCACCTCTACCTCTTTACCCACACTCAAAAATCCTTTGGATTGGCTAAACCCTACCCATTTTGTCTCTCCACTTCCATATCTTACTCCTTGAAGCATCACTTTGGGCAGAAGTCTTCCCAAGGAAGCCTTTGAGCTCAAACCAAAGGGAGTTACCCGATTTTAAGGTAAAGTCTTCACTTGAGTCCTTTTGTTTTATTTTGCTTCTCCAACCCCCTAAACTTTTTTTATTTCATTATTTTGTAACAACTCCAGTATCTCCAATATAATAGGATGTTTTTATAAGAAGGATTCAAGCTACACTTACACACACCTACATCTAATGGTTAAAGAACATACGGTTTCCGTGGATGGTGAATTTATGCCTCCCGAAACGATTATTGTTCAACATTCTTTTAACACATTAAAAGGTGGCCGTTAAGATGTAACTATATTTATATATGAAATATAATATGTTTATGTTTTCCTTAAGCTTCTGTATTCTTCTTTTTGGGCATACCTTTATGGTTTCCATTATGGGTAAACGCGATATCTTCATTTAAGGAAGTGCGGACTACCGCCCCTTCAAAGTGATTTGATTCGTTAAATACCATATGTGGGACGTATAAAGGATGGATCTATGATATTATATATGATATTATTCTGGAATTATAATATACCTTTATATAATTATGATTCCATTCTATAAAATACGAAATAGAAGTGAAAGTAGCGTTCATGCGTACGTACGGCTTACCGTCTCCATGAACGGTGCATTTCATTTCTTACCTCTAAATGATTATGTAGTATTATAAATGCATGAATGTACTGGATATATATGACATATATAATATCTAAATCATGAACACTGTTCTGGATATAATGGATACATGAACAACTTGTAATTATAAAGGGATTATTTTTCACTCAGGACCAATGATCGTTAAAATGACCGTTATTAACTTAAATAATTACATAGTGTTCATGACATGGAAATAAGTGATATAAAAGGAATAATGAACTTGAAAAAGGTTCTTAAACAAGTAGAAATTAACTCAAGTTTTTTATTCAGGACATTAAAGAACGATCGAGTCAAGTCGGACCCGAGGTATGGGACTTCGTCTCAATCTCCTTTCATTGAGGCATATTTTGTTTTATACTCAACCTTATTTTATACGGTGTATAAAACCCTTTGACTTTTACGTTTATCCAAAAGGAATCTTTTTTATACGAAGCGTTTTACTAAATGACAAAAGGGAATGTTTTTGACGTACGTATTCGGCGACAATGACTTCTCCGCCGCCGTGACCTTTATTTGAGTTTCGGCTTCCTCTACAAGTCATACCTTTTTAAAAAAAAAGAAAAATAAATACCATGTTTTACTTTTCTTTTATTTTGGTATTGAAAATTGTTTTCATAATGTTTTTATACCAATGTGTTGGATTGATATCTTGTGATTGAAGGGTGGAAATTTTATGTTTCCTTTATGCATGTTTTATGTGTTACGATTATATTGAGGTTATTGGGAATTATTATGAAGATGGGTGGTTCTGTGATAGACTAAGGGCGGGTGAGCCCGATATAGCTCTCCAATGCATTGGGTAATGTGAAGGAGTGAAACGTTAAGGTTTCTCCGAAGAGATTTAGGGAATATACTGTGATGGGTATTCCAAACGTAACCAAGAGGGTTACTCCCTACGTAAGAATGTTATGAATGCCTCAAGTTACCTTTATGTCATATGATTTCTATTATTTATTCATGATTTGATGAGGTATGTTAAAGTGCTTATGTTTTATGGGTAAAGTATGATCTCATTCTTATGTATATATGTACCCATGTTTCATTTCCATATTTTTATATTCCTTACTGAGCTTTTTATGCTCATCCCAAGTTTTTTTGAAATGTTTTTCACAGGTCAAGGGAAAGGTACATAATATGATGATAGTGTCAAGGAAGTGTCAAGAAAGAATCCATGTTTACTTTAAATATGATTCCATTAATGGGAATTATGAATACTATCTTTATGTAACCACTCTGTTTATATGTGGAATGTAATGCATGTTTTATGATCTAATTCTCTAAAACTCTAAACCTGAAAAGATCCTCAATGTGTAATCTCTTAATAACTCAAGATTAAGTAAGGTTTAAGGCTGGGGCCTTATAGTGGGTATCAAAGGTCGGTTTAGATAACTTTAGGAGTTATAATTCTATTAAATTCTTATAAAACAATATTTTTTTATGGTAAAATTGAAGTGATATAGCATTGGAATATTACCATGTTGCTTCATCTAAGACATGTTTGTTCAGAATGGTTTTCCGCAGAGGAAACAGGGAAGCAGTACTAGGAAGGAATACAGAAGGAAATAACCTTCCAAATCAGCATCCCGAGATGGTCGGAATTGGAACTGAACAGTTTGTTGCAGTGATGGCATAGTTGACTCGGGCTAAAAATGGTTGTGGTATCAATGCACGAGATCAGCTAGATCAACCGCAGAGGAACATGTCAGTGGTGGAACATTTCATGAGGCAACATCCCCCATCATTTAGAGGATCATCTGACCCTGTGTTAGCTGAAGGGTGGATTAAAGCACTGGAGAAGATTTTTGATGTCATGGGGTGTTCAGAAAATCAAAAGGTTAGTCTTTCAATTTACCGTTTGGAGGGTGAGGAAGATCAGTGGTGGTCGATGGTTAAAAATATCAGGGACGCTGATGAGATTGATGCTCTCGACTGGGATGAATTCAAAGGTATATTTCTTGAGAAGTATTTTCCTAAGGCTGTTCGACTTAGGATGGAAAATCAATTCTTGGAATTGATGCAAGAGTATGACTCAGTGGCTGCCTATGAAGAAAGGTTCACTCGATTGGCAAGGTATGCTCCAAATTTTATCCGAGACCTTGATAGTAAAATCAATCGTTTTTACTCAGGATTAAAGCCAAAATATCGAAGGGCATTAGCTTCTTGTGAGTTTAAAATTTATGAAAATGCTTGTTCGATGTGCTGAGAAGGTGGAAATGGAGTTTTCCGATGACCAAGTGTTCTATAACAACCAGCAGAAGAAGAGACCGAGGTGGCAGGAGAAAGGTAAGAATTCTTCAAAAAAGTATGATGGTAAGAAAACTAAGTTTCTAGTTTGCGATAAATGTGGAAAAAGGCATACGGGGGAATGTCCTCTGAATTCTGGAAAGTTCTACCGATGTGGTAAGATGGGACATAAGGCTCGTGATTGCACTGAAAAGAATCAAGGTGAAGGTAAGACCAAATTTGATTTACAGTTAGTGAAATGCTATAAGTGCAATGAGATGGGTCACTATGAAAACGAGTGTCTGACAAAGAGCTTGAGTGATGGGAAGAAGTTAGACTACAAGCAGAAAGGGGTGGTGAAATCTTTTGTAACTACTTCGGCAGACGTCAGGCCATCAAATGAAGTTGTATCAGGTACTTTGTTTGTTTTTTCAGATTATGCTAGTGTGTTGTTTGATTCGGGGTCTACACATTCTTTTATCTCTGAAAACTTTTCTAGAAAAATGGGAATACCATCTCAAGAAGTGACTCCTGAACTTGTGGTAAAAACAACTGGGGGAAATGTTGAGAAAAAAGAATTTATAAGAATCTTCTTATCCTTATCTGTGGAAAGAACCTACTTTCAACCCTTATTGTTCTACATCTAGTAGATTTTGATGTTATCCTGGGTATGGATTGGCTCTCTATTTACCATGCTAAGATTGACTGTAGAGCTAAATAAGTTTCTTATCATAAAGACTTTCAGTTTGTGTTCAAGAATGAACCCTTACTGTTGATAACTTATCAACAGGTCAAAAAACTTGTAAAAGATGGAAATAAAAGTTACCTTGCACACATCGTTGAAAATAAAGGAACTGTTCAGATTAATGATGTGCCAGTGTTAAATGAGTATCCTGATGTTTTTCCTGATGAGTTTCCTGGAATAACACCAGATCGGGAAGTTGAGTTTACTGTTGACTTAGTTCCTGATGCTAAGCCAATTTCAAAACCCCCTTATCGAATGGCTCAAATTGAACTTTTAGAGTTGAAGGAGCAATTTCCAGATTTATTAGAGAAAGGTTTCATTCGACCTAGCACATCACCTTGGGGTTCGCCTGTTTTATTTGTTAAAAAAAGATGGTTCTATGAGACTTTTCATTGATTATAGAGCCTTGAATAACATCCCTATTAAGAACAAATATCCTTTTCCTCATATCGATGATTTGTTTGATCAGCTCCACGGAGCTCAGTTTTTTTCAAAGATTCACTTGAGATCGGGGTACCATCAGCTAAAGGTAAAGGAGGCAGATATTCTTAAGACCGCGTTCCGTACGAGATATGGCCATTATGAATTTGTAGTAATGCATTTTGGGATAACCAATGCACCTGCTGTATTCATGGACTTAATGAATAGAATTTTCCATGAGTTCTTGGATAAGTTTGTGGTGGTTTTCATTGATGATATTTTGGTGTTTTCTAAAAGTAAAGAGGAGAATGAAAGACATTTATGGGTTATCTTGAAAACCTTAAAAGAAAAGAAACTGTATGGAAAATTCAGCAAGTGTGAGTTTTGGTTGCAACAAATTTCTTTCCTTGGTCACATTATTTATAAAGATGGAATAACTGTTGATCCTGCAAAAACAAAAGTTGTGGAAGAATGGCCAAGACCCACAAATGTAACCGAGATTCGTTGCTTCCTTGGTTTGGCAGGCTATTACCGAAGGTTTGTTAGAAATTTTTCACGGTTATCTAGTCCAATGACTAAGCTAACTCGGAAGGGTGTTAAGTTTATTTGGACAATATAATGTGATGATTGTTTTCAGGAATTGAAAAGAAGATTGGTGAATGCTCCAGTTTTGGCACTACCTTCCAGGAATGGTGAGTTTGTTATCTATAGTGATTCTTCATCTAACGGACTTGGTTGCGTCCAAATGGAGAATGATCAGGTAATTTAGAATGCTTCACGACAGTTGAAAACTCATGAGGTAAATTACCCTACACATGATTTGGAATTAGCTGCTGTTGTTTTTTCTTTAAAAATTTGGAGGCATCATTTTTATAGAGTAAAGTGTGAAATATATACCGATCACAAAAGTTTAAAGTATATATTCACTCAGAAATAGTTAGACATGAGACAGAGGAGATGGATGGAATTAATCAAGGATTATGATTGTACAATTCATTACCATCCGGGAAAAGCAAATAAAGTGGCTGATGCTTTGAGTCAAAAAAGTAATGCTTCATTAGCAATGTTGCGTTTGAAACGTGATCCTTTGGTTAAGGATTTGATGAACTTTGGCATAGAAGTTGTTGGTGAAGGAAGTTCTTCTGTTTTGTTTCAGGTATCAGTGAGATCATCTCTATCAGATAGAATCAAGCAAGCACAGAAGCAAGACAGTGAGTTGCAGAAAAAGGTAGAACTGGTTCAGAAAGTTAAGTTGCCTAAATTCAACATTGATAATGATTGTGTTTTGAGATTTGGGAAGAGATTGTGTGTGCCTTGTGATTCACAGTTGAAGAGAGAGTTGTTATGTGAAGCTCATAGTTCTCCGTTTTTAGTTCATCCCGGCAGTACTAAGATGTATAGAGATCTTCGGGAGTATTACTGGTGGGATGGAATGAAAAGAGATATTTCTGACTTTACTGTGAAGTGTTTGACTTGTCAATAGGTTAAAGCAGAGCGGCAGTAAACGAAAGGGATGCTTCGGACTTTACCAGTGCCAGAGTGGAAATAGGAGAATATATCCATGGACTTTGTTGTGGGATTACCAAAGACATCTCGAGGTAATAATGCAATCTCGGTTATTGTTGATCACTTGACCAAGTCTGCTCATTTCCTTGCTATAAGAGATAGTTTTTCCCTTGGTCAACTTTCCCGTTTGTATCATAAAGAGATAGTCAGGTTACATGGAGTTCCTCTCTCCATTATATCAGATCGTGATCCCAGGTTCACTTCTAACTTTTGGAAAGGCCTTCAGAAGTCGTTGGGTACTGAATTAAATTTTAGTACAGCTTTTTATCCTCAATCAAATTGGCAGTCAGAACGAACAATTCAGACCTTGGAGGATATGATACGTTCTTTCTCTATGGATTATCAGGGAAGTTGGGACCAACATCTTTCTTTGGTTCAATTTTCATATAATAACAGTTTTCATTCTAGTATACAGATGGCACCATTTTAGGCATTATATGGGAAGCGGTGTCGAACTCCATATTTCTGGGATGAAGTGGGTGAAAGGAAGTTGATGGGACCAGAATTGGTAGAAGAGATGGTAGAAAAATTTCAGCTGATTCAGAATCACATGAGAACAGCTCAGAGTAGGCAGAAGAGTTATGCAGACAACAGGAGGAAGGATCTATTTTTTGAGGTAGGTGATCATGTTTTTCTCAATGTTTCCCCATGGAAAAGTGTGATGCGATTTGGAAAGAAAGGAAAGCTGAGTCCAAGGTTCATTGGACCATATGAAATTCTGGAGAGAGTTGGATCAGTTGCTTACCGAGTGGCTTTACCTCCGAGTTTATCTCAGGTACACAATTTTTTTCATGTTTCGATGTTGAGAAAGTACATGCCAGATCCATCTCATGTTTTGAGTCCAGAGGTAGTTCAGCTGGAAGAGAACCTATCTTATGAGGAACAACCAGTCTAGATTCTTGACCACAGGGAGCAAGTGTTACGGAATAAGGTGATTCACCAGGTAAAGGTTTTGTGGAAAAACCACATGATTGAAGAGGCAACATGGGAATCTGAAAATGCAATGAGGGATAAGTACCCCCATTTATTTGATAAGTAAATAAATTGCGGGGACACAATTTTCTAAAGGGGGAAGGATGTAACATCCCAAGTAAGTAATTAATAATAGATATTTTTATCTATTCCTATTAATGAATTAGATAGTGTTTTAGAGGCTTAAAATAAAAATAAATACAATCTTAAGCATAGAATACACTAATATTTTTGAAAGATTGTTTTACTTCCTTTTGATGGAAAACCATTTTTGAATCTATCTTTTGACAATTTTATAAACTATGTTTGTCAAAATAAACCTATTCTTTATGATTGGGACATCGAAATTTACTTTTTGTGAATTTTTGGTATTTTTCTGACAATGTTCATTTTTTAATGAATAGTGAAAAATACTGCATTTTACATCAAAACTGCTTTTTAATCTAATTTATTTATATGATTAGATTATATTTTGAATTGGTTTTGCAGTTAAATTATAATATATTTTTACCATTTAATCCAATGGTGGTCATTGGAATCAATTTCACTTTGAAATTGGACTTAAACTGGTTTCAATCTTTTGATACTTATTGTTTCATAAAACATGCTATTTGCTCGGACATCGGGAATTAATTATTAAATTAATTAATGTGACTTATATGTTTTGAATTTTATAAAATAGACTTCATTTTTGAATTCAGAATATCAAATATAGCTTAGCGTGAAGTTTTGGTATTTTTCTGAAAAACTTCAATTTTTGATGAATAGTGAAATCACTAAGTGGTAGTTAAAGAAACTGATTTTTCGTTTAAATGAAAATTCGCCACCTTTGTGTTCTGAATTTAAAAAATCCGACATAAATGGTTGTCATTAATAAGTAAAATTTGGTTCAATTAGATTATAATAATTTTTTGGTGAATAGTAACTTATTAAGTTTTTTATCGCGATTAGTGGTAATTAGTGTAGTTTAAGGTAAAAATAATGATTTAATAATATAAAATGACCTAGACACATGTCCTAAACTTATTGTATGTGTCATGTCCGACCAAGACAACCCATGGGGCAACTTGGGGACCCCATGGAGCCACTTTGGTTGGGAAATGACATAAATAACTTTTTATTTAATGTTAAAGTAAAAATGACACAAACATGTGTTATTTTACTAAAACAATTTTTACATGGGGTTATAAAAGTCATATTTTTTACTATAAATATTCATTAGAAATCTAAAAATATTTCCTACATCATAGTATTTTTTCATAATTTTTAGACATTAAATAAATTTAATTATTTATTACTTCATGATGATGCAGCGATGACCTCATTATTTAACGATTTAAATAAAATGGAAAGATAATGTAATATATAAGACCTACACATGTCCAAAACCTATTGTATGAGTGTATTAAGAACCCTTATCACCTTATCATCGAATTATATCAATGTGGGACCTTTTAAATCCGAAACGCATTTCAAACAAAGTAATATTTCTTTACTTTCCAAGAGTGCCCCTCCTCTCCTCTTATAAATGGCCCCCACCTCTACCTCTTTACCCACACTCACAAAGCCTTTGGCTCGGCCAACCCCTGCCCATTTTGTCTCTCCACTTCCCTCTATTACTTCTTTAAGAATCACTTTGGGAAGAAGTCTTCCCAAGGAAGCCTTTGAGCTCAAACCAAAGGAAGTTATCCGATTTTAAGGTAAAGTCTTCACTTAAGTCCTTTTGTTTTATTTTGCTTCTCCAACCCCCTAAACTCTTTTTATTTATTTCTTTTGTAAAAACTCCAGTATCATCAATATACTGGGATATTGTTATAAGAAATATTCAAGCTACACTTAAACACACCTACATCTGATGGTTAAAGAACATACCGTTTCCGTGGATGGTGAATTTATGCCTCCCGAAACGATGATTGTTCAAAATTCTTTTAACACCTTCAAAGGTGGCCGTTAAGATATCACTATATTTATATATGATATATAATATGTTTATTTTTTCCTTAATCTTTTTTATTCTTCTTTTTGGTCATACCTTTATGGTTTCCATTATGGGTAAATGCGATATCTTCATTTAAGGAAGTGCGGACTACTGCCCCTTCAAAGAGATTTGATTCGTTAAATACCATATGTGGGAAGTATAAAGGATGGAGCTATGATATTATATATGATATTATATTGGATTTATAATATACCTTTATATAATTATGATTCCATTCTATAAAATATGAAATAGAAATGAAAGTAGTGTTCATGCGTACATACGACTTACCATCTCCATGAACGGTGCATTTCATTTCTTACCTCTAAATGATTATGTAGTACTATAAATGCATGCATGTACTGGATATATATGACATATATAATATCTACATCATGAATACCATTCTAGATATAATGGATACATGAACAACTTGTAATTATAAAGGGATTATTTTTTACTCAAGTACCAATGATCGTTAAAACAACTGTTATTAACTTAAATAATTATATAGTGTTCATGACATGGCAATAAGTGATATAAAAGGAATAATGAACTTGAAAAGGGTTCTTAAACAAGTAGAAATTAACTCAGGTTTATTTTTCAGGACGTTAAAGAACGATCGATTCAAGTCTGACCTGAGGTATGGGACTTCGTCTCAATCTCCTTTCATTGAGGCATATTTTTTTTTATACTCAACCTTCTTTTATACGGTGTATAAAACCCTTTGACTTTTACGTTTATCCAAAAGGAATCGTTTTTATACGAATCATTTCACTAAATGACAAAAGGGAATGTTTTTGTCATACGTATGTGGCGACAACGACTTATCCGCCGCCGTGACCTTTATTTGAGTTTCGGATTCCTCTACAAGCCATACCTTTTTTAAAAAAAAAAGAAAAATAAATACCATGTTTTACTGTTCATTTATTTTGGTATTGAAAATTGTTTTCATAATGTTTTTATACCAATGTGTTGGATTGATATCTTGTGATTGAAAGGTGGAAATGTTATGTTTCCTTTATGCATGTTTTATGTGATACGATTATGTTTAGGTTCTTGGGCATTATTATGAAGACGGGTGGTTCTGTGATAGACTAAGGGCGGGTGAGCCCGATATAGCTCTCCAATGCATTGGGTAACGTGAAGGAGTGAAACGTTAAGGTTTCTCCGAAGAGATTTAGGGAATATACTGTGATGGGTATTCCAAATGTAACCAAGAGGGTTACTCCCTACGTAAGAATGTTATGAATGCCTCAAGTTACCTTTATGTCTTATGATTTCTATGATTTATTCTTGATTTGATGAGGTATGTTAAAGTGCTTATGTTTTATGGGTAAATTATGATCTCATTCTTATGTATATATGTACCCATGTTTCCTTTCCATATTTTTATATGCCTTACTGAGCTTTTTATGCTCATCCCATGTTTTTTTGAAATTTTTTTCACAGGTCAAGGGAAAGGTACATGATATGATGATAGTGTCAAGGAAGTGTCAAGAAAGAATCCATGTTTATTTTAAATATGATTTCATTGATGGTAATGATGAATACTATCTTTATGTAACCACTTTGATTATATGTGGAATGTAATGCATGTTTTATGATCTAATTCTCTAAAACTATAAACCCAAAAATATCCTCAGTGTGTAATCTTGTAATAACTCAAGATTAAGTAAGGTTTAAGGCTGGGGCCTTATAAAAAGTATCTTGTATGGAAATGAAATGAGCAGATTTAGTCAAGCGATCAACAATAACCCAGATTGCATTATTACCTCGAGGTGTCTTCGGCAATCCCATAACGAAGTCCATGGATATATTCTCCCATTTCCACTCTGGCACTGGTAAAGGCCGAAGCATACCTTTTGGTAACTGCCACTCTGCTTTAACCTGTTGACATGTCAAACACTTCATAGTAAAATCAGAAATATCTCTTTTCATTCCATCCCACCAGTAATACTCCCGCAGATCTCTGTACATCTTAGTACTACCAGGATGAACTGAAAACGGAGAACTATGAGCTTCACATAACAACTCTCTCTTCAACTGTGAATCACAAGGAACACACAATCTCTTCCCAAATCTCAACACACAATCATTATCAATGTTGAATTCGGGACACTTACCTTTTTGAACCAGCTCTACCTTTTTCTGCAACTCACTGTCTTACTTCTCTGCTTTCTTGATTCTGTCTGATAGAGAAGATTTCACTAATACCTGAAACAAAACAGAAGGAAATCTAGCACCAACAACTTATATGCCAAAGTTCATCAAATCCTTAACTAAAGGATCACGTTTCAAACACAACATTGTTAATGAAGCATTAATTTTTCGACTCAAATCATCAGCCACTTTATTTGCTTTTCCCGAATGGTAAAGAATTGTAAAATCATAATACTTGATTAATTCTATACATCTACTCTGTCTCATGTTCAACTCATTCAGAGTGAATATATACTTTAAACTTTTTTGATCTGTATATATTTCACACTTTACTCCATACAAATGATGCCTCCAAATTTTTAATGTGAAAACGACAGCAGAAAATTCCAAATCATGTGTAGGGTAATTTACCTCATGAGTTTTCACCTGTCGTGAAGCATAAGAAATTACATGATCATTCTGCATTAGGGCGCAACCATGTCCTTTCAATGAAGAATCACTGTAGATAAAAAATTCCCCATTCCTGGAAGGTAGTTCCAAAACGGGAGCATTCACCAATCTTCCTTTCAATTCCTGAAAACAATCATCACATTATTTTGTCCAGATAAACTTAACACCCTTCTGAGTTAGCTTAGTCATTGGACTAGATAACCGTGAAAAATTTCTAACAAACCTTCAGTAATAGCCGGCCAAACCCAGGAATCTACGAATCTCAGTTACATTTGTGGGTCTTGGCCATTTTTCCACAACCTTTGTTTTTGCGGGATCAACAATTATCCCATCTTTAGAAACAATGTGACCAAGGAAAGAAATTTGTGCAACCAAAACTCACACTTTCTGAATTTTCCATATAATTTCTTTTCTTTTAATGTTTTCAAAATAACCCTTAAATGTCTTTCATTCTCTTGTTTACTTTTAAACAACTCCAAAATATCATCAATGAAAACAACCACAAACTTATCCAAGAACTCATGGAAAATTCTATTCATTAAGTCCATGAATACAGAAGGTGCATTGGTTATCCCAAAAGGCGTTACTACAAATTCATAATGGCCATATATTTTATGGAACGCGGTCTTCGGAATATCTGCTTCCTTTACCTTCAACTGATGGTACCCCGATCTCAGGTCAATCTTTGAAAAATATTGAGCTCCCTTGAGCTGATACAACTTCATTTGATGGCCCGACATCTACTGAAGTAGTTGCAAAGGATTTCACCACCCCTTTCTTCTTGTAGTCTAACTGCTTCCCATCACTCAAGCTCTTTGTCGGACACTCGTTTTCATAGTGACCCATCTCATTGCACTTAAAACATTTCACTAACTGTAAATCGAATTTTGACTTACCAACACCTTTATCTTTATCAGTGAAATCATGATCCGTATGTCCCATCTTACCACATCGGTAGCACTTTCTAGAATTTGGAAGACATTCCCCAGCATGCCTTTTACCACATTTATCACAAACTAGAAACTTAGTTTTCTTACCATCAGACCTTTTTGAATAATTCTTTTCTTTCTCCTGCCACCTCGGTCTCTTCTTCTGTTGGTATTTATAGAACACTTGATCATTGGAAAACTCCATTTCCACCTTCTCATCACATAGAAAAAGCTTTTCATAACTTTTGAACTCACAGGAAGTTAATGCCCTTCGATATTTTGGATTTAATACTGATTAAAAATGATTTATTTTACTATCAAGGTCTCGAATAAAATTTGGAGCATACCTTGACAATCGAGTGAACCTTTCTTCATAGGCAGCCACTGAGTCTTCCACTTGCCTCAATTCAAGGAATTTTTTTTCTATCCTAAGTCGAACAGCCTTAGGAAAATACTTCTCAAGAAACATACCTTAGAAGTCATCCCAGTCGAGAGCATCAATCTCATCTGCATCCCTGATATTTTTAACCATCGACCACCACTGATCTGCTTCACCCTCATAACAGTAAATAGAAAGACTAACCTTTTGATTTTCTAAACACCCCATGACATCTAATATCTTCTCCAGTGCTTTAATCCAGCTTTCAGCTAGCACAGGGTCAGATGATCTTCTGAATGATGGGGGATGTTGCCTCATGAAATGTTCCACCACTGACATGTTCCTCTGTGGTTTATCTGGCTGATCTTGTGCATGGATACCACGACCATTTATCCCTTGAGTCAACTGCGCCATTACTGCAAAAAACTGTTCAGTTCCAATTCCGACCATCTCAGGATGCTGATTTGGTAGGTTATTTCCTTATGTATGCCTTCCTAGCACTACTTCTCTATTTCCTCTATGGAAAACCATTCTGAACAACCAAGTCTTAGATGAAGCAACATGGTAATCATCAAATGATATATCATTTCAATTTGACCATAAAAAATATTTTTGGATAATCATTTAATAGAATTCTAACTCTTAAAGTTATCTAAACCGACCTCTGATACCAATTATAAGTCCCCAGCCTTTAACCTTACTTATTCTCGAGTTATTACAAGATTACACATTGAATATCTTTTCAGGTTTAGAGTTTTAAAGAATTAGATCATAAAACATTCATTACATCCCACATTTAAACAAAGTGGGTACAATAAAAGATTATATTCATTTTTTCCCATCAACGGGAACATATTTAAAATAAAACATGGATTCTTTCTTGACACTTCCTTGACACTATCATCATATCATGTACCCTTCCCTTGACCTGTCAAAACATTTCAAAAACTTGGGATGAGCATAAAAAGCTCAGTAAGGGATATAAAAATATGGAAAGGAAACATGAGTACATGTATACATAAGAATCAATGAAATCATACTCTACTCATAAAACATAATCACTTTAACATACCTCATCAAATCTTAAATAAATCATAGAAATCATAAGACATAAAGGTAACTTGTGGGATTCATAACATTCTTACATAGCGAGTAACCCTCTTGGTTACGTTTGGAATACCCATCACAGTATATTCCCTAAATCTCTTTGGAGAAACCTTAACATTTAACTCCTTTGCGTTACCCAATGCATTGGAGAGGTATATCGGGATCACCCGCCCTTAGTTTTCATGGAACCACCCGTCTTCATAATAATGCCCAAGAACGATAACATAATCGTATCACATAAAACGTGCATAAAGGAAACATAACATTTCCACTTTTCAATCACAAGATATAAATACAACACGTTGATATAAAAACATTATGAAAACCATTTTCAATACCAAAATAAAAGAAAAGTAAAACAGGGTAGTTATTTTTCTTTTAAAAAAATGTATGGCTTGTAGAGGAAGCCGAAACTCAAATAATGGTCACGGTAGTGGAGAAGTCGTTGTCGCCGTATACGTACGACAAAAGCATTCCCTTTTGACGTTTAGTAAAATCCTTCATATAAAAAAATATTCCTTTTGGATAAACGTAAAATTCAAAGGTTTTTATACACTGTATAAAAGAAGGTTGTGTATAAAACAAAATATGCCTCAATGAAAGGAGATTGAGACGAAGTCCCATACCTCGGGTCTGACTTGACTCGATCGTTCTTTAACATCCTGAATAATAAACATGAGTTAATTTATACTTGCTTAAAAACCTTTTTCAAGTTCATTATTCCTTTAATATCACTTATTACCATGTCATGAACACTATGTAATTATTTAAGTTTATAACGATCGTTTTAACGATCATTGGTACTTGAGTCAAAAATAAACTCTTTATAATTACAAGTTGTTCATGTATCCATT
Source organism: Viscum album (assembly GCA_963277665.1). Taxonomy (NCBI): domain Eukaryota; kingdom Viridiplantae; phylum Streptophyta; class Magnoliopsida; order Santalales; family Viscaceae; genus Viscum; species Viscum album. The sequence continues at coordinate 110,848,480 of OY728156.1, read as the reverse complement.
ATATCCAGAGTTATAATCATGATGTATATATCATATAGATCACATATATCCAGTATATACATGCATTTATAATATTAAATAATGTTTAGAGGTAAGAAATGAAATGCACCGTTTATGGAGATGGTAAGTCGTACTTACGCATGAACCCTACTTTCATTTCTATTTCGTATTTTATGGAATGGAATCATAATGTTATAAAGGTATATTATAATTCCTGTATAATATCATATATAATATCATTAATTTCATCCTCTATACGTCCCACATATGGCATTAACGAATCAAATCACTTTGAGGGGGCGGTAGTCCGCACTTCCTAAAATGAAGATATCGCATTTACCTATTATGGAAACCATAAAGGTATGCCATAAATTAAAAATACAGAAGATTAAGTAAAATATAAACATATTATATATCATATATAAATATAATGACATCTTAATGGCCACCTTTTAAGGTGTTATTTGAGTGTTGAACAATCATCGTTTCGTGAGGCATAAATTCACCACCCACGGAAACAGTATGTTTTTTAACCATTTGATGTAGGTGTGTGTTAGTTTATCTTGAATACTTCTTATAACAAAATCCTAGTATATGGAAGATACTGGTTTTGTCACAAAATATATTAATAAAAAGAGTTTAGGGGGTTGGATAAGCAAAATAAAACATAAGATCGCAAGAGAAGACACTACCTTTAAATCGGGTAACTCTTTTGGATTTGAGCTCAAAGGCTTCCTTAGGAAGACTTCTGCCCAATGTGAGGCTTCTAAGAGTTAGAAAGGGATGTGGAGAGACAAAATGGGCAGGGGTTGGTCGAGCCAAAGGCTTTGGAAGTGTGGGTGTGGTGGTAGAGGTGGGGGCCCTTAATAAGAGGAGAGGAGGGGAACTCTTGGAAAGTTAAGAAAAGATACTTTGTTATAAAATGATTTTCGGATAAAAAAGGTCCCACAATTATAAATTTCGAGGATAAGGTGATAAGGGTTCGAAATACACCAATCCAATAGGTTTTTTACAGTTTTAGGTCTTATATTTTACATTATATTTTCATTTTAATTACATTGTTAAGTAATGCGGTAATCGCTGCATCATCATGATGTCATAAATAATTTAATTTATTTAATGCCTAAAAATTATAAAAAAATACTATGATGTAGGAAATTGTTTTATCTTTCCAATGAATATTTTTAGTCAAAAAGATGACTTTTATAACCCCATGTAAAAATTATTTTAGTAAAACAACTCATGATTGTGTCATTTTTACTTTTACTCTAAATAAAAGGCATTAATGTCATTATCTTACCCAAGTGGCTCCATGGGGTCCCGAAAATCGACCCATGGGTTGTCTTGGTCATTCGTGACACATCCAATAAGGGTAAGACATGTGTCTAGGTCATTTAATATTATTAGAACTTTATTTTTACTTCAAACAACACTAATTACCTCTAATCGCGATTAAAAACTCAAAAGTTACTATTCACAAAAAAAATTATTTTAATCCCATGGAACCACATTTTACTTCTTAATGACAAACATGTATGTTGGATTTTTGAAATTCAAAACACAGAGGTGGTAAAATTTCATTTAAACGAAAAATCAGTTTTTTAAGTACCACTCAGTGGTTTCACTATTCATCAAAAATTGAAGTTTTTCAGAAAAATACCAAAACCTAACCCCAAGCTATATTTGATATTCCGAATACAAAAATGATAAATATTTTAATAAATTCAAAACATATACGGTACATTAATTAATTTAATAATTAATTCCTACTGTCAGAGCAAATAGCGTGTTTTATGGAATAATAAGTATCAAAAGATTGACACTAGTTTAAGTCCAATTTCAAAGTGAAATTAATTCCAACGACCAATATTGAATTAAATGGTAAAAATATATTATAATTTCACTTTAAAACCAATTATAAAGATAATATAATCATATAAACAAATTAGATTAAAAATAGGTTTTGAATTAAAATACAACATTTTTCACTATTTATTAAAAAATGAACATTATCAGAAAAATACCAAAAATTTATCCACAGTAAATTTTAATGTCCCAATCATAAAGAATAATTTTATTTTGACAAATATAGCTTATAAAATTGTGAAAAGATTGATTTAAAAATGGTTTTCCATCAAAAGGCAGCAAAACAATCTTTTAAAAATATTAGTGTATTCCATGCTTAAGATTGGATTTATTCTCATTTTAAGCCTCTAAAACACTATCTAATTCATTAGTAGACATAGATAAAAATATATATTATTCATTACCTACTTGGGATATTACATCCATGGGGTCCCAAAATAGACCCAAAGATGACCATGGTCAGACATGTATCAACAAATAATATTAAGACACATTTTAGGGTAATTTCGTATTATTATAATAATATTCTTTTACCCTTTTTTACCCAAATTACCTTTTAACAATGGTAAATATAATATTTAATGAAGTAAATATTCATAATGTAAAAATATAAAAGGTACCTATTTACAAAATTTGGACTTCTTTATTCCCAATATCAAATATATTTTTCCAATTTAAAAACAAATAAGTGTTAGAAATTAATTTTAAATTAATTATTATTGTCAAAACAAAAAAGCGTGTTTTAAAGAAATAATAACTATCAATGTATTGAAATTTGTTTAGGTCCAATTTTAAATCTAAATTACATACTATGAAAAAAATTGCATTAAATGGTAAAAAAATAATCTAATTAAACTTTGAAAATTTTAAAAATATAATATACCCGTATAAATAAATTATTTTAAAAGGTAGTTTCGAATTAAAATGCAGTATTTTTCACGATTCATTAAAAATGAACATTATCAGAAAAATAAAAAAGTGTCTTTCAAAGTAAATTTCAATATCCTGATTCTAAAGAAGAATATTATTTTGTTAAATAGAACATATAAAAATGAAAAAACTATATATTTACAAAAGGTTTCTCCATCAAAAGGCAGTAAATCGACCCCTTATAGAAGATTGGAATATTTATGCTTAAAATTGGATTCCTTCTTATTTTAAGCCTCTAAAATTTATTGGATAAATGTAAAAACATTTAAAAAATGTATAATCCTATTGTAGTTAATTTTATTGATTCCCCCCATTAAAAAAACTAATCTTCAACTACCATTTAAAATAATAATATATTATTATTATTTTGTATAACTCAACATTGTGTGCAACATAAGATTTCAAAGAAACCCATTGTTGTGTGTTGGGTACACCATCGAACATAGAATCCCCATTAATGTAAAAATAATATATAATTAATAAATATTAATAAAATTTGAAAATATCTTACTCTTTATTTACCTATGCTGTTACATCCTTCCCCCTTTTGGAAATTTCTTCCTTGAAATTTTATTCACTTATTAAATAAGTGGGGGTATTTATCCCTCATGGAATTCTTATATTCTAATGTTGCCTCTTCAACCATATGATTTTTTCAAATAACCTTTACATGATGAATTACCTTATTCTCCAACACTTTCTCTATTTGGACAAGAATAGAGATAGGTTTTTCTTCATAAGAAATATTTTCTTCCAAATGAACTAGCTCTGGACTCAAAACATGAGATAGATCCAGAAAATACTTGCTCAACATTGAAATTTGAAAAACATTGATTACCTAGGATAAACATGGAGGTAAAGAAACTATATATTCAACTTATCCAACTTCCTATTAGATTTCATAGGGTTCAATGAACCTCGAACTCAGCTTTCCCTTCTTTCCAAAATGGATCACACTTTTGCATGGAGAAACATTAAGAAAGACATGATCACCTACCTCAAATGAAAGATCCTTCCTCTGGTAATCTGCATAACATTTCTGTCTTCTTTGAATCATTCTCATGTGATTCTGAATCAACTGAACATTTTATTCTATCTCTTCTACCAATTCCGGTCCCATTAACATTTTTTCAGCTAATTCATCCCAAAAAGCTAGAGTTCGACCTCGGTTCCCATATAATTCCTCAAATAGAGCCATCTGTATATTGAAATTAAAACAGTTATTATAATAAAACTCAACCAGATAAATATATTGGTCCCCACTTCCTTAGTAATATAGTGAAAAACCACATATCATATCTTACAAGGTCTAAATTGTTCTTTCTGACTTCCCATTTGATTGAGGATGAAAAGATGTACTAAAAATTAATTCAGTACCCAATGACTTCTGAAGGCCATTCCATATAATATAAGTAAAACTGAAATCATGATCAAATACAATAGAGAGGGTAAATCTATGCAACCTAACTATCTCTATAACATAAAACTGAAAAACATTATATAGAGACAATGTATCTCAAAGAGGAAAGAAATGAAAATATTTAGTCAATCGATCAACAATTACCCAGATTGCATTGTTACCTCGATATTTTTTTAGTAATCCCACAACTAAGTCCATGGATATAATTTCATATTTCCACTCTAACACTGATAAAGGGTGAGGAATCCATTTCGGTAATTTTTTCTCTCCTTTAACTTGTTGAAAAGCCAAACACCTCATAGTAAAGTAAAAAATATTTTTTTTCATTCCATCCCACAAGTAATACTTCCAAAGATCTTTATACATATTATTACTGGTAGGATGAACTTGAAACTGATAACTATGAGCATCACAAAATAACTATGTCTTCAACTATAAATCACTAGGCACTCATAATCTCTTCCCAAACCTCAAAACATAGCTATTATCAATATTAAAATCAGGAAAATTACCCTTCTGAACCAACTCTTCCTATTTCTGAAACTCACTGTCTTCCCTCTGTGCTTGCTTAATTATATCTGATAAAGATTATTTCAATGACACTAGAAACAAAATAGAGAAATTTTATACACCAACAAATTCTATGCCATGTTTCATTAAATCAAAAACCAAAGGATCTCATTCCAAACATTTCATGGTAAATAAAGCATTACATTTTCGACTAAAACCATCATACAATTCATTTTCTATTCCCAGATGATAATTAATGGTGAAATCATAATTTGTTATTAATTCCAATGATCATATATTTCTCATGTTTTATTCTTTTTGAGTAAATATATACTTAAAAATTCTAATAAGGTTAGTGTAATAAGGTTTTCTATGAAGTTCAACCCAAAAATTTGGACAAACAATGAGTTATATTCATGGGATGTAATAATTAATCTATTTTTCATCATCATCAAATGACTTATATTTTTTTACAAGATACATAAATAGTTCTACTAATCTTGAATGATATGAAGGAATTTTTAAAAACATTATCATAAATGACATTCTATATTCCTGAATTTATGGTAGGCCTGCCTTCCACTATTTTATTCTATTACAAAAAAATTAATTCATCAAAAATGACTTAGGGATGATAATTTTCAAAGTAAAAAGTATATAATAGAGAAATTATGAAAAATTAATGGAGAAATCATAAAGAATAAATATTTCATAAATAATGAGTTTCAAGAATTCAATATACTTTATTCATGATCAATTTTCTAATATGAAATATTATGATAATGTTTTCACATTTATATGGTTCGTAATGAGATTATGAATTTACCAAAGAATATCCCCTATGGATTCAAACCAAGTGTGTCGAAAGGACCATTATAGGCACTAGTTGATGATAAATTCCAATTGAAAGAGCCCTTTTAGGTTTATAACGCATGGGTAAAAACGTTCTATATCTGTGACCACTTTTAGAATCCATATAGTGATGTATTTTATTAGAAACCATGAACACTATAATTTAGAAACAAATTGGAATAATTTCATTTATTTTTTCAATACCTTATGCTTTTACAAGTTTTTCCTTATAATTATCCAATAAATCCATAAGTTTCTCTAATACCAACATTGACCACCCATAATTTACTACACATTTATTAAGTATTTATTTCACAAATATTAACTTAATACAATGAAAATATGTCATGTGGCTTAGTTAATTTCTGAATGTAGGTAAATAAAACATTAACATAAAATATTGGTATAACATATTTATATAAAAACTCTAAAACATTCCCTTATAATCCTTTTAGTTTCTAAAACTACATAGGATATTATAGGAATGTACATAAGGGACCAGTTGTTAACCCTAGTAAAGGAATATGAAAATAATAACATATGATAAAGTAGTAGATGTCAACCAAGAATCATATCAAGGTAACATAAGAGGTGTATTAATCCTAATATTGAACAATGTTATATGATATAAACTGATAGCATAGAGGAAACATGGGAAAATTGAAACAATATAAAACCTGAAATCAAAAAAAATTAAGGCAATGAAAATTGAATAGAAAACATAATTTACAATGCTTATGATAACATATCATTCACAATAAATGTCATACCCTAAGATAAATACCTTACATAATGAATTAAAGGGATATATATTTCTGGACCCAACCATAACTCTCAAATCATGTACATGCATAAGTGTGCCACATATATCATACACCAAAAGGATGCATTTTTAAAAATTCTAACAATACAATTGAATAGTGTGGGTTACAAACATATTAATCCATAATAAATGAATATTAGGTAAAACTTTTTGAATGCCCTTGAGTTGAAATTTGGATGGTTATTCACTGAAAATATTGACATGGAAAATCCCAAGATAATTTCAGCATCCTAATGTGTGTACATAAAGGGTAATATATGGGGAAGAATGAGTGAAAAGGCTGTCTATAATTACTTGGTCATAACTATAGTGTTATGGATGTATAAAAAACATATCCGTACACCAAAACTATAAATCCAAATTCCATACATACAGAAGGTTCCTGAATAAATAGGAGAAGGAAGGGATCCCTTTCATTGATGGGGTGAATCTAAATTCTTAGAAGGGGATTTTTAAATGACTTGGTAAACCTTGACAAAGATGTAGAGAGTTTTGGATAGATTAACTTCAAACATCAATTGTTTTGAGTGATGTGGAATGGGAGGGTTCATGGTTTTTTAGAGAAAAATAGAGGATAATTATTTATTACTTTCCACACATGGGTTTTGGACTCTATATCATAATATACTCAAAAATAAAAACCATACCATTGTCTTTACATTATTATATAACAATGTTGAGTGATTTTTATAAATTTTTATGTCTATGAAATGAACACATTAAAATAACCCTCTTGGGGATGTGGAAGTGGTTTATTTTTTTAAGAGTTGATTTTAACACTTTAAAATATAATATAGCTTTTCTAGGATTCATTAATGGTTTCCAAGATTAACCTAATTACTTTAAAAATAATTTATTTTAATGTGGAAATAAAAAAATTCATGAATACTACTTATAGTATTTATAACATCACTTTGGGGATTTTCTGATGTCATAATACATAATGTATAATTATACTATTTTTAATTTTACTAAAAAATGTGACTGCCTCATATAATTATAAAAAAATAACTATTATATAATTTTTTATTTATGATTCCAAAAATAATATTTAATTTATTAATATTACTCCATAAATTTGATAAGTTACACTTTAAACTAAAAAATAACCATTTATTAAAAAATACTATTTTTTGATAAAAATAATTTCATGACCATTATATACATCAAATGTGAAATAAAAATATTATATATTATTTTATATTTAATTAATATAATTTAATAATGATATTTTATTAAAATATAATTTGTTTCAAAAGATATTAATTTCATAAAAAATATTCTTTGAGGGAGATTATATATTTCCCTAAAGTAAATTTTTTTATTATATCAAATTCTACTTTTTATCAAGTATATTATTTATTGATTAAAAAAAATTGATAAAATAAAAATATTGCAATTAAATTATATAAATAAAAAAAGTTGTATTGCTAGATTCTACAAACATAGTCAATTATTACACTAGTGAATTCCCTTTGGGTTAGGTGTTCAATGGCATGATTTTCTTAGCGTGTTTCAGTGACCATAGATTGGTTTGTGATCTCAATAAGCTTATAATTCTCCCATAAATAGTTTTTCCCATTATTGAGTTGTTCAATATCATCTTTTTATTAGTCATGGAAATTCATAGGGATGTTATCTCCAAAAAAATAATTTCTTAATGGGCTTTATAGGGTATGATCCTATAGGTTGAGTTTATCCCTTCCTTTTAATGTGTGAATTGGATTTTATCAGAACGTTTAATATATACTAATCATAAAATATCATGTATAATGGCTATAAAATCAATCATTGGGATGCATAATAATTATTTAAAAATGACATGAAATATCTTATAATGGTCAAAAATAATAATAAAAACTAGTGAATTTGTTTTTTATAATTTCATTTCTCATTTATGAATTCAGTCATTTAAAATGAGGGGTTAACTTATAAAATTTCATGTATTTACAAATTCTAATTAATGGATCACTTTAATTAGTAGAAACATAAATACAATCATCATTATATTCATGCTAAAACATACGCCTAGCGATTATGGGTATAGCTTCTCCAAAAACGTTTTCCCTATATCATGGATCATTTCATATGGAAAGAAACACATTTTTCAACACAAATTGGAACCGTCATTATGGTGATAAAACTACACCGCATCATTTTGTGCCAAGTATGGGGAATAATTAGATTATTCCATAATTTTCATCCCTTTAAATTGAATTTATTGCATTGTTATTTTCGAATACTCGATATCTTTAGAGACTCAATGTGTTTCTTATATATAAGATTAATTCAAATGTTAAATGAGGAAAATGAATATTCTGAAGATAAAAACAAGGAAGATAAATTGTTATTCCTACCACTAAAAATAAGAGTGTTTTTCACTAATGTAATGGATCATAGATTGGGGGACTGGGTGAAGGGATTCTAATCTTTTACAATAAAACTACTATAGAGTTGTTTAATTCTATTATTAATGCATAAACATTTTTTTAGTAATGTGATCGATCTGGTATCATTCTAATTGATTAATTACTTCCCTTTTTTATTCTAGTTTACTCATTATCTTCCACCATTAACTGATACATTGAAATAATGATGGAATGGCCTAACGCTTGGCCTTGGGTTATAATAGAAGTGTTCCAGAATTATGCTTTTAATTGTTAAATGTTTTGATTCTATTTACAAAGAATGAGGGTGAATTGTATGAGTACGGTGATTTTACACCATGACATGAATCCCAAACTAACATATATTATTTAACTTATATCTCTTTCCTCCCATTAATTGAATGATAACATCATATATAATAGAGTATCATTATTCAATGGATGTAATGATATACCATAGAGTTACATGATGTAAGGATTCACACTCTCGATTTCACTATGTCATTATCCTTAATTATTGGATGAGGTAGAGTTTGGTGTTCTAAATAATTTTATCTATGAATGAAACCCATCTTAATAAATTAATAATATAATAATAAGTCATGCATGAAATTACATAATTGAACTATGAAACTGAACATAAACAAAAATTAAAAATAATGATGAAATTGAAAACCAAATTATTGATCAATGAAAATTATATCTAACCCCATTATATTTTCATGAAATTCATTATTTTAATATTCATTTTTTCTGGAAACTTTTTTTATGGTTTCAGAAAATAAAAACAAAAGAAAAATACCAGTTTAGGTGAATTTCAATTAGGAAAATTACAACTCTATTGCTACTTAAGTGAAATGACCTAGGTAAGACACTATGTTACACTATTAATATAAATTTTGGCTTTTATACAGCCTTATGATTGGAATTTTCAAACATATATACTTTTTTTTTGGATTCCACGTGTTGTTTAATTTCATTTTCTTTTTACATTGTGAATAGTTTTCATTGTTTCTATAAAAAATTATTTATTGAAAATTATTTTACAGTAATATATTCAAAAAAGATTATTATACATGGAATAATTACTCTTAGTTGGAAGAAACGATTACTTATAATACTGATGAGGCCCTGCTAAACAAGTATGATGATCTCAATGTACAATTTATGTAGATGTCAAATAGACAAGAAGATAGTATATGACTTAAAAAATTAATGGAAATAGTTAATAAAGTCTATTCTGATTATCAAATTTTGATTCTCTAGAAGGAAGTAATATTTTTTATTCATGATTTACCAGAATAAGTACCAGAGTTTGAGGGATTTCAAAACAAAAGTATACATATCCCCACTATATCTGAACCTGACTCTGATTGATCATGATGAGCTTCAGTGGATTCATGATGAGGAATAATTTCTTAGTGAATAATTTTTGGAGATTAAAAAGATCTATATAACATAGAGAATGAATAATAAGTGAAACATGATCTCATTGAATATTACAGAGTAGATTATATAGTAGAATTTCATCTCTCTCTATCTCTAGAATAATGAGATTCCTCCCAAGAGGTAAACTTTGAAGGAATGTGGGAGATGTTTGAATTTATTCCTCTATCGAATGGTTTTAAACTTTAAGAGTCCCTTTCCACTGAAGATAAGGCTCATATTATACCAACTTAAGGAAATTTTCCATTCATAAACTCATCCTCATATAATTTCATTCAATTTTAATTGAGATTCACTCTTTACTATTTTTATTTTTTAGATTTTGAAAACCCTTTTCATGTCATATAAGAATATAATGAAAAATAACTTGTAGTATCTAAGTAACACATGGAACTCCGGGATATTTTTGCACTTTCATTTTATGGAGTCCACAGAGATATCTAGGTAGCTGAGATTGATGAAACAAATACATAATGGTCTTACTTTGAATGGGATAGTAATTTTTTAATATTTCATTTTAAATTAATTTCAAGTTAATAAACATGATAACTATTTATCGCTAATCATTCCATTATTTTATCTAACATTGAGAAAGAACATGATTATAATAAAGAAGTTTTATAAGTGAAAACCAAGAAAGACTGAGATTTATATATTATTCTAACCCCTCCCTGAATGTTGTACATTATTGTGAAGTGGATAGATGTGATTTACTCTGTCTGTAGAGTCCTCAGCAAGAAATAAAAAGTGCAATATAGAAAAATTAAAATGTGGTGGTTCATATCTTGTAGACTCTACACACCAGTGGGTTATGGATGAGAGCTGGTACTACCCATTCGGAGGAAGGGAAAATCTATGTCCCATATGATGGATTAAATAGAATATTATCTTTATATTTTCATTATAATAGATTTTGATTTTATTTTAGTAAATTATACTTCGATACAACCCAAACCATTTCTATATTTTTGGTAACTTATAAATTTTATTTTTGTTTCAATGATTGATTATATTTTATAGGTAAATAATTTCACAAGGGAGACCATAAAAAGAAAAAATATGTGGAATTGATTAAGTGAAAACGGTGTTCAATTTAAATTTTATATTTTAATTCCATGCATTTTTTTTAGTTTTTTTATATGTAAATTAGAAATATTTTCCTTTTATCTCACACAGGAGACATAAATACATGTTTAGAATTGTTTATTTACTTTAATTCTCTATGAGACATTAGTTTCTTAGGAACCATATGAGTACAAGATTTACATTTCTACAATAATGAGTTTTAATGAGTAAATGGAGAATTGAATGATTATAGTGAAGCATTGATGTATAATTTACGATATCTGATATAGTGAAATTGGTTGATTCTTGTAAATGAAAAATTCTTTCTTTTTTAATACTTCATATTTATAAAATTCATTAGGGTTGTTTTTTTATTAAATTTCTAGGCTTATGTTCTAAAATAATGTTTTAAATTTTTTATAGGTTTTTTATAACTAATAAATTTAATATTATCTTGAGAAAATTCATTGGGTGATCTTAAGTAATTTCACTATCTAAAACAAGAATTTGAAATTTTCAAAGATTTGAATATGAAGAAACATTTAATATGGATGAGTTTTTTAATTAAAAATATCATATCCTTGAGACTACCTTTTACAATAATCCATTATTATCTCAGAGATATCTTGTTTGACCTTGTTAGGAATGAGTCACATTTCCATCCATTTAAAACCATTCCAACCAAGAACAATTTTTTTTCATATAATTTAATGTTGAAGTGTTCATGTGAGGGAATTAATGGTGGAAGGAATGCACTACATGGTATAGAAATTTTCTGAGTGTTATACTCTATTTATTTAAAAAATCTCATGGTTCATACAATGTACATTACTCAAATGCTCTTATGGAAAATAAATAAACTAAATTAATGTGTCGTGCCTTGGTAAATTTAAATATTCCCATTACGAGACTGATGATTTTAATCATATATGGTCAGGTGGTCAATGTGATATTAATCCCAAGAATGGATATTGATAAATAAAAAAGAAATATTTAAATCTTAAGAGAAAAAAATTAGAAAAAATAGATAAAATTCAATAATTTGAAATTCTTTCACTATACATATATAAATAATGACCTCTACTTTGAGTCATTGGATGATGGTGTTGTCACATTTTGGATAATGTTTTTATTGAACATTCATTTCAATATAATAAATTATGATTTAGATATAAACCTCTTATTTGAGAATTATCATTTGTCACATCAATCCCCACTTGCCATATGACTCAAATTCAACCAAACATTAATTGAAAAGTCTTATTTAATTATTAAAAGTTTCATATTTATAATGTGGAGAACATAGTTCTACTGAAGTCATATGGAAAGGTAAAATTATTTATGTTTTGAGTAAAACTCTACATAAATTTATAATTTTAGTGACGAGAGAAAAATATTATATGATAGGTAGATCATGACTTCGAATGTTTAATGTTGAAGAATTGAGAAACATCAATAAATGATTATAGAAGATCAATTATTTTAATATTAAGAATGTCAATTCATTGGGTTTATTTTTTATTTGAAAAAATGTGACATTGAAATGATATTTTATATAAAACATAAACAATTAGTATAATATTGACAATAAGTTTCATTAGATTGATTGAAAACTGAAATAATAGAAGCATTAATACCCACATAAATTCAATGTTTAGATTAAATGCTTGAGGATAAGAATATTTCATATTTGGTGATACTTGATACACTGATTTTTCTTGATAATTTAAAAATACTTCTTTTAAAAAAATTAATTTTTTATAATAACTTTTTCCATAAAACAATCTATTTTATTTAAATATGGGTAAATTATAATTGAAGTATAAATATAGATAAAAATAAATAAAAAATTTTCATTAAGGAAATTTAATTTTATTTATGAATTTTTATGGATGAAAATTCAATAATAATTCAATATATATAATTTAATAAGTTTCCAACATGAATATTCCTCAACCCAAAGGGATTATAATCTATTTATCTAGCCTAAGAAGGATTATCAAAACAAGAAATCTCCAAGATGATGGTTTTTAGAGTGTAAGGAGAGAGGGTAGGTCACACACATGTGACTACATGCACAGAGTGGAGCAAAGAGCCATGATAGAACAACTCATGTTGAATGAAGCCCAATTTTTGTGTTCAAGTTGTTTTATAGGAGACCATATCTGCTACAAAAAACCATGTAGTAGATAGAATCAGATCCATTATTTAAAAGATTCAGAAAAACCTCAACACCAATGAAGGAAAAGCTCATTCTTATTATCATTCCACATTTTTTGAAATGATCTATTTTCATTCACTAGCACTACTATCCCATAATTAAAATTTCTACCTCACCACGTCAACCATTGTTGTTTTCATTACATAATGGTACTCTATAGAAATCAACATTGCTGAATATGTGAAGCTTTTTATCAAATATGAGAACCATTATTGATCACTATGATCACGATCAATGATCTTTTCCACATTGGCTGAATTCAGTGATGGCCATTTAAATGGAGAATAGATCCTTGCATAGAATATGGCTTCATCGAGCCACTATAAATTCTAGATCACTTGTTTTAAGAGGAAATTCTTCCCTGTACAATTTCGCCAACGATGTGTCATGGATCAACAGGTCTGAAGAGAGGATCGTTGTAGGATTTGGCAATAAATCATAGAGGGATTCATATTAAAAGTATTATTTTTTATCTGAAGGAGTAACATAAGATGTGTTACCAGGACATCACCATAGCATGTAGAGCTATACATAGATAATAAATCAGCTATGATAAAATTGAACTTCCCACGTCATACTATTATCTAAACTATGATATCTTAATAAATTATATCCATAGAGATTCGAAATGATGATTCTAAATAAGATATATTCAAATATTAATTAAAATTAATAATGATTCAATAGATAATAAAAATGAATATAGATTATTATCCCTCCCTCTACCAGTAAGTGGTTGTTTTACCATTAAAAACAATAGATATTATTGGATTCGTCGATTTTTGATACTCTATTATCATTTACTACAGTTTTAGTTCTTTTCTATTTATATAAATAATATATAATATATTTAATTAATTAGATCCATTTTATTTCATTATCTTTCAATCATTATTTTTCTCATTATTTATCAATTTTTGATTCTCTGCAAATATCAACACTTATAATTGAAATTTAATGATTCATTTAAGGCTTGGCAAAGGGGAGGATGTATAAGTTCATAAATTTTACTTTAAATTCTTAAATGTTTGGATTCACATTGTGGCGACTAAGGGTGATGTTTAAATTTGTGATTATTTTCAAACACAGTATGAATTAATAACTAAATTATCTTGTTAAATTTATATCATTTCCCTCCCATCCATAAAATAAGAACTCTTTACATAATGGATTTAATTTAATCAATGGATGAAGTGGAATATGATGGAGTGTAGTCCTAGAAGGTTTCTCACTCTTGATTGAGTTATGTAATATGATTATATAACAAGATGGTGTTTTTTTGAAAAATAATTTATCTTAGTAATTGAAGACATCACACTCAATAAATTATGCATTTGTAGCTCATGCATGAGATTTCATAATTGAGCTAAAAACTGAATTTAAAAAATAATGGGCATAATAAAGGTACAAAAAACAAAATCCTTGATCCATGTAAAATCTACCTAACCCCATTTTTTGCATTGCATGTTAGATTAAAATTTCCATTCCTTCTCACATCAATTTTCTTTACATTAATAAAAACAAAAAGAAATAATTTTGGAGAATTAAAATTATTTAATGAACAACATGAAGCTCCCCAAGTGAGAAGACCCTAGTCATCCAATGTTATACACTAGGGAAAATTAATAACAGCTTGTTACCATTTTATTAGATGTGTGTTCACTCCCCAAGTATAATGTGTAGATTGAAATATGGTATTTAGAAAAGTTATATTATAATGGAGAATGAAAATATTCATCAGAAATAAATGACTAATAAAATATATATACTTCTTTTCATTTCACTTCCTCATTAATGGTGAGAACAAAAAATTACATAATATTAATTCAGGGATTCTGAATTCTTCTGAAATCTCCCACAAGTACTTATCCGTTGAGATAATTCTCCATGATCATGTAGTTAAGAGATAAAAATTATAGAATTTCGGAATATAAAAACAATAGATAAACTAAAAAATAAAATAAAATATAGTATAATAGAAAATACAAGTATTAAAAATGATATAATTCTCATTCAATAATAGGATCATTAATTTCGTGCTCACCCAAACACTTTTTATATGGTTTTTCCTACCCCCTCACTAGATAACTGTATGATATAGCATCAATTGTCACAATATAGAATTTATTTTTCCTGTGAGATGAAATAGATTTGAAGTTCTTTATTGCACCATATACTTAGTTAATGTTTAGTACTACAGTAGGACTTCCCTCCGTGTATGTTTTTTCAATCCATGAAATATAACTCTGATTGATGTGAATATATGGTATAGTATGGATTAAATTGAGATCTGGTATTCAATATTGGGGATAGTTTAAAACATAGTCATATTCTTCGCTAATGTTGGATTCAGAGCATCCTAGGTACATGAGAAATTTCATTATCACTTGAACACATAGTGAAGGTGGATCTTAGGAACTAAAATATCAATTGATGAAAAGATGTAGATGTTTTGGAGTCCAGATGATCCTAGAACTCGGGGGCATGGGCCTTTTTGAAATAGGATGGGACAATTTTAGATTTGGTAAGAAAAATTATGGTGTTTGGTGCACAGGTTTTATAGCTTGCTAAAAGGCATGCGTTCTATTTTGAGATCCATCGTATAGAGATTTGAACTAATTCAGGGTTTGATCGTATTGATACACTTAGTAACAAGTGGAATTACATTATATTATTTGGATCTCATGTTGTATATAATTTTTTTTAATTCATCGCCTTATTTCAATGGATGTGGAGGCTTTCAATTTGGATGAAATTTGGAAACTCAATACTGGTGAGCACTTGAATGTGTGGAAGGTTTTTGAGAAATCTTATAGGTGTGGGAATGAATACTTATGTGGTGGTGCTCATTAATAGTGGTGAATCCATATGTACCTTTTTTGTTTTTTCCCATAGCACAACATCATTGTGATTTATGAAAACATGTATTGATTGTTTTAAATATCAATATACTCTTTATAACATCATGATTTTACTTATGTGTGACAATTCATATGATAACATATGAATAAAAGTTTTCCCATAAAAACGTCATATAAGTTCCCCACTATAATTATTTCTTAGAATTTCTGTAATAGATTTCATAAATATTTTAATCTATATCTTGATAATATCATTTTTGGGATAGAAATTATACAAGCTATCTAGGATGGAGATTCATAGGACACTAGGGAATCTTTCCATGGTTTAAGACTGTGGTAATATCCTTTATATGATATAATAATAACAAACTATACTATTATAAAATTCATATTTATATAATTCATTAGAAAATCCTAACCAAATAATATTTTTATCCTTATAATTTATGATTATTATTAATAATTATTATAATTCTTGTACATTTATGTGTTGATGAATATCACGATGCCATATGTTTGTGGTGAGGTAGGATATGTTGTGTGTGTCATGAGAAATATTTCATTAATGGATAAGGTGAGAAAATATTTTTTTCCCTTATGTTAATTTATTGAATTTGATATCATAGGCTTCTTTATGGAATTGTTATATACTAAATAAATAGAATTTTGTAGCCCTCTATAGGTACGTTCAATTTCATAAAATCAATGAATAATAAATTGAGCACATAGTTTGAGGGAAGAATAATTCAACACGCTTGATTGTAGATAACGTGATAAATAGATTATATTAAAAATAAAACATTTATATGTGGTTTGATGTCATTGCAACATTGACTTCATTATTTATGGGTTCTTTGGCATATTCATATATTCTCACCATGGAATTTGGTTTGTATCTCATAATGACACAAAGAATGTGGCCTAGAGTATCAAAAACAATGTGTATCTAAAACCATAGTAAAATAATATTTTATTTTATTTTTTTATCAACTTGAATGAATATCTCTCTTACATGGGGTTTAATAATTATTTATGTTTTATTGATCACATATATTTTAACCCTAGTTGTTCAATAGAATATTTTGTGAGTATAATATTTAATAAATATTTATTTTCAATTTTGTGAGTGTAATATTTATTTATTTATTATTTAATATTATAGTGATATCTATGTATCAATTAACCATCTTTATTCAAGATCCGATAATTATAGTGGAGGAATAGAGGACCGAGGTTAATGGTCAACTGAAAAATAGTATATATTAAATATTATTTCAATAAATATATTAATTTAATTCATTATTTTAGACCAAGTCAACAAATTATAATATTATTATTATTATAAACATGTGGTTTTGCGTGGTTTTTTTAAATAATAAGGGCACATGTTAAATTATTTTTTTTTAACCCAAGTGGAATAAAAAACTAACAATGTTATTTTATTAAGAGTGCCAACTCATTTTTATTAGTTGTAAATAGTGATATCTAAAAAGAATCCACTCAAACCCTAGATATCTCCCTCTCCAAGAATGATTTCAAGAATTTAGAGTGACCATCCTCTACCTCCCCTCTCAAGTCTTTAGAGAACAAAGGGAATCCATCCCTGATTTGATTCTGAGAAAAATCAGAGGAAAACAATGCAAGAGTTACGACTTACCTTACTAGTACCCAAATATTCCTATTAAGATGTTTGGAGATTCTTGGAACATGTGAACATCACCACTAGAGGAAATATATCCTCGATTCTTAAAATGAAATGAAACGTACGTAAAAATATTTTGTCAGATCCATCATATAAGTAATAATTCTTCACAAGGTAATTATTTAGTTTCTTAAATTAATTATAAATAATATGTGATGATCATGGGATTTGAAACTGGAAATTTTATATTATATGTTATCATTGATTTCATTTCATTGATCGAGGAATTTATTGTCACTTAAATATCAGATTAATCACAATCACAACAAAAAAAATATTTTGGCATACCCCAGATTCACCTTCCACTGTGCCCAAAACCATGAAGTGGTATCATAGCGATCACATAATTGTTTATAATTATTTATAAATCATTTATTTGTTTACAAATTAATCCTTAGTATTAAATTTGAGTTTAATAATTTGTTAATAAAAATTAAAAAATATTCATTCATGATATATCATTCTTTCAAATAAAATCAAATATATTGATTTTATGAAAAAACAAATTCTAAGATCTCATATGTTGGTGTCATTTAGTAAGCTAGTAAAAACAAAAGTGAACGTCATGTAACCTGGAGGTACATGTCATGTAACTATGTTTAATGTACCTTAATTTAATTCAAAATTTATTCATGCCATTCATATTAATTACACATAGTGAATTTAATTACACACCACATATTGACTTGGCCATCGTGGAACACGGTCAAACGAAGTAAATGTCATTACACTTTTATACATGATATTAAATCATTAAGTCATAGACAGGTCATGTATCTTACTAGACATCTTATATGAAGGGTTACCATGTAACTCAAAGAAAACACATCCTTTATCCCATGTAAACAATGGGAACTCCAGTATTTTTTTATTTCATGGTTACATGCTGAGCCCCTAGGCATGTTCCGTATATTAACAATGAGAATAATACCTGATGTTTTTATTCAATGTACACGTAGTGTAAATTTAATAAAGTAAACATAACTAAAAATTAATTAATTATACTTAATCAAACTTATCATCTTGTTTTCCATGTGATTGTTAAGTTGATATTACATTCCCTATGATCGGTTATATATATATATATATTAAATATCAAATTGATTTTTTGTGTAATTTTCAAAACACCTTATCATGTATAAATCGTAATAAAGTTCTTTCTCAACACAAATAAAAATACTATATACTACGTATATACCATGTGTTCCATGTTTTCATTAAGATGATATTACACACTCTGAAATTATTTGATAAATCATCAATATTATATTTCTTTTGAGTAAAAAGTGTATCAATATAATACCCTTTGAAAAGTTCGGACGAGTAGTCACTATATTTCCTATGATGTTTGGTTTTTTAACAAATTTAATTTTAAATAAATTAAATTTACATATTTAAAATTATGAAATATGTGAATTACAAGAAATATTATAATGGGAATTAACATTAAATAATTGATTAATTAAAAATATAATTACCTTATCTGATTATTGTCTATATTTAATAAGAATGTTTAAAATTAAAGGATAATTTTATTAAATGCATAATCTGTCTAATGTTTGTGGACTATTATGATAATTGACCACAAATATTATGTTTTTTACTTTTTCAAATGGGCTGCATCCATACTATAATTATGTAAGGTTATATGTGGCCATGGATTCTTTTTTGTAGACCCCATAACCAATCCTTTTGTTCCCTCCACCTGCATGTGAGTATAAGAATATGTAATGAATAAAACTCCATAGCTAATGGAATTGGATCAAGTATATCATTAGGTAAAATTAACCCAAGTGAGACACATTGGTGGATAAGAGGAAAGTAAAAAACATGAACCATAAATGGTTCATGGTGTTTATCCCCTAGTTCATCGATTAGTTTAATATCCACCAAATAAAATAACCTTTAGTAAAATATCATGATCTTAAAACATATTGTTTTATTTCTATCAAGTAGAATCATTATTTAATTATTGATATATTTTCACGATCAAATGAAATAATGAATTATTATGAATGCAAGATAACACTAAAATAAATGTGATTATGTATAAACATTATATAAGACATGGTAAATTATTTATGTAAATTGATTTAATATTAACAAGTATGTAGTAATGAAAATAATTGAAAATTTACACATAAAGATAAAATCCCTATATTATATAGCTTATTTTTATTTAGCATTCAACTAATAAAGATAAAATCAAACCATATTTCTATGTACATGACCAGAAAATTTTGGAGTGCTTCCAATTTTTTGGGAATTATATCTTGATGTTCTTTGTTGACTTAACTTACCTTGCATCAAGGGATTAATTCCAAATTATCAAATGGTATAAATAAGTAAATAATTTCAAGGAAATATAATTCAAGTATTTTTTTTGATTGTGTATTCCACTAAATTGATCAAAGAACTATGAGTTAATGTAGTTGGCATTTAAAATGTATACCAAAAACACTTCCAATTTCTTGATCGAATAATGATGGGGTGGTTAGAAAGAGAATATGGATCATTCCCACTATAAATTAAAACCAATAATAAATTATAAATAAAAAATTGAGTGAAATTGGTTTTTCATAAAATAGTGGGAGATTTAAAATGTAATAATAATTTATTTGTATAACTTTTACTATATAAATAAATAATATTATACACTTATTTTTTGTAGAAATGAAAATAGTAATGACTTAAAAAATATCACTATAATATATACTTGAGAATTATAAAGTTATCACCATCACAAATTACAATGAATGGAAAAAAAATTGCATTATTATATACCTTTAGTAGAAATTGTACATATTGGAAGATAATATTCATGAAGTTCTTGATAAATAGGAAATAGAGGAAGTGGTATCTCTTAATAAAAATCATTTGAATGATGGTACAGATGTTTTGTGTTTTGTTATATAACCCCCAACCAATGATATTATTAGGTAACATGAGGAAATGGATGTTTATTTAATTATCTATCACATTTTATATCTCTAAAATAGAAGGTGAAACAAGAGAGATTTGAGACCTCCAATGCAATATTTACAACTATTCTTGGATATTTGACAACATTTAGGACTCATGTAGTCAATATTATTGGATAAATTTAATTATTCGTAACCATATGCATTAAATTATAATATTATTTGTTAATAGATCTCATACATTCAACACTACTAAGTCCTTATCTAGTTTTACTATTAATTAATATGGGACAAATAAAGTGAATAATCTTTCGAAACTTCTTACATTGATTCACCAAATGGAAAAGGACATAGGATATGACAAACACAAAATCATTATAGTATATAAAAAGTGAAGAACAAGGAAAAGATCTGCATGACTCATATCATGTCCATATATCCTATGAACGTTTATTCTAAGAAGGGTATAATCTAGAGAACGGGAAAGAAAAAGGAAGCTGTATTTTTTTATGTGGTAAGTAAGGCCAATTGAAGATGAACTGGACATAGAAATAGGGAAAACTAAATTGTATTCATTTTAAATTGTAATATTCAATATCAAAACATTGGGTATTGGATATAGATTTTGGTACTCATATTTGTATTCCAATGCAGGAACCAATTATATTCTCAATAATTTTCAAAGGATAGGTGGATTTTAGAGCTACCAATAGTGCAAGGATGTCTTCTATAGCCATTGGAGACTACCAAATTTCATTCCCAATGTGAATAATTTTTGTTTTAAGATATTTTTATTATGTACCAACTATTACAAGAAATAAAATTTTTGTATCCTTTTAAGATAGTTATGGTATTTTTTTAAATTTCAAAATAAAAGTTGTTTCATTCATAAAGTCAACATATGTTATTTAAAGTAACATTTAAATAATAGTATTTATGTTCTAAATTATGCGAAAATTATTTTAAATAGATAATGAATCATGTTCACACAACTCATATAACACCTAGATATGGCATCACCATCTTAGTCATGTAAATACGAAGTGTTTGAAAATTCATTGTCAAGATGGTTATTTAGACTCTTTTAAGATAAAACCACAAGAATAATGTCAAGATTGTTAACATGAAACATGATTAAACCAACATTTTGTGGGAAAGGGGGGGATAAACATAGATATTTTAATATGTCTGTGGATTATTTACATTATAATCTAGTGGTGGAAATTCTTACTCCATAACTTTTTCAGATGAGTTGAGTAGATATGGTTATGTCTACTAGATGAGGTATAAGTCTATAACCTTTGATAAATTAAAACAGTTAAAGAATTATGTATATAATAAACATAAATGTGGGATAATGAAGCACCGATTAGATCGATTTGGTGAATAACATAACCAATAGTTTATCTTTCTTTTTATAGAGTTTTGGATTCATTCTAAACTCAATATACCTTAAACCCCACCATGGAATAGTGTTTTTCAATTAAGAAACCATCCCTTAGTGTAAATAGTATGGTTGATGATGATTTATACAGAACAACCACTATCTTTTTTGGGATAAACATTAAATGTAATGTGAGACACATGTATAGGGTTTAGAGGAATTGTTATATACGCTTTATTAAACAAACTGGAACCCCAGTAAAATAAGTTTATTTTTCTAAGGCATCCTAAAGAAAAAAATTGGTAATATATATAGTCCCTCAGATAAGAAAGTGATTATCACCAAATAAGACGAATTCCTTTTGAGGTAGAACATAATTTAAATTTAAATTGGGTGAAATATTTCCATAGATGGTGTTGATTATCAAGATATACAAGTGTTGGTATAAAAAATTATTCCATAGGACCCCATGGATGATGTAATTAAAGAAACACAAGTACTATAAAGGAGTGTTAGAGATGTAATAGAATGGAAGATATATGTTATCCTAGTCACTGAATATGTTAACTCATTATTGGTTGACAATGATGAACCAATCTCATAAAAATATTATTTATATTTCTCATAAGATAGAATATTTAAAGATTATTTTAATTTTGAAATATATAACATGTTTTAAAACCATTTTTTGATTCTGGTCAAATCACTGGTTGATGTATTGTTCATATTGTTAAAAAAATTTAGAAAAGTTAATTAAGTAAAAATTTGTATTCATGAGAATAATCAATATGAATGGTAACTTAAATACATATAAATGAATTCTAGAGGCTAGATGGTTTAAATATAATCATGAAATTTAATATGATAAAACTTTTTCACTGAAGTTAATGTTCAAATCCATCATAATTATACATTCTATAAGAGCATAACATGACTATAAAATTTTGTAAATGGATGTCAAAATGGATTTCCATAATGCGAACCTTTAGGACGGTGTGTACATGACAAAGAAATAAAGTATTGTGCCTCCAGGTGATGCCAAGAATATTTTCAATTATCGTATATCCATTAATATATTAAATAAATCATATATTCCATGGAATATTTGATTGAAAAAATCTATAAATTAATTTTTTTCATTATTAATTAATTTGATACATGTTTTTGAAAAAGGTTTAATGGGAATGTGTTCGTTATCATAGTAGTATATATGTAATATATATTACTTATATTAAATGAAAAACTTCTCTTATACTCTACTAAGGACTGGTTAAATAAGTGTTTCACTATAATGGAATTGGGTTAAATATAAATATTCTGGGTATCAAGATAATTTGTGATAGATCCAAGAGCCTTCCTGTACTATATCAAAGTACATATATTAACCATATACTATAGTGATTTAGTATGGAGAAATATTAGAGAAGATTTTTTCTAATGTCACATGGTATATATATTTCTCTGAAAATGTGTCCTCATACACAATAGGTGAAAGGGAGAATGAGTAATGTCACATAATCTTCATCGATAGTTCAATAATGTATTCCATGTTTTGTACTGGACTTGTTGTCTCCATAGTATTGATCATAGTGGAAAAATAGAAACCTCATCCAAAAGAACAAAATTTGTCTTCTTTTAAGTATATCTAAATGTATATAATAGTAACTAATGATATATCCACAATATTTTGAGGAGATAGAGAGTTGGTCGTTAGGTTTTACACTGATTCTAGTTTACAAAAATAGTAGAATGATTTGATGTTGCATTCAGGATATATTTTATGTCTCAACAGAGGAGTTGTAAGAAGTACGAGACTAAAGGAACTAGTGTTCAAAAATTCTATAATGGATACTGAGTATTTTGAGGCTTATGATGCAACAAAAAAAGTAATTAGGATACAAAACATTCTCTTATAGCTTGATCAGGTAAATAGTATTAAAGTCCCTAAAACATTATATTGTAATAATACTAAAGCAGTGGCTCTTGCAAAAGAGACACGGTCACACAAATGAACAAAGAAATAAATATAGAAGTATAATATCTTGAGATATTTTCCTTTGAGTTTTGAAGTTACAGTTATCATGTTTTCAGTAGAATAAAACATAGTAGAACCCTTGACTAAATTCCTATCTAAGTAGATGGAAATATATATCTTGTGATAGATAGAAGACTTGATGATGTTAAAATTTGTCTTTATTGCAATTTTCAGTCTATTAGAGTTTGATCAATATAACAAAAAACAATTTAATTAATGATAAACTATATTAATTATTTTTAATATTATTAAAATCATTGTCCCGTTATTATTGTTCATCTCTATGACATAGTATGTGATAATGTCATATGTGTTGATGTCACACTAAAAGGCCATAGTAGTTTCCCACTATGATGAGAACCAATAAGTTCCACAATAGTATTCATAAATATGTTTTTTATTGAGAACTAAATCATTTAAGTGACACTAATGAAACATGATATTAAGGGTGGAACTCAAACAAAATTAGGAACCTTTTAATGGTGTATTCCCTTAGAAGTATCCAGTATATGATATTATGATAACGATACCCTCTAGTAGAAAACTAAAATTTATATATTTTATAGGACGTACCTATATATTATTTTCTTTATTGATCCTTATCCATTACTAATATTATTAAATAGTATTATATGTCAGGTACATTGATATATAGATGATAGACATGATGCTTTATGTTCACTCTGAGGTAGGATACATTGGTTGTGTCATGAGTAATATTTCGTTAGTGAATAATCTATGAAATTATATTCAATTATGTTCTTTAGTGGAAGTTCATTTCTTAGGACCTTTGACAAAAATGATATAGCCAAAATAAATCCATCGACATTGGGGCCTATAGGCATGTTTGATATTTGGAAATCCAAACCAATGTAACATTAAACACACATGTTGATGGTACCAGCATTTAATATGATTTATTAGATATATCATGATAAATGAAATATATTTCTCATTAAGAATCCATATGTGGTTTTATCTAATTATGTCATTAACTTTTATTTATACTAGTTCCATACCATTTTGGTAGAAGATAACCTTAGAATTTGGGCTGCTTTTCCTAATGGAACTGATATAGAGTCCTAGAGGGTCACAAATTATGTCTGTCGAAAACCTCAATAAAATAATATATTATTATTTATTATTTAACAATTGAATTAAATTTTATTCCCACATGAGGTTTAATAATTAAAAATATTTATGTGATCACATATTTTCTATCATTAGTTTTTCAAGAAAATATTATGTGATAAGAATATTTTATATATACTAATTTAATATTTAGAGAAGATAATATTAATTTATTTACTTGATAATAATATAGTGATGTTTATTTATTATATTAATATTCATTATTAAAGGTCAAATAAATATTATATATTAATGGAAGACTATATTTAAATGTTTTTTGATAAATAATATATATTTAATATTAATTGTTTAATTAATATTTAATATAATTCTTGAGTTTATACGAAAAAAGTTTATAACAATACAAATATTATTCTTATTATTATTATTATTATTGATAAGGGGCTCTATATATCATATAAATAACGTGGGCACATGTGAAATTTTTGTTATCTAACCTCATCTATATATAAAACCAATTAAAAAAATTTCTTAAGAGATCCAATTAATTTTTTTCATTGTTCTCAATGAGATCATGGGATAATGCTCTAAGGACATATAGATCTTCCTATCCCAACATTATCGCAATAATGAATAGTGATTATTCCTAACCACCATGCTCAAGTCTTGAGAGATTAAATAGAACTCCTCCTTAAAGTAATTAATAGGCTGATTAGAGGACAATGAAAAGGTAATTAAGATCTACTATGAAAACACATGGAGATTCCTATGGTCATGCACAAATATTTGTGGAATATATGTAGATCCCAACTATAGGGAATCTGGTACTTTTTCCAACAACATAATAGTGGTATGATGAAGAGACATAATTAGTTCCATCCTTAAAGAATGAATTCCTTAAAAGTTTATTCTTTAATATCTTAAATATATTATAAATAATAAGTTATAATATTGTGGTTTTTTTACATTTTCTAATTGTCTATATTCGATGACTTAATATCATTGATCAAAGAAATTATATTCATGTCAATAATTAATTAATCATTAATTGAGGAAAAATATGGGTTTTACATGACCCATATATTGCATATGTTTCACCTAGAACCTTCATATTTGAGTGTAGATATACGTTAATCATGCAAGGAGGGTAGCGTGATGTAACATGAATTGGTGCAGGTGAAGGTGATGAGTGAATGGGACTTTATGGGTGCAGTTTTGCGTCTTTTCATTTTTTTCATGGAGTTAAAATAATTGGTTCAGGAACTAGTTCGATTTCATTATGTGAATCCACTTCCAACCTCACAACTAATGTGTTAGTATGAATTGTTGTCCCATAAAAACTAAAAGTCAACAAAACATTCCCAACATTCATGGAATTCAATTGTATTTTATTCTTTCTTCCAGATCAGATCATCGATCATCAATCAGCTTAGGCTCAGGAATAAGGTTCCACCATTAGGGTGAAGATGACATTATATAGTAATTCGGGACATAAAATGAGATGATGGTTCTATTTTAGGTTCATGTATCCATGTCTTGTGTGATCTAAACAAATTGGAGCTAATTTTATTAATAGAGTCCAATTCACATTCAGTAATTGATAGGGGGCCAACCAATGGAGGTGTGATGATTTTTTTAACCAGGAATAGTCAATAGAGTTTCAGTGACATTCTATTTTGAGAGGATGACTAAAGCTACATAGTTGATGCGACAAATCTACTGGTGTAGTCAATCACAACTGAGGTGTGGTAGGATCACACAAGGTTTGTGAATTTGACATCCCATGATCAAAATCCAAATGTCCATAGAAAAAAGATATTTACATATATGTATCTTAGTGGGGAATATAAGGGGAAATTCTACATAATACGGATTCACATTGAATGACGATCTAGTACATAGTATCACCAAAACATATGAATGAAATGTTAAAATGGCCATGGAATCATTTGATCGTCACAAAAAATATGGCGTTTGGAATACAATAATTTCCCTTTATAAATTTTTATAGGGAGTAATAGATGATCTATTAGTCATGGGAATGAAGGGTTTAATTTATCAACGTTAATTAATCATAGAATAAGATCCATGTTAGAATGTAAATTCTTAAATAACCTTGAAGTATTTTCAATTTTTTATGTTTATAATTTCAACTAGTATTGAAAAAAATATGCAATATTTTTTCTAATTTTATATAAAATGATAAAAATTATAATAATCAGAATGTTAGAACGTTAAAAATTATATCTAAGAAATTTATTAACTGAGTTCATTTTATTCCAAAATTTTTTAAATGATGAATGATCAATTTAAAAAATCTATTATTAAAATAATTTATAAATTATGGTATGTATAGTTAAATAAATAATAGTTATTCATTAAAAAATATTAATTTTAGTTGATTAAAAAAATAGTGTTCATAATGATCAAATGTAACAATATTCTATGAATTAACATAGGGTTAAATAAATTTTGGGGATACAAATGATAAATAATAGTTTTTCTTTCATATTTTTGGATACCATAAATAGGTGGGTCTTGGTTATAGATAACCCTTCTATGCATTGATATGACTCATTAGAAAAAAAATTGGCATCATTTATTATCTAGGACTATAATATCACTTTATAATAGTGGGGTAATTTTTGAATACATATCCACACAATAAAGATATCTTGGCTAAGGCCTTGACAATTAGATTCTTGATGTCTTGGCTGAGGTATTGATGGTAATATCATGAATTTCTAGAATGATGTAATTTATTTATTAAAATTTTAGTTATTATTAACCATGGATTTCTTCATTTCACAGGGATTTAATTTGAATCTCTAATTATTTAATAAATTTAATATATATTGATTATTTCTCTAAAAATACCATACATTATATATTCATGATATCATTTATTTTAGTATTTCTCTTACTGATCAGTTTAGGTCACCAATTATTTTGTTTTAATTTCTACAGGATATAAATAAGGAATATTTTAATGATTATCAATGATGGAATAATTTTTTCATACTATGCTTTATTTTTCTAGTGTAATTCGAAAATTGTGTATGTATTTTGCTTCAGAAAACTGAAAAACAAATTGATTCTTCCCTGTGCAATCCAACATATCATGTACCAAAGTAATAATGTAATTATCAATTCAATGTTATATTATTCTGGGTCTATATAGTGTTTATCAATGAATATTTAGTAGGAACCCTGTAAAATGAATTTTAGATTAGTATTTCTAACATGTGTATTATGATAATCTAGTATAATATTTGAGTTATTTTATTGTTTTTTATTCCATGGATTAATATTTTATAATTTTATGAAGGAATTATATATGTTCCATTATTATAGATATCACATAGAAGAGGAAAGAGAAATCATATCGACACCCATACTTATTTTAGGGACTTATCTTATGATTAGGTCTATAAAGAATATGTTAAAGCAGACCAGATCATGGAAATATTGTGGTAACTAACTGAGGTTTTCTAAAATTATAATTCTCATATAGAGATACCTACCATTACCCAGTTTGATGCACCAATATTGGATCACTTTTCATGCTAAAATTTTTATATTTTAATATAAGTACAAATTCATTGTTATATGGGTAATGTATTATGTTTCTTGACAATATATTTCCGAAATTTGGGATTATTGAATAAGAAGATGTTATTCAAGTAGTATATTTATTAAATTTATATATTGACAATTTTTCATTGATTCACAATAATAATTTTAACATTTAGATAGATATAATTTAATTGAAAAATATTAATGTTATTTTTCTTTGAAAAATAATTTTTTTGAGAAGACCAAGATGATATAGAGATGATTTTTTTTTAATTTAATACGAAAAGACAAAGAAACTATTTAAAGGTAAGAAGAAACATAATGAGATTATCAAGAAAATTGATGTAATATGTAAATAATTCAAAATATAAGATTCAACATATTTTTTAAAGGATCTAAGAAGAGTCTCTGAATTTCCATAGTATCTTAAATATTTTAACATATGATGACATGGTATCATGTTCCATAAAATAATATAATGAAGTATCTAAGTCATTTATCCTAAAATGAAATCATTTGATGAAAATGAATAATGAACACCAACAGAAAAATATTCAGAGGATAAAAAGTTAGAATGAAATATCAATCATTTAATAATTTTAGAAAGAATTATCCATGAAAATTCTTGAGGAGAATGGGATTTTGTTACCTTTTTGGAGAAGAGGGATATCAACATCATCAAGGAAAAAGAAATAGATAAAGCACTAAGTGCATCAACTATGATTAAATAGTTAACTATTTTAATTATTATACAAATAATCAATGATTACATTAGAAATTTAATTAAGGTATAGTTATCATGTAATACTATATAATTAATGAAGATAATAAGAATCACTTGTGAATCAATCGTCAGGATATCATATAAAAAGTGTTTTTTATGTAATTAATCATGTTTGAATATTCATTATAATTATCCCCTAAGGAGAAAATATTAGTGATGTTTTTAAGACAAGTAACACCCTAACTATCCTATATAACCTTAGTCTTAGTATATATTATTTTGTAAGGGTAATTATACAATTTATTTTAAAAGTATATAACTAAGATATTAGTTATTGATTAGTCTTCATACTCTCAAATAATTTAGAGTTTAATTATGACCATTGAAAATTGGGTTATATTGTTTAAATTTTTAATATTAAATCTTTATTTTATGTATTAAATTTATGAATATTATTTTTACTTATACCAACTAGTTTTTATTTTAGTGAATGGTTAGATATGGGATGAATCAGTAGTTAGAAAATATTTCATGAAATAAAGTATCATATATCTTAATAAGATCTCATTATCTATTAAAATATTATTTTATTTATTCTGGAATGAAAAATTTAACTTATTTTATCATCATATTGAATACAATATGAATTTGAGGTATAAAATTGATCAGACCAAAATAAAGAAATGAAATATTGTAATTTTGTTTTCCCATAATTCATATAGCAGTGGAAGAAAAATAAATATTCTTTTGTGGGGAATTTATCACTTAACTATCATGGTCTGATATTATAAATAAATTCATAATTAAAAGTATTATTAATGAGATCCTTTTTCTTGAAATACTTATTTTCAAGGAAATATGTTTCGTAGTGCTAACATAGAAATTAAAATTCATTTTCAAATAAAATATTATTTCATTAAATGTTCTAGATGAATTAAAATTGTGAGGTTGAAATTTAAATATGTCATTGATAATTAAACATCTAAATATTTTTTATTATTAATACAATGTATGATATCCTAAGCCATATAAAACAACGATCTTAAATAAACCTCATTGTACTATTGAAAAAATATTATTTGAATGCGACTATTATAACCTCGTCGTCAGATTCGTGGGTACGAATAAGAGTAATCACATTATGAAATAAAAATGGAAAGAGATTAATATTAAATTTATTAATTCCGAATAATTAATAATTAAATTCTGAATGATAATAAATATGTCATCTAAGGCTGTGAATAGTTAAAGATTAAATGGGAAATATTTTCCTTAAAAGTGTGTTTCCTTTATATAATATATATAATATTTGAAAGATTAATATAAAATATTATGAATATTAAATTTAATGAAAGTGTATTTATTATATATTCAAACTAATTAAAACACATTCACATAGTAATTATTCATTTTTTATAAATGATTATAAAATCATTTGATAGTATGAAGTGATATTTTTATAAAACAATTTTCAAGTTAATAAAGTATTTTTTTAATAATAAATTAAATTATTCCTTAACAATTAAATATTGTTATCTAATATATTCAATATGATCAATTTAAAATCATGAAACTATTTTTAATTGGAAAGAAATGAGAATGAATTCTTTTTTTAAAAAAAATACAATTTTTCTAAATATAAATTTATGTACTCTTTGTAAACATATTGTAATTATTTAATTAAAAATTTATAAACTCTATTTTATAAAAATAAATTAATCTTACTTGTCAAAATATCAAAAATAATTTTATAATTTTTTCTTGGCATTTTAAAGAAATAATAAATTTTATGGTGAATAGTAAAAAAAAATTGATTTTACAAATAATGTAACTTTTATGGAATTAAAAAGATTTAATAATTAATTTTTTGTTTATGAAAAATTTTCTATTGTGATGACCCAAACCCCCCTTGGTCCCTTCCTTTGCCAAAATCCGGATCCTTAAGGGGTACGGATCGGTGAGACCGATCAGTGAGACCGATCGGTGCGACCGTTCGGTGCGACCGATCGGTGCGACCGATCGGTGCGACCGACCGGTGAGACCGATCGGTGTGACTGATCGGCGGAACCGGCCGACGTCACCCGGCCTTGCCAAGTTGTTCCAGTAACGCGCACAAAAGTTTAATTAAATACTAAATCGGCTCATGAGTCGGTTTAAACCACTCATCACCATTAATGATGAGTCAAGCTGCGTGGTCAACCCACGACTTCCACGTCTTACGCGGTTCGGCGTTTTTATCTCAACCGTTCCCGGCTCTTATACATTAAGGGTTAGTCCATGGTTTCCCCCCTTCTTCGATCGTGGCTCTTCTGGTGCATCGGGACCGCCGCGTCGTTATCCGTAAAGTTCCGCGCCCCCGGCCTAAACGTCAATCATCTATCAACAGGTAGGGAATTTCTTTCGTCTCTCACTTTTGTGTATCATGCGGGGTGGGATTTATTTTTGTTCTTACGGAATTGGTTGAACTGAACCCTAAGGAAGATAATAAACGAAGTTCTAAAGAAAGAAGGGGAAGGGGTTGTGATCGTTGCTTATGCTTTATCTTGTGATCATCCCTTTTGTTGTACTGGTTTATGTTTTCTGAAAATTGAGGCCGTTGGTGGTCGTGTGTGTGCACTTGAATCCCCTCGTGATGTTTTAAATGGGTTGCTAAAATTGTGAACTCCTGCTGTGAAATTGGTTAATCACGTATATCCGGCTGAATAAGTTGAAAGCACCAGGATCAATCCTTCTGTGATAACTCCCGGTTAGAACACACGGAAATTTGAAATCATGGAGTGTGTTAAATCCTTTAAATCTGAAAATCCCTAACTTGTGTTGGTAGTGGTAGTTGGTTGTTTTCCCTTCGGGCCGTTTGCTGGAAATGTGGGAGGGGATGGGATCCCCTGTTCTTTTATACTCTCGGTGGCTGTGTGAATTTGGGGGATGGGATCTCCTGTTGGTATGGTTTCAGTGGTTGTGAGTTTTTATCACAAATTGGGGAGAGATCCTCTGTTGGCAGAACCGGGTGTGAGTGTTTTGGTTGATCTATGCTTTTGACGCTTTCCTTGGTTATGCTTATGGTAGTTTCCCAGTAGTGCTTAAAATTAATCGAACATTTCGACTGAACGTGAAACATGCATATGGGAATGGTTTACTTTTGGATTTACTTTTCTTTCTACCTTGGTGTTGTTGGGTTTTCTCCTCCTTATCTTTCGATCCTATAAAATAAAAAGGGTAATGCCTTCCATTCGCGAGAATTTCCTATACCCTTGGTGCTAGTCGCCACTCTAGGACCTATTGAAGGCGGGTTTCGGGGGTCATTATCTATCCTTCAACTTAAAGAAGTAAGGGCCTGGCAACCTGCTGACCCTTCCCTCCTTTTGGTGAAGGTGGGTCGTGACAGAATGGTATCAGTGGCTAGGTTGAGAGATAGGACGGAGTCTGGAGTTAGGCATAGTGAGGATTGCATGGGATGGTAAGGCAACGGTGTTGGGTGACCTTGGAGCGTGAATTAGGCCAGGGATGACCGGCTAGGGCACGGGATTTTAGGGCCCCCCGTGATCCGATGCAAGGACTCTGGGCCTACCGAACGACCAAGTGAGGCCACACTGATTGCGGGGTAGAGACCCTAGGAAAGGTACATGCATCATAATGACTTTTGTTCTTGTGTTTCTTGGGTGTCTTGGGAAATTAAGAATAAATTAAATCTTAATAAGTTTTAAGAACGATTTTCTTTTCATTACTGGGCTTAGGCATTCCTTGTTTACCTTGCAGCTATGGCACCTGGAAGGCGACCACGTGTGGTACAGGCGATCGAGACTCCTGAGACTACTTTGGCCAATCGGCAGAGAGCTGATCGAGAGGAAGAGGACGACCAATGACAGAAGACTCTTCGAGCCTTCCAGCGATAGGCCCTCGAGAAGTATGAGGGCAGCACCTCCGATATGAAGACGGAAGGCTGGCTAGAGGAGCTAGTCATAGCCTTCGGCCTGATTCGGGCCCCGACTGAGTACTGGGTTCCTCTGGCTGTTAGCCAGATGCGAGGAGCGGCACGTCATTGGTGGATGCTTCACCTGTGGAGTAGGAAAGAGTCTGAGGTTGCCTGGGCGGATTTCGAGAGGGAGTTCCGGGCGGAGTTTCTCTCCTCGACAATGAAGGCGGAGAAGAGGCAGGAGCTACTCTCCTTCCAGCAGGGGAGAATGTCTGTGAGGGAACTTGGAATCAAGTTCAAGGACCTCCTGCGTTTTGCTCCGGGCCTCTTTCCCGATGAGGAGTCTCGGGAAAGACGTTTGGAGGAGGTGCTCCGACCCTCCCTCCAGTATGCCGTTACCCCCTTTACCCTTCCGACATACTTAGAGGTTCAGAAGAAGGCCGAAGTGGTGGAAAGGATGCACGCTCTGGGCGGAGTGTCACGAGAAGGGATCCAGCTGGGACCATCGAAGGGGAAAGCCGTCAGCGCCAGGCCTCCAGCATCGGGACCCTCCAGGTTCCGACCCGCAGGGAGCAGGCCGCAGCAGTTTCAGTTTCGATCCCCTGGCCCACGTTCCTTTCCTTCAGTCTCGGGACCACGGTGCTTCATCTGCGGGAGCCCTGGACATCTCCGGAGTCAGTGCCCCGATCGGGTGCAGTACAGCAGTGGCAGTCATCCCCAGCATCCGCCGCCGCAGCAGTTTCCAGCCAGACCCTTCCGGCAGCAGCAGCAGGGACAGCGAGCTCCCACTCCTCCGCAGGCAGACATAGGAGGGGGAGGCCGACCTCAGGGCGCTCCCCAGGGACCCCGACCAGGGCGTGGTCGGAGAGGTGGCCGACAGCCGAGGGGCAGGGGAGCTGGGCGTGGACAATTACACGCCGCAGAAGCAACAGTTCCAGCAGGGCCAGAGGTTGTTCGAGGTACGATCAGTGTGTTTAGCACTCTTGCTTATTCTTTGTTCGATACCGGAGCTTCGCACTCCTTTGTTGCACCCAGTCTAGCCCGCGCCTTGGGTCTATATTCCGAGAGACTTCCAGTGCCCCTGGTGTTGAGCACACCAGTTGGAGGTCAGAACGACTTGCTGTTTGTTTGTCGGGGATGTAGACTGATGTTGGGGCCACATCTGTCGGTTAGGGATCTCCTCCTGCTACAGATTCGGCCGTACGATGTCATCCTAGGCATCGACTGGCTAATTTCTGTGTGCGCCATCGTCGACTGTTTCCAAAGAAGAGTGGTGTTCTCAGGTTTGGACGGCCATCGTGTTACCTTCACCGGCGAGCGGAGCTGTCCGAAGGAAAACAGGAGGGAGGAACCTATCCTCTCCCGGTTGACCGAACTGACGATAGAATCAGTAGACGCGGAAATGGTGGAAGTACTAGAGATCGTTCGTGAGTTTATGGACGTCTTTCCTGAGGAGGTGACGACTTTACCCCCTCGACGTGATATCGAGTTCGGGATAGACCTGAAGCCCGGCTCTCGACAAATCATGATGGCTCCTTACCGGATGGAACCTTCGGAGCTACGGGAGTTGCGGATACAGATTAACGATCTGATGAAGAGGGGTTATGTTCGTCCAAGTGCGTCACCGTGGGGTGCCCCAGTCTTGTTCGAAAAGAAGGCAGATAGTGGCCTCAGGTTGTGCATCGATTACAGGAGGCTGAATCAGGTAATGATCAAGAATCGCTACCCTCTTCCGAGGATAGATGATCTTTTTTACCAGCTGAAGGGGGCAGGATGGTTCTCGAAGATCGACCTGCGATCTGGATACCACCAGCTGAGGGTAAAGGATAGCGACGTCCTGAAGACGGCGTTCAGGTGCAGGTATGGGCACTTCGAGTTCGTGGTCATGCCCTTTGGTGTTACGAACACCCCGGCCGTGTTCATGGGGCTTATGAACTCCATCTTTCGGGAGTACCTGGATCGGTTTGTGGTGGTATTCATCGATGATATCCTAATCTATTCAAGGTCAGAAAAGGACCATGCAGAGCACCTGAGGACAGTTTTGGAAGTCCTCCGACAGCACCAGCTCTACGGGAAGTTGTCAAAGTGCAAGTTCTGGACACGAGAAGTGCACTTCCTCGGGCATGTAGTGTCTGAGCAGGGGGTAGCAGTCGACCCATCAAATGTTGAGGCAGTTGTTTCTTGGGAAGCACCCAAGAATGTGGCGGATGTCCGGAGTTTCCTCGGACTGGCAGGTTACTACCGGAGATTTGTACCCAACTTCTCCCGAGTAGCAGCCCCTTTAACGGCTTTGACCAAGAAGGACCATGTTTTCGTATGGAGCGAGCAATGTGAGTCGTCCTTCAGCTACCTAAAAGAAAAGCTGGTTAGTGCCCCAGTGTTGAGATTACCAGAAGAAGGGATGGCCTATGAGGTATTTTGTGATGCTTCAGGACAAGGCCTGGGATGCGTGTTGATGCAGCAACAAGGGGTGATCTATTACGGGTCCAGGCAGCTACGCCCCCATGAGCGTAACTACGCCACCCATGACCTGGAGCTTCCAGCGGTCGTTTTTGCGCTAAAGTTATGGCGGCACTACCTCATCGGGGAAAGCTTTGTGGTCTTCACAGATCACAAAAGCTTAAAGTACATCTTCTCCCATCGGGACTTGAACTTGCGACAACGGAGATGGGTGGAGTTCCTCCAGGACTACGACTTTGAAATCTCTTGTACTGAGGGCAAGGGCAATGTGGTGGCCGATGCCTTGAGCAGGAGGACGCAGAAGGATGCGGTCCGAGAGTCGGAAAATACCTGGAAGGCAATGGAGGAGTTGGCTTCCTTACACCTGGATGCAAAGATGGATAGTGGCAGAGGCTGCCTATATCAGATGATAGTGCGGTCGTCTCTGTTTCGACAAGTGGAGGAGTCTCAGTGGGGAGACCCCGAGTGCGAAGTGATGCGTGATCGGGTTGACCAGGGCGATGCTCCGAGAGAATGGACAGAGGATGGTCAGCACCGGATGCTTTTCCAGAGAAGGTTGTTTGTTCCAATAGTGATGCGTGGCAAGGTTCTCAGTGAGTTCCACAACTCACCCCTGGCAGTGCACCCAGGAGTTACCAAGATGTACCAGGGGCTGAAAAGGCAGTTCTTGTGGCCCGGAGTTAAGCGAGCGGTGGCAGATTTCGTGGCCAAATGCTTAGTATGTCAGCAAGTGAAGGATGAACACCGGGTTCCAGGCGGCCTACTGCAGCCTTTAGCTGTTCCCGAGTGGAAGTGGGATGACATCTCAATGGAATTCTTCACGGGACTACCCAAGGTCCAAGGAGGGTGTGATGCCATTTGGGTGGTGGTGGACAGGTTGACGAAATCAGCTCACTTTCTGGAAATCAGGGAGTCAAGTACTGTGGATGCTTTGGCATGAAAGTACGTGAATGATGTGGTGCGGTTGCATGGAGTTCCGAGGTCTATAGTCTCGGATAGGGATGCACGGTTTACCTCACGAATCTGGAGAGGATTGCAGCATGCGTTTGGCACCCAGTTACGCCTTAGCACTGCTTTCCATCCCCAGACAGATGGACAAACGGAGCAAACCATCCAGACCTTGGAGGATATGCTACGGGCATGTGTTCTGGACTCAGGAGAGTCGTGGGTGCGATACTTGCCTCTAGTAGAGTTTTCCTACAATAATAGATACCACTCTACCATCGGTATGGCCCCGTTTGAGGCTCTGTACGGGAGGCCATGCCGTTCACCTGTGTGTTGGACCGAAGTAGGAGAGGTAGGCATCCTTGGCCCGGAGGTAGTTCAGAACACAACAGAGAAGATTCAGCTCATACGGGAAAGGATGAAGGCGGACCAGGATCGACAGAAGTCTTATAATGATACCAGGAGAAGGCCCTTGGAGTTTTAGGTTAGAGACCATGTGTTCTTGAAGGTCTCCCCGTGGCGTGGACAACGGAGGTTCGGCAAGGGGGGTAAGCTTTCCCCCAGATTCGTCAGACCCTTCGAAGTTTTACGGCGGGTCGGCGAAGTGGCTTATCAGCTAGCGTTACCTCCGCCGCTGCTAAGGATACATGATGTCTTTCATGTATCCCAGCTCCGTCGTTATCTGCACGATGTTTCACACGTCCTTGATTGGGGTGAACTGGACATCGAGGACGACGCAACCTTTGTGGAAAAACCAGTGATGATCGAGGATCGCAAGGAGAAGGTGCTTCGTGGGCGAGCTATTCCCTTGGTTCGTGTGTTGTGGAGACATGGCGGGCTCGAGGAGAGTACATGGGAAAGGGAATCACAGATGCGTGCCCAATACCCCGAGTTGTTTTGAGCTTTTTTCCTTTTGTACCTGCTGTGGTAGAACGTTTGACCTTTTTGGTTATGAAATGTACTAGTTCCTTTCCTCTATTGTGTGTGAAAAGCCCCGGCTAAAGGGAAGAGGGAACCCGACCCCTAATCAAGACGCATTAAGGTGGATGCGATTGAACTCGTGCGGGCGAGTCAGTGCCGCCCAAAGCGGATAATATCTTGACATGGGGGAGGGGAACTCCCCAAACCCGCATGACCGGGCTGTTTGGCGTGGTATGTTGCTTAGTTCTTGTCAGGAGAGTGTTTTTAGTTAGCAGAGGTTCACTCCTAAGAGGTATCTTTCGAAGATGGTTGTTCGGACCCTCTCCTTCCTTCTGGTTTGTTGTGATTCTCGAGGACGAGAATCGTTTAAGAGGTATCTGATGTGATGACCCAGACCCCCCTTGGTCCCTTCGTTTTCCAAAATCCGGATCCTTAAGGGGTACAGATCGGTGCGACCGATCGGTGAGACCCATCGGTGAGACCGATCGATGAGACCCACCGGTGAGACCGATCGGTGAGACCGACCGGTGAGACCGATCGGTGAGACCGACCGGCCTTGCCAAGTTGTTCCAGTAACGCGCACAAAAGTTTAATTAAATACTAAATCGGCTCATGAGTCGGTTTAAACCACTCAGCACCATTAATGATGAGTCAAGCCGCGTGGTCAACCCACGACTTCCACGTCTTACGCGGTTCGGCGTTTTTATCTCAACCGTTCCCGGCTCTTATAAATTAAGGGTTAGGCCGTGGTTTCCCCCCTTCTTCGATCGTGGCTCTTCTGGTGCATCGGGACCGCCGCGTCGTTATCCGTAAAGTTCCGCGCCCCCGGCCTAAACGTCAATCATCTATCAACAGGTAGGGAATTTCTTTCGTCTCTCACTTTTGTTTATCATGCGGGGTGGGTGTTATTTTTGTTCTTACGGAATTGTTTGAACCGAACCCTAAGGAAGATAATAAACGAAGTTCTAAAGAAAGAAGGGGAAGGGGTTGTGATCGTTGCTTATGCTTTATCTTGTGATCATCCCTTTTGTTGTACTGGTTTATGTTTTCGGAAAATTGAGGCCGTTGGTGGTCGTGTGTGTGTACTTGAATCCCCTCTTGATGTTTTAAATGGGTTGCTGAAATTGTGAACTCCTACTGTGAAATTGGTTAATCACGTATATCCGGCTGAATAAGTTGAAAGCACCAGGATCAACCCTTCTGTGATAACTCCCGGTTAGAACACGCGGAAATTTGAAATCATGGAGTGTGTTAAATCCTTTAAATCTGAAAATCCCCGACTTGTGTTGGTAGTGGTAGTTGGTTGTTTTCCCTTCGGGCCGTTTGCTGGAAATGTGGGAGGGGATGGGATCCCCTGTTCTTTTATACTCTCGGTGGCTGTGTGAATTTGGGGGATGGGATCTCCTGTTGGTATGGTTTCAGTGGTTGTGAGTTTTTATCACAAATTGGGGAGAGATCCTCTGTTGGCAGAACCGGGTGTGAGTGTTTTGGTTGATCTATGCTTTTGACGCTTTCCTTGGTTATGCTTATGGTAGTTGCCCAGTAGTGCTTAAAATTAATCGAACATTTCGACTGAACGTGAAACATGCATATGGGAATGGTTTACTTTTGGCTTTACTTTTCTTTCTACCTTGGTGTTGTTGGGTTTTCTCCTCCTTATCTTTCGATCCTATGAAATAAAAAGGGTAATGCCTTCCATTCGCGAGAATTTCCTATACCCTTGGTGCTAGTCGCCACTCCGGGACCTATTGAAGGTGGGTTTCGGGGGTCATTATCTCTCCTTCAACTTAAAGAAGGAAGGGCCTGGCAACCTGCTGACCCTTCCCTCCTTTTGGTGAAGGCGGGTCGTGACATCTATAGACCAAATAGAAATTTATTAATTAATATAATTAGTCCTAAAGTATAATTATATTTCCAAAATTCAAATTTTTATGTTTTTGAAATCTATGTAATTTTTTTTCAAATAAAAAATAATTTTGATTTTTTTTATTATAATCATGTATTCAAAATGATTCATTCAGTTTTGGGGTAAAATTATATTCCCATAATTCTTATTTAGTTTAAAATAATTCAATTAATTTGACATGAATCTAAATTATGCATGATTTCCATATGAATTATTTTTTATGCATTAAACGAGCAATTTTTTGAACACAGGTTTTCATTACATTTTTTTTAAATTTTTATTCAAATACTTTTTTAGAAATTATTTGAATATAATATTTTAAAATTGATTAAATATTTTTAACAAAAAAATTAATATTTTTAAATGAATTTAGCTTATAATTGGAAAAAATAAATAGTAACAATGGTAAAAACCTATCATTACGATAAGGGTAAAAAAGGAATAAAGAGGGGGTTAAACTAAATAGATAATGGTTAAAATTACCTTAAAATTTCTCTAAATGATATTTTTTGAATATATTTAAACCATACCTCATCACATCATATATATTGATCCCCATTTGATCCACTTTCCCCTAATAAAAAATTTATTATATTATAATGTTCTTAATATTGACAAGTTATTCACCCACCTAACATATAAAATAGAACATCATCTCCTCTCCTCACTACACTTCGTTATCAAAATAAACTGACCAATAAATTTCCAAATAAATTCCCCTCTTTTTTCCTTATCCTAGATGTTATTTTCTAATAAAAATATCCCATAAATAAGGAATCAAAGTTAAGGTAAAGGAATTTCCCAAAATTAGAGGTATATGTTCTTAATATTCCTTTTTTAGGTTCCTTTCTTATAAAACCTTCACAATATTGTCAATAAAAATATGAAAATAAATAAATTTATTTATTTTCTAAAAAGAAATATTTTTTTAATAATTTCACAACCACTTACTATAAACATTCAATTTTATGTAAATTGAAATCATCTCTCATCCATACGTATGAAAAATTGTCTCTATAAATCTATGTGTATAATTTTTTATCATTAAAAAACTAGAATAGTCCTAAAAATGGAATTAATTAGTATATATGATATATATTAAAAAATTATGATTCAATAAATATATGATATAATTTATCATATAACCTTCCATCTTTTATAAAATTATAATATCACTCGTGCATATTTCTTGACTGTCACATCTATGAAGCGATGTGATTCATTTTTCAAATCTGAATTACATGTGTAATAATAAAAGATATATTTATTTAATATATATATATATATATAATATTTATGACATAAATAATATTATATAATAATTATTACATTCACACATTCTTTCATTTACAACTATTTGTAAAATAGAAATGCCAACATGTGTATGTTCGTTCTAGAGACTCCACGAACAAAGTATTTCATTTTTATACTACTTTAACACATGGATAATTGTGACATATAATATATTGAAGAAAAATTATATTCATGAAAATTTTCAAATTAAATATTTGATGTAAACACTTCATAAAACCATTACCCGTGACTAATATACAAATTTAATATGAGAAAAATTGACCAAAACATCATATGTGGCCTGTGTAAGTAAGAACCTATCAATTACTTAGTGTCAAATGATTATAAAAATAATAAAAAAGGTAAATATATGTGAATAATATTTTTCATAAGGTTTTTAATAAATTAAAATTGATTATTAATGATTATATAACATGTCAAACCAAGTGATATTCCAAATTTAGGGTAATTTCATCCCATTGCACATCAATGAGGCATGTTAGACCATATAAACCTAACATATTATACATGGTTTATATACATCACATATGAACCATTATACCATTTATTATCCATTATCCATGATATTCAGTGCTTTTTATCTATGTATTTACTTTTAAGAGGTTTTGATTCAAATGTTATAAAAAAAGCTGGATTTATTTGACAATCTTGTTTTTTATCATGATTATTTATGTTGAAAAAACCTTGCATGAATTTTTATTATATATTTTCCATAAACCATCTATGTTTTCATTTATTACAGTTATTTATTATGTTTCTAAGATTTTATTCGATTTTTCAAATATATGATACTTAAAACAAAAAATAAATTATCTAATATAAAATTCCTCCTTATATTATCTTTGATCATGGAACATTCTATTCATTGTCTTTATTATTTGAAAGGTATTCAAGAATGTTTCTTTATATGAATAAATGATTATAAAACATCTTTTAAAACCACATTTGAAAATATTTTCAATATTTCGAAATGAATCTTCATTTCATTTTATGAATATGTTGTTGTTGTAATTTATACCAAATGTGTGAAATGAATATTTGTTTTTAACATTTACAGAATTAATTGATAATCTTATAATCATTTCCATTCCTTGGTTTTAATAATTATTTACATATTTCAATTTATATATTCAAAGAATGTTTTTTTAAATCCTATATATATTTTTTATGATATCGAATGGAAATGATACTATCAAGGTTGTAAAAGGAATGTCTAAATGTTCATTGAATGGTATTTTTCATTTATTTCAACACCCATGGTTGTTTCATATACTATATCAAGATAAGTTCTAACGATACCAATCAAGATATTTATATGGAAATATTTTGATCAATTGATGTTGATGTTGTTGTGAAACCTGTTACTTTTAAATAAGATATATTGTGAAGAATT
This sequence comes from Viscum album, assembly GCA_963277665.1. Classification (NCBI taxonomy): domain Eukaryota; kingdom Viridiplantae; phylum Streptophyta; class Magnoliopsida; order Santalales; family Viscaceae; genus Viscum; species Viscum album. The sequence continues at coordinate 110,805,813 of OY728156.1, read as the reverse complement.
GACGGTGTTCCTTCATCCTTTACTGATTTATGTTTTTTTCTATTAACATTATCTTTATCACATTCCCCATTACTCTCAAACATTTAATTACAAATTAAATTTCGCCACTATGTCCATAATATTACTATTATTGATATTGTTCTTTTATTAACTATATAAAATTTAAATATATGGTATCTGTTTAAGGAAGAATTTTAATAAACTTTTATCATTTACTAGGGAAATATTTTTATTCATTTTTATTCATTAAATATAGATACTTATTCATTCGTAAGGAATAATTAAGATTAATTATATTTTTAATTAAATATATTAGAAATTCTTTGGGAATGTGAAAGTGATCTATAGTGATTGATAATTGATACCCCATTGATTTTTGATTAGGTCTCAAGAGAAAAAAATCACAAGCATGATGTATATGCTGAGAAAATAAAATTATTTCATAAAAGGTTATTAATTGGTGTATTATAACCCAAAAAATAAAGGTGTCTCAGCAACTATCTTGACTTTATTATTCAGTATTTTCTTAGTAAAGGACTTAGTAGTATGATTATGAATTTATTACCATATTAATTTCCTTTGTTAAATTTTATTTAATTATTATCCATGTGATTTTTCGAATTTCCATGGATATTTTTTTTAAGATCATGTGATTGATTAAAAAATATGTGTATTGATTATTTAATCGTATATAATTTTTATTCATTACATATTCCTGATATCTTCTATTGGATACATTCCCAAACTGATAATTTAATATCACCCTTTATTATGTTTACTTTCCCAAGGATATGAAGAATGGATCCATGAATTATCAACTAGAGTAGAATAATGTTTCCCATGATTTATTTTATTTTTTAAATTTAAGATAGAAATCATCCATCTATCAATTTAATTGAAACATTATTAAGGAACACAATTCATATATATATATATGAATTCTTGATAAATATATCATAATAAATCATTTCATTAATAACATGTGGAGAATAGAGAATGTCTTTTATATAAAATTAATTAGTAAATAATTGTATAAGTATATGAAATTCTCATTTTTAACCATGGGAGGGGAATATGTGTCTTATAAAAGGAAACCCCAAAAAATTATCTATAATTAAAATTACATGAATACAGATACAAAAAAAGAGTTTTTTATTAAAAAAAATAAAAATTTTAGAATGGAAAATAAGAAAAGATGATTTATATTGTGTAATCGGTAGAGAATGTTTTATAGGTAATGAGGATAAAGATAGATAATGGAACACTATAATTGGTAGATCATTTTTAATTTTATGGAATGATCATCAGTTCTTTATAACCTGATAAATTTAAAATTAGTGGACTAACAATAATGAAATACATTGATAAAAATGCAGAGTAAGATAATCCCTTACATAAGTATAATTTTCTAAACACATGGGAGTGATTATTTGAGAGATTTTGATCTTCAAAAAATGTATAAATGAGATTCAAAGAGAGGTAGGTATGTTCTGATGTGATTGGAATTAAAAATAATGGATTAAAAATCTTTGTATTTACAACAGATTTAAGAGAATTATTTATAATTTTAAACATATAGCCCTTATAATTATAGGTTTTGGTAAAAAAATTCAAATAGTGATACATGGTTTTGGCTCATGGTTTATGAAATAAAGATAGTTTTATTTTGAAATTTTCACCTTTCATAATAGAAAAAAATTATATTACTTGGTTCAAAGAAAAATAATTTTTCCACGAGATAATTGTTTTAAAATCATTATTTCTAAATTAGACTTTGGAATATATTTATATGTTAGAAAGGTATTCAAAATTATTAAAAAAAATTAAATTAATAATCGAGCTTATTTTTTATTGTATAATCACGTATTTTAACTATTAAATAATTATTAAATACTGTTGTGGTTATAAAACATACTAAAATCAAAACATTTTATAAATATTATTCAGTGAAAGATAAATTATTATTAAAAGCACTAAAATTTCACCATAACATAATTTTTGACATCTTTATTTCAAATATATTATTTATATTATAAAAGTAGTTTCTTAAATATATTAATTTTAAAAATTACATAAATATCATTACTTATTGAAAAATATATTTTTATGGTATTATCAATTATCTGACCCTTACAAAAATTACATGGGATAATATAATATTATATTGTAATATATAGTAAAATATATATTTTAATAGAAAACATTTTCTAAAACAACCTCTATTAAAATTAATATTTTAAAATAATAATATTCCACAAATTAATATTATATTCTCATTGTATAAAAAAAATTCACCTTATTCATCTTATATTCATGTGTATTTTGTTAAAAAAATAATAAAGATAATATGATTGAAGAAACCGATTTTTATTTTCTATAATTAATGTTATTAAAGTCTTGATACGTTACCCCTTATTAAACAAACATAATTCATATGGGTAAAGTTTTATGTAGTGGAACTTTCTTGTAGGTAGCATAGCTCACATTGATATAGTGCTCATCTACATTAACTCGAACACCCCCTATAGTCAATTTTCGGTTTTCCCTTGTTATTGATGTAATTATTTTTCTTTGTCAATGGAGAAACTTATTGATGAAACCTCCCTCTCATAATTTTGTAAATGGGATTCAAAATGTTGGATAATAGTAGTTAAGTCCATCGATTCACCCTTATATTTATTAATTTCTTATCATTAACCATTGTATACAATAATAAAAACTTTAACATTATTACCAATGGTCATAATATCCAATGGTGATATCAACCAATAAGAAGATCATAGTTAGATCATAACTGTTATCTTGTAATTTATTCACAATAAATTCTACTCTCTAATATGATTCCTTATTTCATGTGCATATCTAAATTACATGTTCATAATTCAAATATTTAATTACAATAAATTCTCATAATCTTTTAGTATTATAGTTATAGTCAATATTGACAAAAAATTAACTAAAAAGTTAATGTGTTTTCAACTAATGGATATTTTTACCATATTATACAGTGACTTCTTAATCAAATAAACTCATAAATATTTCCTCTAAATTATTTATAGTAGACACAATTTTATACACATCTTACATAATATTTTTTTCAAAACATGGGGAAATGAAAACATAGAAAACGTTTCCCCTCAAACGCTTAGCAGCGGTAAAAATAATATATAATAATCCAAGATAATAAGTGGGCATAAAATAACCATATAATTATTATATTTAGAAATATTAATGATATACCCAACAAATCATAGACTATAAACAATGTAAAAAGTCATTTCATAAAATAAATTATTGTAATATCATAGAAAGTAGGAATAAACATGGAATTTAACATTTCTATAAAATAAATAAACTTTATAAAGGAAGAATAAGATGAAAAAATGACTTTTATATATTGTAAAATTATTATAATAGTAAAATATTTTTGGAAATATAATTATTCCCATGATAGTATGAAAAAAATAATTAAATCCATGCTGGGAAATGTGAGAATTCTTATTATGAGAATTATAGAATATCTCATGATATACATATATAAACCAATTGATTGGTGTTTGAAAGATGACCCTAAACATCATCATAGTTTCATTTCTTACCCAAAATATATCAATCATATAAAATAGAACACATTGAAATTAAATATGATTTATAAAATTTAATAAACGTACCAAAAACAAATACATCAATATTTTTATCAATTGATAATAAAATTTCAAAAAAAAATTATAACCAGATACACTCGTGGAAATTAAATGGTTATCTACAGACATTAATTAACACTCTAGGAAAATGAAATTAAAATAATATAGATAGTTTTATTTATCAGATATAGATAAAGGGAATATTATATATATATCGAACACTTAGCCAACCAATCATGTCATGGGTAACTTTGTGAACACACATAAATCAATGGAATAAAAAATAAGGTACTTTGAAAGGAATGGAAATGAATGAAAAAGTATTTTTATCCACTAAATATGATTATGAAACCAAATTAAAGATATGAATTATTTTTCTTATATTGTTTTAATATTTCTCAATTTTAAAAACATAAGTAAAGAAAAAAAATTTGAATAATATTTTTAGAATAAAAGTTCAATTTTACATTGAAATTATTGATTAGGAAGACCCTTTTTATCAGTATAAACCTATCAATAAATATCATATAAAAAAGAAAAAATAATTTTATTTTCAAAACAATGAATATAGGGAATGATATTTAAAAATGATGGTATGCTCATTATTGTGAAAATTTTTGAAAAAATTAATTTTATTTATATATATATATAATGATTATCAAACAAATTCCCCTATTTCTTCTAAAATTTCAATTTTTAAAAATTTGGAGTGAAATAATTTCAGGTATATTAAAATTTTATTCATTAATAAATATTAAATGAAAAAATCATGAAAAATACATAACGGTTTTGGGAAGAAAATTTCTAGTTTTGGATAAAAATAAATCCATGAAGCCTAATATGTATTATTATTTTGAAACACTATTTATGAAAATAGAAATCATATATAGAAAAATAAAATATAAATTTGAAAAGTGGTGAGGTGAAATTAGATAAAAACATTAATTAATAAATATTTTTGTTCCCAAAATTATTGAAAATTATGGATGAGTGGAATATAAGGACAAGGTAGTGAAATATAAATTGTAAATAATAACATTTATTCCAACCATCATCACTAATTTATTTGATATGGTATGTTATCCATGAATATGAAACAAATGAAAAGAAGTAAATTTTCATGAGATAAAGTTCAATTATAATTAGTAAAAGGAAAAAGAATTATAAAATTTGGATTATGAGATTAAGATATAGTGAAGAATTTATGACCCATGGAAAAAACATTTGACTCCAGAAATCAATTGCGAAGTAAGAAACTTCAAAATCAAAAATCACTGAAGTATATGATTTCAAGTGATACCTTTAATGAAATAAAAAAAAATATGATCATGAAACAAAATATTAAATGTGTAGTAGATATTATATTCTAAAGAAAAAATTATGTCTACTATGAAATATGTCTCATGAAATTAATCTTTTGATAAGAAACCTTTTACATTTCTACCTCGGTTATTCAAATGTTCTCTTACCCTTGAAAAAAAAACATAACAATAACAATATACATCTTCATGACCATATATTAATACTTTAACTCTTATATAATTTTTTTATGATCATTAATATTATTAAATATTAGTTATTTATATCTTATTTTTACCATCTAATGTCTATAGAATTAATTATTTTGGGGATGCTTTAGGATATCAATTTAAGAACCCATTAATTAATACTAAGATAAAAAATCCTCTTTCATTTAATTTATAATAAAAAATAACCTATATTGAATTAAAAATTCCTTACCTCATTACATAAGTATTTTAGTTATAATTCTTGAAAGTTGAATTGGTGTCTACTAATTTTTTAATATTTTATAATTGAGGATTGTATTTTAATAATAAGTTAATTAAATAATATAACTCTTCCCAGACAAATAAAAATAATTATTTTTTATTAAATTATAAATATTATATTTTTTATGTTTTCATAGTAATTAATTATTTTTTTATATTAAATTGTCCAAGTATGGGGTTCATCCAACCCAAATTAGAACCCATAGATTCATAGAGTTGGTTGTCTATAAAAATTCATATTTATTATTATTGTACCATTCTAAGTGGAAGGGAAATAATAAATATTGGTTTCCTCATAATATAATAGAAAATTATTATATTTATGAATTTAATTCATTATATTACTACGTTTATGGTACTTTTTGAATAGAAGAATAAGTTGCTATGAATGAAGTATTAATCACATTGGGACTATGACCAATCTCTAGAAATATTCCTAGGAAATAAAGGAAACATGATAAGATATTTTTACTATAGTAATCATGAAGTGAAATTATATTATAGGAGAGTATAATTTGTTTCAGGTTTCAAGGAAATTTAAAATGAAATTTGATTCTTCAAGTGGTTAGAAGTGATCCTCTTATATGTGATGTAAAAATAGGACTTTTGTTAACACCCATAATTTTTTAATAATTTTATGAAACTATTCCAAGTTAAATGGTTGAAAAGGTGATAAATAATGGAATATGGGGTGATATAACCTCTATAAAGCTTCAAAAACGTATTTTATAACAGGTATTAAACATGTTTCAAGTCATTTATTCATAAAATTTAACTTTTACCATTTTATCCATTATAACATGTTCATACCCATTTAATTTATAATTTCTAAAAATACAACATAATCCACATTATCACATTTTAGATAGTGGAATATCAATTTAGTCCCCATATAATCGATTTTTTTGTCTAAAAATACTAATAAATTTTATATTATATAATTTAACATATCCACCAATTTTTCTCCCTAAAAAATGTTATTTTAAATAAAAATTATTCTAAATCATATATAGAACTGATTACTAAATTAAATATCATATAATAAATTTTTATATATTTGAAAAAAATATCAAATTCATTATATAATATATAATAACTTTATGTGTTAGATAAAATTTATAATCCATTAATAAAATTATTCATTACTAATAAAAAAATTACTTTTATCATTATCATTAACATCAATCTTCCTAAAAATAATTTACTATATACAAATTATATTAGAATTTTTAAAATATATGAACATTCTGATCGTAAATGTGAAATTTCTTTTGTTCAATTTAATTTCTACAAGGAATAAAAACAAATTTTAAATATTGCAGTATGAAAACAGTTTTAAAAGTAAAATATTATTTTTTAACAAAAAATTAAAAAAGGGTTTTTATAATTCAAAATAGTATTTCTAAGTCATTTATTTAATATTATTTTTATATTTGATTTTTTTAAAATCATTAAATTCACACTTTTATCATGATAAATTCAAAACATTGATTGTATTAACCAACTCAGTATTTTTTTACAATATTCTTCAAAAAGATAATGATTATATAAAATTTTAAAAAAAATACTAAGCTAATATTGATATAATTATTCCAAAAATGATGATAAAATTCATAAATTGAAATTATGAAATTTAAAAAGTTTCCTTTTTAATTGAAAATACAATATATAAATATAAATTAGTTTTATTTAAAATAATGTTATTTTTAAAACTCATGTTACGTTAATTAAATTTTATATAAATGTATGTATAAATTAATTTATAAAAATAAATTTATAAATCTAAATATTACATATAATAAGATAAATATAATTATTTCCAACAATGTAATGACTCGATCTACATGGGCCTACCTAGCCGGTGGATGGTCGAGATATCACAACCCCAAACATGCATCAAAAATGATAGGGGGTAATGATAAGCACTGAGAATGTATAAATGAACTGGGATGCTTTTGAATAATATACCCTTATACACACAACTAACAGTCCCTATGAGAAATTGTAGTGTAATATAAAATACACTAATAACTAGACAATAAGTATACATGAAATAACATTTAGGAAGATACGATAGTGTCACATCATAACCTTAGATCTGTTTTCTTTTACTCTTTTCTCAGTCTCACATCTTTTGATCTAAGATTAGGTTCGGGTCCCAATTTAAATTATTGAGGATTGGGAGTTTTTGTTGGCTTTAGGCAGCTGATTGGGAACCTCACGGTTATTGGAAACCGTGCGGCTAACCCAGGTTCTCATGCGGAAAATTTTGGAATTGGTCGAAGCCACCACATGGTCTCTTGAGCCATACAGGATAACCATGTGGTTTCCTGGTGACTAAAATAAATAAATTTAATCAAATAAATTAAAAAAATAAAATAAATAAATCCTTCTATAATGATAATAATGATATTATTATAATTAGTATTAAAATTATTATTATTATTATTGTTACGATTACTATTATTTTTAGTATTATTAAGAAAAAAATTATTATTATTATTATTATTATTATTATTATTTTGATCATTAAAAATTATTATTATTTTTAGTTTTATTATTATTATTATTATTTAATATTTAATATTATTATTATTATTTTCATTTTTTTTTGAAAACCCTAATCGGCCTACCCTCACCCCTCCTATGAAACCACCCTCTCTCCCCTTCCACTTTCATGCATGATATGACCCCGTGGACTCTCTCTTTCTAGGAATTTCCTCCTCTACCAGCTGTTGAATCACTAAAGCCCTCTCAGGTCTCCCTCCCTCATCGATAGCTACCCTTCTGGTGCATTCCCCTCCATCATGGGTTCCCTCATTCTCCTTCCACCCTCTCTCACTAGAAACCTTCTCTAAATTACCTCACCTGTTGGAAGTCCCCTCTCCAACATGCGACCCTACTGGTGGTCATGAACTCAGCGATTGCTGCAACCCCACCGATGGTCATGACCCCACCGGCTCCTCTCTCCTCCTCTGATGGCAGTCCCCCCCCCCCTTCTAGTGATTTTTCCATAAATTTTGGGGTTTTCTTTTATGGTTGAGCCCTAATAGATATGGTTTTTTCAGTTTATTTTATTGGATGTTATGGTGTTTGGTTTGTTCATCGATGTGTACTCTTCCTCCTCCAAGGTTTTCTCATGTTTAAACAATGTTAAGGTAGGTGAATCCATGATTTTCATTTCTGATGCATTCCATAAACACTTGGGTTATTTTAATTAATTTTTAAATATGATTCACATTCTGCAATACATTGGATTATATTATAGTAGTTTTTTATTGTGTTATAAGTTATTAAAAAAATTTTATGTGCTCTATGATTTTTCATAAGCTATATTCAATATAGGTGTCGGATAAATTTCCATATTTTGTATTGATAATTTTTCTGATATTATTCACACCTTGATATCACACTTGGTGAATTTATTGTTGTGTTTCCTTGATAGTATAATTTTTTAAAATATATTTTATTGATATTTATTTATAACTATGTGTATACAAAGAAAATGGTGCTTTAATTTTTTAACAAATTTATTAACATCATTCACACCTCTTTGGTACCCCTGTCTAGTTTGTTTTTGTGTTTTGACATTGGTATAATTTGTTAAAATAGATTCTTGATGTAGTGTTGTTATTATGCCTATGAGATTAAACACTTGGCGTGTTAATAAAATGTGAAGTGAGCTTTAAAAATAAAAAATTCTTAATTTTGGAAATGTTGACATCTGTTTTGTGTTAATAAAATGATGAATGTTTGATTAGATCTTTCCATATGGGATGTTTTTATTTTTTGGAATAGTGGTTAATTTGTTTTGTAATGTTTTCCATGTCTTTAAAATATCTATTTTTACTTTTGGGGATTGTGTGAAATTCTTGGGATTGTTTTTTAAATCGTGGGGTGATTAAATAAAATGATTTTTGGGTGTTGTGTGGACTCTTGGGAGGTGTAGTTGGATGATTGGTACATCAAAGGGTTCACTGAGGGCACACATGGATGCGCATTCAAGTGAATATGGAACTTTAAAATTGTGATACCCTTTAGTATGGTTTCCTTAATGATTATATGATTTTCAAATTATACCTTCGTTTCTTAAAAATATTTTCTTTTCTAAATAGTGTTGGTTCCCTTAGGATATTTATAAAAGTGATTTTGAATGATGTCTTAAAAATATATTCGTATTTGGAATTGAAAATTTGGAATCTATATTAGGCTATTCTAGAAATGTTTGGAGATATTGTGTGATACATTGGAATGAAAAGTATTATAGGCTTGTATGTCACTTTACAATGTTATAAATGAATTTAGGTTTAAAAGCATAAAATTCTTATTGGTATCTTTGAATGTTATGATGTATGTATTATAATAAATGTGATGTGACGGACCATCTAACACCTTTTTTGATTTGATGTATGTATATATGTATATAAAATATCAACATGAGGTATATCACATTACTGTTTATTGTATAGGGTGTCCGAGTTTGCGGTAGGAAAGTGCAGTGACGGTAGGTAAGATGAGTAATCTGTGCGAGGATCTCCTGCTTATACAGTTTATTTTTATCAATGTTGGGTTCATGGTATTCATTTACATGATTGAGTGATGGTTTCTTATCAACCATGATTAGATGCTTTAGTACCGTCTGTATTCTGGATAGGCTAGGTAGGTCGTGTCAATAGATTGGCTAGTGGAGGGTGGCCATTTCGATATAGACTTAGGGTCTTCTCCCTATACCAGCATTGGTTCAGAACTGAGTATGTCAATGGGTATTCTAGAGATGTTTAATAAAGAACATGGTTATTATATTATTTGTACTTATTTATATTCGGTTATACTTTGTTCCCATCCCCCACTTTTTATTGATTTTCTGCATAGCCCTAGTTTTATTTGGTTTGGGTTTTAGTCATAAATTGGTAATTTTTTATGAAAATGGAATGTGGCATGTGATGGATCTTAAAATATAAAATATATGTTTGTTTAATGATATTTAAATTCCTATTTTTTCAAATTCATTTCAAACTAGTGTTAATTGACATTTTTCTAGAAAGGTAAATACATGGATTATTTGGTGATTTCCTATTGAGCTAATAGCTCACACTCTATCCACGTCATTCGGTGTCGGTACACTCGAATTTTTTTCTAGGTCTAGTTTGTTGTTTAATTTATCTTGTTCGAGCTATCTCATGTAGAGATTTAGTCTTGGGATGGTGGTGACATTGAGGTAGAACGGAGATTTCTGATATCTATTCAGTTCATTTTGGTGTATTTTTAGTTTCAGTATGTTTCTATAAATTTATATTTGTATCTAAATTAGTTTCTTATTTTGTTATGATCGGTGGTTTTTTATCTATATGTTCAGTTTATTTTATTTTATATTGGTGTTTGGCCTAAAATCAATCCTATTTGGTTTATATTTGATGTCGGGTACTAGTTTCCATAATGTGGGGATCGAGAACACCCCTCAGATCATGATGTGGATCGTTTCAGGTGTCGGGTCGGATGACATCCCTGATTGGTTCATGAAAAATAGAGTATGAAAACATAATACCACTGAAATAAAGGTGAAAATACATGAAATAGAAATACTGCAGAAATGGAGTTGACAATAACTATAAATAGAAAACTAGATGAGAGTCTCAATAAAAGATCCCAGTATCCGACCACCAAACATTGTATGGGTCACTATGTACTGTTAAGCCAATCTAATACTAGGATCACTATAGTCACATATAATATATATATATATATATATATATATATATTTTATACATATGAAACAATATGTGTAGAAAATTATTCTGCATGTTTGAGTATATACATTCGTAGTTGGAAACCCTAAAATTCCAATGAACAAAGTATCCAGAGATAGTATTCCTATCATCACAATGAAGACATGTTAATAATAATACTCGACAAAAATCATTACAATAACCAAAATATGCTTGACAAGAAACCAAATCACATATAAAAATGGGATCTCTATCTTCACAAGCTAGTATAAGAAAAATGATTCATCCTCTAGCACCAAAATTCAATCTCCTCTATCCATTATCAAGTTAAAATGTGTAACAAATCTTGTGGATGGTCCCACAACTCACTACTATGATTCAGAGCTGGTGAAGGCATAACACTGAACCATGCATCCTACGTATCCACGTTGTAATATTAGTGGAGGGTTTGATCCTCCATACTATGTTCCATAGAAATGGGATCCACAACTCCCTTAGATGACCTTCTTACCACCAGTGCTTGAAGATGGGGGTTGGAAGTCACATAGATAGATGACCCCACACTCTATATAATGAGGGAGTTATAATTATATCTATTTAATGAAAATGGGGGACTTTCCCATACAATTCCTCAGAAGTTCCGACCCTAGAATCACTCTAATTATCATAACTCGATCCATGTCATCATCAAACATAACATAAATAATATTGATGCTCAAAAAATACTTATTCATATATCATAATCCACAAAAAATTCTATCTTCACTTTCAAAAAATAAATAGACATCAAATAGGCTACTCTTGCTCTAAAATCATAATCCAGATGATGGATGTTTTAATAAAGAATGTCTGGAGTGAATTCATGGAATATATGGGGGTCCATATAGGGTATGACCTCACCTCATCACCTAGACATGTTCTTCTCTAGAGATGTCTAGAAATCCATCTCATACTACACGACATGTACATTTACTAAATTAAATACCTCATCCACTCGGGGCATATCTGAGTATAGCTAGTTTTCCCCGTGTACTTCAAGAAATTACCATCTATATGGATACGTACCAGGCTATTATTGAGGTTCATGCTATTCTTGTGTAATGTTGTGAATGAGAATCAAAATGGTGTGATTCGTTTATCCATACGTAGTCATTCTAAGTGACATATATATTGATTTAATCTTTATCTAGTCAGACCAAAAATTAGCCTCATTTATTCACTCGACTATTGGAAAGACATTCCATGTAATTTTATAGAGAATGTTCACTCATAGGGGTATATGGGAATGGCACGACACCTGGGCCCAACCAGGTACATGTCCAGGTAAACAGGAATGACATGAAGTACACGGGAAACATCTAGTTATAAATGAGAAGTACCTAGGTAGCTGAGACACACTATGTAATGAGTATATGTCATGTAGTAATAGATGGATTCCATGTTTTTTCCAAAGGATATTGTGTTCAGGTGAATAGGTGGGGTCACATGCCATGTGGACTCCCATACACATAATTTATTCCCACCATTACATCTTCCTCTCATATCTCCTTCATTTTTAAATAGTTTATAGAATAAAAGTATCATATCTTGAATTTTTTTACATAAAACATGATGATGGACTTTGTTGTGGAATACATGATATGTACCGATATATTTCATGTGTTAAACTTATTTAGGTGAGATTTAATTATGGTAGTGATAAGAGTAGGATAATCTGAGTGATGATGGTGTTAGAACTCCCCTGGTTCACAATGTGTGTGGGTCCCCCATATTAATTAAATAAAAAGAGTTAGAGATCCACCATACTATATATGTTGAGGTTCATATCTCCAAAGAAGTGTCACACCATCACCTTCGATATCAAAGGTGAGATGGTACTCTGTGGGAGTTGTGGCTCCCTCATTTATGGAGTGTAGTAGTGGTGAGAGGGCCCTAATTCTAATATTAATGTGAGTTTGATTTAAATTTATGGTTCCATGTTGTGGATCCATTAGCTTTGGATAACAGTAATGAGGTATGAGACCTTAAACATTATTTCTTTTGTAGTTGTGCTTGATATTGGACATCAGATATGGACCATTATACCTATAGTCTAATTGGGGGATATTATCTAGGATAAAGAGATTGACATCCCATTTAACTCTTCCATTTTTCTTCATTTTTTCATATATAGATTATCGTTGCAGATTTTTAATCATATTCTAATTTTCATTCCTTCATGGTGATGAGATGACAACTCTATCTTGATGATTTTTCCTGGATGGTTTTGGGGTTTTAAATTTGTTATGTATATACTCACCCCTTCATGGATATTTCCACCGCATATTATTTCTTATGAATATTAAATATATATTTTTATTGACCTTGGTTGAACTGGTATTTATTTATCTTAGAAGGAATTAGTGTTGTTTCACATGCTTGGTTATTAGATGCATGGAACTTGAGTTTGGATCTCGGATACTCTACTCTTTACTGTTATTTCCTTTTCAGTTTCCCACATGTATTTCTTGTTTGTTTTGTATTTTATGCATTAATATAGTTTTTATTATACTATTGTACTCTGTTGTGTCTTCCAAGAGGTTATTTCATGCATTTTTTCTCTCTAGATATTATCGTCTTTTATATTTCTCTACAAGTTTTCAAGATGACTATTGGGTGTGTCTGTATCGATGCCTTAGTCAAATAAATCCCATTATATTTATTCTTTATCAGTGTTTATTTATATCAACTATCCTATAAGAGAAATGTTTTTAGATATGATGGCTTGGCCTTCTGCCTCATAGGTTGGCCTCAAAATGTCGGGTCATTATAGTGTGGTATCAAACTAGTCAATTCCTTCGGACAGTGTTCATTGTTTTTTTCCAAACAAGGATTTCATAGGAATTGAAGAAATTTTGTATAACTCCACTAAGTGCAGCTTTTAGGTTTGGTAATCCAATTTTGGTGTGGCAGGAATCATATCCATTAATCAAGACTCTAAATACCTATATGTCAACATAGTATACCAAGACATCAGTTGTAGGAAAAAAATGTTACATTCATCATGTAGTATTGAGTCCTTTGACATACATTTCTGTCTTGAGTTAGCTCCCGAGATACACTCTTTTACCATGGTATGTCTTGATATATTTCAAGATACTTTCGTAAAGATATATATCTAAGATTTCAAGACAGTTTTGTGATGATGACAATTTGAGTTATGAGGCCTCAATTTTGGGATCCATGCATGAGGTTTTTTCTCCTGGTGAGATCCAAGTAGTTCTACCTCCTATTTATTATCATATGGGACCTCCTCTTATGGTCTACAAATATTATTATCTTCATGTTGAGGTGTAGATATATCCAACCATATATGATGATGATACACACATGTTTATCTTATTACACCATTTTTAGAAAAAGTGAATTTTGAGTTTTCATTGTGAGATAAACTCTCAGGCAGTTAAGTATTTGCTTCAAGTAGTGGTCTCGGTTCTTGGTCTTGGGAATACCTTGATGAATAAGATGGTTATGCTCAAAATTAGTATTCTCTATATAGAAATAGTTGATTATTTTTTTATCTTTTTATGACACACTTATATTTATTTTTCATCACATGATTCAAATTTGAAGATAATGCGGGTTTCATAGTGATCCAATCCCCCTTCTTAGGTGGTAGGGGACTGGAACGATCATGTGGTGTGAATTTCCCACTATGATATTACCCCTATTGATAGTGGTCCAATATGTGAGACATATCACGGGTGATGTGGGGTGTTGGTATAAAAATTGTTTTTTATTATAGGTTACATTGGGAATACCATAAAGTGGGTAACTTCTCTCATAAAGACATATTATTGTTACACAATTTAAAATCATGTATGTAATTCAATGTTGCCAAAATCAGATAGTGATGAGGTCTATGTATGAATTCTTTTGACATGTATATTTTGGGTCATTTCATTTTGCTAAGGTGTTAGAGAATACCAGGGTGAAGGAGGGTAGGTGATAAATAGAAAATATGGATCAAAAATAAGATTCATGGGACCCCAATGTTTAGGGTGAGATCAAGGTACAACCTGTGCCTTACAATCTCTAGTTTTAGTTTGGGTACATAGTCACAATCCATGTTATCATATATTTGTCACCCGTTTTGAGACCTATAAATACGATTGGATCCTTCTCCTCAACCCTTTTTCTTAGAGTCTCATACAGAAGATTATTTCAGATCACACTTCTACTGATAGTGTTATATGAAATTGGGAGGAGAGTTAGCCTCATGTGGAATCTTTCTGTCGCAGGCGGTGGTGCCCTAGGTTAGCTTCTTGAGTACGGAATGATAATCTACCATACATTCTTAGTCTACTATAAACATTTACAAAATCTTTATTTTTGATTTATTGGGATAGAACACCCCATAGAGAGAATGTGTGCCCCTAGGTAGAGTAATATGAGCTCATGTGAAAGAGGATACAACTGATTCAATTGGTTATTATGAACCATAGAATATTTGATACTAAGATATTTCAGTGTTGTGATGTGGATGAGGTATGATTAAATATTCTATAAGGACGTTCCAAGATTACCACTCCATCAAGAGTATTTTATGTATGGAAGTACACTAAGGATGGCCTAATATTTCCCCAATATATTAAAAGACCCAGCAGTGTCATAGGAACTAAAGGAGAATATGGAGAATCTTTCGAGGTGGTTTTTCAAAATTCATTGTGTTTTCCTAATATTTTAGTTATGTTCACCTAGGACGCAAACGGAAGGATGAGGTCAGGTATAAATTTACATCACTTGAGCCAATTGACTTTCAAGGAGATTATCGATTACCAGGAATCTATGTCATTATTTAATATGGGTTATTATGAACATGTACATGTATTTTGACCTCAAATTGGGTTATCACCATATTTGTGTTTAAGATGAGTTATAATAGTGGTGATGTTCCAAATTTTCTATGGTTAACCTAATCTCATTGTGATACCTTCTAGCATGATGAATACGTCAGTGATATTGTGAGACTTATGTATGGGGTCATTAAACCCTTCATGGATCAGTTCATGATGGTCTTCTTCGTGAAATACTAGTATGTTGGGTCTACATAGAGTATCACACAATAAAATTAAGGATGGTTTTTGAAATTACCATCGTGATATGATTTATTAACTATTATTGATAAAGTGGTTGTATAAGTTGACCTCTTATAGATGACCATTAATGATAATGAATATGTAGTGTACCTCTATTTTATGGTTATTACCCATCTTATTCATTAGTGAGTAATAGAGGAACAAAATGGGGATATCAATTTTGAGTTCTTTCATCACCAGGCATCAACTAGACAGGTTCGTGATGAATTTACCGAAGGTGGGGAGTAACAGATCCTTCCGAGGATGGAAGATGACAACAATCATTCTACAATATGTGTAGTGGCATGATACTGAGGTAATCTCTTGATATATCACCTATCAATAGTTAAATACAGGATGATCTCAGTGCATATTTTGGGATTCCAATGCATGTAAGAGGTATAAAAACATCATGTAATTCATTAAATGATCATTTTAGACCATGATGGTGACATATCTGCATGATTAGTGAGATGATGGAGGTGGATTTGGGACTCATTTTTGGTTGATAATGGATTTATACAATAAGTAATTATAGAGGTTAGGTGGAATTCCCTTGTTGCAGAAAACATTCATAGCAATTTTGTGACAGGTTCAACCCATATATGGTATGATCATCATTCGAAAATTTTTTACTTCGATGTATGTTTATTGACAACATATGATCTTTTTTGAGAGCACTCTAGAGTTTAAATACCTATTTAGATCATTGTATCCTCACTGGGGAGTATTCTTTTGATTTTATGGAAAAACTAATTTATGTATGGTAGAATTTATATTCAATCATCTTCTTTGTAGAACATTGTAAAATATTATTGAATAATTCTAGATCCATCTATGGAGAAGGCATTGGATTTCGATGTCCAGTGAGCTTGATATTGATATTATGAAAATATTAAATATATTATTATAACAGTCATATATTTTTTCATGAAATATTGGAATAACTCAGGAATATATATATATATATATATATTGGTAATTTGAGAGCATATTTTATTTTAGAAAAGGGGGATTACCCTAAGTGAATCTTATGGTCGGTCAACATTAGATGTTCCAGGGAATGTGGTCGTTGACAGAAGCATTAGATAAATCAGTTAATTTAATTAATTTATTTAAAAAAAATTCCCAAAATAACTCCCAAATGAGGAAATGGATGAAAAATATGAGACCACTATTGGGTCGGGAATATTGGTTATACCATATATGTGACATAAACTCGGTTGGCCTCAAGTGTTGGGCTTGTGCGCCATCATTAGAGAAATTAATAAATAAATTTAAATATTTAATTAATTATTTTATTAAAGAAGACTATACTTGAAATATCATAAAATACGTGGTTATAATCGAATTTCAGGGTTACTCGCATAACCCTGATAATTGAGAGAATGACCTTGGATGAAAATTCTTGGATGATCACTTTAGATATTTATTTGTCAATTAGTGCACCAATTCAGTTTATAGATCTCACCAACGATGAAGAAATGGACCCCATAATCACTAATAAACTATATAATTATGAGGTATTATTTTTTATTGTTGATTTTTAACTTTTTTATTTATCCCATGACGAATGTGAATCAAATAATGAATAATTTCATTCAAAAATCCATGGATAATTAGAGGGAATTTATTTATGATCCCACAAATAATTGAAATTTCATATTTTTTATTATTATTTGTATATTACTTCTTAGTTCACCATCCTTTGACATTTAATCATAGGAAAAATTAGATTTTTCCATGCTCTATTCATTATATTTTTTTCATTTCTTTATCCATTCTACATGCGTTCATCATCAGTATTCATTTTTTTTCCAATAATTCATTGAATACCAATAAACCACTCATTTCATATTCTATATTTGTCATGAGGGATTTTTCCTACATATCCATGTTTGGTATCTGTAATAAAATCATGGAATACACCAATGAAGGGTTTTCTAGTGTTGATTCATGGGTTTCTATTTTTGGATTAGTAACTGGTGGAGTGATGCGATGCAGATGATCCCCGAGAAACCGTTGTGGCAGGAATCTAGAAATCAATGATGGTATACCTTCATTGGAACGATATCAGGGGCCTCATTTTTTATTGGTACTTGATATATCATTGGTGGCGGCTGGCTAGAAGCGTGACCCCTGAAAAGTTTATACGGTGGTCTAAGATGATGGAGGTAGAAAGTGATAAATGTGAATTCAATGTTTGGCAGTTTGGGAGGTGGTGATGGTAATCACCATTGATGAGGAAGCAGTGGTCAACTCCCATTATGTGGCACTCAACGACTGCAAACTCCCCACTCCCACATGGTTTTCTAGATATGAATGTGGGGGGGATTATTAATGTTTTAGTATTCAATGGGTGTGATATTAGATTATTATGGAGGGATATAGGGTTCTATAAATTAAGAATATGATTATCTTTCTGACTAAGAAGGTTATGGAACAGTAATACACATAGATATTGTTAGGTACCCTATATACTCACAACTGATATAGAAGATGATGACAAAAAACTAGAGTGGAATTATATAGTACGAAATTGACTATTAAAGGGTAAATTAATGTTCACTTAGAATTATTATAAATAGATAATCATATTTATTATTTATAATCACTGTTTTGGAATCTATAAATATATTTTCCAAATATACATGTATATATTTTCAATTCATTTTATATTTTCAAAACACCCATATTTCCTTACATTCATAATATATATATATAACCACACACAAAAATACATTAATGTGGTTAGGTTATTGAGTGGATAAAAACTATACCCTTAATTAACGACCACAGTCGACCACTTTTCTGTATAGGAAGAAAATTGAATAATTTTTTATAACACCCTATGATAGGTCTATAAAATTTTGGAACCATTTAAAATGATCTAGTATATAAGTTGCTAATTTTTCCACTCATTGTAATTAGTTATCATTTTTTTCTTAAAAAATAGTTCAAAATAGTGGTTTTATCTATGATTTAGTAAAATTTATATTATTATTAAATGGATAAACAATACACATAGGTAAAATATGTGAAAGAAATTAATGATTTAAGATAAGATAAATTTAAAAAGATTTTGGATAACATTAAGGAGATGTGGAGAAAATTAAATTTTTAGCCAAGTACCACCTATAATGAAATTAAAAACATCTAAAGAAATGAGAATAAAAACAATACAAAGAATATATTTCTCTTTTAATTCTTAATTTTGATAAACCTAATAAAGATGATAATTAATTACATGAATAAATAATTTCCTATCATTATCTATCATTTCTGGAATAGATACATCAAGCAGACCAACATTCTAATTCACATGTGGGAGATTAATATGCATTGGATTCATTCTGTAATGATTATATATCAGGATGAAACTTTAATAACCCTTCCATCATTAGAAATATAAAATAAAAAATAATATATATTTTTATAGCCTTGGAAGAATATTACACTAAGGTGATTTGATTTAATGAAAGATTAGAGGATATTTACTATATATCTCTAAAAAATAACACAACTCTAAGAGCAACTTACTGCTGAAGAGGAATTTATAATTGAGTGAATATAGGGTAATATCCCAAACATGAAAACATTTCTATTTAATTTTATTGAATTAAAATTTATAATATTCTTAAATATAATCAACCTTTTAGATTAATCCAATACATGGATTTCTTATGAATGATACAATAAAGGGGAAGATACACCTATAAAGTAATAAAAATAGATCCTCAAACACATTAAACATTTATTAGAAGGAATTAATGAACTGTTATTTATGGACATTAAAGTGGGAAATTAGTTATAGGTTGATCACCTATATTGGTAATGTTTAGATTGAAATTCAGCATGGTTTATATAAATTCAATATTAGTTATTTACTAATTTGACATATGATGAATCCTTTCATGCATAACACATTACCTGGGCCCAGAATGTTTAAGACAATGCCACAAATAAGGATAAAAAAGAATAAGTCTCATACTTACATCTACCCCTCCATGAATGCAACATTTTATATAAATAATGTTGGATATTTTTTATCATAACCATTTGGAAATTTATACTTGGTATGTGTGGTAGAGAACTAGATAAAAAATATATATTTATTATTATCATATAATCATAATCGCACTATATATAGGTAATAAAAAATTGAACTTCTAAACAATGGGTTGTAAAAAATGTTCCCACAAAGGGTTCCATAGAAATATTTTTAATCCCTTTCGTTTCAATTTTCTATATTATTTCAATAACATTATTATTTATGATGTATTCTTATTGTTGTTCTATTAGAAACAAATATGATATTAACTAAAAGATCAATTTTTCTATAAGTACATGGTTTTATAATTTTTTTTATCTTAACTACATTTTATCATGCATCTATTGTCCATGATACCAGTAAATTTATTAATATTTTCCAATGATGTTTATCCTAGACTATTTTTGGGTGATTTTCAAATAACTTGTGTTTTATACATATTTTTTTTTATTAATTTTTAATTGATTTTAAGACACATAGTTCTTAACTAAATAACTAGTGAAATTAATACCATCTGGATGTTGGGAAAAACTTCTTAATTTGAGCATAAAATGATTTTAATGTTTTTTGAATTAATTTTATTTTTAAATTACAAAAAAAAATAATTTTTGAAGGTTTGATGAAATGTTAATCCTACGTGAATAGAGGTTATCCAATGATAATCTTTCCCAAGAATATAAGTTTTTAAAGATGCTTCAAAAATTATTACATTTCTATTTTCATTGAGAGTATTGACTCAAGACATGATATCTAAAAAATAATATCATTCTCTTTTTAATAGTGGTTAGAGTTAATGAACTATGTCATGAATGATTTAGGCATCATTTTGGAAGATTATTATTACCATTAAACTTAAATATTGACCTTCTTTAACATATGACATTTATATTATTCCCCTTAAATTGATGAATATATGTGTTAATATCATTATCCAAACATCTCTATAATTAAAGCCATAATAATATATCAATACAAGTATGGGGGGTGAAACATTTATTTGAGTGATTCATTAGGTGAAAATGTATTACTTTCAAATTAATCATCAATGTATGAAATATGGAAGGACTCATATCTTCCTATAATGTTAATGGGAGTTCTAATAACTATATAATGTTTTAGGATTATAATAATTTGTAAAAAATAAAATATATGTAGAATTGATATAAAAAAGATAAAAAAAAATGAAACTTAAGAATGGTGAATTGAGAAGAAAATAATTAATGTTACATAAATATATTTGTGTTATCATTCAATTGAAATAAATCTTAAATTCATTTTTTTAATTTGAATTGGGGGTGGATGTCATTATAGACTTCAAATATTACATTATACGTTTCAATTAATTTTGGAGAAACACTTCAAATACTTTCATTAAATGTTTTCACATTAATACCAACCATCCCTTAACCATATAATAACATTTAAAAATCCCTATTGATTGAGTCATATTTATAACTTTTTTAATTTTTGATACTATGATGAATCAATTCCTATAAATTAGTTATATTCTCATTAATGAGAAAATCCCTATATAAAATGCATTGGGTGAAAGGGGATACATTTCTAGAATGGTTGGTACAAAACACACATAGGAATTAAAATAATATAAAATGGATTTTAATGAATATTTAGAAATTAGGTTGTCAATATACACATATGAAGAATGATATTTTTAAGTGTTTAACAATTTAAATGTATTTATAAATATAGATTTTGAATTTTTGACCATTGTATTTAGTTATTTCCATATAGTTTAATTTCCATTTTTGGGGGAATTTTTATATTTTTATAATTCATTTTTGTTAAATTTTTATATTAATGATTTAATTTCCTCCATTTTATCATTTATTGGTTAATTATAAAAAATTTAGATCCCCGAAATAATTTGGGTTATAATATGATAATATCATAAATAATTTTTTTCATTATTTTATTCATTCATTAAATAATTATAATGGTCAAAAATTTATTTTGGAACATTAAAAATTAAACATAAATTTTATGTATAATCATTTTTAAACATTAATTTTATTATATAACAAATTATAAATAGGTTAACATGAATATTTATTATTTTGGAATTTAATGCGAAGGGATCAATCCTTTAATATGATCCATTAGAGTTATATATAAATTTTTTGTACATAATAATCATATAATAATTTTTAAGGGAAAATCAGGTTCATCCTAGTGATGCATAAATGTATAAACTAATATATTTTTGTCTCAGGTACTAAAAAACCTCCATGACATTATTATAGTAGTTAAACACTCAATACTAGCGTGATACATTAGAAAATATATAATGTCTCAGTAGGATGAAAATCATTGATATGTAAAATATATAGTGTGATAAATAATGGTTTAAAGGAGATTCGTAATAAAATATTCCACTAAATATATAGTGATATGCACATAGGTAATATTATTCTACAATTTTCGTCTGTCCAACACATAGAATAATTTAGGAAAATGTTTCACAATGTATCTTGCATGATGAGGTCATTGGACATGAAAAAATATATTTCCATGTCTTTTCTTAATCACTTTAATTAATTAAAGGATAAATTATAATAGGTTATAAGAGGGAAATTTGATGAAGTAGGACCGAGGATAATTAATATTTTGAAGGAATTAAAGTTGGAGATTTTTATTGAAACTTACATTTCCATTGAAGAATACCCACTGACATAGAAGAATATTGAAGATACATTAATTCATTTAGTAAAATTATATACCGCCCATTTTAAAATGGTTCATCACCTATCTAGTTTTTTTTCAGTCTCATGATTATTTTATTGTTCTTTTTTGTTCTTTTTTCAATATTTTAATTTCATGAATTTTATCTCTTAGTACTATCACTTTTATTTTCCATTATCAATATGATATCTAATCAAGTGTTAGTTTAGAAGAAAATAGAGGTATATCATGGGGGAATAATCCAGTATTGAACTCATGTCTATGATCAGTCATATAACAACCCTAAAATTTTCATTTATAAATATTACATCCCAATAGAATAATATTTACTTAAATAAAATAATGGTCCCTGTAATAATTAGTTCAGTCTAGTTTCTTTTGAATAATTTAAACCAAAACAACCAATTCCTAAGTAGGCTAAACCATCTCCCACTAAGTACTTCATAACTATAATCCTTCTTTAACATATCATACAAAATATCTTTAATCATAACCTATTGAAAGGGAAAAAATAATGGGTGATATAAAATTCATGGTAAGACTAAAC
This sequence comes from Viscum album, assembly GCA_963277665.1. Lineage (NCBI taxonomy): Eukaryota > Viridiplantae > Streptophyta > Magnoliopsida > Santalales > Viscaceae > Viscum > Viscum album. Next base: position 110,782,238 of record OY728156.1, on the reverse strand, counting down.
AAGATAGATATCAACATAACATGAGAAAAATCATATGTGAACATGTGTAGAATACCATGTATATCATATATTATAACAATATTTAATGGTATAAATCATAGAAGTTCATAAGACAAAATTTATAAAGGAATAAAATATCATGATCTATGAGAACATAACATTGGAATTAGAAAATGATTTTTTGAATACACATAAACATTTAAAATATTATATTAAAGACATTCAAAAATACAAACATAACATGGTATTTATGGGCTGACCACCTATGTGCTACTTTGAGATTGAGATAACACATCATGTACCCTCTTTTAGGCTTGGATAACCACTCATGTATGCTCTTTCAGTCTTGGGATAAACTGTCATGTACCCTATGTTGGTCTTTGGATAACCACCCATGTATCCATTGAGCTCAGAGAATATTAATCATCTCCCAATGAATTAGATGGAAAGATAGGTCACGCCTATCACATAATCCATATATTTTTGTGCCAAAAGATATTAAAGCATTCATCATATCATTACCTATGAAAACAATACTAGTTTAATAAAAATTATTCATTATAATTATAAATTAGTGGAATAGTGAATTATGATAGTTTAATTTGATAATATCCAAAAAAATATTATTTAACATTAAATTAATTAATCTTATAATGAAAATTATCTTAAAAGATCACTTGTAACATTTCTTACAGAAAATATCCTATCCTTTTTGAAATCACATATCCAAAATCTAAATATTTATTGACTATTAAATAAAATAATTGGTTTAAAATAACTATAGAAATTTTTAAAAGAATAATTAAATAATTTTGTGTTTAGGAAGAAAAAAATAGTATTCATGTCATACATTTTGAAACAAATATTACTTTTACATTTTTGATAAATGTCAAAACTACATCATCGGGAAAGAGATAAGGATATTCCTTTTACATCATTTTGAATAATTTCAGAAAATGGTAAAATTTTATTTAAAAAATAGTATAATATTAAAACGATTATTAAAATTTTTTTTATAAAACATGGATAATAAAGAAAATGTTTTTCTACTGAAGTAGGAAATAAATTCATTTTTCCTTGAAAATTCTTTTAGTGTATTGAGTAAAACAGTATATGATAATAACAGAAATAATTTAATTTTACTAAATAAAAAAAGGATAATAAAAATAAATTTTTTTGAGGAGTTAGATAATAATATTTATTCATTGTAAGAATAATCATAAATAATCCTAATATAGTTTAATATTGTAATATCAAACCCTTTCCACATTGAAAACTCTTGAATAAAAATTTCTATAAAATATATAAACTTATAAAGACATGTAAATCCCCATAAATTTAGTCATAATGTTTTTAGAAGACATTCATGGGATTTATTTGCACAAAACATAATCAATAAGTTGTAAATATGGAATGTGTGTCACCTAAATAAAAGATAGAAATAAAATCCCTCATCTCATGTCTCAACATTAATCATACACTTTAAAACCACCATTAAAATAAATATGTTTCATTATAAATATATTATATAATTATACTCATATATAAAAAACATATATTATATACTTGTTCCATTCTATTAATATTATATAAAAATAATCAATTTTAAAATCTTGTTTTGGGTAATAGCTTCTTCATTTTTCTTGAATGATTTGATTTGGTACTTTTCATCTATGAAATTGATCATTGTTCCATAATCTCAAAAATTTTAACCATGATATAACTTATATATATATTTATTATATATTGTGATATATTTTCTAGAATAGTTAAATATTAGAAATTAATTATATTGTTATTGAAAATGGTTGGTCGTACGTATGCATGAAAATTGTTTCTATCATCTCAATAGGTGGAAAGAAATAAAGGAAAATACTAATTCACATTTATAGATCCATTTTTCATCATATATATATATATACATTTAATATATCCTTATTACCATCCATTTAAATATAATATGAAAAATATATCACATTTCTTCGTAGAACCGACAGTCCACATGTACGTACGAGCGACATTATGATTTTCAAATGAATTTGAATCTAAGAACATAGAGATGGTATTATAATTACATAAGTATAATAATTTAATTAAAATAAAATAAATATGTAAATTATATAATTATATATCGTCATAAAATGTGGTGATTTAAAATGACATACACCTGTACATGAAGCAGTAGTCTGTCGTACACATGATTGATAGTATTATTTTCCATTTGAGGGTATAATCGATAGATATATGGTATTAAATTAACATTATATTATGTCAGTATATAGTAGATATTTTTGTTATTATCTCAATTTTTTTAATAATATTATAAGGTTTTGGTATAAGAAATAAAACATAAATTCATGATTATGAATGATACCTCTTCTTCAGAAAACCTCTTATGGTTTCCGCCAAATTCAATCTTAAGAGGGTTTTTAATCAATATAAGGCCCATTAAACTTAGGGAGTGAAGTGAGGAATGTGTTTTGGTATGGAATAGTCAATACTAAATTATTTTGATGAGTGAGTAGGAAACGATATTTGGTTTTCTATTTTATGTGGGATAGAGGATACCCAATGAATGTTTTGATACGAAAAATGTATTAACAGATTTTAAAATTTTAAAATGCTATAGAATCTTTCATTATAGAACCCTATAAGAGATATGGTTAAAATTTATCTGTGTAATTGTATTTTGAAAATTATTTAGGACATTTTAACCCAAATATATTTAGTTCATCTCTGAGTAAACATGTGTTAATAGCAACCGCAGTAATTAATTTATTTCATTTTTACTCTTTATTATGAAAAAAATTTAAGATGAACTAATGATTAATTATTAATACTTTTAATTAAAAATATAAAATCAATACTACTAAATTCATTTTTCTAATTTGGTATATTTTTATTTAAAATTAATACCACATTTGTTATTAATAAGCGGTTTTCCAAAGAAACATTCTTCATAAGTTTATGATGTTTTTTTATAAAATTTGAAGATAAATTTATTATAATAACACAATAGTATTAATAATAATATAATTGAACTAATTTTAATTTTCAGTACATATTAAAACAAAATGGGACTTTAAATTCGGTTAAACTAAGACATAATTTTAATAAGAATCCATATTTTTCAATATTCATTTAAGTATTGTTAATCTTTTAATGTTTTAAAATTTTAATAGTAAGAAAAAAAATTCTGTTGTTTTCTAAAAAAAATTTCATTTTTTCAAATTAATTTTCTAGCACAAAAATATTAATTTTATTAATTTTTTTCAAAAATAATTAAAAAGATATATTTTGTAAGAAATTATTTTAGATGTATATAAATGATTTACTACTTTTAAGATAAATTTTATGAGTATTTTTTACATATATAAAACAATTATAAATAATTTTAAAATTTCAAGTAATGTTATTCATACTTAAAAATTTATTAGTTAAGTTATAATGGTCATATTTAAATTAACGTAATAGTAATATTAAAGTATGGTTCTTTTAAACTAGGTGTTATAGGAAATGAAAACTACTAAGGATAATTCTACCTTATCATATCTACATGATCCCAGGTATATTCTTCATGTCGGTGGTTTCTCCATAAAACCTGGACTAGGTGAGTGGTCTGGTTTCATAGAACATTATCTCCACGATCCAAAATATCTATAGGTTATTGTTTATATAAATGACCATGATCAAAAAGTATGAATTTTGAGATAATGACATGCAATTGATCAGGAATATAATTCCTCATTATAGATACATGTAACACATCATGGACTTGGGAGATGTTTTATTTAATTTCTAGATGATAAGAAAATTTACCTACTTGATCAACCATATTGAATTTTCCAATATACCTAGGGCTATGATTTCATTTCTTTTCAAATCTCATAAAATTATTCTAAAGTGAACTTCGTAAGAATACCTTCTTATGAACATCCCACTCCATGTCCTGCTTTTAATTTTATGAATAAATTTTACATTTTTATTGGTCTTACATGATGTGATACTGAATTATTATAACATTTTCTTCCATTTACATATCTTGATCATTTTCCAATAACTTTAATTCTACAACATCATCATAGAATTTTGGATTTCTAAACTCCTTTCCATTGATGTCTTCATAAGTATCCATCTGATTTCTGGATTGAAAGATATTTTTATATGAAAAAATATATATGAGATTTATTTTATCCCAACCACCTTTTAAATCCATAAAAAAGATCTCAATATATCATATAGGTTTTTAATGGATATCTACAACTAAACATTTATATGAGAATGATAAAAATTGTTAAAACACAACTTTATATCCAGGTATTGCTGAGGGATTCTCCAGAACATTGATGTAAAACTATGATCCTAATTAGATAGAATAGAATGTGGTAATCTATGAAACCTTACCACTTTATTAAATTATATCCCATAAATATATCATATAATAAAAAAATTGATAATTATTACGTGTGATGACTTTTTGACGTGATATACTATAACCCATATAACAATATTCACATTATAAAGTTTTATGGGATTTCAATGAAAAAATATATATTGATGCTTTCCCATTTACATAATGGTGTGAGAAATGGTTGTAACATCCCCTTACACATTTTTCACTCGGCCTTAACTTTTAGACATACCAAACACCATGGTAAAAACCCTATTATATCTCCCGTCATTCCATTCCTCTGAAAATACTCATATAAATCTTTATTCCTCTTTAAACTTCCATGATTAATAGAGAATGAAGAAATATGATCTTTCTCTAACAAATAATTCTTTAAATCACTTATATTTGGAACATAAAAAATGTTCCTAAACCATATCATTACATCATAATCAATTCTAAACTCACCAAAATTTCTAAACATTATCAAAATCTATAAATATTCTTTCCATACACTTTAATCATTACTTTGATGGACGGATGAATAGTTATTTTAAAAGTATAAAATTATATACCTTAGAATAGGATCTCCAAATAAATCCATTACAAATTCAGAAATATATGATACTTCGTGGTCCTCAACAATGATTATCTAGCATGATCCATTCAACTGAAAGCATCATCCTCCTTGTCCACATTCTTATGTTGGTATTTTAATCTGTAGTTATCATAATTAATCATATTAGGCCTTATTATTTATAATATTTTAAATTAATTCAATCTAAATTTATATGTTATTTTTTAGTGATCATATATATATCACACATTTCATCACAATGATAATGAATATATATCATTAAAGTTAAAATATAATAAAATTTACCCCTAATCTTGAGTTAGATATTTTTTCTCTTGAAAGTTCAATTTTCATTAGAAATATGATATAAAAATGTAATTATACATGAGAATAACATTGAATCTATTAATTGATAAATCACAAATCATTATAAATCCATTTCCACCCTAGTTTATTGTAATAATAATTTCATTAAACAACCATCTCTTCAGTTCCATGATATTTTTCTCGCATTCTTCTTTATAATGGAACTTGGATCCCTTTCAATATAACTTGGTATCTGGATTACAAATCCATGAAAACTTCACAAAAAATCATTTATAATAATAATCCGAACTAAGAAAACTATGGATATCAATAATCATGGGTGGAATACACTGACGTTCAACAATATCTCTCTTATGTAGATCCCAAAATATACTCTATTAAGAGATTATATGAGGCAGAAATGAATCTGTTTGTAGATAAAATTCACACTGTGTAAATTTTGATTACATATTATCCTTTATCAGGGTCTTAAACATTACTCTAATTTTCTCTTCCTTATATTCCTTTATATTTAAAAATAATAATAATAATATCTATAAAGACTACCCAAAATTGATCAATGTCATCTTTGAAGACACTAATCATTAAAACCATGAAGATATCAGAGGAATTAGTACAGCCTTATGGAATAAATATATATAAACTGTGACAATAAATTGTATGAAATGTGTTCTTATTTATATCCCCTCTAGACCTTCAATTGATTATATCCATTATGAAGTTCAATTTTCAAAATTAATTGAGATTTGATTATTTTATTAGACAGGTTATCAATACAGGGTGGAGGAAACTTGTTATTGATTTTGATCTTGTTCAATACATGATAATCAATGTAGACTCACATATATCCATCATTCTTCATAACAAAAGGGCTAATTAACCCTAATTTTACACACGTGGATGAATAAATTTCATTCAATATTCATATTCTTATTTAATTCATAAAATTCAATCAAGTCTATTCTATATTGATTATATTTAATAGTCACTACTCTAGGCATGATTTCTACTGAGAACATAATTTCACGATTCAGTGGAAAACTGAGAAGCTCATCAAGAAATTCATCAACTCCAAAAAAATATAGTTATGATTCTATTTTTTTTCTCATGAATTATCTTATAAAAAAATCTATTTTTTGAAGGATTCAATATATATACAAAGGATGATATTTTCATTTGAAATTCAGATTTACCGTCACACTGATAGATGATCATATGTTGGAATGTAATATGAAAAACAACTTCCCTTCATTTTAAATTATTGAGAGCATTATATATTGAACTGAAATCCATGACTAACAAAACATAAATTCAAACTAGATAGAGAATTATGAGATTTATAAGAATCATATTCTAAAAAACATAAACTAGAGATGAATCATGTACTTGAGATGTGTTCATCATACCAGTATAGTACTTCACTACTAATTCAACATCTATCTATTGAGGATATGAATTAAAATTCCATGATAAGGTTACTGATATACATGAATTAATGTATTTAAAATATAATAGAGTACATCATCATTTGATATTATAGATACAACCTCAACTTCATCATTCAATAAAAAATATTGTAATAAACCGGAAATGGTTATCATGACCATCACACATCATTAATAAAATTGAATAATAATGAAAAATAATTCATTGGATTTATAAATCATGACATGTTATTTTAAATCTATGACAAGTAATGTTTAACCTAGGTTATTCATGATCATAATCTGGTAAAATCCTTCATTATGTTTCATAATTAGTTTGTCAATTTCCAAATCATATCCACCAGGTGTGTCAAACCAAGTGTGCAGTAAGAATTTTTTTAATGAACCATGTGATAAGTGATGTAAATCTTAATTCACCCTTTTTGTGTTATTAACCCAAACTATGACTATAACAGAACCAAATATAAATTTAGTATCCCGATATGTATATAATTTCTAGGAATCCAATCACTATGTCCTTCACCAAAATTCCATGATATTTTTTTATACATAGACTTTTCCAATAGTTACCACTAATATTTCCTTATACTAGTTATAAAGGTTTACTAAACCATGATATGATATGAACTACAATGAAACATATGTTTCATATATTAATATTTAATCTAAAAAGATGAATTTTAATTACAAAACATAATAATCCATGCTAGAACCACTTAGATATAGTTCATTGGGAAACATGGATATATAAAAAACTATTTCATAAGATTCGACGCCATCTCCCACTATGTTATTTATAACTATAAACCTAATTATATATATCATACAAAATAACATTATTTATAACATCATGGATGGTATCATAAGAGATGGTGATCTCAAATGATCAGTAAGTGTAAACAAGGAATATATCAACAAAACAGGAACATAAGGTTATGTAATCATGAGAATAACATTTAAAAACCATACCCTTCATATCATAGATCATAGAATTGAGTCATTTTATAAATATTGGTAGTTCATAAGAAATGTATCATAAATTAATTAAAGGAAAACATCCATGAGATCATAACATTAGATTAAGAAATATATTTTTTACATGAAAATAAGAATAATAAATCATTCATCCAGGCAACCTAAAATTATTTTCATAACATGTGATCCATGGGCTAACCACCCAAGTAACTACTTCAGGCTTATAATAACCCCCCTTGTATCATCTTTTGGCATTGGGATAACCTCTTATGTACCATATTTTGGGCTTGGGTTAATCTCCCATGTACTCTATTTTGGGCTTGGGATAATCTCCCATGTACCCTATTTTGGGCTTGGGATAACATTTTTTGTACCCTAGTAATTATTGAATTAATTAAAGAGATATATTGGTCCCACACATAACATAATATATATTTTTTTGGGTTCCATAAGATGGTAAAACATTAATCATAACATATCCCAGGAAAATGAAATAGGTTCAACAAAAAAACATCATTCCAATAATTAATCATCAAGTGAATTAATAGGTATTATATCACTGGATTATATCCAAATTAAATATTATGTAACATCAAAGGATTTCATCCTTGAAGAAAAATGATTGTTAATTATCACCTACATCATTTCTTTATGAAAATTTTTCATTCCATTTTAAGATAGTTTATTTAAAATAATGGAATCTCTCAAATATAATGGGTAAACATTTCCTTTAAAAACATTGAATCAAGTAATGAAATATAAAAATCATTGAAAAGTTTTTATAGAAGAAAACATGTTAAAGTTATATAAATTAAAAAATTATGCATCTCACATTTTCTGTAAAATTCAAAAGTTCATCATTAAAAAGATAAAATAAAGTTTATTTTATTACATATTTTAGAAAAAAACAAGGGTAACAATTAAATTAACCATAATATTAAAATATTAAAAAAATTCTTTAAAATATTTTTATAAAACATAATGATAGAAGAAAAATAATTTTCAACCATAGATTGTAAAAAAATTTCTTTTTCTTAGAAATATTCTTTTATAATCCTGAGTAAATTTAGAGGCGAAATTGAAATGAAAACATGGAATTTTAATATATATAAATTGGAGATAAAAATTCATGTGTTTTATGAGATTAATATCATATGATCTCATTTTTGGAAGTATAATCATAAACAATTATATTGTATTATCAACCCATACCACTTTGTTATCATTTGAATCATAATCCACATGAAATAAAGAGATATAAAAGGATAAATAAATCCCCATAAAATTATTAATAAAAATATTAAATTACATTCATGTTTCATATACGAACCACAAAGAAAAGAAGAAATTGGTAAATATTGAATGTGGCACAATGAAATAAAAATGAGACAGAAATCCCTTACAACAATTCTTAAATTTCATCATACACATTAAAACCTCATATATAATAAATTTTAGTTTATTTTAAATATATTAAAAACAATAAATATATATATCATACCATATATACTTTTTATATGACCTTTTATTATCCTTTTATAAACATTTCCTTGATAAAATCACATTTTGAGTAATAAGTGCTTTGGTTTCCATGTATGTTTTGGATTGATATTTTTTGTCATTTTATATTTAATATTGTTCCATAATCTGAAAAAAGTTAACCATGATAAAAACATCATATATATTCATTAAATATGTATTTATATTAATTCATGATATCTATATATAGAAAATGAATTACATTATTCATTGATACAATACGTTATACGTATGCATTAACGGTGTTCCCATTTTCATGAAGAATAAAATGAAATAAAGGTAAATATTAATTCATATTAAAATAATTATTTAAATTTATATTATATCATTTATATTAATTATATTTATCCTTATTACTCTACATGTCAATAAAAAATTAAAAATGTATCAGGTGGCTTTATGAAGGTGGTAGTCCACACATACACAAGAGCAACATTATCATTTTCCAATAGATTATATGTTAAAAAATATAGAGGTGAAAATATAATTACATAAACATAATTATGTAATAAATATAATGTTAATATTTTAAACACATCCTTATATATATCTGTGAGATTTGGTGATAGAAAATGATTTAAATCAGTCCGCAAGGATCTATTTCATCATACACATGATCATTGGTTTTATTCCCATTTTATTGTAGATAATATGGATATAGGTTAGGATATTAAAATAATAATTTCTTTCTGTATGGTAGATACCAATGACACATTAAAAACTATTGTGATAATTATTTGAGGTTTGTAGAATAAAAAATACAATAAAACCCCACGTTTAAGAATGTCACCTCTCCTATAAACAACATCCATTGTTTTGTTCCAAAAGCCTTCATAAGAGGGGTTCCTAATAAAAATACATCCTCTATGAAATAATTAGTGATTTAAAAATATATTTGGTTATGTATTTTATAAATAATATGTATTTTAAATATTTTAGTGGATATTATAGGTTTCCCCTTTTTTAAGTGATAGAGAGGGAACACTTGGAAATTTTGAAAAGACAAATGTCTACCAAGATTTTAAACATACCAAATGGTTTTAAAATGGATCATTAATGAACCATATATTAAATAAGGTTTGAATATGTCATGAATATATGATTTAGAAATTTTTTATCTCATTTAAAACAATATCTATTTTTTAAACCTTTGATAAACAAATTTTAAATTTAACTGTAGTAATTAATTTATTAAATTTTTATTATTCACTATGACCGGAAATTATACTGAACATATTATATTATATTAATTAATATGATTATAAATATTTTATCCATTTTAAAAAAATCAAGAAACCAATGTGAAATAATTTAATTTAAATTAAACTCACTAATGTGATAAAAAAGTGGGTTTCCAATGAAAAACGTGTTATATATTTATGATATTTTCATATTAAAATTTAACATAAACTTAATTAAAATATAAAAAATTGGTATAATAATAATATAATAAAAATATATTTACATTTAAATACACATTAAAAATTGGTACCATTAAAATCATTAAAGATTTGACATTTTTTAATAAAAATCAACAATTTTCAATATTCATTAAAAATGTATCCTTTTCAAAAAGTTCTCAAAAAAACACTATAATATAAGTTTTAGATAATTATTTAAAAAATCATTATTTTAAAAAAAATCATAAATGTGGAAAAAATTATATTTATTATGTTTTCACAAAGAAATAAACAAATATAATATTTTGATAAAAAGTTTTTTCGATGCATCTAATGACTTTACTACCAAGATAGAGTTTTTTTTAATGGGACTTGCATACATAAAAACATTATAAAAATTTAGTTTTTTTATATTCATTCCACCAATTATAACATCTAATTAATAATAGATATATTTATATTATAAATTAAAAGGGTATTTTGTGTCATTAAAATATAGTGTTGAATGTAACGCAAGCTATTGAATAAATTTAATTTATTGGAAAACAATTATTTCATAAAATCTAGGGGTGAAATTATACTCCAATAAAAAATGATACCTTGAGATTTTATCCCTATAATACAAATGAATTATAATACTTCTACCTCATCATATTCCTATGTTCTAATGTACCTTCCTCAATTTGGTGGTTTTGCCATAAAAACATAACCTTGTGAGTGGTATAATTTTAAAGAAATTTTTTTTAATCAATAATATACATTGGTTTTTCATATCTTTAAGTATTATGATCTAGTGGTAAGGATTTTGAGTTTATTACAAGTAATGTATTGAGTATATACATCCTCATGTGAGATACATGGAACACATTACTAACTTGATAGAGGTTTGGTGGAAGTGGAAAGTGATATTCCACCATCCTTACACGATCAAGAATATGATAAGGTATAATCTTCAAAGGGTATTTTTATTTCTTTTCAAATCACATAACCAAATACCATGGTTAAATTAATAAGAATAACTTCATACAAATAGAAAACTACATATTACAATGACAATTTTTAAAATAAAATTTGGTCATCTCTGAGTTTCCTCGATGTGTTGTTGTAGGTATAGAAATATATCTACAATGTCCTCATCTATCTTAGGTCCCAATATCAATATTTCTTCAAATTCATCCAATCATATCAATTTTTAATATTTATTTTCATAGATGGATTCAAAATTTGCCTTCTAATATCTCAAGCGAATGAAATTACTGTAAGAAAACTCAATACAAGGAAGATTTTTATCCTAAACACCTATTAAATCAATTAAATAAGATCTCTATATATCATCCAAGCTTTGAATGGTTACCTCAAACATACCCCCTTTCTTATGATTATATGTAGTGTTCAAACTCAATTCTATATCTTGAGCCTGCTGAATACTACTCCAGAACATCGTGATGAACTTCAAATCTTTATTAAGATATAATAGAATGTGGTACTCTATTCAAACATACCATTTACTTCATGTATATCATAGAAATATGATATAGAGAAAAATAATCTATGATAAAGATGAAGTGTGTTTACTTTTTAATGTGATTGATTACAACCCATATTTCATTATCCCCTTTAGGCTTTTTGTGGTTTCAAATGATAAAATCTATTGTAATATTCACATATTACATTTTTGTATGTGTAATGGTTATAAAATTACCTTATAATTATATCTTTCATTTTTAACATTCTAAAATACCAAAAATGAGATGAAAAATATGTATTATCTCTCATCATTCAATCCCACTAAAAATACACTTTTTGATCTCTATACATCTTTTTAATTATGATATGAATAGATAATTAATAAATATAAGCATCTTCTAAATAATATTTTTTTCAAATCAAGATTGGATGGACACATACATTGTTCCTAAACAATATCTTATTGTGAAAATCATAGTTAAACTTAGGAACATTTTTAACCTTCTTATTTAACTCTAAATCTTACAACATTTCCTCTTTAATCTTAACTAAGAAATATGGTCAAAACATTGTTTGAGAAGGATATGAATTTTTCCCTTCCATTGGGATATCTAGATCTATCCTTTTCAAATATAGAAATATTTGATATTTTGTGATCCTCATCATAAATAATATTGTATGATCCTTTCAACTCAAATTATTTACCATCTTATTCTCCACCCCTGGGTGTTAATGTATTGATAAGTTACAATATTTAATTAGATTCAACCATCTTATCTAGAATATATTGAAATATATTAATGTTAATATAAAAATTAAACATGTATGATCATTATATAAAACATAAATTTATATATAATGATAATTATGCCATATCATTAATGAAAAAAATAATGCAGCTAACTCAAAATCACATGTTGGGTTATTTTTTTAATGGGTCATCAATTGTTATGAGTCATAAACTATAACCATGTCATTCTGCATGATAACGCGCATCAATTCCTCATCTAATTTGTCACTAAAGATTAAAACTAATTCTCTAGTATATATTAATTTGATAATATGCTACTTGGATAACCTTATCATTTTTTTCCATGACATTTTACTCAAAGTAATCATTCCAAAGGGACTTAGATCCATTTCGAGTTAATATGGTATGTTTATTGGACTACTATGACAAATTCTCTATATAGTGTCGATAATATCCCTTTACACCATAGAAAATAAATATCTCAGTCATTATGTATGGTATAGGATAACTTTAAATAACTTTTTTCATTGATGGATCCACATATATAACCCCTCATGATATTATATGACCAAAACATGAATCATTTTGTATCCAAAATTCACCCTTTAAAAATATTACATACAACATCACCTTTCTCATAGTCTTCAAAATAACTCTAAAATTATCTTCATTCTCATCCTTGATGTTTTAATAGATAATAATTTCATCTATAAAGACTACAATATAATAATCAAGTTTATATCTAGAGAATATATTCACTAATTCCATGAATATAATGGGTGGATTTTTAAGACCCGATTTCATCACTATATTTTCATTGTGACCATAACTTTTATAAAATTATATATTGGGTATAACTTCCTTTTTTAAACCCCAATGGATGATATCCAAAAAAAATTCTTTCACTAAATTTTATTTAGCTCCATGTATTTTCTTAAATAATCCATCGATTCAATGTAGAGAATACATGTTTTTGATTGTAATATTATTCCTTTAATAATAATAATTTTATATTCTTATTGATCATTATTTATTCTTTAAAAATGACTAGTTCACCCCAAGGTGATATGGATGGGTTTATAAACCCTTTTTTATTATTCTCCTAGTGTTTTTTCTTTAATTATAATAACCCCATATGGTCTATTCTATAGGGAATATTTGAAATAGTAATATATTTTGGTATGAGTTATATTGGGAACACAATTTCATGATTTTGTGGAAGATTTTCTAACCATTTTGAAAATACATCAACAGATTCTTGTACAATTTCAATATCATCAATGTTGAGATTCTTCACAACCAGTTGAAAAAACGCCTGAATTTAAAAGGAATCAATACTCATTAAAATGGTGTTATTTTGATAGTAAATTAAAATTTATCATCACAAAAATAGAGAATTATAGGTTTGTCTTTAATATCAAATGTGTCTTTACATCCTCAACATTTGATTTTGGGTTTATGAAGATAAATCCCAAAACAAAATAATATAACATCAAATTAAACCATAGATACAATAATAATATTTTCACGAATCACATTCCCATTAACTTATACTAGAGTGGAATTATGGACAATGTATGTGATCATCATACCATTATTGGATTTCATTATTTATCTAGTATCTATCCGTTGAGAATATTAATTAAAATCCCTTGAGAGTTTTCTTAATATATATGAATTTCTCTAGATAAAAAAATATGTTACTTCAATATTTGATCATACTTATTACCACCTCAACATCTTTATTATATATCCAATCATTTAATAAAACAAAAATGGTTTTCATAACCATTGTTAATTATTAATCAGAGTGATTAATCATAAAAAATCCTTTATAGGATGTCTATATCGTAACACATTCTGTTCAATATATGACACATTAAGTTTATCATAGATCATTCATCATCAATATTTATTCAAATACTTTATGATGGTTTATAACTAATTTTTAAATTTCTAGAACTTTTTCATCCAGAGTTTCAATCAAGGTGTGTATTAAGTCTCTTTATTATGCACTAGATGATGAGAGAGTCTATGCTCAGTGGTCAATTTTAAGAGATATTACCCCTAGGTACAATAGATCTATATCCACATACATATATTTTTTCCATACATCGATTTAATTAGTTATATACCACATTCTTTATCATTAATAAAAATTTTTGGATAATTGCTTATACTTAGAATTACCCATATAGTTATCACTAATGTTTTCACATCATAGTTTTAAGGATTAACTAAACATTTCTCTGATACCAACTATAAAGACCCATACATTTCATATACAAATATTATAACTTAATCAAAGAATAATCATTACATAGTAAAACTATCCATGTGAGTATTATTTAGGTCTACTGCATTCTGAAAGATTGGTAAATTAAATAAATATCATTATTGAACAAAATTATCTCCCTCCATATTGATCATAACTTGCACCATTTATAAAAAGATAATACATTATACAATTCTTCAAATACCAAAGAAATGGTAAATAATAAAGGGTGAGATTCTATTATTAGTATGTTTAAAAAAGATAAATATCAATATAAATTTTGAATAATGATATACAAACATGAGAATAACATTTAAATCCCATACACTAAATATCATAGATCAAAATATTAATTCATGAAATAAATTATGGTTTTTCATAAGACATAAACTATAATGGAATCCAATAACATGATCTGTGAGAGAATATAATTTTCATAATACACAAATTTTTGGTATACAGATAAGCATAGAAAATAATATTTCAAGGCTATTCAGGATGAAATTCATAACATATTATCCTTGGGATAACCCATCATGGACCTATTTTTGGGATTGGGATAACATCTCATACACCATCTTTCAGGATTCTAAAAACAACCCATGTACCCTCTTTAATGATTTGGATAACATGTAATATACACTATTTAGGGATTTGGATAACCTCGAATTTACTCATGATCATAAATAATATTAATTATACCATAATTAATTTGTGGGAGATATAGGTATAATATATCACCTAATACATATGTGTGTGCTCCATAAGATCATAAAACATTAATCATATCAAAACCCTTATGATTGAAATGAGTTTAATAATCATTTTTCATTATAATCATAAATAATCTACATAAATAATAATTATAGTATAATTGGATCATGTTGTAGATAAATCTTAAGTAACACCAATGGATGTCATCTTAGAAAGAAAATGATATTTAAATAACACTGGGGTCATTTCTTGTTGAAAACATAATTTATAATTTTAAATTACTCATTTAAAATATAAAAATATATAAAAAAGTGTAGAAAATATTTTATTTGAAATTAATCATCAATAAAAATAATTCACTATTAATATAATTTATTATTTATGATGTTAGAAAAAAATCATTCATGTCATAAATGTTAAATCCAGGATTCTGCATACATTTTTTATTACAGTCAAAAGTACCACATTAAAAAGTTATAATATGATTTCTTATAAAACATATAATAAATATTTTATAATGGGTAAACAAAAATTTATACCATTTCATTAAAATATTAAAACTATTTTTGAAAATATATTTATAAAACATTTATGTGAATGAGATATGTTTTTCAAATGAAGAGATAAATAATATCGATTTTCTATAAAATATTTCTTTATAAATTTATTATAAATAAATAGAGGAAAATGAAAGGATAAAATTGAAAATTAATAAATAATATAAGGATAATAAATTCAACATATTTTTTTAGATTTATATCCAGATATCTCATTATTTTAATAATTATCATAAACAATCCCAAAAAACATTGAGATTGTAACATCAAACCCTTACCAGTTTGGGGAATTCTGAATCATAATATCCATGAAAGAAATCACCAAGTATGGACATGAAAATACAAATAAATTTAATATGAATCATCATAAAATAATTTCTTGGTTAGAATATACACTACACAAAATAAACAAGTTGTTAATATGGAATGTGTCTCCCAAAAATAAAACTTAGATGTAAATCCCTAACAAAAGTCTCGAGTTTTTTTATACACATTAAAAAATTTATAAAATAAATATTATATTATTAAAAATATTATACCCATAATAATATGTTTCAAACCATATTTTATCTACTTATAACCTTTTATTTAAAATTTATTGACAATTCTATGTTAAAATCGCGTTTTGTGTAATAACAGCTTCGTTTTTTGTGTATGTCTTGCTTAGGAATTTTCAGTCCATTTACTAGGATAAAGGTTCCATCATCTTTAAAAGGTAAAACATGATATAAATATCATATATATTAATTATATATGTATTTATATTAATCCACTCTAGTTTTATTATTGATATTGAATTACACCGTTCATGGAGATGGTAAGTTATACGTACACATGAACATTATTTCATGTTTCATGGTCAACAGAATACAATAATGATAAGTATTAGTTCCTTATTTCATAATAAAAATTATATCATATTTATATCATATATATTCATTTAATATATCATTATTACCATCCAAGTAAAACTAAAATAAAAAACATATCACATAACTTTGTGGTGTTAGTGGTCCACACATACGCATGAGAAGTGTTATCATTTTTCAAAAAATTGGAATTGAAGAAGGTTGATGTGATATTATAATTCCCACAATATAATTATTTTATAAAATTATTATAAATATTTTAAGTCCATCCTTATATCTAGTAGTGAGATGTGGTGATGGAAAACTATTTACAACTGTTCATAATTCGGTAGTCTACTATACACAATATCGAGGGAATTTTAATGTAGAGGATATGGATATAGGTTATTCTATTAACAAAAAACTATGTATATATGAGATAATTATTTTACTATATCATAATATTTGAAGAATATTTTTTTTATGTGGTCTAATAAATTAAACAGAAATTCTCATTTAAGAATGATACTTCTTATTTAAACAACCTCCATGGGTTTGAACCAATAACCTTATTAGTGGGGGATACATATTAAAAAATGGAATCTAAAAAAAGAGTGTGTTTTAAGTGATTAATTTATTTTTGTAGGAATTATTTTAACCAAAAGTTATGGGAAGTGTGAAGTAGAGAGGAGACAGAGTAAGATTTTATAAGTTGGCGAGATGGCATACTTGTAATTTTTGACAAAAAAGGCATGCACATGATTTAGACATAACAAAAAAGGCTCAAAAATATTCCATTATAGAATATTATATTAGATACTGCATAATTATTTTCATAAAATATGATTTTTACAGCTTTTAGGTCATTTTAACCCATATTGTTTTATTTTAAGACCACAAAAACCAGTTCTAACCTCATCCACGATAATTAATTTTTACAGTTTTTACATTTCATTAAAAGGAAAATTAAGTTTAATAAATAATATAATTTTAATTATGTGTATTATAAATTTTTATTTCATTTTTCTAAATTTAATTCATATATTTGGTAAAATTTAATTTAAAATTAAACATGTATAAGGGATGAAAAAATAGTTTTCCAAAGAAAACATTTTCATTAGTTTAATTTGATTTTATATCCAAATTAAGCATAACATTTATTAAAATGACCTAAATAGAATTTATAAAAACTTCATTAATCATATTCTAATTTTAATAATATATTAAAAATGAATTGGAATTGTAAATTATATAAATGAAAATGATTTGTTTTAGCTAAAATCATTATTTTTAACAACTCATTGAAAAATTAATCTTATCTGAAAGTACACAAAAATTCATACTAAGATAATTGGGACATATTGATTTAAAAAATGATGTTCATTTTTTAAAAATAAATTTCTTAAATAAAAAAAATTAATTTTATAATTTTTCAAAAAACTGAATATATTTTTTGAAAAAAATTATTTTCAATGCTTATATTAGAATTTTTAAAAAATAATAACTTTTTATAAATATGTTTTATATATATAATCATTATATATATTTTTCACAACATAGTTATTCATATTCATATCTCTAATTCAAATGGATTATTTTGAAAAATATATTTTAATATATAATATCATTAGTATATTTAACCTTGCAAAAACATGGTGTTGCGAGTAACACAACATTCGAAGAAATTAAATGTTTTTTTGAAATATTTTATAAAATCTTTGGGTGTCATAATTCATGTTTAATTAAATTTATCTAATTTGAATATATTTTTGTATAATCATTTTTGTCGAATGATAAAAATATTTTCTCACTATAGTTGTCTTAGAATATACTTATTATTCAATAGTATTGTACCTCAGATAAATTTCATTGTACAACATCTAATGAATCCATTAATGTTGATTTATTGAATGGTGTACTTGTATTATATAATTTTGGTTTATATTGTGGTCTTTATTTTGGAAAAATATAGATTTATTATGATGGTATAGGTGGATGTGTAGTATTGTTGGTGATTTCTATGTACACTATATATTTCATATCATGGTAGAAGAAGTTATCTACACATACAAAGGAGTGTGATCATTTAGTGGGAAGTAGAATATCATTATGTTAATTAAGATTCACTTAAGTTAATTCACTATCAGGGATCTAATTTCATTCTATTTATTATTTTTTTAAATTATATTTATCCTTTCCAAATGTTTCTATATATATTTTATATTTTCATTTCATTTCCAAAACCCCCCATATTTCCTTGATTTTATATAATATAAAAAAATAAAAATATATATATAATATAATAGAATAGTTAGGGATCATAATCTAACACCTTTATATATGGCCCTAGTTTTCCATTGGGGTTCTCTAGTAGAAAAAATATAATATTTTGTACCACCCTAGAATATTAATTAAATTCAACCTATTAGTGAAAATTTTTATTAATAACAACACCTCAATAAAACATAATTATGGAATAAATACCTCAATCATAATAATAAAAACATGAACTTCATTTTCATACCATATAACAAATAATTTCATTATATAGGGGTCATCTATGCCTAAGTATAGGGTTTATCCTAATATTTGACTGTAATGACATTCCATAACTACCACACTAAAGTAGAAAATCAATTGAAAAAATGTTTTGATACCATTATATAATGTCTTGGCATAGTACAACAAGAACCACAATCGTGATTTGTCCAAAAAACACCTCATGTTCTCCTCTCTATATGTTAATGATTTCTTACTAGTACCAGGAGTCTAAGGTCAACATGTGGGGACAATAATATTAGTATCATGAGAAATAATGTCAAAGAAAAAATAGAATTATCATATAATATCAGATCATCCATAAATATTTATATATAATCTCTAAACATAAGTATCATAAAATATCTTCATGTTGTATAAAAATATAGTATACATAAGAACCATAATATATAATTAAGAAAAAATATAATGGCTAGATTCCATAAATAGTCTTACCTCTTGTACTCATATAAATTATCCTTCCATATCTCACATGTAACTAGATATCTTAATTCCAATCATTAGTAATTTATCATGAACTATAATTCATGTGGAAAATATAAGAATACAAGTCATTAGGGAACCAATAAAATTATTCTTTATATATATATATTATTTACAATAAAATATACAAAGAATAATAAGAAAAATATAAGAATATGTATCAAGTAATCATGTACTAACCCGGACACAATGACAACTATCCCCACATACTTCATCCAACTATAGAAATTTCCTCTTCCACATCCACATGAAATTGTAAATTTATCTATAGAATGATAACTTTTAGCAGACCTCTCTTATAGAAATCCAATTGGTGAAAAGGAAAAAATCCAAGTAATGGGTTTGAAAACTTCATATCTCTTATGATTTCAATCATTTAAGGTTATAACATAGTTATTCACAAAAAAATATCAAGGAATCCTATAACTAAATATTGACCCACCCATCACACTAGAAAATGAGTTTCATAAGTTTAAAACATTATACTCCCATACTCATGGGCTCATTTAACCCCCATTTCATAATCTATCAATATATCCAAAGTATATAAAATAAATGAATCTCCGTAAAGTGAAACACATATCCAAAACCATATAGAAAATAAACTATAGATCGTCTCACCAACTTTTTATTTTTTCATAATTGAAGAAGAATGATCACCAGGTGGTATAACGCTACACTAAAATACAAATGTCTCAAGTCTGTGACCCCATTAACTATAGTGTCCAATATGTCCAAGATATAAAAATAAGAAATAACTAGAAAATATTTCCCACCACCTAAATATCAATTATCTATGTATCCATAAATTTAACACCACTAAATGATGAATCTTAAACAACTAAAACCTTACATTCCTTATCCATTCTCATTGTACCTAATCATTTAGACATAATATCATGATAAATAACATCTATGATGATCCTAAGGCCCTTAGTTCATTATCAATTTTCCAAAAATGATGCACCATTCACATTTTGACATATCTATCAAATATCATGATTCAATTGTATAATAGAGACAAGTCAATCCTTTTTTATACTCATAGATAAGACACATCACTATATAATATCAAGGTAACTCACATAATCCTTTATATAAATTAATAATTCTAATCAATTACTCAACCATTCCCTAAATCAACATAAGGCCACTATTCCCACATCTACTTCATATAAAATGAAATAAATACATGATAAAATAATGTATGATAAACCGTAAAATAGTAATAGGTTTGATGACTCATGGACTGTAAAATTCAAACAACACCCACTATGACATAAAAATTATATGGAATCCCAATAAAACACACATATAAAATCACTAATGGAAAATAAATCTAATAGTAGAAAAGACTAATGAGAATTTTTTCTATAGATCAATGAAATTTTCATTCAAATTATTCCCTTTAAGAGAAATTCATGTTTAAGTGAATCTATTTTATGATTTTATATTCTAATAGTGCCACTAGGGTGTCTCGTGATAACCATACTATAATAAGAATATTAAAAAGAAATTAGTAATACCCATTCCATAATGTAACCAATAACACACTTGAAATATGGATTTAAACAAAACTAGCCATAAAAAATACCTTACCCCCATTTAGGGGTTTTTGGGTCTAAAAAATATAAACCATTATCTTTTCTACACAATCTTTATGTCCCATCACTAACATAAATCTATACTCGAGAAGTAAAAGACAAATAATTAATTTAAACAACGGAATAAAGATCATTTTAATTATCTCACAAATAATTACATGAATTGATACCGCTTAAAAAACCCATAAAAATATAATTCTAGGTTTAATATCTAGCGAACATGGCCATATAGTGTTATTAATGTAATTAATACATATGTGGGATAACTAATTCAGTCACATAATGCTTAACCGAGAATATTGAAAAATCCAAAACCACTCCCAAAATCTACCATAATGTTATGTTAACTATAAACCAATTAACACAAATATTTTAACATATATACTAGAAATATGTGGTGGAATATTAGAAAAAAAACACAAATATAGATCCTAGAAAGTTAGAATATCTGATATCATAGCTTTAATCGGCTATAAACACAAAAAATAATGAAATCATACAATAATGACTTAAAATTAATTAATAAGAAAATTTAATAAAGATAAAATAAAAATGATACTAATATTTGGTCTTATGTCTTCCTCTTAATCATTATCCTACTTCTTCAGATGGTGAATCAATCCACTAGGAGGCTATAATTTAGGAGAGATTTTAGTGGAGAATGTATAATACCCTCCAACCCAAAATCCCAAATCTGATGCAAAATAAATAATTTTTCCATTTTTGTATTTAACAAAGATAATCAGGACATAATTTCATCCATATAAATAATCCAACATCAATCCAAAATATTTGATCACCTATATACCCATAGACCTTTTAGGATTATATTTTGAAAGAATTGTGAAAAATTCTTATCTAAAAATACAAATTTATTCAAGTGATCATTTTTCAATATATACCCATATTCTCTGATTTCATAATAAGTATTCAAAATATCCCATGAAATAATTCAGTCATTAATCATTTTTACATATTATTAATTTTATATTATTATTTACAATCTTGGGAAATTGAAATCGTAAGATAGATCAGATCAAAATCTTAAGATGGGTAAATATAATCATTAAAAATTTAATGTCATCAGTGAGAATAAAATTATCATACAGATATGATGAGATTTTTAGGGTAAAATAAAATAATATAATATATTTCATATAAAAAACATGGATCATAAATCATGATACACTCAATAAAACATTAATGTAATAGAAGAGTCATTAATTTCAACAATCATGAGCCATGTGAAAACAATCATTGATAAAATTATCCAAGAGAACTCATCACAAGAATTGATGAAAAATTTAGTTTTCAATGAATATTGAACATTTATTAGGGAATCAACTAACGAAATAATTTCTATATCTCATATGAGGGACCTGTAATCGGTAAATTCCATCATCTATTTGATGTAAAGTATAAGTAGTTAACTTTATCACCTCATAAGAGCGACATAACTTCACCACCACAATGGAGTAACCATTGTCCAGTTAACTCCATCTAATTTTCTAAGGAATTAGAGGTCTATAACAGATCCACTCATCACATATTACAAAAATATACCTAATTATTTTTATTCACTCCGTAATCCTGCATTCATTATTAAGTTCCTTCTACTATATCTTGAAAAAGAAAACATTTATTTATGCATTTCATCAAAATGGTAATTTCATAATTTACTTGTGAAAAATAAAGGGGTTTTCTACTAATCTTCTTAAAACAGAATAAAAAATTAATAATATAAAGTAATTGAATGGTATTATAAGATCATATCCCTAATGAATCATAGGAATCATTTACATATTTTGATATAGATGAAAGTAACATTAAAATATAATTTGAATATTTCTTGAAAATAAGATAAAATATCATTTTCCTTTGATAAAATTTTAATTAAAAATTTACTAAATATTTAAAAAACATATTTATATTATAAAAACTATGGAAATATAAAAAGGAATAATTGAAAAATAAAAATGGTTGTGAAGGTGGGAAAATGTTTTCATATTAAAAAATTTACTAATAAATATTATTTTCAAACATTAGTGAAAAGATTATCAAATGAACAAATTGGTAAATATTATAAATTTTGTTTTAAAACTACATAAAATAAGTTCAAAGGTCATGGAAAAAAATTATGAAATAAATTAAATTAAAAAAATACTAATTAAATATGATAAAGAACATGGGGTGATTTTGGTTTAAATCCTTTATAAACCAAATAATTATTTTTTAAAGAAAAAATATATACAATATTTAAATACCAAAATCTACATGAAATTAAGAACATAATAAGGAATATATAATATAATGATTAAAAAAGTACTCATGATGTTATATTTCAAGACTCTAAGAATACACCATATAAATAAATATAGTTGCATCAATCAAAAAATGTCTCAAAGAATGATGTTTGAGATGAAAAAAACATGAATCATTCCTAATACATGAATAAAAAATCTATTGAATTAAGGAATATAACATGAGTCTCCAATACCTATGTTTTTAATGAAATATAATGTTAAAAAAATTCCTAGTGTAATAAGTACCCCATGTAAATAAAATCATTGTGAATAACATGAATTATTTTTCAATGAATTGAAATTGTTATAATTAAAATCATTGTATCATTTATAACATTTGAAACAATGTATCCAAAAAGATATAACATAAAATTAATTTAATATATCATGATCCGAGAGTAATTCATGATATAATATCTCAATAGGAAGCATATACCCCACAAAAAATTAAATATGACAATAAAATAAGACATGTATCAAAAAAATCATTGATAATAGTAACCATAAAATGTTCATATATTTTATATGATAGTTAATCAATAAAGATATTTTTTTAAAATTTTTATAACCACATAAATAAAAGCTTAAATAAAAAATAATATAACCATAATTCATTTCACATATAATTGTGTAATAGATGTTTCAATGAAGTAAAATAATAAACCAATGAATGGAGATTTAGTTAATAATTCATCTACCTCAATCATGGGATTTCTATGTGCATTTCTTTCATACAGGAGTTATAATGTTATATGAATTATTTAATTTTTTTACCTTCTCTGGGTTTCTTTTATTATCATTAAACCATTTATTTTCTAAAAAAATGGCATATTTAATTAAATAATTTATTAAGTCAACATCGGGTGTTTTGAGGTTTTTTGTTCATATTTGAAAAAATGGATTTGGTTGGTATAACATGGTGAAAGTATAACAACGAGAAAAATTATTATAATGTAAAATTAACCATGATAGACTTCTTGACATGGAAAAACAATATTTATACAAAATCATTCAAATAATAGAAATATTATTATTTAAATGTGAATATTTTAATTAAGTCATTAAATATGACTAAATGAATTTTAGTAGCATAATTAATAAATATATTTATAATTGTCATACTCAATAAAAAATTTTATCATTTCAAAAGAAAATAAGGACTCAATTTTTTGTGAGGTCATTTTTTCTTCAAACATATATGTCTTGAAAAAATTTATTAATTAAAGTTTTACACTAACATTATGATTAATTTAATAATATTTTATAAATTTTATTTGATATAAGTAATATAATTTTTCAAATTATCATTCCAATATTATCTTATGAGGGATTTCATTAATTTCCCAAAGATATTATCTTCAAGTGAATACTGAAAAATATAACTTTTTGAAAAAAATGAAATTTATTTTTAAAGAAAAGTAACATTTTTTTAAATTTTATCATAAAGTAACATAATATTACTTTAAATAGGTATAATATTATTCTTCATATATGAATCATTATTATAATTTATTTTGGATAATATTATTTTTGTGCTTAAGAACACATTTTTCTAAAAAACAAGGTTTTCCATGCAATATGTTTTTATCTCAAAAAATAAGCTATTCTCAACTTATTAATGTGTTTAATTAATTTCATAGAAAGTATATTAAAAACTTTTACATTCATTTTATGGATTATAAAAGGAATTTAATTGATTTAAATTATTTTTTATAGTATAAAAATCAATTTTATAATCAGTTTTTTTTGTGAGTTGTGCATGCTTATTTAAAATTAAATCATCCAACTTATAAAAATTTAATCCTTTAAAATTAATTTCATATTTCTAATAAGAATAATTATTTTTAAGTTATATATTCAACATAAATTTTGGTTGTAATGAATATAAAAAATTTATCACCATGGTAAAATGGTATATTGTTTTATAAAAATGACACAATTATTCATTTTTATTCTAATTTGATGAAGTGATATATACCATTATCACCCAAGACTCAAAATATTATTTTTTTAATAGAAACTAGTTCAAATAAATAATTTCATAATATTTTAATCATTTAAAATATTCAAGTTTTTTTCGACACCCGCTTATAAGATAACAAACCTCATATCTTTTATTTAAACATTATTGAGCCACTTATCTTAACTAAAACTTACCCAATTTTATTCCCAAAATATCTAGACTCTAATTATTGGTTTTCCTATTATTAAAATTTCATTATTAGGGTCCACAAAAATTTATATGAAGGAGGTATTATATTGAAGAGGTAATCATCGTTCCTAACCTATTTTAACAAATTTAATAACATACACTCTCTAAATCAATGGTATTAAGAAAAAAATAAAAATCGTATACCCCCATTGTACTAAATTTTCAATATGATTATTTATCCACAATTATCCACCCCCATTCAATCAAATGGGTAATGAAAACATTTCTCATGTGTACATATATACTACAACCTCCAAAGAACGATGTGATTTTTTTACATCACTTTATTTAATGGTTTATTAATGTGGTGAATTTAATGTTTATATTTGTTTTAATTAAATTAATTTTCTTATATATTTATAATATATTGTTTATCTTCTTAACATTAAATCATTTGGAAAGAGATAACATCGCTCATGCGTATGTGTGAACTACCACCTCTATGATGAGATATGATTCATTATTCATTTATGATTTACATGTAATGTGATGGGGTTCTATTTAATGAATATAAATTATATTTATGATATAAAAATTATTTTGGAAAGGTTAATTTTTTTACCATTATTTAACTCCAACAATTGAAAGGTATAAACATCCCTCATGCATACAGGCTATCATCTCCATAAGGTATTGTAAATTAAATTTTCCTATAAACATGTATGAAAAAATGTAAAATATTATACGGTGGAAAAATATGACACTTATTCCGTTATTAAGATATAATAGATTTTGAAATAATAACCAATGTTCAAATAACAAATTCACTGAATAGATGTATTTAGGGAAAATAGAGCAGTTTTCTCCCAAATGATCATTTTACAGAAGAAAATTTTTATAAATGTATAATCAAAATCTATATATGATTGATATATATTATAATAGGTATGAATATGGTTTTGTAAAATATTTATAATAAAAAATTATTTTTTTAGGGGATATTTTAATGTGTGTGAGTAAATACGAGATTTGAGTTGAGTGTTCGTTGTCTCAAATTTCATTCTTTGGAAAATATATTACATTGTACAACTATATTCATTTTTAGGTGAATCCAATACCATTTTTTTGGATGATCATAAATATAATTATTTTCCTACTGTTTAATGTTAGATTTTATTTGGTTTATCTCATGTTTGTTATGAATAAAAAGTCATCATAATGGAAAATGGTTTATGTTCCAATATTATTATAATATATATTGATAATGATCAAATTTAAATTTAGAAAAATATATATAATAATTATATTATAATACCAATTAATTATTCCTCTAAAAATAATATTTTCATAATTTTTATTATTAATTCCATTTTCTAATTCATGGTCTTCAAAATGGATCATAATATTGTTTTATGAAAATATGACCTCATTTATCCTATTTCTATAATTAATCTTTTATCTTTCATATAGATTTCTTGAGAAAATCAAGGAGAGTTTTCCACTATACAAAAATTATTACTAAATTTATTTTCACTCATATTTCAATTATTAAAAAAGGATTAAAAATAATCTTTATGTTATTTTCTAAAAAACGAACTTTATACCAAAGAGGGGAAAAGAATATTTGTTCTATGAGATTTAATGTGAAATAAATTTCCAACCATCATGGTCACTCAATGCTTTGAAAAATAAATTATATGTTTCCATGTTTCTTTTCAAATATTTTTTTCCCTTAATATAATGATTATATTTATATTTTAAATAAGTGAATCTAAAATGAAAAGTGTAGTTTACCCATGAAGTGTTCTAAGTTATCTTTTAAAGGTATTTTTTATCTATGACGATATACTTTGATATCAAATATGATTGAATAGGTATTAAATTCTACTATACCGTCCCTATTCATTTTATGGATGGTTTAAAGTTATGAAGAAGAAATATTGACAGAACCCATTTTATATAAAATGTAATTCGTAATAATGAAATTTTAAATTTATTAATGAATGTTTGTCATAAATTTGAATGTATTTTGATAATTTTATATATTAATATATTATATTCCACAAATTTAATAACCTGATATTTTTTTGTATAGTTCTCTATAAATAAAATTGATTTCATTGATAGCATGTGATACAAACAACCCAATCCAAAATGAGCTGTAATAAAGAATAGTATTATTCCTTAGATATTAAATTTTTGGAATTAATAATAATAAAGAAAATTTAGAAAAGAAAATATGCATAATTATTTTACATAAAGAAAATATATTTCTAGTAAATTAATTATATGATTTAAAAAAATTATTTCTCAAAAATGGTTTTTATGATTTTTTGTGAAAAAATATTATAATTAATTTATTCCAATTTAATAAAATGTATTTGAAAAAATTAACATAATTTATAATTTTACAATTTCAAAATTATCATTGATTGAATTTTAGTGATTTTTCTAAAAAGATTGATTTTCTAGAGAATAGTTAAATATCTTATTTTTATTAAAATCTATGTTTTTTTATCAAGAATTAAAAACGATACAATTTTAAAAAATGTTGTTAGAGATAAATAATTTATATTATATTATTAATCAACCAAATAAATTCCTGAGAATTAATTTCATTATTTAATTTGTCCAAAGAGAAATTATATACTTAAAAAATATTTTAAAAAAACACTTTTATTTGTATACTTTTTCATTTTTATATTCAACTAATTTTTTCCAATTATATGAATATATAACAACCCAAGACTAATGAAAATTGACATTCATGATTTTTTACAAATATTTCATACATTACACAAAAAAACCCCCAAATACAATATTAGTTTAGTTCTTTCAAAAACATTGAACATAAACAACTATTCTGGTAAAAGATCTTCAATGTTTCTGACAAAGATATTTCCCCTTTAGTATCCCTACCCAAAAAATATTTCTCAATAACCAAGGGAAATTGAATATATGAAAAGGGAGATCTCATATTCTCAGTAAGGGTAAACAAAAAATGTATCAATCATAACATAATCAAAAGTATAGAAAATAATTTCCTTTTTAATGAAAAATCACTTTCAAGATCATCATAGTGGAAAAAGTACTTTACTGAACAGGGTTCACTCCCAATTATGTCTATATATTAATGAACTATGTTTACCCCCTTACAGTACTGTATTACTTAATAGATTTTACCTCATATTTTTTTCTTTTATATTTTATGAGATATAATTATTTACACAATTAATTAGAGGGTTATATATGTCCCACCCTTCAGAAAATGAAAATGATACATATGTGTGCCATAATAACATAAATCATTCATCATATCAAAACCCATAAAAATAAATGTGTTTCATAAACATCATTACATCCTAACCTAAACCATGGAAGATAAATTGGTTTCATTCATAACATTATAAATATAAATAAAATAATAGGGACAATATCCTTGAAAATTTAACCCAATAAAACCTATTTAACATCAAATAATGTTATCTTATATGAAAAATATATTTCAGAGATCACTTGAAAATAATTCTTGGGGAGAATATCCTTTTATCTTTGAAAATAATTTCTTTCCTTAAAATTATGCACAATTTTAAAATAAAAATGTTTCCATCAAAATAACATTAAAAGCTAGTAAAAGAAGCTTCAATGTACTAAGTAATCATGAATATATAAAAATATTTTCATGATTTATAAGTTAAAAAAATCATACTTTTCTTACTTTTTTCAGAAAAGACAGAAATTACCTCGTTTGGAAAACAACACAAAGATTCCTTTCAAACTATTTAGTAAAAATTCACACATGGGTTTAAATGACTTTAATTTTTTTAAAATAATAATTATAATATTTTTTAATTTTTTCAAGAAACATGGACATGTATGTTAAATATTCTCCAAAAAATACTTTTGTATCAACAATAACGAATAAAAATGAGATTTTGAAATTAATACTTACACCTTTATAGTCAATAGAATCATATTCATCATGAATGAAATAAAATTATAGGGATAAAAAAATACTATAAAATTCATTACAATACCTATAAAATATATTCATGGGTAGTATATACACCACACAAAAGAAACAAGTAGTGTATAAGTCATCTATCTCACAAAAATAAAAGTGAGACCCAAATCCCTTACCATAATTCTTGTCTTCCTTCATATACATTAAAAAATAATATATAACAAATATAAGTTTATTATAAATATATGAAATAACCATATTTATATGTATAATACCATATATGATTTACTTATGGGTTTATACTTATTTCTTATTAAAAATTACATGTTAATGTTTTATTTTAGGGAATAACCGCTTTGTGTTTCATTCATGTTTGGACTTGTTATCCTAGGTCCTATTAAATAGATAATAGCTTTATAATATCCAAAATTATAACCATCATATATATGTATTCTGTATATATTAATTCATGGTGATTCATAAAATTTAGATATAGAATATGAAATACACCATTAACAGTAGTGGTAGGTCATATATATGCATGAACATTGTTTTCATTTTCTTGTCATTTTAAAATAATGAAAAGTATATGATATATTAACATTACAGAATATTTCAAATTTTATATATTATTTTTATATAAGTGATAATTATTACCATACATGTTAAATACATATGGAAAATTAATCACATCTCATTGTGGATATGGAAAGCCATTCGTAAGAACGAGCGACTTTATCACTTCCCGAATGATTATGTGGTACAAAGGAATATATGATATTGCCATTATAGAAGAATAATTATTTCAAAAATATCATATATATACATTAAACCTATCCTGATTCCCACTCAAAAAATATGGTTATAGAAAACAAATTGGATCTCTACCTGGAGATGGTAAGTCATAAATACACACAAGTGATGCTTTCATTTCTTGTCAGATGGTAAAGGGGTTGTATAGTGGTGTATTCATAATCATAAGAACATTTTATAATATTTATAATTAAAAAATTTTTATTTTATGATATATATATCAAAAAATTATAGTGTGTATCTAAGAGTAGAAAAATAGAGTGATCAATTAGAGAAATTATCTCTTCTTCAAAATGGCTCCTTTAGATCCCATCTAAAGGGCTCTAGAGTTGTACTTCTATGAAGACAAGAACCACTGTAATTTTGATACATAAGTCGATAAAATAATTATTCATAGGTTGTTTGAGATAAAAAAATTAGTGTTATATGATGAAGTGAGGGAGGAGGTTCCATTTTATAATTAAGGTGGGGGTACTTTAAGAATATTGAAAAATATTAATTTATAATAAATTCAATCTCAATCCAAATACATTTAAAAGAAAATGTATTCAAAGATAATATGAGAAATTTTTATAATATCACCATAAAATAAATATTCAGACTATTTTAGAAACTATTTTAAATGTCATAATTTTTATAAGCCCTTAGTTATCATGTTTTGAATTTAACAAAGGAAATAATTTTTGAATATTTAAAAGTTGTAAATTTTACTTAGTGATGTCAACTAATTCATAAATGAAAATTTTATAAAATTATAGAGCATTAATAATTTTTTTTATATTTATAAATATGTTTTAATTTTGTTACATAATTTAATAAAATTTTACTTTGATAAAATTTCAATAGTGTCAATTTTGACATTATCCATTACATGGACTTTTAAAACTTTCAAGATGACAATATAACATAGAACAAAATATTTTGTTATATCTATAAGGGGTAAAATTTATCAATTAATTTTTTTTATAAAATTAAATCTCAAATTATATTTAAATTAATATTTGTAGAAAAGTTTTTTTGATATTATTACTAATAAAATAATTACTACATTACTATTATGTAATTATTTAATATATTTATTTATTAACTAAAATTTAAAAAAAAACTGAAGTATATAAATAATTTATATTTCATAAAAAAATTATCGTACAATATATATTTTTTATAACACTATAAAAATTATATAGTAATTTAAATATGAATGTAATTCCTACAATATTTAATTAAATAAAATATTGTAAATACCATAATTTAATCTAGTTGACCAAAAAACTCAAAAATATCATATCATGAAAATATTTTTACTGATTTAAAAATATATAGTTATATTCATTCATAAAATAAATGATTCCTCATGTGGACACATAAAGAATATTAAAGACAAATAATGTGATATTTTGTGACTTTGTTTTATTTAAATATTATGTAAGTAATTTTCATGAAATAATGTCTTTTAAATAACATAATTTATATATTTATTTTTTAGGGGTTGATATTTATTAATAAAATAGAATTTTTTTCATGTGTTAGAGTCATTTTAGAGTTTTATACTTGTATTTTCACCTAAATTACTCATTTATCATTTACTATGGTAACAAAATTAACCATGGATACTATTCAAATTATCCAAATAGAAAAAGGGTCATATTCAATAAATATTTACTTTGTGAATCCAAATTTGGAATCAATTTTTAATAATTCATAACAATAAATTTACAAAATTTAACTTAAAATAAAACATTTAAAAAAACAATGAAAATAGTTTTTTCGAAAAAAATCCCTTTTAAAACATAAAATATTTTTTATAATAAATTCATGTATAAATATTTTTTCAAAATCCATAATTTTACTATTTTAAATTAAAAAATTTGACAAATCCAAAATATAATTTTACATTATCAAGACTTTAAATGGAAATACATTTTTTTAGTAGAAATATGTATTTTCATTATTCATCAAAAAATGAAACATCTCAGAGAAATAATAAAAATTCAACAAAATTTAATTTATATATCCCATTTTCAACTAAGAGTTTTTTTTAAAATATAAATTAAAAAAATTAAGAAATAGATTTAAAACAATTACTCCATCAAAAGTCGGTAAAATTGTCTCTTAAAAAATACATCTTCTATTTTTTAAAATTTGATTTGTTTCTATGTCATGTCTAGAAAACATGTAAGATGAATTTTAAACATTATATTTGATACATAATTAATACATGTTATTATTAAATTCCAAAAAAAGTGTTATTTTTTATTTATTCATATAACACAATTGTGCACATTTTATTTGTATTTTTCTAAAAATATTTTATTTTATTTTAAAAAGGATTTTAAATTAATTTTTAATTAATTGGTCAAAGAATTATATATATACATATTTAATTTTTTCCCCTAATTCAATTAATCTTATTCATATCCACAATTATTACTGTGTTTTAATATTTGAGTTGTTTAAAAATTTACAATAATAAAATAATCTTTTGTAAAAACTCAGTGTTGCGTGTAACATAATGTAAGTCGGTGTTGTGAGAAGAACAAGGTTATTATTGTGTATAATTAAATTCATGTAATTAAAAAACATATTATTTTCAAATATATATTTTATAAAATTCTTGGTGTGTTATATACAAACCCCCTTAAAATAAATTTCCCTTATGAAATTTGTACGTGTAATCAAGGGTTTAATACTCGAAAGTTACATTCATAGAAACCCAAATCGTAAAAATAAATTCTAAAACATCCATTTTAAATGTGAACTTTTGAAACATAAACGATACCCAAAGTAACTCATAAATATGTTTCCACATGGGATAACATATGTGGAAAGTGAAAACATATACATGGAAGAGAAATCTAACTATCATTTCTTGATGGAGAGTGATAAAGAATATGGCCAGTGGAATGTTAATAATCACAATACTATAAATATATGATGATCAATGGATAATTTGATTTATCCTAAAATAAGGATCTATGATGATTCCATTGGTTACAAAATCCATTCCCTGGAGTTGAAGAATTGTCATGATAAGTAATACTTACTTGATTTCATAAGTATAATATCATTTGTTTGTGTCTTGATAAATTTCTACTACATCTATTATTATAAGAAATGATGTTATTTTTTTCATTCATAAATCATTAGAAGATCATGAGATCCATAAAATGATATTTTACTCCATAATTCTTGTCATTACAATGAAAAGGTTTACACAAGTTATTCAATATGCATAAATCCTCATATAGAGAGTTAATGTTTTAATCTCTAAAACCTCATCCAATTTTCAGCACAAAAAAATTATAAATGGTTTCCTTTGTGATATTTCTATAATATTAAAATACATAACATTCAAAATAATGTAAATAACATTAAAAACCAACGTATTATTTATCCCCTAAACAACATTATATATCTCTTAATTTTTACACACAAAACATGTGAATACCATTATCATGATTCCTACTTAAATATGGTAATAACCTAAATTACCATAAAACCTTAGTGAAAACATTAATTTTTTTAAAAAATTAAATATTTCCACTTACCATAAATCATGAACTTATATAAATGCAATCAATGATATCATAAACTACATTATCATATTATCATCACAAGGTTATCAAAACTATACCATTTATTTTATCACAATCAAATATCTCTATATTATCCCAATATCATGCTCTTATTATGGTTTATCCTTATATTACTCACGTGTTTCCCAAAAATATCACCTTACCACATCAACCACTTTTTGTGGTTACTATAACCATTCAACATATGTACTTAAATTCATAACTAAATACTATTGTGATCCAATACATAAATGTTTCATTATTACATAGTACCATAGAATTATTTCTATAACCTTATTCTTTAATTCCATAAACACTCAATAAATCTAACACTTTATTTTCGTACTCTATATTTCTAATAGTTACTACATGAGATTTTTCATTTCCTTTTGACTTAAAAGGTTTTAATGTTAATCATCATCTTTCACCCTTAGATTTGTAACTTATATTAATAATTCCCATTTTCCATTCACTTGAAGCATTGAAGTGTTGGGATTCCTTATGTGGAGAATTATCTCTATTTTTAGGTTTAGATAAATTCCTCCCATTTTTTTAATTAATTTTATATATGGCCTACATTTCAACACTTGAAATATTTTACATTCCCCTGTAAAAAATCTAAAACATACTTTTTTATACACCCTGAGAATAAATTAAATCTATTCTTCTTCTCTCCATACTTTTCAAAGCTTCCTTTAAATTATATACTTTTTTTCTTATCATAACCATTAGATATATTGAAAACATCAATATTCCATTTTTTAATTATAAAACATGGAAGTTAGTTACTGAAATTTTATTTCTAGAACTTGTCTCAATCCATGGAGTCAATTTTGTTGGGTTGCCTTATATTCCTGATAAAGTTTCACCACTTATTCACTTCACCATCCAGGAATAAGTTCCCAACTTTATTTTTCACGTTTTATAAAATAGATAATAAAAAATATGTTTTCAATTGTATAGATATATTTATCATTGACTAGTGGATCGGCCATTCCCCTAATATAAGGTGGGAATTCCCTTAAGAAGGATTCATCAAAATTTTGTTCCTTATGTTGATCATATGTAATTATAGCATGATACATGGATAGATGAGGGTGTGTGGTCATAGAAATAAGGTTTTAAATTACATATTCCATGAAATTTAGTTTCTCAGGAGGGTCATCATTAGATTTCCAAACATGGATCCTTCAGGTCCCATCAATTAACTAAAAAAATGAATAGTGTGAGTAACATTAGTCAGAGTAGGAAAAATAAAAAATCAATGGAAATTAATTTCAAACAAATAATATCTTAGGCCTAATATTAGGTTATACGTGATAATTACAAAAATTATAAGATTTTAACATATACAAAGAATTATACTTAGACATATCCCTAGAAATATCTTTATGACTATATCTAGGGATATCAGTAATGTATTCTCATACTCGATTGCAATGTTTGACAAAAAAATTCACTGATACCAACTATACGACTGAAGATTAATGTACATTTACATTACAACATTTTTTGGAATATTTCATATTTTATAAAATCACACACCCAAATACATTATTATTTTAGTGCCTTTGTAATCATGGAAATAAAACTTCTAGTCTAATGGATGATATTTAATGTTTCCAAATATGATATTCCCCTATAGTATCCTCACCTAAAAAAATTCCTTTATAACCAAGTGAAATGAAACATATAGAAAGGGTGATCATAGATGCTCATTAATGAAAAAAAAGGAAGATATCAATCATAACATAATCACAAGGTATGATTATACAGAAAAAAATTAAAAATATCATATCATTTAAATCAAATATCATTATATCCTATCATGGAAAAACTACAAGATGTACATAAGAAATAAATTAAAATTTTCCATGATAAAATAACATAGAATGTTGGCATACACATAACCATTTAAAATAACTTTGATATTAGTCAAGAATTACTTCAAATACGATCATATTGAACCAAGTACATTAATGAATTAGGTTCAATCCCCATTCCATCCCTGTATTACTGAACTGATATTACTCGCGTTCTAGTCCTATATATCTAAATTGAGTTCACTTCATGTTTCATTCATGTCTATCCCAAGATATATAAAACATTACCCAATGATTTAGATGGATATATATGTACCAACTATTACTTAATGAAAACCATATATGTATGTTTCATAAGTACATAAATCATTCATCATATCAAAACCATAAAAATAAATGGGTTTCATAAATATCCTTACATCATTACATAACCCAATGAAAATAAAGAGGTTTCCTATATATTATATCATCAGGAAGAAAACCAAAAATAGAATAAATATTTATAGTATCATTAAAATTAATCCCAAATAAAATGTAATTTAGATAAATTAATGTTATAGTATATGAAAAATAATTCTTAGATGTCTCTTGAAAATAATTTATGAGAAATTATAGAAGAATAAAAATCAATTCATGCAATATATGTTAGAAAATATTTTTTTCATACTGTTTCCAAAATAGTCACAAAGTACCTCGTTTGGAAAAAGAAAAAAATATTCGGTTCAACCCATTTAGTAAAAATTTACACATGGGTAAAAGTAACATAAAAAATTGTACAATAATATTGAAAATATTTATTGAAATCCTTTTTTAGAAACATGGAAATAGAGGATAAATATTCCCCAGTAGATACTTACGTTTAATCAATCCTGAATAAGAATTAGATTGTAAAATTAACACTTTCCACTTTATAAACAGTAGAATCATATGACCCGTGAAAGAAAAAATATATATATGGATAAGGAAAAAACATTATATTCTGAATAATACTTATAAAATAAATTTATGGGTAGTATATACACCACAAAAATGAAACAAGTAGTGTTTGAGGCATGTTTCTTATAAAAATTAAAGTGAGACAAAAAATCCTCTACATTAAGTATTAACATCTTTCGTATAGGAAAAAACCTAATGTATAGTAAATGGAATATTATTATATATCTAATAAATGATTATATTTATTTATATAATTTCATATATTAGTTACTTATGAATTTATATCACTCAATTATTAACATATCCATGTTAATGTTACATTTCCGGTAATAACCACTTTGTTTTTCATTCATGTTTTGAATTTTTCTCCTTTGTACTCTTATATAGATTATGATTTTATCTTATCCAGGTTTATAACCATGATATATATATATATAATCTGTATATATTTTTTAATAGTTATTCATAAAATTTAGAGATATAAAATAAAATACATCGTTAATGGAGGTGGTAAACCGTACGTAATCATGAACACTGTTTTTATTTTTTTATCAAATTAAAAGATAGGAAATTATATGATATTTTATCATTACATAAATTTTTTTATGTTATATTATATATATATATTCATAAAATTCATCCTTATTACCATCAATGTAAAATATATATGAAAAACCAACCATATTGCTTTGTGGAGATGGTAAGCCATACGTACGCATAAGCAACATTATCATTTTTAAAAAAAATGGTGGTAAAAAGTAAGATATGATATTATCATTAATTAAGTATAATTATTTAATAAATAACATATATAAATTTTAATTACATCATAATTACCACTCATAAAATATGGTTATGGTAAATGAATTGTATTGTTGCATGGAGAGGGTAAGCCATATGTATGCATGAGAGATACTTTAATTTCTTATTCGATGGTAAAGGGATTGTATAGTATTGTGTAAATGATAATAAAATTTAATCATATAGAGTATTCTGAAGGTATTATTTTTTTGATATATATAATTTATTTAAAAGAGGTATATGAGAGTAGAAATATAGATTAATCGGTTGGAGCGATTATTTCTTCTTCGAATCGGATGCTTTAGATCTCCTATAGTGGGTTCTAGAGCTAGTGTTTTGGGAATTAAAGAAACTATAAAATGTGTATAGATAAGTGGACTATAAAATATGTAACATTTCAGTTGAGATATAAGTCTCAATACCATATTAATAACTTAGAGATGAGGTTTCATTTTATAACTCAGGTGAGGGGAACATTTAGAATGTAAAAACATATTAATTGATAATAAGTTTAATATTAATAAAAATAATATCCAAAGGATATTTATTTCAATATATGTTTATATAATATTTTAATCACATAAAAAAATAATTTTTTGAAATGTTTTGATATTTTTTTAAACCTTATCATTTTGATTCAAACGTTAGGTATCATATTTTAACTTTATCTAAGGTAACAATTTTCCACTACTAAAAGGTTGTAAATTTTACTTATGTGATGTCAATTAAATCATAAATGAACAATTTATAATATTTTATACCATATTATAATTTATTTGTAGTTTTAAATATGTATTATTAGTTATAAATAATTTAATAAAATATTATTTTGATAAAATATCATTATCGTAAGTTTTGACACTACTCATTACTTAGTCCTTTTAAAATATCATGACGACAATATAAATTCAAAAAATATATATTATTATATATCTAAGGGGTAAAATTATAATATAAATATCATTGATAACATAAATTGTCTAATTTTTTTATTTTAAAATTTTTAGTACCATTTATTTGATATTCCCTTTAATAAAATAATTATACATCATTATTGTGTAATTATTAAATACAGATATTTATTCACTAAAAATTAAAAATAAAATTTCATGATGAATATAAATATATTATATTTCATAAAAATATTTAATGTCTAATATATCGTCTGTATAACCCTATAAATAAAATGATATAGTACATAAAAAAAGAATGTGGTATCTTAAAATATTTATTAAATAAGAAATTATAAATATCATAATTTAATATAAGTGTTCCAAAAATTAAAAAGTAAATTTATACCATTAAAACATTTTAATTGAGTTAAAAATTTATCATTTATTTCATTCATAATGTAACTTTTTTCCTATGTGGACACATAAGGGATATTAAGGACAACAAAAAAGATATTTTGTTACTTTCTTTGATTTAAGTATTACATAATTAAATTTCATAAAAATGTATAAATTAAACGACTTAATTTTGATCATTATGTGTTAAGGGTCTAATTGGATTCATCCAATAATGTTTTTGGTATGTGTTATCGTCATTTTATAGTATTTATAATTTCATTTTTACCTAAATTACCTAATTTACACTTTATTGTTGTAACAAACTTTATCATGGTTGTTATTCATATTAACCAAAAAAAGGGATCTATCCAGTAAATTTTTAACATATAAATGAAATTTTTTCATCCATTTTTTATAATTAAAAACTTATAATTTGGTTTCATTAATTTAAAAAAAACCTATAAAAAACCAAGAAAAATGGTTTTTTTTAAATTCCCTTTTAAAACATAAAATGTTATTATAATAAATTCATGTATAAAATAAATTCCAAAAAAATAATTGGATTATATTAAATTAAAATGAACTCATTACATTTTTATATAAATCCATAACATATCTAACCTTTTAATGAATTTAAATGAAAATATGGTTTTCAATAAAAAAATTGTATTTTCACTATTCATCAAAACATAAAACTTCTCAAAAAAATAACCAAAGTTCACCCAAAGTAAATTTATATATCTTTATTTCAAATAAAAACTTCATTTTTTAAAATATAATTTATTAAATTGAAAAAACTAGAATTATATCAAGTGTTCCATCAAAAGGTGGAAAAATTGTCTTCTTAGAAAAAATCATTTATGTGTAAAATTGGACTTGTTCTTATATCACGTTTAGAAAACACATAAGATAGATTTTAAGTATTAGATTTGAGATGTTATAAATATATTTCATTAATATAATCCAATAAGAATTATTTTATTATTATTTTTATAACACATTTGTGAACATTTATATATTTTTTTTAGAAAAAATATTTCCTTTTGTTTTAAAAAGGATTTTACATTAATTTAATATTAATCGGTCCGATTATTATATATACATGTGTACGATAATTCAAAATTCAGTTAATACTATTAAAACAATCCATTCTAAATACTATTTTATTCCTTTATTCTATGAATAATTTTTTTAATAAAATGATGTTTGGCATAACTCACTATTGTGTGTAACCCAAGCTAAGTCGGAATTACATGTAGTGAAAGTTTAACATGGTGTAGCATGAAATGAAATCTACTAAAGAAGTCTCATTATCTAAATAAATATTAAATATCTCGGGCTGTTATAGAATATATTCCTGAAAAATGTTTTCCACATTTTTAATAAGGAGATAAAATTTTGATAAGTTGGTCACTTTTCTTTGTTATAAATATGAATAATAATAGTAGTAAATATTTATCACCTCGGTAAGGGTAGAATGATTAAAATAATTCTGAAACTTTTGTGTAAGTATTTTAATACTCTCTAACACTTTCTTTTATCCTCATGGATGGGTGGAGTTCTTCCAATTCCATCCATGTTTATAATATATGGACACATGGTGCCATTTTTCATTTATTATGACCATTATAATAATTTCTGAAAAAATTAAATACCAAATGTCACTCTCTTGACTATAATATCTCTAATATTATTTAAATATAGACAAAAATATGATATGTTCAGTTAAATATTTTTATTACTAATATGAATTAAATTATTTTATCATGTTATTAATATTTAGTTTAAATTTTTTCAATCATTACCTTAATTGGTTATGTAATTCCAACACATTATTCATTTGATTAATGAAAAAAATAAATTATTTTTAAAATATAAAATTCAATAAAATATTTTTAGATTATATTTTTTAATATAATTGGAATATATATATCACATAATAGGGATGTGTAAATATTTTTTATTTGATATCCATTTGTATCTAGATTTAATTAAACTCAAAATAAATGAATAGTTCCAAAAATTACATTAATGATATATTATATTAAAATTTATATTATTAAATGAATCAAAAATAATAAAAACAATATGTCCAATTGAATGAAATATGGTTTATAATATCAAGTATGGTCCATTTAATATTTTTTCCCTTCTAATGAAACATTAATGACCCTTAATAATGAGAAAACATTGATGTTGTATTAATTTTCAATGATATTGACAATGGGGAAAATTAAAGAGATAAGGTTTAAAACATCACATATACTTCTCTAACTATTACTGGATAAGTTCATTGGACTTATTCCCACCATATATTTGAAATATATCAATTTTGGGGTAACATGATAATAAAAAATAAATTGATATTAATTTAGTACTTTATGTAATTACAAGGGTTTCCTCCATTCATTTTTAAATTGAACCTCTTCTCTTATATTCATCACACATTCTAATCCATCTATATTAGCTAATTAGTGAAATAAAAACTTCCAATATTCCTTCATTAAATCCTAAAAACGTTTTTTGTAGATACCCAAATCTTGAAATACATGCACATTACATTACTTTTGCAGAAAACTTAATACATGACACAAACAGACGCCCAATGACTGTATTAGTTTAGTGTCTTTGGAAACTCGGAACAAATTCTTCTAATCATGGTGAAATATCTTCAATATATGCCACAAATTTCTTCCTTTTTTTTCTTACCTAAAACATTTATTTATATCATGGGGAAAAGATAACATACAAAGGGTGAGCTCAAATTCTCATTAAGGGAAAACAAAGGAAATATCAATCATATCATATTCATAAGAAAATAACATTTTGAAAATCTTATCCTGGAAAAGAGGTCATATTATCATGACGTGGGATAAGTCATATTAGTGAAATTTAATCCCAATAATCATAACATAAGATATGAAACTTTGTGGCATACATACATAATCATATAAAATCATTTCATATTTGTCCAGACTCATTGCCAAGACCATCATAGCAGACATAGTCCACTACTGAACTGAGATCACTCCTCGTTCAAGTCCTATACCACTGAATCGGATTGACTTGTCGTTCCATCCATGTATATCTCATGAGATATAAATCTTTACCAAATGCATTGGAGGTAGATATTGGTTCCACCCATATCATAATGAAACCATTTCTATGTGTGCCACAAAATCATAAATCATACATCATAGCATAACCCATGTAATAAAAATGGGATTCTTAAAAATCATGCCATCATAACATAATAAATATATGATAAAAGACTTCATAAAAATAATTCCATCAAAACATTATCAAATAAATGTAATAATAGGGGTAAAAAACTAAACCTGTATCATCTTATATGGAAAATAATTTTGATAAAACACTTGAACTCAGTTCTTGAGGAAAATATCCTTTTTTCTTTAAAATCATTTTCTTTTATCAAAATAACATACAATTTTAAATGAAATGAATTTTTATTGAAAATAATCATGAAACCATGCATATAAAGATTTCCGGGAATAAGGTGTTATAAAACAGTAAAAATCTGTTCATTCCATATAAGTTAAGAAAAACATTCTCCTCGCACTTGTGTTGGAAAATTAAAAAGGTCCATTATATGGTAGACAAAAGAAATAATCCTTACATACCATGTAGTAAAAAATCAAAAATGGGTAAAAATGAATTTAAACATACATGAAAAAAATTAAAAATATTGACATTGATGATAAATATAACCCCAGTAAATTATTAGGAATAAAAAATCTCAGTTAAGAATGAGATTAGAATAATTATCCCTTACCTTATGTCCAATTTCTTCCATATGTGTCTAGGACTCCTCTTCTTCGATGCGCCTCCTTTGAACGTCCTCTTAAATGACTAGAGTTAGTATTTTGAGAAGACCAAAATCTCCAAAATGTTACTAGGGAAGTTGAGAGGAGTAATAGGCTAGGGTTGGCCGAGCTTGGAGGCTCAAAATGGTGACATAAGGAGAGGGATTAGGTTCCCTTTTATATGATCAGAGAGGTACACTTTTGGAAACCTCCAAAATATTAATTATTACTAAAATAAAACCCCACATAAAAACCTCCACAAATCACTAAATTTTAATATGAGATAATATAGGGTTGTAATATCATCAAAAAATAAAATTTAGACATGTTTTATATTTATTTTAAAGCTTATCATTTTGATTTATGCTAATTTAATCAATTTAATCTTATTTGTGGTAATAATTTTCTAAATTTTAATTATAATAAATACTTACTTATTTGTTGTGAATTTTCCTTAATTAGATAAATTATTACATTTTCAACCCTAAAATTTTTAATTTAAAATTTTTAAATATTTTTCTTATTTTTAAATAATATAATTATATGTTATTTTTATAAAATATCAATAGTGTCAATTTTGGCACTAATCATTTATTTGAATTTTAATAAAATCCAAACATAGGATATTTTCGAACCAAAAAAATTAATAAGTTATTAAAATGTCCTATTCATCTATAAAATTTTTGGAACACACTAATTAGTTCATATAATCTTTATTTTAATATTTTTAAATCCATTTATTGGATATTAATCTTAATAAACTAATTACTACAACATTTTTGTATGATTATTTAATATACTTATTTGTTGCATAAATATTAAAAATAAAATCCAATGATTAATATAAATTTAATTTTTTTTATAACAATACTTTTAGTTGAATTTATCTTCTAAAACAACCAACATTTAAAATTTTATCTTTATTAAAGTATGAAGGTGACAACTTTGACATCATTTAAAATAAAATAATATAAATGCCATAATTTGTTTTATAACGCTCAAAATGGTCCAAAATTATACAATTGTATGATTAGGGTATAGTTATACTCGACTAATAAGTTTTGGTCAAGTTTTCGGTTCTTTTGATGGGTATTATTATTTTAATAAAAACTATATTGTTGATTTTTCACTAAATAAGTAATTTCTACATCATTAATGTATAAGATATTAAGATAATTAAATATTTTTTAAAATTCGAAAATAAATTACTATGATGAATAAAAACATTTTATCCTTCCAATGAGTATTTATAATCTAATTTACATTTTGTATAACCTTATATTAAAAATACATTAATTATTAAAGTTTGAGTGAGACATATTTCACTTTCTTTAAATAAAATAAATTAAAGGTTTTAATCACATCCAAGTGGGTTCCAAAAGATACCATTTTGACCCAAGTATATTTGAGTACAAAATATAATCATCCAATTATATTAATACATGTGTTAGGGTTATTTTATAATATTATTTTTACCCTTAATTACCTGATTTACCTTTAACTTT
Source organism: Viscum album (assembly GCA_963277665.1). NCBI lineage: Eukaryota > Viridiplantae > Streptophyta > Magnoliopsida > Santalales > Viscaceae > Viscum > Viscum album. The sequence goes on along the minus strand of OY728156.1, from coordinate 110,737,342 downwards.
AGTAAATAAAATTTACGGTTGTTACTATCCATAATGTCTAAAAATAAAAATTATCTTATTAACATAATTTGGACCTACTGATTCCAAATATGGAATCCATTTTTAAAAAATCAAAACATGGAATTTTTAGTATTTAATTTAAAATTAATCCCACTATTGAGAAAATGAGTTTTAAAAGTTAAAACATTGAAAAAGATTGAAATGTTTTTACCTATGAATACAATGTAAAATTAATGCTAATGAAATAAATTATATTAAGTGGTAAAAATATATTCTATTAATACTATAAAAACATTAAATAACATATTTTAACCATATAATTTATTTGGTGAAAAAGTTGTTTTCAATTAAAATTTACCGTATTTTTACTATTCATCAAAATAAGAAACTTATCAGAAAAATATAAAAAAATTATCAAAAGAAAAATTTTATATCCTGATTCAAAGTAAGAAGTTTAATTTTTAAAATTTAACTTATAAACATGTCAAAAACTATATTTAATGTGGGTGCTCCATTAAAAGGTGGCAAAATTTTATTTTTTGAAAAATACTTATTTTACCCGAAAATTTTATTTTGTTCTCATAACATGTTTTAGAATATGTGTAATATGAATGATATTTTTATAAAATTCAAAATTTGTTTAATACTATTCATAAAGGCTAGTTCATAATAATTGTATAATAATATATCGCTGTTCTGTTAAACTAGGTATTGCTTACAACACACGCTATTGAGGAAGGTCGCTCTTGCATGCAACACAAGTCAGGAATAATGTTTGGTATACTACAAGCTAACATGGTGTTGCTTATAGCATAAGATAATATTGGTGTAGAGTACAACACAAGACATCAAACAAAATAAAAATAATATTTCTCAAAAAATCTTGGGGTGCTATATTTTCTTTCCAAAATACCATGAATTCAAGTATTGTGGTTTGAGAAAAAGATTGTTCCGAAAATGAATATGCACAACTCTTAGCCGATCATTTTCAATCTTGATTGTTATTATACCTATTACAATTATATGGTATTGATTACAAAATATTTACATTCATATCACTATTATATGGAAGCTTTATTATGATTATGGGAAAAATATAAATACTTATAACTTTCAATCATTTATATTATATTATTTTAGAAAAAACATATTATATTACATTAAAATTAATGCTATAACCGTAAAGTTTAAGTTTCATTTGAGACGAGATATATGAAATTATATTTTAGGTACATTATTCATCATCTACAAAGTTTCGCTTCCCACATTTTACACTTCTTTATGTACCCTATAATAAACCATTCTCCACAACCTGTTGAATGGAATCATTACAATTAGATGATCATTTAGGGTAAAGATGGTTGATATCAATTGATGACCTTATAAAAGGAGAAGATAATAATAAGGGTATGTGATGACAAAAAAACATACATTTTTAATAACCAATCATTTATAGATTGTAAAAATTTATTATGGAATAAAAAATATCATTTCTAAATGCAGATTTTTTAAGAGTGATAAAATATAATAAATCAATCAGGAAGTACATGTCCAGATCATAATAATGTCATAAAAGTGTGTCACCATCCTTGGAAAAATGATAACATATTTCAAGGTTAACTACTATGAACATAGAATCATATTGTATCATGCAATAACACAAGTTTCACATATAAAAAGGGATCATGAATCATCACATGTTTACCATAGTGGGTCAATCACATTATTTTTTTCCAATTATAGATCAATTAAAATGGATTATTTCCCATAACTATCTCATGTAATATAAAAATTTTACCCAATTAAATAGAGGGATATATAATTTTGGTCCTTCCAATCACATAACTAAAACAATATATATGTGTTCCATAAGATCATAAAATATTCATAGTGTCATCATATCAAAACCCATTAAAATAAAAAAAGTTTCATAAACATTTAAAAAATTCATCATTAATAACCCATGTACAATAAATGGGCTTTGTAAAACCCTCATCATCATAATAATAAGCCATTTAGAGGTATAATAAATATAGTTACACGGTATCAAATTATTATCAATAAAAATTAATATCAAGGATTTTATCTAGTATAAAAATTCTATTAAATGTTAATTGGAATGTTTCTAGAAGAAAATATAATTTTCATTTAAAAATCACATATTTAATATACAAATATATCGAAAATAGTTAGATATTTTATTCAGGTTGTCATATTAAAACATAGATTTAATTCACAATTTATAAAAAATGTAACTCATTTTAAAAAATATAGGAAGATTACATTGAATAAATCTTATCAAAATCTAATAATGGTAACAAATTAGATTAATAATTAGACGTATAGTAATAAAAAATTAAAAAATATTTTAAAGAAACCATGAACATGGAAGAAAATTATTCCAGACTAAATACTAAAACATAAGGTGTTTTCCATTAATACATTCTTTACGTCTCGTCAGTACCTAATTTGAGTGAAATTAATAGATAATATTTATTCCAAATAAATAACTAGGTCATATAAAAAATTAATGTTATTTATGACCTAACTAGCATATAATTTTCCTAATAATAAAAATTTGAAAAAAAATGAATGTTATTCCAAATAAATAACTAGGGAATATAAAAAATGAATGTTATTTTTTTATTAATTGAATAAATATTTCATCGACTATACATAAGAATTTAATTTAATTATTCAATAATAAAATTTTGAAATTAATTACCATGAAAAAATAGAAAATTAGTATTTGAAATTATTATTTTATAGAAAAAAATATTATTTTATCAACATAAAAATTAAGAGCTTTTTGTATCATGTGAGTGAGAATTTTTTAATTCTATTCATTAATTAATATAAATGTATTAATCGGATAAAATTGGCACCATATTTTTATATATAGATTTGAGGCATGGATGTAAATGGCTAAATACACCCATAAAATCAGATAAAGTCAAGTGTTATATAAATTTTGATTCCACATCCCAAAGTTGTAATCCAATTTTATCGGTCTTACAACTACAGATTTGACAAAAATCTATTATGGAAACTATTAATATTGACCAAAAATGAATGGATATATTTACCAAATTTGGAACTCCTAATTAAATAATATGGAATAAATTTATCAATATTCAATTCCTATAATTGGTATAAATTTATTTAATATAAAAAAACACTCAACAAAAAAAGTTTTTTAGAAAAAAGAATTCTTATGTATAAATTTTTTTATAATCCAAATTCATCCAAAAAAATATTCCAATAATCATAGTTGAATTATTCATAATATAATAGAGATATTTTTACTAAAATAATTTTAAATATATTAAAATTTTGTATATTCTTGGAGAAAAATATAGTTTTCATTATAAATTAATATTTTCCACCATTCAGTAAATAATAAATCTTTTCTGAAAAAATCTCCCTCAGATAATTTTTAAATGATTATTTCAAAAATTATGTTACATATTTCAAAAAAAAATCTAAATATTATATAAATTAATTGTAATATTTTCTCAAAAAAATAAAACCCATTTTATAGAACAATTTATTCTTAAATCATATAGTGTTATTATTGAAACAATAATATCTTTATCTAGAACATTAGTATATATTTTTTCAAAATGTGGTTTTTAATATAAATTATAAAAAATTATCACATAGGTTATAAAATTATGTTGTAATTTGGTTTATTTATACATGAGGTTATGTATTTCACAGATTATTGAAGAAATGAAATTTATAAATACATCATAAAATATCATGGTTTTAAAGTTAACCACACCTTAAAGAAAATTCACCTTAAAAATGTCATCACTCAGGAAAAAAGAAATTTATGATTCTTCTACGTCATCAAATCCTCAAGTTCTCATGTAGATTCAAATAATTTAAGCCTTTTCCAAAAATCCTTCTCTAGGTGAGAAGTATTATTTCGTATAACGTTCACTCTATGATCAAAAATTGAATGACCATACCTGAATCACTGGTTCAGGTCATGAATTCCACATGACATCATGCACATGTCACCATATGTAAGAAGCTTCCAACTAGTAGTGATGGTCAAAGTCTATTAGCGTGTAGACTATACCCTATGTATCGTGTCATATGATCTATAATAAACAATAAACCGTGTAATACATAATTATAGTAGACATATGGGAATATAATGATGGTATAAATGTAATAAAAATAATTTATATCCCATTAGTAGGATGAATAACCAAAAAAATAATGCAGATAAATTAAATAATTAAATATTTGATCATCTGAAGACCGTCTCTACCTTCTACTATCTACATGCTCCTCTGCTCAGATATCCACCATAAGGTCATTTCCCTTCAACAGATCCCTCATGTAATCTATATAGACATTGAAATTCCCAAGTAGGTTGTGATTAAAATACTTAGTAGGACACCCCAAATGTAGCCTTAACCTATTGTTCTCTTGTATAAAATGGTATTACATAATAATGATAAATTCTTTATAATCATAAACCTAAAATCCAAAAACTCTGCAGATTGGTGCTAACTAAACCACCACAAACCCCTTGTCATACCTATTTTGTATCTATTCCATATATATAATCAAGGTATAAGAATAATAAAATATTATTCATGAGGTTAACAAATCCCACTACTCGGCACCGTGTGATCTTACAACTCGACATCAATTCCCATCTTGAAGGTTACGTTATATGCATATACTAGTGATCCAGTGCTAATCACCATCCACTAAACATTGAGAAATATAAAAGGTATCGATAGATAGTCATAATCCCTTATTCATTGAGTGCATCACACATAATTCTTGAGGTGTGGTCATATCCCTACAATATTCATAGGTCCCTTATCATCATTGTCGCAAGTTATGTGCATTCCCCCTCTAAGGGATAGCAAGTCACGATGATCCACCTTTCATGGGTTCCAAGACCAATACCACAAATCATATATAGCATGGAAGGGTAACCAATCATGAAAAAAATTCATCATAAGTAAATTGTCACACACAATAAACGTGAGCAACGTCAATGAGGAACAACAAGATAGAGAGTACTCATGGCCCCTAGTTTTACATAAGGTTCTAGGGATACACGCACCCACATGTGATCATAACCTATCATGGTAATAAAACTATTTCTACACATAATCATATTAATTTAAATAATGAGTGAATGATCCTAGAAAAGTATGGAATTTACTACCTTAAAATTATTCGATAAAAAGTAAAATGCTAGAAAAAACCATTCATGATCCCTCTTCATGGAGTTAGTATCAAAAATATTACAGGTTTGAAGTTCCTTACATTTTTTCTCATTTACACTTGATTTCCATTTATATGATTATCTGTAGCCATATTTATGTTACCATGCATGATTATTATCACATGTGGGTGTGTCTTTGTGTATCCCTAGAACCCTTATATTACATTTGATTCCATTAGTAATTTGTAGGCTCTTATTCAAGTGTGATGTTGGCCACATGTATTTCGTATTATAATTTACATATGAAAAAAATTATTTCTTGATCGCATATCCTACTATGCTATATAGGATATGTGTTATTGTTTCTAGAACCCAATATAGGTGTATCATCATGACATGTCATCCCTTGGAGGGGCAGTGTGCATGACTTGTGAAAAAGATGACGAGGTACCCATGCATAGGGTACGGATATTAAGATGCATCAGGGGTGTCGTGTGATGAACTCAATGACTAAGGGACTCTATTTATCTCTTTATCCCTAGTATATGCCTCGATGACTTAGGGATTATGATCATCTCAAAATCCCTATAATGTTATGATGGGACTTACGAATGTTGATTAGCTATTAAAGCCTAGTATATACTGAGAACATAACCTTCTTGATGAGAAGGGATGCTGAGTTGCACGATCACGCAATTTTAGGTATCATGATTCATTATCCACATGAAAAATCATTGATTACTCTAACACCTTTATTATTCATTTGGTATTAAGCCGAAGTATCTATGATTGGGGGATTGTGGAATCTAGGTTGGAGCATAGCCACTCAATTTTGGAATGTATATTTATAGTTGTTATAAATTTATCATTATTATAGAATACACAATTATAGTTGAGAACATCAAGTTATGGTGTCATTGGTGGTGTCCTACTGAGTCTTGTACTCACACCCTATATGGTCATTTCAATGCACTTCCAAATTGCATGAGGGGTCTGGTGAACGGTAAGGACCTTGTGGGGGTAGATGAGCATTGGAGCATGGATCTAGTAGTAGACCGAGACTGATGCCAAATGATCTTCTATTTAATTATTTATTTCATCTTATTTATTTCCAATGGACATTCTTTCAACTTACAGAAGTCTCTTTATTTGTATGACATGTATTCCATATTTACTTTTCTGTATGATTACTCTGATTATTTATTACATTGTTTATTATTCATTATTGAACCTACAACATTATACTGAAGATATAGTTTTCCCACTTATGGACTCAACCCCTCACAATAATTCGATAGCCTCATGAAAATGGGGATACATGCATTATGTCACATGGAATTCCATCTTGGACCCAGTGATTTGGTTCGGGTCATTACAAAATTGTATTAGAGTCGGTTTTTATTATCTTTGTAAAAACATTAAAGATATTACAATTCTACCCATCTATCAACTTCTAATCCTTGGGTTGTATCTCTAGTATTCTTTCCTGAACAACATAGGCCACTGATCTCAAACATTAGACTCTCATTCCCACTTATTTTCTAAGATCCATTCAAGCTACCAATGAATCTAAACTATCGTTATTGTCTTTCCATGCAACACCTTACTACTTATATCAATGATCCACATAAAATTCTCCTCATAAGATATGTTTGTCTCTAGATCAAAATACTCATAATAAAAAACATGAAAAAAAAATTCTATGTACCTATGAATTTGTGACACAAGGAACACATCGTGCATACCTCGATAAAGATAAATTAGGTTCTTCTGATACACCACTACCAATATTCGCATGGTGATATCAATGGGTCAAACAAAACATTGTTCTAGTTTTCCCTTCATTCCCATAGGTATGTTCTTGAACCAAAGAGTAACTTTGAAGAAAACGTGACCTCTCATAATAGACTATTAGGGTTTCCTCATATGCTTTGAATATTTCCTTTGTCTGATCTATGTGCTGAAAAATATATTCTTTATCAGTTACACTCTCTCGAAATATGGTTTCTTCTTAAAAAAAGTCTGATAATTGTTATTGTATGAATACTAATTTAAGTCTAGTTGATCATACCAAGCTCTAAAAAGGTATTTCATACAAGATTGATGCATATCCCCGGATATTCATATAGCCCTCTCACACTATACATCATCAATCTAAGCTGAGTCCCTATAAATTTTTTAAAAGGTTTTCCAAAAATAACTATGTAAAATATGTAGTACTACTTGAAACAACACTCAATGGAACTTCATGTAGGTCAATGATCTCTCAGATATAGTTCTTTCCCAACTCATAAACTGATTGAGTCTCTCTGATCGTTAAAAAGTGACCAAACATTATTAACCCATTTACAATTACTCAGACAACATCATGACTCCCTGGGGTATTGGGTAACCCCATCAAAAATTCAATCATGATTTCCTCCCACTTCTATATAGGTATCAGGATTGGATGTAACAAACCATGAGGTCGTTGGTTCTCAGTCGTCACCCTATGAAAGGTAAGGCCCTATGAGACAAAACCATCAATGTATTTCTTCATTTTTGGTCACCAAAATAGACATATAAATTCATGATACATAATTGGTAGATTAGGATGCACTTTAAAACTATATGTATGGTAATCCTTCATCATCTACCTGCTTATAAAAATAATGACTACTACTCTACTATGTAAAAAGATCACATTATCATTATCATTCAACCATTTTGTTGTTGATTCACCACTAGAAAGTTATTCCCCCATCACAGGACACTATGGGAATGACTTTTAACCAGTTTTCACATTGTCCACATGTCATGATTTTGTCATAAATGGGACACAAGTCAAATATCCATGATCCTTGGATGCATTTATCCTCCAGACAGACTACATGTTTACTGTGTGTCACTACTGCACTGAAGGCCTCTCACTAAGATTCTAATCAGTCTCCATCTTAGGACTAAGAATATTTAAAGTGATGTTACATTTAATTGGTGAATACATCATCTCAAGTAAGAATGTTTATAGATACAAAACCCTACACCTCTTTATTATGTTTTGTTCCCCTTGTGTGAGGATATAGCGAAGTCTTATTTGTTCCATATAAATAATAAATCTCTCACCAAAGAGATTTTTTCACTAATACATTATAGTATCGACCACGATTACCAGATTCATGTCATGTGTAGGATATATCCTCTCATAGGGTCTTATCTAATGAGACTCCTATGCTAAACCCACTCTCTCTACATCAACACCACTCCCAGAAAAACTCATGATGCATCACAGTTTACTACATAACCAATCACATGCTCATAGAGTGATAGTAATAGATCTATCATCTACATTCTATTTAGATCAAGGAACACATAATACTATGATATATATTATTTTCTGTTTTATTAATGCAACTCAAGACATGTGGATCTTCATGAAATGTTATCCCTTACAGGGGGGAGTGTTCATGACTTGCAATATTGATGGTGACATACATATGCATAGGGTATGACACAATGATTCATCAGGGATGTCGTGTGATACACACAATTACTAAGGGATATTGATTTCATCTTGATCCATTTGATTTTCCTAACTTTTTAAGGGAATTTGATTATATCTCGATCCCTAGTATGTTACTCATAGAAAAAGTGATTCAGATTAGGTCTCGATCCCTATTATATACAAAGAACATAACCTTATTTATGAAAAGTTATGTTGAGTTTCAGTATCACATGAGGCAGATTAGAATTAACGAATAAGCTTATTGATAATTTTTCATTCTTCTTAAATATTGATTATACATTTAGCATAGATTCAAAGTGGGTATGACTTGGGGGTTTTGATGGATTGTTTAGTGCACAAGAAATCTTTTTTGTATTTCATGTTTATGATTATTGAGAATTGATCATTATTATGTAATACACTATTAAACATGAGAATATCATGTTAAGGAAGCATTGGTGATATCTTACGAAGTCTTGTACTCAAGCCACACATGGTAGTTATGATGCTTTTATAGATTTCATGAGGGGTATAGAGAAGGGAAGGGGCTATATGGTGGATAGATGATCAAAGAATCATGGAGCTAATAGGAGACCAAGACGGACTGTGGAGGTTCTACTATTTTCTTATTTACATCAACTTCTTTATTCTAAAAATGATCTCCACATAAGGGAGATTATTTATTTGAATTGCATGTATGTGATCTTTACTTTTATTTTTGTTTACTCTGATTAATTATTACATTTTTATTTCTGATTATTGATCTTATTAAATGTTATTGAGAGTGCAATCTCCCCACTGATGAACTTAAACCCCCACTTCTAGTCAGCAGCCTCTTTTTTATGGGTATATACGCATGGGTTAACATGGAATTATAAATTGGACCCTATGATTCGGGTTAGGTTGTTAGAAAATAGTATTAATGAATATTTTTATTATATATGTAAAAAATTGTGATATTATAGAAAATATCCACTAGTTTTTTCTCATAAGATAGAACTTTCACTAGTGTTATGACCTATGACTTCAGTATACATGAAGGATTTGGTGTGTACTTCTGTAGTAGATAGAAATGGTATACATCAAGAACATAAAAGAGATTCAGTAGAAGTGAAAAATTTTAATCTATTGTCTCTATGAAATTAAGAATATCAAAGTATGAAATATATAAAGGTATCAAAATTACTTTATTTCAATATCTCAAAACCTTGTTCCAAGTCGATAATCATTTGAATACCTTTTCCCTTACATTAAACTGTATATCTCATCGATGATTATAAGAATGAATTTTTTTATCGAATCCGAGCTACTCTTATGCATGGATAAACAGATATGATATTCTATGTCATATTATATAATAGAATAGGTTTCAATAGATTTCTTTCCCCAACTTCATCCCACCATGTAGTATTTATCTACTTCATATAATAGAATGATTCATTATTTTTACTCCCAATTCTGGATTAAATGATATTTTTTTTAATAAATATTAACTGTATAAAGGCACAGATCACTACCACCATTGAATTACATAAAACATGATCTCAAAATATCCTTTAGTTATTGAATGGTTCTCTCATACTGACCATCTATTATAGAATGATAAGCAGTGCTAAAAACAAACTCTATATTCATAGACTACTAAATAATTATCTAGAACGTTGTTTTATATATAGAATAATTGTTAGGCATAATAAAATATTGTAATCTATTCCAAATCAAAACATCATTAATGTATAAATTGTAAGTATGATCAAGATATACATATTTTATAATCGAAATGATGCATGATGGTTTTATAAGGAGATCGACTACAACCCAAAAAAGAATTTTTCCATTTATATTTTTTTGGATGTCCGATAATAATATCCATAGAAATGTATTCCAATTTCTATTTAGGTATTTTTAACGGTTATATACTCCCCATATATATATCCCTCTCTCTATGCCTTAACTAGCTGAAAACCCAAGAATCAGAATACATACTCTATAACATATTATTTTATGTTTTCCTATGAGAAATATTATATTTTAAATTTATAAGAAAATTTACTTCATTGATTTATTAAGAATTAAAAACTGTGGGATTTATCCAATAGTTCCTTCGCCAATTTTGTTATTGGTGGGACACACACTTTAATTCTGAACATTATCCTTTCAGTGTTATAATAACTAAAATCGACAAGATTTTTGACCCTCTTTTACATTTCATCATCATCTTTATATACCTTTTTAATCCACATAGGGATATATGGTTTATGATTTATATGAGATAGATATGATCTATTATTTTTCTTCAATATTTCATGTCACATTTTATATAAATCCATATTTGTTGCATCAATTGCAATCCTTATTATAGACCAACTAGTATAGTCTTTCTGACTTAATGACTCATCCACCTTACTTGTCTCCCCATGGTGATAATGTATTGAGTAGTCAGAATATTTTATGAATTCCAACCATATTCTTGGGAAAATATTCAACTCTTTCTGAGTCAATAAATAATTCAAACCTTTATGATCCATATATATGTCACACTAATCACCATAAAGATACTTCCTTCATATCATTATTTCCAAAACTACTATAGATAACTCCAAATAATGATTTTGGTAATTTTTCTCATTATACATCATTAATCATGAGGTATTAGCTATAAAAATATAATTCGTTATGACTACGTAGCATGAACTATTGCTTGATGCATAACTATAATTTACAAACATTTATACACAAAAGTGTAATCTAAAGACATGTTTATAGAATAGATTTATCTTTATTTCCTTGAAGTTATCTCAACATTTTTCTATCCACTGTAACATAACCCCCTTCTGAGTCTACTTTGGGAGTTAATTATGAAGTCATGAGAAATTTTTAATAATGTGTTGGTAATATCCATACAACTCAAGAAAACTACATATTTCTATTATAGTGGTTGTTCTAGGACATTGATCAATAATATTATTCTTTAAACAATACACCAATATACCCTCACGTGTAATTATATGATCCATGAATGAATCATTTTGAATCAAAAATTTACACTTGGTCAACTTTTCATATAACTTCCCCTTCCACAAGGTCTTAATAAAAATTATCCAATGATATTAAAGATATTACATCCCCTTTTAGAATATAAAACTTTTTATATCAATAATAAAAAATCAAGGAAATATATAAAGATATTATTAATGAAAACTATAAACATATCATGGTCATTAGAAAGTCCAAATGGAATAACAAAAATTCAAAATTATCGTACCTTGTTATGAAGGGTGTTTTGGGTAAAAAATCCATCTTAACCATTAATTTATTATATCTATAATGAAGTTAAATCTTAAAAAATTTATTGATATACTCATATTAGATCAAAAAAAAATTTATACATGGTATAGTATATATTTCCTTGATAGAGTTAGTATTATGTTCGTGATAATCAATAGAGGGACTCATTCAATAATCTTTATTATTAACAAATAGACCTGGTGCATCTCATAATGATGAACTTGGGTATATAAATATTTTATCAAGATTCCCATGTAGTTTTTTCTATAATTACTGAAACTTAGTTGGAGAAATTGGATGAGGAGTATTTTAATTAGGTGTCATCCTAAGTATATGTTATATTGAAAACTAAACCCCAAAATTTGATGAAATACTATGCAGTTCTTCTCAAAATACACTATCAAAATCCCATAAAATAGGAGTAATGTCATTTTTGTGTTTCTCCTTAACCCACTGATACAGATAACCTTTATGAATAAAAGTTATTGACCACGTGATTTAATTACATTCCATTGATGTTTGTATTCAACCTCACACCGATAAATGATCATAGGTTCATTCGAAAAATGAAATTTCACTTAAACACCTTGTAAATTCATATGGGATCCAAATAAAGAATCCTTATCCATGTATAGAATCATATAAAATTCTACTAATTGGCTAATCAAAATATTTTCAGGAAGAACCTTCCAAAAAATCATCTGGTAAGGAACTATATACTAGTGTTGTGATCATCATACCCTTAATAGTTTTCACCACAAACACAACATTTAATCTTCAAGGATATAAATTGAAATTAGATGATTCTTTTACTGATTAATAATAATTCATAAAAGTAAATTAAAAGAGGGTACATCAAAATTTTATCACACCTGTAACCACCTCAAATTCATCACTCAAACTTTAATCCTATAAAAAAATTGTTTGCATGACAAATAAACATTTTTAATTATAGGTATAAATCATATATACATTTAAATACAATCATGGTATATTTATGTAATAACACCTTTTTCTCAATATATTTAACCTTATGTTTGTAAATGATTACCCATGGTCATTTCCAAAACATTATCATTTTATCCTATACCTAGACATGTCCGAAGGGTTTTGAAAAAAATTTCCTAATCCAAGTAATCAATGATTAGCTACCCTGTACTTTTATAACAAATATAGAGGCATTATATTTCTAATATATAAATATTACATCATTAATTATGAATATTAAATGTATAACATGTTAATCTATACTATAACCATACATGTGTAGTGTCTTTAGAGACTAGACAAATATAATTCATATTTAGAAACATTCTCTATCATGTCTCATAATTTTTATCCCACTATATACCCTTATTGGAATACCTAAATTAAAAACTGTGATCATAGCCTATGATATCAAAAATTAAGAAAGGTAGTTCTTCAAATGTTCATTAAGGGTAAACATGGGAGATATCAATCGATGATCATATAAAAGAATAATATATAAATACGTGTACTAGTTCTTGAACATAACATAAAAATTCCATAACCCATATGTCCTAGATCTTAAACATTATTCCTGGAATAAAATAGTATCAGTTTAAAATAGATGTTTTATAACAGTGACAAAATATCATAAATAAATGATGAACCATATGAATATATCATAATAATGTTATAATAATTTGGAATGAAAATTGCTTAAAACCCATTTCATATGTCAAGGTTAACTACCAAGTCCATCAAATAATTTTTGATCTGGTATTAACATTTATCTACAATATCATAATGGACCATGAATCATATCATGGTTACTGTAGTATATTATTCACATTTAATTGTTTCCCTTAGTTGATTAAATACAAAAAATTGTATCAAATAATTATATCAAGTGATTTAAAATAGTACCCAATCCATTGGAGGGGTATATAATTTAAAGGACCATCAATCAGAAAATGAAAACCAAATATATGTTTTCTATAATACTATAATACATTCATATCCTAATCATATCATAACCCATGATAAAAATTGGTTTTATAAATAATTCATAAATTCCTTATATCACAGCCCAATTGAAATAAATGAGTTTAATAAAAATCTCTTCATCACAATTAGAAACCATCCAGATAAAGTATAAGGATGGTATCAATGGATCATAATCCAAGAAAATAATTATCACAGTCATGTATTTTATTATAGATGAAAACTTATTTAAAATATAAATAGAATATTTATTTGGAAAAAATAGCTTTTACATTTTAAAATCACTTATTTCAAATAAAAATATATTTATAATATTTAAAAAGTAATTTTATTCAAAAATATACTTTTAATTAGTAATATTAGTCATGAAAAGATTGGGTGATCATGACATTAGTGAATTCTATTCATGCCATGTACATTAAAAAAACGATTCCATTCTCACTTTCGAGACAAAGAACCTCATTCATGAAATTATGCATTGATTCCTTTGAAACATTTTTAAAAAAATTAGTACATGTGTGAAATTGACTTCAAGCACTCATATTATAATTCTAATACAATTTTTAAAATAATTTATTAAATCATGGGAATAAATTAAATTCCTAACTGAATTGTAAAACATAGTCGGTTTTCATTAATAATGTTAATTTTTTTTTAAAGAGATAAAATTAGTAAAATGAAAAGAAAACAAGTTTTCCCCATAAATGCCAGTATTAATATAAAATTTATTTTATCTATTAGATAAAAATATTTTAATTTACCTAATGTAAATTTAAGCATAAATAATCTGAAATAATATTTGATTGAGATGTAAATTCTTTTCCTATAGTCTTGTCTTTATTCATAAGTGTTCAAATATCCTATAGAATACATAAACATATATTTTTGATGTATTATAGAACCATAATCTTATATATCATGCCATATATTATTTATTTATAACATCTTATCAACTATTTGTTAACAATTTTTTATAAAAAACTTTGTTCCGGTTTATAATTTCTTCATTCTTTCATGCATGTTTCAGATTAAAAGTCCCAATCCTCATACAAATATCACATAATTAAAATATAAAAAAATTTAATCATGATTAAAATATTATATATATATATATATTCTTCAATATAAGGTATATATTGAAAAATATATTACATTATTCACAGAGATAGTGGGGTGTACCTTCAAATGAACATTTTTTTCAATTTTTGTTGGATGGAACAAAAGAAATTAGAAAAAAAATAACATTTAAAATATCATATATATCTTATATACTCATGGAATATATTCTTATTTAATTCCATGTGAATATTAAATAAAAAAAATCACATCACATTGTGGAGGTGGTATCCCACACATATGCACGAGGGATATTATTGTTTTCCAACAGATAGTAATGTTAGAAAATATAAAAGATATCATAATTAATGAAGTATAATTATTTCATAAATATAATATATATACATTACAACCATTATAAAAATTATTCATCAATTATTTTTATTGAAAATTAATTGCATCGTTACGTGAAGACGGTGAGTAATATATAAGCATGAGAAAAAATTTATCATCCAATTTGATAAAAAAAAGATGATTAATAATAGTTATTTCATAATAATAATAACAAAATTTTAGTATATTTTTTATAGGAAATTTATTATTATATGAAAAATATCACATATTTGGAGTATGTATAATTAGAAACAAATTTAAATAGGTCAGGTAAGATGATTAATTCTCCTTCGGTATAACTTTTTTAAATCCCTTCTTAATACCACTTGGAAAAGTCTACTAAAAGAAAAGAACCACTAAATCATTTATTGGGTATATTAGAATAGGTTTGGGTTTGATTTTTTTGATCATGATGGCCCAATGTGTTTTAATAAAGAGAAAGGAGTGGTTTTCCTTTATAAGTTATAATGGGTCACTCCTAGAATTTCTTAAAAGATTATAATGTAATAAATTCATTATCAAGAAAAATGATTACAAATAATGAGATATTAGATGAAAAATAAGATATGGTTTAAATATTATAATATAATGAATCTTAGATATTATTTACTAGTTAGTTTAAAACATGTTATTATGTATAACACCTTCGTAAATCAAATTTTAATCTTCACCATGGAAATTATTGGTTTAATATTAAAGAATTATAATTTTAATTATACTTTAAAAATTGTTATTAAATGTAAAATAAATTAATTTATGGACCATTTATTATCATACATGTCCTATTTAATGATTCTTTTTATTTTAAAATAATGTAATAAAATTATATTTACCATAAAATATCATTAATTTAATTTATGACACAATATATATTATTTTTTTTAATGAAAACATGAAAACAATTAAATTATAACGTAAACCTTTCACACATTCATAATATGTAATATTTATCTATATAATTATTTTATCACAATAAATCACCCAAATTATATTACATTTTATATTTTTTAAACCATAGATTTAATTATTCTTTTAATTGATTAAATATCTTTTCGGTGATGCGCAAGCATTAAATGTATTTATTTAATTATAAAAAAATAAAAAGTAATTACCATGAAAATATAATTTATTGATTTTTTAAATAAAAAATTATAACAAAAATTATACACTATTTCCCCAAGTGTATATAAATTTGAGACATGGAAGGAAAATCCCACAATCATATATGTTAATTTTATGTTTGAAAGATATTCTAATTCTTTATCAAAAATATTTGATCCTATTTTGAACTTATTACATAATCCAAGGTGAAAACATTTTTACTTCGATTACTGTTCTTATTGAAAAGAAATAAAAGAGACCTATTTACCAAATTTAAACCTCATGATTCAAAATATAGAATCTAACTATTAGAAATAAATTTCTATAGGTAGTTGTAATTAATTTAATAGAACATATAAAATCTCAATAAAAAATATTTTTCAGAAAAATACCTTTGTATTTATAAAAATGTTTTTAATATCAAATCAAATAATTAAATTTATTCTAATGAAATTAATTTTATTATTCATAATATAAGAGAACAGAAATTAAATTGAAAGCATAAAAAATGTGGTTATTTATAAATTATTAAAAATAATAATTTTTTCTATAAAATTATTAAGTTTTTCAATATTCATAATACAGTAATTCTTTCCGAAAAATTCAAAAAAACTTAATGGAAGATAATTTTTACATGATTATTTCAAAAATGAATTTAATTTTTTGAAGTACATTTTCTAAATATTCAAGAAAATATTTATTGTATTCACTCACATAAAGTAATAGCAACCATTTTTTATAAAAAAATTAATTTTAAAGCATATAATGTCTGTAATAAATCTATATTTTTTAATAAAAACATTTATAAAAAATTATTCATAATGTGGTTATTCTTTCCCATTACACCAATTTACCCATAAGGTTATAACATTATTCTATATTATAGTCCATTTATAGCTGAAGTTTCATGTATTGTGACATATAAATGAAAATCAATGATGAATATATCATAAAATCATTGGGTTTCATAGTAACTATTATCCTTTTTCACATCCAATAGAATACAATAATGTGTCTTGTATGTATATGTGGAATTCCAACTCCACCAAGGCATTTTTTTCAATTAAACATTACATGTATGTTAGTAATTATAGAATTAAATAATATATATATATATGATATATGTTATACAATATTGATTCTGGAAAGGTGATAAAATTTTAAACTTTCTTTCATTTCATCCATCAAATAATGAAAATAGTGTTCATGAGTACGTTTGACATATTATCTCCATAAAAGCTGTGATTATTTTTTATATCTCTACCTAATATGGTTGAATATATATATATATATATAAACAAAATATATAATATTAATATAATAATTTACATTATGTGTAGGATGGAATCATGATCAATGTAAAATCACTATGAAATTTTGAACTGAAACATCTAGGAAAAACCAAAAAATCAACACCTGAAAATGACTATGTTTACAATAAATTATTATTAAGTGAGTTTTGATTAGTTATAAGTAAAAAATACATGATATTATAATTTTTTAAATTATTATAGTGTTGAATTATTTTAAATTTAAATTATTTATATATGATTTTATAGTTCCTTTAAAATAAGTGGAAATTGAGGTAAAGGATTTTCGTCCCACTTTAATTTATAAATTGCACATGAAATATTTTTTATTTGTTTATCTTATGTAGTGTATATACAACAAATAAATTTATTTTATGAAGATTCTTATGATGATTATGGGGATTTAATTTTCTTTCCAAGTTTCTATCTTTCTTGGTGTTTTGATTCATAAGTTTCAATGCCGGTAATAGATTTATGATTAACTCCCATTTCAATCATGATTATCTAATATTGAATTCCGGATGAGGAAATTTTATTATCCTTATATGAAAAATAAATTTTATTTTTTCAATTTTTATTCTTCAGGATTTAATATTTTCTTTTCATTTTTTTAATTTACATATTGATGAAAATGAATGAATGAGTTTATGGAAAATCGACAATGTTTTACACTTAGGTCTGGAATATTGTTCATCAATGTCCATGTTTTATATAAAATTATTTCAAAAAATTATTATTCTCTAATGTTTGTTAAAATTTATATTTTCTTATGTTTTAATTTCTTTACAAAAATTCAAAGGAATCTTTCTATAATTTTCAGAATTAGGTAATTTTAAATTTTTACAAAAAATGTGAAAATAATATTTGTTCTAACATACGTAGCCTAAACATAATTTCCTTCAACAACGATACCTCAAAGAATTAAAATTAAATTTAAAAATTCTATGGTTTTTTTCAATGTATAGGGTTCCATAATAATTATAATATTTTAAAATTATAAATATTTTATGTCAAATTTATAATATTATTTTCCTCAATAAATATTCCGATGAAGTTTTAAAATAATTTTCATCTATCATAATATCTTTTGATGTTAATTATGATTTAGTAAGTATATAATCAAAATATATCATACTTGTTATTTATATGGATGGTTTACTATTATGATAATTATATTTTTACACAACCCATTCATTTTCCGTGGTTTATGATATGATGAATTAATGAAATGTCTATGATTTTTTTCATTTCATAATTTATTATATAATGATAAGATGATTTTTTTAGGAAATTGTTGCACATATATGTATAGTTTTTTTTGTGACAAGAGGTCCATAAATTATATATCCCTCTAATGTATTTGATAACATTTAATATCTAATGAGATTATTAGGGATATTAGATTGTTGTTATTGATCATCAATGGGAAATAATTCAATGTGGTTGATCCACTTTGGGAAACAAATTGATGTTCTTGATCAACTATAGGAAACATGTGCTAAAGGAAAATCTGTTACGATATTGGAAATTATTGATGATGTCTGATAGACCATGATTTGATGGTATCGGTAGTTAACAATGATATATAAAATGATATCTATGCATATTTGAGCATAGTTATATTAATTACCATATAGTAGGAAAATTCTCATGGAAAGTTAATTCAAACACTCAATGAATATATGTTGATCTAGCGATGAAAACTCCCACTATAGGAGAAAAATTAAAAGGTTATTTGAGATGGTTTGGGGATATATCACAATTAAAAAAATGCAGTGTTATTTGTAATGAGAATCCATTATCATCACAAAGAATTTTTTATTTCTCGGTATTTTAATTGAGAAATGATTCTAATCTCAAATTCTTTGGGCATAGATGTGTACCGTGTGGCAAGAATGAATTATTCGCGATAGGTGGATTTTTCTTTGAAAATTTTTATTTGCGACAAAAATCACATCTCTGTCATTAATATTCTATCAACAAAGTAAATAATGGGTATTTATGGTTGGTAGTATTTTCGATGAGATATATCATTCATCGAAAATACATTTTATTTCTCTATAATATCTATTTACGTTCTGAACTATTTCGTATGGCTTTCATATTAAATAATAGCATTTGTGAAGAAACTTTTTTCGTAAATAATTCATCACTATAAATTTAACCTCTATGTATGGTACCCTATACAAATTTTCCCTCACAATTCATGCACCCATCTCCTAAGATTCTCTCTTATTTGTATATATATATATATACTTTTTTTAGGGATCTGATTCATTGACTATCAAATCAATGTTATAATTCTGTTGAATAAAATTTTGAGGTATTTGTTTTAATATTTTAACTGATAATTTATTTATTTCATTATATATTATAAATTGTTAGTATTAATTAGCATTAAATAGTGATAATTAAAAGTGATAAGTTTTAATTAGTAGTAATGATTTGTAAATTATCCGTAAGAAGTAGTAATTGATATCAATTATAAATAATTGGTAAATAAATTAGAAATTTAGCAAAAAAAATCTATAATTAGTTAAATGTTTTGCAATATTTATCGATAATTATCAAAAATTAAAAAAATTACCAACATTTAGTAAATAGTAGTAAATAATATTTGTAATTAGTAATCACTGGTAATAATTATTAATAATTAGAAATTATAACTAAAAATTATTCATAATTACAAATAATTTTCAATTATTAGTAAAAAAATATTAATAATTACTAACACTATGAAATAAAGACGATTAATTTTTACTAATTACTAATAATTATTAATAATTACAAATAATTTCCAAAAATATAAAATAATTACCACTATTTTGTAATACTAACCAATAAAATTGTAATCGTTATCGATAATTAGTAATAATTAAATATAATTAGTAATAATTATATATAATTATCAATAATTATGCAAAATTTATAAATAAATAAATAAAATAACCATTGCATTGTAATAATTACTAGAAAATAGAAATAATTACCAATAGTTAGTAATAATTACAACTAAATTGTAATAGTTACCAATAAATAGTAATATTTTAAAATATTTGGTAAAAATTACAAATAATTAGTAATAATTACCAATAATTTTTAATAATTACTAATAAATTGTAAAAATTAACTATAATTACTAATGATTACTATTAAATTGTAAAAATTACCAAAAAAAATATAATTACAAAAAATTAGTAATAATAAAAAACAATTTGTTTCAATTGCTCATAATAAGGAATAATTTCCAATAAATATTTTTTTGTTGTAAATAATTTGTAATAATTACAACTAATTAGTAATAATTACAACTGATTAGTAATAATTACCAAAAAATAGTTATAATTAGCCATACATAGTAATAATTAACAATATATAGTAATAATTACAAATAAATAGAAATAATTACCTATAAGTTTTACTAATTAACAATAACTTATAATAATTAAAAATAATTAGTAACACTTATCTATAAATAGTAACAAAAAAAATTATTACTCACATTTCTCAATCAATATTAATAATTTTTAATAAATATAATATTTTTCAATAAATAATTATATTAACCAATAATTAGTAATAATTATAAATATTTAGTAATAATTATAAATAATCAGTTATAATTAAAAATAATTAGTAAAAAATACCAACCAAATACTCATAATTACCGATATAATGTAATAATTACAAAAAAGTTAATAATTACCAAAAATTTGTAATAATTACTAATAAATTTAAATAATTAACAATAATTAATATTAATGTATAGTAATTAGTAAAAATATCATTAATTAGTGATAATTGACCTTATTTAGTAAAAATTACCATTAAATGGTAATAATTACAAATAAATTGTAATAATTACAATAAATAGTAATAATTACCAATAAATATTTATAATTAATAAAAATAAGTAATAATTAACAAAAATTATTAATAATTCTCAATAAACAGTAATAATTACAATTAATTAGAAAAAAATATCTACAATTAGTAAAAATTATCCATGTTTGCTAATAAATAGTTAAAATTATCAGAGTATGCCAAAATTTTGTAATAATTCACAACAAATGCCAATAATTACTAATAATTAGTCATAATTACCACTATT
Organism: Viscum album; assembly: GCA_963277665.1. Lineage (NCBI taxonomy): Eukaryota > Viridiplantae > Streptophyta > Magnoliopsida > Santalales > Viscaceae > Viscum > Viscum album. Next base: position 110,715,434 of record OY728156.1, on the reverse strand, counting down.
TAGAAAAAATAGTTGTGTTTTATAATAATTAGTAATAATTAACAATAATTATTAATAATTATTAATAATTATAAATAGTTTGTAATAATTACCTAAAAAACAAATAATTGGTGCTGGTTAATAATAATTGGCAATAATTACAAGTAGTTTCTAATAATTACAAATTGTTAGTATGAATTGAAAATACTTAAAAATAATTACAAATTATTACAAATTATTAACAATAAGTATAAAAATTTAATAAAAAATAAAAATAATTACCAATAACTACCAATAATTACTAATAAATACTATTACATTCCAATAATTACTAATAATTTCCGATGATCACTGATATGTGCCGAAAATTTCTAATAATTACCTATAATGGGTGATGATTAATGACAATTGGTTATACTTGTCAATAATTATGTAATAATTAGTAGTAATTTCAAATATCTAGTGATTATTAATGAAAATTGGAAATAATTACCAGTTGTTACCGATAAGGAGTGATAGTTTGAAATAATTAGTCAAAGTTGATGAAAATTAGGGATAGTTACCGATTATCGGTGTTTGGAATAAATCCCTCAAGGTAACATTGTACTTTTTTCGGTTGATTAGGATTTTTGATAAAGATGTTTTATGTTGTTAATTGTGAAGTTATAGAGAGGTTGTTGATAAGGTTTTATGACCAATATCCATGAAGAAAAGGAATGGATTCCTTGGAAGTGATATATAAAATTGCATTCATGGCACATCTTGAAAGAAATGAGGCGGCATCATTAAATAGTGATGATAAGGATGGAAGCTTCTGGAATTAGAATAAATTCCAAAAAAATAGGCCTTTACCTATTTTGAAAAGTAGTGATAGTTAACAAAAATTATACATCTTTGTATTTTCAATGGTGGTTCACGAAGGTGGTTATTTTAAACAATTTCATAATGATATGATGTTCATTAAGGAAATGAAATCCAACCGAATATTTTTAGCATCATGAACGAATTGAAGTTCACAAAGGCCATAAAAATACGAATGAATGTAGTGAGCTTCATGAAGTATAGTTGAGCATTGTGAAATAGGTGAGCTTCGTGAAGGAAATGAACATTATGAAAGTGTTAAAAGTGCTTGCCTATAAAATATGTGGTAACATGGTATTCATCAATTAAAATAAATTGGGAATTCAATTGAGCATCAGTATAATACTTAGGATATTCATTACATTTAATCAAATGAGTTACATGTCAATAAACTATCAGTGAGTCCCTTCCATGAGAAATGAAGAAGGGAATATGAATAAGGTGATCATTACCAATAGGAGTGATATAGAGAAACAGACATGGTGAGTGACACTAGGGGAAGTAGTGATTGGACTCTAAAAATTGTAAAGGTAGTGAGTCTGAGCAAAGAAGTTATCATGCCGGATCCTTGTATTTTCGCAGTTAGTCTTAGTGGACTTGGTACATCGGCACATTATCATTGTATTCTACTTGGATGTATCCTAGTGAGGGTAAAACAAGCAAAATAACTATGCCTCGTACATGATTTTATTTCAGTTCATACATTTCTAACTAAAAGAGGTAGAAAAGTGTTTTTTATAATGAAACAAGATCTGAGGTGGTAGTTATTTTAATCTGACATACCCTGGTTCACCCCACCCCCTCTCAACATATTTAACCTCGTTGGGATAAAAATGTGTAATAATTAGTAGTAATTACTAATAATTGGTAACAATTAAAAATAATTTGTGATATTCTCCCACTATGAGTAATAATGTTTTTAAAAAAATTAATTTATAATAATTTGAATGAAATCATTCTATTCAATATTATTTTTTAGTTAGAAAGAATTTTTTATATTTAGTTGAAATTACCCATAATTATTGATAATTTATAATTGTTACAAATTATATTTATTTTGTATATTTTATAATATTGTTCTCATATTATCTCATACTTATATCATATTAAACATTATCATTTTTTAGTATCTATTTTTATGAAAAATTTTGAACTAGGGAGTACAAAACTCTATTTTTACACGATTATTATTTGATAAATCAACAATGAAATCCAAACAGTTTTAGTATAAATCATATATATATTGAGCGTTTTTAAACGCTTTTACCATTTTTATTCATTAAAATCACAATTTCTTTTAGAGGGGATAGTTTAGTACCCATAAAATAAATATCACATGGAGATATTTGAAACATTGGGCAGGGATTAGTTTTATCTATTTCATTTTGGTTTTTGGCATGATTATAATTTCTAATTTCAACATGGTGAACACAATTCATGATAGTATATAAATAATATTCATCTTATATTTACTTGAAATTGAGTCATTATTTAATTTTACAATATGTGGAAAATTTTTGTACAAAGTGACATAACAAGGGATGTCCTGTTTTATACCATTAAAAGTATTGGTATTTCCCACATATAGCTAGATCAAAAGGTTTATTTATGTCTCAAAACACAACATCTTTGATAACATGGAATAAAAACTAACACAACCCCCACCCAATTAGTTCAAGGTTAGTAGTTAATTTATTAAATTTGTTTAAGATATGATGAAACACATATCAAATGACAATATAGTTTAGTAGTCTTGGTAAAATAAATACATGCTTGAAATTCAGGTTACATTAAATGAAAAAAAAATCTTTTAAGATCATATTTATTCCCTCTAACATGTACCTTTATATCAATTATAATTATTTTTATATAATATTAGGTTGGAATAAAACATAATAAATGAGTGAGATAAAATATTTATTAAGGTTTAAGTACATTAGAAGCTATCGTGAATCAATAATATATTAAACATCATAAATATGCAATCATACAAAACTGAACACATGTTTAATTTAATCAATAAATTTTATATCATGAGAGATATATAATAATAATCATACATATTTATATAATTATAAATAAATTACATTTAATCAATAAATTTTCCACAATCTAAATCCACATATATTATCATAGAAAAAATCTCTTGGATAATAATTATCTAGTTCTTAATAAAGGAAATGTTTAATGTTTGTTGTCATGATCTAAGATATCCTAGAATCTATAATTTAAATAATTTTCACAATAGATTTTAATCATTATGGTTAAAATCCATTTAATTTTGACATATTATTTATCTCATGAGGCTTACCAATGCATCGAGAGGCAGTCTATAATTGGGCCATAACCATGTCTTTCAAGTCTAATGCATTTTTTATAAATTGAAATGATCTATTTAATTCATGGATTGATATTCCTTATCAAAACAAATATTTATATCTAGTAAAAGATATTTACTTAACATAAGTTCTTCAATTATTCAAATATCATTCAATGTAATCACTATATGTATAAACTGACATACAGTTTACTCATTAATTATATCCATGATACAAGGAATATAGATATTTATGGAAAATGCAATAGATTATGATCAAAAGTTATTGAATGATTCAAATCATGGAATTATTTAAACATATTCCTAATTCTTAATAAATAGATAATGGTTTTTTTCAATGATGAATAAAAGTACCATATTAATAACATTTTTGGAGAAAATATCTATTTCACTTTAAAATTAAATTTTAAAAATAAAATCTAAAAGATATAAATGAATTTTTTTGAAAATAACCATGTAATGATATAAAGTAAAAGCTAAATAATTAGTGCATCATGATTGTGGGAAAATAATCTCATTCCATATAATATCAAAAAAAATCCTTTTGTTTTTTTTTTCAAGAAAGGTACAAAGTATTATATTCGAAAAATAACTAGAAAATGTCTTTTAAAACATTTTGTAATACAATAACAATGTGTAAAAATAAATATAATAAATTTTAGGAGGATACTAGAAAAAAGTTTGAATTTTTTTTATAAATATGGACATATATGAGAAATATTATCTAATGAATACATAAACAAAAACATTCATGAATAATGATGATATTGTAAAATAAACCCTTATCACTTGGGTATCTTTTTAATCATAATCCCAATGAAATAAATAAAATCAAAAGATTCATTAAAAATCATGAAGTCAAATATATTCATGATATAATATATAAATGTGACAATATATAAACCAAAAAAATATAAATAAGTGGTGAATAAGATATATGTCTGACAATAGTAAAAGTGAGGCGAGGAACCCTTACTACTTTGTAAGATGTAGAATTGTATTCCCCATGAATGAATAAAATTTAATAGAAAATTTAATATAGTGAGAAGAAATAAATTCATTATATAACATTTAAAAGTGTGGTTATATACACCTCATAATATAATATCGGTACATAACATTAAAATAGTACTTAATAAAAGAAAATCGAGACAAAGCATCATTCCTCATGTTTGAATTCATTTGTATGTCTTTGAATATCCTCAATAATAAATATATATTTATTGTACATATTTTATAGAACCATATTCATATATATCATACCATATATTATTTACTTATAATATTTTTTTCACCAATTTATTATCAATTCATTATTAAAATCACTGTTTTGGGTGGTAACTCCTTCGTTTTTCTTGTATGTTTTTATTTCGTAGTTCCTGCCCATATACATATATCATATATCTATAAACACTATAATATAAGTTATGATTTAAATATTACATATATTAAATAAATATATATTTATATTAATCCATAAAGATAGACATAGACAAACTAATTTCAATATTCATTAAGACTCCAGGCCATACATACACATAAATGTTGTTTTCATTTTTTATGGATAGAGCGAAAGAAGAGTTAAGAATAATTAACTATTACAGTGTCATTGTTATGTTTAATATATGATATATATAAATTATTTCCATATGTATTACCATCAAAATAAATTGGTGATGAAAAAAAATTACACCACTATGTGGAGATAGTAAGTCGTACGTATGCACGAATGTTGCTTTTGTTATTTGAAAGAGGAAAAAGAAGTGTAATAAGGTTGTTTAATAATTATAATAACATATTAGTATATATATGATACTTAATTTACTAAATTATTAGTTAAATAACATTTTATGAGGAAGTAAAAGAGGAAATAATTAGAATGTGATGATAAAGACGATTACCTCTACTTCATAGGACTTCCATTAGATCCTTTTTTAAGGAATCTGGGGTTAGTCATTTGGAATGAAAATAACCTCTAACAAATACCTAAGGATTTTTAAAATATAAATTGGAATATTTAGGTTGATATATATGTCTCAAAAAGCCATAAATATATTATGGAAGGGGTTCCCTTTTATAATTGAGATGAGTTTCACTTTTGAAATTTCTCATAATATCACAATATAATAAGATTATTCTTGAAACATATACATTAAAATGGAAAATAAATTTATATATGCTTTCAACTAAGACCATATAATATCACCCATGATTATATTTAATATATTTAGGATTTTTATATAATTTAATAAAATATTCTATTCATGAAATATCATTATTGTCAATTTTAACACTATTTATTTCCTTGACTTTAATAATATGAATACAACAAGGTATATTCTAAAAAATGAATACATACATAATATTTAAAATTAATCTATAAAATTATTGCATCTCATTAATTAATCCAAATTATAACACTTAATATTTTCAATATAATTTATTTCATTTTCTATAATTGAATACTTACTGCATTAGTGTTGTGTAAAAAATTAAGTTAATTATTTCTTCACTAAAAATTAAAATAAATAACAACTATGTATATAGTTATTTTATATTTAAAAATTATATTTATATTAAAACATATCTTATAGATAACCCTATATTAAAAATGTTATTATTATTAAAAACATGATTGTGACATTATTGAATTTTTTTTAAAAAATATTATAAAGGTCATAATCTCTTCCAAATGATCATATAACAAAACATTTAACTATTTTGTATTACCATTACACATAAAATAAAATTTAAGAATATTTTAGGGTATTTTACAGTCCTTATCAAATTTTTTTTACAATTAATTACTTAATTTACCCTTTACCGTGGTAATAAAATTTATTATGGTTACAATTAATTATGACCACACTAAAAGGGAAGTATTTATTAAATTTTTACCCACTTATTACAAATATAAAATACATTTTTAAAAATTCAAATCAACAAATATGAGGAATTTCATTTCAAATTTAACTGGAAAAACGCATCAGACAATGTTTTCTGAAAAAATGTGTTTTTAAAGAAAATAAATACACTTATAAAAAAATTATTAATAAGGATGATTAAAATATAATTAATTATATTATATGTACCTAAATAGTACCTAACTTACTATGTTACCATATTTAAATTATTAAGGAACTTTCTAATATAAAACAACAGACAATTTAATAAAAAACAATATTTTTCACAATCCACTCAAAAACAAATTCTATCAGAAAAATTCCCATAAATTTACCCTTATATTATTTAAATATGATGATATAAAAAATTAAGTTCATTATGTCCAATAATTTTATAAAAATTATTCCAAAGTTAATTATTTTTATTTTTTAATAGAAATCAATAAAAATAACTTTTTAGAGAAAACATATATTTGAATATTAAATCGAATTTACTCAAAATTGTGTGTTTTTATCCCAAGAATAAATAGATTTTTATTGAACATAAGCTTCATATATATTTCATAATATATTTAATAATATTCACACATGCTAATTTAATGACTAGTTTATAATGGTCATATAAAAATAAAAATATTTAACAGTATATCAGAATTCATTTAAGCTCGGTGTTACTTGCACCACAATCTATCAGTTATATTTTATATATTCTAAAATTTTGGAATGTTTTATTCTCCCAAAATTTAAATAAAAATCCACATAATATTAAATTTCACTACCAAAATTAAAGGGTGATATTTAGAAATACCATTTATGGGAAACCGATATAAGAAAAATGGTCAATAAAACATCCACTTAAAAGAGAAAATGTTAAAATGTGAAGGTCACCACAAAAAAAGTTTTATAAATATAAGAATATTAATGATAGGTGAGAATATAGTCATATAAAGGAAATCTAAATACTAAGGAATAATGGAGATATATAGAAAACATGATCATGAGAATGTAAACTATCACAAATCTATAAATTGTTTATAAGTTATAAGGTCATTGATTTTTCAATAATAAAATTAAACAGATAACATTTTTTATTCTAAAATAGTTTTCCAATATTTGAGTAATTATTTTATTATCTATTTAATGTACTATATAAAATAATCTTACCATATTTCATTTAATCATAATATTATTCTTTGGAAGTTATTTTATCTTTCTCCACTTCACTTCATACACCAGGACATGGATATTAATGATGAATTTTTTTCATAAAGCACATTTAAAGAATCAAAAGGTCCACAAGTCATTCCTTCTGCCTCTAAATATCCACCAAAAAATGGTCATCACAAGTTACCATATATAATAAATATTACTTTAACCTAAAATAACAGTATCCAAAGTTCAACATAATCCATCCTATATATAGATGACCTTAAGACTCGTTCAAATTAAAAAGACACAAAAAATAGGAATATTTTCACTAAATCAACCTATCATTAATCCCCCCATATAGTAGCTCTTGATGCCACATTCAATTACATTGATAATATATTCTCCTGAAACATGGTAACAACATGAATCACTATAAAACCTTAATTAAATCATGTTTTATTTCACAAATTAAATATCTCATTATTCCTTAAATAAAATCATTTATTTTCAAATTCATTTCATAAATCTCATAATTTTAGTAAAATACACTTTGAATTACATTATTATCAAATATGTAACCATTTTATAGGTCACAAATATTATCCTTAAAAAATATCTTTATCATTGTTATCACATCATTGGGAATATATTGAGGCATATATTCCCCGAATCATTTGTTTTCTAGAAAATAACATTCCAAGAATCACTTCTCTTGGTTACCAGTATTATTCATCATTTACTTCCAAATCCTTAAAAAATATATACAACAATACAGTCATTATATGATTATTATAAATAGGAAATAATTTTTATGTTGTTTTTTAAACATAATTATTAATTTTAGATACACAAGAACTTTAATAATTCTATTTTATTCTTAAACCGATAAATATACTTCATCATGTTTATCCTTAATACCATTTTCCTTTCATATGTAATTTTTAGTATTTTCATCATCATAAATATAACCATTAATCATAAAACAATGTTGATTATCTTCACGATATTTCCCCTATGACATTTATTTTCATAGTTCCTATACTTACCACTTTTAAAACATTCTACTATTAATAATATGTTAAGGAGCGAATTATTCTCATCTATTATGTTAAAAAAACATTTCTTTTTCCTCATAAATTACTTGTTTTATGTCATTATTTTCAACACTAAAAACATATTCTTCTTCATATAATACATTCACATGGGTGTTTCTTATCACATTATTAATACTCTTTCCTTCATGTTATTTACTATCTCATCTCTTAGAAAATATATCCTTCTCTTATTTGGAAGATCTGAATGTCCGTTAAGGTGAAAGTTGTTAATCATATATCATGATAAGTGATTAGGTTTAATCAAAACATTATTTACTCTCATCATTATCCATTTACATTGATATTTAACACATTTTGTATCACATACAATCTTAACACACTTCTTTTTAGTTCCTATTATTTACTAAAATTAAAAAGATAAATTTAAGCATCAAACTAAAATAATCACAGTGATCTATCATGTAACTATGAAATATTATTCAATGTATGACTAAATCATGAAAACATATTCTAAAGGTGAATAACTAATCATACATGAAATTCAAATTACATAAAATGAAAAAATAATTTTCCTCTGAGATAGTATTTATGGCCTCTATAATGTACCAGTATATCAATGATAAAATATTTCATAAAATACATGGGGAAAATAAAACATATAAAATAGTTGTTCTTAAATTATATGTGTGGTTTATGTATAGTGGAATCTATCATGAATCAATAATTTATGAAACATAATCAATATGGAAAGGTGAATAACTGAACATACCTTCCATTTAATCAATAACTTTTCTATCATGAGAATATAAGGATTAATAATTATGGATATTTAAATAATTTTAAATATATATAATTTAATAAATAACTTGTGTACTATCAAAATGTAAATAGAATATCATAGTGAAAATATTATGGATAATAATAATTGAATTTCTGATGAGGGAAATTCTTAATTTTGAACGCCATAATCTCCCACATTATGGTATTTATACCATCAAGAACTTTTACAGTATATCATAATCATTTTGGATAAAACCGTATTTAATTTGACCAACTTATTTGTCTCATAAGAACTACTGATACATCAAGTGGATTTCTATAATCAGGAACCACCTATGTATTTCATGTAAAATTCATTACTTATAAATCAAAATGGTCAATTAAATTCATCAATCAATATTCCTGATCACAAATATCATATTGGATAAAACATACATATTGAAAATTACTCCCCTAGTTATTAAAATAAATTTCAATATAATCACTCTATGTAAAATCTGATATATTTTTTAGGAAATAATCAAATCCATTATACAAGGAATATGTATATTTAAGATAAAAGTAATATAAAATTATCAAAATATACTAAATTATTTAAAGGATGGTATCTTCTAATTGTAAAAATATGAATGAAAAAAAATATTATTTTAAAAAAACATGTAAATATAAAAATATATCAGATAATAATTAATTAATTATTATGATAAAAAAGTCATCCCATTCTGTTTAAGTTAAAAAATATTCCTTTTGTATTTTTTTTAAAGGAACAAAGTACCTTGTTTGGAAAAAAAACTGGAAAATACATTTCAAAACATTTTTTTAAAGGTACAAATTGGTAAAAATAAAATAAAAAATTATAAGATAATATAAAAAACATTTTTTATTTTTTTTGGGAAAACATGGAAATAGATGTGAAATATTCCCCTTTGGAGGCTTAAACATATACAATCCCAGATAAAGAATAGATTGTGAAATAAACCATTGCCACTTAAGTATTATATTAACAGTAAGCCCCCTTAAATAAATAAATTCATATGAATCCTTTAATATCATTAATATAGCTATATTCATGATACAATATATCCAATGGGAATTATATAAACAACATAATTGAAATATTTTATGAATAGGGAATATGTCATGGAAGTAAATGTGAGACAAAGAACCATACTAATTTGTAATTAGTGGAATTATATTCCCCATTAATCAATAAAATTTCAAAAAAGACATTAAATATAATTATAATAAATAAATTCATGATATAACATATTAAATGGGACTTATATACAACTCATAAAATAATATAGGTTCCCAATATAAAAATATACTTCAATAAAAGAAAATTGAGCGGAAGTATATTAACTGAAGTTTGACTTAATTTTTAAGTGTTCAAATCTCATGGATAATAAATATATTCTAGAACCATACCAATATATATCCTAACATATATTATTAACTTATAATTTTTTATCAATGGTTTGTTATAAATTCATTGTTAAGGTCACTATTTTAGGTGGTAAATGCTTCGTTTTCCATGTTTATTTTTATTCTATAGTTCTTTAACTTATACATTTATCCTAGTTAAAACATATTCTGGGAATTTTTTATGGTTTAAATATCTTATATATTAAATTAATTTATATTTAGAGTCATATATAAAGATATAGACAAAAAAATCACACCATCTGTACAGATGGTAGGTCGCACGTATGCATTAATGTTGTTTTCCTCGTTTGATGGATGGAGAGAAAGAATGATAAATTATAATTGATATTTCCATTATAATTCTTATATCATAAATATCATATATGTTCAATATTATACTGTTTATAACAATCAATGTAAAGTTTTTATGAAAAATGAATTACACTACTATGTGGAGATGGTAAGTCGTACATACGCATACATGGTACTTTAACATTTTGTAGGATAGATTAAATTTGGAATATTATTGTCTCGTAATCATAATAACCTATAAATATATAAATTATAATGGATTTATTAAATTATTATGTAATTAACATATGAATAAAAGGTATAGGATGAAAGAAACTTCAAAGAGTTGGTAAAGATGATTACCTTTCCTTCAGCAGGCATCATTTAGATATATTCTTAAGATATATAGGGTTGGCTTTTTGGAAGGAGAATAACCTCTATAAACTTTTTAAGTATAATGGGAATAAAAAAGGGAAAAAAAATTTTGAGATAAATGGATCAATGTTGGGTAAATATGTTAATAATTGTGTTCCCTTTTATAATTGAGGTGAGGGGATGTTTTGGAATTTCTCAAAATTTTAAAATATTATTAGATTATTATAGAGAAAAATACTTAAAATATACAATAAATTTTGAAGGATTAAATTTTAGACTATACTTTAAAACCTATCTATTATGGAATATTTTTACGATTTCTATATTATTTAATAAAATATTATATTCCTAATATATCATTGCTGTTAATTTTGAAAATATTAAATACTTTGACTTTATGAATGTCAATAGAATAATATATATTGGAACCAAAACATTTATTAAATCCATAAATTACATAGTATTTTAAAAAATCATTGATATACAAAATTAATTTATGTTACATTAATTTTAATATTTTCAATTTCATTCATTTTATTTTTTTTATTATTTGAATAATTACAGCATTTTTGTTGTGTAAGCATTTAAGGTAAATATTTCTTCACTAAAAATTAAAAATTAATTTCAATGTGGTAGATAAATTTTTTAAATTTATAAATAATATTTATAGATGATCATATATTCTATATTACCTCATATTAAAAAATTTCTAATTATTAAAAATATTGATGTGACAACTCTGACTTTCTATAAATAAAATATTATAAAGGTCATAATATAATCCAAATGTCTATAAATGGTTATATAACCAAACTGTGAATGAAAATGAACTAATATTACCAATTCAATAAAACATTGGTAGGTTTTAGGATCATTTTATAATCCTTATGATATGTTTTTTACCCTTAATTACTCAATTTACCAATTACTGTGGTAATATATTTTAATATAGTTACTATTCATTATGACCTAAAAAAGATACCTAATTACTAAATTTGGAACTGATGATTACAAATAAGGAATATTTTTTCAAAATTAAAAACACTTTATCATTAAAATTTTATTTAAAACTAAGAGAGAGAAACACAGTAAAAAACAGTTTTCTTAAAAATGTGTTTTAAGCCAAAAAATATACTTATACAAAAATTAGTTATAAGGATTATTAAAATGTAATTAATTATATTATATCTTATTAAATATTATTTAAGGTACATTTATATCAAATTTTAATCATTATTATAATTTGGAATATAAATAAACTATAAACTTTAAAAAAATCTTTATTTTACACAATTCAATGAAAAATAAATATTTTAAAAAAAACCCCAAAAATTCACACTAATATCAATATAATATTCTTGATCTCAAAAATGATGATCATTTTATAAAATAAATTGTATTAAAATTTTAAATTTTTATTGTATTTATTTTCTCACAGTATGAAATAAAAATTTATTTTTAGATAAATATTTTTAATGATTGAAATGACATTGCTAAAAATAAAGTATTTTTTTGTAAGCATAAGTAGTTTTTTTCAAAATTAAATTCATATATATTTAAGTATATTTTAAATCCTATTGAAAAAATATAATTTAACGCCTTGTTTATAATGGTCGTGTTAACATAATTATATTTGATACTATATCATGGTTTTTTGAAGAAAGGTGTTGCATAAACTACAAGAAATAAATTACATTTTACATATTTTAAAATATTCTAATGGTACAAATACAATATTTATACATATTAAATCTAAAATAATCCTTGTAATGGTGATTAATAAGAGTAGTTTATATAGGTGAATTTGTCTTCTTCTTTAAATGTTCGTAACATGTGATTGTGTCCTTCTGTAGTTCTTTTTGTCCATTTTGTTCATATAATAGTTAAAATTATTATTGGATCATATTTATAACTTCAAAAAAATTACCTCCTTGGATTTTAATGAATAAACCATATATCTTTTTAACAATATAAATACAAGACATCCAAAAAATAATATTGTGTTCTATTTGAATCTATCAATTATTATGATAATTTTATTATGTATTAGGTTTGTCAGTATATATGATGTTGTTTAAAGTCATAATTTTATTATGATAGATACATTGATGTTTATAATTAGTGACTTCCCCACATATGGAATTTCAATTGGCCAGAGTATGCGCGGTGTAAAATCATTACTACATCGTACGAGTTACAAAAAATAATTAATGATTAAAGATGGATGAACGACTTATTATTTTCACTATCATAACATATTAATTCCTATAGACCATTCTTCCCAACTGAACATATATAATTTAATAAATGTTACATTTGAAATAGATGTACCTCCCAAAATGATCTGTGCTATTAATTTCAAATAAATTGTCCCTACATTACTTATTATTACCTTTGGAACGACTATAAACCAAAAATACGTATATAGCATTCAGATTGATCAAAATTGGGTAAAATTGAGTCCTTATTGGGATATTCTATATTATTCCAACTTATTGTTCCATCACATGTTACATGTCATGCATATTAGGAAGAACTATTTTGATAACATATTTTACATAGTTTTGGACACATCGAGTAACACTAAAAATAATGTAAGGAATTCTTAGACCTTTTGTAGATTTATAGATGTCCATAAATTAATATATATAAAAATGATAGATGATAGAAGTCAATAAAGATAAAATAAAATCATGTAGTTTCAAAATAAAATTATTTATTATTTTAAAATTGGATTGTGGATTCCAGGTCACTAGATGGTTATGTTTTCAATTAGGATGTGTCAAGAATGATTATATTACAATATTATAATTTCATGATAATAATGTTATAATGTAAATACTACTACTGATTTTACATTGTGGTATGCTAAATTCATTGATTTAGAATGTGTTGATTGGGATTTAATATTATTTCTCAAGAATTTATGTAGTGACAGTGTACTTTATTTTATAGATGGAGATACAAAAATATATTGTTTATATTTTATGTAATCTAGAAAAAAATCATCCATTATTTTATGATTTAATGAAACATTTAAAATTACATTTTCCTAATAAAGAAAATTATGGAGAACTAGTACAGTTCTAATGGATTTACCAATATGATAGATGCATATAGAAATTAATGGCAAAATAATGTAATAATGAATTATTTTAATAATAAATTTCATAAGAATATACAAAAAAGGAATATTTATTTCAATATTCTCATTATTTTCAGAATTAATATCATTCAAACCAAAATCTAAGGGGTCATAATGAAGGTAATTATGATGATTAAATGAACCATTAATTTTCATTATTCAATATGTATAAACTTGGATTTGTTTTCATTTATAAATGATGACTTTTAGATGATATACATCACAAAGATCATATCAATTTAATACTCAATTATGATAAAAAAACAATATTTATATAGTTACTAATACATTCACCTATTCATTTTTTTTAAATAATATTAATAATATTTTATTTTTTTGATTATTTGATGATCATATCAAGAAATAGTTCCCATAAATTACACTAGATTCTTTAAAATAACACCAGCAATGTAAATTTTTATACAGGTTCAAAGATAGGTAAAATAAATTTTTTATTTTCAAATATATTAAATTAATTTATTACTTATTATATTTTTAATAACTTTTTAATTTTTCATGTATCAAAACATGAAGATAAAAGTGATAATTAATCACATCTATTGGGTAACCCACAATCCAAATTGGTTTAATATTATAATGTAAATGTGGTTATTGGTTTTGATTTAAGACATGAAAAAATGAAGAAGAAAAAAATTATAGTCTTGTTTTCCTAAAGGACCTCACCATAGAGAAATTGATATAGAATTTTATCGAATGATAGATAAAATAATTGAGTTGGTTTATCTATGATAGAATTATATAAAAATGTCTAAATTCTATTTTTCTGATACAGATAGGGTCTTTCATGTTCATCAATAAAGAGTAATATTTGATATTAAATACAAAAATCATGTATGACATAAATAAAGAATTCATTTTTTATCATTAATATTATCACTTTTATTATGAATATTATTGTTAAACATTATGAAAATTTATTTACATTAGAAAATTATAACAAATCTCATGATTATCAATCTTTGAAAAGTGAAATTGGTCTAATGAAGTGTGAGGAATTGAGTTTCTTTCAAGATGAAACATAAAAAATTTATATTATATGAAGAGATGAAAATATCGATGATAAAAATCCATACATAAGGGCCAAAGGTGTGGAAAATATTTGTTAATGTAACAAATGAATTTGAAATATTATAAGATCAAAAATAAGTCATTTCTCTATAAATTGATCATACATATGAGGAAAATGAATATATTGACACTATTGATTATGAATATGTGGATAAAATTAGATAATGACTCAATTAAATTCTAGTTATATTTTTAATTTATATATAATACCCATTTGAAATTATTTGTAAACAAAATTATTCTAATATTATAGATGGTTGTAGATGATTTCATTGAGATGTACCTTTCCATCCAATATTTTTTCTTCCTTGTGATCATCCTGATACCTCATCATCAGACCTGTAGGTTTCATTTAATTCACTATAGACATATAAGGGTTGAGGTCTATCAAGATCGATGACTCTCAACTATATTCTTGAGCAATGCTCACCTCTTGATTTTTATCAACGCATGTAGAGTTATTTTTATTTGTTTATTGTAGTTAATTTGTACTAATTCCATAAATTTAAATAAATATATTTATATAAAAAAATTATTTGATGTTTTCTCAACAGTTTTTCACATATAGCATTTGGAAAGAGGGTCTAATTTCTGGAATTATTTTTCAGGACCATGGGCGACATGATATCCAATTCCCATTGATTTTATTTATCAAATCTTTAATAAATGTATGGTACATATTTAAATAATAATTTTTTAGATATTAATTTTATTATTAAATTGTAATTAATACTTTTTAATAGGGTTTATTGTATCTTGTCAAATATAGAATGGAAACTGCTATCTGAGAGTCTTGGGAGAGCCGTATGCATGAGAATTGTAATATGTTATTTCAAAATTTAAAAATACATCCATAGAGATGCTAGATTAAATTTTTTCGATAAATATTGAAATATCCATCGACCATATTACATCTCATCTACTGATTTGGGTGTATTATGCTTTTATTAGATTGAAGAATGTTTAAAGAGGATATTATCATCTAGATAGATGATATGGGGGAGAAAAGAGGTCTCATTTAGATATGGTAGTCATACATTTAGTATTCATCGATTATTTATGGTATGTAATTTTATTTTATAAACTATATATATAAATTAAATGTATACTATTTTTTATATTCATATAGGCTATTGAAAAACATGATGTTACTAGGTGGTATGTTTTTATGATGATTGATAATGATCAAGACATTATGTAGATTACATGTTTCTAAAAAAATAATATTGCAATAATTAAAATTCTTTTTATTTTTAAAATTAACAAAAATTCATATTTTAATGATTTTTATTTAAAATCTTATTTGAATGGGGCATATTTGGATAAAAATTCTCACACATATGATGATAGTCAGGCCAAGACTAAGATTCAAGAAAATATTGTTTTGTGATTTGATAAGGCATCTTAGATGTACGTGGTATGGTATACTACTATGAAAGATTGAGTGGTTGGTATCAGTTATCAGATAAAGCTAGCCACTTATTATGGAACTGTTGTGTGCTCACCATCCATCTTGAGGGAGTACATGAAAAGTCATCATTATCGACTATAGAGTGTAAGGAGAATATTTGATCTCAAAATGTGTTCATTGAGATATTTTAAATAGACTAGATGATATTTATTTACACCAATAGTAGTAGTAACATTAATAACATTGATGGAATGAGTAGTATTATGGGAAGACGATGGAGTAAATACGACGACTTGTGGAGGATATTGGAATAGAGTTCCATGCACTATGTCCTCTAGATGATCCACCACCACTCTTGTTTTTGATAACTCTTGATGAAAAAAATATGATAATGAGTTTTTTATGAATTATTAATCTTTCAAATGGTTATTAATTATTATTTATATATATATATATATATTTTAAAATTTGTATGATAATATTTAAATTAATAATATTTATTATTTTTAACTCTTTTAATACATATAATTATTTGATTTTATTTAATTTTTTAGTTTATCTTTGATGGAATAGTATTTCCATGACAATAGGTTATTTACAAAGGAAATATAATCTCATGGAAAATAAAATATTGTTTTATATTTTAGTGAAAATAATTTGAGATGTATGTGTGGTCTATCATAGAAATTTCACTCAATGGTTCATAAAAAAAATATTTTGCAACTCCAATTTTGGCCACAAGTCATATGTGATAGCATTCCATCACAAAAAACTAATTGTGATGGAAACCCATCTCAAACGACTTGTTACAAATAACTCTATTTATATATGTGTGCTAATGGTATGTTGGCCACCTCTTTCATATATATTTCTTCTCTATAAGATGATTGTTAGAAGGTTCTTCCTAAAAACCATATGATTAGACCCAGAGTTTGTTTATAAGATTTAAAAATGGAATGGATTTCTTTATATGACGACCATAGAAATTATTAAATAAGTGATGGTGCATGATGAATAAAAACATCCTTGGGAAATTAATTTTTTTTGTCGAAATTCATATCCATCGATGGTGTTTATCTTGAATAGGTATGGAGAAACTCAACATTAAGGATGTACCTATTTTATGGGTGTTTTTTGAAATATTTCTAAAATAATTTCTTTGGCATATTATTTATAAAAATATTAGTTTTCAATAGAACTCATCATGAGTGGTACACCAATTTCAAATACTCATCATCAGATGTCTCTAATTGACTCTCTGTAGTTAAATAAGTAACACTATGAAAATCCTCAGTAGGTATTCATACACCCTTTTAAATTAAATAGAGTGCAACATATTCTTCTTGTTAGGAATATAAATTGGTTAATACATCTTTGTAATAATTGTGTGAAACATAAAAAAGGTCACTACTATGAACAAGTATCATATACCCCTTGTAAATGAATTGTTTGATCAATGATGATGAGATCAATTCATTTCTATTGTTGAACATCATTACGGATATGAAAAATTAAAAATTAAGGAGTATATACTGAAGACAGATTTTGTAAACTCCTTATATTAATGCTCAAAAATAATTATTATTATGTAGTCAATGAATTTGTTGTTTTGTGATAGCATATTATTTCATAAATAAATTTTATGAAATTTGGGTATGTATATAATGAGTTACCTCTCAAATGAGTGACAACAAACCATGACTCATCTCCAGACCTGAGTCACCACTAGATTGAGTCACCTCCAAACTTGACTCACCCTCAAAATGATTCACCTCTAGCCGTAACTCACTACCAGACATGAGTCACCAAAAAACCAGACTAACTACCAAACTGAGTCATCTCCGTACTTGACTCACCAACATCCATTACTCACCGCCGTACATGATTCACCACCAGAATGAGTCACACACAGAATCAGTCACCACCATACTGGCTCACCTCTATAATTTTTCATTACCAAACTGACCACCACCAGAGATGAGTTATCTTCAAATATGTCTTACCGCCATGAGTGGCACTATTTTTTTTCTACCAGATTTAAATTAAATTATCTCAATTTCAATATTTTGGGATTAAATTTAAAGGACAATTTAATGATTATTCTTTTATCCATGCATAGATGAATTAAAGATACAATTAGAGTTCAGTACAAGGATCTGTAATATCTTCATGATTGTTCCTATATAGTTATTTAGACCATTAGTGTTTTATATTTCAGAATATAATCCTCATGCAGGTGAGGTGTGTGATTTTTCTTCAATTAGATAGAGAACTTTCATGTCGCATACATACAAAAATACTATTGTGAAAGTTTGGAACATATCCAAGATATAGTCCCTTTATCACACTAAATTAATATATGTATTTCGGAAGAATATTAATATAAAAAAAGAACTTCATGAGACACTTTTTCCCTATAAAATTCACAGAAATAGTTTCATATCCTCACCAAGAAAAATATGAGGACTCACAAGAATATAGATCATTACAGACTAAGCTACACTTCATTTATATATCTTCCAAATTTATATCTCTATTATTACTTATTACTTTCAAGATGTGTTTGAAATTCCCTTTTTGTTAACATATATTGCATCATATACTAAATTGGAGAATATTAAAAATTCTCTTTATATACTTTCATATTCTTACCCATGGTTTTTTTAGAAGATGTACGTGTGTGGCCTGTGTTGTTTTTCCTACCCATGTATAATTTTGGAAGAATCATTGATCTTGTACAACTTGAGATCAAAAACTTATATACCTAATAAAGGTTGTGGATGATATTATTGATATATAATATCCTTGGTAGTGGGTGATTTCCATGTATAGGGGATTAGGTCTTGGATTGAAACTGAACCCCTTGTTTATTCCACTATGTATTTTAGTTTGTTTTTCATCATTCCGAAACATAAATTGAATCTTTATATGATCAATAAAACCCATATAAATTGATATTCTATCTTAACTATTTTTAAAAAAAGAATTTTTTTAGTAAATATTTTTCATAAGTTAAATTAATTATATATTTTTTTTCAACTAATCCCTAATAAAGCATAGAGAAATATTTTAAAAGTTCAAACTTGTATTAAAATACTATTTTGATTAACTAAGTGATTTTATTTTCATTGAGGAATTTAATTTGAACATTATTTTAATACAAATTTTATTGGGGACTCAATTCACCCCCCCCCCCCCCCCTTTTGAGTTACGCACTCCAAACGACATTTGGTATCAGATGCTTTAAATATCTTTTAGCCATGATTTTTTTAATTTAAATAATTTTGAATTTATATTGGCACTTAATTAAATGATTTAAGGATAATAGATAAGAGGGTTCTGCTACCAATAGAACTCCCATTATTAATGGTACAAATTATTCTTAGAGGAAAATAGAGAAGAATATTCAAATTGAGAGCATAGATTTTAAAACATAGACATATTTTGTAGAAAAATATGAAGTAATTAATAATGCTAGAAATACATGGTATGATCCTACCAATGCTTATTATAATCATAAATTTAAATCCATGAATTGTTTGTATTTTTATTTATGTGATAATAAATTAAATAGAATATTTCCATGGACAACTGCTTTGGAAATTTGGGACAAATTTCTGATTATCATGAGTGAACATCTAATGATAAAGAAATTTGACTAAATTATTATAATATTAAATTTAATTATTTTAAGTTGAAAAATTAAGATCCTATTTCTAACATGTATATCAGGTTTAATGATATTGTGAATATAATGAATTTATTGGGAAAACAATTATATAGAAAAGAATAAGTGATGATCTTAGAGAGTTGTCAATAAGAAAGATGGAGTTGAAACTCATAATAAATTATAGAATCATGAGATTTAAGTAAATTACATTTTAATGATCTGATTGGAATGTTTTTTGTGTATAGGGCAGAACTCCCAGTCAATAGATAAGTGGAAGATGAATGAAAGAAATAAAATCTATAGTATTCAAATTGACTACCTCATGATAGACGGAACAATGTTAAGCTTAATGTTAGAGTGATGAAAAAATTATTACATAAATTGATGAATAGATGTCCTATATGGCCAACATATTTAAAAAATTATAAGAAAAATAATTTCTTTATGAAACCAATATATAATATTAAATATGACAATAGAGGAAACTAGAAGAAGGAATATGGTTCAAATATAATAGTTTTTTATGAATTTATGAGGAAAGGGAATGTCAAAGATGAATTTACTAAGTTGAAATACATAAATAAATATGATTAAAATGAAAATAAATAAAAGAATGGAATTAATGAAACATGGATTACTTTTAAATATATATCGATTGATTGAGAAATAACACAAGAGGATAAACATGACAGAGCTAACATGTGTTTTATGAAAAACACATCTGAGGTATCTGATGATTTTAATTCATCTCAAATAAATATTTATACCCATTATAGAACTAAAAACAGTGATCAAAACATGTCTATTGTGGATTTATTCGAGTAAGGTAACATGTTATAATATGAATTCAATGTACATAATGATAAATATAATATATTACAGAAACAACATGATTTGACTATTTGTTTTATGTCTAGACTTACCATTGAAAAGGATAAAGGTTTAAAACTATTGAAGGGTAGAATGAATTAAAATATTAAAATGAGAAATTAAAGAAATATGCAGAAATATTTACTTATTTGATAAATTATCTTACTAAAATACTTGGAAAATAGAGATAACCAAAAGAAGTTACAAGTTTATAATATCAACCTGGATAGACTAAGGATGGTAATGAATAGTTTCATTCTTGTTTCCAATTATGGAAAGAATTATTCCTATTTTTATTCATCTAGACCCAAAATATATTTATTTCTAAAAGATTAAAATATTATTATAGAAAACCTGTTAGAAAAATATGGGTCCCTAATGACGTAATTACTAATATTTATAAATGTATGAATATTGGGGTCTCAAAATCATTTTTGTGTGAAATTTGTTTTATATGAGACTTTATTAAAGAGATCTAAGAAGAAACTATGATACCTAGACAATGAATATTCTAGACACATGACTTAATATTGTTCAATTTTTATGAATATTATAGTATTTTATGGTGGACATGTCAATTTTAATGAAAATTTCATTCTGAAAAATATTTTCCATGGATAAATTGGTAATTCAAATACTATCTTAATTTCTAAGGTGTTGTTTTCCCTTGATTAATTTACAATCTTTTTAAAATCTTGTATTTATGTGATGATAGTTTTTATGAGATATTTTAAAGTAATTCATTCAATTTTTTTTAATATAAAAATAAATCAATGTTTACTACATTTAAAAATAACAATTTTTATACTATTATTTTATATTATTTATTTTCTCAAAATATTTCTTGTATGATTTCCCTTCATAAAAATGTTAGTGTTTCAATAGAAGACTAGTCCATTGAAAATTCACTCACATATAATGATGAAAAGAATATTTTTAGTTAAAGATCTACCTAATATACAATTCTCAAATTATAAACTTTGTAACCCCTATCAGAAATAAAAGCAGCACAAGGTATACTTCAAATGAAATAAATGAGTTCCAACTTTTTCACCCTTATACCTGGATCACATGGGGTTTTTTCGACATTCTATATTTTCTACTCTTAATGGGAAGCATTATGCTTATGTACTTATAGATGAATTTTCATGGTATACCTGGGTATTCTTTATAGTTCCCAAAATTGAATTCTTCACTTAATTAACCAAGAATTATAAATTTATTGAAAATTTTAGTGGAAATAGGATTGATACAATAAGAATTTATCATATCTATGTGTTTTAAAAAAACATGGAATCTAGTTTCTCAAAAAAATTATATAATTATAATATCTTGACTCATAGGATCCCACTGCAAAATGTTGTTGTGGAATGAATAAATATAACACTTC
Organism: Viscum album; assembly: GCA_963277665.1. Classification (NCBI taxonomy): domain Eukaryota; kingdom Viridiplantae; phylum Streptophyta; class Magnoliopsida; order Santalales; family Viscaceae; genus Viscum; species Viscum album. The sequence continues at coordinate 110,692,703 of OY728156.1, read as the reverse complement.
ATAAAATGTTTTGGGATATATTTAAGGAGTTTGACATTCCTGTTAGTTTTTGGGAAGAGAATATGAATACAAATTTCTATATAGTCAAAAGAGTTTTAATTAGACCTCTCTAAAATAAAACCCCTTATCAATTATAGAATAGTAGAAAGAAAAATTTTAATTACTTTAAATTCCTTGGTTGGAAAGTCGCTACTCTTAACTATAAGGATAATCATGAAAACTTTTCTTCTAAGGGTGATGAAGAAATTTTCCTTGGTTATTCAATTTCATGTAAATTTTATTGAGTGTCTTATAAAACAAACATAATTTTGGAAGAATATTTACATGTAAAATTAAATTAAATAGATCTATTTGATATTGATAATCCCTTTAGATAACCTTGAGAATGATTTTTAACTTTGAATATGATTTTCAATCCATATATCCATTCTCTATGAAAAGCATTAAAAACATTTAGTTCAAAGAAACATTCTCAACCAGAACCTAAACATATAAAATACCATGAGTTAATGAGAACTTATTTTCCTAAATATGTTATTAATCATAGCTACCATCCACTAGATTTTTTATTTTTAGTGTCCGATAATGTTACATGACCTTTACCTTCTCTTATAAACCAAGTTAAACAGCATGAATTTTTGTTACAACTTGATTCTAAGAACATGAAAGACACAATTCCTGATGAATTATAGGTGATTTAAATGTAAGAAGAATATAATCTGTATAAAAGGAATATATTTTGGTAACATTTAGTTAGGCCTAAAGAAACTAAGACTACTCTCACTTGGTGGGTGTTTGGAAATGATGTTGAGGATTCAGGAACTATAGTACGAAATAAATCTACGTTGGTTACAAAATTATATATTAAAGAATATGGTATTTAATATGAGGAAATCTTGGCACTAGTGTATCAACATGAATCCATTAGAATACTACTTCCCAATGTAGCACATTTTGATTTCAAACAATATCAAATGGATGTGAAAATAGACTTCTTAAATTTTTATATAGTTAAGAATGTTCTTGTTGAAAACCCCCTAGAATTCAAAATCCTCATTTTCTAAATATTGTTTTTAATCTAAAAAAAAGCATTATATGGTTCAAATAAATCTCCTAAAGCTTGGTATGATAGGATAAAATCATTTCTAATTTCTAATGATTTTTTAAAAGGAATAGTTAATCATACTCTTTTTATAAAAATTAATTTACAAAGATGTTTTAGTAGCTCAAATAAATTTTGATATTATTTTTTGATATTTTGAAAATTATTTGCATACTAATCTTTCAAAAATAATGAAAAATGAATTTTAAAGCAGTTTAATGTGGGAACTTGAACTCTTTATTTATTTTAAAATTTATCAAAATAAAGATGGAATTACTATAAATCTAAATAATTACACTAAGGAACTTCTACATTTTTGGTATGGAAAGAACATAAAGTAGTGATACTTCTATGGGTACTACCTATAATCTTGATTATGGTGAAACTAGAAACCCAGTGGATATAACCAATCATAGATGTGTGACTGGAATCTTATTATTCATTTATAACATTATAAACCAATAGAAAATAAATTGGGTTAATGTCCATCTCTTTGAAACTTGATTAACCTGTAGAAAAGTGACGGGTTCCTTACAAATCTATTGGATACATAGTTAACTCGGGGAAAAGAAATGGGATGCATAAAAATATTGTTGTAACAATATTTATCCTAATAGAAAATAATGTGGATAGTATAAATGAAAAATATCCCTATTTGAGGTTAATTACCAATAATGTTTTTTGATATTGATGAATAGAAATACCGTTAAAAGAATATTAAGAAAATTCTTAAGAATATGGGTGTATAACATCAAAAATAATTGCTCAATGAAAGGATATTGAGAAGAAGTCCCTTACCTTGAGTCTGACTTGTCACGTGTGTACTAATCATCATGGATAATAAAAATATGTTAATTTTATATATTATTAATAAAGATTTTCAATTTTATGATTACTTTTATTTCACATATTAAAATTTTGTATACAACTACTTGAAAAATATGTTTATGTGTGGTGTTTTGACCATATTACATTTATGTGTGGAAAAAGACTTTGGTAAGTCAAATAAGGCAAAAGGGGTCAATTTTAAAACATATCCAGATTAATAATCATGAAATAAATATCATTTTTATAAATCAATTATACTTCTAAAACCAATCAAGGAAATATGGTTAGAAAACTGAAGCAACATAACAATAATAGAGACGGTAGGTTGTACGTACACATGGGTAAGGTTTCCATTCTTCAATAATCCTTATGGAAAGAGGTTAAGGGACATTTTTCTTTGAACAATTATCATTATCTAGTAAATAAAATATTATTTAATCATATATACTTATATATATATATATATTTTCTTGTTTTAAAAATAATCCCATCACTTCAAGGATGTGGTAGTCCGCATGTCCACGAACAACATTATGACTTTTTTAGTGTGTCAAAAGGAAATAAAATGATATATTATATTTCAAGAAACTTTATTATGTCATTAATATAATATCGGTCTTATTTATATGACATATTTTTATTAAGACTATCCTTTATAAATTTCATGTAAAGTTTCAACATATATCATCTCTTTAAGGAGTCTTTAGTGCACACGTCCACAAATGATGTTATCGTATTCCCAAAAAACGGAAAGCATGAAGTTATATTTTATATAATAATTCCATAATTATGAAAAAATTATAAATATACTATATATCATATAAAAAAATTATTACCATCATTTTCCCAACCTGAAGAGGTAGTAAAAGAAAACTAAATGACATCAATTAACAAGGTCATGGTCATCCAAACACACGAACAGTTATTTCGTAGGCCATTTTATGCTAGTGTGTGTAGGTGTAAATATAACACTTAACATATAATCAACTTAGTATATTTAGGGTAGTGAATTTTTTGTATAATCATGGATTAAGAATAATTAAATGGGTGGATAAATAAATAATACCAAAGTTGTCATTGAACAATGTTACATCTTCTTTGGGTAACTCTTTTTTTTTTGCACCAAAAGAAATTTCTTGGTTTGATTTCTCCCCAAAGTGAGGATTTTTGGATGGGACAAGGGATTTTTTTTTTATTTTGGTAGGGTTTTTACTTTATTAATGGTTTGAGAGGTGTGAATAAATGAGGGGATTGAGTGCATTTTTGTAGTGGAGGAGGAGGTACATTCCTATAAATAGAAAAATGAAAATATTACTAGGTGGCCTCCCTAACCTCATGTGCTTCTAAAAATAACAAATAATAGATTGGATGAAATTTATGGTTAGTACAATTTCTAGGATGTGAGGAGTGAGTTTTTAAGATTATTTAGTCTTGTGGGTTCGTGTAATCCAATGGCTAGGTGATAACTATCATAATAATATTTATATTATATTGTTTTTTGGTAATACTCATGCCTGTGTGTGATATAATTCATCAAAGGAACTTTATTTTTCATGCAACATAACATAAAATTGGTGTTTTGTGTGATGTAAGATAAACTATGTATTTCATGTAAAACAATCTATTAATGAATATAAATTAATTTTTAAGAATATGTTTCATAAAATCTTTGTATATTAGAATTATAATCTATAACAAATATCTTAATGGAAATGGGAAAACATTAACATATATTTTATAATCTAATTAAAAAATACATCTAATGGGGATAATGATATTTGGGTTATAGTTGATCCCCATAGAAAGTTGACACATATCATTACCATTAGGGAAAGTTTTCCCTCTTGATCATATTTTAAGGTTGTTCATTAAATATGTCATGAGACTATAGGGTGTAGAACATTTTATTGTCCTTCAACATTATCTAAGGTTTAACTCAATGTTCTGTCAAAATATTTTGTATTCTATGGATTGACAGTTGTTTTTTAGTAATAATTACCATCATTAAACTGATGGTTAATATAATAGAACTATTCAGACACTAGAGGATATTTTAAGATTGTTTTCACTATATTTCAATGGTGGTTGGGTTCAACTACTTACTTTGGTATAATTTATTTAATAATATATCTCAACCAATAAGTCAAATGAATTTATATGAAGAACTATATGGAAATAATGATGTAACTACAATTTTATTTGATATTTTTACAGTAATAAAGCTATTGGTACCTGATCTAGATAAAGGGATTAAATACAATGTTAGAACCATTCCACAACACATAAGGGAATCTAGATTAAATTCAAATGTTTTGCAGAAAATCATTACAAAGAACAAAAGCATAATGTTATGGAGAATGTATTCATATTAAAATATCCTTGTAATAATGTTATGATATTTGGAAGGAAGGTAAATTTAATCCCTAGACATATCTATATTTTTTCATTATCTAGAACAATAGGATAATTTTTCACTTTCATCAAATCAATATCATGACCTCGATGTGTTTACTATATCTCTCCTAAGGAATTACATACCTGACCCTTTACATGTACTATAAATGTAGGTATTTCCATTAGATTAAGATCTCTCTTATAATTTAAAACATGTTGAGATTATAGATCATATAGTGAATGTTTTATATAATCAATTCCAATCACGTGGTTAAAATATTTTGGTGAAAAAATAAATTGGGGGAAGCTATTTACTATCATTAGGATTTGATGAATTAAATATATTCTATAATATTTTTATTAGAGTCATTAAAATTAAAGGTTAAAATACATATTATTGGGTCTATAATGTAACACACAAATATTTTAAGATACATGTCACTATAAATAAATTCATTTCTTTGAGAGATTATGATAAATGCAAACCTATGTTTAAATAAAAATTACTATATTATACCATTACAACATATTCGTTAAATTTTTTTAATGAACAATAATAAAACTATTTCAAAAAAACATGTACAATGATTTTATATTAAGAAAATATAGTTTCAGTAAATTCAATATTTGAATTAAATAAATATTTATCCTGATAACATATTTAATGATCATTTGTGAGAAAATAATATAATTAATCACTAGAAAATTTAGAAATTTATTTGATAAATATTAATGAATCTTTTAATAAAAATTTCAGAATTATCTTAGAGTTAACTTTTGATATTTTTCTGAAAAGATTGAATTTTTAGTGAATAATAATAAATTTTGATTTAAATTGATAACTGTATTTTTTTCAAGAATTTAGAAAGTTGCATTTTTGTTTTAAAATCTTATAAGATTAGGTATAGTTATATAATATTATGAATAATATAATTCTATTCATTTTAATTAATTTTATGGTTTAATTATGTGTAAAGGCATTTTTATACATAAAAATGAATTTTTATAAAAAACTATTCTTTGTTGTATTTTTCATTTTATTCTTAAATTAATTTCTACCAAATCTAAAAAAATTAACATTTTAAAAGGATCCCATATTTTGAATCATGGAGACCATGTTTGGTAAATATGGAATCTTATTTGTACATAATATTAATAGTAACCATAGAAAAAAATCACCTTGGTAAAGGTAAATAGGTAAAATCGACATCAATATATGGGATAAAGATATAAAATTCCCCTGAATTTGACTTTATCATATTATATGGGATTATTTGGGTCATTTTAATCAAATTCACAAATATATGTCAAATTATATCGATTATTCAATGATTATGACCACAATATTAATTTAAAAAAATAATAAATACAAAATTTAATTAAATTGACTTTAATATATAAAAAATATTTACATAAGTATAAACAGAGGATAAGTCATGTGATAATTTTTTTTAAATGATGAATAATATTTTTATTATGGAAATTTATTTTTAATTTTTAATTATTTCATAATTACCATAAATACTTATGTAGTGCCAATATAGTATATATGCAACAAAGTGGAAAATAAATTAAATGATTTAAAAATATTAAAAGTGATAAAATTTGGGTGAATTATTGTTTTCCATGAAATTTTAAGATATATATATTTAATATTAGGGATGTTTTTGAGATTTATATTCAAAATCAATTAATATATTGATGTATTTAATGTCAATGTAACTGAGTAGTTCCAAAACTGGTATTAATGTTACTTTAAAATGAAAAATGTTTTATTAAAAGATAAAAAATTATAAAAATACTATATAAAATTAATTGGATATATTATGGTAGATCATAATAACCATAGTCCATTTATTAGTCTCTTTTCCTTTTACAATAACATTTTTGACCGATAAAGAGTTGAAAACATTGATATTGCAGTAATTTTCAAAAGGATTGACGAGGTGTCAAAACATAGAGATAATAATTAAAACATTAGATGAAATAGTTAGAATATTATTAGATGATAGTATTTATAATTATCCTTCAAGTATATTAATTTATTGTCTTCTTATTATAATAATTCATTTATATTGTTTTAATACATTAGGTAATTCAAAGAGTGTCCCTCCCCTTACTTAAAAAAAGGGAACCTCTTCTCTACACTTTATAAAACAATTTGATCCATATATATGAAGTAATTACTACTATAGTACCTTTATAGATCACTTTTATACATACTATATCTTTTGGTCTTTCAAACAACCACTCATTTTAAGTATTGATGTTTAAGTCCAGGAAGGATTCTCAATGAAGATGTATACCTCTCAAATGAGTGTTTTGAATTTTAATTATTATTTTAAATCTTATTAATTTATGGTGTCAATTATAGAATAATGTATTAATTATCATAAACATACTTTATTTTTATTCTGATAATTTAAGGACCATTACCCCTTATTCAAATTCATTGGAAAATGATTACATTGCATGTACTATCGTGTAGACCAAAACCTTCACTAAGTGATGTGATTCGTTTTTCATTTCAGCTTAACATGGATGGTAATAGGGATTTATATTTTGAATACATATAAATTTTATTATATATATGATATAAAAAATAATTATTTAATGTTGAATTATTATTTTCTATTCTTTTATTTTGACCAAAAATAGAAATAACTTTTATTTGTGAGTAAAACCTACCATCTCAATGAATGGTGTAATTCATATTTATACACCTACAATATATGGATAACTTCAAATATATATAATTAATAAATGTAATATTTATGTTATGATTTAAATTATAGAGATAATGGAAATTTGATCAACATATAAGGACTGAAATAGTATAACCAAAAATCCATTGAAAAATGAAAAAATTAACACATGGGAAAATGATTTAATAAATAATTATTACTGAATTGGTGTTGAAATGTTGTAAGTGTATAATATATGATATTATATATGTATGTAAAATATTATTTTAAATAAATATAATATATTTAAATTTATTAAACATTTTTTTGAGTGCATTCGATATAAGTGGATCTTGAGATAATGGATTTTCAACACAATTTTATTTCTTTGTGACACATGCCATATTCCAAACATGTTTCTTTTATGTGGTTTATATAATACCCAAGAATTTAATTTATTATTTGTCTCATGAAAATTATTTGGACTTTATTATCTATACAAGGTTGTATCTTTCTTTAGTTTTTTATTCAAAATATAACAATGAGGTAAGGGATTTAAGATTCAATACAATTTTAAAAAGAATTATATATTCATAAATTTATTTGGATGAACTTTTATGATCTTTATATTAAAAACCTTCTATTTTTTCTTCTTAATTTATTTATGTGAAGTAAATTTTTTTCCTTTCATTTTCGTCAATTTATGCACTTAAATGTTTAAATGAATGTTATGTGGGAAAATAACTATGTTTTAATATTTTATTTAAAATATTTTTATACATGTATATGTTTTCATTTTCGTCAATTTATGCACTTAAATGTTTAAAATCTTTGTTATTGTTAATAAAATAATAAATTCAATATCACAAATATAGTAGAATGTAATTATTATTTTTAAAACCCCATATTTTTTCCAAGAAATACAAGATCCTTATATTCTCATAAAAACTAGGTTACGCAAGTCTAAAAGTAGAAGATTTACAAAATCCCCTCCTAAAAAAGGGAAGAAGATCATCCGGGAAATGAAATTATTGCTTGTGTGTAGGTGTGGGCTACAACCTCCATGTAGAGATATGATTCATTTTCCATCACCGTAATTAATGGTTGGTTATTATAATGGATATAATTTTAATCTATAATATTTAAGAGGCAATTTCTCCTTTTAAATTATATGATGGTAGCTGCCTTTAGACCTTCCATTCAGTTAGAAAATGATAACATTCCTCATGAGAATGTGTGTATTACCACCTCTATGAAGAGATTTGATTAATTTTTCATTTCTTATTTACATTTATGGGCATTTAATAAATATATATTAAATTAATTATGTACTAATTTCTCTAAAATTTTAATAGTTATATAAATTTTTTTCATGTTAACCATCTAAAGGTGGATACATAACTCGTGTGTACGTACGGACTATCATCTCCACAGAGAATTGTAATTCATTTCTCATCACATCTTTATATAATTAATTATAATAGTGTATATGATCAATAAATTAGATAATTGTTTCATGATTAATATTATAAATATTACAAGACAATGGCCATGGTATAGTTACCAAAAACATAAAATAAAAACAAGCATGAAAAAAAACATTTTTCAGTAGAATGGTCATTTTAATGAAGAAATTTTAATTAAAATGATATTAAAAAATTATAAAGTAATGATACATAGAAGATTATATATATATCATTATTTAATATACGTAATATATATATATATATAATAGGATATTCTAATGTGTGTGATGAAATATGATACTAGAGGTGAGGTTTTATCATCTAAAATTGTCTTCCTTGGGATATTAGATATATTATACATGTACATTATTTTAAGAGGTTTGTCTACTTGAAATTTGTTATTATTTATAATTTATATCATTATTTTCTTGGTGAATAACGTTTCATTTGTTTTTATATCTTTCATAGGTGTTATATATCAAATTTTAACAAATTTCTAAGAGATTTATTATTTAAGTTCATTTTAATCATGGTTGATTATGATTTAATTCATGTTAAGGGAAAGTATATTATCCATATTTGATTAAAACAAATCATTTTTCTTAATTTGAATTTATTTCTATAATTTTTATTTTTTAGTACCATTTTTTAAATTTGTTACTAAAAATAGTTTATAAACTGTTTTTAAGAACACCGGGCCTTATTTATCCTTTTTCAGTCAGAAATCATGTTTCTTCTATATCCTTGTTTTGAAAAAACATGAATATTTTTTAATATTGAAAAATTAGTTTTAAAATTAATTTTCACATACATTTTCATTCTTAGAAAAATGTTTTAAAAAATATTATTATTGTTATTTTCTAAACAAGGTACATTTTTTAAGGTGTGAATAGAATTCTTGTTTAATAGTAACAACATTAATGAAATTTATCACTATCATGACAATGTAATGAATTAGATCATCCTTTATTATTTTTCATGAACATTTGAATGAATTTTTTTCCCTAAATATTTTTTAATTATTTGGTTTTAAAATAATTTATTTAAAAATGAATGATTAATTTCAACAATAAATTTTACCCATGATCTTTTAAATTAATTTTCAACATTATTAACATCCTTTTATGTCACTTATATTTCACTAGGGATATGATTAGTTGATACTATCCTAATTATTTCTCTAGATGGTTTTTGGTTATCATAATGAAGTGTTGATAAAACAATTTCTTATCAGTAGGTAATGTTATGATAAACATTTTAATGTTTTCATGATCTTGTTGCATATATATAAATATATTATGATTATTTGATGAGTGGGGTCATTATATTCATCCAATTCCTTCAGTAAATGGGGAGAAAAAAATGAGATAATTATTTTATGCATGAATCTATATTATTGTTCAGAAAATTATGAGTGGGAGTGTTTTAATGTCTATAATTATACGTATGGACATAGATTCATGTCTTATATTTTATACATAGACCTAGTTCCATGTCCATATGTTTATGTGGGAACCTAATTTCATATACATAACAAAATTTGTGAACTTCTTTATATTTAAAAATGATCACTATTTCATAATCTTATGTGTTTTACAAATTATAATGTTTATGAAATACTCTCATAACTGATGATTAACTACTGATTATTCATCATTATTCTAAATTTTTTCTTCTATTATTACATACCCCCATAAAATTAATTATGAATAAAGATATTTAATTTATTGTGTATATATTATTTATGTTAAATTTATATTCTCATACAATGATGTTCATGTTTGATTATTGATTAATATCTCATATGTTTACTCTTAAAGAGAATTTTTAGGTCGCCCTTATTTATATTTTCCTTCACTAGGTTTTGATGTTATGTTCTATGTATGATGTGTAAAGAAGTTTTATAATATGGAAAAAGTTGTGTGAGTGATTGATGATCCACTATGAAATAATATTTATTTTCTTCTAGTCTCTGAAGACATGAAACATTTATCGTTACAAGGTGGGTATAGTTGTGTTATAAATATAATATTAATTTTAAATGATGTAATATAATTGTATGAAATGATTGGGTCTCTATAAAATTAGTCCAATTTTCCAAAATATATTCAATAAAAATAATGAGATAATTAAAATTTCTATAAATAAAATACAATTTTGGAATCACCCACGAATGGAGGACCAGATAAATTACTCACATTGCCCGGTAGATGTGGTATTCCACACGTACACATGATTTACATTTTAATTTATTAATAGGTGGAATGGTATAAATAAAAGTAATATATTAAATTTACATAATCATAATTATGTAATAAATAATATATATATATTAAATATATCATAATAACAAACATTATGAGGTGTTTATGAAAAATGAAACACATCACTTCACAGAGATGGTAGATCACATGTACGCATAAACACAGATTTCATTCCCCGTTATATGTAAAATGAGATGAAAAGTTCATTACATTTATATAATAACATTTCATCATATGGTAGAAATGATATTATTACTTTGGAATATTTATATAAGAATTGAAGTAGGTATAGGAAGAAGTAAAACTAAAGAGACAAGTAAAATGATTTATCTTATCTTTGAGATTCCCGCTATGAATTTTTCCTTAGAGTCCATATGGATGGTATTTAAATGGGACCAGAACCTCTATAACGAAAAAATTATTTTGAGAATTTTATTGGTCTATTTTTAGTCTTGATTCTCAAGTTGGGGTTAAGAAAAGAAGATAAGTGGTGTCCTTTTATAGTGAAGGAAAGGACACACATTGAATTTATTAAAATATTTATGTATTATAAATTAATTTTTATGTCAATGGCGATAAAATTGGAAAAAAATAGATGATAATAATTATACATGATTAAATTCATTAATAAAATATAATATGTTTAGGTTTAGGTTGCATGTGAAACCATATAATTTGGATTAACCCTGTCGTTAACTATTTTTATCCTTAACCAACATAACAAATTTATCAATACCAAAAGGTTATAAAAATACTTATAATATAAAAACTGTGTCAAAAAAAATTAAGGGATGTAATTTTATACTATATTAGATAAAAAAAATTATTAGAATATTTTTTTCATTTTTAAATCCCATAATAATATATTATTTAACAATAAATTAAATTAAAGTCATTTTATGAACTATTAAAAAATTGAAATTAAGTACATCAAGATATGTGTAGATTTAAAATATAAAATATTTTGCAATAAATGATATATTATTATTGACCATATATTTCACATGACACCATATTTCATTTATAAAATTATGTTTTAAATTTTTTTTACTATATTTTTTTTCTAATTGCATAAGAATTATGTTAGTATTTTATAAGCCTTTAAGGAAATTATTTAATCACTAAAAAATAAAAAAAATCACCAAAATAAAATGAAATTAATTATGTTCATGATAATATTTTATATTATTTAAAAACAACTTTTATCCTTGTGTTATCATATAATATAAACTAAAATCAAGAGTGATGTTTTGTAATTTTTTATTACATAAAATAATATATAGGTATTTATCAAATAAAAATAGGAAAAAATGAAATATTTTCAAATATATTATGTTTTAGGAAAATTAAAATAAAAACTATTTAAATAATTAAGGTGTTATATTGATTATTAAAGCCTCATATCTTTATTTTTATCCATGACAACAATTTTTACCCTTTAGGGGGTGAAAAATTTTTACAATAAATGATATTAATTATGATAAAAATGATGTTGAATAATTTATAAAATTTCTAAATCATAAATATAAATATTTAATCCATAAATCAAGACTCAATTTCTCAATGTTTAATAAATCACCCTTAATAAAAAATGTAAAACAATATGAAAAACTATTTTTAGGAAAAAGCATTTATAAGCACAAAACGAATCATATACCAAAATCAAGTATAAAGTTGACTCCAATGTAATTGAATAGGTTATTTAAAACTAAATTAAAAATTAGTTGATATAATATTAAATTTAAATAATAATGTAATTTTCGAAAAAAAATATATGATTATTTTAAAAATATCACTATTTTTCACTATTCACTAATAAATAAATTTATATTGAAAAATCACAAATTTTATACCTTTGATAATATTGATATAACATTTAAAAATTATATAATCTTTATAAAATAAAATATATAAAAAATTTAAATTAATTATAATATTATTCAATAAAAATATATAAAAACAATTTTTTTTAAAAACATATTGTGAAGAATAAAATTATTTTTCAAAAAAAATCAGAAAATATTTTTTATCAATTAATGAAAAATATTCATTATATAAAACCTTTATTTTTATTTTATATAATTTGGTTATTCATATCTATACTACCAATTTAAATTTTTGGCTATACTGCTAATAAAAAAATTACTATTTTTATAGTATATCAAAATTCACTTAAAGATCGGTGTTTTATATTAAAAAAGAGATTATAAATACTATTCATTTTAACTAAATTTTTCAGGTGTTAAAGCTACCTTCTTATTGAAATTTCATCAACGCAATTTCATCTCTACCTCATTAATCACTGGTTTAATATTTGAAGAAACCATTATTATAAACCTGCATCCTAAAAAGGGTCAATAAAATAAGCTTCTGAAAAGAGGTAAAGTAAAATATTAAGGTCATCTAGAATAACACATAAATAAATTTAAAAATAGGTTAAAATTTGTTAGAAGTAAAAATATTGACATAATCAAAAATTTAAGCTCCAAAAATTAATAGATAGTGACAGAGAACACAGATCGTGATAAATTCAATGACCAAAAACTAAAAACAAATAAGTTGTGAAAAATAAAATCAATATTTTAGAAATCAAAGTTATAAGATAAAATTTTTATTTGAACATCCTTTTTTCTTTAGATGAGTAATTTCATAACCATATATATTAATAACATATGGATTTATCATTACATTATATTTTGGGAATCCATAACTATAATTTCAACATTTTGTTTCATATTTCTATAAGTTTACACTATTATCTCACATTTTAATAAAAATAAGGACAATGAATATTTAATGGTAGAATAAAAATAATGAATATCTAATTTACTATGAGGTAAATATAATGATGAAAAGATTTATATCATATATTTAATAAAACAATTAGCATATGGTATGATAATACAACAAAGGAATAAACTATCATATGATGAAATAGTCCCTTAATCACCAAAATTCAACCATAATACCTAATGTTAATATTAAATAATTACCAAATTAATTAACCCTATATTCCAAAAACATTAATAAACACCAAGGTTATATTATAGAAATAAAATTACATTCTCAAAATTTAATATAACTAATCCCAAATAATTACCTATTTCAAATCACATTTTGCATGTAAGGATTACTTATAACTCAACCACATAAAACATCTACTAAAATATAATTAATCACTTTACAATACTATTTCATAAAACCTCAAAAATGTGTGTATATGTATTTGAATATATGATCAACCATAAACTTATAAACTTATGATGATATCCACTATAAATATCAAAACCTCTAATAAAAATATCTTTATCTCTAAAGTTATGTAAACCCTTCACAAATACTAACTATAACATCCTAAAACCCACACTCTCAGATCTGGTGTTAATAAAAAAATCATTAAATTTCTAGCTTTGATAATAATAAATTTGACCTAATTTTAACCACCCAAAAAATACAACATCAAATTGAAATATTGGAACACTTACATAACCAAGGACCTTTTTTGATTATATTTTTAGATAATTAGGTAAAACACTAATATAATATACCCATTATTTCAAGTGACACTTTTTCAAACTATACCCACCTCTACTTATTTAACATTGATATTTGATCATATCCAATTGAATTATTCATAAAATAAACTTATATAGACATTAATTATTTAATATTATTCTTCATAATGTTGAAAAATGGAATATATAATACTGTGAAGGACCCCAGGACACCCAGAGAGGGGAGGGGTGAATCAGGGTGACAACTTTTTTTAGTGTGATGGATATTATTCCCACGTTGGTAGGAACTTGTTGAACCTGTATGATGAATATGATCAGAAAATCAAACATTCACATGCACAGAGAAGACACAACACTTTTAACATGGTTCACCACTAAGGGCTACGTCCAAGGAGCATACACCAAAAAGTTGTCGGTCGTACAAAATTCCATTAATCTTCACTAGCTGTAGATTAAAAAGGTTTGGGAACAATCACTCTATCCCTGGCTCACTGCCTTTACAAAGGTTCAGGGATAGCTCAATGCTTCCCTCGGGTCACTCCCGTTGACTCCCTCTAGCTCACTGCCCTTAATAAAGTCACACTCAGGTTATAGACGTGAAGATCACTTCATCATTCCATAAGAATGCATCTTTTATTGTATATAGATTCTCTGTTGAAGTCCAACTCTAACCTAAAGATGAATCTCACTTTGCGCTGAGGGTACCGGATGATCCTCCACCTTTCGTGCAGCTTCAAAAGGACGGATGTAATTTAACAACCCTGGTACGCTTCTCCATGATCCGGCGCGTAAGTTTATGGAATGGTGCGCAAGTCACTTGCGTGGTACAAACTCGGAACGCAGGTGACTCCAAAAAACATGTTTGACACAACCTCTTTGAACTCCAAACTTGCATGA
Organism: Viscum album; assembly: GCA_963277665.1. Classification (NCBI taxonomy): domain Eukaryota; kingdom Viridiplantae; phylum Streptophyta; class Magnoliopsida; order Santalales; family Viscaceae; genus Viscum; species Viscum album. The sequence goes on along the minus strand of OY728156.1, from coordinate 110,677,553 downwards.
CTCAACGCCTCTAAATCCCACACCACTTTGTACGCGCAGCCAACAGCCGGCGCGCAGCCTCTACTTGCGCGACCCAACAACCACTTGTGCGACTCAACCACTTGCGCGACGACAGCTCCAAAAATCTCTAAGTCTTAAACTTCGTTACAAATGAGGACGAGGTCCTCTATTTATAGGCAAACTGGACAACCTGCGTGGCGCCTCCAAGTCTTCCCTCGGCACGCAGGTTCCCGCGCGCAGCTCATCCTCCCTACCCTCTGTCGTGCTACTCACTTGCGAGACCACACAAATACTTGCTCGACCTTCTTTCCTTTTCCATATTTTGAAGTTATGATCTTGAAAAACAATAGGTGCGCAAGTTTCCATTCCTCCTAGGCATCGGCGCACAAGTCTCTTCATGGCGCAAAGGTAACTTGTGTGACCAGCCCAAAACTTGTGCGGCCCTTATCCCTTTGCCATTTTCCTATATTGTGATCTTTAAAAACATGTGGCTTGCAAGTTTCCTCTTCATCAAGTACACGGTGCTCAAGTCTCTTTTCCAAACAACACTTTTCTCCATTTGTCGATTTTCAGGCCTAAAAATTTGGCAAACACTGGGAAACTGTGCCACCTTAAATATGGTTGTCTGCTTGAACTGTATGATCTCTTTATTGGTACACATTCTAAACTTCTAGTGAGGATTGAATAAAAACACAAATCATACTCCAAATCATGCATAGAAGACCATGGTTCCAACATACTGGTGATATAAAAAGATCATTAAAGTAAAATATAATCATAAACAACTAATTTCCATCAAAATCATAAGATGAATTTAATAAAATGATGAAATAATCAAAGTTTAGGATCATAAAATAAGATATTTCATCCCCAAAAAAACCCATATCTTAAATTATAATATATGTAATAAAATATTGACATAAAATAATAGTCACATATGTCAATAATCATAATCAATTTAATAATAATGTAAGAGAAAATGACCCTTTAGAACTCATATATAGAGTTAAAAAAACTATTTATATATCATAGAAAATAAAACATTAATCATGAAATCACGTAACAATATAATCCCCATATCTATTAAGAGTAACCTATAACCAATAAAATTTTTTAACTATTAATAGTAACTTTAAATCAGTTAACATTGAAATCTATAAGTATTCAAATATCTCGATCATCTCATAGGAGTAAATTCCAACAAGATAACTATATCTCATTAGCTAATTCAATAGATCTATGCAATGGACCCACCTATAACTTATCCAAAAATATCCCTAAAGGATTCTGATTCAATCCATAATACTGCATTCATCAATAATCTCAAAGTACCATATCATGAAATAAAACACATGGATGCTAGCATTTTAGAAAAATTATCATTGATTGATATACCCATGAAAAGGAAGTGGTTTTCAATACATTCTTATTAAAACATAGTAATAAACCATTTATATAAATGAATTTAATGGTATCATAATATCATATACCTAGTGAAGTAATATAATCATTAATTATTTTTTGACCTAGATGAAAAATACAATTAAAAGGTCCGTCAAACATTTCTTTGAAAATAAGAGAAAATATGATTTCCCTCTTCTAAGATGTATTGTTTTGTAATTTTTGGTTACCATTACACTCTATGTTTCATAAAACCACACATTTACTTACCCCTTTGGTATGTTTTCATATTAAATAATTTTTTTTGTTAAATTATCCTTGTATATTGTAACTCTATATGGTTAGCATATTCTTAAATATAAGGGAAAGATACCTAAAGATATTCCTAAATGAATTTACAAATTATGAACCTACTTATGAAAGATGTATTCATTTAAAAGTATTAGCTTCACAATTTTGAAAAAGTAACTTTATATTGGAAAAGTGTATGGTTCTAGGCCATATATTTCTATAGAGAGAATTAAATTGGATAAGGATAAGGTTTATATAATATCTACAATGTCAAAACCCACCACTATAAAACATGATAGTTCATTCCTACGACAATATAGATTTTAAATAAGCTTTATTACATATCTTACAAAAACATTTTTTAATTTGACTAATTTTTTAATGATACATGTTTATTATATTTTTTATAAATCATGTATGAAATATTTTGTTAACCTAAAAAATAACCTTATCAATCACATATAATCATATAAATTTTCTAAAACGAACCCATTTAAGTACTATGTGATGGCTCTAACAAATTCATAAGTGTAGTTGTGTCTAAAAAAATCTGTTGACACTCACATGTGACTTCTTATAATATCATAACTAGTTTAAATAACATAAAAAGTATACAAAAACGGAAAAAGGGTTTTTTTATAAATATTTCACCGGAAAAAATACATTAATATCAACCAATAATTAAAACAACCATTTATTCTAGTCTTTTACATCCTATGTTATTAAAAAAAAGTAAGATGATTCAAAACTATGTAAGGTACAGTGGATGCTTCAATGAAAAGAATTCAATGTTGAAAAAAAGTAAAATAATGATTGTGATAACCTTATTGTATATGATATAAGTATATTTACCTATAGGGATTGAGTAGAAACACCTACTCAAAGAGCTATAAATGATGCTCTTCCAAGTGGGAAACTCTATGTAGAGGCCACTTTGGACATCAGCACTCAGCTAGAAAATTTTTATAGATCGTTTTTTTTTCTTATATTTTTTATGGATTCCAGTAATTTTATAATTCATGTAGAAACATCATGTTATATGTAGGGATCTATAAAAGATAAGAAATTCACCAAAAATTATTTTTTTATGAAATATTTTATGTATGGGGTATGAAGTTTATAGGTCTATTCTTAGTTTAATTTCTATTTACCTATATTCTTTTTTTGTATATATTATTTTTAAATAGATTATATAACAAGTAATAATAACTAATTAATAATGAGTGGTTATTGTTTTTTTTAAAATAATATATTTTTTGTAGGTTTGGAATACCTCATGAAATCACAAGTTATCAAGGAACACACTTTTATAATATAGGTATGAAATAACTCATGATAAAAATATAGTATCAGAAATAACATCTATATACATCCAATAATTTAAAAATAGTTATGTTAAGTATTAAAAAAATGAAGAAAAAATAATTAAATAGAACAAAGTTCATTATAATAGAAAATAATCAAAAAAGAATACATATATGAGGGTTCCATATAAAAAAAATTTAAAAACCATATTGGTATATATCCATGAAAGATATTTAATGGTAGATATTGATATACATCACAAATCCTACTATAACATTAAGCATGTAAAAAGTGAATTAAATAAATCCACTGAGAAAAGAAAATTTTAATATGTGGTTATTTATGATATGTGATGGTAATCATCTAAAAATCATTATATAGAAGGAAATAACTATATTTTTTCGTAGAAGTATAATAAATATAAAATACTTCTAAAATCATGATAATGTTCTAGTTTTCTCCTCTTTTATTAATCTTATTCCTGGTAAAATTTATTTTATGGGGACTATACGATTTATAGTTTCGGAAAAATTTCCACCTATTGTTACAAGGATTAAAGGATATAAATCTCAACAACCCATTAAAGTTAATGGTGAGAAGTTGAAAAAAATTATTTCATGTTTTAGAAGGGACTGATAAGGGGTTCTTACATCCCTCCATGATATATATGAATGAGTAATACTAGGTTCTATTATTCCCCTAGACTATTCTATATAATTACATATTAAATATGATTTTCATGGACAATTATATTAAAAAATCAATTGAATGTAATATCGAGAATAATTATGGAGCAGAGAAAAATGTATCATTTAATGTAATTTGTTGTTACTAAAGTTTATGGCCTTCTAAATAAAAAAAATGAAAATAAAATTTATTGTATATTTTCCATTTATGGAATACAACCATGTTAGAATGTGAACTATATATGATTTTATTTTAGGCCATGGTAAAATATTGTTAACAAAAAAAGAATAAATTGTAATCAAAATTTAAACATGAAGAAGCAAAAATATTGAATGTATCCTTAAGAAACCTATCTATATTGAATTATAAAAATCTCATTGATCCTATAAAACTGAAATTTGGATAGATTATATGAACTTGAGTAAAATAGGAAAATTTTAATTGACTAGAAGTGCTTATAAGTTAATAAAGAACATGTTGGGATGTGATTTTCATTAAATAAATGTTAGATTTAACAGAGTTCTAGCTTCCCATTCATTTCTGTTATTCCCTTCAATTTAAAATTAGTTATATGGGATACCTTTTATCATAGTATGGAATAGTTACAGGTTTAGAAACTACCATCTAATATGGTATTTCTATATATTGTGATTAATGAAAATTCAATCCGTGTTAATTTAAAAGGTGAACGGAACTATTTATGAATTGTGAATTTTTATGATGAACGGGAATTCATTATATAATGATTAAATTCATAAATATTAATGAATTTTGAAATGTATATTGTGAACAAGGAGCATATGTGAGAGTTATTTATGAATGTTCCCCTTGTAAAAATCTTATTTTCACTAAATTTTATTCTTTTTATAATCCTAAAACTATTCTTTTTCTTAATAGGAAGTTGTATTCTTGTGATGATGAGGATAATTTCATGTTTATGTTTGGGGATATAACCAATAAAATATTTTTAGATTTTATTTTATTTTTTTTATATAATTATCACTTTAATTAGCAGTAATTTTGAATAAATGACTTTAGATTTAAACTATATTTATATATAGATATTATTAAAAAAATTGATATCTAGGGTATTTATATGGTTCTATAATTTTGGAATTAATTATAATTTCTACTACACATAATGCTTGTATTTCATGATTTTTAGTAACTTTGGATTTTTTTATGTTGGAAGATCAAGTAGACCAAATATATTTGTTGAAAAGATACAAACTATTTAAAATTGGAGAAGGACATATTTCAAAGGTAATTTTATTAGATTTATCTAAGGTTTAGATTAGAATCTTTTATAAATCCTTTATTTAGTAATATATTTTCAATGGGAGTGGGAGAGAATTAAAATGTTTAGGATATCTGTAATAATTTGTTTCTATGGTGTATTTTAAGAAGATGAGAGATAAATAATATTTTATCTATTGAACATGGAATATATAACATTATAGAAATGTGAAAATTAGGAAATATGACACTATATGAAGATATATAATATATTCGTCCAATTGTAAGAAGATATTTAATATTTTAGAAATATTAAATCCAAAAGAAGTACATTATGAAATATATTTTTTGAGATAAAATCTGACATGTAAAATAATATTCCCAGGGTATTTTTTGGGTAATAATTTATATAGATGATACATATTTTTTTAATACATGCTATTAAAAAAAATTATCATCGAAAATGTTTTTACAAAATTACTATATAAGATATTCTTCCCATTTTTGAAGAAGTGTAATATTTTTTACATAGAAAATATAATGAATCAATGTCTCAAATTGAGGGATGATCACTCACACAGAATGGGTATAAAATAGAAGAAATTTTTTTCATTAGTTGTAGTGAGATGAATCCTGAAAAACTGTGAAATTGAATATCATCTCTAGTACAGTCAGATACCATCCTAAATAGAATGAAATAAAAGAAATGTTCTAATTATTTTGTCTGTAAAAATCAAGTAAAATGGTTGAAAATCATTATAGGAATGTGATCAAAGGGAACAGTGGGAGAGATTCATAGATCATGATGTTAGGGAATTTAGTCGAGAATGAATAATAAATTTCATGTTATCCACATAGGAGAGATCAAGAATTAGATAATTATATGAAGACCATCCCAATAGAGTTATTATTGAAAATTTATTTTCATCCTTTAAAAGGGTATTAAACTCAAAATTGAAGAGATATTATATGTTCGAGATTTATTTTTTATTTTTACATATTTTTATTTTTCAAGTTATGGAATAGTGAACCCAAAATGGTCAATCTAAGGACACATCCTACATCCCTATTAATGAACCCTGAGTGTAATTAAGAATTATTTTTTCCTCATTGATACTAGAAATGGATGTTTTATATAGAAATCAGATGATTTTAAAAATATTATTATGTTAAATTCATTAATATATTATAATTGGATTTTAAAAAATTGATCCATTTTCATTCATAATTTTATATAAAATTTATGAAATTAGTTTTATCATGGAGCAATCCATGGGTTATTATTACTAGGTCAGGTAATAGAATGGATGTAGTGATCCTTGAAAATCCATATTTAAACTAAAAATCATAGAGAAAGTAATTAGTTGAGTATTTTTCAAGTTAATGATAGATAAGAAAAGTTAATATGAAATTGATAGTCATTGAACTGGTATGGTGGGAGAATAACTAGGGTGATACCACTATTTCAAAATGATAACATCAATCACTCTATTAATATCAATGAAATAAAAACCATCATATGTTTCCCAACATTGTCTAATCCCACAAAAAACAAGGATCACATTGAAAATTCTACCTCTTCTTAGACAACAATATTGACAGTATATTATTACATGGGTTTTTTTATTGTAGTAAATCCCACAATAGCCTTCACACTATGTGAAATTCCATAACTAGAATTTCATATTTTTCCTTACTTTTGGAATTATTAATAATAAATTGGTAAAATATTTGAATATTCTGATTGTTGTGATATCAAGTTGATGGGGTTTATTGTTTATTAATTTGTTTATGGATTAATATTCACACATTAAAAGAGTTTGTTTCAGGGAGACATGATAATTTCAACATAATTATCATAATTAGTAGGTATGATTCATTTGAGAAACCCAAAATTTATTTTCTCAAGTTAAAATTTTATAGAATTGAACTAAGAAATATACTCTTCTACAGAAAGAGATTCACCATTGTTTGGTGGTGGGTTCATGGTGGATGTATCCAAAACATTTAATTTTACTTTTATGAAATACCACCATGTTCTCTGTAGTGTAAAAATTATAAGGTATCCAAAATGTTCTTTCTATTGATACCATGTATGTACTTCTACCTTATGTACCATAATTTGAGAGTAATTATCTATAAATTTAGTGTATTTTTCAAATTCATTAATAGTATCATGTTTTTTATAATTAATTAGAGAAATAATTATGGAATTTACTAATGTGAAACTGATGACTAGACACATTTTTGTCCTTAAAGAAATTATTTCTATAATATTTTTATATTTATTTCTAATTGATTATACTAGAGCTGACATTGGGGTAAAAATACTCCTTCATGTACATAATTGGGCTCCTCATAGATATTATGACTATAGAAGCAACTGTAATTTCATTCATAGCCCATATTCTTCCATGTTCGGGATGTAGGGGAATATCCCTATAAGGACCCCCGTGTGGGTTAATACTCTCCCTCATAATAGAGAGGTGTCTGAAATACATAACTGAGGAAATATTTGATAAAATCTATATATCATGGCCATTGGGGATATTCTATTTATCCTAGACCATGATCAATATGTATTGATGGGATGTAGTTGTGTTTCGAAAAATGTTACAAAGATTGACTATAGAGTTATAGTGGTTGGGATTCCATTACGTGCAACCTTTTTAGGATGCTTAGACAATATTTTTGGGTATGGAAAACCCTCCTCTATATATTCTTGTAGAATTTGGTTCACACTATAATGATATACATTGTGAATATCATAACTAGTTGGATTCTAGATGGTTTTCTAGATGTGATCTTCATCTTTAAATATTTCCTTATAATAAGTATGGTAACCATTTTAATACGCTACAAAGAGACTCCCAATGAATTTTGATAATATGGTTGAGATGACCATACCCCTACTACCCCATATATATAGATATTTCCAACGTGGCCCCAGTCCCAATAGAATTGTATGAGCTACATCCAAGTATGAAATTATCACTTAATTATGATATTCTTACAAAATTGCATTCACAATATAGAATTTTAAGTGATGGGTAGGTTATAATTTATATCATTTCATCATATATAAAGAAGTTTTAGAAATAAAATATGTATAGGGTTGATGTTCCATTAACAAGAGGTTCATGAAAACCCTAAATAATGTGAAATTCTACAAAATATTGGATTTAGAGACGAAATATATATTTTATATACATCATGATTAAATTTTAATTCTATATGATAAAAAGAAACTTCTTAGTTTAGAATAATTAATAAGAATGTGTGGTCAATAATTATATTACTATGTAAGTACTCATGTTGGGTTCTCCTTTAAATTTTATAAATACCCCCACACACACATTTTTTGATATGGTGAATACATAACTTCTAAATGAAGATGATCACTTAGACATATTAGAAATTTTAAAACCAAAAATCCAATAAACTTGTGTGGGTGTCTACATTATTACATTGGTATGAGATAAAAATAATTCCCCCGTAAAGTACTAATTAATTTAGCATTCATGAGGAACCATATACAAAATAGATTCTCATAGTACATAGGAAATTTAAAATGAATGGTATAAAAACCATCTTGCATCCTTGATATTATCCATTAATATCCCCCATCATATCCTACAGAATAGAAAAAAAATAAATGGTGTGCTTAGATTCTTAGTAAGAGTTATGTAAAATGGATTTTAAATTTATTAGATAAGGATTAAACAATATGGAAAGGTAACAAAGTTAAAATACATGTCATTTAATATATAACATTATCACAAGATACCTACATGGATAATATAAATGCAATAATCTCATGGATAACAATAATCAAATTCTTAATGAATTTAATTAATAATATTATATTTCAGAATCTCATCTATCCTGAAATATATTCCACCAAATCCTTATTTCATGATAGTTTAATTGATGGTTAGGTATTCACCAAAAACCAATTTAATTTGGACCATTGATTTCTCTCATCAAAACTTTCGATGCATTGAGTGGCTATTTATTACATGGACCCACCAATAACTGTATATCAAATAAATTACTTGTATATTAAATGATCAATTAAATTAAAAAAATATGATTTATCCATATATATTTGTATTAAGTAAATAATATGGATTTTTTAATGATTTCAAAAGAAAATAAAATAACATTCTTAGTAAAACACTAGATGCATAGATTATATATGTTAAAAGTTATAAGAATATATGTGATATATATTTAAGATAAACATAAAGAAGATAAATAGTAAAAAATGGTTATGGTTTTGGGAAAATCTATCAATGATGAATATGTTAAAATAAAATTCCTATTATTTTTTTAAACAATGTAAAAAAATGAACCCTTCAACAAAATTAATGATTTATTTAAAAACTTTTGAAATTAAATGGATAAAATTAGAAATTATTAATAGATAATTTGATTGAAAATTAATTAATTTTTTTAAATAATTTTGAAAAATATGTACATGGAAGAAAAAATTACCCGATCAAAAGAAAATAAAATCAGTATCTATTTTAAACATTTATTTTCAACAATCAAGTGCAAAAGAAATGAAATTTTGGGGTAAAATATAGAAACTTCTTAAAATGGTATACAAAAATTGAAAATTCAATCATCATGAATAATTATATATTCAAGTTAAATACCTTATATGGGTAGTATATACACCATATAAAAATAAATAGGTGCACAGTACCAACTATGTCTAAATAGAGTGGAAATTGAGACGCAAACCATTAACTTGAGTTCAACATCCCTTGTGGGTTTATTAATATCATTAAAAACACATTTAAATTTATTATAATTAAATAAAATAGACATTTTGATATCTATAATAAATTATATGTTCATTTTAAAACATTTTATCACTTTTTTATTAACAATATTTTATTATTATCAATATTTAAGTTGAAAACTTCATTGGTTTTCATATATTTTTTGAATTATTTGGGTAGTTACTTGAAAATTTCACATGGAAGAATTATCTAAAGATTGTTATTAATTATATTAATATCATATATATTCAATACATAGATATTTAGAATTATCTATAAAATATATAGGAAGGAAAAATAACTACGCATTTTATTGAGATGGTATGTCATATATACAGATGAAAGTTCTTTTGACTATTTAATAGAAGAAGGAAAGATAATAAATATTAATTGGGAATTAAAAGAACAATTTTGTATCATATATATCTTATATATTCATTAAATCAATCCATATTAAGTGGAAATGAAAAAACCGATCACATCTTTTGTTGGAGGTGGCAGTCCTCACATATGCAAGAGTGATGTTATCATTTTCTAACATACTAGAAGGTAAGAAGGTAGATATGATATTATAATTTTATAAACATCATAATTTAAAACTTTTGTATGGATTAATTACTTTTATCATTATAAAATTCACTTTATAATGGTGATGAAAAACAAATTAAACTGTAATGAGGAGACGGTATGGCGTACATATATGCACTAGTCATGTTATCACTTTTCATTGGATAGAAAATATATTTAAAATGGTTATAACATAATAATATTAAAATAAATGTATTTTAATGTTACTGTATCTATTATTTTAGTTTTTTATACAACACATTTAGAGGATTTACGAGAATAAATAAACATGAAAGTGTGTGTAAAGATGATTAACTCTTCTTGGGTAGACATCCTTTAGATATCCACTTATGGGGATTTGGGTTGGTCTTATTGTATAACTAGAACATCAAAAAAATTTATAAGGATATTCAAAATAGAAATATTTAGGGTTTTATTGATCTAGGTTTCTCAATATTGTGTAATTAAAAGAAAGAATGGGTGATTGTTTATAAGTAAGGGGAGGGGTATTGCTAGAATGACATATAGTATTAAATTAATATAAATAATTTTTCAAGTCCAAATGGATCAAGATTTATATAATTATAATATTTGATGTGTATGAGACTATTTCCTCTCATTTAACAAAATTTGGTCATATTTTGGTTACATTTTGTCCCTTATGATTTAGTTTTAAACCCCAATTAAACCTATTAAAAATTACCATAGCATTAAAAATTTTCACACATTAACGGTCATGAATGTTTAAATAAGGGGGAAAAGACCCCAAATGGAAAATGGATGTTTTGTTTAACCATTTCCAATTTTTTTGGAATAATATAGGGTTTTTATTAATTGTTAATCATTTAATAAAATATTATTTATTATAAAACATGAATAAATTAATTTTACACTATTTATTTAATTTTTAATTAAATACATCAAGATAAATATTAAATTATAATTTAATATTTCAACACATCCCTAACTTTAAATAGTAATCATTAAAAAAATTAAATTGAAATTATTCCAATTTATATTACTTATAATATTTTTATTATCATTTATTATATTTTTCTATTAATTGAATATATATTATATTGGTGTTGGATAAGAATTTAAGCTTATTATTCAATCACTAAAAATAAATTATAAATTACATTGAAAGAATAAATCAAATCATATTTCAATTAACCATTTATAAATGAATCTAAGTTATTTTCAACCATGTTAAACAATATAAAAAATATTAAACTTAAGAGAATGACATTTTTTACTTTATCCATTACATATTAATTATAATGATCAGAATCAAAGATAAATGGGAAGAAGCTAATATTTTAAAATATTTGATGATTATGGTGTTAATATAAGCATAAAATAAAATTAAGGAAAGTGTTTCTTATATTTTTAATTCCTTATAACATTATGTGTCACCTTAATTACCAGATTTACCATTTGTCGAGGTAAAAAATATTACTACTGTTATTATTCTTAATGAAAAAATAAAATTAGCCTATTTAACAAATTTGAACCTCTTGATTCCAAATATTGTGTCATGATATTCCTTCTTCAAGATGAGGGAAGGGATAGAAAAGTTCCATGCACTTCCTTCTTCAAAATGAATGAAATATAATGACCACTAGGTCCCACCTTCAATAGACTCTGGAGTAAAGACTAGCACCAGGGGTATATAATTTCACACAACATTGAAGGAATTACCCTTTTTAATGAAAATAGGATCATAAGATAAGATGATAAAAAGCCCAAACAACACCAAACATTTATATAAAGGAACCCAAAATTCAACCCTTCAATTATTTAAACAAAAACTGCAACAAACGTACCACTAAATCACCAAAGAAAGTACCAAAAGAAAGACACTAAGCCACAACACATCAACTATCTCGATACCCAAGATAGAAAAGTCTATAATAGTCCTAAAAGTCCTCCTGGAAACCTGAAAAGAGTTCTACAAACATAGGGTGAGTATACAAGTATACCCAGTAAGAAAACTAAATCAACTCCTGCACAAGTGGGGGAACATACAAATGCCCCTATGAGAGAATAGCATAACCTCAAAGAACCTTCCAAGGATTACTAACCAGACCAGCCTCACCAAGGCACACTGACCAAATAAAGTAAGTTAGGTAAACTAGTAGCATAAGAAAATCAACATTTGGGTACCCCGAACCAATTTCCCAATGCTTATCTTCCCATTCCAAATGGATAACATATTAATGCTACCACTCTTCCAAAAAAGCAGTCCCACTGCCACAACCTCACCACATGGACATGGGACTCAAACCACACACAAATCCATCCTGCAGACACCTGGGCTACAACCACACCACACATCCCACTCGCAGACACGTAGGCCACAACAACCACACCGCTCGCCCAAAAACACATGGGCCTCTTCTCGAAGACACTTGTGAAACAAACCACACACACAAACACTTATGCCTCTCACCCACACCACAACCATCCCAAATGATCTTGGGGTATGGTAAACCACAAACCATTATATCATTCCTGAATGTGCTTGGGTTCTATGAACCTAGAAGAGGGTTCGATGAGGAAAGTTAGTTACCATTCATCCATCCTTCCACTGGGATGTTAGGAAAGACACCCCCCCACACACACACATAAAAAATGGGTTTTTTCATTACATGGTGCTCAATAAGGGTGATTTTCATATGTAAATCTCAAGGAAATATAATTTATAGACCAAAGATTTAATGTATATGTGTATTAAATTTTTTTGTAGAATACTTAATACATAACACAAAAAAAATCAAAAATATTGTTTTAGTTTAATCTCTTTGGAAACTCAAAATATAATCTTCTAATCACGGTGAAAGATCTTCAACATCTCCCATAAAGACATTAACATTTTATTATGCTACCAAGAATCTTTATTTATATCCAAGGAAAATAAAACAAAGAAATGGTTATCTCAAATGCTGAGTAAGGGTAATAATGGAAATCATAAAACAATTTATAAACATTTGAATGTAAAAACATGAACAGAAATTTTAAACATCAAAATCATGAGCAATGACATAAATCATGGAAATACGTAAGGCATTAAAAAATAAATCATTCAACATAACATAACCAATGAAATAAAATGGTTTTCTTAAACATCATTGCATCATAATATAATCCATATAAAATAATATTTCATCATTAACAATATAAAATTAGAGTAATAATCGGGATAGAAACATACCACTATTTAAACAATGTTATCATAGATGGAAAATAATTTTGATAAACCACTTGAACTTAGTTCCTGAAGAAAATATCCTTTCTTCTTCAAAAACATTTTCTTTTCTCAAATTTCTGCACAATTTTAAAAGAAAATCATTTAATTAAAAATAACCATGAAATAGTTTAGAGGAGGGTTCAAAAAAATAATGAATTGTGAAATAGTAAAAATCCATTCATATCGTATAAGTTAAAAAAATTTATCCTCATACTTTTTTCAGAATAGTCAAAAAGTACCTCATATGGTAAACAAAAGAAAGATTCCTTCCAAACCATATAGTAAAAGAAAAAATGGGTAAAAATGAATTTAAACATACATAAATGAATAGTAAACATTTTATAAGAAAATTATTAGAAAACATGGACTTAGATGATAAATATATCCCCAGTAGACACCTACAAATAAACAATCTCAAATAAAATGAGATTGGAAATGTTATCCCTTAACTTAGGTCCAATTTCTTTCATACGTGTCTCTAACTCTTGTATAGTGGGTTTAAACATAATATTAACTTTTAATATAACCATAATAATATTTATGATATCATATATATTTCACTTATGAATTTATATTACCTGTTCATTTGTTAATTCCATGTTAAAGCAAAATTTTGCGTAATAATCATTTTATTTAGTGTACATGTTTGGACTTTTTATTCTTGATGTTATTATATAGATCAGGATTTAAATACTTCCATAATGTAAAAAATTATTTATATATCATATTTATTCAGTATATATATATATATATATATATATATAATATCAATAAATGGAATACAATGCGCCATTCATGGAGACGGTAGGTAGTACATACGTGTGAACGCTGTTTTCGTTTTATTATTTAATTGAATGGAAGTAAGTAAATGACATATATATATATATATATAAATAAATCCAGTAGCATTATTATTTTATATATTTCATTATTATTTATTATATTTAATTTATAATCATTCTCGAATGGTAAACACGGTGAATGAGTCTCATCATGTCGGGGAGAAGGTAAGTCTTACGTACGCACGAACGACGATATTGTTCCCATAGTTGTTGAACAGAATTAAAATGGATGGTGTATAATATCTCAGAATTATTATCATGTTATACTAATAATATATAGTTATTATTTCCACCATTATACTCATCCAATTAAGGTGGTTGTGAAAACAGATTACACCACGGTGTGGAGACGATAATCCGTACGTACGCATGCACGGAGATTTCATTTTTCATAGGATGCATAGAAGGTAAAATAGGGTTATTTTATATTTATAATAACATATAAGTATATTATTTATACTTATTTTGTTTATTTATAATTAAAAACTCAATAATAGGAAGTAGAAGAAGAAATAAATTTAAAATAAACGGTAGAAGACACTACAGGAAAACCGCCTATTAGCGGCGGTTTTTTTTTCATATAGCGGCGGTTTACAGAAACTGCCGCTAAACTTGGCGTCGGAAATCTATTAGCGGCGGTTTTATGCATTTCACGGAGGTCAAAGAAAAGAATCGTAGTACCTCATTTTGTGGCTGTTTTTGGTAAATTTAGCGGCGGTTTTAAGGGCTATTTAATTAGCGACGGCTATAATCGCCGCGAAATTCAGGCGTGCCAGGCGCCTGCTTAGCGGCGGTTAAAACTGTCTCTAATTCCGACGTGATTTCGCGGTGGTTTTAACCGCTGCTAAGCAGTCTGCCGATTATATTTCGTGGTGGTCTAAACTTCCGCTAAATGTATAAGTGGTAAAACATTAGCAGCGGTTAAAACCACCGCAAAATGCTGACCCGGAAAAAAAATAGAATTATTGTTTATACTCCACCACTGCCCTGGAAAACAAACCAAACAACACATGCAACATATATATAATAAGGAGAAAATTTATGCACCACCTACGCAATATCCATAAACACCCTTTCATTTAATGTTGATGAAAAAGTTGATCTAATTCAATAAGAATACCTAAATCATATAAAATACCTAAAATTATGGATTTTGAATGAAACACAAGATAACATCAAATGAAACAAGAGATTGGGGGCCACATGGATTTATACTTATAGTTTACAGATGATAAAAATTGAAAATATTTGATTCCATAAAGGATTAAAGTGTATGGATCAAAATGTTCCAAAGAAGAGAGGAGAGGGATCACTACTAGTCATTTATCCTATAAGGATGAGGAACGAGGATTAAATGGGTTGATGTTCAGTCATAATAGGAACCTTTAAAACATTATTGTTATAAAATACATTATATTGATGATTGACATTATGGTTCCAGGAAATAAGGTCTCTCCAGTCTACCACATAAGAAGACATTTGAGAAATAGAGGGAATATTTAAAGAGAATAGAGAATATATTAGAATATATGTAACCATTAAGAGAGAATCAGTTGTGCTAATCAAACAAAATAAGTGCATAACATGGAAAACATTACGTGGACCACATGATCCATTCTAGGTCACGAAAATCACATAACCCATAAAACATCTTTTGATCACATGATTTTTCTTAATACATATAATCATGTTACCATGTGAAGGTCACATGAATAACATAAAGATTAGTAGATCATGAAAAAATCCTCAAGAGACAACCGAATCACAAAAGATAGACTAATGGCCAAGGGTGGGCATCAAAGTTCTAATAAATTACCATTGATTAGTTCATGGATTGATTAAGTGAGATATTTAGACAATGTGATCACACAAAGAGGTAAAGTGACATGATCACATGATTAGGTCTCTTGTATGGTTCTTGTGATGAGGTCATGCAAAGTTGTCTTGCAAAACAAATGCACGAGAGATAGGGTTTTGAGAGCTATGGAGCTTCATGTCATCGGTCAAATGACCAGCCTCTCACCCCCTATTTATAGGGAACCTCAAGGAATATGAATGGACTTATAGAAGACAAAAAGATGTTTTGAATTCCAACCATAGAAATCATAAGAGACTCATGAAGTCATTTCCTACCTCATAACTGAGTCCTTGTTCCTCCGAACATCACTTTTGTGGGGGGCATTTTTTGACTCTAGCCAAATGAGCATTGTATATTTTAGGAACAAAGAAATACCCAAAGACTAGGTATTAATATATACCCAAAGGAAAGAAAATTCTAGCATGTATACATATAGATTAATCACCTAGGTCACAAGGACCATGTGAACTTCAATGAGGCTCATGATCACATGACCCTAGGAACATCATGCAAAGGGGTTATGCAATTCATGTGATATGTTCCTGATCATATAAAGCCCCATAAAATAGCCCAATTAATCATGTAAAACCCCTATGATTATTCTTTTTTATCATATGACATGTCATCTAACAATCTCCCAATATGTTCATAAAATAAAAGTTAGAAAAGAGGGAAGCTTCATGGGAAGGGAGTTGCATTTGTTTTCATGTGATGTGGTTACGTGCCTCATAAAAACTATTAATGATCATGAAAATCACCTCAGAAAACCGTCTTGATCTAGTGATATCCATTAAAAATGGTTTTTTAGACATGCAACACCCTAATGAGTCAAATTTCCAATGCTGAATTTACAACAGAAACATCAAATAGCCTATTACCATAGATCATCTAACCAATGAAGGAAACACATCATTCTCTTTACCACCTGAGGTTATTGTGATCATTCAAGGTTAGCCACTGAAGCTCCTCCAAGACCAATGGTTTTTTAAAGGTTACATACACCACACATGTTATATATACAAACCAACCATTCCCATATTTGTTCAACACATCAACAATACTACAGATGGTCCGATGATGCATCGTCACCCGCTCCACCTCCATCTCCTGCTGCCACCTGTAAGAACATTATATTGAAAATTAAATATTGTTGCATATTTATAATTAAACTTAAAACCAATAAAAGATTTCAAACTAAATGATTGTGATTTTTTGTGATTTACCTACTCACTACCACTCGGTGTACTACCACTGGGGGCATATATGCTCATCTGCTGATATAAATCATTCAACACTTTCTGCATAGCGGATATCTGATCCCCTTGGTCTTGAACTGCGGCTCGTAGAGAAGACATCTCCCTCTGAGCATCTTCATGTATGGGCTGACCATAACCAGGAGTAGATACGGTTGGAATCCCTGATGGCCTGCTAAAGACCTCAGATGGTACGGGTCCCAAACCCATCCTGTGCACTCTACCAGGATGCTCCTTACTAAGGACTTGAGCAACCGGGTCATCCTGGGAGAATGAGTAGGACTGCCCAGGACTGGCATCCCATAGTTCTTTAATTTTTACCTATAAATAAAATATCAATACATATTAACACAATAAAAACTGATAATAAGTTATTATAATAAAAATTTGACTTCATACCCCAACTTCTTTGGTAGGCTCATTAACAAAAGAGCCATCTGATTTTCTGTGAACATCCAACCACAGTTCAGTCCGGGAGGCTTCGTGCCCTAAATTCTGTGACTGCATTAAGCAAAGATAAATCAAAAATTCAATATATTAAATATATGATATTTTATTATAAATATTTAAACTATTTAAAATATTACCAATGACATTAGGCTTCTAGAAAAGCTTTTTGAGCCCGCCGTGTGAGGGATGACTTGCTTCACCCTGTTTGATGCATTCTGTCGTGAGAGATCCTGAAATAAATAAAATGAAATTTAATAGTAATGTATCCAATGTCATCTCCTATTTATATACATGTATTAATGTAAAATGGGGATAATATAATAATATATATTTCAATACCATCCACTTCTCATCAAAATGTCTGTCAACAAAAACTTTCCACTTCTCTTTCGGTACCCACTGGGTAGCTTGTCGTACATTTGTTCTAAGGTCAACGAAGTATCGTTGACATCACACCACAATCTCTATTTTAAATCTTTCCATTTTTTACCGAGATTTTTCAAAGTCCACTTCCGTCCTATCACATCAGCAACTGTGAAGTGGAAGAACATATGTATACAGAAATTCATTTTGAACATATTAGTAACATGACATTAAATTAAACCATAATGTAATAAAATTAACTTTATTTGAGAATAGAAAACTTCATTTTTCCAGATTGGAGGCATATGTCTCCAATCATCATATTAAATGGGAAGGGAAATGGGCTCCGCTGCCAACTGACCTATAATCTGGCCAAGTAACCCCGTGGCATCATCCGTAGGGACCCCATAAGAATCAAATGGCACAACTATATTTGCGCCATTCAAGTTCCAAACATCTGAGCTTTTTAAGTGTTTCTCCACGGTTTTATTTTTTTCATCTTCAATGAGCAAACAATTAGTATAAACAAAATGCAATAAATTTATTTAATTAAAATTTATACCTATGACTGTGACCCTCCAGTGTGTCCGGGATGAACTGGAAGGGGTCTGTCGCCGCCCAACTGATGAGGCACCTGTAGGGGGAGTCGACGACTGAGCCTCTAATGGGAGGCTCTCTGATGGTGTGAGAGATGGTGCAGGGGGAGATGGTGCGGGGGTGTAGGCAGCTGGTGCCTCAGATGTCGTGGGGAGTGACCCAGATGGATCGGCATCCGTCGCAGAACTAGAATAAATAGTATACCACTTACTCCATGGAATTCTTGTCATTTAATCAAATAAAATTTAGTTCAGAATATATATTTCAAAAAAATTATGCAGAAAAAAAAATTAAAAATGATAATAGATGCCCAGTACTAACAAACAAAATATATATAACAATGATAATGAATGAATGCAGAAATGAATCCAGTGGTTGATGCATGAATGAATAATTGTACATACAATCATTTTCCCCTTCAATAATGTCGTTTTCCTGCTCCATTGCTTCAACCACTTCATTCACCTTGCGAGACTAATATTTTCAATATCATTATGGAAAAATAATTCGGCTTCCTATTGTTGAAGACATTCAACTTCAGAGGTCAAATCTTCCACTTCACCACCCATATCATACAAATCTCTTTGTATTACGTGAGTAACTACACTCCACCCTTCATCCACAACATCATTCACATAATATAACATTTTTTCTTGCGATGCTAAGATATATGGATCATGCATTTCATGATCACCAACATCCATCAAGCGAGAGAAGTTCACAGAAGTAAATTGCAATGAATCTCTTTTAACACCTTTGATAATATCGACCCATTTTCATTTGAATAAAACAACAGAAAAATGTCCATGGTAGTTTAATTCAATAATATCATGCAGGTTCCCATAGTATCCCACTTTAGCAAATGTAAATATACCACTATTTTTTGTTTTCAAACCCACTTCTCGATCAACTGTACGAAATCTAAATCCATTCACATTATAAGAATCGAACTTTCTAACTTGCTTTATAGGACCTTTAGAAAGAAACTTCAAATCTTTTGACAAGTCTGCTCGAGTATAAAAATTCATGATCTGAAAAAAGAAATAAAATTTAATATATTTACAAATTGTATTTTTCAAACTAATATTCTTATTTATTGCAATATTTATGAACTTACACGTCGTGAAAACCATTATACAAGATCTTTATTCACATCTTTCATTATATATTTCTCATTTCATGTTCGACCTCTCATTCGTCTCTTTGTTTGTATCCTCAACTCTTCAATAAATGGATCTGCAATTTCACTATTCAGCAGCACATATCTATGTGCCTGTAATAATTCCAATTCTGTCAGTGTCACATTTGAGGTTCTCCCAACTGATCGGCCAATAGCAGGAAATATTTTTGATTTCTGATGCATTTAAGATTGAGTTGATGTGTCATCAACACGTCCAACTCGATTAAATCTTGTCTCAATATCATCTAAATACCTGGAACAAAAGGTAAGACATTCCTCGGCCAAATAGCCTTCAGCAATAGAGCCTTCTGGTTGAGCTTTATTTCTCACGTATGATTTCAAATGCCCAAGATATCTGTGAAATAAAATAATAATATTATGCATTTATTTTAATGTCAAAAATTGTTTACTTAACTAGAAAACATATAAATAAAATACCTCTCAATTGGATACATCCATCGATAATGAACGGGGCCTCCTAATTTAGCTTCTTCAACCAAATGCACAGTTAAATGCATCATGATAGTAAAAAACGATGGAGTAAAGATCATCTCCATTGCACAAAGAGTCAATACAAACCTCTCCTGGAGGTTGTCAAGCTGAAATGGATGTATAACGTTCTCACATAATTGCCTGAAAAATGTGCAGAATTGGAGTACAACAGCAGTAACTTTTTCAGGTAATAATGTAAGCAATGCCAATGGTAGTAACTGCTGTAACAAAATATGTGAATCGTGACTTTTCAATCCATATAACTTACGATTATTCAAGTCAACACACCTCGAGATGTTACTCGAATACCCATAAGATACCTTCAAATTCTTTAAAATTCGAAGGAACGTATCTTTATCCCAATTTTTCATTATGAAAATGGCCGGATCATACTTTTCATTCTCATCTGGCCAGAGATCGCGTTTTATGTTCATTACTTGTAAGTCTTTGTGAGAATTAAGATGATCCTTCGACTTCCCATGCTCATTAAGTAATGTGAAAATCAAATTATCACAGACATTCTTCTCAATATGCATCACATCAAGATTGTGGCGCAACAAATTAAATTCCCAATACGAAAGTTTAAAGAAAATACTTTTTTTCTTCCATTGTTGTGTTCTGATTTCACTTGACGATGCACTTCGGACCCGTTTTCCGCTATCATTCAAATGATGAACCTTCCCAAATTCTGTTTCAACATTTTCAAGCTATGTCAATATTTCAGAACCGGTTATCAACTTTGGAGGTGGTCTACGATCAATGAAACCATTAAATTTTTATTTGTTCAGCCGAAATCTATGAGATGCATCGAGAAATCTTCGATGGCATAAGAAGCACCATTTTCTACTGTGAGGTAGTCGTTTGGGCTCAAAATCAAAGTTACAAATAGGACAAGCCAAACCCATATAAGTGTTCTAACCAAAAAAATTCCCAAGCCCAGGGAAGTCACTAATGGTCCACAGTAAAGAAGCATGCATTTTGAACACTGTTTTAGAAGAAACATCAAATGTCTCAACACCGTTACTACATAACTCCTGCAATTCTTTAATCAAATACTGAAAGTATACATCAATATCATTTCCAGGAATTTTTTTCCAGGAATAATCATTGATATGATAAAAGATGATTGTTGCATACACATCCACGGAGGCAGATTATAAGGGATCAAAACAACTGGCCAAATGCTATAACTTGTACTCAAAGTCCCAAATGGGTTGAATCCATAGGCAGCCAATCCCATTCGAACATTCCGAGGATCAGCTGAGAAATCTGGATGTAAGGAATCAAATTTCTTCCATTATTGGGAATCTCGTGGATGTCTCATTAACCCGTCATTTTTATTATCTACAGAATGCCACTTCATGTGTTCAGCGGTTTTTGATGACATGAATAATCTTTTCAATCGCGGCTTCAAAGGAAAGTAACGCAAAACCTTTGCAGGTGTGTTCATTTTCTTATTCTTCATGAAATTATGTTCAGTCAGACTTCCAACATCACCCTTTGACTGCCATCTAGAAGAAGAACATTTCTTGAAATTCTGTCTACTTGAATCCTCTCCCCAATAAAGCATACAATCATTAGGACACGGATGTATTTTTATATAATTCAGACCAAGCTTGTTAACAACTTTTTTCATATCATAAAAAGATTCTAGGATTTTTGCTTCAAAAAATGCATCACGAATCAATACCAATATCATGGACATTGCCTTATTTGTAATTCCACATAGACATTTGATATGGTAAAACTTCAGCAGAAATGAAAGCTTTGAATATTTCAAACACCCACTATACAACTCTTGATTTCCATCGTCAACTAAATCATGAAACGCATTTTTCTCAGTGAAGTTTTCCGTTACATTTGGCTCTACAGAATCAAGAGGAGTATCCAATGATATGTTCCAATCTCGATCTACTTGTGTTACAGTCTCAAAAATATCACTTGTCATGTTGCAATTTGTAGCACCCTCTTCGGGTTGTTATAATATGTTTTGATGCTGAAAGTGGTGTCTTGTAGTGCCGAATACATCATTTATGAAGTTTTGCATTTCATTTTCCATTGTCGACGAACTTGGGACCTCATTCTGTGGATTAACATCAGTGCTCAATCTTTCTGTATTGTTCGATTCTCTATTCCAATTCCAACACAAATATTGACCAGGGAATTTCTTCAGTATTAAATGTTCATAAACTTCATCTCTCTTCAACCATGTTCTAAATTTACATTTAGGACATGGACATCTTATTCTCCCATCAACAGATCGATTAGAAATCGCAAAATCTAAAAACTCATTCAAATCATTAACATACTGAGGTGTGTTCCTCAGTAATGTGATCCAGCTTTTATCCATGTATATCACAATGTGCCAACACAAAATATACGATAGTGTAAGATTTCAGAATCATAATATTATAAAGATGACCCATTGATCATAAAGTATGCATAATATAATAAAGATGATTCATTGATCATAATATAATAAAGATGGCCCATTGATCATAAAGTATGAATAATATAATAAAGATGACCCATTGATCATAAAGTATGCATAATATAATAAAGATGATTCATTGATCACATTTAAAATATGTGAGTGGCTATTTTGGTTTCAGTTCTTTTCTCCAGGCCCTTGGATCCCTACCTAGAGATCTTCTCGGGTTTTTTTGGGAGACTATGCTCCATCTAGATTGATCCATTCAACATTGGATCTTTTATTATAGTTGTGGCGCATCTCTCTGGGTAAGAAATATTTATGATTCTTCATTTCTCTTGATAATGGTGGCACCCTAGGGTAACATTATTAGATCTGGTGGCCTATGTTTTTGAATCTTTGTGTATTCTTCTAGATCCTTTGGGAGATCTCATTATGGAGGCCATTCATTGGTTAGTTGTGGTGTGGCGGATGTCTTTTCTTGACGTATTTCATGTTTTCCATTTCCACCAACCCCTTCTTTTCTAATTTATATCAATATTAATGTTTTTATTATACTCTAGGGCCTTTGTTTTCATTATTGGGTTTTCATTGTTGGTGGATCCCATTATAGGAATGTGTGACTTGAGCTTTGAGGTAGGTGGTTCCATCTCTAGCCTATGATAATTAGCCTAATTTCTCTTAATTTATAAGTTGATATATCAAATTGGAATGACTATTTTCATTTGTTTAAGAAGGGGTTTTTGAGAGAAATGTTTTTCCATGAATTTTGATAAATGAAAATGAAATGGGTACGTTAACATAAATATGGGTTCGTGTTCAACCACTGATTGTGATCATAAATGTAAGAATAAAATTATGTATTCTTTTTTAAACCTTACCCATTTTTGGTAAATCTATTTTATTAGTTATGTAAACAGAGATAAATTTATAAAAAGAATCCCTATAATATCTATTGTGTTTTAATAAGATCATGATATCAAAATCATGACTCAAATATTACCATAAATTCACTACCCTAATTTCCATTGGATCAACTGACACCCAATGATTCTATGCCAGATATAATATGAATTTGACTAACACTCATAAAATGTGTAGGTCCAATTTCTCTTATATTTAAAGGGATCTATAAGAGTCTAACCCTGATGATGGTATGGAGGCTGATATGAGGATAAAGCCTGATTAACTAGACTAGGTGGTAGTTCTTGAGGGGTGGTGCTGACTCGTTCTACAGTGGTTGATGTATAGCCTGAGGCTGAGTAAGATGTTGATTCCTTAGTGAGGATATAAAGGCTGATCTACTAGTAAAAATTCTAGTAGACTAGGGGAATCAACCTGTGAAACAATATCAATCTAGAACATAGAGTCTCTTTTAATAGGATACCTGAGTGAAAATATTAACACCTTCTTAGCATGTTGGATAGATTTCTCCTGGCGATGAGTCCTATTATATAATTTTTTGAATCCACCTATAATGTTTGGAGTGATGGTGGAGGGAACTAGTTTAGCCTTACCATTCACCATGCACATCATCAGTAGATATTTGTGATTTAATGACTTGTCAAGTGAATTCATGAGGCCCTTCCACCTAGCGACAATGTCTATGACTCACTCATCTGGTCGTTGTTTTCAAATAAAGTATTCAGATGTTCTGGAATTTCCCATGGTGGTGATAAACTGAAAAATAAATTGATTATGATGGTCTTCCCAACAAGCTATAGACCCAATGGATAACTAGATGTACCAGAAAAACATTGTCCCTTCTAATGTCAGCACAAAACATAGTGCTTTGTGTCTTCCTACTATGATAGAGTTCACAACATAGGGCCACACATTGAAATAAAATGGGCTAGGTGTTGTAGCAGATTACACATCCCATTGAAGGGGGGAATTGTTGGTTTCTCAAATTCTATTGGTGCTGACATATCATAAACCGATGCATGTTATGACATTCCATCAAGTGGTATTTCCACCTATCACTTCTCCAGGGCCTCAAAGGATACGATGAGGTTTTCCATTGTGTCCTCTAGGAAAGGATTCCATTCTAGGCCAGGATCAATGACAACTAATGAATTTCTAATATCATCAACATGGTAGGTAGGCTAAACCACCCATGAAGTGATAGGTATAACAACTGGGCAAATTCCATAAGATAATACTGGGAGAATTACTAGAGCCAGTTCTCGAGGAAGATTCTCATTCAATTTTGGTGGATTAGGCAATAAATAGTGTGATCACTTGTCATAGGCTCTTAAATTTACCGAATTGAGAGGAAATTGATTTTCCAGATTAAAGGGAATTATTTTCTTAATGAATTTTGGATTCCCCTAATTTTCTAGTGGATATAGGACAAGATTATATCATATATCTCCATATTATAGAAACTAATTAGAATGTAGCTCATTAATGGGAATCTTCTATTCGGAAAGATGCTGAAACATAGAAGTCATACCAGGATCAACTACATGTTTGAGTTTCAAACTCACATGGTTTTCCTATATGCTATAAATTATTTCTAAAAATTTAAAACACAATTGATTGATTATGTAAGGAAATATAATGAAGAGAAAAAAATATATTTTATTTTGAAGTCAAATTACAAATCATGCTAGGTTTAATGATTTTCAAGTTCCTGTGATAGGGATTCTAATTTTTTCATTTTCATTGATATTTATTATGAGAATTAGGTCTTTAGGGATCCATAGTCTCGGTATCCTACACTAGTACAATAACCAAACTATTGGAATGGGCAAATATTAGGTTTTATTATCAGATTCGGTTACCCAAAACCGTTTTTAAACTACCCGTGCTAGATTATATAATTTTTATATGAATCCAAAGGTGAATATTTTATTCATAAATAAGGTACACCTCAAGTCACAGCATAATGTTCATGCAATAGAAAAATAAAATAGATTGGTATTATTAAATAGAGTTACAATAAACAAAACATAGATAGAAATATAGAAATAACACATGATCAACACATCCCCCTATAATCACCTCAGTTGAAAAAATGAAACTAATACCTCATGATAATCCTGAGGAGCCATATTGAAATGGTTACCCATTAGAACATTGCAGCAAAGAATGGAAGCAACCTTAGTGATTTTCACTTTTGTACTCATCTTTGGATGTATCCTTTATTTATCTCCAAGGTATATACTAACATGTTTGTTTGGTTGTAGGTCTACATATATAGGTATCTATAAAAAGATCCCTCAACATATGCATAAAATATCATACAAGTTGAATGTTCAAATATGGTAATGAATTTAGGACATGAAAAGTTCACCTCCATCACATAAAACCTACTCCTTCTTCTTGAAATCACATCATGGGTTAATTTTAGAGTTTTTGGTTCCTTTGATTCCACATAAATTCAGGTCATGAGTCCTTTTTATGGCTTATAAGAGTGGCGTAAAACATGGTGGGATAATTCAATGAACAACGTTGAAATTTGGGAATCTATGGTGTTGCCAAAACACATTCATAGAATGAAGGATGACTTCATGGAATGAATGTTTTTGGGCCTTCGCGTTTTTTTATAAGATTTATTCATGTCTTGTATTTCATAATTGTCCTAAACTAGGTTCATGATACGAATCACTAGTTTCCAGCTCCATAACCTCTATTTCAGTTTGGTTATGTAGTTTCGACACTAGGAAGTGTTTGATTGACATCCAATGTCATGGGAATCCATATTTAAGTGGATAGATCGATCATTTTTTCTCCTTTTACTCATTTCCATAAAATATTTGTATCATTAACAATATGAACATAACATCAAGTGTACAAGAAAGAATTAAAAATTCAATTATCAAGAATCAATGTATTTATATATCATAATTGTGTTCATGAAATTTTCTTATCATACTACATAAAATCTAAATAAATATTCATACTTATAGGATGAATAAATAATGTAGACCTAGTAATTCGGTCACCGGAGATGGAGGTCATGGGGTCGCTGGAGACGGAGGCCGTGGGATCGCCGGAGGTTGCGGGTCGCCGGAGGTCGCGGGTCGCCGGAGGTCGCGGGTCGCCGGAGGTCGAGGGTCGAGGATTGCGGGTCGCCGAGGGGTTAGAGGAATAAGGGAGGGCGCGAGGGTTTGGGGAATGATCGGGGTGGGGGAAGAAGGGTCGGGATTGTGAAAATGAATTTCAGGTTTTGCGGCGGTTTATTAAAAACCGCCACAAAACCTTTCGGCGAAAATGTTTAGCGGCGGTTTTGTGAACCGCCGCCACAAAACCGCCGCTAAACACGGTTTTTGTTGTAGTGAGAGATTACCTATTCCTCGACCTGCCTCCTTTAAATTTCCTATTAGGGCACCAGAGTTGGTCTTTTGAGAAGACCATCACCTATATAATTTAACTAGGGAAGTTTAAAAGAGAAATGGTAAGGGATTTTCTGGGATTTAAGGCTCTAAATGGAGTGAAGATAAGAGGGAGGTGGTGCCCTTTTATAAGAGAAGAGAGGGGCCCTTTAGGAAAGTTCCAAAATATTAATTTATT
This sequence comes from Viscum album, assembly GCA_963277665.1. Classification (NCBI taxonomy): domain Eukaryota; kingdom Viridiplantae; phylum Streptophyta; class Magnoliopsida; order Santalales; family Viscaceae; genus Viscum; species Viscum album. The sequence goes on along the minus strand of OY728156.1, from coordinate 110,650,042 downwards.
ATAAATTCAATTTCAGATTAAAATGGTACAAAACTTCTTTTATTCTATGATAATATGATTTTAATTATAATAAACATCATCCAATAATTTATTGACATTTTTTGAATAGTTATCTATCGTTATCTTTTTTGTTTTACTATTATTTTACCATTTTTAATCTTACTGTGATATCATGTTATTTACACATTGTGGGAAAATGTAATTACCATATCTTGTCAAAATACCCAAAAGAAAATTTATTTATGAAATATTTGAACTTATATTAACCATTGTTTTTAACTTATATTTTTAGTAATTTAATATCATTTAGTAAACTATTTTATGTTTTAAGTTATGAACTGTGTCAATTTTGGACATTATTCATACATGACTTTTTTAAAAATTCATAACAACCAGATTTATAATGACCCATACTTTACATACATTGTTAATACTTCAAAATTGAAGCACACTTATTACAACATATGACAAAACCACAAAGGACTGTATAGGTATAGAGTCTTTAGAAACTGGGAAACATAAACAACTGGTTCATTAATCTTCTACAGTGTCTCCCATTTATTTCATCATATCTAGGGTCCCTTTTAGCATATTCTACTTAATATCCATCTTCCTGACCTGGGGAAAAGGAAACATAAAAGGGTGATCTCAAATGCTCAGCAAGGTAAAATAAAAGAAATAAAAATCATATCATATCTTTTTGAAAATCTTAACCTGCAAAAGAGATCATAATATCTTAACATGGAATAAATCATAGAAGTGAAAATGATATCCCCATAATCATAACATAAAACTTTAAACTTTGTGGCATGCACACATAATCATGGAAAATCATTTCTTGTTAGTCATGACTCATTGCCAAGACTATCTTAGTAGACAGAGTCCCTTTCTGAACCGAGTCACCCTCGTTCCAGTCCTATTTCACTGAACCGGTATAACCTACCGTTCCAGCCATGTCTATCTCATGAGATATAAAATCTTTACCCAATGCATTGGAGGGAGATATAGGTCCCACCCATCTTATAATTAATCCTTTCTTATGTGTGCAACATAATCATAAATCATACATCATCGCATAACACATGTAACAAAAATGGGATTCTTGAAACATCATGACATCATAAAACAAACCATATAAGGTAAATGACTTCATAAAAATAATTCCCTCACAAAATAATCAAATCAATGTAATAATAGGGATAAAAACATAAGCCTTTATTATCTTAGATGGAAAATAATTTTGATAAAACACTTGAACTCCATTCTTGAGGAAAATATCATTTCTTATTCAAAAACATTTTTCCTTTCATAAGATGTCATATGACTTTAAAATAAAAGAAGTCGATTAAAAATAAACTTGAAAACTTGTATAGGAAGCTTATTGGAAATAATGTTTTAAAAATACATTCATGCCGTATAAGTTAAAAAAACATTCTTCTCGTACTTTTGCCAGAAAAGTCAAAAAGTACCTCGTACGAAAAACGAAAAAAGATTCCTTTCATATCTTTTGCTGAAAACTCACCGAAGGGTAAAATTGGATATAAACTATTTTATAAGGATATAAATATTACATATTTAGGGAACATGGATGTGGATGATAAAATACACCCCAGTAAATTCCAAAGTATAAACAATCTCGGATAAAAATGAGATTGTGATATTTCCCTTACCTTAGGTCTGATTTTCTTTGTACGTGTCTGAAGCTCATGTATAATGGTTTAAATAATGTTATTGACTTATTCCAGAATCATATATATTGATATGATATCATATATGGTCATATTCATAGCTTCTTGTTAGTAATATTTCATTGTTACTTGTTACTCGGGTCCTTATTGCCTTTTGTTCTTATGCGTGTTTTGCCGAATAAATTCTTATTCTTATTTTAAGGTTATAGATACCTTATATCTAGAATGGTATTAGTGTAACATATATCATATTTATTCATTCAATTCATTTATATAATTACTATGTAATGATGATCATGTAGAATGAGTCGCATCACATCGTGGAGACGGTATTCCGTACGTACGCACGAGTGATGATATCGTTCCTATGATCGTGGAACTGTATTGGAGTATATATATATTATTTCAGTATCAATATTACTTTATAATAATCATAAATAGTTTATCATTACACCATTATACCCATCCTTGTAAGGTGATGGTGGAAAATAGATTACACCACGGCGTGGAGACGGTATTCCGTACGTACGCACGCGCGATGATTTCATTTTTCCGTAGGATGGATAGAAGGTGAATTAGGGTTGTTTAATATTTATAATAACATATCAGTATGTAAGTAATACTGATGTTATTACTTTACCATGAAACAACTAAAGAAGAATAAGTTGAAGAAGAAAGAAATTGAAAAGATCGGTAATGGATATTACCTTTTCTTTGGAACGCCTCTTTGAATCCTCCACTTAGGGAACTATGATTGGTCTTTTAAGAAGACCAGGACCTCTAGGACTATTCTAGGGAAGTGGAGAGGAGAAAATGGCAGGGGTTGGCCGAGCTTGAGTTCTCAAATTGGTGTGAGGAGGAGGGGGGGGAGGAGGTTCCCTTTTTTAAGGGAGGAGAGGGGCACCTTAGGAATATCTCAAAATATTATTTTATATTAAAGTCAAAATCGGTTTATAATGGTTTTAAAGGGTATTATTTCGAAGATAAAGTGGGTATGGGTCGAAATCCTATCAACCAATAGGATTTAGACAAGTTTAGGGTATTATTTTAACCTTATCAATTAGATTTAACTCTAAGTTAAATAATTTAACTTTTACCGTGTCTTTTTGTTTTCTTTCACTATATGGTTAATACACTTACTATAACATGCCAAACGAACCCCAAATTGTTTATTATTAATATATATATCCTTATTTAAGTCATTTGGCCGAACCTTAGATTTTTAGGAATAAAATAACAATTAGTAATAATATTTGATTTAAAAACTATTTTGTGTCAATTTTGACACTATTTGATATATGATTTTTTTGAAAGTCATAACAGAATTATATGTTCGAACCAAGTTGATTAAATCAACACTAATATATCATAGTAACCTAGAAAATTAGTGTAATTCATAAAAAGTCTCAAATTACATTTATTTTGGTGTTTATAACATCAATTATGTCAATATTTCATTAATAAGATAATTACTGCATCATCATTGTGTCATAAATAAATTAACTTATTTAATGTCTAAAAATTACAAATAAAATACCATTATATAGGAAATCTTTTTAGCTTTCTAATGAATATTTATAGTATAATTTATGTTATGTATAAACCCATATTAAAAATTATTTACTTATTAAACTTTGATTTTAACTATTTTAACCCTTCTTTAAATAAATTAATAATAAATGTCCTAATCTAACCCAAGTGGGCCTAAATGGTCATATTTTATTCCTAAGTTTGTTTTTGGTCGAATTAAACTTATCCAATAGAATTAGGACATGTGTTAGGGTAATATTAATATCATTTTTACCCTTAGTTACCCTATTTACTATTAACCGCGGTAAAAAAAGTAAAAAGTTACTATTCACCAAAAAATTATTTTTATCTCATTGAACCACATTTTACTTACTGATATCAACCGTGCCTGTCGGATTTTCGAAATTCCATTCACAGAAGCGGTAAAATTAAGTTTTATGCAAAATTCAGTTTTTTACCTACCACTTAGTGGTTTCACTATTCATCAAAAATTGAAAGTTTTCAGAAAAATACCAAAATTTCACCCTAGGCTAATTTCGGTATTCCGAATCCAAAAATGAAGTCCATTTTGAAAAATAAAATTTATAAAATTTCAAAAAGTGGTTATTACTATTCATAACGGCTAGTTTTAATAATATTTTAATAGCATATCGTTGTTTAGTGAAACTCGGTATTGTGTACGACGCAAGCTATCGAGGAAGGTCATGATTGCGTGTAAAGTAAACCAAGAAAGTGTGTAGTGAAAGATTCCTTTGATGATAAAAATATTACTCATAAAAATCTCAGGTGTTACAAGATTCCTCCAAAAATAAGGCATTAACTCAAAGATAATATGTCAATATCATCCAAAAAATTATTTTATGAAATAAAAATAACCAAATTAAATTTTTTTTAATATTTATAAATTAAATTATTTGAATCCTTATTAATGAATCAATCACTACATCACCCTAGGGTCATGATAAAATTTATTTATTTAATGTCCAAAAAATTGCAAATAAAATATCATGATATATAAAAAAAAATTATATTTCTAATGATTATTTTTTGTTGAAGATATCACTTATATAACTCCAAATAAAAATTATTTTATAAAAGATATATTTTTAGGTCATATTTTCCTTAACATTAAGTTAAAAGTAATTAAATGTCATTTTCACTTACAAGTAGCTCCATGGGGTCCCAAAAAATGACCCAAGGATGACCATGGTTGTAATTTTATCATCCAATAAGTTTAGGACACGTTTTAGGGTAATTTAATATTTCTATAATATTTTTTTTACCCTTATTTACCAGATTTACACTTTAACCATGGTAAAAATAATAATTTCTGAAGTTACTATTTATAATTTCTAATAATAAAAGATACCTATTAACACAATTTGGACCTCTAAATTCCAAATATAGAATCCATATTTCCAAATTCAAAGAAAATAATTGGGAGAAATTAATTTAAAATTAATTCATGTTGTCAAAACCAAAAGGCATGTTTTTAAGAAATAAAAACTATCAAAAGATTGACATGTGTTTATGTCCAATTTAAGAGTCAAATTACATCAAACGACCAATATTGGATTAAAGGGTAAAAATATAATTCAATTAAACTTTAAACAAAATTAAAATTAAAACATATCTATATAAATAAATTAGATAAAAGACAGTTTTGACTTAAAATGCATTATTTTTCACTATTCAGTAAAAATTTGAACTTTATCAGAAAAATACCAAAAAATTACCCAAAGTTAATTTTGATGTCCATATTCTAAAAAGAAGTTTATTTTGTAAAATTTGACTTATAAAATTATTGAAAATTATATTTAAAATGGGTGGGTCATTAAAAGGCGGTAAAACTTCATTTTTTTTAGAAATACTTATTTTATCAGAAAAATTGATTTTTTGTTCTTATTACATATTCTAGAAAATGTGTAATATAAATTTTAATGTTATATAAAATTAGAAATGTGGTTAATACTATTCATAATGTCTTTTTTATATCCCATTAAATAATAATATTTTAATAATATATCGTTGTTTTGTGAAACTCGATATCGCGTACAACGCAAGTTATAAAGAAAGGTCGCTCTTGTGTGTAATGTAAGAAAATTTAGTGTTTCATGTATTGAATGCTTATTTTGGTGTTGAGTATAAAATAATCGAAACATGGTTTATTTTTACTATGAAAAAAAAATATACTCAATGTTGAGTTCTATCAAAAGAACTTGAAATTGTGTGCAACACAAGCCCAGAATAGTGTTGTGTATACTGCAAGATAATATGGTGTTGAGTATAGAGAAAACTAATAATGGTGTAGAATACAACACAATACATCAAAAAAATAAAAAATAATCTATTTCTTAAAATTTTAGGGTGATACATTCCACCCCACTAAAAATGAATTTTGCCCTCACTATTTGTCAGGGTTATAAATGGTTTACTATATGAAAGTTTCTTTCATAGAAACCTACATCGTAAAAATTAATACTAAAAAATAATTTTAAAATGGAAATATAGAAACATAACAGTTACCCAAATTAACTCATAACTGGGATTCCACATAGAATAACATATTTGGGAAGTGAAAACGTGGATATGGAAGAGAAATTTAACGATCAAGTTCTGATGGATAGTGATAGATAATAAGGTTTGGAGAAAGTTAACTACCATAAATCCATAAATATGAAATGATTTAAAATACCATATAAATCATCTAATAATAAAGTACTAGCATAACATTTTTTTGTTTTCAAGATCTTTTTCTTAAAGATGAAGAACATGAGAAGAAATACTTACTTGATTTTAATAAAATTACATCACTGGTCGTGACTTGAAAAATTTCCACTTCATCTCTAATTTAAAGAAATTAATTTGATTTTTTCATTCGTAAAGTGTTACAATATCATGTGATAGGATGATAGGTCATTCCATATATCACAATAAAAAGGTTATTACATGTAATCAAATATTAATAAGTCCACTTATAGCGAGATTATACATTAGTCTAACAAAATTAAAATGGAAAATAACTTATACCATCCATAAATGAATAGAATTAAAATCCATACAAAAACAAAAAATATAAAACATTAAAAATAGGTGAAATAAATTGTTATAACATTTGTCTCGCATATCTCATTTAGGAGCTCTTAGTTGTCATATTCCAAACATGTGAATACCTTAATCATGTATTCTTTATAAAAAATGATAATAACATGAATTACCCTAGAACCTCAGTGAAAACATACATTATCTCAAAATTAACTCTTTCCACACACCAAAAATTTCATGATATCACTTTTTCCTTTTATCAGTCATGGGCTCATTGATACTATTAAATGTCTCATTATCTTCTTATCCCTTTACTGTGTGCATATCATATGATTTCCAAAAATATTTCAATCACTTTTCATGGTTACTGTACCATATAATTATTGACAACCACAATAAACCAATATATAGATATTCCAAGATTCTATAATACTATAAATGAGACTCCACAACACTACATTGGAATCTCATTACATAAACACTTAATCATTCCACCACTTCTTTTCCATACTCAAAATCACCAATAGTGATTTCATGAGACTTCCCTTTTCCTTTTTCCTTAAGAGGTTGCGGAATTCAATCATCATTTACCTTTGGATTAGGGCATTAGTTTTCATAATGTCCCATTTCCTTGAACTTGTAGCATTGAAGTGTTTGTGGTGAATTCTCTGTAGTCTTTTATCTATTCACGATATTCACAACATTTTTTCCATTACTTTTGTGCTCAACTACTCGATGACCTTCTTTTCTACACTTGAATAATTTTCTAGTCCCTTTAAGAAAATCTCCACCATGATTTTTTCCACACTTTGAGCATAAGAAAATATTTATCTTCTTTTCACCATTGTTTTGAGATTTTCTCTGGAACTCCATCTTTAGTTTCTTGTCAAAACCCTAACATAGATATGTAACAACAAATTCTATTTCTACCTTGATAGAACAATGCACAATATCTTCATACCTATTGAATTATTTTATATCTAATTCCTTTATAAGACTTGGTTTTAAGCCACTTAAGAATCGATCAAATTTACTTTCAGGTTGGACGATAATGCCAGAAGCATACATTGGAAGCCATGTAAAATTTTCCTCATATGTACTAACAGATTCATCATCCTGTTGCTTAATCCCAAATAATTCCTTTTCCATATTTTTTCAAAGAATACAAGGAAATTACTTATTGAAAAATAAGTTCTTGAACTCATCCCATTCCATAGATTCAATTTCATCTTGGTGCCTTGTATTCTTAATTAGAGTCCACCACTGGTTTGCTTCACATTCTTAACATTAAACAGCCAAAATGAATTTTTGATGTTCTGAACAGAGATGTACAGAAAATATGTTTTAAATGTTACTGATCCATTGTCTTTCAACAAGTGGATCAGAATACCCACTAAAATAAGGTGGAAACTTCCCCATGAATGACTCAATAGAATATTTTTCCCTTCCCTGCTCATTTGGAAGTCCAGAATGATTCTTATCTTGTGTAAGTATAGCAATAAAGTTTTTCACTCCATATCCCATAATATTTGGTTTTTTAGGAGGACAATAATTTCATTCCCTAGTGTATTGATCATTAACATGGTTCCTTCAAGTTCTATCCATTGTCTAAAACCCAAAAAGAATAATGTGAAAGGAAAAAATCGTATTTGGAAAACAACATAATCAAGGGTGACTGCTTTCAATCTCTAACATATTAGGTTTAATCGTAGGTTATTCATGATCTTTATCATAATTCAATGATTTTAACCTATAATCATACTTAACCTTAGGTATATCCCTAGAAATTCTATATAAATATCTCTAGGTATCTCACTAAAGTTTATGCATCCTTATTTCCAATGTTTGTCTAAACCTTAACTTTGATACCAACTTTAGAGAGCCAATATTGACGTATATGGTAATTACATTTCTTTTGAGGAATATTTATTACACGATATAAAAAAATCCCAAATACCATATTATTTTCATGTCTTTGGAAACTCGAAACATAATCTTCTAATTATGGTGAAAGATCTTCAACATATCCCATAAAGATATTCTCCTTTTGTTTTCCTACCTAAAACCATTCTTTATATCCTGGGAAAAATAAAATAGAGAAAGAGTGAGCTCAAATGCTCAAAAAGGGTAAATTTGGAGAATATAAAACAAACCATAAACATTTTAAGGTAAAAATAGGAACATAAATTTTAAACATAAAAATATTGATCAATAACATAATTCTTTGCAGTACGTAAGGAATGGATCATAAAGGAAAATTAACAATGACAAAATAACATTGGCATAAAACATGTAATTTTGAAAAATTAATAATCACATAGTATGATTTCCATGGTATGAAAGGCATTGATTCCATTACCATCATAATGAACAAAGTCCATTTCCATTTATTTGTCAATACCATGTCAATGCAACATTTTGGGTAATAATCGATTTATTTATGCTACGTGTTTGGACTTATAATTCTTGATATTATTATATAGATCGTGATTTAATTAATTACAGAATGTAAAACATGACTTATATATCATATATATTCAGTATATATATATATATAATAGATCGAAAAATGGAATGGAATAAACCGTTCATAGAGACGGTGGTCGTACGTACACATGAACGTTGTTTTCATTTCTTGTTAAATTGAATGAAAGTAAGTAAATGACACATATATATATATATATCCAGTAGAATTATTATTTCATATATTTCATGATTATTTATTATTTATACTTTATAATCATTCTTGAATGGTTAACAAGGTGAATGAATCTCATCGCGTCGTGGAGACGGTAAGCCATACGTACGCACGAGCGATGATATCGTTCCCATAGTTGTTGAAAGGTATTTAAGTGGATGGTGTATAATATCTCAGAAATAGTATAATGTTATAATAATAATATATATTTTTTACTTCTACCATTATATCCATCCAAGAAAGGTGGTGGTGAAAAACATATTACACCACGGCGTTAAGACAGCAATCTGTACGTACGCATGCACGGTGATTTCATTTTTCGTAGGATGGATAGAAGGTAAAATAGGGTTGTTTAATATTTATAATAACATATAAGAATATTAGTGATACTTATGTTATTAATTTATAATTAAAAAACTAAATAAGATGAAGTAGAATAAGAAATAAATTTGAAATAATCTGTAGAAGGGAATAACTTTTCCTCGACATTCCACCTTTAAATTTCCTCTTTGGGCACTAGAGTGGGTATTTTGAGAAGACCAGAACCTCTAGAATGTAACTAGGGATGTTTATAAGACAAATGGTTAAGGTTTTTCTGAGATTTAAGACTAAAATAGGTGTGAATAAGATATGGAGTAGGTTCCCATAAAAGAAATGAGAGGGTCACTTTAGGAAAGTTCCAAAATATTAATTTATTATAAATTCAATTTCAAATTAAAATGGTCCAAAAAATATTTAGTTCTGAGATATGAAGATTTTTGTTTGAATACCCCACATATAATAATTTTTTGACAAGGTTTAAATAATTTTTTATCCATATCGTTTTTGTTTTACCATTATTTTACCATTTTTAATCTTACCGTGATATCATGTTATTTACAAATTATGGGATAATGTAAATATTATATCATGTAAAACGAGCCACAAAAAGTTATTAATGAAATATTTGGACTTATATTAACCATTTGGATTAATCTTATATTTTTAATAATTTAATTTCATTTAATAAACTATTTTATATTTTAAGTTATGAATTGTGTAAATTTTGGACACTATTCATACATGACTTATTTAAAAATTCATAACAACCTGATTCCTTAAAAACTAAGGTATTAAATCATAGATAATATGTAAAAATAATCCATAAAATTTTTGTATGATATAAAAATAACAAAATTACATTTTTTTGATATTTATAAATTCATTTATTAGAATCATCTATTAATGAAGCAATCATTACACCATCATTGTGTCATAATTAAATTTATTTATTCAATGTCCAAAAAATTACAAATAAAATATCATAATGTATAAAATCTTTTTAGATTAATAATTACTATTTATAGTCAAATATATTACTTATATAACCTCATATATAAAATTGTATTTATAAAAGATATATGTTTAGATTATATTTTCCTTAACATTAAAGTAAAAGTAATTAAATGTAAATTTCACTTAAAAGTGGCTCCATGGGGTCCCAAAATCTAACCAAGGATGCCCATGGTCGGAAATTTATCATCCAATATGTTTAGGACATGTGTTAAGGTAATTTAAAATTATTATAATATTATTTTTTACCACTATTTACCAGATTTACACTTTAAACATGATAAATAAAACATTTGCTGAAGTAACTATTCATAATGTCTAAAAATAAAAGCTTTCTGTTTATAAAATTTTGACCTCATAATTCCAAATATGGAATTCATTTTTCTAAATTCAAAACATATAATTGGTAGAAATTAATTTAAAATTAATTACCGTTGTCAAAACCAAAAAACCTGTTTTTAAGAAGTAAAAACTATCAAAAGATTAACATGTATTTACATCCACTTTAAGATTGAAATTACATCCAATGAACAAAATTGGATTAAATGGTAAAAATATAATCCAATTAAACTTGAAAACCAATTAAAATTTTAGTCTAACTACATAAATAAATTATATGAAAAGACAATTTTGACATAAAATGACATATTTATCACTATTCATTAAAAAGAAACTTTATCAAAAAAATACCAAAAAAATTATAAAAAGTAAATTTGGATGTCCCGCTTCTAAATAAGATTTTAATTTTGTCAAATTTAACTTATAAAAGTTTTAAAAATAAGATTTAAAATGGGTTCCCCATTAAAAGGCAGTAAAACTGCATTTTTTTAAAAATAATTCTTTTATATAAAAAAAGATTTTTTGTTCTCATAACGTGTTTTATAAAATGTGTAATATTAATTATAATGTTATATAAAATTTAAAATGTGGTTAATATTATTCATAACAGCTATTTTATTTCTCATTAAATAATAAAATTTTAATAATATATTAGTGTTCAGTGAAACTCGGTATCGCGTACAACACAAGCTATCAAGGAAGGTCACACTTGTGTGTAACGCAAGACAAGTCAGTGTTTCATGTAGCGAAAGATTTTGTTGGTGTTGTGTATAACATAATCCAAACTTAGTTTATTTTTATGTTGAACAAAATCTGTACTCACTGTTGAGTTCTATCAAAAGAACTTGAAATTGTGTGCAACACAAGCCAATAATAGTGTTGTGTATACTGCAAACTAATATAGAGTTGCATACAGCGCTAGATAATATTGATGTTTTGTAAAACACAGGACAAAAAATAAATTAAAAATAATCTATCTCATAATGTTTTGATATGTTACGTACAATCAATACATATTGGTAATTAAACACTCAACACAACCTATAGTTTTCGAAAGATATATTGAACCCATGGAGAACCACATTGTCGCTACCCTATATGCACAACCACACAAACAACAAAAACCATAGCAAAAACCTAACCTCTTTTTCATTTAACCACTTTTCATTCAATAATTAAGGGGTTCACTTTAATTTATTCCATCACTACCTGGGGAAACTACCAAGGACAACATCTGCAACAGTTTTTAGAAGGATAAAGGCCATTAAACACTACCAAGGAAAACAAGGAAGTAGGGACCGAGGTAAGGAAATCCATTTTGATACTCATTAATAAAAAATAGATAACATCCAACCTGCAGTCCCACTACACACCCCCATATTCTTAGACACTGGTTCAACCACTACCAACATGAATTCTTTAAAGTTATCTTGTTCAATCATCCTCTCCCAACAAGAACTGGAATCCTCGCTACAAAACAACACCACACCCATCACACACATAAATATGAAGTCATGAAAAAAACCAATTCTTATATCCCTACTTCCCAAAAACGTCCCAGAAGCAGTCCCACTACACAAGAAGTTCAACAGCCACAACATAAACCAAAGGCAGTCCCACATCACATAATTTTATCCATTCTGAAACCAATAAATCTCTCAACCTGAGATTCTCTCACACCTTCTATACCAGCCTATACACAAATCCCATAGAAAAAAACCACCCAAAAAAAGCCTCACTACACAAACATACCCTTCCCCATTCACAGTACCAACCCCTATGTCCACCCCCGTTACCCACAACATTGTTACCAACATCATCTTTATACAACCCCCAAGAAGTACAAAACCCAACCAAACATAGCACAAACCCACTTTATTAGGCCATGAATATTCATATTTATCAATCTGGGTTCTTTAATTCCACTTTAAATAATAGGGGAGATAACAGAACAGGCTTGATCTTGGGGCATCCATTTATTTAACCAAGTATATGTGATTAAGAAGATTTCATATAACATCTATTTAACAAATCATCAAAAAATAGAATATCCCAATTTCACAAGAAAAGTCTACCAGCAGCCATGATTTTTATAAGTCATACAACCATAATAAAAAATTAAATTAAACAAAGAAATCAGATAAAAACAAATGATCAGCATTGACCATCTTCAATTCCCTACCAGTTATATTTTAATATTCACTAAACTAATGTTATTTATTGTTAATTTAGGAACATTATTCACCCGTTATTTACCAATAATCATTTGTACACCCACCCTACATGATACATAAATAAAGAGAGGTAGAAGAATCCCTACCTAGAAAAACAGGTGACCAAAACTCCTCTTTGTGCGAAAATAGGGGATTTCACAAGCAGCAGGAAACTCCAAGAAAACTGATCAGGAAGGGGCTCTAGCACATGTGGATGTCTCCTCTCTATAGGAAGGCTTTAGGTGCACAAGATGGAATGGAAACAAACTGGGAAGGGAATACCCTTGTCTTTGAATATCCATACCCTATATTAAAGGACAAATGGTTTCAATAGACCTTAACATGGGATTCTGGTCAAGATTATGTGGTTTCTATAACTTAATGTGCTATGAGTGTTAGGATATTCAAGATATGTTTAATTTCCTTTTAAACTCCCTTAAAACGCACAAAAAGGATTTAAAATCGATTTACATCAAATAAAAAGTAAGAGGGGTGAAATTGGAAAAAACTCAAGAAACTGGAAATTTTGCAGAGGGTGAGACATCATTTCGATGTTCCACCATCACGGTGCCACCATTTCAGTGGCACTATGATGGTTCCCCCATTTTTTTGTGCTACTATTATAGTTCCACTATTTCGGTCTTCCGTCATCAAGGTGCCACCATTTTGGTGTGCCACCATTTCAGTGTGACTCAGTTACAGTGTGACTCTATTAGGGTGACACTATTTTGATGTGCCACCATCATGGTTCCACCATATTGGGGTTCCACCATCATGGTGACACCTTCAAGGTGCCATCATTTTGGTGAAACTATTTTTTGAAAGTAGATTTTTGGCATACACCTGAAACAAACCACCTTGACCCCCACAAACTCCACAAGCATTGGATTTTTACAAAGGAACGTCCAAGGGAAATCTGGGTCGTTACATCATATATCTCTCAAACCAATCTCATCCCCAAGAATTTAAAACAAAGTTAAAAAATAGGGTTCCAAATAACTACCCCATAAGATACCGCTCAGGGACAAACAAACTCGTGTTGTTCAAAAACTAGAGTGAAACCCCAGACATCCAAGAAGAAATCCTTGACATCTATATCATGAACAATTTTACAAACACTAAGGCCCCACTTCTTGTACATATTAATTATTGAATACCTTCCTCCATGTCAAGATACTATTTATTCTAGGTAGCACTGACTCGCCCACACAGGTTTAATCACATCCACATTAATGCGTCTTGATTATGGATCAGGTCCTCCCCTCCCCACAGTTAAAACTTTTCACACACATTCAGAGAATAAGGAAACAAATCATATCACAGCAAATGAGGTCAAGCATTACATCATAATCAATGAACAAATAAAAACAAAAGAGAAAAACTCAAAATAGCTCCAGGTATTGGGCATGCATCTGTCCCTCTTGCTCCCAAGTACTCTCCCCGAGGACAACTTTCCACTATAACACACATACCAAAGGAATGTTCCATCCATGAATCACATTCTCCTCGTGATTATTTTTTCTTATTGGTCACTCCATGAATGTCGGATCGTTCTCAATATTCAGCTCTACCTAGTCAGTAATGTGAGATTCATTGTATATATATCAACAGAGGTGAGAGACATGGATGGTGTCATGGATCCTCTCCAACTACGGTGACAATTCTAGCTGATATTTCACCTCACCAACTCATCCCAACATCTCAAAATATTCGATGAACCTAGGAGAAATCTTTCTCCCTCTTCCAAAAAGTCATTTTCCACATCGAGGGGAAACCTTCAAGAAAACATGGTCCCTAACCCTAAACTCCAAAAGCCTTATCCTATGATCATCATATGAATTCTCTCGGTCATGTTATGCCTTCATCCTCTCACATAGAAGATGCAGCTTCTCTTTCATACTCTTCACCACATTCAGACCAAGAATAGGTACCTCCCCAACTTCCATCCAATACAAGGGTTGATGTCACGCCCTCCCATATAGAGCATCGAACGAATCCATAACAATTGAAGAGAGATATTTACTATTGAATGAAAACTCTACATAGGAAAAATTTTATACCCATGACACACTAAAGTCCAAAACACATGCCAGTAACTTGTCCTCCAACATTGGGATGGTCCTCTTTGTATTTCCATTTATTTGAGGGTGGAAAGTAGTGCTGAGGAATAACTAAGTTCCAAAGGCATGCTGCAATCCCCTACAGACTCATGACATAAAACATGTATACTGATCTGAGAAAATAGTTCTAGGAACTCCATGTAGTTGAATCACCTCATCCACATACCTCTGTGCTAAGTAATCCACTGTGCTCGACTCCTTGATTGCTAAAAATTAAGCTGATTTTGTCACTCAATCCACTACTCCTGAAAGAGAATCACATCCTCCCTGAGTCCTCAGTAATCCTGTGATGAAATCCATCAAGATGTCATCCCACTTCCACTTAGGAATATATAAGGTGTGAAATAGACCACCGACAACATGGTTCTCATCCTTCACCAACTAAAAGATTTGGAACCTTACCACAAACATTGTCACTGCCCGCTTCACCTCGGCACCTTATAACTGTTACCCCAAGCCTTAGTACATTTTAGAAAATTCTAGATGCACTGATAGGGGTGATATATGGAACTCTCATAGAAATACCTCATTCATTGCCACTAGAACAAATAGCTTCCCAAATAACAACATATGATTCTGACTATCCTCTGACCATCCCTTTGGATCATCACCCTTGACAATGTGATCAAACATCACTTCAGTCTCTAAGTCTCCCCATTGAGACTCCTACACCTGCTGCATCAAATAATACTATATTGTCATATGAAATAGACATCCTCTTCCACTATCCACCCTAGTATATAGACGCAAAGCATCCAACTCATCCATTTCCTTCAAAGCATCCATGGATTCCTAAACTACCTCCTTCTTCGACTTCCTACTTAAAAAATCGGCCACCATGTTCCCCTTTATTGAGGTGTATGACATATCAAAGTTGTAGTCCTAGAGAAACTATATCCATATTCGCTACCGCATGTTCAAGTCTCTCTGGGAGAAGATATACCTCAGGCTCTTGTGATCTGTGAATACCACAAAGCACTCTCAGTGAGGTAATCTAGCCATAACTTTAGTGTGAATATGACTGTTGTAAGCTCCATATCATGGGTGGAATAGTTACATTCGTGTGGATGTAACTTCCTAGACCCATAAGATATCACTCACCACTATTACATCAGCACAAATCCCAAGCCTAGACAAGAAGCATCATAGAACACCATAGACTTTACCCCTTTCTTTGGAAACCTAAGCACTGGAGCACTAACCAGATTCCCTTTCAGGTATCAAAAAGGTGCCTAACACTTCCCACCCCACATGAACTTCTATTTATTTCTGGTCAAAGTTATCAATGGAGCTGAAACTTGAGATAACTCAGTTACTAACTTGTGGTAATATCTTGATAGACCTAGGAAGCAGTGAACCTATACCACGTTCTTGGGTTATTCCCATGAAAAAATTCATTGACCTTTGATGGGTCCACTACTATCCCTTTATGAGACACAACATGTCAAATTAAGTTCACCTCTCAGGACTAGAACTATCAATTGGATAACTTCCCATAGATATAGTGGTTTCAGAGGACATCCAAGACTGTCCTGAGGTTCGTAGTGTGCTCCTTCTCTGACTTTGAGTAAATCCGAATTTCGTCGATGAACATAATGATGAACCAGTCCCAGAACTTGCGGAAGATAGAGTTAATGAGCCCGAAAAACATAGCTGGTGCATTTGTAACACCTAAATCCATGACCACAAACTCTAATTTCACATACCCTCACCTGAAAGTAGTCTTTAGGATTTCACCCTTCTTCACCCTCAAATGGGGATATCTACACCACAACATCTATCTTATAGAACCAAACTTATCCCCTTAACTGGTTGAAAATATCATTTATTTGTGTAATAGGGTAACCTTTCTTAATTTTTTCATGATTCAATCTCGGGTAGTCTATGCCTGGCCTAAGGCCACCAACTTCCTTATTTTCAAAAAATACTGGAGCCCCCCAAAGCGACACAATCAGCCGAATAAACCACTTTGTCATCGAGTCATCAACCAGAATCTGCAAATCCTGCAACTCATAATGTTCCATCGGATATAGATCCATCTGAAATGGATGGGAACTGGGTTTCAAGTCTATTTTAAACTCAAAATCACTTCGAGGGGGTAGATTCATAACCTATTCAGGGAAAACATCTAGGAACTCTCCAAAAACACTCGGAACCTCCACCATATCTATGTTTGTTGATCCCACTAACATCTCATATTAAAAGTATAGAAGAGGATCCATACAATGACTGCCCAGCTGACAGCTCCGCTCCCCAACGAAAACTACACACTGGCTATCCATATCCTAAAATAAAACTCTCCTCTAAAAGCATTCAATAATGGTATGTAGATAGAACAAACAATTGACAGTGAGGCTGACATTGTATTGTTTCATCTATAGTAGAAGAAGATCCCCAATGGACTGAGTTAGCCCCAAAATCAGTCTACATCCTCTAAAAACATCAAACATAATGGTCTGACCTCCAACTGGCATGCTCAATACTAGGGGAACAGAAAGTCTATCAACATCGAGTACCAAGGAATGGGATAGACTGGGTGCAAAAAAGGAGTGTGAAGCTCGTAAATCAAACAAATCACATGAAATATTATTAAATTAATTGGTCTTACCTTGAACAACCTCTTTCCACACTAGAACTTCTACCTCAGTGTCATGAAACTTCCCACGCCCAGCTCATCTACCCCTTTACAGTTGACAGCCTCCCTGACGATGCCATGGTTTAGGTCCCTGTGGAGCACACTGAGGTCGGTCTCCTCAAGCATCGTCTACCCTCATTGGAGTGGGAACCCACTACCCCTATTACAAGAAAGTTCTGGCCGACAACTGATTCTACTAAGGTGGGCGCTGAACTTCCCCACCCCCACCATACTATGCTCGAACTAGGCACTACCTCAAAAAAATTCCATGGCCTCCACAGACTATTCACCTCAGTACCGAGCCCATGGTAAAAGGGTGAGTACTAGGAGATCTAAACTGGAATTATTGAGGCCCTCTACAAGCAGTCCGAAACTTGGATGGACCTGACACCAAAGACCTACTATTGACTTCCTTCCCCTTCTACAAACTCGAATGGCTCCCCTCTCATAGTACACCTCCCTGTGAGTGTATCTTCTCTACTACTTCAGCCTTGTTCTAAACATTGATGAATGTATGTAGGGTAAAGTGAGTGACATCATACTTAAGATAAAATTGGTGCACCTCCTACAAGCGTCTCACCCACAAATCCTCATCCAGAAAAAGATCCTGAGAAAAGTGTAAGAGATATTTGAACATGTTCCTCAGTTCCCTCACCAAATTACTCCCCTGATGGAGGTATATCATCTCTTACCTCTTCTAGTCCCTCACCATTGAGGAATGAAATTCTACCAGAACCTCCTTTTCAAAATCATCCCATGAGACATCGGTCTCCTTCCTCTCCCCGAGGTAAAGTATACAACACTAATGCATTTCTCCTCACATCTATCCCACTGCCAGAGGAACCCAGTACTCCCCCGAATCACGAATCAAGGTAAAGGTGATTTTAAACTCCCCAAGTCCATCCTCCATCCCTAAGTCTGAAATTATTCCTTCATACTTTTCTAGGGTCTGCCACTAGAAATCACAAAGGGTCTTTTTCCACAAGTAATCTTCCTCCTCTCGATTATCCCTCTGCTGATCAACCAAGTCAGCTTGTTGATCCTCAACTTATCAGACCACATGTGGGTGATATTCAAGTGTCATTGCTGAAAATGGTAAACAATGAACTTCTAAGCCTAGTTAGTATAAAATTTTATTTTACGATTTATTTTTAATCTTTATTTAAATTAAATTCCCTAAACTCCAAAGACATACAAGAACAGAAGTCATTATGATGCAGTGTATCTTTCTTAAGGTCTCTACCATACAACTAGGGTAGCCTCACTTAACAATTCATTAGGTCCAGAGTACTTGCATTAGATCATGGGGAGCCTAAAATCTAGTATCTTAGTTGGTCTTCCCTGGCCTATTTCATTCACCAAGATTTCCTAACACCATTTCCCTTCCATCCCATGCAATCCTCATTATGCCTAACTCCAAAATCTATCCTATACCTCAACCATCATCCTCTAATATCATTATTTCATGACCCACCTTCTTCAAGATGAGGGAAGGGACAGTAAAGTATCATGCCCTTCCTTCTTCAAGATGAAGGAGAAATAATTACCCTAGATTCCTTCCTTCAATAAGCCTCAAAGTGGAAACTAGCACTAAGGGTATAGAATCTCACACAACATCAACGGAATTACCCTTTTTAATGAAGACAAGATAAGGAGATAATACAGTAAAAATTCCAAACAACACCAAAAATTTATATAAATGAAACAAAAATCCAACCCATGCAAGATTTAAATGTAAACTGTTAAAAAAGTACGACAAGAGTACCAATGAAAGTACCAAAAGAAAGAGACTAAAAAACACCACAGTAATTATCTCAATTATTGAGCCAGTAAAGCCCAGAATTGTTTTCAAAGTCTTCTTGGAAACCTAAAAACAATTCCAAAACTTTGGGTAAGTATACAAGTATACCCAGTAGGAAAACTAAATCCACCCGTGCACAAGTGGGGGAACACACTAATTCCTCTATGAGATAATAGTAGAATATATAAGCACCAACCAAGGAGTTCTAATCATCCCAGCATCACCAAGGAACACTCATAAAATACCTCAAGTCAAGTAAATTAGTAGTATTAGAACATGAACATTTGGATTCCATAAACCACTTTCCCACTGGTTATATACTCATTATTAATAGTTAAAATCCAGACACTACCACTCTTCCAAGATGCAGTCCCACTACCCCAACTTTCCCACACAAACCTAGGCCTAAAACCACACAAATATCCCATCCACAGACACCTAGGCCACAACCACACCACACATCCCACCCGCAGACACCTGGGCCACAACAACCACACCTCTAGCCCGAGATTGCTTGAGCCTCATACCAAAGACACCTTGGAAACAAATTAGACCTGTAAAAACCTAGACCTCTCACCCACACCACAACCTACATAAAGGATCTTGAGCTATGGTAAACCTCAAGCCATTACAGCCTCCCCGAATATGCTTGAGTTGTAAGAACCCGGAAGATAGTGCGAAGAAGAAAGTTAGTAACCAATCTTTCATCCTACCACTAGGATGTTGGGAAAGACACCCTCCTCCATGAAATGGGGGTGTTCGGAACACGGTTCTCAAAAAGGGTGGATTTTGTATAGAAATTATAAGGAACTACGATTTATATATATATGTAAGTAAACACACAACCCAACCTATAGTTTTCAAAAAAACACCCACGCAGAACCACATTGTCGCTACCCCTATATGCGCAACCACACAAACAACCACAACCAGAGGATAAACCCAACACATTTTTCATTTAACCACCTTCCATTCAATAATTTAGAGGTTCACTTTAATTTATTCCATCATTTCTTGGGGAAACTACCAAGAATAACATCTTCAATTTTTTTCAGAAGGCTAAAGTCCACTAAACACTACCAAGGAAAAAAAGGAAGTATGGACCAAGGTAGGGAAATCCATTTTAAACCCAATTCATAAATAAAAATGAGAACATCCAACCTTCATAATCACTACACATACCCTTATTTATAGACACCCTTAAACCACTTTAAACTATCATTTTTCAATGTTATTCCACACAATCATCCTTTCCAAAATAGAACTGGAAGCCCCGATGCACAACAACACCACACCCAGCGCACCCATAAACATGAAGTCACGACACAACCCAATCCTGCAGCCCCACTACCTGACCACTGTCTAGAAGAAATCCCAAAGCATAATATGTTTGATGGCCACAATATCGACCAAAGGAAAACCCACTTTCTAAAAGTTTTTCCATTACATAACTAATCAATCTCTCAACCTGATATTCCATCACACCTCTTGTACCACCCAAAACACAAATACCATAGTAAAACACCACCAAATAGCATCCACATTGCACAAACATACCATTACCCATTCACAGAATCAACCCCTCTATCCACCATTGGTACCCACAACAAGGTTACCCACAGAAACTTCACACAACTCTCACAAAGTAGAAAACCCAACCAAACAAAGTACACAGCCAACCATTAAACCAACCATATTCATATTTATCAATAAGGTTCTTTAATTTCACTTTAAATAATATAGTTGATCACAAAACATGTTTGATCTTAAGGTATCAATTTATTTACACATGTATATGTGATTAAAAAAATTCATGTTACATCCATCTAACAAAGAATCACAGCAAAAAAAAGAATCATTAGTACACCCATCCATAATTATACATAAATAACAATAGGAATAAGAATACATACATGGAAAAATAGGCGACCAAAACCCCTCTTTGCGCCAAAATAGGGGATCGTGTGAGAAGTAGGAAACTCCAAGAAAACTGACCAGGATGGGGATATAGCATAGGTTCATGAATCATATAGAGAGGAAGGAATTAGTCACACCAAGAGGGAATGGGAACACATTGGGAAGGGAAGACCCCTGGCTTTGAAAGTCCAAAACCTATATTAAAGGACGAATGGTTTCAAAAGTCATCAACACGGGATCATGGTCTAGATCACGCAGTTTGAATATCTCAAAGTACCTGAAGAATTACGATATTAAAGATATACATAATATCCTTTGAAATGTAGTAAAAATGCCTAAACAAGGATTTAAACTTAGTTTACATCAAATAAAACATATGAAGGGAGAAACCATAAAAAACATGGGAAACTGGAAATTTTGCAAAGGGTGAGACACTGTTTCAGTGCGCCACCATCAAGATGCCACTATATAAGTTCCACTATTACGGTGCCACCATTTTGGTGTTCCAATTTTATGGTTCCATTGTTTCAGTGTTTCACCATCACCATTCCACCATTTAGATGTGCCACAATTTTGGTGTAAATCCGTTATGGTACCACGGTTTCGGTGTGATACTATTACGGTGTCACTGTTTTAGTGTGCCACTATCACCATGCCACCGTTTCGATGTTCCACTATTTCAGTGGGACTCAATTACCATGCCACAATCATGGTTTCACCATCTCAATGTGCCACCATCACGGGGCCACTTTTTTGGTGAAACTTTTTGATGAAACTGGATTTTTGGAAAACTCCCGAAACAAACAACTACAACCCCCAAGAACACCACAAGCACTAGATTTGCATAGAGGAATGGCCCAAGTAAATCTCGGTCATTACATATAGAATAAATATTATCAAATTATATTTATATAAGTTGAAAATGGTAATTTAAATATAAACCTACAAAATGCGATGAAAATTGGTTTTAATCAAAAATTTTATAAAGTCGAAAAAACATAAACTAATACTTAGTAAAATAATGATTTAAATCTAAATAATTGGATTATTTCTAGCTAATTTTTTATAATGTTGATTTAATATTAAAATAAAATTACTATGGGTATTTTTTCAATTAAATAAAATTCCAATTTTACAAAAAAAACTATTTTTACTATTCACTAAAAAATAAATGTTTTCATAAAAACAAGATAATTTAAACCTATGATAATTTATGCATGATTAGTTAAAAATGATATAATTTTCACATAATAATATTTTAATTATTTATCATGGTTCTATTAAACATGGTGTTTCATGGAAAGTAATCTATCAATGAAATTTAATGAATGGGAAATATATCATTAAATATCTGGCTATCACATTATACCCCCTTTATAATAATTTATCCCTTGTAATTCCATAGCTATGATAAAAATGGAGGATATTTTTTTCACATCACATCCTTATGATCCCAAGTATATTTCTCAGTTTTACGATTTCACCTTAAAACATTGGCAACATGAGTCATCTTGTTTCATAGAACTTTTAAATTATGATCCAGAATAAACACAAATTGTTCCTCATAAGAAATATATTTTACTAGTGGTATGAAATATAAGTTTATTATATATTATGGATTAGTGATGAACTTCCCTGTGATAAATACATGGAACACTTTATGAACTAAAGGGAGATATAATGGAAGCACCAAATGATGAGATTCCATCCTGATATAATTAAGAATTTTGAAGGGGGAGGTATATCTAGGTCTCAACTCTACCTTCATCCCAAATCTCACACCCTTTTTCCATGGAGATATTCATAAGAATACCATATAAAAAATTCAAACTCTCAATATCATTGATGTTTTTAGGAATTACATTTTAATTTACTTTTTTCTTCACTTATGTGATGGTGAATTGATCTAAAATTATTTATTATTTCTTTATATAGATCATATCTCAATATCTTTCTCTCTCTGACAACACCCCATCATTTTGGAGTTATGAAATTTCTTTATATGGATCCATTTGAATGCTTGATAGGAAACTATTTTTTGTAATAAAATTCCACGAAATGAAGGTAGTAATTCCAACCACCTTAGAAATCTAAAGAGAAATCTACCAATATGTATCCAAGAGTTTATATGGCCTTCTGAGACTGAACATATGTCTGAGGGTGAAAATTTTTGTTGTAATTCAACTATGTATCTATATATATCTAACATATTATCTAGAACATCAACATTAACCTCAAATATTGATTAGATATTATTAATCCTTTTACTCAACGAAATCTCAAAACATTATTAATGTATAAACAAATACGTTGATCTATAGAAAATTATTTTATAATAAAAATAAAATGCATTGATTTTTTATGGTGATCAACTAAAATGAAACTATAATTATGCACTTTAGATATATTTTTGAGTTTGATGATGAAATCCATGGTAATATTCTTCCATTTCCATTTTTTATGGTTAATGGTTGTAACATACCGTTATAATTTGGTTTGTAATCCTTAACTTATTAACACACCATGAATCAGGGAAAAACATGAAAATATCCCTTTTTATGTTATCCAAAAAAACATTCCTTTAGATCACTGTACATCTTCACAATTTCATGATGAATATATATTGTTGAACTATGAGCTTCATCAAATAACAACTTATTCAACTCTTTTATTGGAATGAAATATACTTGGTTCTTGAACCTCTTTACTCTAACATGATCAAAGTTAAACTCTAAAATATTTCACAGCATCCTCTATAATACTATATATTCCTTATGTTCTTTCTTCATCCTCTCATGGGTGTATGGTTTAACATTCATCTGAGAATGATAATATTTTCACATTTCCTAAATATTTCATGATCAAACATCAAAAAATTGATAAAAATTGGATCTCTATCAATCCTCATTATGGAAAAACTATCATAATATTTTAGAAATAGAGTGTTAGCCACCTTGTTCGCCTACATGGTATGGTAATTTATTGAGTAGTAAAAATAATTGACCAACTCCAACCATATTCTCAATATCATATTCAATTATTTCTATGTAAATTTATAATTAATTATTTTAGAATTATTATATATATCACACCTTTCACCATATAGATAATTACTCTATATATTCACTAATATTTTATTGATACCCACTCCAAATTTGGATTCATGAATTTATAATCATGAATTTTCAATTTGAAATAGTAATAATGAATCATCATATCATTCTATATGAGGATACATCCAAATCCCTTATTTGATGAATCTCTATATATTACAAATCCTTCTTTATTATAGGGTATTATAAGAACGTGCATAATTACCAACCTCTTCTTCATATAATTGATGTTCTCATATAATTCATTAATCCAAAATAATGTAACCCCCTTTTAAGTAAACATGGTGAGTGTATTAGATAAGAACATGGAATCTCTCACAATCTGTTGGGGCTTTTCAGCAAACCAAAGAAAACTATAGATTTTGTTTAATTTTTTTATAGGCCACTACATAATAAAATTAATTCTTTAAAGGGTTTGATGATATATCACCTAATTTATTTATATAACCGGAGAAGGATAATTTCGTATCCCATATTAAATATTGGTAAACATTTAATATAACATCTCTTTCTTTAGGGTCTTCAAAACAATTGTAAAATGATCTTTATTCTCTTCAGTAATATTTGAATATATAATAATAACATCTATAATTTCTACCAAAAACTAATCTGGGAAATCTCAAAATTATCTAATCATTAAATACATGATTATGTAAGGATAATTGTTAAGTCTAAATGAAAGTACTATAAATTCATTATGACTATAACATATTCTCAAGGTTTTCTTCAGTAAACCCTGATTTTTTACCCTTAGTTGATAATATCTAGATAAAATATCATACTTTTAAAAAATATTAATCACCTAATAATTGATCAAATATATCATATATATGTGTAATAGGTTAGGTTTTAATAATAGTAATTTTTTGTGTTCCCAATAATCAATGCAATGACTCGTCGACTTTTATTTCTAATTAAAAAACAAATAAGTGCAACAAATTTCAATTAATTAGGCCTCATTAATACCTTATTAATATTCTCAATGAGTTTGTTTAACAATTCATACAACAAAAATGGGATTATTCTATAATAATTCAGAAAAATATCAATATCACAAGATTTAAGTTCTGTTGAAAATTCAATTTCATGATATAAGAGAATAAAAGGAAACTCTTCTAAAAATACATCGATGAACTTTTTTAAAATATTAATATATTCAATGTTGATTTCATCCCTAACCATCAATGATAAATATCCCAAATTAATAGGTATAAAAGATAATTTGATTGAAGTGACATCCATTTGGATTTCATGTTCATCCACACATTGATAAACTATCACAGGTTGATCCTGAATAATGAATTAAAATTTCATTCATTGGGAATTGATTTTGACCTTATATACTATGAAAGACAATCCATTCAAAGAATTATATCAAATTTAACTAGAAAAATAATAACACATTTTAAAGTAATAACATTACCAAAAACGTTTATTTTATATGATCTATATACTTGAGATACGATCATTCTTCTATTATGATTTGTTACTGGAAACTCCACATCTAATTGATGAGGCCCTGTTGTGATAACCTTAAGAAATAATTTAGTTATTAAATACTTTTATGAACCTAAATCAAATAAAACATTTTCATTTGTTGAGTGTATTATAATTTTATGATTCACCATATTTTATGGAACATCCAATTTGGCTATAGGGATTCCATATGCTTTTCTTTCTCCCCTTTGATACTTCTGTGGTATGTCCTCATCATCATTGGATAACTATTTAAAACCCATATCATTATATTTATAGCACTAAATAATATTTTATTCTTTATTTTCCTTAAATTCATTACACTAATGGAATTTATCTCCACATTTGAAAGAAAATTATATTCCCTTTTTGTATTTCCTCGGATGTTTCTTTCCACAGCTTTTACAAGATGGAAATTTTTTCCTTCCCTTATTCTTCTTTGATGTGTTCATTTTTTGTATTCTTGTATAAGACCTCTTTTAATATTTATTTACCAATAAGATATATGATCTATAAAATTAATTCTTAATTTTAATGGAACTTTATACTATATCGTTATATGATTAAAATAATTGAAAAACTAGTGGCATTTAGGGACTCATCTTAATCCCATCATTGAAATAGTGACTCTTTCTTTCTGAATTACATATGTATTTTGAAGAATTTTTGTATAATAATTTAAAGTAATATTCATATTCCACCACATAATATTATTCTTTCTTATTTAAATTTTATAAATTCTTCTCTGTTTCATCTTACTATTCTCATTAGGGGTATTTCTAAATGAAAATCACTTTAAAATTTCTCCAATACATTCTTTACATTTCATCATATACTTTATTATTTTAGATTAATGAAAAAATTAATCAAAATATTCTTCCAAATAATACATTTATATAATAAAATCTTCACCCACATAGCATCATAAATCAAAGAATATAATTTTTGAGAGACTTAATCCATTGCCCAATTACTGATGGATTAGTGATTATGTTAAAATATAGATTCTAATATTATATGAAGAGATCACACATAATAGAATCATGATGTGTAATAATAGGTTTCTTCATTCAGGTAAGGTTACTAATGAAAAGTAGTATAAGATTCTAAAATATGACCATGATGTACTATGTTTTAATACCAACAGTACTATAAATCTCAGTAGGGAAATCTCAAGATTGTCTAAGGGTGTTGATTCCCTCCCATCCATTAGATGTTATCACTGAATAATGGAACACCTTGATTTATATCATAATCATCATAAATATTGAAACTTTAACTGTTATAACACCATGATGGTGTCTACTTTATTATATTGGTATATGGTACAAATGATCTCATCCAAAAGGACTGATCAAATTTTTAATCTAGAATAACCATATACATACATAATTCCCATATGACATTGAAAATATAGAATACATATCATAATAAATCATGAATCATTAATATTATTCATAATATCACAATTTATTTCGTGGGTAAAGAAACAAAATAAAAGGGGATGTTAGATTCTCAGCAAGTGTTATGAAAAATAAAATTTATCATGAGAAAATAAGTAATAATCTATATCAAAAGGTAAATAACTAAAAACACTTGAAATTTAATCAACAACATGATAAAAAAATACCTACATGAAAAATTTCAATGAAATAATCTCATATATAATAATAAATAAAATATCAATAAAGGAAATGATTAATATTGGATGTCAGGATCTCAAACATCATGATATCAAAATTGCTAAAGCCTTTTACCAAGACAGTTTAATCAATCCTTAGGTATACACTAGAAACCCATTTAATTTGGACAACTAGTTTGTCTCTAGAAACTAATTAATGAACTGAGGGGATATCTGCAATCGGGCCCCACAAGTCACTACATTTCCAATGAATTTTTTATATATTTAATGATCAATTTAATTAATAAATAATATTTCTTGTCGAAAAATACTCTTGTTGGTAAAAAATTATAGATTTACCATGGTCTTACCCAGTTGATAAAATCCCATTCATAGTAAAGAAACATATACTAAACTAATATATGGTTTAAGAAATAATTATATACATTATGGATATTTAAGATAAATATATTTCCAAATTAAAAATGATCATAATAAATTAAATGATCCATAATATTATTAATGAAAAAAAATTAATAATTGAAAAAATATGACCTTCAATTAATTTGAAATATAATTTTTGCAATAAATTCATACTTTTGTCATGAATAAAAGAAAATGGATTAAAATTACATTTGTTAAATTAGTACTCACTTTAGAAATTTGAAAACATGTACAAGAAGCTAAATACCACAAAATAGATAAAGAGAAAGGGACATTATATAATGAATTATATGATAAAAATAATTTTTTTACTTTTCAGAAAGAACATTTAAAATAATAATTTTTAAAAGTCATGGGTAACATAAAATATCCTTTATAAGTCATTTGAGTAAATAAATAGTTATTTTGTAAAAAAAAATTAAAAAATATGGACATGGGAGAAAAATATTCTTGATCAAAAATAAATAAGATCAATTTTTATTTTCTAAATTTCTTTTCATGATTATAGTACCAAAGAGAGAAAAGGCTGTAAAAAATATGGAAACATATTCAACATTTCAAAATTTCTTTTCTTTTCAGGTATGTTTTCATTTGGCAGTCTTGGTCCATGATTTATCTCATGGAACCAACATTAAAGAAAATTATTCATGATAAAAAAAATACTATATATATTAAATATATAGACATTATAATCATTGTTATAATCATCCATAGAATATAGATACTAAATAATTAATTACACTATTTATGTATATAGTAGGTTGTATGTATGCATTAGTGATGGTTACACTTTTTGATAGAAGGATAAATATTATTTTAAATAATAAATCACCTAAAAAATATCCTTTTTATTTAATATATTCATAAATTATATCTTTATTTCTATCCATTTGTATTGGAAATTAAAAATGTATCACATCTCTTTGTATAGATAGTACTCTACATGTGTGCACGAGAAATGTTATTATTTTCCAATGGATTGGAATTTAAGAAGGTAAAAATGATATTATAATTTCTATCATGTAATTATTTTAAAAATATTATATATATTCTATATTTAAATATTTATAACTATCCAATTAGTGTGGTGATGAAAAAATTTTCATTGCTGCATGAAGATGTTAAGCAGTACGTATGCACATGCAATGTTTTCACATTCCATAAGATGAAAAAGTGATTAAAAATGGTTGTAATATAATCATACTAACATCTATGTATATTAATGATATATGATATATAAATATATGATGATCACAAATTATTATGATGATATAGAAGAATAAATAAACATTAAAGATTTGGTAAATACCATTACCTCTTCTTCGGTACACATCCTTTAGATCTCCACTTACAGGACATAGGGTCAGTATTTTGGGAATAAAAACACTTATAAAACCTTGATACTAATATTTATAATTGAAATTAATAAGAATTTTTCAATATAGTTATCTCAATGTGGTGTAATTAAAAGATAGAATGGGTGTCTAAATATAAGTGAGAGGAGGATTACTCTTAGAATTTCTTAAGGTATTAAATTAATATAAATAAATTTTCAAGTATCAATGGATAGAAATTAATATAAATAGTATATAAGATGGATATGAGTAAAACATAATCTAACATAATAAAATTTATACATGTTTTGGTTATGTTTTCACCCTATTTTATTAGTTTTAACTTCTATTAAATCATTTGAAAATTACTGCAGTATTAAAAAAATCACATCCAAAGTGTCAAGAATTTTACCATTAGAGGAAAATATGACACATAATTAAAATGTGGATGATTTTCAAAACCATATCCCATTTTCTTGTTTGATAATAGTATTTTTTAAATAAAATTAAACAATTTAATAAAATATTATTCATTATAAAAAAATATTAATGTAATTTTAGACATTATTCATTTAATTTATTATTATATACATCAATAAAAATATTAAATTAAAATTTAATATTTTAAAAATATCCCAAAAATGTCACATGTATCAAAAAAATTCATGTAACAGTTTAGTTCACCAAATTTATATTACCTTTATTTTTTTAGGAATAATTTATTACATTTTTTTACTAATTGAATATATACTATGTCCGCATTGTTTCAGAATTTATGTTTATTATTCAATCACTAATATTTTAAAACAAATTTTCATAATAAAACCAATCAACTAATAATTAGTATAACCATATATAATTGAAAATTGTTTGTTTTTATCTCAATATAAGTAAATTATATATATTAAAATAAAGACAATAACAGTTTAGACTTTATCCTTAATTAAATATTATAAAGGAAAAATCAATTCTAAATCAAAATATAAGGTCATATTTATATTTTTTGATGATTATTAGAGAAATATACTCATCCAATGAAATAATTATAAGTGTTGGATATATTTTTAATTCCTTAACACATTATTTTAAACTTTAATCGCCCAATTTACCAATTATTGAGGTGATAATTTTTACCAGTTTTATAATTCATAATGACCAAAAAAACAAATATAAAAAAATTAAATATCCTAATTCTAAATATTTAATATGTCTTATCCAATTCATTTCACTAATGTGGTATTACATAATTTAAATATAATATAACAAAATGTGGTAAAATAATATTTTTGAAAAATGCCTTTTATGCCCAAAAATATATGTGAACTATAATTTGATATAATAATGATTAAAAATGTTAGTAATAATATTTTTTAAAAAATAGAAATTTTTTATTTTAAAATTGAACTAAAATCATGATGGTGCTTTGTTCAATAAAATTAAAAGATTGTTTTACAAAATTTTAATTTTTTACTATTTACTGAGAAATCATTATTTTTATATTCAAAAAAAGATAATATTATAATGATAAATTCAAAAATGACATAATTTTAATGTAACAATATTTTAATTAGACTTTTTATCATTTATACTCTGTGTTCTGTGCACTTAAATCTATCATAAATATTTATTTAAAAAGAATTATGTCAAAAAATATTAGGTTGTTACATGAAATGGAATAGGTTATACATTGGTTGAGTGAATGAGATGCTAAAAATCCCTCAATTTCTTATATGGCTCATTATTACACAATTTATAATATTTAACATAATATAATGAATCATTCTCAGTAAAAAACATAGTTACCCCTATGAAATTCTTTGACTTGAAATAATTATTTAAGATGAAATTACACGTGGGGATTATATTTTCTCTCTCTATAGCAACATATTTAGTTACTATATGATTTTTATCTATACAGAAATTTCTTTAATCATTACCTAATCTTGAGTTTATGTCAATAATTTTACTTTATTTTACATTGAATATCTTTTTAGGTTTATAGTTTTAGAGAATTATACCATAACTGATAAATAACAAAACCATAAAATATAAAGTCAATAGTTCCAATCAGTATCTGATTTTAAAATAATTTAAAACTTTTAAAAAAAATCATGAATTCCTTTCATGGAAAATTTCCATGAATTTCAACTTTACTTCTTCTTTTCCATTACCCATCCTTAAATCGTGTAAAAACATTTTAAAAAATTAGGATGAGAATAAAAGCTATGTAAGGGATATAAAAGAAAAGAAATAGTTAGTTCAGTAAAAACATGAAAAATTATATAAAATTTATATTTATCTTCAAATTTATTTAATAAAATGAAATAAAACATTTTCACATAAAAAAAATATTTTTCTCAAATAAAATATGTATACCCAATATAAATAATTTAAAACTACTTTAGGTGACTTAGAGAATCATATTCCTAAAACCCTTAACCCCCCCCCCCCAATTGTAATAACCATATGGATGACATCAAACATTATCATTATAAAATTTATTATAGATCTATAATTAGTAAATCTTTTCGTATAATCTATATCGGGTTCAGATCAACGGCGAGCCTCCCGTGGGTTTGGCAACATGTCAGGCCTTGGCGATCAACAGGGGTTGCAGGCGGTGATGCTTGCGATGGGGCTTTGCGACATCGGTGATATGAAATTAGTTTAGGTCATCCTCATGGTGGGAAGTTGTGTCGTGGAATAAGAGTTTCCGTAGGGACCTGGGGTTTGTGATGGGATCCTGTGGTGTTTTTTGGATCTCTAGTCTTTGGGCATGTATTGTGTTACTTCCCTCTAGGATTTTGGGTCTTCGTAATAGTGTATATGCTGGGTTTTGTAGTGGTTTGACCCATTTGGCACTACTAATGTGTAATGGGTTTCTCTTAACCCCTTTAAAAGGGGTTTTTTTCATTTTCATTTTTAATAAAGGGGTTTTACCCCAATCCTTTGGATATATAGGTCCCACCCATGAGCTATAATGGATTTTAAACATTCGTATAAACTATATTAGGCTCAACCATTTCTCCTGAGCTATAACGGGGCTCAACCCTTTATTTAAGTTATATTAGGTACTCTCGTTAGCTATAATGGGGCTCAACCCTTCATGTATGATATATCAAGCTCACCCATTTCATATAATTCCCATGTATCATTTCATGAATAAAAAAATTAATTATAAAAAAATATCGAAACAATCGTTGTTCATTTTTAACTTTATAAAAACATGGACCATAAATGGGTTTGATTTCAATATCTTTGAAACATGATTAACCCATAGAAAATATATAGGTTTCATAACAGTCTCTTCAAAACTTGGTTAACATGTGGATAAGAAAATGGTTCCATAATAATATCATTGAAACAATATATATCCATATAGAGACATAATGAGGATGGTACAAATATTAAATATCGTTAGTGTAGGTTAAGTGAAAACAATGGTTTTTTATTTTGATGATTGTAAATTACATTAAAATATATTTAAAAAAACTCTTGAGTAATATAATCTTTAAACATTCCTAAGTGTCTCATGCCACTTTGGAACATTTGAATCGTAAGTCCCGAGAATGAATAACATTTAACTGAACATTAAATTACATGGGAATAAATAAATTAATGATATGATATGTCAAACGTGTTGTATATGCACCTAATAAAATATAGTGGGTGTAGATCATCAAAAACAATGCCTCAATGAAAGTAGAGTGAGACGAAGTCCATTACCATGAGTCTAACGTGTCACGTGTGTATTTAACCTCATAAATAATAAAATTATTATAATCATTTACATTATTTAGAATAAATTTCATGTTTATCATTATTTTATTTCTCTTATTACAATGTTATATTCAACTACTTAAACAATTAAGCTTACGTCAGGTGTTTTGATAATATTTGTTTTATGTGTCGATAAAAAATTTGGTAGGTCAACTAAGGTCAAAGGAGTCATTATTAAAAAATCTATATAATAATAATAATGGTATAATTATTATATTCATACAATAATTATATTTTTAAAACCAATCATTAAATATGGTTATGAAAAATGAACCAACATTACAATAATTGAGAGGGTAGATCGTATGTATGCATGAGTAATGTTCCCCTTTTTTCAATGATCATTATAGAAACAAGTTAAGTAACATTTATCCTTCCAAAAAAAATTAAATCACAATTACCATATGATTTAATCATATATACTTATATAAAATAATTATGATGTAAAACGAATCACATCGCTTTGAGGAGGTGGTATTCCACACATCCATGAACAACTTTATCACTTTTTCAATGTGTGATAAGGTAATAAATAATATGATATATTATATTTATAGAAAGGGGATTATTTCATTAATAATACATATATTTATTTTATATCAAAAATATTTATTAATATGATCTTTAATACATTTCATGTAAGTTGTGAACATATCACATCTCTTTTGGGAGGCGGTAGTCCACACATCAACAAATGATGTTATCGTATTCCCCCAAAATGGAAAGCATGAAAATATTTTTTATATATAAATTCAATAAGTATAAATAAATTATAAATATCATATATATCATCAAATAATTTTAATTTCATCATAATTTCTAACTATAAGATCTGTTAAAGAAAAAATAAATGGCATCATTTCCCACGTAGGTAGTCCATCTTTCGCAAGAAAAATGGTTTCATTACCCATTTAATGGAAGTTTGTGTGTATGTGGGTTGAAACCATAACATAAAAACATATAAGAATATTTAGGATACTGTATTTGTTATATAATCAAGCAAGACGAATAATTTAAGGGTTGTAAAATAAATAAAACAAAAGTTCTCGTTGAAGAATGTAACCTCTTCTTTAGGTAAATCCTTTTTGTTTTCACCAAATGACTTCATTTGTTTGATTAATTCCAAAATTGAGGCTTTTAGGATGAGATAAGGTATTTTTTTCAACTCATTTAGGTATGTTTTTTATGACCCCAAAGTCTTGATATTCATGAATAATGGGTGAGAGTTAGTGCCTTTTAATAGTGGAGGAGGAGTGACATTCTTGTAAATAAAAAAAGAAGACACTATTGAGAGGTCTCTCTTAACTCACGTGCATCCAGAACTGGTAAATAAATAATTTTAGAGAAATTATTATTGATAAAAACATACACCACAAAAAAATATAATCATTTTTCAATTATTCTTTAGGTTTAATCAATTTTATCATTATAGTTTTTACAAAGGTAAATTTTATTTTTGTTATTTACCTAGGTAATTTAACTTTTAAAAATATAATGAAAAGTAGATTTATTATATAATTTAGAACTAATATTATAATTATTAATTATAATTCAACAAATAAAAATCTTTTGTGTGTGAAAAATTAAATTTAATAAAAATACAGGTCATGTGCAAAACTATTTTTATACATAAATCGTGTAAATTAAAGTGTACTATTTTCACTAATTATTATGGTTAAGATTTATGTTGAAATAATTAAACTACAATTATCAGTCTAACTCCAAATAATAATATCCATTTTCAGAATTTAATTCATAGAAGTGGAAAATTTAATTTTAAATATAATCACATAGATGTAGCGAGAAATGAGATTTTTAAAGTTAAAGTGTTCAAAAGTTTTTTATGTTTTTATATCTAAATTAAATATAAAAATAATTCAATTTAACTTCATTGGGTTAATATATATATATATATAATTTCAACAATTATTCTTTAAATCCAATTAAAAATTTAATGTAGAATTATAATTTATTTAGATAAAAAATTAAATTTTCAATTAAAATACAGTACTTTTCAGTATTGATATTAAAATGAAACTTCTCAAGAAATTTACAAAACATTTACCCTAATATATTTTAGAAATTTATCATTCAAAAACAAAGCTTATTTTTTCAAATAAAATCTTTAAAATTTACAATTTTGATTAAAATAGTTGCACAGTTAAAAGAGAAAAAATCTACCATTATAAAAATATAGCTTTTATGCATAAAATTATATTTGTTTCTATATTAGGACTATAAAATATATCAGATGAACTCCAAAAAATGTTATTGAACATATAATATATAAATTTCATTTATATCATCAAATAATAGTGAATAATTTAATTTATTATTATAATATAAAATTTTATCCATAAAAATAGTTTTTCATAAAAATACATCCACTAAATTCAATTGGTATTTATTGTTATTTCTAATTATTTAGTAACCAATGAATTAATTTTATAGAAATTTGCAAACTATAATTTTATAATTTAATTAATCTCATTCATTCACTCCATTTCAATGGATAGGCGATAACTAACACAATAATATTAATAGTATATTGTCATACAGTAAGACTCAGGCTTCTGTGTAACATAAGTTATCAAAAGAAATCATTTTTGCAAGCAACATAAGATAAACTTGGTGTTGTGTGTGATATAAGATAAAGTATTTTTTTTAATTCAACATATTAAATAATTTAAATTAATCTGAAATAAAATATATTTCATAAAATCTCAGGATGTTATAGTATACATACAAGATAGAATAGTTGAATTTATCACCATTTTTTGGAGGTTTTTAGATCATATGAATGGAGGTTGTATGTAAAAAACAAACCACTCGGGCCATCTTATCTTATGGAAGGATGATTTTATACAACCCCAACCCACCTCCAATAGGCTAGGGGATGGTGACAAGTACTGAGAAGCGATAATGTAAATGGGAGGCCATTTTATAGTGTACATATATACACACACCCGTCTATCTCCATTAAATAGTGAGAAAGAATAATAATAATGGATGTAACATCTAGAGGAAACCCATGCATGAAATAACCTTTAGGGAATACATTAGAGTAAAAATCAAGTAAACCATAGTTAAATAGGGAAAAAAATACATGCACAACCAGAAATGAATTTCCATCCTAACAATCACTGGAAGAAAAGAAATATAAGAGATCTTGACCACAACATGTGGTCCATGCACCCCATGTATCACTATTCTCCCCCAATTTCAATTCTGAATTTTCTATCATCTATTTAAGACATTAAAGGTGTGGGCGAAGCCCACGTAGGGATGAGTGTATACATATCTAGTAAGATGCCCCAAAAACTGAAGAGGGAAATAGAATTATATGATATAAGTCATTTTTACCCAAATAAATTGGTAAATGAAACCCATCTGTATATACATATGCTCAAAAGAAACCCAAATATAATAGGAAGGGAATATCTACATCACATCCTATCCCATGGTGATGAAACAACCTGAATCTCCAAAAGGAACATCAATGATGTCCAATATCTCATGTTTCTGTTCAAGAAATCCATGTGGAGGACCCTCACCACTCCATTACACTACATATAATGGGGAAACATTCTATGATAGGGGACCCACACCATATTATGATAAGGGTGTGCCACTCAATAGATTGGGGACCAATGCCTCAGTGCGACAGTGGGGTTTCACTCAGTGAATATAGGACCCACACCCTAGTACAATAGGGGTTACGCTTAGTTAGGTAGAGAATATTAACCCTATTTTATCTAGGGTTTCCACTTGGTATCTCGATAGGTATATAAATTTCTCCCTGGTAAAATTAAGGATAACTAATCAATATCTCAGTAGATAGTAATAGGGCGCACTCCCTAGTGTGTTATGGGGGTTCCACAAGGTATCTTGGTAGAGGACACATGACCTATTATGGTTTGGGGGTTCCACTCAGTATCTTAGAAAATAGATAGAATACATGTTCCCTAGTATGTGTAAGGTGTGACACACAATATCTTGGAAGATAGATACAGGAACAATTCCCTTGGCCATCGGGGGTGCTACTCAGTGAATAGAGTACTTGTTTCGTAGAACGTCAAGGGGAGACCACTCAAATAATAGGGTTGAATATGGGGAACCCATACCCTGGTGATGTAGGGGTGTTTTCAACCCCTACATCCATCAAATGAACTCACTTGATCACCTCTATCACTGAGTGTCACTTAAAGAAGAATCCCACTTGGAATAGCTCGCATCATATCTCACATGCCACCAAAAGGGTAACATCACTTTCTATATAGAAAAATGCTTAGGATTGGTTTATCATGGGA
The DNA here is from genome assembly GCA_963277665.1 of Viscum album. Taxonomy (NCBI): domain Eukaryota; kingdom Viridiplantae; phylum Streptophyta; class Magnoliopsida; order Santalales; family Viscaceae; genus Viscum; species Viscum album. The sequence goes on along the minus strand of OY728156.1, from coordinate 110,612,646 downwards.
CAAAATATGTGCCCCATAAAAGGTGGTAACATAGGAATATGTTTGTGGGAGATGTACACAACATGTATACGGATCAACACAACGTATGGCCCCACCACTTCACCAAGATGTTTTCTCCTCTAGAAACTTATTATAAGACATGTAATCATACATTACATGTATAGGTGGAACAAGTTATGTATTAGGAACTTGGTGATTTATTATGTATAGATATACATGCTCATGTACTTCATGCAATTCTTGTGTAATTGGCAATGCTTGGGTTCCAGCTAATGATTAAATACTCTTGGTGTATACTATGTGTCCTACTACATGGTTTTATGGTCATGTACCATCTGAAAAATATCTTATTCACCCTGGTAAGTTCACACGCTATGTTGACCTAGCCATATGGTATTTTATCCTTAACTCTACCCAAAATCATAGGGTCGTAGCTAGGGGTTACATGCCATGTATTCTTCTGATATACAAGGTGTGTAGTCATGTTTTTTTGAAAAATAATTAGATTCTAGATGTGTTTTCATGACCCTCCCTTTCCACAAAGGATCTGTAAAATGGTTTATCTGAAATAAAATGAATAAGCCTTGGCCAGTTGTTTCTCATCCTCTGGTTTTCAAAAAAATGGAATATGTTCATCCATTGAAATTTGTGTCCATTCTATGAAAATCTTTTCCCTTGATGTTATTCATGGATATCAGATCTACATAGTATAACCTACCATTATTCTTGATCCATTTAAAATATATATATTTATTCATCGTGTCAACATCCATCAAGAATCAAGAAACTAAATCATGCTTCAACTCTCCCCAGCAATGTTGAATCAGGACTTAGTGAACCAATATTGAAGAATGAAAATAACGGTTTGGAGAAAACACATATTAAATGTGTAACCATAATTCTCCAAGTTTTATTTCCCAAAGATAATAAATTGGTGATATCTAAGGTGAGATTATCCAAAAAAATTGAAATTAATAATTCAATTTGTTAAAATGGACTCATACAAAGTACTAAATAATCATAGATCAAATTAAGATAATAAATAAATGATAATTATTTTAATAAAAAAATTGTGAAATATAAAAATTATGAGTCCTAAATCAAATAAAAATAAATCTCTTATGAATATTACATTCACCATATATGAAAAAGATTAAATACAATAACTTCTACTCAATCCACCTCGATTCGATCATACATTTTCTGTCGATCTCTATATACTAATGATGAATGATTAGTGATCCTCTAAATTCCCCCTAGTTTAATCCAGCTAAACCTAGATAATTTATATAGTAGTGTATTGTTAGAGTAAACTAGGATGAATGTATTTAAAATAAAATAAAAGAAATTCAGTTATTTATTTTAATTAAATTTACCTTTAAAGACTGCCCCAACCGGATGTCTAAGACTGACCAAACTTAGGTAGCGCCTGGGGAAAAATATGTGTTCTAAATTTAACCAAGGTATCATATTTATAATCCAATAATTCTTTAATTTATTATTACACTTATTTAATAAAACTACACACATATTATATTAATATATTAAATGTTTTTATAATATCAATTCTGAGCACACTAAGCCACTGTCTTAGGGCTTGGTTACAAAAAGGTTCCAAAATATATTTCAATATATTATATGAAAAAAAAAGTCCCTAAATTATTTAATCCATCAATAATTTTCACCATGAAATGTACAAGATAAAAAAAGGTTGGGATATTGAGCCTTCATCTGACACACTTTCTCACGAGAGCACTCCTGCATGCTCTCATGCCACCATAACACATGAATGAAGGGAATGTTACAACCTCATAGGATCCTCTCCTTATTATTCTCAATCATCATCAGGTACTCTGTAAAGGTTTCTCCATATATGATTTTCAGCTATCCTCAGTTAGAAAAGTGCATATGATCATGCACGTATCTCCTTAGTTGTGAAACATGTAGGACTTCATGCACCTGTTCCAACTACAATGGTAATTTTATGAAGTAAGAAACCTTTCAAACCATCCATAGGATTGAAAACATCCCAATGAACCCTAGGGATAGGTGTTCTCCCTGAAAAAACCTCTACAATCCTTTTAGTTGTAAGACATTAAGGAAAATGTGACCTCTTTTCTCAAACTCCATGGGCCTACAATGTCAATTTGTATAATATTTCCTTCTAATATGGGTTATTTTGGTAATGACCCATTCTTTTTTTAATAATATTTTTTTCATTAAAAATCATTTTATTTTATTTTATACAATAAAACATGGTCACTTTAATATTGAAGTAGAATTTATAGTGAATAAAGGGAAATGTGGCCTTTCAAGTTCAATTATTATATGATCGATGGTCAATATGACCATTAGAAAATATACCCTTGGTTGATAATTTTACCATTATAATTATTGTTTATAAGTAGTAATTAAAAAGGATAATTGATACATAAAAAACAATTGATAGCCTCAACCAGTAGTCTCATTACATTTGAAGCCCATTTTCCAAACTTGGGAAGGAGGTATCATCATTGGCGATCACCCTTGACTAATCCCAATTCAAGCTTCAACAAGTAGATCTTGAACAAAATCACTTATGAGATAAGTTCGTGTCATTGTAGATTACCACTCGATCAATGTTAGCTGAGGCACCCCAGGAAACAACCACCATCACACGCCTTACCCTTCGGGCATATGGGGGTGTAATAAAGGGTTATGTATCTAGACTTTTGTTACTTAAATTTTAAATTCCAATTCATAAATAAAAAATTTATTAAATAAATTCCTCATAATAATAGTATTTCTTACTAAAATATATGCTTAATTGAGTTGAATTTGATACTTTTATTTTTGTATAAAAAACATAATTGAATTTTTCTAGAAAATATATATAATTTTTATAATTAACCAAAGTATTATGAATAATATTATTTTTAATGACATATTCTATTAAAAAAATATTTAAATTATCAACGACAAAAATAATTTTATAATTGACTAGGAAACGTTTTATAAATGTCAGAAATTTCACTATGCCTTAAAAACAGATGTTTTTAAATAAATATAAATTTTTATATTAAAAAGTTAAATTTATCATATTTATAAAATATTTCTATTAAAAACATAATTTTTTAAATCACCACATATAAATTTTTTAGGGTGAAGTTATGAAAAAAAAATTACTTGTATTTTTGTGAATAGTAAAACAAACAGTTTTAGGGTTTTGATATATTTTATGACATCATACTTACGTAATAATTATGTATTAATTAATTAAACACAATCCATGTCCTAAAATATATTGTTTTATTAATATCAATTATTTTAATATATTTTATTCAATTTTTAAAACTATAATTTACTTTCCAAAGTCTAAAAAGAAATTTTTTATTTTAAAAATAGATTACTTTGTAGAAAATTTACTTTTCCATGACATAAGAAGTAATAAAATATGATTTTTTTCTAATGGAATAAAATAACATAAAATTTGACCCAAATGTCTGAAACTATGAGAAAAAACCATGGGTAGTACATTGGTCTTGCATTTTTCCACAACCTGTTTTTTTATGACCTATATTTGGAAAATATTAAACAAATAATCCACCTATATTATAAATATACCCCCATTTATTAATTTAAATTCTCTCAATATCCATCTACCATGATTCTATGTTTATTTTTCTTCCCAATGAGTCCCCAAAGGTTTCCTCAAGCCCCCAAGTTTCTATCATTAAGTTAGAGGAATGGTTCTTCAAGGGAAGGGAGATCCTCTCTTCTCTTTTGCATTCAAGTTACCTTTATTGTGGTATGTATTCCAATTTCCAAACTAATTTCTTTTCTCAGATTTATTTTATACCATTATTTTATAAAGAGTATTTTATCAATTGGATACCCTTTTACCCTCCAATTTTTCTCTATTCTAAACCCATGATATTTAATCGTCATGTTGTCGAATTTTCTTCTCAAATTTTCCTCTTTTAAATAATATATTGTATTTTCCTTTTTATTTGAATACCCAAACATATTTTATTTTCAATTTGTACTCAAATTAATATAAAAATTTGTTTGGAATCGATAATTTACATATTATAAGATCATTTTTTCTTTCATGGGTTACAAATCACATAATGATCAGTTCTTTTAAGCACTTTTTTACTCCATGATTTTGATAAGAAACTTTTTTTATTCTCCATAGGTTATTAATGAAATCATTATTTATGATCTATGTGGAAAACATGAAATTAATACATGTGAAGGGCGTACCTTAATAGCTCTTTAATACACTGGGTAAATAATGTGATGTCAATAGATGACATGTTTTACAATTCCTTGGTGAATAACCATTCTAATATTTATTTATGACACCTTAGTGATTAATTGTGGTTATATGCTTATGAATGTGTCATTTAAATATTGAATCAACATTTCCATGTTATTATTCATGTACTTTTTATTATGATATGACTCTTGATCATTACATATCATTATTCATTATGTTCTTATTGTTATATCTCAAGGTCACATGTTATTTGTCTCTCTTGTTTATTCCCTTACTGGGCATCATACTCACCCATTTTCTTTGATGTATATCCCTGGGTTATGACATTTAGTAAATATAACATAGGGTAAACCCATGATGATGAATTTAAAGTGGAATTAGAAAAATGTTATACGTTTTCATGTATTATGTACCTTTCTTCCAAAAATAAAAACATAAAAAGTTCATCTATCATGTACCATGTAATGAAAATTTATGTAATAAAAAGGTGAGATTTTATATTTCACATATTATTTAATATCACATGAACATTATACATTGTTTCCTACACTATATGTAGAACAATGGAAGATGCCTTCCTAATCTTAGTCTAGCATACGGGTGACCAGTAAGGTCACCCAAGGGCCTCAAAACAATACCACAAAACAGGATTTTATTAGAGCTAAAAAGGCCTTTATGAGAACTAAAAAAGCATTGTTAATCGAGCCGATATTAAAGGCAGGTACACTTTATCAGTGCTATTTTTAGCACTGAAAAAAGTCCCCCTGTATCAGTGCTTAGAAAAAAACTAATAATGCCCCCACCCCCTTTATCAGATCTATTCAAAGCACTGATAAAGTCCCCATTTATTAGCGCTTCAACTAGTGCTAATAAAGGATTCCCTATTTGGGTGTGCTTTTTGTATAAGAGTGCACCCAGCAACCTGCAAAAAATAACCACTCATAGTAACCTTCACAAACCATAAAAATAATAAAACCAACAAAAATAACTTCCATAGACCAGGAAAAACCTACTCGAAAAACCACTCATAGTATATATATATATATAAAAACACATGCACAATGAAAATGATTAAAAAAAAAAGAAAAACACACAAAAGTTTGGAACACAATGCTATATAAATTTAATTTACATCATGAATAAAAAAAATTCACACATGGTATAAACCAAAACAACACTTTTATATACATTTTGAACAATGTTTTACAAAATTACATATACAAATATCCAACAAACAGTTAAAAACATTAATGTTTCCTCTTTTGACGTTTGTGGTCCCCTCTAAAAAAAGTCCTCTGATGGTAATATTCACCAAAAAAATCTTACCAGCTCTATAAAAAGGTTCCACCTATATAAGAAAACAAATATGACATTATTAATACTATAAATAAATAAATTAAACATTAATATGAAGAATACATTAAGAAATGTAAATTTTTAATAAAAATGACATATTTGGAGTCGTATTGGTGACATCATGCATCGTATTTATGTGGGGTTGATTCCTACACATCAAAAATTAATGATGGAAAGTTTTCTTAAAGTATCAATACAATCAGAATACATTTCATTAGTGTTTAGTATATCAGTTGTGTTTTTTACTAAAATATTATTTCAAACCAAAAACATGAAATTTGAGTCATACCAGCCGCATCATGCATAACACTACATCATAAATGTCACATAGGACTTAATAATAATTTTACTTAATTTGGAAGACAATCAGAGTTTTTTTCTTGTTTTATAGTGAGTGACACATTTTGAGTTAAAATTTCAATTTTAAACTGATTGTAGATACTTTTAGTCATATCGGTCACATTGTTCATCAGATTGAGGTGGGGTTTATTCCTTAATGTCACAACTAACTCATGGATCATTGTCTGAAAGTATCAAAATAATAAAAATGAGTTTTCTCAGTTTTTAGTATGTTATTTTTGTTTTTTTTACTTGAATTAATGTCAATTTTAAATAATAAGACACATTTGGAGTCATACTGGTGACATCATGCATCAGATTGAGGTGTTTTTGATTCTTTCATGTCATAAATAACTGATGGATAAATTTCTTAAGGTATCAAAAAAATCATAACAAATTTCCTTAATTTTCAACATGTCAGTTGTGTTTTTTTACTAATATGTCATTTCGAATCGAAAACATGCAATTTGAATCATATTGGTTGCATCATGAATTTGTTTGACATAAGAAGGATTCATAAACGTCAAAAAGGACTTAAGAATCACTTTCCTTAATTTCTAAGAAAATAGGAGTTTGTTTTCTTGGTTTTCAGTGAGTGACACATTTTCTGTTAAAATGTAAATTTTAAACTGATGGTGAACACTTTTTGTCATACTGATCAAACCCTTCTTCGGATTGAGGTGGGGTTTATTCCTACACATCACAATTGACCCATGGATAAATTTACTAAAGTATCAAAACAATATGAATGTGTTTTCTCGGTTTTTGGTGTATTAGTTTGGTTTTTTTACTTGAATTAATTTCAATTTTAAATAGAAAGACACATTTGGAGTCATACTGGTGACACCGGGCATCAGATTAATGTGGGGTTGATTCCTACACGTCACAAATGAATGACGGATCATTTCCCTAAAGTATAAAAATAATTGGAATGCATTTAATCATTTTTTTAGTATGTCAGTTGTGTACTTTTACTAAAATGTTATTTCAAACCGAAAGCATGCAATTTGAGTCATACTTGTCGCATCGTGAATCAGTTTTATGTGAGATTGCTTCATACACATTACAAAGGAGTTACGAATCATTTTCCTTAATTTAGAACACAATCAAAGCATTTTTCTTAGTTTTCAGTGAGTGTCTTGTTTCGAGTTAAAATATCAATTTTATACTGATAGCTGACACTTTTAGTTATATAGGCCACACCATTCATTGAATTTAAGTGGGATTGATTCCTACCCATCAAAAATAACTCATAGATCATTTTCCTAAACTATCAAAACAATACGAAGGTTTTTTCTTGGTTTTTAGTATGTCAGTGGTGTTTTTTTGCTTGAATTAATGTCATTTATAAATTACAAGACACATTTAGGGTCATAATGGTGACACCGTGCATCAAATTGAGGTGCAGCTGATTCTTACACATCAAAGATAACTGATGAATCATTGTCCTAATGTATCAAAACAATCAGAAATCATTTCCTTGGTTTTCAGTTTTTCAGTTGTGTTTTTTTACTAAAACGGCAATTCAAACCAAAAACATGCAATTTGAGTCATACTGGTCACGTCATGCGTCGGTTTGATGTGAGACTACTTCATACACATCCCAAAGGACTTAAAAAACACTTTTATTATTTTGGAAGACAATAGGAGCATGTTTTCTTGGTTTTCAGTGATTGACATGTTTTGAGTTAAAATGTCAAAATTAAACTAATAGTGGATACTTTTAGTCACACCATTCCTCGGATTGAGGTGGGGTTAATTCCTATATGTCACAACTTACACATGAATTATTTTCCTAAAGTATAAAATAAAACGAATGCTTTTGTTCATTTTTCAGTATTTCAGTTGTGTTTTTTTAGTTGAATTAATGTCAATTTTTAAATTCAAGACACATTTGGGGTCATACCAGAGATTACATGTGTCAGATTGTGGTGTTGTTGATTCCTACATGTCAAAAATGACTGACGGGTCATTTTCTAAAGTATCAAAATAATCTGAATGCATTTCCTTGATATTTAGTATATCAGTTGTGATTTTTTACTATAATTAATTTGAAACTGAAAACATGTAATTTGAGTCATACAGGTCTCCTCGTGCGTCGGTTTAATGTGAGACTTCTTCATACACGTCATAAATGACATACGAATAGCTTTCCATAATTTGGAATACAATCAAGAGTTTTTCCTTTGTTTTCATTGAGTGACATTTTTTAACTAAAATACCAATTTTAAACTGATTGGAGACACTTTTAGTCACACCGGATATTAGATTGTGTTGGGGTTGATTCATACATGTCACAACTGACTCATTCATTATTGTCTTAGTGTATCAAAATAATAAAAATTTGTTTTCTTGGTTTTCAGTATGTCAGTTGTATTTTATTTCTTGAAATAATGTCAATTTTTAATTACAAGACACATTTGGAGTCATACCGGTGACACCGTCTGTGGGATTGAGGTGCGGTAGATTCCTACACGTCAAAAATGATTGATGGAAAATTTCTTAAAGTATTTAAACTATAGGATTGCATTTTTTTGGTTTTTAGTATGTCAATTGTGTTTTTTCACTAAATGAATTGCATGTTGATTGGTTTTTTAAAACAAATTAGTGGTCCTAATTTACATGGTATGTGTGTTGTTGATAGACTACAAAAGATAATGAGTATTTATAAGGTGTTTCCCAATACCTTGAGTTTTTTGGAACATTTTTGATTCCTATACAGTTGACACAGAATAACATCCTCCATCTACATCATAGCTTAAGTCAGCCCAGTAAAAAACCAACTGTTATATAATCAGGACCTCTGAATGAGCATATGATAGTTGGTTCTTCTCCGGGTCATCTAAAGAGTGGAGTAAGCTCATGTGCCCATTATATCTCAAGATGTCACAACAAACTGAAGGTATAGGAAAATACCTTCTAGATGCTCATATTCTTTTGTGTCCTATCAAGAACACACATACCCTATAAATGAGGACTACCAATTTATTTTAAAAAACCAATCAACATGCAATTCATTTAGTGCGTAGACAAGGACCATCAACAGCCATGACTATCAGCAAGGTCTTTATCCCATTCAAATCACAACATTACCATAAACCAAAGATAAATATAAGGCATACAATATTATAAAAGTTGAAATTATTTGAGAATTTTACCATCTTCATTCTATATTTTTACATTCTTTCATTAGGTATATTGTCAATTAATTTCTAAGAATATCTATATCATCTTGTGAATGTGACTTTTTTTGGTAGTCATGGTAGTACTGAAAAAATATAAATACACAATGGAATAATAAGTATTTTAAATGAAATTTCAATTATCTTCGAAAATACCACTTCTGGGATTCTAGTTTATTCATGTATTATGATATTTTTCATAAATTGACAAACATATTGACTAGGTTCTCTACCGTTTTTTTGTTTCAAGAACTGTAGAACATAGAGAAAAATAAGTAATTTTTTATGTGCTTTAATAGTGAAATCTTATTATATATACCCTGATTTATATCTAGCCGTAGTACTTGTCAGGTTTCTTTCCCTTTTACTTAGCCACATTCCATAATGTAGATCATATTCACACATTGTCCTATCATAAAAGAATCCTTATTAAAAGATGATATAAATTATATAAATGAATGTTTAGTTCTGAAATGTTGGATGTAGTGTATTAAAAATTTCCAAACTCTATCATTTGTGGTAATTTTGTTGGATATCCATCCATTAAATCCAGAAAATAAATCTTTGGAGTATCCAAGTTGATAGAAATAATCATTCAATACAATCTAATAACACAAAAAATAATAAGTAATGAAAAAAATTAAAATATATTACATATGATTAAATTTTAGAGTGTTATCCATACTTCGTTGGTGTTAAGGTAATTTCATCATCCATAATTTTGTTGTTAAAATATTTGAGTAGTCTTACCACAATTTCACCCTCTTTCATAGAAGTTATGTCTTCTAGTTCTGTAGAGGTGATGTGCGGACTAAAGAGTCTAAATTTTTGTTCATGGGTAAATCCCTTCAATTGTTTTTCATATATACACCTACAAAAAATATGCAATGTATTTAGTCATAATTATAATAGTATATTGACTTTTGGAAAATAAAATCATGAAAACATACCTCATGTAAACATATACAATTGAGCCACCTGACAAATCATAGTCAAAGATTTCATATGCACTTTCAACACCAATGAAGTCTGGATATTCCCCTCCATACATATTTTCTTCAAAATAAATTATGTGATTACCACTATCTTTCAATTTATTATCTACATGATCCTTAAATGATAATAAATGTAGATATATAATATGGGTTAAAGTGATTTGGGTATATATTTTTGATCGGTTGGTTTATCATTGTGATGGTTTTGAACTGGTCTTTCATTTCACCCCATTCCTTTTGTTCATCTATAATAACTGCATTGGTTCATACATTTTTTCAATAAATTTTTAAGGTTTACATTGAAAATTAAATTGGAAATGAATACCTCATTATCGACATGTTTTTTACCATATGTGATGGCCATGTGATGAATGTTCTTAGATCTTGTTCGATCGTATGAATATCTACAAAATCAATTAGAAGAGGTAAATCAGCGCTCATCTCTAGGAATACAGTAATTAACACTATGAAATGATCTGTCGGAAGTGGTCTATTGTGTAGCATGTCATTCTGGATATTGATCATAGTATCCTTCACTACAAGGCAATGGGTGGGTGTTGATAGAGATAAATCACAGACATTTACACCTTGTTGAATGTCAATACAAGAAATGTATCAGTTCCGAATTTCTATCTGATTAACATTTCATAGAAATAATTATTAAACAATTGACTACCTTAGTAAATAATTGTTTTTTAGGAGAATGGATCACCTCAAAACATGTGGGGTAGGGAAGGATCTTCACGTATGCTTTGTTCTTGAGTTGTTTCTTCTCTTTTCCTCCCAACCACCAAATTTGATATCAGTACTCTTTGGTGTTGTGATTCTTCTTAAAAAATAGCTAATGTTTCTCTAATATTTTTCATTCTCACAGTTTGATCCTCCGCTTGTTTTTTTTCTGAAAATATTTTTGGGGTGTCACCCCAGAACCTGCACATCTAATGTAGCCATTCTTTTTTGGTTGCTTCAAGGCCACTGAAAGTATGTCTGCATCTGGTGCGGGTGTTGTTGATTCTTGTAAATATTTTAGATAGAAAATATAAGAAAATAAGAAATATTTTTTATGTAATATATATTAAAATCAAAAAAAAATCATTATGTCATACTTACATAGGTTTCCCACACATTTTTTTTTATCTATTAGTTTTCCATCTTTAGTTACATGCACCTCCTTCCATATCACATGTCGTGGGATGGAAGTAGTTATGTATTTGGAATCTTTAAGTTGAATATAACCAAAATAACATAATTATTGTGTTGTTTTATGTCACATAATAGTATTATGGTAGATTTAAAATATGTTCCATTTTTTTCAAGTGATGTGTACCCCATCCTTACTTTATAGTAGGGGTATGGTGGTTTTGATGCCATTGTTTATTTTCATAACTCAGTTGTTGATTCATAAATAAAACATTTTCAGTCAAAGTGATGAATACACATACTATAAAACAATGTATTACCAGACACCATATACCTAAAAAGACATTTTCACACAATTTCCAGTAAATGCATCCCATGATGCTTGGGTTATCAGGCATTCATAAATAAGCATTGGGTGCGGTTTTATTTTCCCTTAAGAAACATTAAGATGATATTTCATTAAAAGTGTGAAAAAAACCCTATGAATCCTACTATTAACCCTTAACACATAGTCTTTGTGTGATTCATATACTATAAATGCACTCTCTGATAGATGATCAAGTGTAAGTCAATGTTTTATTATTTAATTTTTAGTAAATGAAAAAAATGATATCATGATGTTACAATAATATCTCCCCACATTAGTGTCTTAATCTCATCCATAACATAGTGACGTGAAGTTAAATCAATATTCACGCATTGTTGAGTGCTGATATCAATTCAACTACTGAGCATGGCCTTGTTGGGGTTAACATGTTGGCCCTGTTTATTCCATCCAATCTCAAGTTTGATGTGTTTCTCTTTAGCATTAATGATTTTTTGTAATACTGTCAAACTATAGAACTCCTTGTTTCAGCTTTTTCAGTGTTTCTCCACCTTTAATTTCCTCAGATCCACCACCATCAATATGTTCCTCTGGATCCGGAGGGCTAGCATCGGCATGTGTAGATGGTGGTTGTACCTCTGCACTGGAAGTAGCAACAGGTTGAGAAACCTATTGTTCGTCTTCTCTACGAGCGGTAGCAGGTTCAGAAACCTATTGTGACATTGTATTGAGATAATCATCACGTTAATAAGTACTTATCTTCAAAATTTGTTTAAAATTTAAGTTAGATAACATAAAATCATTAATGAACAAATATTAACATAAGGAAACAAGTTGAGAAAACTGTTGTTCATCTGCACTGCGAGTAGAAGAAGGTTGAGAAACTAGTTATGCCTTGGGATTTGGAGAATCATAACATGAAGAATTAATTATATGAAAAATTGGTTTTACATTTAATTTAGATTGCATAAAATTAGCAACAAATAGATATTTACAAAAGGCAACAGGTTGAGAAACATGTTGTTCTCCTGCACTGTGAGCAGAAGATGGTTGAGAAACCTGTTGTGTCTGGGGATTGGGAGCACCATCATGTGCAAGAGTCATTATCTTGAAAATTGATTTAACATTTAATTTAGATAACACAAAAGAAAAAACAAATAGATATTAACATAAAGTAACATGATGTATATTAGAAAAAATATATATCTTGATTATTGAACTCTCTTTTTTTAAATGTTGAAGGGATTTGACCCCTCTATTGACTTTCCAAGTCCCTTCATTGTGGTCTCCTCAAACATAGAAAACAAAATCTACACTGGGACCACTGTGAAATTATTGAGACGTCCCAATGAAAGGGTTATCCTCCAATGAATTTTCAGCTAACACTTCAATGGTTTTGGTTGATAATGGAACAATTGACTAGTTCTAATTTTCAAGATCTAAAACATTAAATACTTGTACTTTATGTGGTTCTATTATAAACGGCTTATCTTTGTCCTCTTCCTTACTAAAATAAACTTTTACAAATCCCAACTCATCTATTTTAATAGAACTTCTGTTATCAACCAACTTTCATTAAAATAATGGCACTCATAAAGTCATATAATCCAGATCCCATATTTTTTTGATGATTCCAAAATATGACATATTTGTGTAAATCATATTTCTACCTTATCCCTAGAAACATGTATCTCTTCAGCCACAATTGTAAATCCACTATTCTGTTTGGTATTATCTTCATTACATTCATTATTATGGAATGTATAACCATTAATTACATAATCAATGTAATAAAATACGTACATACTTAGTCCTTCGGCTATCCATCAAAGTCGTTCTGAAATTGAGTCTGGATTTTCATTTGACTCCTTAAAAATATGGTCTTGAAACCATCCAATAAATTATTGATTATGTTTATTTGATATCCATTTTTCATCCCCTTATGTATTCTAATGCCTAATAATTTTTTTGTGGGTTACAACATATGGGTGAACGTACAAACTGTTATGAAAAAAGTAAAGGTGGTCTTGCACCTAATATTTAATATTGATTGTGATGACCTCCATTCTAGAAATTACTTCACCCGCAGGTCATCCAATGTGATGAGATTTTTTTAGACCAATGCTTTGCACACTGGACAAGTATTTGGTACAGAATTCAATGGCTTCCTCAACAATATGTTTCTCTACAATACAACCCTATGGCCGACTTAAATTTTTGTTATGCCCTTTCAAAATATTAATATATCATTAAATGGTGTACATCCATCTATAGTGAACAAGACCACATAGTTGAATCTCTCTCACCAAGTGAACCATCAAATGAACCACCATATCAAAGAATGTCGGTGGGAAAAACATTTCCAATACATATAATATGATGATAATTTCTCTTTCTATAGTTGGTAATTTCTCCGAGTCTATAAATTTTCTACATATAGATTTGAAGAATAAAAAGATCTTCATTAACTTATGATGGAAATTATTGGGAAAAATGAAATTTAAACCTATACGAATTAGATCTTGCATCAAAAAATGGAATTCAAGTGATTTCAGACCTTTTTACTTAAAATTGTTCATTGACACGATGTTCTTGATATTCAATGAATACCCCCTCTGGAACCTTTACATCAACCAAGAAGTTGAAAAACTTATATCTCTTCTTCCTAGAAATAGTGTAATTAGCAGGAGGAAGAAAATTTCTGACGTATAGACAATTCCATTATGGTAATTCACAAAAACTGATTTCTTTTTCCAACCCGTTTGTGTAAGTTTTTTCAAAATTGGTTTACCAAAAGCAGTGTCTATATATTTACCATTCTCAAATAGTTGATAACCTATTAGTGGAGACGATGGTGTGCATTCTTCTAAACTTACATCGAATGATGTCGTCCAAGATCGGTACGTATGCCATTAGGGTATAAATTTTTGATGTCCTAGAAAAATAGTTTTCAGTGAATGTTTCAACCTAATTGAATGTGTAACTTTTTCGTCCATGCCTGAACCCATGTGAATCTTTTATTTTATTATTTTTCTATATTTAAATAATTATTTTTCAGGTCCAGGTTAAGTCTCGGATGAAATTTTTGAGCTTAAGTTAAAAAGTGCACTTTTTAGGTTCGACATCATTGGGTTTACGGGAAGATTGTGATGTCACATGGTTTCTCCTAGGCAATTGTGTGGCCTTTTCATATTCGAGTAATTAAAATGAATAAATTTTTTGATTTATTGTGTTACATAAAAATTTATTTTGTTATTTTTATAGTTATTACAGTTATTTAGAATCTTATTATTTATATTATAAATAGTATGACTATTATGAGTATTAAATTTTATTATCACTAAAAATTTTATTATTTGTATTTTTGGAGAAAACTGAACTTGTTAATTTTATTACTATATTATTATTATTACTAAAATGAACTGAAAACCCTTATTGTTTTTATTTCTATCATCGTGTAATTATTATTATTATTATTATTATTATTATTGTTATTATTATTATTATTGACATTATTACACATATTATAGTTCTTATTGATTTTATTATTATTATTATTATTATTATTTAAATGGTAAGGTTTTAATAATACAAAAGAAAAAAATATTAAAAACCAAATTTCTATTCCCTCTTCCACACTACCCCCCATTTTTTCCTCTCTGTGTGGTGTGATCCAGCGCACCCAGGCACCCCTTCTCATCGCCCTCCTTCATATCCCGATAGCCACTACCCCAGTTTCCTCCTCTTCAGCGATGAGCCCCCCCCCCCCCCGGTTCCTTCTTCTTGTTGCATGTGAGCAGGCCACCTACCCTGGACCTCGGCCTCCCTCTGTCTCAGTGAACCCAAGCGCCTTCATATGTCCTTCTCTTGCCCTAGGTCTCCCTTGCAGCACACCCCAACACCCCCTCGGACATCCAACTCTAAACCAGTGTCTTTTCCCAACTACCGCACCTCCAATATGCTCTCCCTGCAACCGTCGTCCGACCAGCCTCCCCATCTCCCCGTCGTGAAGCCGCTGCCGTGCGGACTCCCTCTAGAAAACCCCCTACCCAGCGGACCTACCTCAAGTCGGCCCCCTATCAGCACACATACCCTCAGGCCATAAAGACTCCTTCTATAAACCCCATCTATGTTCGTGGCCTCTTTACCATCACGCACCATGATGCCATCCTTCTGGAAACCTCTCAGCCTTTCTGCACCCTACCGGTGTTGTCCCGACCAACCCAGGCCTTCCTAGTTTCACCTCTGTCGGTGCATTTTCTTCCCATCGTTATACCATTCAGCTTGATTTGTTTTGTTCTTGTTTTTATCCTTGTTTGGTTATAGTTTTGTTGATTAAGTTCTAATATGGGTTGGTTTGAGATTTTAGGAACCGCACAAGGTGTTTCTGAGTGGCCGTTATCTTCGCTCTATGGCTTTGAGGTAGGATTTCCTTTTCACTTCCTTTTTAATTCATGATTTCTGTACATTTTTGTTAATAAATATTGAATTATGATTCTTGTTTTCATTTTTTAGCATGAAAAATTATGTTTTAGGATTTGTTATGTGATAAATATAATTTCCTTGTTAAATATTGCACACAATGCATTTTATGAAATTCCTAGTCATCTATTGTGGTTTATTTGGGATATAAAATGATTTATTTTGGTTTTATAAAAATATTGGTAGCATGTGAAGTAGTATTTTGAGTCTCCTTAAATGGTTTAAACTAGTTTTGGTTTTATAAGGAAATGGAATTTATAAATGGTTGTGGAAGAGAAATTGGTGGTTTCCCCCTTTTTGGAAAAAAAATTTGGTTCTTCTAAAAGTGGTGGTTTGTGAATTGATTTTAATTCCTGTTTGGTTACTTGTTGAAAGTGGTTTGGTGTTTTAAATGTTTTGTTTTCACCCCTTTATATAAAAGTTCATATGTGTGTTTGTAAACATGGGTTTTGTGAAAGATGTTTTAAATGATTTTAAATTAAAAGGAATAGTTGTGGCTTTTAAATCTGATTGATGTGAAGTGTTGAATGGTGGCTTGTTTGGCATGTTCGTGTAAAGAGGTTTTTTTTAAGGTAAAAAAGTAATGTTTTGAAGAATATTTATAAATTTCTTTCATTGAAACAGTGTGCTTTACACCACTTTTGAATATGTGTTTTCATTTTGATATAAGACTTTATTTGTGAACGTTTAAGGGACCATTTGGCCATTTCGTGAAATTTGTGAAATATATTTATTATAAAAACCCTCGTTGGGTGTTTCTCATGCATCGATTGCATGAAAGGGGTGAGAGGTCCTTGTTGGGGATTATCGTAATCCATTGTTTGGGTTCTTTAGTTGGAACTCTTTTTAATTGTTTTTATTTTAAGTTATGAGAATGGTCCCATGGTAGACACAGGGTGGGACCTGTTGTGAATTATTAATATTGTATACACTGTGATTAGATTCTCTATTGGAATTGGTTGGCTCAACCCCTTTTTAAGTACTTGATACAAGGGAACCTGGAATATTGTGATAATATTTTGATAATGATTTCTGTGCTGGTAGGTTATGGTACTGACCAGTGACCCATAGTAGGTGGATGTCTTGGGTTTATTGTTGTGGTATTTTCCCTCGGCCTGCCTAAGATTGTATGGATGAGCATTTTCATTTCATCATGTGTGACGTGTCAATGATAATGAGGTATCATGTGTTGGTGTCTTTTGTATTGTTATTTATCTCTTGGGTTCACCTATGTCTATGTATTCTTAGTGATTACAGTGTTTAATGTGTTACCTGTGTGTATATTTTCTTTTCATTTCCCTTGTTGTGTAAGTACTGTATTGATTTCATGTCTATTGTTTTTACTAAAAAGTGATGTGTGGTTTTAATTTGGCTTATGGAAACTGTTTTAAAAAAATTATTCTTTTTATGAAAATTGAAAATGTAAAAATCACTTTCACATTGAAAATGCTAATGTATCACTAAAATAATGACTTAGGATATTGTAAAATGAATGAGGGAAATGACTCATACTTTTTTTTGAGTAGCATTTAGAAAACCTTACTTTTATGCATTGTAGTCCAAACTTGAAAATGGATGTTTCTTTTATTTTAAGGGAACTACATTGAGAATATATTATGAGGCGAGTCTATTGAGTTTTAATACTCATGCCTATATTTCATTTTTTAGTCCTTTTTCTGGTTCAATATTGGGTGTGTTCACCTTGCACGACATTAGGTCGTTAGTTGGATATTGAGTGCAAGGTCACACTGAGATATTGTTTTCCCGTTCAGTTAGTTTTTATGTTCTTTTATTATTGTTTAGTTGTTTTATTTGGTTTATTTATTATGTTCTACTCTTTATTATTTCCACATATTTTATTTATTTGTACTGGGATAAATGATTCCCATCATCTTTTTCGATTCCCTAGTTCTTATCACCATCGCGGGAGGATCGGGAATGCCTCTCGGGTCTTTCCATGGATCGGCTCGGGTGTCTGGTTTAGAGTTGACTCAGGTTGGTTCGTAAAAAATTGTATCAGACTCTTGGTTCTTGCTGCGGATCGGCTCGGGTGACCAGTTCTAGGTCAACCCATATTGGTTCGTGATGAAATGGTATCAAAGGGAGGTTGTATCTTAGTAGACCTCACTTTTCTGAGCATTATTTATTATTTATTGATATCAAGGTAGATGGAGTAAGATTATCGGTACTCGAGGGGTAGGTGTGGGAAGAGCGTCGCTAACTCTTGCTCATTCTGATCCTCAAGTTTCCATGGGAAGTCTTGTTTACTTATTTTCTTTGGGGTTTAAGGTATGTTTTGAGATTGGGATACAACAAAGGTAGTTGGGGTAACAGTCCTCATGAGTCGAATGTCCTGGAAAGCCATGTGAATCTAGGGGCATGGTCCTAAAAAGATCTTTGTGTTGGTGATGTGTTTGGTATATGGCCGCCAACTATATGGTCAAGTCACCCACTGACACTAAATCTCTATTTGATTTTTTCTAGGTTTCCTATGACTTCTAAAAGTTTTTTGAATCATAAAAAAAATTGGATTTGAAAAATGTTTGTTTGAAAGGACGGGTTTAATATAGGAATTTTTTTAAGGAAATTGGATGAATGATTTTCTTTTGGAAAATAAAGTTGTTTTGTTTTGTCCATGGTGTTCCTATGGGTGCTCACATTCATAATGGTATGTTGTAATTTGAATGTATGTCTGGTACTGTGGATAGATGCCCGAGGTGGCACGGAAACATGAATTTGAGTGAGACTCTAAGGAATACCAATGGCGAGGGTTTATCCCACTAATCTTTTTTTTAAATTAAATATGTTTCAAAAGGAATGTTTTGATGTTATGATATCTTTTTTTCTTATGTTTAGAGATTTTCACATATGTGGGGTTTGATCTTTAGGCTTTTATTTATTGAGTTGGCCTTGATTGGGTTCATGATTTTTTTTATCTATCAGTAGTTCCTTTGAAGATTTGATGGGTGATCATAGTGTAGTTGATCAACCTAAGGATTTTATGCTTGAGTTTTGGAAGCTATATCCACCTATCTTTCATGGTCAAGAAAACCCTTCTGTAGCAGAGGAGTTGATGCAAAATATTGAAAGATACTTTAACCTCATTGAGTTTTCCGAGTCATTGAATGTCATGTTTGAAACCTTCATGCTTGAAGGTTCACCGTGAATGTGGTGGAAGTAAGTGTCTCAGAAAAAGCCCCATCAAGATCTTACTTGGGATTGTTTCAAGGATTTGTTCATTCATCGGTATTTCTCTAAGAAATAATGGGTGAGAAAGGGGATGGAGATATTTTATCTAAAACAGGGTGATGTATTAGTGTTGGAGTATTTCTAGTGCCTTGTGGACCAAGTCCCTTATGATTCAGGGAATTCCATAGATGACTCCATTAAGGCTCGATGTTTCAAGGAAGGTCTTCTTCCTGATCTGCAATTTAAGGTGTCAGACTCCAACCTAAGATCATTTTTCGATGTGGTGAGACAAGCCTTTCATATTGAATCTGTGATGGCAGGATTGCTCAAATTAGTCCTCCCTCCTTAAATTGCTAGGAGTAGTGGAGAGGATTTTGGAAATGAGATGAGGAAGAGATTGACATTGGATAGAGAAAGTCATGAAATCAAAAGGCCTCAGGATCTTTCATCAAACTCTTCAAAGAAATAGATCCTTGTGTGTTATCAGTGTGTCAAGCTGGGTAACAAGATGTTGACATTCTCAAGTAATCCTAAGCCCTGTCATGCTTGTGGAAATTTGGTCCACTTACAACGTTTCTATCAAGGAATTGAAAAAAACCTCATGGAGTAAGTTCTCAGAGGTGATGTGTTGTTGGATTTTTTTAAAAAGTTTATTTTGTACATTTCCTTTCATTTTAAGGGATATCTTATCGCTGGAGGAGTACAAATGTTGTTTTGAGTTTTTAAATGTATGAAAATTTTGTGGGTCTTTTAATGAACTCTGGTTTTCAATTCCAGTGTGGTTTTCATTTAAAAATAATGTCCTTTCATTTGTCAGATAAAAATATGTATGTTCATTATTAGAAATTTCGGAACCTGAATGCAAGGTAGGAGATGGTTCATCCATCATATCTCCATTCAAAAGGCCTAGGAGTGAAGCTGGCACATAGTCCAGGACCCCGAAGGCTTTTAAGGAGCTTGGTCAAGGTCGTGCCCCTATCGTGCAGTGAAACAGTTTAAGAATTTTTGTTGTGGTTTCCCTGTCATTGTAAATTACATCTGGTTGTAAAGAGTGTGATGTACTTATCCCTCACGCAATATCATTAACTTTTCCTTTTGGATGCGTGTTTCTGATCAGTGGCCTTGTGTGGACCACCCATGGGAATCAGTTGAGGATTTAGTTTGTATCCACCCCAATGTGTTCAAGAGTGAGTAGTTTTCCATCATAATTTCATTGATAAAATCTCTGGGCCCTCCCTCCCACCCATGGGGTGAGGTTTTTTGGTTCATGTAGAGTTTTTACTCTAGATCTTATCCCTTTTGGATGGGAGTGAGTGGTTTAAATGTTTTTGTTGTATTTATTTTAGCTTGTGTAAGGCCTGGTTCAGGTCAAATTCATTTTTATATTTGTCCAAGTATAGATTGTTTATTTATAGTGGGGAAATCCTCTATGAGTCTCTGTGTTTTCTCTTAAGAATTTATCGGATTCAGGTTGATTTATTATGGTGGGAAGTCCACTCTGCCCTCCCCTCTGTTGGTGATCTATTTTGGGCAGTGAGGTTGAGTCCCATTATTGGTCAATGTAATATCCTTGTATTAAGAGGTTGGATCATGTTTATGCAAAATCCTTATGTTTTGATCGATCGATTGGATAGTGTTGTGTTTTTCTGGGTGTGGGAAGCATTATGGTGGAAAGAATTTTCACACCTCGACCCCATGTGACTCTTAAATTTTATTATTTTTCAATCTTTAAATAATTATTTTTGAGGTTCGGGTTGATTCTCGGATGAAATTTTTTATCTTAAGTTAAAATTTTAACTTTTTAGGTTCGACATCGTTGGTCGTATTGGTGGAGAATGATGCCGCATAACTTCGCCCAAGAAACGGTGTGCCCTTTTTTATTCAAGAAATTAAAATGAATAAATTTTGTGATTTATTGTGTCACTTAAAAATTTATCTTGTTATTATTAAATTTATTATGATTATTTATAATCTTGTTATTTTTATTATAAATAGTATGACTATTATGAGTATTGAATATTATTGTTACTAAAAATTTTATTATTTTTATTTATGGTGAAAACTGAACTTATTAATTTTAATATATTATTATTATTATTACTAAAATAAAAAAAGAAAACCCTTATTGTTTTTACTTTTATCAACATGTTGTTGTTGTTCTTATTATTATTATTATTATTTATTACTCTTATTATTGTTCTTATTATTTTTATTATTATTATTCTTCTTCAAATGGTAAGGTTTTAATAAGAGAAAAGAGAAAAATATTAAAACCCTCATTTCTACTCCCTCTTCCATGCTACCCCCTATTTTTTCCCCTCTATGTGGCACGATCCAGCACACCTAGGAGCCCCTTCCTGTAATCCTTATTATCATCCCAGAAGCCACCACTCTGGTTGCCTCCTCTGTGTATATGAGCCCCCATGGTGCCTTCTTCTTGTTGTGCGCAAGCATGCCACCTACCCTGGACCTCAGCCTCCCTCTGTCTCAGCATGCCCCAGCGCCTTCCTCCACCCCGCTCCATCCCTCTTCCTCCCTTGTAGTGTTCCCCAACACCCCCTCAGTCCTCCATTTCCAGATTCATGCCATATACTTTCTTTTTCACCTCAAACCTGCCCACCCTAGAGTCGTCGTCCAACCAGCCTCCCCCTCTCCCCGTCGCGAACTCGTTGCCAGACAGACTCCCTCCGGTGAACTCCCTGCCTAGCAGACCTACCTCTATTTGGCCCTCTATAGGCATACCATCCCTCTGACTATGAGGACTCCCTCTATAAACCTCGTCTTCGGTCACATATTCTTCCCCGACGTGCGTCACTGGCCTTCTGACCACCTCCTGACCTTTTCATACCCTACCAGGGTTGCCCCGGCCAGCCTGCGCCTTCCCGGCGCCTCCTCTGTCGGTGCATTTTATTCCCATCGATATACCTTTTTACTTGATTTATTTTTTTATTTTTTATCCTTGTTTTATTAGGGGTTTTTTTATTAAGGGTTGATATCGGTAGGTTTGAGATTTTATTAACCGTGCGGGGTGTTTCTGAGTGGTTGTTATCGTCACGCCATGGCTTCAAGGAAGGATTTCACTTTGCACTTACTTTTAAATTCAAGATTCATTTATTTCATTATTTATACACTTGTTTTCTTAATAAATATTGAATTATGATTCTTCATTTCAATTTTTAGCATGAAAAATTGTGTTTTAGGATTTTTTATGTGATAAATAGAATTTTCTTGTTAAATATTTCACATAATGCATTTTATGAAATGCCCAGTAGGATCTTATAGTTTATTTGGGATATAAAATGATTATGTTTTGTTTTAAAAACATATTGGAACCATACTTAGTAGTATTTTGAGGATTTTTAAATAGTTTCAACTGGTTTTGGTTTTAGAAGGAATTGGGATTTTATAAATGGTTGTGGAAGAGAAAAAAGAGGTTTTACCCCCTTTTTGGAAAAAGAATTTGGTTCTTTTAAAAGTGGTGGTTTGTGAAATGAGTTTAATGCCCTTTTAGAACCTTGTTGAATGTGGTTTGGTGTTTTCAATGGTTTCTTTTCACCCCTTTATAAAAAAGTTCATGTGTGTGTTGGTAACCATGGGTTTTATGAAAGATGTTTCAAATGATTTTAAATTAAAAGGAATAGTTGTGGCATTTAAATCTATTTGATGTGATGTGTTGAATGGTGGACCATTTGTAAAGTTCGTGTAAAATGGATTTGTTTGAATGTCCATAATGAAGGTTTTGAAGAAGGTTTATAAATTTTTTTCTTGGAAATAGTGTTCTTAACTCAAATTTTGAATAAGTGTTTGTATTTTGAGATAAGATTTTGTGTGTGAATGTTTAAGGGCCCGTTTGGCCATTTCAGGATATTTATGAAAATTATTTATTATGAAAACACTAATTTGGTGTTTCTCATGCCTAAATTTCATGAAATGGGTGGGATATCCTTTTTGGGGATTCTCTGGATCCATTATTAGGGTTCTTCAGTTGGAACTCTTTTATTTGTTTTATTTTAAGGCATGAGAATGGTCCCAGGGGAGACATGGGGTGGGACCTGTTGTGCATTATTACCATTATATATACAGTGATTGGATGCTCAGCTGGTATTGGATGGTTTACCCACTTTTTAAATACTTGATACATGCGAACCTAGCGTATTGAGAGAATATTTTAAGAATGATTTCTGCACTGTTGGGTTATGGTACTAACAAGTGGCCTATAGTAGGTAGATGTATTGGGTTTATTGCTATGGGATTTTCCCTTGGCCTACCTAAGAATGGATGGATGATCATTTTGTGTGTTTTTATTTCATCATGTGTGACATGTCAATGAGTATGAGCTCTCATGTATTGGTGTCTTATGGATTATTATTGATCTCATGGGTTCACCAATGTCTACGCATTCTTAGTGCTTGTAGTGTTAACCATGTTACTTGTGTGTATATTTTCTTTTTATTTCCCTTGTTTTGTAACTATTGTAGCGATTTTATGTGTAGTTTTTTTACTGGAACGTGATGTGTGGTTTTAATGTGTCTTATGAAATCTGTTTTCAAACAAAGGTGTTTTATACTTTTTTTGCAAATAGAAAATGTAAACATCACCTTCCCTCTAAAATTTATAATGTATCAGTAAAAGGATGACTTGGGTTTTTTGAGAAATGAAATAGGGAAATGAATCATACGTTGTTTTTGAGTAATATGTAGAAACCCATAATTTTATACATTGTAGTTCAATCTTGAAAATGGAAGTTTGTTTTATTTTAAAGGAAGTGCATTAAGAATAGATTATCGAGCAAGCCTACTGATTTTTAATACTCACACATCTAGTTATTTTTTTAATCCTTGTGAAGGTTTCAACTTGGGTGTGTTTGCCTTGGGCGACGTTTGGTTATGAGTTGGAGAGTAACCGCGAGGTTATGCAAAGATATTGTTTTCCCATTCGGTTAGTTTTTATGTTCATTGGTTCTAGTTTAGTCTTTTTATTTATTATTTTATTATACATTGCTATTTATTATATACTCAGATTTTATTTATTTCTGTCAGGTGAAATCGTTACCATCAACTATATCGATTCCCTGGCGCTAGTCACCAACCTGGGAGGATCGGGAACACCTCTCGGGTCTTACCACAGATCGGCTCGGGTGACCTGTTCAGGGTTGACCAGGGTTGGTTCCTGACATGTTCACATATGGGACACCCAAGAGTTCCTTTAATGCTATATACTGAAAAAA
The DNA here is from genome assembly GCA_963277665.1 of Viscum album. Taxonomy (NCBI): domain Eukaryota; kingdom Viridiplantae; phylum Streptophyta; class Magnoliopsida; order Santalales; family Viscaceae; genus Viscum; species Viscum album. The sequence goes on along the minus strand of OY728156.1, from coordinate 110,588,150 downwards.
TTATATAAGAAGGAAAGTCATTTATCATCCCATAAAACATGGATCTCAACGTGAAATCTTCATTTTTGTAAGCATCATACAACGTAACACCAGAATCCCACAATAATTTCAAATCTTCGATCAATGGATCCAAATAAATATCAATATCATTACCCGGATGTTTTAGTCCTAATATAATCATATATAACATGATGTGTTTTCATTTCATAGATAAACACGGTGGCAAGTTAAAATTTACCAACATAATTGTCCAGGTCCTGTGAGTGCTACTTTGAAAACCAAAAGGATTCAATCCATCTGTAGATAACGCAAGACAAATTTTTCTCAACTCATTTACAAAGTCATAATACTCATGATCAATTCACTTATAGAGAGTAGAACCTTCTAGATTCTGTATTTTTCCATCATTATTTATTCTGTTACTGTACCGTGTTAATTACTCTAAAGTCTACTCACTTCCATATAGGCGCCTAAACATTGTAATGATTGGAAAGTACCATGAAAATTTTGTAGGACCGAATTCATATTTCTTGTATCAAGAATCACCACACTTTGTGAATTCATTAATTGATTTATAGTTCTTGTGAAGTAGTATAAAGTCATTCTAGAAATCATGTATTCTTTCAGAGATCATACCAATCGAGTGTATCATTTGTTTGGCATTGTATGTTCATCTCAGGAACTCATTATCTTTTGGGAGCATTTCATTCAAGAGATAACGTAATTCTGTAAAACTGGCGTCACTCAATTAATTTCCTTCTTTCAAATTATACAGCTTTAGTATGGCTAACAATGATGTATATTTAGTGCAACAATCATACAATGTCGTCTTTTCACAACTCTTTAACTACTCAAACAATTTTGGGAAATCATGATGTTCATCTTCAACTATCCTTGTTATTTTCTTAATATGATCTTCATCATCATGAACATCTATAATCACGTACTCGATATGGTCTTCTTAATTTTCTGTACATGTAATCATATCAAATGATCCATAAAATGAAGTGTTATCCTAATCACTAGAAGCATTCTCTTTTCCCTTTGTTTATTAAAAATTTATAACTTCGATATTTTCTATGATAGATCAAGTGTTTTTCCAACTCCCCTAGATTAACTTGTCTTGAATGACAACAGCATAAATACGGAAAAATTATTCGAGGAGGATCATATGCATGATCAATTTCAAACTTAATGAACTCTTTCACTCCATCTTTATACTCTTTTTCAGATGATTAGCATCCATACATTCTTTATTCATATCCATCCTATTTTATTTTGTGATATTAATATTTAACAAAATAAATACAAAAAACATTGATATAAAAATTAAACAAGGCTAAAAACTTATGGTGGGTTGACTTAAGTGTTGGGATCGGATAACTCAAGGTGATCTATCACAGTTTTTCCTAGGAAACAGTTTCATATTATTCATAGTAAAGGCTAATTTATCCCTCAATTCTAGGAATAACCCTAAGTTCGGTGATAAATTTCTTATTCCAACCAGCTTCCTTCACTATATTTTATGCAGTGATGTACTATGCTTATTTAGTCAAGAAACCTATTTTATCTACCTTAAAATTCTTTCATACCTAGTAAGTAGGTTTTTCTATCATTTATTTAATCAAGAATAATCTTCTCAATGGTACCTTTAGATAATGTAACCAATTAGGTTCATAATAATTAATGAAAATCATTTATTTTCCAAAGAAACATATATATATATATATATATATATCCTTTTTCTATTTTTGGTCAGAACATTGAAATAGTTTTCTAATTCTATAATAGGCTCTACGTTGAACCAATACAATGATAGATTCAACCCATTTTCTCTATAAATTCTACAAAAGTATATAGTATTCCTCTTAGTAACCCTTAAATATCACCTCTATAATGAATGTTAATGTATACGTCGGCCTCCTATTGAGGGATGACTGTGGGTTTCCTTTCAGAATCCTTGGAGAACTCCTCTAAATTCGTATGTAATAGGTTGTCATTTATCCACTTAGTTCATAAATCCATACTTATTATTTTATGCTTATATGACTACAAATCCTTGAGGGTGGGATCCACTCACCACACCTAAGGGGATCCCACTCACCAATGGGGGTGGATCTCACCTCACTTACTCAATTGTGTATCACCGAAAAGTGTTATCATTTGTATCTAATATATATCGAGGTAGGTACCACTGTATCTCACTCTACCATAGATTAATATCATTAAAACCCAATTTATACACTAGGTATAATCTCACTTTACCATCTGGGGGTGAGTGAAATATAGTCTCCATTATTGGAAATTCTCTAGATGATAAGGGTGTGTCTATGATATTCATTAGAATCTACAACACCCAAACATATGGTGTATAAATAATAACTCATTTCAATGACCTCTAATATAAGGGTTTATCAAGAGAGTACAAAAATGGCACTCCAAAATACACATATTGATCCATATCCATGGTCATCCATCAGACATATATTTCCTTATCTATAAATGAAAATACTTTATTCTTGGAAAGAACTAACTGAAGATAGTGATTATGGGAGTGGATCAATTCATTGTTCATCTCCAACTACTCTTGGACCATTAAAACTTCCACTAAACATCCCCCAAGTAAGAAATTAGGTCTACAATAGGTGGGATTATAATATCTATGTTATATTCTAATTGGAGGTCCATACATGGAACCACTATAGTTTTCTTTAGTTCAAACACTAACCAACTCCCATTTAAAGGGTGAATCTTCACTAAGAATACTCAATTGTCTATGCTCACTTGAGAGAAAACACCATAAGATTATTTTCATGAAAATACAACCATTACATGAAAAAACTTCCTTCGATGTCTCCAGCCAAACCACTGAGCTTGAAAAAATAAACAAACATGACCAGGGAATACCTTTCTTGGTCCATGGGCATCGATGCATACTGAGACATGATAAATATTCCTTATAAATGTTCCATCATCCTTAGATAAATCACCTTCCTAATCAAGGGATGAAAATCAAACCATAATAGTGTAGTCATATCATGAGTTTCAGAAAAACATCATCCATAAATGGATCACTATGTTATGTAGGGATCTTAATGAAAAAAGTGGAAGATTTTGAGTGAGATTCTAAAATAGATGAAAAAAAATCATAACCAAAACTATTTTTCCTAAGGATCAAGCTTTCCTTAAAAACCCTTGATACCTCTATTTGTAGAACTCATAAAATATATCTAGCATATGGGTAGTCTTATCTTACTCAATAGGATATACCATCTTCTCTATATGAAATTATATACTAATAATGGAGGGGATGGGAAGTTATTTAAATTGTGGGTTAAAAAGATATCTCAACTGATTCTCAAAAACCCCTCATCACTCGCTAATTTGTAGAAATAGGTCCAAATATAAGAGTAGGATCATCTTAGATATATCTTTTCACATAATCTATCTATCAGTATGTATCACACTTTATTTGAAAGGATAAACTCATGAGGATTAGAGTATATCTATATAAGAATAAATATAAAGGATAGGGAATATCATAACCGATCGCTATATGATGCATTTACCAACTTTATTTTACATTGTAATCAATGTATTAGAGATATGGGCTCACTAACAGGCTATCATAGTCCTAGAGAAATGATATGTCCACTAACACACCTATAATTTCTTGCATGGACACAACACATGTGGGAATAAGTCTTATGTAGCGTAGATTATAAACATACTCAGTATGATGAAATAAAACCATAAATTAAAGATAAAAAACAACTCAAATCAACCACCGGTGTAGAAAAATGATCAATAGGAAGACATGGAAATATTGATACATTCTCTACCACAAGAATACTCATTGATTCTATAAAGACTCGTTCACCTTGGAAATAATCCATGAAGGTTGTATCTCATCAGAAACATGGGATTCTCAATGTATATAAAAGTCCATAAAGTTTGAAGTTGATATACAAGTTGTAAGTCACATCTCTAAGGCATCCATGTGGTACCTGAGGAGTCACAAGTATTAAAGTAACTAATATGTTCAACCTTTATTCTAAAACAATCCTAAAATCTTTTAAGGGGAACCCACTCATTATTAAGGTATGCACGTAAATTGGGGGAGTACCATACCTTGTTTCCCACAATTATCACATCACTTTTCTATAAACCTATAGGGGAACCCATTCTTTAACTAATGATAGATCTTGTTCAAGGGAGTATTAAAACCTACTATCATAACTACCTAGTTATGAGAAAACCCATGTCACCTATAAAAATATATATAAAGGGATAAACACCTCAATTAAGTATATACATTGGTTTAGGGAGTTTCAATCCTTAATAGAGGACCCTCGCCACATCAAGGAGTGTTCTTTAGAAGAAGGATAATTGAAATCAATGGATATGTGGGGGAATACTAAACTCTGTTTGTTGTGTGTGGGGAATCAATACCTCATCATTGTTGAGGGAGTATCGACCCCATGCTCGATTTTGAAGACGTATGCTCTATGTGTGTGGGGAGTTCCAAAATTCATAAAGAATATGGGGACCAACACACTACCATCAGCGCATAACCATGGAAAAATCCTCCCTCGTGAATGCTTTTATTAACATAAACAATACCCAAATTCATTTCAATAAAACTAAGATGATTAAATTGAATGAATCACCTCACATCTCACTTATGATGTTAAATAGAATCTCACCACTGCATTCGATATAGAAAATGAACATAATCTGTTCATGCACCTAAATCTGAGTCATGAACTAGGTGATACAAAAATCCATGAAGGTTAGAAAAAGAAAAATGGAATTTATTGTAAGGGTACATAGTTTATATCCCTTCATTAATAGTATTATCATGTATTACCTCTTAATATGGTATGTAATGTCAATGTACATAGCATTCATTATGATGAGTAGAAATTATGAGATCAATAGGTACTTGAAATGTATCCTGAATACATAGATCCATGTCATCTCAAGGTATATGGAATTTGTTAGGGGATAAAAAGTGTGTGATTCTCATGTGAGTACATAGTGTGTACTATTAGGCAGTCAAGACATGTAGTCCCTGACTACACAATATGTCTTCAGGGACATATGTTGTTTATTCTATGGATTTTACCTTTTGTGTGTACTACTACCTCAGTCATGTCATGTAGGAATACATGGAATATACACAAACTACACTTCCTATGGATAGTTATGTACTCATCCTACCAACATAATCTCATGAACATGGAATTTAATTTTATATAGACTACATGGTGTGTGAATCCATACCGTATGTTATGTGATAATTATAATTTCCTAAAACCCTATCATCATATATAAAGAGGTACGTAGTATGTTTTCCTTTGAATTTCACACTATGGAGTCATGTTCTTCACCCATATTCTTATATTCATCCACAGTTTATGTCATTTACACATTAAATCACCAACAATCACATCATAGTTCACCTCATTTCTATTGAGGACCCTTTAGGGTATTTCCTACTAATCTACTCTTCCAAGTTACACCCCTCATAATTTATTTATCATCCCTTGTCAAAGATATTCCAAATATCCACTCTAAAATCACCTTGTGTGCATTGACAATTATCCCACTTTCCCAACATCACCTCTTCATACCATTATTCATTTATAATCCACAACCACACCTCAATACAAAATCCATGATGACCTCTCGTGATACACACATTTATAAGGGATCAATAATAACAATGGATGAGTTAGAATCATGATTGATGAAAATCTTTCCTCTAAAATTTATCATCAAGGGATCATTTGATAATGGATAATAAAAGAATAAATTGAGGATCTAAGAATATTCTATGCAGTGATGTTAGGTACTCCACAAAATCTCTTTGAATAGATGAATCTCTATTAAAATGAATATTTAAAATATCCAAACCATAAAAGAATCATTTATAATGCATGTGGTTGTGCAATAAATGATTCACCTTAGGAAGAATAGAAATTTATAATGTTCATTGGAAAAATACGGATTATGATATACAAATAAAAATAAAATCCAAATCACAATATGAATTTGGTTCACGGCAGTGGAGGAGTCAGTGGCTGAGGAGGATGATGAGGCGCGATAGGAAGGAGGAGGGGATGGAGGAGATGAGGTAGTAGCGGTAGCAGTAGAGACGGAGGCAACAATGGTGACAGTGGTGACAGTACCGGTAGCCGAGGAGGAAGAATAGTGAGGAGAGGAGGTGGTGAAGGCAGCGGCACTGGAGATAGTGGTGGAGGCAGTGGAGATAGCGGTGGCGGTAGGGATCATATTTAACGATAGCTTAAGGGTGCGAGGAAGGAGGACAAAGTTAGGGTTAATTTATAAAACCAAACTACACTTTTATCAGCGCTAGATAAAAAGCGCTAATAAAATTATGTTTTATCAGTGATAAAATTTAAAGTGCTAATAAAACATGCCTTTATCAGTGCTTTTTTAGCACTAATAAAGGCCTCTCTTTATCGGTACTAAAGAAGCAGTGATAAAGGTATGTTTTATCAGCGCTAAAATTGAAAGCGCTGATAAAACATTCCATTGTTAGTGCTTTTTTAGTGATAATAAAGGGTAGATTTATCTGCACTTTTTAATTAATGCAGATAAGACAAACCATTTATTCATAATTATAAAATTATAACCAATATATTTATTACATTTATAATTTTATAAATATATATAATTAATATATTTATAATAATTTAATCAATTAGATTATAATTATATATATATATAAGGTGTTTCTGTATAAATTATAATTAAATATATATATATATATATAATTTTATAATTTAAATTATAATTAAATATATATAAATATAAATAAATATATTATTTTTAATTTTAATTTTATAAGTATTTAAATATATATGTGTGCGTGTGTGTATTCATTAAAGACCTATATTTATAAATAAATATATTCAAAAGGTATTCATAAATATATATTTATCATTTAAAAATTTGTAATTTTATAATTATTTAAACATATTTATATTTAATTAGTTATATATAATTACAATTAAATATATTAATTTTAAAATGTAAATAATTATATATAACTAAATATTTCTATTTTTAAATATAATAAATACATTTATTATTTATATAAATATATTTATCATGATTTTAAGTATTTATGAGAGATAAAACTTCATATATATAGAAAATTAATGAATACCCCAAGTATAGTTAGTAATATAGTAAATATTGCCAAAATTAGGGTAAACAATGAACATATATTCATGAGAAGAATGGACGCATCAATTGACACATTCATTTGGAAAAATAAATTTATTTAAATATATATATATATATTTAATAAGTATTTGTGTATATATATATATTAAAAAGTATTAATATATAATATTATAAATATATAGTATAATAAATATATAATAAAGATATAACTAAAACCAAAAAACATAATAAACATAAACATAATAAACATGAATTTTTTATTTAATGTATACATATAAACATTATTTTTTATTATAATTAAAATATTTTTATATAAAATAATAATATTTTCTATTAAAAAGTTTTATCACCACTATTATTAGTGCTGATAAAGGAGACTTTTTATCAGCACTTTTTGTTTCGCAGATAAAGGGGGACTTTATTGGTGCAAATATTAGCGCAGATAAAAGGTATATTTATCAGCGCTTTTTTCTAGCATTGATAAAAGTCCCCCTTTTATCATCACTTTCTGATTAGTGTTGATAATACCCTAGCACTTTCCTTGTTTGCATTTGTGGTATTTTAATGTGTCACATCGATCATAGATTATTAGATGTTATTGTAACAAAACACTACCAATGGAAAGTGATCATCCCAACTATAGTCAAAGCATAAAATGTATATTATTAGAATATTCTCCAATGCTTGGATAGTGTGCAAGGTCTTCCCATATATCTAGGATTTGAACATTGTACTCATTCTCAGTTGGTTCTTGAATTCCTCTTATAGAACTATCCACAATAGAAACATTAACCACACTTCATTGTTAGAGACAATAGTTAAGGTTACCCCGTAGATTTTGATGAAATATCATGCGTACAATGGTCCTAGAATCTTAACTAAACTCAAATATCTGATAAAAATGAAGTTTCATGACTTTGTGAATTGTTCAACAATCACCTATATGTCATCATGACCTCACATTATACAGGGATACCCTATCATAATGTCCATGTATATTCCATCAAATTCCAACTTCAGGATTTAAAGAGTCTATGATAAGCCTGTTAGAACTTGGTTCTCATCCTTCACCTACTGACATGTGAGGCACTAAGAGAAAATCCGGTCTAGGCTAAGCCTCATAAAACCCCACCAAAAATACGATTGATGGTCCATCTACATCTTTTCTACACTTGGATGAACTGTAAAGGGGATGTGTGAAACTCACTCATCACCTACTCTCACATCATGACTAGAACCACCGTACATCCTTGTAAAAGGCTTAATTACTCCACTCCTTTATAAAATCCATCTTCTGACCCCCTTAAGGATATTTTTTCATGAATAACCTCATAATCAATGTCTCCCAACTAGGCCTTTGTCTCATGTTGAAGAAACAGAGTAGTCACCACCATGGACTAGAGAAAATATGAACCCCTATCCTCTACCAGCTTCAGCTATAATGAATCCAGATATTTATATGTCTCCTCCACCAAGTGAGAATGATACTTCCTTTTAAGAGAATATTCCACCATCTTTCTATTCCAATGAATATAGAATATCTCAAATTCATATTCCTAAAGGAAATCCAACCAATAACTATACCTCTAGTTGTGATATTTCTGACTAAATTTGGACTTGAGACTTTTTTGGTATATGTAAACAAAAAAACACTCACTAAGAATATTGTTCCTCAAAACCATTAAATATAATACCACCACTACCAATCAATTTTTTCTATTTCATAGTTCTACTCATGGGGTATCAACCACATCAACACATATGAAATCACCGCATAAATCTACATCTAAACATAGGCAAGCCCAACTCCAAAGGCATCAAATAGCACTACATACTACATTCCCTCCTCTGATAGACTAAACATAAGATCACTGATCATCCTTAGCCTCTACTACTTGAAGGATCACTGACACAACTCAATATACATAAACGAATACCCTTTTAATATCAGGGAGGTCCAAGGGGATACTACTCTATGAAATTCAAGCATGATCCACCTGTAGTACCCCAATAAGCCATTAAATCTTTGCACCTTTGAAAAAATAATGGGGGATCCCAATAACTCACCACATAAATAATTTCAAAGTCCACTCATAATACATAATCACAAATGAAATTCCACCAATTGTAAACATCATGGATCTAAAATTGACATGTATAGATCTTACCATAAATCTAGTGATCTTGGAGTTTTTCTAAGTCCATCCTTAAATTATTTTCATGTTCCTACTATGATGTAGAGTACAAGAGTATATCATCAATGAATACAACCATAAATTGATCCATGTATGGATGGAAGATCTGTTTTATCATATCCATAAACATTGTGGGAGATTTTTTCACACCAAAAGGAAACACAATGAACATATAATATTTATGGTGACATTGGAATCTCATCTTCAGAATATCAACCTCACAAAGCCTCAAATGGTGGTAGTGAAACTTGATATCTATCTTTTTTAACAAAATGAACATAGAAAATGGTCAAATAGGTTATAAATCTTCTTCAAGGGGTAATTGTTTTTCTATACCTTGTTCATGCAACAACAGTCAACAAAATGCTCCAAAATCCCATATGACATTTTCAAAAACAAAATATTAGAGCCTCCTAGGGGGACACACTATGTTTGGTAAAACCCCCCTCAAAAAGTTCATCCAACTATATTCTCATCTTGCAGTTCTTAGTAAGGGCCATCTTATATGTTGAAAAAGATAGCAGTATGGTCCCATGATGCTAGTTAATAAAAATTTCAATATCTTTCCATGAGGTTAGTTCCTAAAAATCTTTACGGAAGATGTACATTTAGTCCACCACTAAAAAAGGAAGTGATATGGATAAAGATCCCACTACAAAAAGGGATAAACTCACTAACTGGTGGGTTATGGGCTACATCTTCCTTTACATAAGACCCACTTGCTCCTCCTTGAGATAAATCTTTCCCACAAAAGATAATATCATTCCATATTCCTAAATTCATCTAACTCACCTATGATTAAAGTCAAAAATGGGATCAAACCTTATAAAATCAGGTCACACCTAGGAAAACAGCAAATGGATTAACAACCATCTATAAAAAGATTCTATGTTAGGATCCCTCTCCTCCCAAAGTTGGGTTTCACTTTCATTAATAGTTTTTTTATCACCATTACTCTCTATAGAAGCCTCGAAACATAATATTTTAGCTAAATGAATCCATTGGTATCACCAGGCCTCAAACATGGTCTATTTTCATGGAAAAGTGGATTCTGAATACTTACATAAAATTGAAATACTGTAGAGAAGACACAGGTCATACCTTGATCACTCTTGGAGCCTCATAGTGAAAAAACTCTACATCTTGAATCCATATTCTCCCTTGATTTCTGGTTCTCCTTGACTAGGTCCCACTCCGACAACTACTCACAGAAAAATAACCCCAAACACACAAGTCAAAGAAACTCATCCACCACACCTAAATAATATCTGCTTTAGGAGGCACTAACTCAACCTTATGTCTATAGATCGCATCACAGGAATGTGTCTCAATGGGGAATGTTCTCCTATTGCTTTCATGCATTAAGACAGATAATAATCACTAAAATAGGAATCTACTGATGTCCATTGTGGAACTATAGAGTTATCACCATGAGGACCATCCTCTAGTGGGCTCTTATACAAATGAAATCCTTGAACTATAGGTTCATGATAGTCCTATTCCATTTGAGAAGGGGGTATGGACCACTCCAAAATCTAGGTGATCACTATATCTACATCATGCAACGAACACACATCATAGGTGAATCATCCTACAGTACCATTGAATCCAACTGCATCTCCATGATGGTGTATAGTCACAAATATATCCATCAAGTCAGTTGGGGTCTACACATGATGGAAAACCTAGACCACTACCCTAATCCAGTAAAATAATATATGAGGGTCTATCTTATCATAGAACCTCAGCATTCTTTATCAATGTAATTTTCATTAAAACATATAGCTTCATGTATCATCATCATATCCTAGTACTGTCATCCACTACTCAACATTTTAATAATAATCTACTTGAACCACTTAGAGATGGTCCATGAGCGACTAAACAGGGGGTATCACTACTCAGTTCCCCCTAGAGGAAGAACGTCATGAGAAGACCCCAGAACTGAGGCATCATCGCTTAACAGATCATCATCATGATCCATCATCGATAACCTGGATGGCTATCTTTAGAGATACGTATTGAAAGTTAACAAGATATACCATGTTCAAAGGAGCAGACATTTGAGGATTTTCCTCAAGAAAGACAATAAATGGACTTAGTAATATATTATGCATGTACCAATGTTACTTGAAACTGATTTCTCGATTTGAATATTTTATAGGTAGGTAATCAGTTTTCAGGTGAATGGAAATGTTGTTCGCCGAAACAACACTATATTCCATAGCCTGGAAGTTAAACTCGAGACACTTTGACATTGTTTCCCTAATTCCCAACCAATCCTCATAAGGGGAAAACTCCAACCACCATTCTAAGGACTGAAATCCAATGATGCTACTATATAATGACTCAAACCACCCGGACTATCTGGTTGATTTATGGACGAGCTACTATAACCCCAATCCCACCTCCAATAAACCATATTCTAGAGACAAGTGTTTATAAGGAATAAAGTAAATGGGAAGCCTTTTCCTCATGCACTTGTATTCATGCACCCATCTTTCTCAATGTAATAGAGTAAAGGAATAATAAAAATAGTTGTAACATCGAGAGTAATATCATGCATGAAGTAACCTCTAAATAATGCATCGGAGTATGATAAAAGTAAACCAATGTGAATATGGGAAAACATAAATAACAACAAAAAATGAATTCCCAACCTAAAAGTAACTTAAATAAAATAAATTTGAGAGATCTCAATTCCTAATATATATACTCGATCACGGGACATGGTCTATGCACCCGAGTATCACTATGCTTCACTAATGTCACCATTGAACTATTCGTTATTTGAATAATACAAGACATTGGTGGTAAAATCACATGTAGGGGTGAGTATATACAGACCCAATAGGATTCCCTATAAATTAAAGAGGGTGAAATAGGAATATATTCCATAAATCAAATCAGCCCAAATAAAAAGGGAAATCAAACCCAACCATATATAAATATTCTCAATGGGAAAAAGAAGAAAGAGAAAGAATATCACAATCTCAAAACCCAACCACAGATGATGACGATTCCTATTTATCCAAAGATCAATGATTTATTCCCAAAATCTAGCGTGTATGTTTGAGAAATCCAGATGGTGGACTCAAACTACACCACTGCACTATAGTTCTAGGGGGTATAATCATCAATAGGGGACTTATTCATTATTATGATATGGGTGCTCCACTAAATAAATTCTAGAATTATGACCCAGTACAATATGGGTTGAAACTCCGTGAATAGAGGACTCGTTCCCCATTATGATAGTGGGTTCCACATTGTGAATATATAGGTAGAGGACATGCACCTTAGTCCATCAAGGGGGTCCTACTCGGTAGCTCAATAGGTAGAGGACCCACACCCATGTACATCAAGGGTACCATTCTATATATTGGTAGATAGATATAGGAAACTCACCCTAGTGTATCATGGGATGTCACTCAATAGCTTGGTTGAGGACCTGTACAATAGTATGTCAGGGGGTGCCACTCAGTAGCTTGGTAAATATATATAGGACCCAAACCCTATTGCTCTAATTGGTTCCACTAAATGGGTAGAGGAACTGCGTCATGGTACATTAGGGGTTGCCACTAAATAGATGGGAAGTAATTTAAGAGACCTTCACCCTGGTGTGATAATGGAGTTTCTGAACTCGGAATCTCTTTGATGAACACACTCATCCATCACTATCATCAAGCATCACCTAAATAATTATACAACTTAGAACACATCATATCATATCTCTTATTACGCAATAAAGGGAACTATGGAATTATACATGGAAAACTACTTAGGACAGGCTACTCATGGGCTAAAATATGAGTCCAAAAGAAGGTGAAACATGAGTACGAAGCACTTGGGAGAAGTTCCCAACATGTATAGGGGTCTACACGAGGTGTAACCCTGCATTTTCACCTTGATGTGTTCTCCTATAGAAAAATCTTGGAAACCATGTCATAGAACATGGTGTGTAAAACATTCACATGATGTGTCTAAGCCACTCGGGGCCCGCTCGTGTATAGCTAGACATGCATGTGTACTTAAGGCCATGCTCGTGTACCAGGACATGCTCAAGTTCCATTTTATGCCTATGTACTGAAAAAGTACATGTTGTATCCCAATCCGTTTGTTTGTGGTAAGGTTCCAACTAGAACACATATTTTTTACCCTGGAAAGGTCACACTATGTGTTAGATTGTACATATAGAGTTTTATCAGCAACTCTAACTAAAACCCCGGCACCACATCTAGGGGTCTAAAAACCCTTTTTTCTTATAAGATATAGATCATTTAGCCACTTTTTTTATTGAATCCTTGGATTCATAATGTGTTTTTCAAATCTATCTCTATTATCATGGATCTCACCTGTTGACTACCTAAAATTGAAGGAACAGTATTTTTCATCGTTTTTTGGCTTCTAGTGGCTAGAAATAAGGAATCTTCTCTTCTGTAAAAGACATCATGTATCTCGTGTGCATTCTGTCACCCATCACCATTCATGGATCCCTAATATATAAAGTATCACCCAAAATTCATCTTGATCTATCTAAAAAACATCATTTTTTCATCATGTTTTCATTTTCTATGAATCTAGGGGTTTAATCACGCTCAAACACACACCAATGAAGTCCAATCATGACTATATGGTCCAATTATGAATAAAACGAATAACAAGCAGGGAATACATAGGAAAAATGTTATAACAAACATTATCCAAGATTTCTTTGTCAATTATCATAAATTAAGTATATCTAGGGTGAGATCATGAAAAAGATAAATAAGTTTAAATCAATAATTCCATTTACTAACATTTAATCATGTGAAGGAAAAAATATTCAAATATAAAATGTAGATAAAAAATTGATGTTAAAACTTTCAATCAAAAGGGTTAAATTTACAAATAAGGATTACTACCTTGATTTAGAATCCATAATTTGTGAATATTGAGTTCACTAGTGATGAAGAAGACTCACTATATTCCCTGCCTCTTAGCCCACCTTGACCGGATAATCTGCCATCCTTCGATCTCGATCCACCAATAAATAATGCTCGGATATTCTCTCAACTCTCAAAAGTTTAATGTGACTAATCCTATAGAATTTATATGGAATTTTATTTATATATTTAATAAGTTTGTTTGTATTTAAATTAAAATAACTAAATTGATTTATTTATTATAATTAAATGCACCACCAACGACAACCTCAATAGAACATCTGGCATTGACCTACCTTTGGTACAACATTAGGTAAAACCCATATTTCAGATTCAACCTTGATCTTAGATTTATCATCTGAGACTTTATTCAAGAGTTATTCTACTTTTTAGGAAATATTTATGATTTTTATATTAATATATTTTATATATTTATAATATAAATTATATGTTAATTGGGACTTGGAATATCACACTATCTCAAAACCTAGCTTTGAAAATATTCCTCAATATGTTTCCAATTATTACAAGTAAAAATAGTTTAACAAAATGGGAGGAGTTATATTTTGTCACCCACATGACACTATTTTCTTATAAATTATACTAGTTTTTTCTGATTTAAATTATTTAGAGTATCAGTTTGAAATAATTATTCTTGTATAATTTTTCCTCTATTTATTAGTTTACATTCATTGTTAAGGGGCAACGATGAAGAATGTCTTTCATAAGAGTTTTTTTGTTCAAATTGTTTAGTTCATAGTGTGTATCCATTGGTATATCACGTTTGGGAACAAACAACACCAAAATGAAGTGTAAATCATGAGATTCATTATTGGATTAGGGGTGGAAGTACATGATATGCACATAGTCAGGGGAAACCATGTGTGTGTTAATGTGATAATTCTATAGTTTTTAATAATGATTTTGGAATGGTTTTTTCACTATTTTATAAACCATTCAACCGAACCATGTGAGTGTGTGTTTTTTTCCTAGTGCATGTTGAATTCTCAGGGCATGGTTTACTGAAACATTCTACCAAAACCCCCAAATATGCCTAATGTTAAAAAATATAAGCTTCCAAAATTACCCACATTTTATTTTGAAGATATTGTCCCACTAACATCCCAATTTTCATTCATCAAACCATAATTAACTTCTAAAAAAGACCCCTTTTAATTTATTTTAAGCATACACTCTTCTATTTTAAAGTATATTTTCATGTTAATTCCCTTTAATCACATATTTTTCTCTCACTATCTTATCCTACAACTATTTCCCTCTGGGTTTAATTTTCTATCAAACCCTAAAAAATATGTAGGTCAAGTTTGTGGCTTTGTGTAGATCTAATAATTGGGATATTGTCATTTAGGGGGTGTAGATGTTGTTTCCATTCATGGTTGGTAATTCTACATTAAAATAAATTTTTTTAATCCATTTATACTTGGGAAAGTTATGTTTTTATTTTTCATGTCATTATAACAAAAACAATGTGGTTCATTAATGTTTTTCAATAAATTCCCTTTTAAACTATTCCTATATATTTACTCATGAGGGGTATAGAAATAATTTTAAATAATATTTTAACATAGCATGTAATTTCATTAATAAGAAGGGTTTGAGAAAATGTATGAGTGGATATTTCAAATAAAAATCATGTTTTTAAATGGGTTCTTGGAACAGGATGACTTTCAAGTAATTTATTCCATGTTTTCAATGAGATTTATTAATAAATGTGGTATGATAATACCATATGATTTTTTTTACCATTACTGGCCTTTTTATCCTTTTAAAATAAGTATTAAAAATATGGTTGATTTCTAAATATATATCAAAATACAATTTAATGACATGGTTTCAAGAATTTTTGAAAGTTATATTTCATGTGGTGTAAAAATGACATGGAATCCCAAGCCTAATTTTAAAGTTCCATTTGTAATTTTAAAATGGATTTTCACTTGATGTCAAGTTACCCTCAGTATGATACCTTTATTTTTATTATATATTAACTAGTCTTATTACACTTGGAAGGATTTTTTATTTCCATGTTACTTATATATGTATATGAATGGGTCTATTTGTTGTGAGGGATTACAAGTTGTGAATTGATTTATTTCAAAAGGACAGAAATTAATTATGTAATAATTTCTTTCCTTATTTTTTTTACTCACCTCCACTTTGGTTGATCTTAGGGGAATCCTAAGAAACTATTTAGGATAACTTGATATGTGAAATTGTTATTATGGATTTCATGATATCTATGCAGTGTGGCCCATTTAGGAAGAATGAGTTCTAATTAGATGGACAATGTAACTTGTGGTATCTTGAAAACACCAATGATGGATTTTATAGATTGATAAGTTTAATAGGACTATCAAGACATTAATAGATTCTTTAGTGTCGACCTAGGGTTATAGATTCTAGTCCAGGATCATATTATTTGAGTCTAAGGGTGTTTTAAATTATTATTGGTCCATATTGAAGAATGTTTAGGGGA
Source organism: Viscum album (assembly GCA_963277665.1). Lineage (NCBI taxonomy): Eukaryota > Viridiplantae > Streptophyta > Magnoliopsida > Santalales > Viscaceae > Viscum > Viscum album. The sequence continues at coordinate 110,571,318 of OY728156.1, read as the reverse complement.
TTTAATTCTTTCCTGATAATGTCTCATAACCCAGGTTTTATTGCATTAAACAATAACTTAGTTGTATTCACTTATCCTTATTAGAATATTGTCTCATATTGATGTTTAGGTTCTACCTTGGTTAATGTTTTGGTTTACTTTCAAAAATAATATATAATATAGTTTGGAGAGTATTGTTTCAAAAGGAATAAATGTGTTTATCTTAAAATAGTATTTAAAAAATTTTAAAAAGTGGATGAAAAAATATTTGATTTTAATCAAGAATTTAAAGTCTTATTTATTTATTTGAATGAGTTTTAAATAAAAGTATATTTTATTATTGTGTTTGTAACTATTAATTTAGGTTGAATAATCCTTAATTATTTTTAAACGTTTCTACATTATTTTTTTATTGAAAATAGGGTTTAAATGTGACACAATGTTTGTTTCTTTGTTTTCATGTGGAAGACCTATTTTATAAATAATGTTCAATATAGGATATGTGGAATGTTTAATGAATGGTACTAAATAGAATCTTGGGTGAAAATCTATAGGGGATGTTTATATGAAACCATACATATATATAGTTGTGTGTATCTATAGATCTTATTTTTTTCTCTCAAGTTACTATTATTTAATAATGTCCATTGAGTATTATTTGGTCCATATATGGATGATTTGCTGTATGGATAGTGTATATGGATCATGTTGAGGTTTTTTGGATCTCTTAAGGTTTTTTTATTTTTTTCCATGTGTTTCCATTTAAGACAACGTGTTATGGTGTAGTTTACATACATCCTTCCCTATTTTGTATCAATGTGTTATTTTTACTCCTGTAACATGTTATTCATTTTCTTATCATGGGATGTATATATTTTATGAAAATACCTTATATGGTGGAATTTTCAATTTAAAACTTGTTATTTGATATAAATGAATATTAAATATCTGTATAGGTTATACATAATTCTTGTTTCTTTATCCCACTTTAATTTTTTTCAAAATTTAAATCATTCCCATTCATCTACTCATGATACCGAGGAACTATTTTCTAGATTTGGTGATCAGGAATCCCCTTTAGGATCAGTGGTGTTCTAGGTCTGGTGAATTTCCAAGTCAACCAAGGATGATTCATCACAAATATTATTTGAACATAGAATCTCAATAGGGTCATTGGTTCTTGAAGGATTCTCCTATTATTTTGGTTTGTCATGTAAGAATAATGATTGTTTCTTTAATTTGGACTCAAGAGGTTTTTCACGAGTAAGTTCATGGTGACCAGCTTTCATGAAAATGATTCAATTTCCATGGGTATTAAGGACTTGTTTAATATTGATTTTTTATGGAATTATTATTTCAATTGTTGGTGTTTTGATCATAATTGAAACTATATGTGTTTCCTTGAGTGTTTTTCTTAGCATTTTTTTATTTAAATAAAAACAAATTGTGTATTTTAGTTCATCTCTCATTGCCTAAAAATCATATAGAGACTAAGTACAATATTTTACAATAATTTCAGGAATTGTTTCCTGATTAGCACATTTCTTGTAAAACCATGATGTCAATTCAAGCATAGCTCCATAGACAATTTGTTTTTTTACATTGACCCCTTGGTTCAAGGATTATTTTTTTGTGACTCTTAGTATTGAGAAATGAATTTTGGTTGTTATAGTGATGTGTTTACACTACAGTATATAATATTTTATGATGATTATAATGTTATTCCTTGAATATGGTTGTGCTGATGTTTATTATGTGGATGAGGAGTATTTAATTTAAAAATGTGTTGATTTGGAATAAATCCTTGGGTAATTTTTTTAAAATTGTTTTCGTTTTAAGATATTGTTTTTATAATTGGTTTGTTTCATTAATAAATCTTGAAAAATATTTATTTTTCACCTGATTAATGAATTAAAATGAAAACCATGACGTATCATATAGTGTTTTAAAAGATGATGTGTTATAGAAATAAAGGTGAACTATTAGTCCCATGAGGCCAGATACCATGAGAGGGGGGGTTAATCAAGGTATGAGAAATTTAAACCTCCACCCCTTTGGATCTTGTTTCTTCATTAAGATAAACTCTCTTCTCTCTCTTTTTGTAGAAAAGTATACGCAGAAATTAAATAATGCACATGACACAATAATTTTTACTTGGTTAACTCTTATTGGGCTATGTATAAAGAGAATACACTGGTGATGTATCGATGTACCAAATCCACTATAAGTGCACTGAAATTTAAAAAGTTCTAAGCGGACTCACTATCCCTTATGGTTTACAACCAATCACAATATTAATGCTCACTGGTCTCTCAACTGAAGTGTGCTCACTGCTTCTTCAGAAGATCCACTCACAGTTTATAGACCTGTAGGTATCTTCAATTGAATGAATACCTATATCCTCAACTGTATATAGATTCACTTTTAAAGTTCTACTTTCATCCACAAATGAATATAGTTTTACCATAGAATTGAACTAGGCAACTTCAAATTTTACATGCAACAATTACTGCACCTTGCGCATAATTATCTTGCCTTGCACACAAAATATCATTTTTGCGTGAAATCCCAACTCCACTTTTTCCAAAACCTTAATAATTCTGCACAACCTTTATTTTATGCATAATGTAAACTTTTACATGCTTCAGCAATTTTTATGCGCAACACCAACTTTTACATGAAATTCCAAAGTTTCCGTGAAACTACTTTTGAGTATTTTTTACATGCACTAAAGCTTGAATCATCTCAAAGTCTTGAGCTATACTAAATGATAGGGGTCACCTCATATTTATAGGCAAACCTGAACCCTACGCAAAAACCCTCCTTGAGTGCGTAATCCTCTTCGAGCGCGAAAAACACATCTTCTGAGCAACACTTTATTTTACACACTGATTCAATTTTTTGTGCACCTCATGCCTTTAAAAAATTTTGATCTTCTAATATCAAAACACATCTTGTGTGAAAAAACACATTCTTCTATTTTGAGCACCACTCCAATATTTCGGTCACCTTCCTTTTCCAAAAAACACATCTCTCTTGATCATACACTCCTTTGTCGAGGTTCTTCTTTCAATCATGGATTGTCAACAACATATCTTGAACCTAAAAAATCAAAGTGGATGCCTCCGTTTTCAACAAACTGAACTTATAAATCCACCTTTTCAACAAACAAAACACTAAAGCGGGCTTTGTCAGTAAACACAACCAACCCAGAAATGCTTCAATGTTGTCGTGAGGGATTTTTTTCCCAACATTAATTTTATAAAAAATTGGTGTGTTTATTGTTTTTTAATAATATAATGGTATTAAAAATAAAACTTTCTGATTTATTTTTTTTTTGACCCTTTATATTTGTTGAAAATTGTGTGTGAATTTGAAGGGTTTTAGAGGGAAAATTATTTTTAGGTAAAAAGTGAATTATATTAATGTTTTTAATTAGGGATGTGGGTGTCTTAATTATTCATTTAATTTTTAAAATAAATTCATATATGTTTTCAAATTAATTTGATGTATTTATAAGAATTAAATTTTTTCCAAAGGTTTGACATCTTATAAATTTTTATGTTTTAATTTTTTTTTTTGATTTTATTTAGGATTTACAATTTTGGTTTTTTATTTGAAATGATATTAGGGTTGTTTTATTTTTTATAGTATACATGGACTTGTTTGTATAATAACATGTGTAGTTAAAATTAATCTTCCCATAATTTTATTGAATAAATCCATGATGATTACATTTAAAGGTAATCCAATTACAATCCATGGTTTCCCTATTTTTCTAATGAAGTGGCATGTGTTGTTTACTTTTATTGGTAGTTTGGTGGTGGTGTAGCATTAAATTTTCCAACATTATGTTATAATAAATGTTTTATTTGAGAAAGTTTTATATTTATCTATGTATGGTAGACTAGTGAGACCTAATTTAGGATATATCTTTATTGGTGTTTAGGTGAAGATATTCTTTGAGATTTATACTTAATGGGTTTAGAGCAGTTTTGATTTTGTGATGCAATTATTCTATTTGGTTTCTTGGGTTCCATTTTTATATGATATTATGTCATTATTTTTTATTTTAGTATGTGGATTCCATATTGTGTGATTTATGATTTATTTGGATGATATGTCAAGCTATCATATAGGTGAGATCATTGTATGAGGTTTGATTTGATGGATGTAACACTGGTAAAACAAGGGTATGTATGTGGTTAAATGGGTCATGTGGTTGTTTCTAGTTTGGATATAAAAAATTATGGGTTCTGATATTCTATTAGGATCACCATGTGATAGTGTTCCATGATCTTGGTATTGAGTTAAAATTAGATGAAATTTTGTTGCCCAAGGGTAGAACCATGTTATTTCTTATTTTGGGATCTCTACTGTTGAGGCATATTATGGTAATTTTTTAATGAATTTTTTTTTTTGTAACTTGTTTTTGGTGGTCTATGTATAATCCTTAGTCTCAAGGTCACCTGGTAAGGTTTTATGTTGTTCTTCCTGTATGAAATTTGATCTGGTTTCTTAGTGGTTGGTTCAGATTTTTAAAATTTTATGGGTTCCTTTATATATTTATGGAATGAAGATTTCTTAAAGCTTGTTATCTAGATTAGATTTCCCATCATGTAAACCATTTTATATTAATTCTAAATTGTGGGGAGTCTAACATTGGGTCTCCATTTTCCAAGTCTTCTCTATGTGTGGTGGTGGATTTGGTCATGCTTAAGGTTGTTTAGTGTTGATTGAGTATTTTGATGGATCTTTTAATGATAAATTAAATTAGGTGATTCTTTTATTTTTGGATTATTTTGAGTTTTTTTCAAACCCTTAAACAAATTTTCATTGATTTGATAAGATATACAGGTTTTACAACCCTTTTCATTTACCAAGAAAATTATTAGTGTAGAAAGTAGAATTGTGGGGATGATTTTGAGGCCCTCGCATCACTATTAGAATATTTATTAAAAAAAATTATGGTAGTTTAAATTTTTAAGACTTTTTTATTAAAATAATTTTTTTAATTTTTCCCCAATTTCACATGCATGGATAAGGTGAAACGGTATAGGGTGTCTTGTTCAAGAGTTTTTCATTTCATTTTTTAGTGGAAAATTTACATGCATGGGAAATATAACACCCAAAGGTTTTCTTAAAATAAACTAAAATCCATGAAACTTTATTTAAGTAGATATTTATAAATATCCTTTAAACATAATTTTTCCACTTTTAGGTTTTTAATTTCAAGAAACAGTGATCTACAATTGTGATCAGAAAGTTATTTCAAGACTGAAATAACTAACTTGTTTTTTAGTGAATAGTGACATACCATTATAAATATTAATATGAATAGTAATATGACCCTTATGAATATTAAATGATATGAATATTTTATATTATTAGGGATATAAGATAATGATAAGTCGATTAATTTTTAAAAGTGTTAAAAAAAGAGTTATAGATTTAAAAATGTTATTTTTTAATAAATTAAAATTTTATTTGAAAATTAAATTAATAATATTTAGAAAATTATTTTCGAAAAATTGAGATCATTTTTGAATTCTAAATTTCAAAAAAAAATTATGGTGAATTTTTGGGATATTTCTGAAATAGTTGAATTTTCGATGAATAGTAAAAATACAGTTTCAATTTTGATGTGTTTAATAACATCATTAATGATGTAATAATGATTTAATAATTAAATTAAACTTATTATTGTAAAAAACGTTATGATGTGTCTCAAGTGGACAATACCATGAGAAAATACCATGGGAAAGCTCGTAGTTTTTCCAATACCACTAATAAGGTGTCCCTTGGAAATTTATAAAATATTCCCTCACTTTTCCTATAAATACCAACCCATTCCTTCATTACATACATTCCAAATTACTCCTCAACAAATATCAGCTAATATTACCTCCCTAATAGTCCTCCCAATTTTTTCTTAAGCACCTAAGGTCACAACCTTCATGTTTTGGGAGTTACTCTTCAAGGTAAGGGAATCCACCACCCTTCTCTTTTTCAGGCATTCATTTTATGTTATTATTTTTAATTTCCATTAGATTATGTTGGGAAATGTAATTAAATAACCCCTTTAATTCCAATATTACGTAATAATTATGAGATACCCCTTTCTTCTCATCAAAATATTTTATGAAATTTTAATCGATGTCATTAGGCTGCCAAATATTTATAAGGGATTTCTCAAATTTTATTTTATTTTGAGATTCCTTTCTTTTATTTTCCTTTCCTCACCTACCCTTATCCAAGAGTCATGAATGATCCAGTATCTTACATATTTTTTATTTAACCATGTATTTATAATACTTACCATTATATTCCTTCTCTTCTTTCACTTATTCAAGAAATTAAAACATTGTCTGTGATGTGTCGATTTTCCGACATCGTGGATGATGTGATTTCAATTTATTTTAATTCCTTCAAGAATGTTCTTGAAACTATTTTTAAGGTTGAAATAAATTATAATTTATGTATCATAACTTATATAAAGGTTCTGGAATATTTTTTTACACATGTTATTAATTAATAAAACAAAATGAGTTCTTTACGATCGAAGAATCGCTAAAATGACTTAAACAAATATCAACAATGCTTTAAATTATAAATCATCCTCTTGTTAGAATTAAAAATGATAAAAGGTATAATTTATGGGTCTAGAAACATGTAAATACCACTCCATTACAATTCTATAGTTTAACCTCCAATCGACAATAATATCTATCATGAACCGATCATAGAAATCATATAAAGAACGCACCCAAAACATTGGAATAAACAAAATAGTAACAATTAAAGGGAAGAATGATGTAATGAAATGATCATATAAGGTATTATAAAAAGATTTTGGTGCCATTTTCCATTGGTATCATGTGAGGGAAATCAAATATTATGGCAAGTTTGGACTTCATGTATTTGATGATATTCTTCATCCCTACTTCCTTGAAGGGTATTTCCTTAACCCATTTAGAAAAAAGGCAGCGATAGTAAGGATGTGATTAAAATTCTTTGCTTTTGTTGGTGAATATGACCCCAAAACATCTATTTCCCATACAAAAAATAACCAACAATACTTATTTTTATATAGAAACTCTAGGGTTTATTGGATGATGTTTTCATGAATTCGGATTGAATGAAATTTCTTAGTGAATTTTATGCATTCATGTAGTATTTTTTTAGTAGTAACCAATCCACCTAATTTTGTGTGAGAGTCTGTTCCTAGAATCATGTGTGTCATGGGATCCTATAAGGTCATCTTCCATGATGGCAGGAATCTCTTCGTTTAAAATGATTCTGAGGAGGATTCCCTTTAATCCTCATTTGTAGAGGTATTTCTGATCATTTATCCCATTCTGAAGTGTGGACCTCACTAGTCAACATCGAGTCAAATACCTTTTATCTTGATATGAAAGGATGGTCCCATTTTGGAGGTAATCGACTATAGGATCCATCTATCTAGTGGTGGATATCATCTCATCATGCTCTGGGTAGTGTTGACCTCATTGATTTATTCCAAATCAAAGATGATGCCTAATGAGACCACAATTCAATGAAAGATATAGAAAACCACTTCATTGAGATAAATATCGGATAGTACTATGGCTACATTATCTAGTGAATCGACAATGGGAATTTTGTGATTGAGGGATGTGATGAAATGTTGGTTCAAAATAGAATTCTTCTTTCAATCCTCTGATGCAACCGATTATATGGGATAATTATCCTTCATGAAATCATATTAATCTTTGATTTATTGGATTACTATCATTTATTCCCCTTTGATATTCTGGTAGGAATTCTATAGATATATGTATATCTCCATGCTTCCAGTGATGGTTTGGTATTCTACCATATTATTAGTGCAACCATTAGATAGTGAGAAAGAGTTGGGAAAAAAATTTGTATAAGGAAACCACTAAAATCATTAGACTAACTAGGTTGATCTTAGAGTCCTCCATCCTATTTCTAATAAGAATAATATATGAATCACTAAAATACATCACCCATGTTCAGGGACTATCATGGGAATAGAAAACCTCTTCATTGGGAAGTTAGGTGTCCACTCACATTTTTTCAGGGGTGGGATGTGCCCCAAGAAAATCAATAAGGGTCTTCCCTTTAACTACCTTCTATGACATGATTTTTATGTCATAATATTTTAGGAGGGCCACATATCGGGCCAAATTCCTTATTAGGATATTTAATCTAGGAATGTACATGAGAAGGTAAAAAGAGAGATAAAGTGGAATTTATAATGTTGTATGTAATGTCTCAGCTTTTTCACTATAGATATGAGTGTGAGGCAGTTCTTCTCAATATCATAATATTGGGTCTTTGTATCTAGAATTGTTTGATTAAGATAGTAGAGGATGTTTTCATTGCCTACATCATTTTCATGGCTGAGTAGAGCACCAATAGGTCATTTTATAGTGGCCAGATATAGGATAAGCGGCTTTCCATCTACCAACGGTATCAAGAAAATTGGGTACAATAATTACTGCTTGAGATTCTCGAAAGCTTATTGGTGGTCCTTTTCCCATTGGTAGGTGACTCTCTTCTTCATTGGTTTTGGAAAAAACATTTTTCATAGTTAGAAACAATTTTTTTTGTTAGTTTTCAATCCATATTGGTTCGAACATGTAGTATGAAAGCTAATTGGTCTTACAATGTAGGTGAAATCAATGTTAAAGGTGGTGTCATTCCCTAATGTTTTACTAATTTTTTGAACTCAATATCAAGAGTAAGGAAAAAGATTTCTGAAAAGTGGTTTCATTTTAACAAATCTTCAAAATATTATAAATTCATGAAGTTTTTAAAAGATTGGAGTTTCATGACGATGTAGAAAATTAGGAAGAAATATGGTGTTATGAAGGCTTGTAGGTACTTAAAAAAAGTATCTAGAAAAATGTACGTGGAACAAATGAATGACATTAATCTATACGGTAACAAGAAGAACCACTAATGGTAAATTTTTATAAAGCTTTACAAAGAGAAAGAGCTTCATAATCATGAATGAATAGATTACCCAAAAGACCGTGGTGAGCATGAAAGAATCACAAAGGGGTTATTTTCTATAAATATCCACCCTCGCATCATTTAATAAGTAGATAGAATTTTGAAAAGGGTGAATCACTATAATTCAATAAAGGTATAATTATTTGTGAATTGGATAATCTTAATGAGCTAAATTATTGTGAAAATAATGGTTAAGAACTGATTGGCTCTTTAGAATCTCAAAAAAGAGAGCTTCATAAAGACTAAGTGTTTTGGGATAGTTTTTAGTTATGTGAATGTTGTGTGCTTCTTGAAGGCTATGAGTTCCATGAAGGCTAACTTCTTCACAAAGGGTTGGAGTTATGTGAAGGTTTGGAGCTTTACAATAGCTGATAGACTCGTGAAATTATGTGGATTCTCAAAATATGAAATATCTTTGAAACAAAAGAGGGTTTCAAGAAGGCTAGGAGCTTTGTGAATTGTAGTGTTTAATATCTGGTTTTATTGAATAGTCCCTTCAGGTGAATCAATTCAGGACTATGGTGCAAAAGTATTATCATGATAATTGGGGACAAAGACTTATATGCCAAATATATTTAAGTGTCCTTCAATTCGGTAAACTAGGTAAGTCTTCTCCCCAGGTAGTGAGAAAGGGGGGTTGATGGAAGTGATCTGAGGGATGTAGTGTGTTATTCCTAAAATTATTATAAAGGCAGTGATCCTAGGATTTAATGACCATGTCTTTTTATTTTTAAACTACAATATATAGCTAATCTTAGTGGATTAAAGTACGATTGACACACTATCATATAATTCTTCTTGAACTATCCCTTAGTGGTGAACCAACTAAAATAGTTGTGTCATGTTCCGATCTCTGCATCTGGGGGGTTAATATCTTCATGATTATATCAGAAGAATTTAACACACTTTTACCAATGTTGGGAAAATATTTGACTCATTTAAAGAAAAAGTTGACACACTGATTCACCTCTCCCCTCTTAGGTTATTCTAGGGACCCCCAAGTGGTGTCAAATCCTACAGGCTATAGGATTTAAATATTTTCTCTCCTATTTTCATGGATAATTTAGTGAGTGTTAGGGTAGTTTTTCACATTTAAAGAGGAAACATTTAGATTTGGAATAATATAATGAGATCTCATCTATAATCCCTTGGTATAGAAGCTATCTATGACATATATTAAAGGATTTTTTATAGTGATATGATAAATAGATAGAAAAATACATGATATAGATTCCAAAGCTCAAATTTCTCTTACTGCAATACTATCTAATCAAATCTCTTTAAAAGTAGTAAGTTTCACTATATTCAAGTCTATGTGTGAGAAACTAGAAAATATATATGAGGGTGATAAAAATGTAAAGGAGTCCAAAATTGAAGTCTTGCACAATCAGTTCAATGATTTAAAAATACATCCTGATGAAAATGTAAATAGTTTCTTTTAATTGAATAAATAATTTTTTGGAGGTATTCGAAGACTTGGGGATGAAATTAAGGATATTTTCATTTTGAAGAAAATAATGATAGGTATCTCACCTCTATATAATCCAAAATATTTATCCCTTGAGTAAATAGATATGTATAAGCTTTATCTTACTAATATGTTAAGTAGTCTGGTGGCTTATATCATGAGAGTGAAACCATGACATGCTAAAAATCAAGTAAGAAAAGAAATGGAATTCAAATCCATAAAAAACACAAGACTTCCAAATTTAGTGATGGTGGAGGTGATATGGATGTTGAACATATTTCTATTTTTTCTAAGATATTCAAGAGAGGGAAAGGATATTTGAAGGAAATATTTTATTGTATTTTTCTTAGTGTGGTAAAGTATGGAACATTCCACTCAATGCTCAAGAATATTATATGATATATAAAGTTAATTAGAAATCATGTAGAGGCCTAAAATGAGGTTCCCTCAAAAGGTATACTTAGAGTCAGGAAAGAAATTATAGAGAAATAGAATTATCTACAAAGAGGAATAAGATAGTAATGACTTTTTGGAGGATTTATAACCATAGATCATGTATGATAGTGAATAATCCATGATTATTATGTTTGAAAAGGTAGAAAATATAAAAAAAGAATAAAATCATTTGAATCGTGTTGTAGATATCAAGGTGGAACATGAATTTTATCTTTATGTGCTTGAAATTCAAATAAAAAAAATATTGGATATGTGTTTAAATATTCATCATATAATGTGGATAATCTTGATGTATAGATTGATCAACTATAAGGAGAGGCATAAGAACATTTGAAAACTCTTAAAATATTGAAAGAGTTTGTGGAGTTTAAACTCAGGATCAAATAACATTAAAAATTCATAAATGGCCTTACATCAAGACTGGGAGAAAATTAAAACATAATTGAGGGACTTGAAGTAGAATTTCTTTTTTTAAGGATTAACATGGAAACTGAATCAAAATCAAGGGAAACAAAAAAAGAAATTATATTTTTTAAGGTTTTCAAGTGTAAAGTTGTTAGATAGAGATAAACATGGTTTTAAAGGATTTAAGAAATACTTGAATGATAAAATATCTAAATTTATGGGAAAACTTGGAATTGGTTGTGATATAAAAACATCAAAGGCAGGAAACTTGATGATATAAATAGAAGAGAAGTATAATGTTGGACATATCACAAAGTCACATGATTTCATAACAAATAAAGCTTCAAAAAAACAAATAAAAGAGATAAAAATAATCCTCAATTATCCAGAGATGATATACAGTAAAATACCTACAAAAAGAAGGTTACATGTGGAAGAATGGAAGTGAAAAGATATTTCATCTTATGAAGAGTCAATTTTGTAGTTGTTTGGTTCATACCATGTCTTATTATGAAGTGTAATGGATCTATCTGGATGGGGAATCACTTTGAAGTCAAAAAGGATAATGATACAATATACTTCATCATATAAAAGAAATAATTTCAATGAATATTTTTTCACTATTCTAAATTTGGTCGTAAATCTATTCTTTTTAGGAAGAAGAAAAGCAGTAATAATAACTATAGAACTCTGAGAATATCCAATACAGGTCAACCAAGAATAATTTCCCTTGAAAATAGCTATTTTCATCTAGAATAGAAAAAATAGTTTCATTCAACCCTTCATTTTGAAATGATATTGTAAATTCAATCTTCTTCCCCTACTCAATAAGGTATCTCATGGAAAGAAAAGAAGAAGATTGAGGAAACCAGAATGGAAGAAATTTCTCTCAAAGATACAAATAATAGTCTCACTTATATTCTTAATAGTTAATTCTCATCCCATATGATAAGAAATGTCAATAGGTTGAAAATTTATTAAAAATGGTTGATGGAATAGTGAGATTCGGCAATAATGGTGCCATAAAGATCAAAGTAGTGGAAATAGAGAATTATCGAATGATGAGAATATAAAAATAGAAGTTCTCTTCATGTATGTTTTGTGTCTCAATATATTTAGTGTGAGTCAACTCTATGACTCAATACTGGTAGTGACATTCAATCGTAAGGGGCACACCATCAAAGGGAAGGAGGTAATTCTATCCTGAAAGTCTTTTGGACAAATGGTAATTTATATTAGGTAGACATTGATGAAAACACCAGATTCTTTCCAAATAAAGAGGAAAATAAATTATTGAATAGTAGGTTGGGTCACATTACTCCATGTATCATGGATAACATATCCAAGATAAAGGTTTTTTTCAAAATTTCAAATTTGAATCATGATAGAGAAAATACATGTGGTGCTTTCATGTGAGGAAAGATGGTCTGGAATTCTTATCGGCCTAAGAATAAAAGGGCATCGAATCTTCTTGATCTTTTCCACACAAATGTGTGTGGTCAAATAAGTGCTTCAATAACATAAGTTTGAGAGGTAATTAATTATTTTTATTGATTATTATAGTATAATGGTTTGTGTGAGGTTTATACAGTAAAAATAGAAAGTTACTGACTACATGAAGAAATATCTTTGAAGAGTTGATAATGAGATTGGCCGCACAATCAAGATATTATGATCTGAAAATAGAATAGAATTTTCATCCATTGAATTTAAAAATTACCTCAAAAAATATAGGATTAATCATGAGGTTTCATCAGTGAGAATACCTCCATAAAATGGGGTTGTTTAATGTATAAATAGGTTGGTGAATCACATGTCTATAACTATACTCATTGAGAGTTTTATTTCTAATCATTACTAGAGAGAGGTTGGTCATGTTTTAGTGTGAACTCAAAATCAAATAGGGCTATTTGTAGAAGAAGGAAGGATACCATATGAAATATGGCATATAAGAAATACCTCAATAAAGTATTTCCTTATTTTTGAAGTAATTATTTCATTCAAAACAATAAAGGAAGTCAAAAGAAAGTATGGTGATGATGAAAATGAGAGAATATTACTTGGTTCCTTTATAGGATAGAAATAATGATGTAGATGCTCAATATACAAGAGGGGGTGAAATGTAAACTTTAAAAATTTCCTTAAACAAGGAAAGTTTAAATTTTAACAAAGTTAAACTAAGCAAATTCACAACACCTCTAATCACCAATGAAGGATTGGGACAAAGTATGAAGTTACAAACTTCTAGTTCTATGAACTTTCTTGAATCTGGAAAGTGATTCCGAAAATAGGTTCCGGAAATATGGATCCAGAAATTGAAACTTAACCAAAGTTTACAATATGAGATTCTACCTTAAAGCATATAGAATCTGAACTAAACAGAGTACAAGTGTAAGTAAATACAAGTATGTTATACTTTCCTTGCAATACAAAAAGTAGTGGAAAACAAGTAGTAAAACTACAAGTAACAAGATATAAATCTTTTATCCAAATGAAAAGGGTATCCAACAACCTTGGATAAAGGTCCCTTGATTTATAATTTCAAGCAAGTCTGTCTTACCGACACTAGGGTAAGCCCTCGATACGAAGATCGGTGTCTCTGTCTTGCTATCCCCGCAAGCCCTCAACTTCAAGGTAGTTGGAACCTTTATCTTCCTCAGCAAGGAATTCCTCAACTTCAAGGTGTTAGAACCTCTATCTTCCTATCCCTGGAAGCCCTCGAATGTAATCACCAACATTTGGAGTTTCACAAAGTAATCTGAATGAGTGGTTCGGTATGCACAAAGCATGGAAATCTTCTCTCTCTAGAAATCACCTTAACAACATATGGTCTCTAGAGTGATCAACTCGTTATTGATCTTGTTCAAATGAGATCCTATTTATAGGCTTGGTTGGAACAGTTGGCTCCCTCATCCAATGGCCATATTTTCCTTGAATTTTTGAGGGACTTATACACATGTCACTAAACCAATGGTTTGTTAGAAACAGAATGGACGACATCATTTTGTAACAAAACATGTGCAACTGAAAGCACAACATCGTTTTATAATGAAACAAGTGTAAGTATAAGTAAAACTAGAATTCGGAGTATAAGAAAATAATAGTTCAGAGTCTAATCAAATAGAATTCGGAGTCAATGATAAAAAGGATATTTGTATTCTATTTTATAGGAATTCAAAACCTGAATTATGTGGAAATCCAGAGTCTGATTTCACCAGAGTTCAGAATCTGAACTTTCGGAGTTTGGAGAGGAAATTGTAGAAGTTCGGAGTCGAGTAGAACTCATAAAAGTTCGGAGTCAAGTCGAACTCATAAAAGTTAGGAGTCAAACTTAGTAAAAGTTCAGAGTCGAACATAGTAAAAGTTCAGAGTCGAAATCATAAAAGTTCAGAGTAGAACTTAGTAAAAGTTCTAAGTTGAACTTAGCAAAAGTTTGGAGTCGAACTAGTAAAAGTTTGGAGTCCAGGATTCGGAGTTTAACTTTGTAAGAGTTCGTATCCAGAATTCGGATTCAAACTATATGAGACTTCATATCTAGAATTCGAAGTTGAACTATATGAAAGTTCGTATCCATAATTCGGAATGGAACTTCATTAGAGTTCGTATCCATAATTCGGAGTGGGACTTCATTACAGTTCTCATCTAGAATTCGGAGTGGAACTTCATTACAGTTCTCATCCAGAATTCAGAGTGGAAATTCATTATAGTTCTCATCCAGAATTCGGATCCTAAAATAGAATGCTTTATACCTTAGTATTATAATATTCCTAGGTTTTGGTTATGAATCCAATTTTTATTCTTAAGAAAAGATATTGATATGTGTAATAAAAACTAGGTGAGGGTAAATTTCCTTAAGGGAGGAAATTTTCCTTAGGGAAGTAAAATATGGATTTGCTTATGTATAAGGTGTTTTTGATTTTCAAAACAAGAAGGAATGGAAAATTCATAAGGAAAACCTTATTGACTCAACAATATCCCCCATTTTGGAAAGCACAAACATCTTTACGAAAAATAATATAAGGACTTTGAAAATTTTCATTAGAACTTTGAAATTAAAACGTATCTCCCTTTGTTCATGGATGATAGTGAATACAACTAACTCTCCCTTAGGCATTGAAACTCTAAGGATTGTATTCTGAATTTTTGGAGTGGAGTTTTCATTATAATGGGAATGAAAAACTTCGTAGTGAGAAACTCCCCCTTACTTTAAGGATATCTTCACTTAGAAATTTTTCTTCTTCATTTTAAATTTTTTCTTCTCCTCTTTTTAGTGATTCTGTTTCCTTCTCCACCTTAGAAGTAGTTCTTTCTCCTTCTCCCCCTTTTGTGCTTTTCGAAAAGAAATTGAAGGGAATGGAAAAGAAAATATTTTACCTGAAACATTTGTATATAATAAGATACAACCAACCAAATTTTCATTAGAGTAGAGAAAATTTTACAAGGAAAGACAAATACAACAAAAGATCGGAGTGGGTTTATTTTTCCTCCTTTTACTTTAGGATCAGCTTCTTTAACAAGGTTTTGAGTTTCTTCAAATCTCTTTGATCCTCCTCGGCTTTCCTCTATAAATATTTTATCCTTTCATATTGAACTTCCAAAGCTTCAGCCTAAGCCTTCATGGCCTCTTCCTGCATTTTTATTAACTCCTCTTTCTTTTGCAGCTTCTCTTCAAACTCAATCCAGAAATCTCTTTCCCCTTTCTAGTTCTGAGCTATGGAGTTAAGATTCCCATTCAGATCTCTGACATGTTGATTCCGGGTACTTTTCTCAATTATCATCTCTTCCTGAAGATTCTTGATCTTGTTATCCTCAGTTTCAAAGGCATCTTTCGCCTCATTCTGAAAAATATCATAATCTTCCATGTCTTCTTCAACTTTCTTAGACCACAGAGTTATATTACTTCAAGACTTTCTATTCACATCATAATTGATAAGAAAACTTTTATGGTTGGACTCAATATTTATACTCTTATCCATCACCATGGATAAGGCTTCTAATTTCTGATTTAAACTATTCAACATCATCTGGAATCTGGAGTCTATGGTGGGAAAAATCAGAATGGTGTCCACCAACTTCTTCAGAGCTTCCACTACAAAATCATGACCATGAGATAATGACTCTGAATTAGATAATTATCTTGGTGATTGTTCTTCGTCAATTTTCACCAGTTTCCTCTTAGAAGAACCACCAACCTCATTCTTTCTGAAAATATCTTTTGTTGGAGTATCCATCAGAACTTGCTTCCCCTTGTCAGCTTTCAGAATGGGTTAATCATCTGGGGACTCTTCCTCACTTTCTGATAGTTGCACAATCTGGTCTTCATCTATTTTCTCCTTTCCTACTCCTTCCTCAAAAAAATTATTCTCAAAGGATTCTTCCTCTTCATACAAAATATTTCCCTTCTCTTCCTCTTACTCATCTTCATCTTTCCCACTTTCTTTTTCAACTACCTTTCCCAGAGTGGGTAATTTTGTGGATTCAGCCTTTTATTTATACTCTTCTACTTGTTTGATCAAATCATCTAGATTATCACTTCCTTCTTCTTCTTCTTCTTCTTATTCTTCTTCTTCAACAACCTCTTCTTCTACTTCTTCACCAGCTTGATTTTCTACTTCATCAACTACCTCTTTACCCTTGGATTTTTCCGGATTGATATAGTTCTTACCTGGAGTCTCTGGTAAAGATGGTTGGAGATTGAAGGTTTCCGGAATGGGAATCTTTTCAGAGGCTATTTCTGTATCTCTTAACAGAGATTGTAAAAGCTAAGCTTCAGACACCTTTTTCTTCATCTTCTTCTCTTTTTCCTCTTTTTCTAACAAATTTGTAGCTTTTTCCCTTAAGGCCTTAGCCTCAGCCGGGTCCAGTTCAAACTGTGGATCCCTTTATTTTCTCTTCTCTTTGTCTTCCTTCCACTTGGATGCCACTTCATCTATATAAGCTTTCTGTTTCTTTGGCTTGGGAGGTTTAGATTTAGTTTCCATAGATTTGGGGGTTTTATCATCACCAACCACTTCCTTAATCTTCCTCTTCTTAGTGACTTTATTTACTGGTTCAGCCTTCTAGACATTTTCCTGAATGGCCTCAGCCTCTCCCTCTGGTAAAAGATATAATTATCTGGATTCAGTAGAAAAACCCATCTTCATCCTTTTCAAAGTATCATCACTGATAAGCATAAGCTTACAATTATGAACATTTGACATACAAGAAACTTTGAAAGAATCTAAGCGCTGAACTATCAACTTTGATAGTAAGGTAGGATACATAATTATTTGGGCTCTCAAGTATCCCTCCTTGATATTTTTGATTGTAATAAAAACATGCCTCATCAAATTTATCTTCTTTAGATTTACCAGGAAATATAGGACATAGATGTCACTCTTCTTCAGATTATCCTTATCACCCCTTCTTGGTATGAGAAAGCCTTGTACCCACAACTATAGAATCTAAATATTCGGAGTGAGATGAGCAATATTAGTATTCTTGGTATCTTTGAGTCCAAGAAATTTCAAAGCCTTCACCTTGTTGAAACTTCCTTGCTCATTCGGAATCTTATGTGAGAAAAACTCAGCTTCCCCTTAATAGGATAAACCCACCATGCTTGCAGCCTTGGTATAGGATAATTTTTAAGTCTTACCATAAGACTTGAAGAAAAATAACTCTCTTCCCTCTTCCTGTTGGAAGGAAACAAACTCATAGAACTCAACCAGTAAATCTGTATAAACTGGATCCTGTTTTTCTGACTTAGACAAGAAAACATCTTTATAGCCATTCAATTTTATATTCTTGGTTATAAGGGAATAAATCTTCTAGAAATCTAGATGCACTAACCTTTCCCTGAAGACTAACCACTTTGAAATTGGCTTTGTGGTTGACATGTCTTGATATGTAACTTCAACAGACATTCGGAGTGGAGAGTTCTGGAAGATTTGGAACGGCTTTGACAAAGATTGGAACAGTCCTTAAGAAGAGAGTCAGGGCTTCGAGACATGAAATCTTTGAAAAACTGATGTGGGACGACACTTAGGGTCCCATTTATATAGCCAATAAAGGTGACCTTTGGTCTTCCAAAAACCATCTAATAGTTAAGAATCCTTTTGATCTGATCTGATGGTTGAGAACATTCCTGCAAGGAAAACTTGACTCCGATCTTTTGAGGTTTTAAGAAAAAAACATTCGGATTTAAGGAAGACTAGAATCCAAATAATTTTAAAACTCAATGGAAAATACCAGCAAGAAAAATATGACTATGAAAATTTATGTAAGTAAATCATACCTTTCAGATTGGCTAGAAATATTGTTCGTAATTGGTAATATTCTTCTTGAAGAAAAGACTTTAAAAAAACTTTTTATGAAAAATCCTCATTACGAAAGTTCATTACAAAAAATCTCATTATAAAAGTTCATTACAAAAATTCTCATTACCAATGTTCATTACGAAAATTCTCATTATGAAAGCTCATTACAAAAATTCTCATTACGGAAAATCTATTATGAATGTACATTATGGAAATTACTGTTCTGGAAATTTTCATTATGAAAACTTCAGTTCTGGAAATTTTCATTACAAAAATTTCAGTTTTGAAAATTTCCATTCCGAGAATTTTCATTCCGAAATTTATTTAAAAAACTTGTTACGAAAAAATTTAGTTACATAAGTTTGAAAAGAAAATTGTCAATGAAAAATTTTGATTAAACTATCATGTAAATGTACTCCCCCTATGAGAAATAGTTTATTAATGTATGGAGAATTGTTCAACAAGAAGTTAATGAAGAAGGATTACCATACGGTTATCATTCCTAACTTCTGTTTAATGTATTAAAATCTATTGGAGGGTAATGATTTTGTGAAAGTATCAGCAAGTTGATCTTGCATTCCGATAAACTGAAGAATGATATCTTCTTTAAGTGTGTGATCCCTAAGAAAGTGATGCCTAATATCTATGTGATTTGCACGATAGTGATGTATAGGTTTTTTACTAAGTACAATGGAACTTGTGTTATCACACAAAATTTGAGTCCTTGTAAAACTCAAGCAATAGTCTGTGAGTGTGTGTTTCATCCAAAACACTTGATCACAACAACTTCCAACTGCTATATATTCATCTTCAGCAGTGTAGAGTGCTACTGAGTGTTTCTTCTTACAAGACCAAGAAACTAATGAATCTCCTAAGAAATGACATGTTTTGGATGTACTTTTTCTATCCATTCTATGACCACCAAATTCAGCATCCGAAAATCTTTTTAAGATAAAATAATTTCCATAAGTATAGAATAATCCAAGATCCATGGTTCCCTTTAAGTAGAAAAAAATTCTTTTCACTTCCTTTAAGTGAGATTCCTTATGATTGGATTGATATCATGCACATAAGCATACTGAAAACATTAAGTGTGGTCGACTAGCTGTTAAGTAAAGTATACTTCCTATCATACCTCTAAAATATGTTTGATCTACTGGTTTCCCAGCCTCATCAAGATCAAGTGTGTTTGAGGTACAAATAGGAGTACTGATACTCTTAGTGTTGTCAAACCCATACTTTTTTAGAAGATCTTTAATATACTTATGTTGAGATATATAGGTTACTTATAGTTTTTGAGAAATTTTAAAACCAAGGGAAAATGTTAACTCATCCATCATACTCATTTCAAACTCAGACTTTATTAGACTTTCAAAATAATCAGTTAAAGATTGTTGAGTTGAACCAAATATGATGTCGTCAACATAAATTTGAACAATAAAAACATTTTTCTTATCTTTCTTTACAAAAGGGTTGGATCTGCATTTCCTTAAACATAGTTATTTTGAAGAAAAAATCTTGTTAGTCTATCATACCAAGCTCATGGGGCTTGTTTAAGGCCATACAAAGCTTTAGTAAGTCTAAAAACATGATCAGGATGTTTTGTATCTTCAAAGCCAGGAGGTTGTTCAACAAAAACTTCATCTTGAACATAACCATTAAAAAAAGAACATTTTACATCCATTTGAAAAAGTTTAAAATTGAATAATGTTGCAAAGGAAAGTAAGATACGAATAGATTCAAGTCTAGCTACTGGAGCATAGGTTTTTTAATAGTCTATTCCCACTTGTTGATTATAGCCTTTAGCAACTAGTCTAGATTTATTTCTAACTATGACTCCATTTTCAACACACATATTTCTGAAAACCCACATTACTCCAATAACAGAAGTTTTTTTTGGTCTTTCAACCAAGGTCCAGACATTATTCCTTTTGAATTCATTTAGTTCATCTTGTATGGCTTTGATCCAATCATCATCACCTAAAGCTTCATCAGTGCTTTTTGGTTCTAATTGGGAAATGAATGCTAGATGTTCTACTTCATTCCTTAAGGAACTTCTAGTCCTTACAGGTTGATTGACATCACCAATGATACTATCACTGGGATGATTCTTAAGAAACACCTGGTTTGGGTTTTGTAAAACCTGTTCATCAACATAGGGTAGGAAATCTTCTGAGGTAAATGTTTCAGAAATATCTTCTTGAACATTTTCCTTATCAGAAGTATCTTCTAACAAAGGTTGATAATCAGTTTTTGAAAACACATCTGAGGATGTAGGTTGGGATGTTTTAAAAATAAAGGGATCAGATTCATCAAATTTTACATGCACTATTTCTTCAACAGTACAATTGTTTTTGTTGAAAACTCTATAAGCCTTAGAAGTTGTGGAGTAGCCTAGGAAAATTCCTTCATTAGATTTTGGTGCGAATTTGTATAGAATATCTTTAGTATTCAGGATAAATACCTTGAAACCAAAAACCTTAAAGTAGGAAAGTCTAGGTTTTCTACCATTCCATAACTCATAAGGAGTTTTGTTAAGAAAGGGTCTAATCAAAACTCGATTTATAGTATAACAAGCAGTACTTATAGCTTCAACCCAAAAATTTCTATCTATAGAATATTCACTCAACTTGGTTATAGTTATTTCTTGAAAATTCTATTTCTTCTTTCAACTACACCATTTTGTTGAGGAGTTCTAGGTGCTGAAAAGTTGTGAGTAATACCTTTTATACTACAAAAAGTTTCAAAATCATTATTTTGAAATTCTCCTCCATGATCACTATGAATAGTTTTCAGTGGAAGGTTTTTCTCATTTTTAACTTGGGCTCTAAAACATTTAAAATAAGAAAAAGCTTCAGACTTCTTTGCTAGAAAATAGACCCATGTAAATCTAGTGTAATCATAATCTGGAACAAACACATGGTATATGCCCTTAATGCTTCCAGTTTGTGTTAGACCAAAAATATCCATGTGAACTAATTGTAGTGCATCAGTTGTTGAGAATTTACCAATTCATTTAAAACTAGATTTATGTTTCTTTCCATATTGACAAGGATCACAAACTTTAGAATAATCGAATCTAAGATCCGGTAGATCCTTAAGTAGTTTCTTCTTAGATAATTTACATAAGTTCCTCAGGTTACAGTGACCTAATCTTCTATGCAATATCCAATAATGATCTTCCATTACACTTAGGAAAGGTAAATACTGGCTTCTATGGTCTTCTCAGTTCAATGTGTAAACATTATCTTGCCTATTGGCAGAGAGAATAAACTCTTCCTTGGAATTTTGTACTGATCACTTATCATTTCTAAAGTTCACAAGGTAACCTTGATCACATAATTGACTTATGCTAATGAGGTTGTGCTTAAGACCCTTAACAAACAAAATATTTGAAATCAAAGTTTTACTGAGAATAACAATATTACCTCTACAAAAAATTTCTCCCTGATCATTATCTCCAAAATTTATTTTTCCTCGTTTTTTCTTGATAATCTTTTCGAAATAGTTTTTGTTACCAGTCATGTTCCAGGAACATCCACTATCCATGTACCAAGTATTTTTGTTGGTACTTCCTTTATCTTCCTAAAAATAAGAAATAAATTAGACTTTCTGAATCCAAATTTGTTTGGATCTGAGATTTTTAGATAACAAAATTTTGGGTTTCCACATTAGTTTAGAAAAATATTCTTTATGAAACCTAAGAGATTGAACTTTATTTAAAGAACAATTTTTCCTTAAATTCCCACCACTCTAACACTTAGTGTAAAAAGGGGATTTAGAAGGAACAAAATAGTTGTTTTTGAAAACTGGTTTTTTGTGAGTATAACCTACTCCAGTAGTGTTTCCTTCAAGTTTAATTTGAGAATACATCTTGTCAAAATTTTCTTTCCCAGAGGTAAATTTTACAAGGAGCTTCTTAAGGGAAAAAATTTCGGATTTTTGTCTAATGACTAAATTCCTATCCTCAGGAATCATTTCCTTAGAGTTAGATTCTTTTTCAAAGTTTTTTATTTTTGAAATAGCATTCTTAAGATCTTTATAAAGTTCTTCCTTATCCGAATTTTCTTTCTCAAAGTATTTAGAATGGTTTTCTATAATATCTTCTTTATCTTTAAGATCTGAAGAAATATCTGAAATTTCTTTTGTAGGAACTTTTTCCCTAGTATTTTCCTTGTCTAACTTCTTAGAAAATTTAAAAAAAATTCTTCAAGTAACATGGAAAATCTAGATACTTCTTCATATAAAGTTTCTTTATTTTCTGAGGATAAAGTATCTTCATTAGAAGTACTATTTTCGGAATAGTAATTCTTATCAAGATATTAATTGGTTAAAGCCTCGGCAGAGCATACCTTATCCATAAGACATGTATATGGAGAATAAGTATTAGTAATGAATCCCATATTCTTCTGAGCTGATGAATCATATTCTGAGGATTCACTTTCTGAAGAGTCTCCAAAGCTAGCACTCCAAGTAGTATTAGCTTTTAGACTTTTCTTAGCTTTAGCTTTGTAGAACTTCTTCCTGTTCCTTTCAGAATGCCTATCTTTTCATTAATTCTTTTTAAGCATAGGGAAATCAGGTCGTATGTGTCCACTTCTCCTGCATTAATAACAAGTGACCTCTGAATCTTTCTTATCTTTCCTTTCCTTCTTCTTATACCTGGATTGGAAATTTCTTTGACCAGAAATCTTGTTCATTCTTCGAGCAAGATTTTCTATCTCATTCTCAGAGACTTCACTCTCACTAGATTCGGATTGGATAGTAACATTCTTAGACTTGGATCTAGTTACTCTCTCAGGAGTCTTAGCTTTCATGTTATTTGATTTTGTACTAAAAGCAACAGTACCATTCTCATTATTCTTTTTGATGTTTTCAGCATCCCTCTTCATTCTTGTTTCATGTTAGAGAAGAGTTCCAAACAGTTCATCTAATGAAATTTGAGTAACCTTCCTATTTTCATCAATAGTTGTTCTCTTTGATTCCCACTCACTGGGCATAATATCAATAATATTATCTACAAGAGATTCATCATCCAGACCTTTCTCTCCCATAGATTGTAAACTATTTAAAAATTTCATAAACCTCTGTTGAACTTTGCTTATAGGTTCTCCATAAGGAAAGTTAAAACCATGATACTCAGCTCTCAGCATAGCTCATCTTTTCTCAATCACTTTAGATGTACCAAAATGTGTAACCTCAAGTTTTATCCATATATAGTTAGCTATTTCATATGAAGAAATTTGTCTCTATATGTTCCTAGTCATTGAACATAGTAGATTTTTGCGTACCTTATAGTTTAATTGATAATCATGCTTTTCTTGGTTGGTGAAAGCACTCACTTCCTTATCAGGAATTTTATAACCTCCAGTAAGCATAAAAAAGTTATCTACCCCAGTATTGATAACAAAAGTCTTCATACGATCTCTCCAATACTCATAATCATTTCCATCAAAAATTGGTGGTCTTGTAGGGTTTAGGTTATTGATGGAACAAATATTTAAACCTACCATCTTTAAGAAAGTTTTTCTACACAAAAACTTGTTAATAACAAAATTTTGGATTCAAGGAAAAATATTCCTAAGCAAGGAAAATATAGAACAAGGGAAAAAACTGAATAAGGAAAACTTATATATGAGTATAAGTATTTCAGAAACCTGCTCTGATACCAATTTTAGTATCGAAATAATGATGTAGATGCTCAATATACAAGTGGGGGGTGAATTGTACACTTTATAAATTTCCTTAAACAAGGAAAGATCTAAGTTTAAAAAATTTAAACTAATAAAATTCACAACACCTATAATCACCAATGAAGTATTGGGACAAAGTATGAAGTTAAAAACTTCTAGTTCTATGCACTTTCTTGAATCTAGAAAGTGATTCTGAAAACAGGTTCCAGAAATATGGATCTGGAAATTGATACTTAAACAAAGTTTACAATATGAGATTCTACCTTAAAGTGTATAGAATCTAAACTAAATAGAGTACAAGTGTAAGGAAATACAAGTATGTTATACTTTCCTTGGAATAAAAAAACAGCGGAAAACAAGTACTACAACTACAAGTAATAAGATATAAAGATTTTAACCCAAAAAGAAGGGTATCCAACAACATTGGATAAAGGTCCCTTGATTTATACTTTCAAGAAAGTATTTCTTACCCACACCAAGGTAAGCCCTCAATACGAAGATCGGTGTCTTTGTCTTGCTATCCCCGGAAGCCCTCAACTTCAAGGTAGTTGGAACCTCTATCCTCCTTAGAAAGGAATCCCTCAACTTCAAGGTGTTGGAACCTCTGTCTTCCTATCCCCGGATGCCCCTGAATGTAATCACCAACATTTGGAGTCACACGAAGCAATCTGAATGATCGGTTTAGTACGCACAAAGTGTGAAAGATTCCCTATCTAGAAATCACCTTATCAACGTGTGGTCTCTAGAGTGATAAACTCATTATTGAGCTCTATAAAATGAGCTCCTATTTATAGGCTCAGTTGGAACAGTCGGCTCCCTCCTCCAACGATCATATTTTCCTTGAATTTCGGAGGGACCTATACACGTGTCACTAAACCAACGGTTTTTTAGAAATATAATGGACGACATCTTTTTGTAACAAAACATGTGCAACTGAAAGCATGACATCATTTTATAATGAAACAAGTGTAAGTATAAGTAAAACTAGAATTAGGAGTATTAGAAAATAAATGTTCGGAGTCTAATCAAAATAGAATTCAGAGACTATGATAAAAAGGATATTTGGATTCTATTTTATAGGAATTCAGAACCTGAATTCTGTGGAAATCTGGAGTTTGATTTCACCAGAGTTCAGAATCCTAAATTTTGGAGTTCAGATATGAACTTGTAGAATTTCGGAGTCGAGTTGAACTCATAAAAGTTCGGAGTCGAGTCGAACTCATAAAAGTTTGGAGTCGAACTTAGTAAAAGTTCAGAGTCAAACTTAGTAAAAGTTCGGAGTCGAACTTCGTAAAATTTCGGAGTCGAACTCATAAGATCGGATTCAAAACTTAGTAAAAGTTTGGAGTCAAAATCAGTAAAATTTCGGAGCCGAACTAGTAAAAGTTTGGAGTCCAGGATTCGGATTTTAACTTTGTAAGAGTTTGTATCCAGAATTCGGAGTCGAACTATATGAGAGTTCGTATCCAGAATTCGGAGTTGACCTATATGAAAGTTCATATCCACAATTCAGAATGGAACTTCATTAGTGTTCGTATCCAGAATTCAGAGTGGGGCTTTATTATAGTTCTCATCCAGAATTTAGAGTGGGACTTCATTATAGTTATCATCCAGAATTCGGAGTGGAACTTCATTACACTTCTCATCCAGAATTCCGAGTGGAACTTCATTACAGTTCTCATCCAGAATTCGGATCCTAAAACATAATGCTTCATACCTTAGTATTATATGATTCCTAGGTTTTTGTTATGAATCCGATTTTTATTCTTAAGAAAAAATATTGATATGTGTAAGAAAAATTAGGTTAGGGTAAATTTCCTTAAGGAAGGAAATTTTCCTTAGGGAAGTAAAATATGGATTTGTTTAAGTATAAGGTGTTTGTGATTTTCAAAACAAGAAGGAATGTAAAAGTCATAAGGAAAACCTTATTGACTCAATATCCTTAATCAAGGGTAAAGCATAAAAATGATGAAATTGTCATCTTAGAAATATTGTGGAAATAAATTATGTTAAGATCATTTTGGATAAAACTATGAATAACTCGAGGATCTCATATGTTAATAATATTAAAGATGAAGAGGAAATTAGAAGAGGAAGAGATTCAAATATAGAAATTTTGGAAGGATTATCCAGCATTAAAGGATATGAAAATGATGATGATTCATTAATAGAATTATAATAGGAAATAACTACTGATGAAACTCTATCATAACCTCATAGGAGAAATAAAAGAGGTTTATTAATCCAATATCATTGGGTATTTCACCGCACCTACACAGATAAGGAGAATGTGGGATGCATCACATTCTTCTCTCCTATCAAATTTGGAATAAACCTCATTTGAAGAATCAGTATAGGATGAATCATGTTTTCATGCCATTAATTAATCAATGGATAAGATTTTAAAAAAACCAAACTCGGGATCTTATCAAGAGACTAGAAAATCACAATATTATTGGAACAAAGTGTATCTTAAAAAACAAATTTGATGAGTTGGGAAATGTGATCAGAAACAACGAACACTTATTTTCTAAAATATATTCATATATTAAAGGAATTTATTTTGAAGAAACATTTTCTCTAGTATCTTGACTATAGTTAATTAGGATCTTCCTAGCCATAGAAATTTAGAGAGGGTGCAAAGTTTATTAGATGGGTGTCAAAATGTAATTTTTAAATGGTATTCTTGAATAATAAGTATAAATTAAATATCCAATGGTATTTTTAATTATAAATGATGAAACAAATCTTATATAGATTAAATAAGTGTGTTAATGGTCTAAAACAGGCACTAAGATCATGGTATTCTTGACTGGATTCTTATCTGGAGAAGATATAATTTAAAATATGATGTTTTGATCATAATATATATGTGAGGAACCATCAAGGAGATTTATAGTGATTTTTTATGGTTATAGTATTATATTTGGTGGAAGAAGAAATGGATTTGGGGAATAATTTTCTATTAACATGAAATCAAAATTTTAAATGTCCATGATTGGTGAAATCACATTATTTTTGGTACTGCATGTGATTAAAAATAAGTAGTACACCATAATTTCTCATAAAAATTATGTAACATAGCTTCTTAAGAAATTAAACATGCTTGACTTCAATACAATGTCAACTCTGATTGTGGTTGGGATAAAACATAGAAATAACGAGGATGGGAAATATGTGGATCCCACCCTATATTGTAGGATCATTGGATGATTATTATAATTTACTACAACATATCCAGATATCATATTTGCAATATGATTTAGTGGATCTCTTCCAAAGTAATCCAACGTAAGAGAATTTTTCAATAGTTAAAATATAAATGAAATATATTCAAGGTACTCTCAACTATAGATTATTATTTATAGAAGGAAGATATAATGAATTATTAGAATTTTATGATGCTGATTGGGATAGATATTTTATCGATTTAAATACTAGAAGTGGGGTTTAATTATTCATTGGAAAAAAATTTGTGGTATGGTTGAGAAAGAAATAACAAATCACTTCTCTAAGTATGGTTAAAGAAGAGTACATCTCTATGAAAATTCATGCATTCAGATATTATGGATGAAGTAATAACTGGATGATATTGGTGATGGGTGAAATAGTTGATGGTAATTCACTGTGATAATAAGAGTGCAATTTACCTGACTAATCTTTTGACAGAACTAATGTTCTTCAAAAATTGGATGAACTTTAATGTTCATCTACCTCCCATTACATGATGTGGTTACGGTTTTTCCCCTCTCCCCATTTCTATTAACTATTATAATCTTTTTTTGAATGTGATGAAGGTCTATAAGGGAGATAAAATCTTGGGGATTTATTTCTTATATTCTAAGTACCCAATATATGTTTTTTGGGTTTCTTCCCAAAGGGGGATAATAGAATTCAAGGAATTGTGGATTTTTAGGATAGCTGGATGCATTGTCATCAAGGAATAAAAATCTATTTTGACACTATTGTTTTCGACACTGTGATTTTATTATGTATACATAGATTTATGGATGAGTTATTTCATGGTTATCAAGTTTCTGATCAAGGTTGGAGCTTTATTGAATTTATTTATATATTTCTAATAAACCTAAAGGGGATATTTTTGGAACTAAAGTTTTTCATAACTATAAATGGATTGTTTTTTTCAATCCAGACTGGGTTTAATTGGAAGTTTCTAATTTTGGTGATCTTACAGTATATTTGGATTCATTTTTATATGTGGAATCATTTCCTTGTGTTTTCCAAATTTATGGAACTAAAAATCCAGATAAATGAGAAATATTCAAGAAATGTGGTTTCCATGAATGAATCTTCAAAATATTTCAAAGCCATGGAGTCTCGTAAAGGTTGGATATTCATAAAGATGTTGATATTTTCAATGTTATCTGTTGTCGTGAAGGTTTTTAGGTTCTCAAAAGAGGTATTATAATGAATGTATGATTCATGAAGTAAATTCGTTAATCGATGAGACTATGAGAATCTTCGTGAATGGGAAATTTCACTATGTTTCATAAAGAGAAGTATATTCATGAACATGAATGAATAGGTTAATTAAATGACTATGGTGATCATGAAATCATCATGATTAGGGTATTTTCAATAAATATATGGTTTCATTTCATTTGAGACACAGAGAGAATTTTGAACATGGTGAATCAAACTTAATTTCTAAAGGTTGAGTTATTTATAAATCACGAACACTTCAAGATCTAAATCATCATGGAAGGAGTGGTAAAGAACTGATTGAGAGTTAGGAATCTTAGAAAAGGGATTTTTGTGAAGACTGAGTGTTTCGTGATAGTTTGGAGTTCCATTAAGGTTTTGTACTTTGTGAATTCTAGGAGTTCTATGTAAGCTATTTTTTTTAATAACCCTATGAGTTCCATAAAGAATTTGATATTGGTGAAATTATGTGGTTTAATGAAAGTTGAAATATATTTAGAACAAAAATGGGGTTTCACAAAAGATATGATATTTAAAAACAACAGTTTTGAACATCTGGTTTGAGTGAATAGTCCCTTCAAGTGCATCAATCCAGGACAATGGTGTGAGCAAAGTCTCATGCTAATCAGGGAAAAAGACTTATATTCCCAATCTATTGAAGCAACTTTCATGTTGATAAACTGAGTATGAATCCACCCAAATTAGTGATAAAGGGGGAATTAGTATAAGTGATTCAAGGTAGGTAGTGTTTTATCCCTAACATTCTTGAAATTGTGGTGATCCTATACTGGAATGAACATGTATAATATTTTGTAATCTACAATATATAGTCAAGATTACTAGATTTTGGTATGACTGACACACTATCATCATATGATCCTTAGACTATAACATAGTGGTGAACAAAGTAAAATTGTCTTTTTATATTCTTATCTCTATATATGGTTGTTAAATATCTTCACAATTACATTTGATAGGTTTAACAAGTTTCTACCAACATATGGACAAGATCCAACTCATTTACAAAAACACTTGACACCCTAATTCTCCCCTACCTTCTAAGGGTTTTCTAAGGTCCAATAATTAACTTAGTGGAGGGAAGATATTTTCCATCTAGGTTTGCTATAAAATTCTAAATATAAGTGAGGTTCCCCTGAAGCTCCCTCGGTTCATTAATATTTCAAGGGGGTGTCACTTCTAGGATTACACTAGTATTTTCTAGATAAACCATGGTACCACAGTGGCATACTAAAAATAAAATTAATTTACCTAATGTTTCTCTAAAATCACACTTCATAGGATTAATCTTCAAACTATGTTGTTTCAACTTTCTGAAGATCATTTGACGATCAGTGAAGTTATCACATTACTATCAAGATCTAATCACCAGTTTATTAACATATAATTCCATGATTTTCCCTATGAAGGTATTAATGATATGATACATGGAGATTTGGTATGTAGTGACAATGTTATTTTATACAATGGTTATGAACCTGTAGAAAAAAATCCTATGAGGTTCTCTAAAGGAAGTTTCTTCCTCTCTTTTAGGGTCCATATTTTTTTGATAATAACCTGAATATCCATCCATAAAGGAAAGTTATTGGAATCTAAAAGTCGCATTGATCAAATGTTTTGTGATTGGAAATTAGAAATATTCCTTCATCATATGTTGATTAAGGTCTCTAAAATCAATGCATCCCTAATTTTCCCATTCTTTTTCTTTATGGGGATGATGCTGGTGATCCATTTTGGGTATGGAACCTATTGAAAAAAAGTTTTCTTTCATAAATTTTTCAACATCTTCTTTTATATTAGCAATATGAGAGAGGTCCATTCTCCTGGATTCATATTTGATACCTATATGGTCACCAGTTAAGCATAGGTGATGAGTATCCACATTGGAGTTTAGCTCATGCATCTCTATATAATTCCAAGTGAACATGTATCAATGATTCTTTAGAAATTAGATGAATATCTCTTTCTCCTCAAGAGGAATGGAGGCACTAATAAATGTAGGACACAGGTCTTCTTCTATTCCTAGATTCACCTCTATGATCTCATCAATTGTGGTGGAGATTCCTTCCTTAAATGTAGGATGGGAATTAATGACTTCATCATCTTTTTCTTGTATTTTTTTGTCCTTTGAATAACTTTCAGACATGGTGGGTAATATGGGGGCATTACTCTCACTACCGAGATAAGGGAAGACATGAGAAGAGACATTGTTATCTTGAACTACTAGAGTTTTAATAGAGATATTTTAGGGATGTTTTTATTCTTTTTCATGATTATTATGGGCAACAAATATATGTAAATACCGAGTTAAAAAGAATTTATTGGGGACATCTTTGATATCTGATGATGGTGCCAAATAATTCTCATATACTAATAAAGTTTTATTTTGACTTCCCTTTGAAAAATCCTTTTTTGATGATGCGATTTCTATCACATGGTCATGATCTATTGACGTTTTTGGTTTATTATAGCTTGTGTGGATTGAATTTTCTACCTCAATAAGGTTAATGGGAAACACATAATCATCGTCGATCATGATCTACGGATTCACATGGGCGATCTCCATCCCTTATTAGTGGAAACATGAATGTCATCATTCACCATTTGTTTTTTTCTATCCCTCTTATAGAAACTTTCCACAGTGTATATTGATTTTCAAGACTCGAAGGGGAGTTATCACCATGTAGTATATAATCCTTTCTATTTGATGTGGGTATTTCAAGAATTGATGTAATGTTGAAGGTAACGCCAAATAGATATGAATCCAAGGTCTCCCAAGTAGGTCATTATAAGCTCTTCCTTTCTAGATAACCATGAACTTAGAATTAGATTTGATATCCCCAAACTGAGCATTGATCATGATCCTCCCAATAGGACATTTCTTGCTCTTGGTATACCATTGAATGGGTAGATTCAATGGATATATTCCCCCCTTTATATATCTTAAAGGCCAAAGGATCTGGATTGAGACGAGTTTTCTCCCAAAACCATTTTCAGTTAGATCTCTTCATATGTTAACATTTTCATTTTTTACTAAAGCATACAGGGGTTGGATATGCCCCTAGATGACCACTTCTTGGTCATGTTCTATGAATGAGATTTTGGTATGACATTATAATAGCACAATCCCCACTCGATAAACTATAATTCTAGAGAATTATATCTCAAACACCTATGGAATTTAGAGGGCCTTGATGTTTTCCTCTCTGAGTTCTTTTGAAATATAAAGAGCATCATGGATTGATATTTTAGCTAGTATAACCACCCACTATTTCATAATTTCATAATTTGTGCCAGAGATATATGATTCCCAATGCAAAGATACTCCCTATTAGGTGTATCAGGACCTGATGTGTCTTGGGTGGATTGGCCGGGTTCTTGAGAATAGGTTTTGGGAGTATCTTTTTTATGTTGTGTAGGTAACACTGCCCTTCCCCTTTGTCTAAGATGATTAGATAATCACACCTCTACCATTAAAATGTGTAAAATGAATGGCCTATAATGAATGTTGGAGGGATACAAGGAATCTTCATACTTATTTTGGGATTTTTGAAGTGGTCTCCCATGGGTCTCAGCCACATACAAGTATTCTGTTGTGATGCAATATAAATATTAGGTTCTTTCATGCCTGTATCATCCCATGTATCCTCATATTCTGCATCTTTGACCTCTATATTCACAGTCAGGTATAAGGAATCCATAATAATAGGAGTATTTATCATCGGTGAAGGGATCTGTTAAGTGAACTATGCTAATAGAACCAAAAAATAACTCTTCATCTGATGAGGGTTCCATTTGTTGGTTCAGTGAGCATTCTTCATATTTTGAAGGAAAGAAATTTGTAGGAGTCAAAGAATGTATTAGAGTTAGATATAACTCTTTCTCTTGTGTCTTTTCTTATGTCTGGTGATTATGTCCTTTTATGAGATTCATATTCAATGAATCTTCCCTAGGTTTCTATATTGTTAACAATTTGTGAAGTTGGGCTCTTAGAAAGACACGAGCTCGGTCAACTTTCTTTCAAGTCATCCAATTATCGAACTTCTATATACACAATGAAGAAACTTCATTCAATTTGCCCTCTTCTTCTAGTAGGGTGAATATTACATAGGTGAAATATAGTGAGGTCTTCTCTAGTATCACTTATCCAGAATCAACCATGATCAGGAGGACAACATTAAAGGAAATTTAGTCCTAGATGGTGTGTCCTAGTGTCTTATGGAAATGGAAGTAGTCAAGACTGTCATTGAGGTTGACCTCATTAGGTTTCTAAGGTTATGATATCATTATTGGGTTATTTTTCATGGCTACAAGGAAATAACTAGGAAACTACTCATTTCAGAAGGAGTACACTTTTTTCATCTATTCCTCAAATCAAGGGTGACCATGATCTATTTTAATTCCATATAAGGGTGATTTTTTTGTTGTTGTCACCTGACAGGATGTTTTGGATGATTCAGGGTCTTCTTGGGTGATCAAACAAGCACTATAACTGGTTTGAGGGTAACAACATTAGTCTTTTTTTACCCGGATTTTTTCTATATATTGTGGGCGGGGGATTAGATTTAGCATGAGTTTACTGAATGGAAACTATTAGGCATTGTTTCACCTCTGCAAACTCGTAGAATCTAATTGGATACTTCATTGGGATCAAATGTTTTTGCAGCTCATCCTGAATATTCTTAGCATAATGTTCCAATAATTTCTCTTGTGAGAGAGGGATACTATGTGAATAGGTTAAACCCTTCCATCTGGTTATTAATTTAGAAGCCCTCTAATTTTTATATTGTTTGAATTTTTTGAGGATGAAAATCATTTTCTTCCTCTGAATAGGTAATTTAATTGAAGATTATGGTCTTCCCATCTAATGATAGATCATGTTGGACGGTCGTTGTACCAAATGAAGGCTCTTCCTACCAGAGTATGTGAAAAACATCTTAGTTTGGTCACCTCCTACTGATCTCAAGGGACCAAAATCAGGTCACATCGGAACATAAATGTCTGATATGTTGTTTGGGATCTCTCGCACTATCAAAGTTTGTGGATATAATATTTCCAAAAAAGGGCGTGCGGAAAGTGGAATCCTTCCATTTGAGATATGGATTACTTTTAGGTTTTATAGGGCGGTTCTACCCATACATGTATTCCATTCAAGTATCCATGGACTTAGAGGTGTGAAGTAGTTCTAGAGTTATCATTGAATGGACCACCTATCATTTATAGGGAGCATATGAGTCTTGATGATATGGAACCTTTTTCATATCCCACTAATTCTAAATCAGTTCTAGGACCTAATGGTCACCCAAAATGGGGAGTGTCTATATCTGTAATGGAAGAAATTCATGGTCACCCTCAACTTTCTCATTTATGTAGACTGGTTTTCTATATCTAGATCCATACTGATTCTCAAATTCCTCTCTTGTGGGTGGATTATCCTTATCTTGATGTATGGGAGGAGGAATATTCATTTCTGTTTGAATATGATACTTAGCCAAAAAATTTCCCTTAAGAAGTTACTCATTGATATATCTGGTATTTTGTATCTCATCATTATATTGTGCAAGGCGTTCTTCTATGGAGCTAATTTTGGGTCCATTGGGTGATGAGTGGGATGTAGCCACACCTTCTCCTTTATCTTTGGAAGAGTTATACCAAGGAGGTAAAAATTCATCATTCAAATGTGCTAGGTTCTTGATCCTTCTCTAATTACACATACACGCAGCCTCATTTTGTGTATCCAGATCACTTACCACTCAAGGTATGGTTTCTATGTTATGAACCTTTCCATTAACCTATTGGTATACATCATTTTCTACATTGATGGTGATAATGTTCACTAAGCTATATCAAGAAATGGTAGTTATCTTATCACTCTCCAAGCAATAGGTTGGTTTAGTACCACATACTCCTCCATAGAGGGTTACATAATGGTCATTTCTCTAACCCCTAACCGTATTGAACCATTTTGGATTATTCCCCTAATTGTTTTTTTCCACATTTTACATATTATCCCCTTGTTTCAGTTAGTGAACAATGATATTTTGAGAATTTCTAGTCATACATTCCGAGTGATCCCCAAATGAAAGAGGTTCTTCTCAGTGCGGGAGGAATGGATGGGATGTCGAATGTAAATATTTTCCTTCTAATATAGATAAGACTAACTACTTTTGAGGTGATTTTAATGGTAGAAATGGACCCAAACCTATAGGATGGGGTTGATTTTGGGTTGCTACTGGAATTTTTTGATCCTATTGTTGAGGATCTAAGGACACTAATAGAGAATCTGATTACTCGTGATATGGAAACTTAGATATAAATTATCCTAGAACTATGGGATGGGTTTGATCTAGAACCACCACAAATTACCCAAAATATTGTAAG
Organism: Viscum album; assembly: GCA_963277665.1. NCBI lineage: Eukaryota > Viridiplantae > Streptophyta > Magnoliopsida > Santalales > Viscaceae > Viscum > Viscum album. The sequence continues at coordinate 110,536,159 of OY728156.1, read as the reverse complement.
TAATGAATGAAATCCTTATCTAGCTCCTCTGGGAACTCATATTCAGAAGTGGAAATTACCCAAAATATTTTTGGTTGGTTGTTTTTGGATAACTCTATTCATATATACATGTTATCCAATTATTTGTCAAGGTTATATGCCTCCACCAGTTCAGAAAATAGAGATTCATTCTTTGGGATGCATATTGACTATGGTGAAGTTTTTCTGATAGGTAATGGGGTGTTATATACAGTTAACCATGGTGTTTTGAGAAGTTGTCTATATAATTGTTTCTGTGAAATTAATGGATCTTCTTATCTGGGAGAGATATTACTATGGGTAGGGTATCCATGGGATACATCAGAAGTAGATTCCATTTGATCGATTTGTTAACAACTATAAGGAGAAATATCAAGGAAGTGATTTCATTCTTCTTCAATTGAATAGTTAATAGGCCCTTGAGGTGTAAAATTATGCATAAAACATCCTCAGTGTCATTGACATTGAACAGATCATGGATATGAGCCTCATTATTCTTCATGGATTGAATAATTTGATCTTATTTTTGAGGTTGAGTAGGTTTATGATCCTGATACATGATGGTCTTCGAAATATTTTTATGATCATTTGGTGTTGTGGGGATATGATCCCAATAATGGAAAAATGAAAGATTAGGTCGGTGAGCCTCTATATCATTAGAAGAGACATGATCCTACCTGTGAGTGGTTATTGGAATATTCTAATCAATCCTAGATGAAGCAGGGGTATGATCCGGATTCAAATAAACATTCTCTATAGAAATATGTTAACAAATCTCTATAATGGGAGACATGACCCTAGCCTCCTCCTATATAGCCTTTTAAGGATGTTAATGTAGTCATTCATCAGAACAAGTAGGGATATGAGTCTTGCTTCTGTAAGATGCAATAATATTCCATGTGACATAATCGATGTGGATATGAGGCTTCTCTAAGGTGAATTTCATATTATATTGAAAAACCTTGTTTGGAGTAGGGTTATGATTTACTTCATGTGACTTCAGATTATTCCACTATATTTCTTCAAGAGGTTTGTGAACTTGTCCTGATACATGTGCCAAAATTAGTTGGTGATCCCTGATTTGAATGAGAATATGATCCTAGGGTTGTGCCTCATCCTTTACTAAAATATGCTGATAATCCTTGTGAATGAGGAAAATAATTTGTTCTTTATTTGGAGTAAAAACATTTTCATACTGATGATGGTGATATGTTACTCTAGATATTGGGATAGTTATATTTTCCTATCCATGTATTTGTTCTAGTTCTGGAATATGCTGGTGAAACTCTACTATTGTTTCTATAATGAAGTGACACTTTTGAAAAGTGTGTGTAGGAATATATGACTGGATATTCTTGGTCTGCAAGGTATACTTGTATATTTCTTCAATTTAATTAAGTATATAATCCCACTCTTATCCACCTTTTTCCTTCCAAATATTTCGATGGGATTCATGCACATGGGAAGAGATATGTGTCTCCCCCATGCTTGTTGTAGGAATATGTGTGTAGACATGATTTGAGTGAGAAGGGATATGAGCTTACTCATTGTCCACCACAAAAATATGATGATGGGATTAATTGGTGAAAATGGAGATATGATCCCACTTCTACTTATCCATATATTTTCACACTAAGTGATACCTCCTTGGTACCTTTGCATTAGTGTCCAGGGTGGAAATCTTCCGGGTGCTTCCCTCAGCAGGCAACTGAGGGGAACTGGAGAGATGAATTTGGAGACAACGATATATGGGAACCCACCTATGAAGCTCCTGAATTTGGATGGAGCTATAGTTGACTCTTTGGTCCACCTTATTAAGGTAAGTAAAGTTCATATTTTTTTCCCTCCAAAGATAATATTTTGATGTGGATAGTGGTGGTGATAAGTGCCCCTGATTTCCTTGAACCTTAACTTGAATGAGACAGACTTATCAGCTTCATCATTTGGAGGACTCTACATGAATTTTCAGGGTTCGGGATTGTAACATGTTGGTGGTATTCCTGTAATATTGTGTTCGCTACCCGAAGCTGAAGTTTTTGGGGGTGATTTCTTTTTTAAACCCGTAGAGTTTACTATCATAGCAGAGGTTCCAGAATATTTGTTGGATGGAGACATGATCTTAGGTCAAGGTGGTCTTTGTGAGAGCAGTTATTTTAGTCAAAAAGAAAACAAGGAACTAGTTCAATTCACAGTTTATCATCACAAGTGTCAAAAATTTGTAATTATCTATGCATAGGTGACAAAATATTTCATTCTTATTATTGGTTTGGATATTTTTCTCACATGGAATTTAAATGATGAGAATGACCTATTTTATGGAAAACCCAATATATTATTGAAATATTTCACATTTCTTGTTCCATTTTTTTTATAGGAGACTCAAAACAAAATATCTTAATACATGGTCAATTGATCATTTTTATTATTTTATATATTCACATTGAGTTAACTATTTTTTTCCATTGAAGGTGGAGTGAGATAGAGACTCTATAGTAACTAGGAAATTTATCCTTCCTAAAAAATTATAGGGATGAAATATTTAAAGGATTTCATATCAGGTTATTATCGCTAGATTCATGCCAAATTCATTATCTATTATTCTAATTGAAATTGGGGGTCAACGAATGGTCATGTGGGTTTCATGTATGGATTCACACTCTTTCACATTGAGTTTACCATTTTCATTAATAATATAAACTTCCAATAGCTCCCACGTCTGTAATGAATCATGAGCCTACTTTCTAAATGAAGGTGGTCTCTTGGGATTTCAAAACCAATGACACTTAAGAAATCACATTGGTCAATAATATGGGTGTTCGGTATCATCAGACCTTTTTTCAGAAGAAATATTGCCTACTCTGGGACTCAATTATATATTTATGATATGTCAGTGAAACTCTCCCAAATCATGATATGGGATTGGATACCCTAATAAAACGATCAAGTGTTGAATCCTTATACATGTAAATGGGTTTCTATCAATGAGTCCATTTCAATGTATCAGAGGTTATCCATATGTTTCCTTTTATTTCTTAGTAGTTAATATATTCTTATGTTTAAAATCCATATAACCAGGAAATCTTGAGTTTAATATCATCCAGAAAGTGATTTTTGTTTCAAGTATGAGATTGGATCTCCAAAATGTGTCCTCAGTATCCTGTGATAATAGTAATAAAAATCCAAATAGTTTTTTTAGGTCATATATGTATAGTTTAACATTATGAAAAAAAACATATATGAGGTCACTTATTCATTGAGTATGGAGATTTATCCTTGGTAATTCATACTATGTATCCTTATTATAACATGGATTAGATAATTTATAGTCCAGTCTACAATCAACCCACTGAGGGTAAGTGATATAAATTAGTACTCATAAGGTTTATTTCCCCAAGGTTTACTGATATAGCGATGCCTTCAAGAATTACCCAAAGGTATATGCCCATGTATGGAGGCATTTTCATCATGTCATTGAATGGGGCTTAAAAATAAGGTTTCCCTAACCGGGGGAATTTTATGATGCTAGTGATTTGATAATTGAAAATTCTTAATCCCATGTGAGTCATGATTGGTGTGAGAAATAAGGGATAGCAAGTAATCAGAATCACTACATATGGATATGTTATTTATTCATTAGAGAGGACCCAATGGAGTGTTTATATGAATCTTGACCCTTATGAATGTTTCCTATGTATCTTGCTTATGATAGTAATTAGAGTCCTCATATTTCAATTAGATTATTGATCCCCTAATGGATAATGAAAAATGATAGAACCATAAGGGGTGGGTCCTATGAACTATATTAAATGTAATTTAATTGACATACACTGATATAGATGCCCATGTATTATACCATTTCATATTTACTGATAGACAAGGAGGGATGATGAAATCATAGGATAGTTTGGGTCCCATGATCTTGAGTTTTGGGATATAGAGGGACATACACCAAGGTAGATTCCCCTTGGAATACATATGACCCTTACCCTCTGAATGATAGAGGCTGGGGACCATAAATTACATGAGGATCTTGTAATGAGTGAATATACCTATTCCATTGTATACACTTCCTATATTAATAAAGAATTCTTTTCCAAAGACTCATAGAATGTGTTTTACGCAGTTATAGAGAACATTCCCAAGTATTCTTGATAGACAAGGATGACATTTCTTGAGGGGGAATACTTTTATGTAGAGACCCATGCTTGATGTACATGGACATTAGATTATTTTTATTGAATACTTAATACATAACAAAAATAGAAACCCAAGGACCGTAATAGTTTAGTGTCTTTAAAAACTCAGAACATAATCTTCTAATCATGGTGAAAGATCTTCAACATCTCCCATAAATATATTCCCCTTTTTTCTTAGGTAAAACCTTTCTTTATATCCTTGGGAAAAGAAAACATAAAAATAGTGAGATCAAATGCTCAGTAAGGGTTATCATGGAGAAAACAAAACAAACCATATACATTTGAACATAAAAACATGAACATGAAGTTTAAACATCAAAATGTTGACTTTGGAAATAAATCATGGCAGTACATAAGGAATAGATCTTAAATTAACATCAATCATGATAAAATATAATGGTAATAAAACAAATAATTCTGGAAAACCATTAATCACATGATATGATTTCCATAGTATCCAAGGCATTGCTCCCAAAACTATCATAGTGGACAAATTCCATTACTGAACTGAATTTAATTTCCATTCCACCAATTATTACTAAAACAAATTTACTTATCATTCCACCCATGTATATCTCATGAGATATAAATCATTAACCAATGCATTCGAGGGAGATATAGGTCCCACCCATCTCATAATGAAATCATTCTTTCATGTGCCACAAAATCATTCATCATAACCCAACGAATAAAATGGGTTTCATAAATATCATCTCATCATAAAATAATCAATATAAAACCATATAAATAATAGATACATTATACTTGAAACATAACCATCTTAAATAATGTCATCATATATGGAAAATTGTTTTGATAAAACACTTGAAATGAATTCTTGAGGAAAATATCCTTTCTTCTTTCAAATAATTTTCTTTTCTCAAAATGATGTGCAATTTAAAAAAAAGGATTTTGTTGAAAATATTCATGAAATATTGTAGAATAATTTTTATTTAAATAAGGATTTATGAAATCGTAAAAATATTTTCACTCCATATAGGTAATAATATTAAAAACATGTTGGAAAAAAATTATAAAACATGGACATGGTTGAAAAATATAACCCCCGTAAATACTTACGAATAAACAATCTCAGATAAGAATGAGATTGGAATAATTATCCTTTAACTTAGGTCCAATTTCTTTTATAAATGTCTAAAACTTCTTTATAGTGGGTTTTAACATATTATAAACTTGTAACAGAACCATAATAATATTTATGATATCAAATATTATTCACTATGACTTTATATTTCCCGTTCATCTGTCAATTCCATGTAAAAGCTGTGTTTTGGGTAAAATTGTTTCATTTGTCGTATGTGTTTTGACTTTTAGTTTTTTTGTATGATTACTTATATCATGATGAATTACTTCCATAATGTAAAACATTATTTATATATCATATATATTTAAAATATTAATATATATAATCTATCGATACACCGTTCATGGAGACGGTAGGTCGTACGTATGCATGAACGCTGATTTCATTTCCTTATTAAAGTAAATGACATATATATATATATACATAAATCCAGTATCATTATTATGTCATATATCTCATTATTATTTATTAGATATACTTTATAATAATTCTTGAATGGTTAACATAGATAATGAATCTTATCACGTCGTGGAGACGGTAATCTGTACGTACTCCCGAGTGACGATATCATTCCAATGATTGTGGAATTGTAATTAAGTGTATGGTGTATAATATTTAAGAATCAATATCTTTTTAAAATAATCTTATGTAGTTATTTATTCCATAATTATACTCATCCAATTATGTTGGTTATGAAAAACATATTACACCACGGCGTGGAGACGGTAAGTCGTACGTACGCACGCGTGGTGATTTCATTTATCATAGGATGGATAGAAGATGGAATATGGTTGTTTCATATCCATAATAATATATTTGTATAAAATTGATATTATTGTTATTACTTAATTATGAAACAACTCATATAGAGGAATTATAAGCAGAAATAAATTTGAAAGATTCGGTAAAGGATATTACCTCTTCTTCGACGTGCCTCTCCAAAACATCCTCTTAAGGCACTAAAGTTGGAATTTGAAGAAGATAAGGACTTCTAGTATGTTCATAGGGACGTTTAGAAGGAAAATGGTCAGGTTTTTTCGGAGTTTTAAATCTCAAAATGGGGTGAAGAGGAGAGGGAGGAGGTGCCCTTTTATAAGAGAGGAGAGGGGGCACGTTTGAAAACCTCAAAAATATTAATTTATAATAAAAACCAACCCCACCTAAAAACCTACCAAATGAATAAAATTCAAATATTAGATGATATAATGTTGTAATATCATTAACCAATAAAATTTAGACATGTTTTGATTTTATTTTAAAACTTATCATTTTGATTTATCCTTATTTAATCTATTTTATTTTATTTGTGGTAATAATATTCTAAATTTTAAACCGTTATAAATACTTACTTATGTGTTATTAATTGTCCATATTTGAATAATTTATAACATTGGAGACTATATAATTTTGAATTTGTAATTTTTAAATATTTTTATGATTTTTAAACAATTTAATAATATTTTATTTTTATAAAATATCAATAGTGTCAATTTTGAAACTATTCATTTATTTGAATTTAAATAAAATCCACGCAGAAGATATATTCAAACAAAAATATTTAATAGATTAATAACATGTTATTATTCATCTATAAAATTCTTTGAGCACATTAATTAGTTCATATAATATTTATTTTAATATTTTTAAAACCATTTATTTGATATTTATCTTAATAAAAGATTTACCTCAATATTTTTGTAGAATTATTTAGTATAATTGTTTGTTGTGTAAAAATTAAAAACAAAATACTATGATGAATATAAATCTAATATATTTCATAAGAATACTTTTAGTCAAATTTATCTTCTAAAAAACCAAACTTTTAAAATGTTATGTTTATTAAATTATAAAGGTGACAACTTTGACATCATTTAAAATAATATAATATAAATGTAATAATTTGTTTTATAAGGATCCAAATGGTCCAAAACTCGACACTTGGATGATTTTGGTGCATATATAATTGACCAATATGTTTTGGTCAAGTGTTTGGGATTTTGGATGGGTATTATTATTTTAGTAAAAACAATATTACTGCTTTTTCACTAAATAAATAATTTCTGCTTCATTACTGTATAAGCTATTAAAGTAATTATATATTTATTGAAAATTAAAAATAAATTACCATGATAAAGAAAAAAATTAGATTTAAAATTAGTATTTATAATCAAATTTATATTTAGTATAACCTTATATTAAAAATAATTTTATTATTAAATTTTGAGTGAGACATATTTAACATTTCATTAAATAAAATAAAATAAATGACTTAATCACATACCAGTGGGTTCCAAAAGAAACCATTTCGACCCAATTATGTTTTAGGGAAACATATAATCATACAATTATATTAATACAAGTGTCTGGGAAATTTTATAATATTATTTTTACTCTTAATTACTTGATTTACATTTAACTATGGTAAATAAAATTTACCGTAGTTACTATTCATAATGTCTAAAAATAAAAGTTACCAATTTACACAATTTGAACATACTGATTCAAAATATGGAATCCATTTCTCCAAATTCAAAATACAGAAGTTGCAGTAATTAATTTAATATTAATCTTTTTGTTAAGAAAATGGGTTTTAAAAGTTAAAACATTGCAAAAGATTGAAATTATTTTACCTATGAATTCAATGTAAAATTAATGATAATTACATAAATTATAATAAATGGTAAAAATATTTTCTATATATAATTTTAAACCATTCAATATTATAATTTAACCATATAAATTTTCTCAAGGAAAATTGTTTCTTTTAAGTAAAATTTAGCGTATTTTTACAAATCATTAAAATATGAAAGCTATCATAAAAATATAAAAAATTTATCCAAAGTAAATTTTTGTATCCTAATTCAAAATAATTAGTTTATTTTGTCAATTTGAAGTTATAAACCTGTAAAAAATTAGATTTAAAATGAGTGTGTTATTAAAAGGCGGCAAAACTGCATATTTTCAAAAATACTTCCTTTGCATGATGAATTGATATTGTTTTCATACCATGTTCTAGAAAATGTGTGAGATGAATAATAATGTTATAAAATTAAAAATGCGATTAATACTACTCATAATGGCTAGTTCATAATAATAATATATTGTTTTTAGTGAAACTTGGTATTGCGTACTACGCAATCCATCGAGGAAGGTCTCTTTTTCATGTAACGCAAGCTAGGTCAGTGTTGCGTGAAAGATTAATTTGGTGTTTCATATAACATAATATAATCTTATTTTATTGAACAAAATCTATATTCAGTGTTTAATTATATCAAAATAAATTTAAATTGTGCATAAAACAAGCCAATAATAATGTTGTGTATATAGAAAGCTAATATGGTGTTGCGTACAACGCAAGATAATCTTGGTGTAGCGTACAACACAAGACATCAATATAATTAAAAATAATCTCTCTCATAAAATTTCATGGTGTTACATTCTACCCCCCCCCCCAAATGAATTTCAACCTCAAAATTCGTCAGGGTTATAAATGGTTTACTACATGAAATTTTCTTTCATAGAACCCCACATCGTAAAAAGGAATACTAAAACATAATTTTAAAACTAAAGTATTAAACGTAATGGTTACCCAAATTAACTCACCATTGGGTTTCCACATATGAGAACATAGGTGAAAACATAGATATGGAAGAGAAATCTAACCATCAATTTCTGATGGAGAGTGGTAGAGAACATGGGTATGAAAAATCCAACAATCACAAAGCCATAAATTTTTGATGATCTAAGGTACCATATGATTCATCTGATATGAGGTTACTAGGACCATATTTTTTGTTTTTAAGATCATTTCCCTAAAGTTTAAAATTTTGAATTAGAAGAAATACTTACTTGATTTTGGTACAATCTCACTGTTGGTCATTCCTTGAACCATTTCCACTTCATATCATAAACAAATGAAGTAGAATTTTCCATTTGTGAAGTGTTATCAAATCATGTGAAAGAATGATGTGTCATTCCATCTGTCTCAAACAAAAGGTTAGTAAAATTTATTAAATATACATAAGTCCATATATACTGATATTAATCATATATGGTTCTAAAAATGGACTTATACTTCATCTATCATACCACTTAATAAAATAAATCTAATTTCTACTAACCAAGGACTTCCTGTAGGCCAGTGGTAGGTGATAAATTCAAGTCTCACTTCAGTTGTGGGTTTGATTCTCGCATCCTTTTCCAATGCAGCGGGTTGTCGCTCGTCCTGTGGGTTGTCAATTTTTTAAAACTACACCATTATAATAGTAAATAAATAATATTGAAAGAAAGTTCTAACCATAAACAATACTATCTGATGTCCAATGTAATTCATTCCAACCTTTAATCTTATCCAAAATACTTTTTTGCAAACTCACAGTATAAAGAAAACAATTACAAGAAAGTTCATATAACAATCATGTGAATACCATCATTTATCCCCCATATATCATAGGATATATCTTGTTTGTCACTTTAAAATCATGTGAATACCTCGATCATGTATTCTTGAAACATGAATTACCATATATCCTCAGTGAAAACATGAATTCTATCAAAAGTTAACTCTTTCCACATACCAAAATCCCAAAAATTCTATATACTCAAATCATGATATCACTTTGTCCTTATATCAGTCATGATCTCATTAATAATATCCAACATATTATTTTCTCCTTATCTATTAATTATGAACATATCATGTGCTTTCCAAAAATATTTCAATCACTTTTCATTGTTATTGGTACCGTATAATTATTGAAACCCACAATAAACCAATACATATATATTTCAAAATTTTATGTTACTATAAATGAGATTCCACAGCACTATTTTGGAATCCCTTTACATAAACACTTAATCATTCCACCACTTCGTTGTACATATTCAAAATCACCAATAGTGATCGCATGTGACTTCCCATTGTCCTTTTCCTTAAGATTTTTTTGATGTCGATCATCATTAACCCTTGGATTAGGGCATTGGTTAGCATAATTCCTCATTTACCTACACTTGTATCATTTAAGTGTTGGTGGTGCGTTCTCTATAGTCTTTTCTATATTCACATTATTAGCAACCTTTTTCCCATTACTTCAGCACTCAGCTGCTCGATGACATTATTTTTCACACGTAAAACTTTTTCTAGTCCCTTTAAGACAATCTCCACCATGCTTCTTTCCACACTTTGAGCATTACGGAACATTTGTCTTCGTATCACCATAGTTTTGAGATTTTTCCTTTAACTCCATCTTTCGTTTCTTATCAAAACCAAGAGATGGATATGTAACACCAAATTCTAGTTCTACCTTGATAGAACAACGCACAATCTCTTCATAGCTACTTAAGTATCTTATAGATAATGCATTTCTAAGACAAGTTTTTAAGAAATTGAAGAATCTATCAACTTTACTTTCAGGTTGGATGATAAATCCATATGCATACCTTGTATGACTTGTAAAATTTTCTTCGTATATACCAACAGATTCATCATCCTTTTTCTTAATCTCTTAGTACTGCTTTTACATCTTCATTCAAAGAATACGAGGAAAGTACTTATTGAAAAATAAGTTCTTGAACTCGTCACATTCCATGGATTCAATTTCATCTTGGGGCCTTGTATTCTTAATTAGAGTCCACCACTGGTCAGCTTCACCTTCTAAACAGTAAACATCCAAAATGACTTTTTCATGTTTTGAACAGTGAAGTATGGAAAATATCTTTTCAATGGTACTGATCCATTTTTCAGAAACAAGTGGATCAAAAGACCCACTGAAATAAGGTGGACGTTGCCTCATGAAGGACTCAATAGAATATTGTTCCCTTCTCTGCTCATTTGGAAGTTCAGAATGATTCATAGCTTGTGTAATTAAAGCAATATGATTTTTCACCACATTTCCCATAAAATTTGGTTGTTCAAGAAGAAAATCATTACATTTCCCAGTGCATTGATCAATAACACGATTCCTTCGGGTTCCAGCCATTATCTAAAACCCAAAATGAATAGTGTGAGAGGAAAATATCATACTAGGAAAACAATATAATCCAGGGGGAGTACATTCAATCTCTAACATCATAGGATTAATCCTAGGTTATTCATGATCGTTATCATAATTAAATTATTGTAACCTATACTTTATACTTAACCTTATAGGCATCCCTAGACATACCTGAGAAATATCTCTAGGGATCTCACTAAAGTTTCTGCATCCTAGTTTCCAAAAGTAAACTAAACCTTCCCTCTGATACCAATTGTAGAGACCCAAGCTTGATGTACATGGACATTACATTACTTTTTCTGAATACTTAATACATAACAAAACCAAACACCCAATGACCATAATAGTTTAATATATTTGGAAACTGAGAACATACTCTTATAATCATGGTGAAAGATCTTCAAAATCTCCCATAAATATCTTCCCCCTTTTTTACCAAAAACCTTTCTTTATATCCTGGGGAAAAGAAAACATAAAAAATGTGATCTCAAATGCTCAGTAAGGGTAATAATGGAGAAAATAAAACAAGCCATATACATTTGAACTTAAAATCATGAACATAAAGTTTAAAAATCAAAATATGGAGTTGTAAAATATATATTGTCAGTACAAAAGGAATAGATCATAATGGAACATCAATCATGATAAAATAGCATGGGAATAAAACATGTAGTTGTGGAAAACCATTAAGCACATGGTATGATTTCTATAGTATCCAAGGCATTGCTACCTAGACCATCATAGTGGACAAAGTCCATTATTGAACTGATTTTACCTACCGTTCCATCCATGTATTACTGAACTGGATTTACTTGCCATTACATCCATGTCTATCTCAGGATATATAAATCATTAACCAATTCATTGGAGTGAGATATAGGTCTCACCCATCTCATGATGAAAACATTCTTTTCTGTGCCACAAAATCATTCATCATAACCCAATGAATAAAATGGGTTTCATAAAAATCATCCCATCATAACATAATCCATATAAAACCATGTAAATTATAGATACATTAAACTTGAAACATAACCATATTAAATAATTTCATCCTAGATGGAAAATAGTTTTGATAAGACACTTTAAATGAATTTTTGAGGGAAATACCCTTTCTTCTTTCAAATCATTTTCTTTTCTCGAAATGACGAGAAATTTTTAAAAAAATGACTTTTGTTGGAAATAATCATGAAATCTTGTAGAGTAATCTTTATGTAAATATGGTGTTATGATATCGTAAAAATCCTTTCACACTGTATCAGTTAAAAAAACATTCTCCTCGTACTTTTCCCAAAAAAGTCAAAAAGTACCTTGTATGGTAAACAAAAGAAAGATTCCTTTAATACCACATAGTAAAAGTCAAAAAGACGTAAACACAACTTTAAACATATATCAAAGAATATTAAAAACATTATGAAAAACATTTTTTTAAAAACATGGACATAGTTGATAAATATAACCCCAGTGTATACGTATGAATAAACAATCTCGGATAAGAACGAGATTGGAATAATTATCCCTTATCTTATATCCAATTTCTTATGTACGTGTCTGAAACTCTTGTATATTGGGTTTAAAAATATTATAAACTTGTAACAGAACCATAATAATATTTATGATATCATATATGATTCACTATGACTTTATATTTCCCATTCATTTGTCAATTCCATGTTAAAGAAGCATTTTGGGTAAAATCGTTTCATTTATCGTATGTGTTCTGACTTGTAGTTTTTTATATGATTACTTATATCATGATTAATTACTTCAAGAATGTGAAACATGATTTATATATCATATATATTTAATATATTAATATATATAATTGATCGATACACCATTCATGAAGACGGTAGTTTGTACGTACGCATGAACGGTGTTTTCGTTTATTTATTAAAGTAAATGACATATATATATATATAAATAAATCCAGTAGAATTATTATGTCATATATCTCGTAATTATTTATTTTATATACTTTATAATCATTCTTTAATGGTTAACATGGAGAATGATTCTCATCACATCGTGGATACGGTAAGCTGTTTGTAAGAACGAGCGACAATACAATTCCCATGATTGTGGAATTGTATTTAAGTGTATGGTGTATAATATTTCAAAATAAATATCATTATACAATAATCATATATAGTTATTTATTCCATAATTATACTCATACAATTATGTTGGTGATTAAAAACAGATTTCACCATGGTGTGGAGACGGTAAGTCGTACGTACGCACACGTGGTGATTTCATTTTTCATAGGATGGATAGAAGATGTAATATGGTTGTTTCATATCAATAATAATATATCAGTATACAATTGATACTTTAGTTATTACTTAGTTATGAAACAACTCATATAGAGGAGGTAGAAGAAGAAATAAGTTTGAAAGATTCGGTAAAGGATATTACCTCTTCTTCGATGTGCCCCTTTTAAACCTCCCCTTAGGGCACTATAGTTGGTATTTGAAGAAAACCAGGACCTCTAGTATGTTAATAGGGAAGTTGAGACTGTAAATGGGAAAGTTTTTGTAGAGTTTTAAATCTCAAAATGGAGTGAATAGGAGAGGGAGGAGGTTCCCTTTTATAAGAGAGGAGAGGGGCACTATTGGAAACCTCAAAAATATTAATTTATAATAAAAACCAACCCCCCATAAAAACCTACAAAATGACTCAAATTATAATATGAGATGATATAGGGTTGTAAAATCATAAACCAATAAAATTTAGACTTGTTTTGATTTAATTTTAAACCTTTTCATTTTGATTTATCCTTATTTAATCTATTTAATTTTATTTGTGGTAATAATATTCTAAATTTTAAACAGTTATAAATACATATTTCTGTGTTATTAATTGTCCATATTTAAATAATTTATGACATTTGAGACCATATAATTTTTAATTTTTAATTTTTAAAAAATTTTGTGATTTTTAAACAATTTAATAATATGTTATTTTTATAAAATATCAATAGTGTCAATTTTGACACTATTTATTTATTTGAATTTAAATAAAATCCAAAGAGAATATATATTTGAACCAAAACATTTAATAGATTCCTAACATTTCGTATTCATCTAAAAAATTCGTGGATCACATTAATTAGTTCATATAATATTTATTTTAATATTTTTAAAATAATTTATTTGATATTTCTCTTAATCAAATAATTACTACAACATTTTTGTATAATTATTTAATATACTTATTTGTTTCATAAAAATTAAAAATAAAATACTAAGATAAATATAAATCTATTATCTTTAATAATAATACTTTTATTCTAATTTAACTTCTAAAACACCAAACTTTTTAAATGTTGTGTTTATTAAATTATGAAAGTGACAACTTTTACATCATTTAAAAAAATAACATAAATGTCATAATATGTTTTATAAGGATCCAAATGGTCCAAAATTCAACACTTGAATGATTATGGTGTATATATACTTGACCAATAAGTTTTTGTCTAGTGTTTTTCCCTTTTTATGGGTATTATTATTTTAATAAAAACAATATTACTGTTTTTCCACTAAATAAATAATTTCTGCATCATTACTGTAAAATCTATTAAGATAATTAAATATTACTAAAAAATTAAAAATAAATTACCATGATAAGTAAAAAAAAATTATTTTTAAAATTAGTATTTATAATCAAATTTATATTCAGTATAATCCAATATTAAAAATAATTTAATTATTAAAGTTTGAGTGAGACATATTTAACATTCTTTAAATCAAATAAAATAAAGGTCTTAATCACTTAAAATTGGGTTCTAAAAGAAACCATTTCAACCCAATTATGTTTTAGGGTGAAATATAATCATCGAATTATATTAAGAAATGTTTTAGGGCAATTTTATAAAATTATTTTTACCTTTAATTACTTGATTTACATTTATCTGTGAGAAATAAAATTTACCGTAGTTACTATTCATAATGACTAAAAATAAAGGTTACCTATTTACACAATATGTAAATCCAAATTAAAAATATGAAATACATTTTTTCAAATTCAAAATACAAAATTTTAAGTGATTAATTTTAAATTAATCCTTTTGTTGAGAAAATGAGTTTTAAAAGTTAAAACATTGCAAAAGAGTGAAATGCTTTTACCTATGGATTCTGTGTAAAATTAATGCTAATTACATAAATTATATTAAATGGTAAAAATATATTCTATTTATAATTTAAAACCATTAAATATTATAATTTAACCATATAAATTATCTGGATGAAAAATGTTTCTTTTAAGTAAAATTTAGCATATTTTTACTATTCATAAAAATATGAAAGTTATCATAAAAATATGAAAAATTTATCAAAAGTAAATTTTTATATACTAATTAAAAATAATTAGTTTATTTTTTCCAATTGAACTTTTAAAATTGTCAAAAATTATATTTAAAATGGGTGTGTCATCAAAAGGTGGGAAAACTGCATTTTTTGAAAAATACTTCCTTTATACTTCCTTGAACAATTTCCACTTCATATTTTAAAAAAATGAAGTTGATTTTGTCATTTGTTAAGTGTTAGCAGATCATGTGATAGAATGATGGGTCATTCCATTTGTCTCGAACAAAATTTTAGCAAAAGTTATTAATTATACATAAGTCCATATATGGTGATATTAATCGTATATGAGCCCAAAAATGGACTTATACTTCATCTATCATACCACTTAATAAACTAAAACTAATTTCTACCAACCAAGGACTTCATGTAGTCCAGTGGTAGGTGATAAAGGCATGTCGCACTTCAATTGTGGGTTCGATTCTCGCAGCCTTTTCTGACGCGATGGGTTGTCGCCCATCCTACAGGTTGTCCTTTTCCTAAAACTACACCATCATAAAATTCCAGAAATAATATCGAAACAAAATCTAGCCTTAAAAAATACTATTTGATGTCCAACTTAATTCATTCCAACCTTTAGGCTTATCCAAAATACTTCTGTCTAAACTCACAGCATAAACAAAATGATTACTAGAAAAGTCATATAGCAAGCATGTGAATACCTTCATTTAACCCCAATATATCATAAGATATATCTTTTTGGTCACATTAGAAACATGTGAATACCTTAATCAAGTATTATTAAAACATGAGTTACCATGTATCCTTAGTGAAAACATGAATTCTATCAAAAGTTAACTCTTTCCACATACCAAAATCACAAAAATTATATATACTCAAATCATGATATCACCTTTTCCTTATATCAGTCATGAGCTCATTAATAATATCCAACATATTCTTTTCTCTTTATCCCTTCATTATGCGTATATCATTTACTTTCCAAAAAAAATTCAATCACTTTTCATTGTTACCGATACCATATAATTATTAAAAACCACAATAAACCAATACATAGATATTTCAAAATTCCAAGATACTATAAATGAGATTCCACATCACTATTTTGGAATCCCGTTACATAAACACTTAATTATTCTATGACTTCATTTTCATATTAAACATCTCCAATAGTGATCACATGTTACTTCACTTAGTCCTTTTCCTTAAGAGGTTGTTGATGTTGATCACCATTAACCCTTGGATTAGGGTATTGGTTAGCATAATGCCATGTTTCCCTACACTTGTACCATTGAAGTGTTGGTTTTAGAGACCCGAAGCCTGACGTACATTGACATTACATTACTTTTGTGGAATACATAGTACATAACAAAAACCACACACACAAGGACCATAATAATTTAGTGTCTTTGTAAACTCGGAATATAATCTTCTAATCGTGGTGAAAGATCTTCAACATATCCCATAAAGATTTTTTTTTTTAAACCAAAATCCTTTCTTTATGTCCTGGAGAAAATAAAACATAAAAGGGTGAGCTCAAATTCTCAGTAATGGTAAAAAAAAGAAATATCAATCACTTCATATTCATAAGAACATATCTTTTGGAAATATTAACATGCAAAAGAGATCATAATTTCATAACATGGGATAAATCATAGTAGTGAAATGTAATCCCAATAATCATAACTTAAAACATGAAACTTTTTGGCATACACACATAATCACAGATAATCATTTATTATTAGTCAAGACTCATTTCCAAGACTATCTTAGTGGACAAAGTCACTTTCTGAACCGAGTTCACTCCTCGTTTCAGTCCAGTTTCACTGAACCGGTATAACCTACCGTTCCAGCCATGACTATCTCATGAGATATAAAATCTTTACCCAATGCATTGGAGGGAGATATAGGTCTCACCCATCTCATAATGATACCATTCTTATGTGTGCCACAAAATCATAAACCATACATCATAGCATAACCCATATAATAAAAATGGGAATCTTAAACATCATGACATCATAAAACAATTCATATAAGATAAAGGAATTCATAAAAATATAATTCCATAACAACATAATCAAATCAATTTAATAGTAGGGATAGAAACAGAACCCTTTATTATCTTAGATGGAAAATAATTTTGATAAAACACTTCAACTCCATTCTTGAGGAAAATATCCTTTCTGGTTCAAAAACATTTTTCCTTTCTTAACATGTCGTACAATTCTAAACTAAAAGAAGTTGATTAAAAATAAACGTGAAAACTTGTAAATGAAGCTTCTTGGAAATAATGTTTTAAAAATCCATTCATGCCGTATAAGTTAAGAAAAACATTATTCTCGTACTTTTGTCGGAAAAGTCAAAAAGTACCTCGTATGAAAAAACGACAAAAGATTCCTTTCATATCTTTTACTAAAAACTCAAAAAAGGGTAAAAATGAATATAAACTATTGTATAAGGATATAAATATTACATATTGGGGAAACATGGATGTGGATGATAAAATACACCCCAGTAAATTCCAAAGTATAAACAATCTCGGATAAAAATGAGATTGTGATATTTCCATTACGTTAGATCCGATTTGCTTCGTAAGTGTCCAAACCTCCTGTATAATGATTTAAATAATGTTATTGAATAATTAAAGAATCATACTTATTGTTATGATATCATATATGGTCGTATTATTAGCTTATTATTAGTAATATTTCATTACTACTTGTTATTCGGGTGTTTATTACTTTTTTGTTCTTATGCGTGTTTGTCGAATAAATTCTTATTCTTCTCTTTAGGTTATAGATACCTCATTTACAGAATGGTATTATTGTAATATATATCATATTCATTCATTAAATTCATTTATATAATCATTATGCAATGAAGATCATGTAGAACGAATCGCATCACATCGTGGAGACGGTATTTCGTACGTACGCACGAGTGATGATATCGTTCCCATGATCGTGGAATTGTATTTCAGTGTATGTATACTATTTCAGAATCAATATCACTTTATAATAGTCATATATACTCATTAGTTACACCATTATACCCATCCAAGTAAGGTGGTGGTGGAAAATAGATTACACCACGGCGTGGAGACGGTATTCCGTACGTACACTCGCGTGGTGATTTCTTTTTCTGTAGGATGGATAGATGGTGAAATAGGGTTGTTTCATACTTATAATGACATATCAATATATGAGTGATACTGAGGTTATTACTTCATAATGAAACAACTAAATAAGAAGAAGTGGAAGAATAAATAAAGATGAAAGAATCGGTAACGGACATTACCTCTTCTTTGAAGTGCTTCTTTGAGACCTCCTTTTAGGGCACTAAAATAGGTCTTTGAAGAAGACCAGAACCTCTAGGATGTTTATAGGGAAGTGGAGAGGAGAAATTTCAGGGTTTTTCCGAGCTTGAAGGCTCAAAGTGGTGTGAGGAAGAGGGGGAGGATGTGCCCTTTTTATAAGGGATGAGAGGGGCACCTTTGGAACAACTAAAAATATTATTTTATTATAAAGTCAAATTCGGTTTTTAATAGCTCCAAATTGATATATTTCTAAGATAAGGTGGGTAGGGGTCTAAATACTCTCATCCAATATAATTTATACAAGGTTAGGTATCAATTTTAACCTTATCATTTAGATTTAACTTTAAGTTAGATAATTTAACTTTTACCGTGTCTTCTTGTTTTCTTACACTATAAGGTTAATAAACTTACTATATCAATCCAAAAGAACCCAAAGTTGTTTATTATTAATATATATAACCTTATATAAGTCATTTGGAATAACCTTATATTTTTATTAATAAAATATAAATTAATAATATAATATTTATTTTAAAAACTATTTTATGTCAATTTTGACACTATTTAGTAATTGATTTTTGTGAAAATCATAACAGAATGATTAGTTCTAACAAAGTTACTTAAATAAATACTAACATATTATATTTTCCTAAAAAATTAGTTTAATTCATAAAAAGTCTCAAATTACATTTATTTGGGTATTTATAACATCAATTATGTCAATATTTCATTAATAAGATAATTACTGCATCATCATTGTGTCATAATAAATGATAATGATTTAATCCCTAAAAATTCTAAATAAATTTCTATGATGTATATAATTGTATTATATTTCTTGAGACTATTCATGTTCTAAGTTTCATGAAGTGTATCACTAAATTAAAATTATTATACTTATAAGATTTAAGAAAGTGACATGTTGTCACATTCTTTGGTTTTAATAATAATTAAATTATTTTCATGGGAAAAAGTCCATTAAATGAATCTAATCCGACCCTTAGGTGATATGAGTCGACTTTTAGTCATCCAATAGGATTTTCACATGTGTTAGTGTAATTTTATAATATTTTATTTACCCTTAATTACCTGATTTACCTTTAACTATGGTAAATAAAATTTACCGTAGTTATATTTATAATTCCCAAAAATAAAAAGTATCTTATTAACATAATTTAGATCCACTGATTCCAAATATGGAATCCATTTTTCCAAATTAAATACACAAAAGTTGCATAAATTAAATTAAAATTAATCCCGTTGTCGAAAGAAAACGGTTTTTTCTTTAAAACATTGCAAAAGATTGAATTGATTTATCCTACGAATTCAAGGTAGAATCAATGCTAATGACATACATTATATTAAATGGTAAAAATGTATTCTATTTATACTTTAAATCCATTCAATATTATAATTTAACCATATAAATTATTGCGATGAAAAAAAGTAGTTTTTAATTAAAATATAGCATGTTTTTACTATTCATCAAAATATGAAAGTTACCAGAATGATATGAAAATTTATCCAAAGTAAATTTTTATTTCCTGATTCCATAGAAGAATTTTATTTTGTCAAATTGAACTTATAAACATGTCAAAAACTAGATTTAATGTGTGTGCGCCATCAAAAGGCGGCAAAACTGTATTTTTTGAAAAATACTTATTTTACCCGAAAAATTTATTTTGTTCTTATACCATGTTTTAGAAAATGTTCAAGATGAATAATAATGTTATAATATTAAAAATTTAGTTAATACTATTCATAACGGCCAGTTCATAATAATATTATAATAATATATCGTTGTTTAGTAAAACCCGATTTTGCGTACAACACACGCTATCGAGGAAGGTCGTGATTGCGTGTAATGCAAGCCATGTCAGGGTTGCGTGTTGTGCAAGAATCCTTCGTTGTTTCGTATAACATAATCCAACCATATTTCAATTATACATTGAATATATATATATATATACTCAATGTTGCGTAGAATAACTATTATCAAAATTGTGTGTAACACGATCCAAGAATAGTGTTGCGTATACGGTGTTACGTATAGCGCAAGGTACTATGGTGTAGCATAAAACACAAGACATTAATTAAATTAAAAGAATATTTTTTATAAAATCTCGGGGTGTTACATTCTACCCCCCTTAAAATGAATTTCGCCCTCGAAATTCGTCGGAGTTATAAATGGTTTACTATTCGAAAGTTTCTTTAATAGAAACCCACATCGTAAAAAGGAATAGCAAAACCAATCTTTAAAAACAAAAGTATGAAACGTAACGGTTACCCAAATAAACTAATCACTGGGTTTCCACATAGGTGAAAATATTGATATGGAAGAGAAATCTAACCATCATGTTCTGATGGAGAGTGGTAGAGAACATGGCTATAGAAAAGCCAGCAATCACAAAGCCATAAATTTGTGACGATCTAAGGTACCATCTATTTCATCAGATATAAGATCACTAGGACAACATTTTTGGTTTTCAAGATCATTTCCCTAAAGTTGATGAAATTGGAATTAGAATAAATACTTTCGTGATTTTGGTATAGTCTCACCGTTTTTCGTTCTTTGGACAATTTCTACTTCATCTCTTAAAGAAATGAAGTTGAATTTGTCATTTGTGATGTGTTAGTAGATCATGTGATCGAATGACGGGTAATTCCATCTGTCTCAAACAAATGGTTAGAAAAGTTATCAAAAAATACATAAGTCCATTTATAGTGAGATTAATCATATATAGTTCCTAAAATGGACTTATACTTCATATATCATACTGCTTAATATAATAAAACTAGTTTCTACTAAACAGGGACTTCCTGTAGGCCAGTGGTATGCGATAAAGGCCAGTCGCACTTCGTTTGTGGGTTCGATTCCCACAGCCTTGTCTGACGCGATGGGATATCTCCCGTCTTGCAGGTTGTCCTTTTTCTAAAGCTATATTACTATAACATCCCATCAACAATATCAAAAAAAAAGTTTTATCCTTAAACAATACTAACTTATGTCCAACATAATCCATTCCAATCAGTAGTCTTATCCATAATACTGCAGTCCACTCTTATAATATAGTGAAAACGATTACCATAGATTTAATACCATCGTTGATCCCCATATATCATAAGATATGTCTTGTTGGTCACATTCCAAACATTAGAAGGCCTTAATCATGTATTCTCTTGAAAAATGAATACCCATTGAACCATAGTGAAAACATTAATGCAGTTAAAAGTTAACACTTTCCACATACCAAAATCCTCAAAATTATATATACTCAAACAATGATATCACTTAGTCCTTATATCAATCATGAGCTCATGAATACTATCAAACATATTATATTCTCTTTAACCCTTCATTATGTGCATATCATCTGCTTTCCAAAAATATTTTAATCACTTTTCATGGTTACCGATGCCATAAAATTATTGAAAACCACAATAGACCAAAACATAAATATTCCAATATTCCACGATACTATATACAACATTATTCTGGAATCCCATTACATAAACACTTAATCATTCCACCACATCGTTGTCATATTCAACATCGCTAATGGTGATCGCATGTGACTTCCCTTTGTCCTTTACCTTAAGTGGTTGCTCATGTCGATCATCACTAACCCTTGGATTAGGGAATTTATTAGCATAATTACCCATTTCCTTGCACTTGAAGAATTGAAGTGTTGGTGGTGCGTTCTCTGCAGTCTTTTCTTTATTCACATCATTAGAAACCCTTTTTCCATTACTTTGACACTCAGCTGCTCGATGACCTTCTTTTCCACACTTAAAACATTTTCTAGTCCCTTTAAGTCAATCTCCACCATGCTTCTTTCCACACTTTAAGCATAAGGAAACATTCATCTTCTTTTCACCATTATTCTGAGATTTCTCCTTGAACTCCATCTTTCTTTTCTTATCAAAACTATGAGATGGATAAGTAACACCAACTTCCATTTCTACCTTGATAGCACAACGCACAATTTCTTCATAGTTACGGAAGTCTCTTATAGCTAATGCCCTTCGAAGATTTGGTTTTAAGCCACTGAAGAATCGATCAACTTTACTTTTAGGTTGGATGATAAATCCAGATGCATACCTCGCAAGCCTTGTAAAATTTTCTTCGTATATACCAATAGATTCATCATCCTTTTGCTTTAGTTCAAGAAACTCCTTCTCCATCATTGTTCGAAGAATACGAGGGAAGTACTTATTGAAAAATAAGTTCTTGAATTCATCCCATTCCATGGACTCAATTTCATCTCTTGGCCTCGTATTCTTGATAAGATTCCACCATTGATCAGCTTCACCTTCCAAATGATATACTGCTAAGATGACTTTATCATGTTCAGAACATTGAAGAACTGAAAATATCTTTTCAGTTGTAATGATCCATTGTTCAGCAACAAGTGGATCAGAATACCCACTAAAAGTAGGTGGACGTTGCCTCATGAAGGACTCAATAGAATATTGTTCCCTTCTCTGCTCATTTGGAAGTCCAGAATGATTCATATCTTGTGTAAGTATAGCAATAAGATTTTGCGCTCTATCTCCCATAACATTTGTTTTTTCAGGAGGACAATCATTGCATTGTCCATTACATTGATCAACACGGTTCTTTCGGGTTCCAGTCATCATCTAAGACCCAAAAAGAATAGTGTGAGAGGAAAAAATCATGATAGGGAAAACAACATAATAAAGGGGGAGTATCTTCAATATCTAACATCTTAGGTTAAATTATATGATCGTTACCGTAGTTCTAGGACTGTATCTTATACGTATACTTATCCTTAGGTACATCCCTAGACATACCTTAGAAATATCTCTAGGGATCTCACTAACGTTTTCGCATCCTAGTTTCCAAAGGTTGACTAAACCTCTCCTCTGATACCAACTATAGATACCCGAAGCCTGACGTACATTGACATTACATTACTTTTGCGGAATACTTACTACATAACAAAAAACACACACACAAGGACCGTAATAGTTTAGTGTCTTTGGAAACTCGGAATATAATCTTCTAATCGTGGTGAAAGATCTTCAACATATCCTATAAAGATCTTCTTTTTCTTAAACCTAAATCCTTTCTTTATGTCCTGGGGAAAAGAAAACATAAAATGGTGAGCTCAAATGCTCAGTAAGGGTAAACAAAAGAAATATCAATCACGTCATATTCATAAGAACATATCTTTTAGAAATCTTAACCTGCAAAAGTGATCATAATTTCATAACATGGGATAAATCATAGTAGTGAAATGTAATCCCAATAATCATAACTTAAAACATGAAACTTTTTTGCATATACACATAATCATAGAGAATCATTTCTTATTAGTCAAGACTCATTTCCAAGACTATCTTAGTGGACAAAGTCCCTTTCTCAACAGAGTTCACTCCTCGTTTCAGTCCTGTTTCACTGAACCGATATAACCTACCGTTCCAGCCATGTCTATATCATGAGATATAAAATCTTTACCCAATGCATTTGAGGGAGATATAGGTCCCACCCATCTTATAATTATACCATTCTTATGTGTGCCACAAAATCATAAACCATACATCATAGCATAACCCATATAATAAAAATGGGAATCTTAAACATCGTGACATCATAAAACAATTCATATAAGATAAAGGAATTCATAAAAATATAATTCCATCACAACATAATCAAATCAATGTAATAATAGGGATATAAACAGAACCCTTTATTATCTTAGATGGAAAATAATTTTGATAAAACACTTGAACTCCATTCTTCAGGAAAATATCCTTTCTGCTTCAAAAACACTTCTCCTTTCTTATCATGTCGTAAAATTCTAAAATAAAAGAAGTTGATTAATAATAAATGTGAAAACTAGTAAAGGAAGCTTCTTGGAAATAATTTTTTAAAAATCAATTCATGCTGTATAAGTTAAAAAAACATTCTTCTCGTACTTTTGTCGAAAAAGTCAAAAAGTACCTCGTATGAAAAAATGACAAAAGATTCCTTTCATATATTTTACTAAAAACTCACCGAAGGGTAAAATTGAATATAAACTATTGTAGAAGGATATAAATATTACATATTGGGGAAACATGTATTTTGATGATAAAATACACCCCAGTAAATTCCAAAGTATAAACAATCTCGGATAAAAATGAGATTACGATATTTCCCTTACCTTAGGTCTGATTTGCTTCGTAAGTGTCCAAACCTCCTGTATAATGATTTAAATAATGTTATTGAATTATTCCAGAATCATACTTATTGTTATGATATCATATATTGTCATATTCTTATCTTATTATATTAATTTTTCATTACTACTTGTTATTTTGGTGTTTATTACTTTTTTGTTCTTATGCGTGTTTGTCGAATAAATTCTTATTCTTATCTTTAGGTTATAGATACTTCATTTATAGAATGTTATTATTGTAATATATATCATATTCATTCATTAAATTCATTTATATAATCAATATTAAATGAAGATCATGTAGAACGAATCGCATCACATCGTGGAGACGGTATTCCGTACGTACGCACGAGCGATGATATCGTTCCCATAATCGTGGAATTGTATTGGAGTGTATGTATACTATTTAAGAATCAATATAACTTTATAATAGTCATATATAGTCATTATTTACACCAGTATACCCATACAAGTAAGGTGGTGGTGTAAAATTGATTACAGCACGGCGTGGAGACGGTATTCCGTACGTACGCACGCACGGTGATTTCTTTTTCTGTAGGATGGATAGATGGTGAAATAGGCTTGTTTAATACTTATAATAACATATCATTATATGAGTGATACTGATGTTATTTCTTCATAATGAAACAACTAAAGAAGAAGAAGTGGAAGAAGAAATAAAGATGAAAGAATCGGTAACAGACATTACCTCTTTTTTGAAGTGCTTCTTTGAGACCTCCTTTTAGGGCACTAAAATAGGTCTTTGAAGAAGACCAGAACCTCTAGTATGTTTCTAGGGAAGTGGAGAGGAGAAAGTTTTAGGTTTTGTCCGAGATTGAAGGCTCAAAGTGGTGTGAGGAAGAGGGGGAGGAGGTGCCCTTTTTATAAGGGAGGAGAGGGGCACCTTTGGAACAACTAAAAATATTATTTTATTATAAAGTCAAATTCGGTTTTTAATAGCTCCAAATTGATATATTTCGAAGATAAGGTGGGTAGGGGTAGAAATAATCTCATAAAATAGAATTTAGACAAGTTTAGGTATCAATTTTAACCTTATTATTTAGATTTAACTTTAAGTTAGATAATTTAACTTTTACCGTGTCTTCTTGTTTTCTTACACTATAAGGTCAATAAACTTACTATATCCAGCCAAAAGAATCCCAAGTTGTTTATTATTAATATATATAACCTTATCTAAGTCATTTGGCCTAACCTTAGATTTTTATGAATAAAATATCAATTAATAATATAATATTTGTTTTAAAAACTATTTTGTGTCAATTTTGACACTATTTAGTAATTGATTTTTGTGAAAATCATAACAGAATGATTAGTTCGAACCAAGTTACTTAAATCAATACTAACATGTCATATTAACCTAGAAAATTAGTGTAATTTATAAAAAGTCTCAAATTACATTTATTTGGGTATTTATAACATCAATTATGTCAATATTTCATTAATAAGATAATTACTACATCATCATTACGTCATAATAAATGATAATTATTTAATCCCTAAAATTTCTAAATAAATTCTTATGATGTATATAATTGTATTAGAGTTCTGGATACTATTCATGTTCGACGTTTTATGAAGTTTATCTCTAAATTAAAATTATTATACTTATAAGATTTAAGAAAGTGACATGTTGTCACATTCTTTGGTTTTAATAATAATTAAATTATTTTCATGGAAAAAAGTCCATTAAATGAATCTAATCCAACCCTTAGGTGTTATGGGTCGACTTTTAGTCATCCAATAGGATTTTGACATGTGTTAGGGTAATTTTATAATATTTTATTTACCCTTAATTACCCGATTTACCTTTAACTATGGTAAATAAAATTTACCGTAGTTACTATTTATAATTCCCAAAAATAAAAAGTATCTTATTAACATAATTTGGATCCACTTATTCCAAATATGGAATAAATTTTTCCAAATTCAATACACAAAATTTGCAGAAATTAAATTAAAATTAATCCCGTTGTCGAAAGAAAACGGGTTTTTCTTTAAAACATTGCAAAAGATTGAATTGATTTATCCTACGAATTCAAGGTAGAATCAATGCTAATGACATACATTGTATTAAATGGTAAAAATATATTCTATTTATACTTTAAAAAAATTCAATATTATAATTTAGCCATATAAATTATTGCGATGAAAAAAGTTGTTTTTAATTAAAATATAGCGTGTGTTTACTATTCATCAAAATATGAAAGTTACCAGAATGATATGAAAATTTATCCAAAGTAAATTTTTTTTTCATGATTCCAAAAAAGAATTTTATTTTATCAAATTGAACTTATAAAAATGTCAAAAACAAGATTTAAAGTGGGTGCACCATCAAAAGGCGGCAAAACTGCATTTTTTGAAAAATACTTATTTTACCCGAAATATTTATTTTGTTCTTATACCATGTTTTAGAAAATGTGAAAGACGAATAATAATTTTATAAGATTCAAAATTTAGTTAATACTATTCATAACAGTTAGTTCATAATAATATTATAATAATATATCGTGGTTAGTAAAACCCGGTATTGCGTACAACACACGCTATCGAGGAAGGTCGCGATTGCGTGTAATGCAAGCCAAGTCAGGGTTGCGTGCTGTGCAAGAATCCTTCGTTGTTTCGTATAACATAATCCAACCATTTTCATTTATACATTGAATATATATATATATACTCAATTTTGCGTAGAATAACTATTATCAAAATTGTGTGTAACATGATCCAAGAATAGTGTTGCGTATACAGTGTTGCATATAGCGCAAGGTACTCTTGGTGTAGCATACAACACAAGACATTAATGAAATTAAAAGAGTATTTTTTATAAAATCTCGGGGTGGTACATTGGTGGTGCGTTCTCTATTGTCTTTTCTCTATTCACATCATTAGCTACCTTTTTCCCATTACTTCATCACTTAGCTGCTCGATGACCTTATTTTCCATACTTAAAACATTTTATATTGCCTTTAAGACAATCTCCACCATGCTTCTTTCCACACATTGATCATTACGAATCACTTTTCTTCTTTTCACCATAGGTTTGAGATATTTCCTTGAACTCCATATTTTGTTTCTTATCGAAACCATGAGATGAATATGTAACACCAATTTTTAATTCTACCTTGATAGCATAATGCACAATATCTTCATAGCTACTGAAGTCTCTTATAGTTAATGCCATTCGAAGACTTGGTTTTAATCCATTGAAGAATTGATCAACTTTACTTTTAAGTTAGATGATAAATCCATATTCATACCATGAAAGGCTTGTAAAATTCACTTCCTATATACCAACATATTCATCATCCTTTTTCTTAAGCTCAAGGAACTCCTTTTCTATATTCATTCAAAGAATAAGATGAAAGTACTTATTTAAAAATAAGTTATTGAACTCGTCACATTCCATGGATTCAATTTCATCTTGGGGCCTTGTATTCTTAATTAGAGTCCACCACTGGTCTACTTCACCATCTAAATGGTAAATAGCCAAAATGAATTTTTCATGTTCTGAACAGCGAAGTATTGAATATATATTTTCAATGGTGTTGATCCATTTTTCAGCAACAAGTGGATTAGAAGACCCACTGAAAGAAGGTGGATGTTGCCTCATGAAGGACTCAATAAAATATTGTTCCCTTCTCTTCTCATTTGGAAGTCCAGAATGATTCAAATCTTATGTAATTATTTCAATAAGATTTTTCACGACATTTCCCATAACATTTGGTTGTTTATAAGGAAAATAATTTTATTTCCTAGTGCATTGATCATTAACATGGTTCATTCAGGTTCCAACCATTATCTAAAACCCAAAAAGAATAGTCTGAGAGGAAAATATCATACTAGGAAAACAACATAATCAAGGGAGAGTACGTTTAATCTCTAACATATTAGGACTAATCCTAGGTTATTCAAGATCGTTATCATAATTCTAGTATCGTAACCTATACTATATACTTATCCTTACGAACATCCCTAGACATACCTTAGAAATATATCTAGGGATCTCACTAAAGTTTTCACATCCTAATTTTCAAAGGTTAACTAAACCTTACCTCTGATACCAAATGTATAAACCCAAGCTTGATGTACATGGACATTACATTTCTTTTTTGGAATACTTAATACATAACAAAAACAGACACCCAAGGACAGTAATAGTTTAGTGTCTTTGGAAACTCAGAACATAATCTCTTAATCATGGTGAAAGATCTTCAACATCTCCCATTAATATCTTCCCCTTATGTTTTCTTACATAAAACCTTTTTTTATACCCTAGGGAAAAGAAAACCTAAAAAAGGGTGATATCAAATGCTCAGTAATGGTAAGAATGGATAAAATAAAACAAATCATATACATTTGAACTTAAAAACATGAAAATAAAGTTTAAACATCAAAATATTGAGTTGTGGAAAACTTCTTGGGAGTAAGTATGGCATAGATCATAAAGGAACATCAATCATGATAAAATATCATGGGAATAAAAGATATAATTGTGGAAAACCGTTAATCACAAGATTCGATTTCCATAGTAGCCAATACATTGCTGCCCAGACCATTATAGTGGACAAAGTCCATTACTGAACTGAGTTTACCTGCCGTTCGATCCATGTATTACTGAACCTTATTTACTTGTCATTCAATCCATGTCTATATTAGGATATATAAATCATTAACCAATGCATTGGAGGGATATATAGGTCCCACCCATCTCATAATGAAATCATTATTTCATGTGACACAAAATCATTCACCGTAAACCAATGAATAAAATGGGTTTCATAGACATCATCCCATCATAACATAATCTATATAAAACCATGTAAATAATATAGACATTATACTTGAAAAATAACTATAATAAAAAATTTCATCATAGATGGAAAATAGTTTTGATAAAACACTTGAAATGAATTCTTGAGGAAAATATCCTTTCTTCTTTCAAATCACTTTCTTTTCTCAAAATGACGTGCAATTTACAAAAAATAATTTTGTTGAAAATAATCATAAAATATTAAAGAGGAAGATTTATGTAAATAAGGTGTTATGAAATCATAAAAAAAATTCACTCTGTATAAGTTAAAAAACATTATCCTCATACTTTTACCGAAAAAGTCAAAATGTAACTCGTATGGTAATCAAAAGAAATATTCCTTTCATACCACATAATAAAATTCAAAAATAGGTAAACATGACTTTAAAAATATAGGGTATAATAGTAAAAACTTTTTGAAAAACTTTTTTTATAAAACATGTACATGGTTGATAAATATAATCCTAGTAAATACTTATGAATAAACAATCTTAGATAAGAACGAGATTGGAATAATTATCTCATACCTTAGGTCAAATTTCTTCTGTACATGTCTGAAACTCTTGTATAGTGGGTTTAAATGTATTATAAACTTGTAACATAACCATAATAATATTTATGATATTCTATATGATTCACTGTGTCTTTATATTTCCCGTTCATTTGTTAATTCCATGTTAAAGCAACCTTTTGGGTAAAATTGTTTCATTTATTATATGTGTTTTAACTTGTAGTTTTTTTATATGATTACTTAGATCCTGATTAATTAATTCCATAATGTAAAATATGATTTATATATCATATATATTTAATATATTAATATATATAATCGATCAATACAACGTTCATGGAGAAGGTAGGTAGTACGTACGCATGAACGCTGTTTTTGTTTCCTTATTAAAGTAAATGACATATATGTATATATATATCCTGGTGCATTATTATGTCATATATCTCATCATAATTTATTAGATATACTTTATAATCATTCTTAAATGGTTAACAAGGATAATGAATCTCATCGTGTCGTGGAGACGGTAAGCCGTATGTACGTACGAGCGAGGATATCATTCAAATGATTGTGGAATTGTATTTAAGTGTATGGTGTATAATATTTTATAATAAATATCATTTTAAAATAATCATATATATTTATTTCTTCCATAAATATACTCATCCAATTATATTGGTGATGAAAAATAGAATACACCAGGGCGTAGGTATGGTAATCCGTACGTAAGTACGCGTGGTGATTTCCTTTTTCAAAGGATGGATAGAAGATGGAATATGGTTGTTTCATATCCATAATAATATATCAGTATAAAAGTTATACTTTAGTTATTTACTAATTATTAAACATCTCATATATAGGAAGTATAAGAAGAAATATGTTTGGAAGATTTGGTAAAGGATATTACCTCTTCTTCGACATGCATCTTCTAAACCTTGTCTTAGGGCACCAAAGATGGTCTTTGAAGAAGACCAGGACCTATAGAATGTTGATAGAGAAGTTGATAAAGGAAATGGGAAGGTTTTTACTGAGATATAAATCTCAAAATGGAGTGAAGAGGATAGGGAGGAGGTTCCCTTTTATAAGAGAGGAGAGGGGCACTTTTGGAAACCTCAAGAATATTAATTTATAATAAAAACCAACCCCACTTAAAAACCTCCAAAATGACTCAAATTAAAATATGAGATGATATAGGGTTTTAATCTCATCAACCAATAAAATTTATACATGTTTTTATTTTATTTTAATCCTTATCATTTTGATTTATCCTTATTTAATCTATTTGATTTTATTTGTGGTAATAATATTCTAAATTTTAAATAGTTATAAATACTTACTTATATGTTATTAATTGTCCATATTTGGATACTTTATAACATTGGAGACTATATAATTTTGAATTTTTAATTTTTAAATATTTTTATTATTTTTAACCAGTTTAATAATATGTTATTTTTATAAAATATCAATAGTGTCAATTTTGAAACTATTCATTTATTTGAATTTAAATAAAATCCACATAGAAGATATATTTGAACAAAAATAATTAATAGATTACTAACATGTTATTATTCATCTAGAAAATTCGTGGATCACATTAATTAGTTCATATAATATTTATTTTAATATTTTGAAAACCATTTATTTGATATTTCTATTAATAAAATAATTACTATAATATTTTTGTAGAATTATTTAATATAATTATTTGTTGCGTAAAAATTAAAAATAAAATACTATGATGAATGTAAATATAATATATTTCATAATAATACTTTTAGTCAAATTTATCTTCTAAAAAACCCAACATTTAAAATGTTATATTTAATAAATTATGAAGGTGGCAACTTTGACATCATTTAAAATAAAATAATAAAAATGTCATAATCTGTTTTATATGGCTCCAAATGGCCCAAAAGTCGACACTTGGATTCTGATGTTGTATATATACTTGACCAAAAAGTTTTGTTAATGTTTTTTGGCCTTTTAATGGTATTATTATTTTAATAAAAACAATATTACTTCTTTTTCACTAAATAAATAATTTCTGCATCATTACTATATAAGCTATTAAGGTAATTATATATTTCTTAAAAATTAAAAATAAATTACCATGATAAATAAAAAAATTAGATTTAAAATGAGTATTTATAATTGAATTTATATTCAGTGTAACTTTATATTAAAAATAATTTAATTATTAAAGTTTGAGTGAGACATATTTAACTTTTCATTAAATAAAATAAAACAAATGTCTTAATCACATTCCAGTGGGTTCCAAAAGAAACCATTTCGACCCAATTATGTTTTAGGGCGAAATATAATCATCTAATTATATTAATACAAGTGATAGAGAAATTTTATAATATTATTTTTACCCATAATTACTTGATTTACCTTTAAATGTAGTAAATAAAATTTACCGTAGTTACTATTCATACTATCTAAAAATAAAAGTTTCCTATTTAAACAATTTACGCATCCTGATTCCAAATATAGAATAAATTTTTAAAAATTCAAAATATATAAGTTCCATTAATTAATTTTAAATTAATATTGTTGTTGAGAAAATGGGTTTTAAAAGTTAAGACATTTGCAAAAGATTGAAATTATTTTACTTATGCATTAAATGTAAAATTAATGATAATTACATACATTATATTAAATGGTAAAAATATATTATATTTACAATTTAAAACCATTCAATATTATAATTTAACCATATAAATTATCTTGATGAAAAATGTTTCTTTTAAGTAAAATTAAGCGTATTTTTACTATTCATCAAAATATGAAAGTTATCATAAAAATATGAAAAATTTATCGGAAGTAAATTTTTATATCTTGATTCAAGATAATTAGTTTATTTTGTCAAATTTAACTTATAAAATTTTCAAAAATTATATTTAAAATGGGTGTGCCATCAAAAGGTGGCAAAACTGCATTTTTTGAAAAATAATAACTTTATACAAAAAAATTGATTTTGTTCTCATAGCATGTTCTAGAAAATGTGTAAGATGAATTATAATGTTTACAAAATTAAAATGCGGTTAATAATATTCATAACATCTAGTGCTTAATAATAATATATTTTTGTTTAGTGAAACTCGGTATTGCGTACAACGCAAGCCATCGAGGGTGGTCACTTTTGCGTGTAACGCCAGCCAAGTCTGTGTTACATGAAAGATTCCTTTGGGCTGTGTATAACATAATCTATTCTTATTTCATTGAAAAAAATCTATATTTAGTGTTCAATTCTATCAAAATAACTTGAAATTGTTCGTAAAACAAGCCAATAATATTGTTGCGTATACTGTAAGCTAATACGGTGTTGCGTACAGTGCAAGCTAATCTTGGTGTATCGTAAAACACAAGACATCAATAAAATTAAAAATAATATTTCTCATAAAATTTCAGGGTGTTACATTCCATGTCTATGGTGTCTACCTGACATGTCTAGAGGTGCCTTCTTGACACGTCAATGGGTCTTCACTTGATCAAAGTTGAAATTTATGAGGGTTGTTGTGTGATCAAGATGAAAGGTCTAGAGGAATTTTCATGAATCAGTTAACATTTTTGGAGGACTTTGAATGAACCAGCTGACATGTCCATAGGATACCCCATGATTGGTGTGACACATCCAATGTGCATCGCATGACATGGAATATATTTCAAGAGGTCATCCTATGATCAGAATGTCATTTGAAAAGTACTTTACATGACTTGGATAACATGCCTAGAAAAATTCACATGATCTATCTAACATGTCCACAGGGTATCGCTTGACTTGGATGACATGAACAGAGGCCATCATATGATCTGGATGACATGGTTGGAGGACTTCATGTGACTCGGATGACATGTCCCCGAGCCATCACATGATCTATATAACATGTTCGGAGGACTTTCCATGCCTTGGTTGTCATGTAAAAAAGGTTATTACTCTATCAGTTAATAGAACAAATGAAGTGCATGACCCACTAACATAAAAAATTATTATATTAGTCTTTACAAAAGGCTTATTTCATTTTAATAATTTTATCACATTATTGATACAATATTTTTCCGACATTAGAATATTAAGTACTATCACGCCCAATTTGACAAATGTAAACTCCTTTATGTGATCTAGCTGGAAATCAAAAATACCTCACATGATAAATTTTTTGAGCATGAGATTCATATAGACATACCATTTAATCCATTAGGTTTTCCTAGAATTTTCCTAGTGGAAGACTCTTTAAATTGTGTGGTTCACTACTCCTGAAATTTCTATCTCACCTCTTTACTCTCCTTTGTGCCTTTTTCTGTTCCAGGGGTCAATTTATAAAAATCCTCACATTAAATATACACAAATTATCGTGTAACTTGAATAATATATATGGGCTTAAGATTGTGTATGGATAATCACATCATGTGTTTTTTGTGAACCTGTTGTGGTTCATCTATGATGTCATCTTCGAGTCGCATAATAAATAGTGGCCACAAGATCACTCCATCATTTCCATATTTATTGAACCCATGGATTGTCAAATTTATTTTTCATAATCAACTTGACATGTCAAAGGTCCTTATAAAGATCATCTCATCATGTTTGGGGCCCTTCATTATATTAGGTTGGCTTGTTATAGGGTCTTTGTGTGATCGAGGAATAGTTTTCTAGGGCCCTTTATGAGATCAAGATGGAATTTCAAGGGACCTTCACATGATCGGTAAACTAATCACACTTACATCGTAATACCTTATTATGAAAAATAGTGTAACTCTTATTCACATAAAAGAATCATATTTTCTAGCATTTATTTTTCATATATTGTGACATTTATCCACTAGTTTTTCATCTGGGCATCTCATGATCAAACAGAAATGTCAGAAATCCTTTACATGATGAATGTGACATGTCCATTACCCTTCTCATGATAAGGTTATCGTGTCTTTGTATATTTTGTGTGATCAATTGATTGGTCATGCAGAATACATCAGCCCTTAATATGAAAATTTACCTGCATCCCTTTTACAAGAAGCTTCTATCTTTCTCATATTTTATTTTTTTAAAATCCCATGTCATTCACCCTTTAGTTTTCCATATGGTTTTCAAATGATCAATCATACATGTTTTAGACCCTTCATATAATGAATGTGACATGTATTATAGCCTTTTATTGGAAAATATTACACATACCAAGGTATTTCATGTAATCAATGGACTTACCATGTGGGAGGCATCAGCCCTTCACATAAAATCCAACATAACTCACCTATGCATAAAGATACTTCATTTTTAATCTTTTATTTTATAGACACTCTAATATTCTGCCATAATTTTTCCACTATTTCATCTCATGATCAAAAAATGTATTACATGGGACTTTTCATAAAAAAATACTTGTTAGAGGGGATTCACATGATGAAGCGGGATGTCTAATGGGGATTGTCCTGATTAGAATGACACTCCAAGGGGATTCATGTGATCATTAATAGATTGTTCAGAACACATAACCCCATTCCATGATGTTCCTAGGGTTATGTGATCATTTTTATTCATGTGGATCATGTGATTCATGTGACCCTTCCACCGAATATCCATGTATCCATGTTTCTTCCATATTTCCCTTTATAGAGAAAATAGTATCCATTCGTTGGGAATTTATTAAACCATAAATTTGATGATGCTTGTTTGGTGGGAGTTGACATAGATATATCCCCATTACATTCATTATTCACATGGAACATAGCCAATAGTATTTTCAAATATGTAATAACTATGGTTTTTCATAGATGAATATGGCAGGTATCTCACAAGAATGTCACTTCCTAGTGAATTCCATGCAACCTTGTGTCATTATTGGATAGAAATATACATTTATCTAGAATTTATGGTCGACCCTAGTCCTTGAATGATGATCATCGTATGATCCTTCATTAACTTCCTTCTTTATGGTGAGGGTTTCTCCTCCTTCAATTCATCTGAGTAGGAATCCATTAAAACTTCACATGTAAAGAAATTTCTATGTATTCAAATAGTCATAGAGGATAAATCTTACTGCCCGGCATAGAATATGTACCTTCTTGACTCAATCCAATAGAAGGATACCAATTTAGAAATACTCTATTATAGGGATTATCCATCCAGTAAGGGTATCATCTAATGAGGATATTGGATTATCATTTTTTAGTGTAGTATTGATTTCATTTATCTCATTCATGTCACTAATGGTGGATAGTGAGACCACTATATGGTTCATGCTGTACATAATAGCCTCGTATTATTTAGGATTATCTAGGGTACAAGATTTATTATATAGATTACTAACATAATAATTCTATGAAAAAGGGATATGATTCAGTGCTCTATTGAAAATGAATTATTCCATTAGTCTTGATATATAATAATAGAGGGGAACCAACAATTTATTTTTAATAACATATTAACCATTAATATAATTAACTTCCATCTATGACCACCCTTAAAATTAAAATGGGTACTTGTAGGTTCAACTCTAACACTAATCCCATGATAAGAGCTTAGTTATCTGCCTCTTTTTGGTGTAACCTTCAGATATGAGGAAAGAATAGGGTTGGACTACCTTGGATGGGGAGATGAAGTCAATCCCCATAAAAAACCTATTGAGATTTTATTTTTACATTATTTTCCCAATAAAACATTGTGAGTTTCCATAAAATTACTTTTACCATGTCTGATGAGTGTCATGTATTGATAAAACCTCTTCATTCAGAAGCTCTGTATTCACTTGGGTGATTTCTAAGGTGGAGTGTGCTCCATGAAAATCAGATAGCACATTCTCTTTGATTTAATTTTATTATTAGAATTTAATGTTGATTTTTTTATGGATAACAAACCATCAATATATATTCTATGTCAGTATAAAATGGTTGAGGATGTACTTGAGTTGATCAATGTGAGAGACCAAGCAGAATACATAGTGCTTCAAGTAATACCTCGGCTTTTATCTAGTGAAAATTAATGTCAAGTGTTTCTTCTCGATGTTGGAATATTGAATCTTGGTATCCATAATTCTTCTTCTTAGATAGTATATACGTTTTTACTCCTTTCATCATTTTTCTATGTGTGCAAGGCAATAAGACATATCTACATGGTGGTCACATATAGGATAATTTGTTTCTATTCTATTGGAAAAATCCAGCCTGGTGGATGCAGAAGATATCAATTGATTTCTTTGAGGTAATATTGAAAATATTAATCCCACCAATATGTAACACCCCAACCTTCCATGGTAAGCTTCTCTTTGGATAATACATAAGGGTGTGATGTACGCAACACCAAGTTTAAGCGCACCAAGACCTATCAAACTAGCTATTTAAAACGCGGTTATGAAAAGTAACAACTACATTTTTAATTTTATATATATCCCATTAAATTTTAACATTCATATTTGGTGTTTCTTAGACATAATATAAGAACAAGTTCAATTTTTCATATAAAAGAAATATTTTTCAAAAAATGTTGTTTTTCTGCCTTTTAATAGTGAAACCTTTATAATCTAATATTTGACACTTTTATATATTAAATTTCATGAAATTGAATTATTCTTTAGAAGTGGGATCTAAAAATTTATATTGGTTAAATTTTTGTTGTTTTTCTGATAACTTTCATATTTTAATGAAAAGTGAAAGATACTAAATTTTAATTGAAAACAACCTTTTCAGTCAAAATAATTTATACTGTTAAATTATACATTTGAATGTTTTTTAAGAATAATTAGATTATATTTTTATCATTTAATCCAATTTTAGTCATTGTAAGTAATTTCATTTTAAATTAGACATGAACACTTTTCAATCTTTGGATAGTTTTTACTTCTAAAAAACATTTTCTTTGGTTTTGAAAATGAAAATTGACTTTAAATTAATTAATTAAACTTATATGTTTTGAATTTGGTAAATTATAAATAATTTTTGGATTCAGAATATCAAATTTATCTTAGGGTGAATTTTTGGTATTTTTCCAAAAACATTCAATTTTTGATGAATAGTGAAAAACACTACGTTATTATTTAAAAAACTGACTTTTTATTTAAATAATTATTTATTATATTTAAATTAATTTTTAGTTAAAATAGATACATAATATCTATATTAATTCAATTTAATTCATTGGAGTCATTTTCTAATAAAATTAGATGTATAAAATTTTATTGATTTTTTTTTAACATTTTTTACCCACCTTCAAGGCACGTTAGAAAATTTGCATAAAATGTAATTTTACCAATTATGTGAATTAAATTTAAAAAATCCGAGAGAAACGGTTGAAATCATTAACTAAAATGTGGTTCAATACGATGGAAATAATTTTGGTGAATAGTAACTTTTGAATTTTATTTACCACGGTTAAAAGTAAATGGGGTCATTAAAGGTAAAAATGATATTATAATTACCCTAAAACATGTACTAATTCTATTGGATAAGTGTTTTTCAACCAAAATAAACCTTATTAATAAAATATGATCCTCTATGGTCCACTTGTATTAAATTAGGACATTTATTATTATTTTATTTAAAGAAGAGTTAAAAGTGTTAAATTCACATTTTCATAACTAAAACTTTTTTAATATAGGGTTTTACACAAGATAAATTCGACTATAAATATTCATTATAAATTTAAAAATATTTCTTACATCATGGTATTTAATTTAAAATTTTTAGACACTACATAATTAAATTTATTTATCACACATATATGATGTCGTAATTACATTATTAATGAAAGATTAAAATAATTGATATTATAAATATCAACATAAATGTAAATTGATACTTTTGATGCATTTCACTAATTTTATAGATTAATGTGAAATTTTAGGGTTGATTAAATAAATGTTTTTCAAAATAATAATGTTGTTATGACTTTCACAAAAACCAAATACTAAATAGTGTCAAAATTGACATAAATGAGTTTTTAAAACAAATATTATATTATTAAATGATATAATATTCCTAAAAAGCTAAGGTCCATCCAAATAACTTATATAATAATATGTATCATTAATGAACCACTTGAGTTTCTCTTGGAATTTTATAGTAAGTTTATTAACCATATAGTAAAAGAATACAAGAAGACATGGTAAAAGTTAAACTAATTAACTAAGACATAAATCTAATGGATAAGGTTAATATGGATACCTAAACTTGTCTAAAACCTATTGTTTTAAGATATTTCTTCCCATACCCACCTTATCCTATAAATAAATCCATTTAGAGCCATTATAAACCGAGAATGGTTATATAATAAAATAATATTTCAAGATTTTCATAATGTGACCCTCGCCTCTCTTATAAAAGGTTACTTCTCCTTCTCTTAATTTCCCAACTCGAAAGCCATTTCTCTCAGCCAAACCCTACTCCAATATCCTCCCTAATACCTTCAATTCAACCTAGAGGCATTACTTTGATCAGAAATCCAACCTAAGGATCCATTTTGATCAAATCAAAAGGAAGCAGCTGAAGAAGAGGTAATAATTTCACCACCTCTTTCAAAGTTCTTTTCTTCTTCCACTTCATCTTTATTTTTTGTTTCCATACCAAATAATAACTAAAATACCTTATAAATAATTTTATGTTATTATAAATATGGTACAACCATATTCATTATTCTATTCATCCTATGAATGACAAAGTCACCATACATGTGTACGTACGGTTTACCGTCTCTACGTCGTGGTGTAGTTTTTTATTAAACACTTAATTATTTGTATGGTTATAATAATGAGTAAAATTGATTTAAATAATAAATAAAACATGTTAATTATTCTGTATATATTATATACCATCCAATTACATACGATTTTTCCATCAATTGAATGATATTGTCGCTCGTGCGTATGTACTGATTACCGTCTCCACAAACGCGATAAGATTCATTCCCCATTATAACCATTCAAGAATAATTTTCATTTGAAGATTTAAAAATAATGTTTAAGAATATAATATCATTATTGATATGAATAACATAAATATTATGCATAACAAACATGACTTATGTAATAAAACATATAAAGGAAAACGAATCAGTTAAAACCCAAAA
Organism: Viscum album; assembly: GCA_963277665.1. NCBI lineage: Eukaryota > Viridiplantae > Streptophyta > Magnoliopsida > Santalales > Viscaceae > Viscum > Viscum album. The sequence goes on along the minus strand of OY728156.1, from coordinate 110,495,616 downwards.
CAATGATACAACCAAAATATCATTAACAAAGAAATATTATAAGATCATATATGATATCATATTTATGTATTTTTTTCTTTTAAAATTTAATAACAATTATTTCACCATTATAAATGATTTTAACCTACCGTATACTAAGTAAAAGAACAAGGTAAGTGGTTTTCATCTCACTTTTATTCTCATGAGATTCATGCTATATTTTCTACTATTACCTTTTGTGTCATGTATGTATTTCCCATGATTGTATTCTTTGTGTAATATAATTTAATTTATGTGTATTTACATCATCATTTTATGATCCTTATTTCATGGGTTATATGTTTCGTAAGTTACCAAATCAGTAAGGGAATTTCAAATTTCAATTTCCACTCATTGGGTTTTACGCAAACTTTATTGATTATTTTACTCCAAGATTATGTGTGAAATCACTATTAATTTAATTATGTAGTAATTTCCACTCCTCTTTGTGTGTATATAGTTTTTATACACATAATCACTCCATTGATAAATTCTCAAGTCATCGATATGAACTTGATAAGGTAATTTTAACTCAATTTCTATTCATTGAGTTAAACATCGAAGACATTAGTGTTGTTTTTACAAGAATATGTGTGAATGAACTCTGATTGATTTAAAATGACTATACAATAATATTGAGTGTATTTATATTTTTCACACACAATTATGTCATTGATGTATCCTTAACCTATGGATACAATATATATATAAGAGATTTCATCTCAACATAAATTCTATTGAGACTTCTTTGTTGTTAATAAATCTAACTAAAATACCATTTTAAATGTTTTAAAAATTTATTCTTCTAAATCTTTCTCATTAATGTCTATGTTTTAAAAATGATTTTAATTATTTATTTATATGTACAATAATGTTTTAAAATTAATATTCTTTTTAAAAGTTTCAAAGTTTTATGGGACACTTTGATTCAAAAATCTAATTTAAACGTCTTATGGAAAAATAGTAAGACTTTTAAATATTTTCAAGAAAATGGGGGATATTTCTCTCAAAAAGTTTTGATGATTACTTTAATCTATGTTAATATCCTTAATTATTCTTGATTGAGTTTAATTTATTATAATACAATCTTCCTTATTGTATTTAATGATTTATGTTTGACTGTTTATGTGCAATTTTTATACCATTCATGGTTTGTGGTTAAAATATTGGCATTTCATATGCTAGTTTTAATATGAATATTTAGATAATGTTTCAACCTTTTCATATGAGGAATGAATTGGACTTAGTAAGTGACGGGTGTAACACTCTATAGCTCTTCAATGCATCGTTAGGTCTCATGAGACAAAATAGTGTCTTGGCACAAGGCCTTGACAAAATCTTATTTGTAGTCTTGGCACGAGGCCTTGACTATGTGGTTACGATGTCGAGCATTATGCATTCCATTATTATGAAATTGGTTATTGATATTTCATGTGGTTATTTGACTAGTAGAATATCCATGTGAATAAGTAAATGGAATTATTCAATTTATCTTTTCCATATTATGCTGAAGTTTATGTTTAAAATGCTTGTATTTTAGTCTTATACATTGTCTTAAATGTTTAGGTTTATTTATAACAGTTCCAACTATATTGTTATCTATACTGAGCATCTGAGCTCACCCCTTTCTTATATTTTCTTTTATCAGGATTTGAAGAATTATATTATGTTTAACCTGCGGGGATAGTCCAATATATATGAGTGTGTTCAAAGGGGGCACAATGTTGTTTTTATTTATTTCATGATGTAATGTAAAATTTTTGTATGTATCTAGTTCTTCTAAGGCAACTAAACTAATCTTTCTTTCAAGACATGATCTCTTGAGATCATTCCAATGTTATGTAATAATGAACTGACTCTGGGTAACTAGGGTCAGGGCGTTACAAATAATAGACTCCATTATTCACTAACTTTGTGAAGGGGATGAATTTTTCATCTAGATTGTTTATAAAGCTCGTGATGTAGATGAGGCATCCTTGAATAACTATCAACTTTTTAAGGTTTATAGGAGGTATAATTTCAAGGGTAAAACTTATCTCCTCTAATTTTAACTTGATGCCATAGTATAATACTATGAATCCAAGGAATTTTTTTGAAGTCGCGCAAAAAGAACACTTCAGGTGGTTCATATTCAACTTGTGGTGTTTTAGTATGTTGGAAATAGTTTGAAGGTTGGTGTGCTGGTCACAACATTTTTAGGATTTTACCATGAGATCATTGACATAGAATTTCACAATCCTTCCCAAAAAAGTTCCTGAAAATGTAATTTAGGTCGCATTGATAGGTGGTGCCAATATTGTTTAAACAAAAGGGTATGACCTAATAGTAGAATTTCTATCAGGATTATCTGAAGGCATTGTCTTCATTATACTAAAGATACATCATGATCTAATTGTTCCCTAAAAACCCATCCAATAAGTAAAGGGTTTGTAAGCCTCTGGTTCTATCAATAGATAGTTATCTAGTAATTAATGGTAATTCATCCTTTGGGTTATGCTGATTGAGGTCCATAAAATTGATGCAAACCCTAATCTGCTAGTTCTTTATCTTAATGGGGATTATATTGGAAATATATTTAGGTAATTGAACCACTAAAATAAATTTGGCTTTAATAATATTATCAACTTCTACTTCATCCTTAGTGGCATGTGATGGATTCGTCTTCCCTTTTTCATATGTTAAACCATGATAATAATCTAGTAGGCCCATATTATGGGTCGACACATCATAATATAGTCCAAGTATATATATATAATTATAGGCTAACATATAATGGTTTTGTTTCAAGAGGGAGATATACATTTCTTTCTCTTTTGGATCCATAGAGACACTAATCAATGTAGTTCATTATTCCTATTTTTTACCCAGATTTATTTTCCTAAGATGGTCAATCACGGAAGAGATTCCCTCCTTAATTGATAGAGGGTAATCTTGAGGTCATCATCATATTCTTCTTCCACTTCCTCTATATTTCATTCAATGAGAGTGGGTTATGAAGGGATATTTTTGGATTTAAAATATTATCCCCGGGAAGTTTTATCTTCCATGAATAGTGAGGACACATCTATGTGTATAGATAATTCTAGTGATATTGTATTACTACAGGTGAAAGAAGTGATGATTTTATGATCCTTGAAAGATTATATGAAGGCATATTTATCCATATCCTGTGATGGGGAAGTTAATTATAATCCTACTGATAATAAAAATATATCCCATGGTTTTGAAGACAAATATGGTGGATTTTTTACTTTTTCATTGTCATCTTTGGTCTCAATACCCCTATATACAGCCTGATTACCATTAGGATAGCTCATCTAAGCTGACACAACCATTATTATGTAAATAGGAGTCTACCAAGACCTTAAATAGTGGAGGATACGTATATTTGGTCAAGTTGCCTCCATTATCTTGGTGTAAGATACATAGTCATTAATGAGTAATTTCTCAGGGTTTGATGGGGTAGTTCCCAAACTATTCTGAACAGCGACCTGTGTGTTGCCTTCTGTAATCAGCTATTTTCTTTCTCTCTTTTAGAAACCTTGTTTAGAATACTGGGATTAGAATGATTCAAATGGGGCATTGTATCCACATTTTACTTCATCATTCCTATTGATAGGGAAGATTTGTTATTGATGGTATGGTGATGGCATGGTCGCATAGCTGTGGATTCAAAGTCTTCCAAATAGAGCATTGAATATTTTTCATACTAGATCACAATGAAATCAGATTCATATGTGAGTACCCAAAAATAGGATCGATGTTTGATTTCCCCAAGGGTTTTTTATCAATTTTATTTGGAATTTATTTTTGAAGCTTTTAAAGGTGAATCTATTATTTTATAATAGTTTTTGGGATTTTGTACATTATAATAAATCCTTATCTAAAATATTTATGAGTTTATGAATATGGAAATTAAGTATTTTATATGTTACTCTACCCTTAGACAAGTACTTATTTATGTGTAATGAAAATGTATGCCTTCTTAAGGATTCATGATGGTAATACAAGGTTTTTGAATCATGTGTCAAGGTAATTTCCATGTTTTTTAAGGGTATGTGATGTTTTTCATGAGTTTCATAAAATTATATCTCATTTTTATGAGTTGTGTAAAGGTATTTCAGCCTTTATAGTTGGGGAATAAAGGTAACTTGAGAATCCTTCAACTAGTTTAGAGGTAATAAATTTTTATTACTATCAATGTAAGGGTATTCTCCAACAAATTTAAAGGTAATTTGAGTTTCTTTATCCTTTAATAAAGGTAATTTGTGGATTTTTAATCTCACATAAGGGTAACCTAAATCCCATGTAAGGGTAATCGTGTGATTCTAAAGCACATATAAGGGTCATATAGAATTTCCACAGCCTACATAAAGGTAAAAACCCATGTAAGTGTAAAACCTTTTTATCCTTATTCATTACATACTCCATTTATAAGGGTAACATTTAAAATTCAGAAAATTTGTATTTTCCTTATATCATGTATCCAAATCATATTTACATGTTTTAATGGTTTTAATTTCTTAAAATAAAAGATCCAAATGTCTTATAACTCATTTAAAATTTTATATAAAATATTAAAAGTGTTTTAATTGGATTTCAATAAAAAAAATTGTTATAAACAATTAAATTGGGGATTTCTAATTCTATATATTTCTAATTTTATGAATGTGTTGATGTAATTATTTTAAAAATACTTGAATGTCCACTTGTCAATTTTATTTGAATTATATTATATTCAAATGATAAAACATCATCCTCGTAGCCTTTTATGTTTTTTGTATCATGTCTAAGCCCCCTCTGGTCATGAATTCTAGGTCTGGAAAATCCAAGTGTCCTCTCTCTCTCCTCTGTTTTGGGTGCAGCATGAAATATCCTTGTTTTCTACATAGGGGTCAAATTTTTATCATTTTTCTTGTGTATATTTGATATTATAATAATTTTTTCATTTTTTATGTTATTATTCACCCTAATAAATATAATTAATTATACTTGATTAAATTAATTGGGAAGGGAAGATATCACATTTTCCTTACTTATTTTTTATTATATTTATTCTCCATGATTTTGCATCATATGTTGTTGATTATGAAATTTTTTACTACTATTAATGTGTTTTTGTTTTCTAAAATATAATTTTGCAGTCACCTCAAATGAAAATTGTAAATCCGTTAAAGATGGTAATTGAAACAGTTGTGTGTAAATAAGAATTATTTTTATTATGGAGTTGATTGATGTGATTGTATGTGTAATGGATGGAATTATGGGAATGGTTTCTTACTAATATTGAATTGTAGGGTTTTTTTGTTGATGATTGATGCAGAAAGTGTTGGATTGGTGTGGTAATGGTTTATAGATTTATTTTTATTCTTAGTATTTTAAAAATAGTAGCAGAATTCTTAAAAAGTGATGATTTATAATTAAATGAAATTGGGTCGGACTAAATGGTTTTTTTATAGAAATAAATCAATGGAAAATGTGATAAATAAGTTTAAATTGAATAATAAAAGATGATAAATGAATGTGGAAATGGTTGGTAATTGATGTGGCCAAATCAGAACCGTGAAATTTATATGTGGTATTTAAATTAAATGATTCAAAATATAAATGAATATCTTATGTTAATATGAAACTTCATGACTTAATGAATGAGCATTATTGAAAATTAAATAATTCGGAAAATGGTTAAATCATGTAATAAAAGTGATATTTTTTCTTCTGTGTGGCAGTTTTGTAGTGTGATGCATTATTTCTAGTAGTAATGTTAACGTCTGATGGTAGTTTCCCAGTTTTAGTTGTGTGAGCACATATGTTTGGATTTTTTGTAAATATTATATATTTTATTTTCCTTGTGATTTCTATACACACAATAACCAATACATTTGTTTACACCAACACCCAAATATTTCAGGGGTGTATTCCCCAATATCTAGATGTTGAGGAATGGATGGATATATACCACTTATTCTCTACTATCTCTTCTATGAGAGGTTGATACATTTGGATTGTGATAGTCAGAAGTCAAAAGTGAACAAGACGTAATTTTTTATGAGAGTATGATACAATTAATAGTGGGGGTTGTGCAGGGTAGGAGGGAATGAGGTTTATTTCTGTCATGTTCATGATAGCCTACTATTCTAGTTATATGTAAGTAGTTATAGGATGATGTTATATGGTGTGGTTTACCATGTGTCTTTATGTGGGATTCAATTTGGTTTCCCATGTTTGTTCAGTTGAGATGTGATGTGGTTGCACAGGTTTCTTTAAGTGGGATGTGATGTAGTTGCCCTATTTTTTTGTGGCATGATTGTACAGAAGGGATGGGAGTTCCAGGATGTATAAATTTGGGGAGTGAGAGCATTAAATCGATGGGGAAGCAGTTTGGGGAATCATTTCTTCTATATGCTTATTCTTATTTTACTATACTTAGATGCATTATTTTCTGAGTGTGTCATGATGAGGATGGGATTGGTCAGTTAACCAATTCATGTGAATATTAATTTTACTATTTATTCACTTGGGAATTAGAATTCTATTATCACATTTCCTTGAGATTCTTGGGGTATTATCCTAAATATTATACAAGTTATGCTAACCATGCATATACATAAATGGTTTTTCAGGTTTCTTGGGGAACTTCATAAACCGAGCTAGATACCACTCGCTTGGGTTTTGGAGTTGTTGTTGAGTTGCTATAATAGTATTTTCTTTGGTACTTTATGTGGAGTTGTTTTGTGGTTGATATCCAATCTTTTAATTATACTTTTTATATTTAAGATAATTCCACCCATATGTGTGTCTTTATTTATACCCTCAGTTCTAGTCATTAACTCAGGGCTTACTGGAGGCAGGACTCGGGGGGGTCATTATCTCTCTTCATTAATTGTCAATCTAGGAGGGGTGCCTTTGGTGGGATGGGGTCAGAACTGATTAGTATCAATGTTTTAGATTGTGATATTAGATGAATTTTGAAGTTAGTAATTTTGATGATTTCATGGGATTTGTAGGGACGCAGTTCCATTTGAGCTTGGTATGTGATATAGACCCAGATGACTAAATAAGACATGAGATTTTAGGTCACGTCATGATTCGATGAAAGGAATTTGAGCTTATAGAATGACCAAGTGAAGTGGTTTTTCTTATAGGGTATATTCATAGGTGAGGTTCATGCATTATGATTATTTTGACTTGTGATTTAATAGGGTGCATTTAGAATGTTAAAAATGAATTTAATTAACTAAATCTTGAATTTTGTGTGTGTTTCTCAAATAATGCATGTGTTTTATATTTTAAGGATCGATTATTGTTTGTTAAATTGGTTACATAACTTGAAGTAAGTTAGTAAGACTAAAATTGACTGGAATGAACCGTTTTTTAAGATTTGTTGAGATTTGAAATGTGTTATTACCTTTCCTAATATAACATAATTCTTCATGAATTGAATTTTGTTTAAAATGAAAAAATACACATCATGCAATATTTTTTTCCTAATTCTTTAGAAAATTACTGAATCATGCTTCATTTAATTTATTTTGAATATCTATTGAATTTTTAAATCCCTTATAAAGAGTGTTACCTTGATTAGATTTTATACTACCATGTCGAATGATTTTTTTGGAAAACATTCATGGTAGTATTCTAATTTCCATGCTGGTTGGTATGACATAAATTTTTTTGTTTTGTGATGTTCCATGAGAATGTGTGGGGATATACAATAAAATATTTATATTAGTCACTTAAATACCAGGAGAATTACTATCATGTTTATTGATGATCCATTTAAATTTGGAAACATTCGAATGAAAAATATGACCCCTCATTTTTTGTGTGACTATGGTTTTGTAGTATCAGTACATTTATATGTTTCATTATAGTGTTATAAATTAATATATAAGATGAAATTTTGGTCTATTTTCTCTTAAAATTTTGGAAAATAAAAAATCATGCTTGGTGATAACCATTAGCAGTTTGAAAGTTTTCTGTATCAAAAAATTTGTCCCTTTTTCCAAGAATATATAAAATATTTGTTTTTTTATATTATTCATGTTATTAAAAATAGAAATGAGAATGTAATTCATTATGTTTCATTTCTATTCATGATATGTGTCTTGTAATGAATTTAATTTAAGATTTCACTTTTCTTCTTTTAAATTATTGGAAATTGATAAGAATGTTTTGTGGTAACCTGTTAAGACTTGAAACTATTTAAATTATTAACATATTCTATTCAAGACTGGTAAAAAATTAAGTGTTAAAATAATTATGCCTCGCATGTTGATCCATGAGTAGATTATTATGGGAATAATTTCTAAATTTGATAACATTTCTGTAGTAACTAATAAATGTCAAGTATGTGAATCTTGATCATGCATCATGTTTATTATGTTGTATTTAGAATATGAAAGTATGTTATATACAGATCATGTTGTATTTGAAAATGTAAGTAAAATCATGTTACCCTAATTTTATAATATAATCATGTTTTCTTGAGAAATGAAATGTTTAAAGGATTTCTAGTAAAATCATGATAGCACAGCACATAGTAATAAAACCTATGTTGTCTTTTCTTTAACTTGGATACATGTTATAGATATTTAAATTAAAGGAATGATGTTTCTTGGGAAATGGATTTAAAAAGTTAAGTTTTATTTGTGGATACATTGTTTAGTGATTATTTTATTGAAGTGTTGATATTTCTTTCCAAAAATATGTTTCTTAATTACAAAATAATGTTTTAAATGTTGTTTATGAAGAATATTGTAACACCCCGACCCAAGAAGCCCAGATCCAGTGCATTACTTATTACATTGGCATGATTATAAGGAATAAGATTCCAAAGGAATGATTAGTTTAATAGTCTTCAAGAAACTAGATACATACATGTCACTCATATTACATTTGGAAAGGTAACAAAATACAGTACATAACAAAAACTAATGAACTACATCCACAAGAACTCAATAAATGGTCTCTTCTTCATAACCTATTAAAGGTAAACAAATGAAAGGGTGAGCTCAAATGCTCTGTAAGGGTTACAAATAGCCGAATATTGAATCAACAATAATTGAATCGTAATCAAGTTGTAATAGTTAGTATAGCATGGTGAATAAATGAAAACACTTTCCAACAATAAGCTGAGAATGAAACTACATCAATATATTTTGTAATAGTGAAAGCCTCATGGATAGTAATAAATGAAAATGAATAAAGAAAATTCTTATTAATTTTAAATCATATATCTGGCACAGGATACCATTATACCATCGAAACTGTTTATGTATATGGGTAGATACCCATCTGATTCTATTTTGGAAACAAACTTGAAGGCTTTGTCGCCAACTGACTTGTATAATGAGACATGTCGATAAATATAAGGGATATATAGGGACAATACCATTGCTACAAGTCCAAATAATTATTTATACAAATATTTAATACAATTAAAATATGCATTCTCAATATCTGTATAGAGTAGAGGATATAGATTCATCAATATTTCCATAGTTAAAACAATATTCATAATAAACATCGTATGTAAATGGATATACGGAATAAGAAAAAAATATCTATGAGACCAGAATATAGATATATAATATATTTAAAATTTAAAATGAAAATTTATCTAAAAGGAGCATTAGGTACACCACATAATAATTATTAGGTTCACAATACCATGTAAATGACAATGAAATGGAAACCGAAACAAAGTCACTTACAACATTCTAATCAATTGAGTTAATAATGATCAAGTGAATCACTGAATACCATGAATATAAATATAATAATGATATTATATATAAAATGTAAGTAAACATACAACACATACAAGAAATAAGTGGCGAACAATGCATGTCTCATAAAAATAAAAGTGAGATGAGAAACCTCTTACCTTATGCCTGAATATGTCCTTGATTGATCATAATTACCAGAATAATTAAATTTCTATTCATTAATTAATAAGTCCAGAACCTCTTAAACATTTAATTTATTTATTATAACCTTATTAGGTTCATTAATTTCCTTTTTTTATTATTTTAAGGAGATAAATTTTATTGTTTTGGATGCATTTTCTTCCTTCATTTTTAGGATCAGTTTACCTATATTCATGAATGGAAGTTCGTATGAAATGTGGTTAAACATACAAAATTTTTAATATATATTATTAGTGAAATTAAAAATATAAAAATAATCTTATAATGATTTCATTTATATACCATAATAATGACTCGTTAGATAAAAGTTAATGATAAACGCTTTGATTAACTTGGCGGTTTTTTTTCACAATGAACTTATTTTATATTATTATTTTATATTATGAGTGTGTAAGGATTTCAGAACATTTAATAATATATATTAAATATATAATGGTATTTTTAAACCATAAAAATGGTTTCATGACTATAATTGAATATGATAATAGAAATTGAAAACATGTCATCCTTAAATGTGATAAATTAACACATCTTGAACGGTGCTTACATTTTTAGTATAAGAGGAGGGGTAAAAGAGAGATGATGATGAAATATTCCATTAGAATGATAAAATTATAGTTCATATAAGGTAATATAGTTATAATAGAATTTTTATGAGTTTAGGTGAGAATATAGGAACAAAATAATGGAACTTATAAAAGAATTTGAATGAAAAAGGAAGAGAGGTTCATCTCTTGAGTACTCCTCCTTGAGAATCTCCTAAGACCATTGTTTTTGGACTTTTAGTGAGACATGTAGGTCTTAAAAGTGTGGGGGATATTGGGAACTATATTTTTTATATTTTATGTATGGATCAATGCTTGAGTGGTGTGGGAGGAAGAGGGGGTGAGGGTGGTTTATATAGTAGAGGGGAGGAGGGTTTTCTTAATATTTTAATCATTAGTTTTTTAATTTTTTCCTAAGACAAAAAATAGTGATGATTCCATGACCAAAAATAGTAATAAGTTAATTTGAGTTCAAAACAATTGCGCTTACCTCCGTAGGATGTAATCCATGAATCAATAAATCTGGTATTTAGCATTTACCATAATTTATCGTATTTTACTATTCACCAAAAATTCAAGTATTTCAAAAAAATCCCAAAAACTCACCCTAACCATTTTTTGATGTGTAGAATACAAAAATGAAATCCATTTTTCAAAAATAGTTTTCTATATATGATAAATTTAATTTTTAAATAAAATCTTCATCTAATCAAAACTAACTAACACTTAAAATATTCATCTTCATTTTTAAGGTGCCTAATTTTATTTACACCTTCATGGGTAAGTTTACCATTTATAACGGTCATATTACTATTTATAATGGTACATTACTATTAATAAGGGTATGTTGATATTAATAAAAATAATTTACTATTAACCTAAAATTAATTTGATTCTATCAGACTCCAAATATCACCCTAATCACAACTGTGTATGTCCGTTTTTTGTAATTCAAAACACAAAAGTGGAAAATTTATGTTTAATGGACAGTTTATGACTTTATTCTATAAATAAACAAATTTTTTTCATAGAGACTCAGTGCTTCCTGAAATATAGGCTATCTAAAAAATATAATATATTTAATAAAAAAATATCATAAACTTTTTGTGGTGTTATATGTAGAGACCAGAAGCTTAACGTACATAGACATTACATTACTTTTTCGGAATAATTAGTACATAACAAAAACACACACACAAGGACCGTAATAGTTTAGTGTCTTTGGAAACTCGGAAAATAATATTCTAATCGTGGTGAAAGATCTTCAACATCTCCCATAAATATCTTCTTTTTTTAAAAACCTAAATCTTTTCTTTATGTCCTGGGGTAAAAACATAAAAGGGTGAGCTCAAATGCTCAGTAAGGGTAAACAAAAGAAATATCAATCACATCATATTCATAAGAACATAAATTTTGGAAATCTTAACCTGCAAAAGAGATCTTAATTTCATAACATGGGATAAATCATAGTAGTGAAATGGAATACCAATAATGATAACATAAAACATGAAACTTTGTGTCATACACACATAATCATAGAGAATCATTTCTTGTTAGTCAAGACTCATTTCCAAGACTATATTAGTGGACAAATTCCATTTCTGAACCGAGTTCATTCTTCGTTTCAGTCCTGTTTCACTGAACCGGTATAACCTACCGTTTCATCCATTTCTATCTCATGAGATATAAAATCTTTACCCAATGCATTGGAGGGAGATATAGGTCCCACCCATCTCATAATGATACCATTATTATGTGTGCCACAAAATCATAAACCATACATCATAGCATAACCCATGTAATAAAAATGGGATTCTTAAACAACATGACATCATAAAACAATTCATATAAGATAAAGGAATTCATAAAAATATTTCCATCACAACATAATCAAATCCATGTAATAATAGGTATAGAAATAGAACCGTATATTATCTTAGATGGAAAAATAATTTTGATAAAACACTCGAACTCCATTCTTGAGGAAAATATCCTTTCTACTTCAAAAACACTTTTAATTTCTTAACATGTCATAAAATTATAACTAAAAGAAGTTTATTAAAAATAAACTTGAAAACTTATAAGGGAAGCTTCTTGGAAATAATGTTTTAAAAATCCATTCATGTCGTATAAGTTAAAAAAACATTCTTCTCATACTTTTGTCGGAAAAGTCAAAAAGTACCTCATACAAAAAATGACAAAATATTCCTTTCATATATTTTACTAAAAACTCACCGAAGGGTAAAATTGGATATAAACTATTGTAGAAGGATATAAATATTACATATTAGGGAAACATGTATGTGGATGATAAAATACACCCTAGTAAATACCAAAGTATAAACAATCTCGGATAAAAATGAGATTGTGATATTTCCCTTACCTTAGGTCCGATATGCTTTGTACGTGTTCAAACCTCTTGTATAATGATTTAAATAATGTTATTGACTTATTAAAGAATCATACTTATTTTTATGATATCATATATGGTCATATTCTTATCTTCTTAGTGTTAATATTTCATTGCTACTTGTTATTCGGGTGTTTATAACTTTTTGTTCTTATGCGTGTTTTGTCGAATAAATTATTATTATTCTCTTTAGGTTATAGATACTTAATTTCCAGAATGTTATTAATGTAATATATATCATATTCATTCATTCAATTCATTTATATAATCATTATGAAATGAAGATCATGTAGAACGAGTCGCATCACATCGTGGAGACGGTATTCCGTACGTACGCACGAGTGATGATATCGTTCCTATGATCGTGGAATTGTATTGGAGTGTATGTATACTATTTCATAATCAGTATCACTTTATAATAGTCATATATAGTCATTATTAACACCATTATACCCATACAAGTAAGGTGGTGGTGGAAAATAGATTACACCACGGCGTGCAGACGGTATTCCGTACGTACGCACGCGCGGTGATTTCTTTTTCCGTAGGATGGATAGATGGTGAAATAGGGTTGTTTCATACTTATAATAACAAATAAGTATGTTAGTTATACTGATGTTATTACTTCATAATTAAACAACTAAAGAAGAATAAGTGGAATAAGAAATAAAGATGAAAGAATCGGTAACGGACATTACCTCTTCTTTGAAGTGCTTCTTTGAGACCTCCTTTTAGGGAACTAAAATAGGTCTTTAAAGAAGACCAAAACCTCTAGTATTTTTCTAGGGAAGTGGAGAGGAGAAATTTTCAGGGGTTGGCCAAGCTTTAAGGCTCAAAGTGGTGTGAGGAAGAGGGGGAAGAGGTGCCCTTTTATAAGGGACGAGAGGGGCACCTTTGGAATAACTAAAACTATTATTTTATTATAAAGTCAAATTCGGTTTTAAATAGCTCCAAATTGATATATTTCGAATCTAAGGTTGGGATGGGTCGAAATCCTCTCATCCAATAGAATTTAGACAAGTTTAGGTTCCTATTTTAACATTATCATTTATATTTATCTTTAAGTTAGATAATTTTACTTTTACCGTGTCTTTTTGTGTTCTTACACTATAAGGTTAATAAACTTACTATAACAAGACAAAAGAACCCCAAGTTGTTTATTATTAATATATATAAACTTATATAAGTCATTTTGCCGAACCTTAGATTTTTAAGAATAAAATAACAATTAATAATATAATATTTGTTTTAAAAACTATTTTATGTCAATTTTGACACTATTTAGTAATTAATTTTTTTTGAAAATCATAACAGAATGATTAGTTCAAAAAAAGTTAATTAAATCAATACTAAAATGTCATATTAACCTAGAAATTTAGTGTAATGCATAAAAAGTCTCAAATTACATTTATTTGGGTATTTATAACATCAATTATGTCAATATTTCATTAATAAGATAATTATTGCATCATCGTTGTGTCATAAATAAATTAAATTATTTAATGTCTAAAAATTAAAAATAAAATACCATTATGTAGGAAATCGTTTTATCTTTCTAATGAATATTTATAGTCGAATATATCTTATGTATAACCCTATATTTAAAATGATTTTCTTATTAAACTTTGATATTAACTATTTTAACCCTTCTTTTAATAAATTAATAATAAATGTCCTAATCTAATCCAAGTGGGCCTAAATGGTCATATTTTATTCCTAAGGTTTTTTGTGGTCGAATTAAACTTATCCAATAGAATTAGGACATGTGTTAGGGTAATAATAATATCATTTTTATCCTTAATTACCCGATTTACTTTTAACCGTGGTAAATAAAAGTAAAATATTACTATTCACCAAAAATTATTTTCATCTCATTGAACCACATTTTACTTACTGACATCAACCGTGTCTCTTGAATTTTTGAAATTCCACTCACAGAAGAGGTAAAATTAAGTTTTATGAAAAATTCAGTTTTTTAACTACCACTAAGTGGTTTCACTATTCATCAAAAAATGAAAGTTTCCAGAAAAATACCAAAAATTAGGCCTAAGATTTATTTTATATTTTGAATTCAAAAATGATGTCTATTTTACAAAATTCAAAACATATCAGTTGCATTAATTAATTTAAAAATTAATTCTCATCGTCAAAAAAATAGCGTGTTCTTAAGAGATAATAACTATCAAAAGATTGACACTTGTTTATGTCTGGTTTAAATTTGAAATTACATCCAATGACCAAAATTGTATTAAATTGTAAAAATATATTCTAAATATACTTTAAAACCACTCAAATTAATAATTTATCACTATTAATTATTTCGATTGAAAAAGTTGTTTTTAATTAAAATATAGCGTGTTTTTACTATTCATCAAAATATGAAAGTTACCAGAATGATATGAAAATTTATCCAAATTAAATTTTTATATCATGATTCCAAAGAAGAATTTTATTTTGTCAAATTGAACTTATAAACATGTCAAAAAATAGATTTAAAGTGGGTGCGCCATCAAAAGGCGGCAAAACTGCATTTTTTGAAAAATACTTATTTTACCAGAAAAATTTATTTTGTTCTTATATCATGTTTTAGAAAATGTGCAAGACGAATAATAATGTTATAAGATTCAAAATTTAGTTAATACTATTCATAATGGCTAGTTCATAATAATATTATAATAATATATCATTGTTTAGGAAAACCTGGTATTGCGTACAACACACGCTATCGAGGAAGGCCACGATTGCGTGTAATGCAAGCCAAGTCAGGGTTGTGTTGTGTGTAAGAATACTTCGTTGTTTCGTATAACATAATGAAACCATATTTCATTTATACATTGAATATATATATATATACATATATACTCAATGTTGCATAGAACAACTATTATCAAAATTGTGTGTAACACGATCCAATAATAGTGTTGCGTATACTGCAAGCTAATACGGTGTTGCGTATAGCGCAAGGTAATATTGGTGTAGCATACAACACAACACATTAATGAAATTAAAAGAATATTTTTCATAAAATCTCGGGGTGTTACATTCTACCACCCTTAAAATGAATTTCACCCTCGAAATTCGTCGGGGTTATAAATGGTTTACTATTCGAAAGTTTCTTTAATAGAAACCCACATCGTAAAAAGGAATACCAAAACCAATCTTTAAAAACAAAAGTATGAAACCTAATGGTTACCCAAATAAACTAATCACTGGGTTTCCACATAGGTGAAAATATGGATATGGAAGAGAAATCTAACCATCATGTTCTGATGGAGAGTGGAAGAGAACATGGCTATGGAAAAGCCAGCAATCACAAAGCCATAAATTTGTGACGATCTAAGGTACCATCTTATTCATCATATATAAGAGAACTAGGAAAATATTTTTGGTTTTCAATATCATTTTCCTAAAGTTGATGAAATTGGAATTAGAAGAAATACTTTCGTGATTTTGGTATAGTCTCACCGTTCGTCATTCTTTGGACAATTTACACTTCATCTCTTAAAGAAATAAAGTTGAATTTGTCATTCGTGATGTGTTAGCAGATCATATGATAGAATGATGGGTCATTCCATCTGTCTCAAACAAAAGGTTAGAAAAGTTATCAAAAAATACATAAGTCCATCTATAGTGAGATTAATCATTTATAGTTCCTAAAATGGACTTATACTTCATATATCATACTGATTAATATAATAAAACTAGTTTCTACTAAACAGGGACTTCCTGTAGGCCAGTGGTAGGCGATAAAGGCCAGTCGCACTTCAGTTGTGGGTTCGATTCCCACAGCCTTGTCCGACGCGATGGGTTGTCGCCCGTCCTGCAGGTTGTCCTTTTTCTAAAACTACATTACTATAACATCACATAAATAATATCAAAAAAAGTTATATCCTTAAACAATACTAACTTATGGTTAACATAATCCATTCCAATCTTTAGGCTTATCTAAAATACTTTGGTCCAATCTCACAGGATAAAGAAAATGATCACGTGAATGCCATCATTTATCCCCCATATATCATAAGATATATCTTGTTGGTCAAATTACAAACATGTGAATACCTTAATCAAGTATTCTTTTGAAGAATGAATACCCATTGAACCTTATTGAAAACATGAATGCAGTCAAAAGTTAACTCTTTCCACATACCAAAATCTAAATATTCTATATACTCAAACCATGATATAACCTTCTCCTTATATCAGTCATGAGCTCATGAATACTATCAAACATTTAATTTTCTCCTTATCCCTTCATTATGCGCATATCATCTACATTCCAAAAATATCTGAATAACCTTTCATGGATACTGGTACCATTAATCATACACTTTCAAAACTCATGGAAAGACAATAGTGTAACAATCCTTAGATGTCTCTTTATTCCATAGTACCATGAGATTACTTATACAACATTTCACATGATAAACATGTAATCATTCTACTACATTCTTAAACCATTGACCGAGCTTCAACAATTCTTTCATCTCACATATCATTTGTAGTCTCTTCATCATCAAAAACATAAATACTACCCATACAACCATACTTATTCTCTTAATGAGACTTTCCCTTAGGGCATTGGTTTTCATAATGCCCGTACATTCCATATTTAAAACATTTAACCATTGTTGATGTCGTAGCAATACCATTATCCATATCCCTGGTGTTAACTAAACCTTTTCCTTTTCACTTACTGGCTTTGTGTCCTTCTTTTCCACACCCAAAGCATCTTCCAGTTCCTTTGAAACATTCTCCTTGATGCCTCTTCCCACATGATTTACATAGGGGAAATTGATCTTTCTTTACTCTATGATCATCATGAAACTCCATCTTTCTCTTATTAGCCGAGTCAGGAAACTTAACAAATTTTACATTATTGATCATATTATGAGATTTCTGATTCGGCATAATAATGATGTTTGGACTTTCAAATCCCATTTCATTTGGTTTCTCATGAAGAATATCATTCCATTGTCCATCATATCCTCTATTATCGTGAATCATCTTGTTTCCAGCCATTTTCTAAAACCTAAAAAAGAATAGTGTGAGAGGAAAAAATCATAATAAATGGGGAGTAACTTCAATATCTAACATCTTTGGTTTAATCTAATATCGTTACCATAGTTCTAGGACTATATCCTATATATATACTTATCCTTAGGGACATCCCTATACATACCTTAGAAATATCTCTAGGGATCTCACTAAATTTCTCGCATCCTATTTTCCAAAGGTTGACTAAACCTTTCCTCTGATTCCAATTGTAGAGACCTGAAGCTTAACGTACATAGACATTACATTACTTTTGCGGAATACTTAGTACATAACAAAAACACACACACAAGGACCGTAATAGTTTAGTGTCTTTGGAAACTCAGAAAATAATCTTCTAATCGTGGTGAAAGATCTTCAACATCTCCCATAAAGATCTTCTTTTTTTAAAAAAACCTAAATCCTTTATTTATGTCCTGGGGGAAAAACATAAAAGGGTGAGCTCAAATGCTCAGTAAGGGTAAACAAAAGAAATATCAATCACATCATATTCATAAGAACATAACTTTTGGAAATCTTAACTTGCAAAAGAGAGCATAATTTCATAACATGGGATAAATCATAGTAGTGAAATGGAATCCCAATAATCATAACATAAAACATGAAACTTTGTGGCATATACACATAATCATAGAGAATCATTTCTTGTTAGTCACGACTCATTTCCAAGACTATCTTAGTGGACAAAGTCCATTTCTGAACCGAGTTCATTCCTCGTTTCAATCATGTTTCACTGAACCGATATAACCTACCGTTCCATCCATGTCTATCTCATGAGATATAAAATCTTTACCCAATGCATTGGAGGGAGATATAGGTCCCACCCATCTCACAATGATACCATTCTTATGTGTGCCACAAAATCATAAACCATACATCATAGAATAACCCATGTAATAAAAATGAGATTCTTAAACAACATGACATCATAAAAAAATTCATATAAGATAAAGGAATTAATAAAAATATTTCCATCACAACATAATCAAATCCATGTAATAATAGGGATAGAAACAGAACCCTATATTATCTTATATGGAAAAATAATTTTGATAAAACACTTGAACTCCATTCTTGAGGAAAATTTCCTTTCTACTTCAAAAACAGTTTTCATTTCTTAACATGTCATAAAATTATAACTAGAATAAGTTGATTAAAAATAAACTTGAAAACTTATAAGGGAAGCTTCTTGGAAATAATTTTTTAAAAATCCATTCATTTCGTATAAGTTAAAAGAAAACATTCTTCTCATACTTTTGTCGGAAATGTCAAAAAGTACCTCATACGAAAAACGAAAAAAGATTCATTTCATATCTTTTACTAAAAACTCACCGAAGGGTAAAATTGGATATAAACTATTATAGAAGGATATAAATATTACATATTGGGGAAACATGGATGTGGATGATAAAATACACCCTAGTAAATACCAAAGTATAAACAATCTCGGATAAAAATGAGATTGTGATATTTCCCTTACCTTAGGTACGACATGCTTTGTACGTGTCCGAACCTCCTGTATAATGATTTAGATAATGTTATTGACTTATTACAGAATCATACTTATTTTTATGATATCATATATAGTCATATTCTTAGCTTCTTAGTAGTAATATTTCATTGCTACTTATTATTCGGGTGTTTATAACTTTTTGTTATTATGCGTGTTATGTCAAATAAATTATTATTCTTCTCTTTAGGTTATAGATACCTCATTTCCCGAATGGTATTAGTGTAATATATATCATATTCATTCATTCAATTCATTTATATAATCATTATGAAATTAAGATCATGTAGAACAAGTCGCATCACATCGTGGAGATGGTATTCCGTACGTACGCACGAGTGATGATATCGTTCATATGATCGTGGAATTGTATTGGAGTGTATGTATACTATTTCAGAATTAGTATCACTTTATAATAGTCATATATAGTCTTTATTTACACCATTATACCCATCCAATTAAGGTGGTGGTGGAAAATAGATTACACCACGGCGTGGAGACGGTATTTCGTACGTACGCACGCGCGGTGATTTCTTTTTCCGTAGGATGGATAGATGGTGAAATATGGCTGTTTCATACTTATAATAACATATAAGTATGTGAGTGATACTGATTTTATTACTTCATAATGAAACAACTAAAGAAGAAGAAGTGGAAGAAGAAATAAAGACGAAAGAATCAGTAACGGACATTACCTCTTCTTTGAAGTGCTTCCTTGAGACCTCCTTTTAGGGCACTAAAATAGGACTTTAAAGAATACCAGAACCTCTAGGATGTTTCTAGGGAAGTGGAGAGGAGAAATTGGAAGGGGTTTTCCGAGCTTGAATGCTCAAAGTGGTGTGAGGAAGAGGGGGAGGAGGTGCCCTTTTATTAGGGAGGAGAGGGGCACCTTTGGAATAACTAAAACTATTATTTTAATATAAAGTCAAATTCTTTTTTAAATAGCTCCAAATTGATATATTTAGAATCTAAGGTTGGGATGGGTCGAAATCCTCTCATCTAATAGAATTTAGACAAGTTTAGATTCCTATTTTAACCTTATCATTTATATTTAACTTTAAGTTAGATAATTTTACTTTTACCGTGTCTTTTTGTGTTCTTACACTATAAGGTTAATAAACTTACTATAACAAGAAAAATGAACCCCAAGTTGTTTATTATTAATATATATAACCTTATCTAAGTCATTTGGACGAATATTAGATTTTTATAAATAATATAACAATTAATAATATAATATTTGTTTTAAAAACTATTTTATGTCAATTTTGACACTATTTAGTAATTAATTTTTTTAAAAATTATACTAGAATGATTAGTTCGAAAAAAGTTAATTAAATCAATATTAACATGTCATATTAACCTATAAAATTAGTCTAATTCATAAAAAGTCTGAAATTACATTTATTTGGGTATTTATAACATCAATTATGTCAATATTTCATTAATAAGATAATTACTGAATCATCATTGCGTCATAAATAAATTAAATTATTTAATGTCTAAAAATTAAAAATAAAATACCATTATGTAGGAAATAGTTTTAGCTTTCTATTGAATATTTATAGTCGAATTTATCTTATGTATAACCCTATATTTAAAATGATTTTCTTATTAAACTTTGATATTAACTATTTTAACCCTTCTTTTAATAAATTAATAATAAATGTCCTAATCTAATCCAAGTGGGCCTAAATGGTCATATTCTATTCCTAAGGTTGTTTTTGGTCGAATTACACTTATCCAATAGAATTAGGACGTGTGTTAGGGTAATAATAATATCATTTTTACCCTTAATTACCCGATTTACTTTTAACCGTGGTAAATAAAAGTAAAAAGTTACTATTCACCAAAACTTATTTTCATCTTATTGAACCACATTTTACTTACTGACATCAACCGTGTCTCTCGAATTTTTGAAATTCCACTCACAGAAGCAGTAAAATTAAGTTTTATGAAAAATTCAGTTTTTTAACTACCACTTAGTGGTTTCACTATTCATCAAAAAATGAAAGTTTCCAGAAAAATACCAAAAATTAGGCCTAAGCTATATTTGATTTTATGAATTCAAAAATGATTTCTATTTTACCAAATTCAAAACATATCACTTGCATTAATTAATTTAAAAATTAATTCTCGTCATCAAAACAAATAGTGTGTTCTTAAGAGATAATAATTATCAAAAGATTGACACTTGTTTATGTCTGGTTTAAATTTGAAATTACATCCAATGACCAACATTGTATTAAATTGTAAAAATATATTCTAAATATACTTTAAAACCACTCAATTTAATAATTTATCACTATTAATTATTTCGATTGAAAAAGTTGTTTTTAATTAAAATATAGCGTGTTTTTACTATTCATCAAAATATGAAAGTTACCAGAATGATATGAAAATTTATCCAAAGTAACTTTTTATATCATGATTCCAAAGAAGAATTTTATTTTGTCAAATTGAACTTATAAACATGTCAAAAACTAGATTTAAAGTGGGTACGCCATCAAAAGACGGCAAAACTGCATTTTTTGAAAAATACTTATTTTACACGAAAAATTAATTTTGTTCTTATACCATGTTTTAGAAAATGTTCAAGACGAATAATAATGTTATAAGATTAAAAATTTAGTTAATACTATTCATAACGGCTAGTTCATAATAATATTATAATAATATATCATTGTTTAGTAAAACCCAGTATTGCGTACAACACACGCTATCGAGGAAGGCCGCGATTGCGTGTAATGCAAGCCAAGTCAGGGTTGTGTGTTGTGCAAGAATCCTTCGTTGTTTCATATAACATAATCCAACCATATTTCATTTATACATTGAATATATATATATATATACTCAATGTTTTGTAGAACAACTATTATCAAAATTGTGTGTAACACGATCCAATAATAGTGTTGCGTATACTGCAAGATAATACGGTGTTGTGTATAGCGCAAGGTAATCTTGGGGTAGCATACAACACAAGACATTAATGAAATTAAAAGAATATTTTTCATAAAATCTCAGGGTGTTACATTATATTCTTCCCTCCTTCGAGAATTTCATCCTCGAAATGTTTTATGTATATTACTCCCTAAAGAAATATGGGTGGTTCTTCTTCATAACATCCTTGGGTTCCCATGTTCCTTCCTCCATTTTATAGTTTCTCCAAAGAACCTATACTAGTTGAGTTGTCTGATTTCTCAATACTGGCTCCCTTCTGTTAAGAATCTCGATAGGCTCTTCATATTATGACAAATCAATTAATAGATCTATTACTTAATAGGTGAGTACATGCATTGGGTCTCACATGTATTTATTTAAAAATTACATGTGGAAAAAATTATGAACTTCGGAGATACATGGTGGAATTTCTAATTGGTAAGTTCCGGCTCAAATTCATTCCATAATTTTGAACAGTCTGATGTACCTAGGGCTTAGTTTCCCTTTATTACCAAACCTTAAGAGAACCTTCCATAGAGATACTTTTAGAAAGACATGATCTCTTAATTAAACTTCCAAATCCTTTATCTAATTTTTAGAATAATTATTTTTCCTACTTTGGGATACTTTAAGATAAGGCTTAATTTTTTTTACCTTTATAGTTGTCTCTTTGATAAGTTCTAGACATATAATTTTCCCCTCTCCAACTTCATCCCAGCATGTTGGATTTTGACACCTCTTACCACATAATGCTTCATATGGCACCATTTAAATTCTAGAATGGAAACTATTATTATAGGAAAATTCCACCAAAGAAAAGTATTGATCCCAAATACCTTGAAAGTAAAGAGAGAATTATCTCAGTATATCTTCTAGTATTTGAATAGTACTTTCAGAAGGTTCGTCGGTTTGTAGGTGATAAGAAGTACTTATATGAAGCTCAGTATCCAAATCCTTTTGGAGACTTTTCTAGAATTTGTTGTAAATCGGAGATCTTGATTAGACACAATCGATAGATGTGTACCATGAAGTATTAAAACTTCATTAATATAAATTATTTCTGGGAACTCATGTGGTAAATCCTCTCTTAAAGAAATTAAATGTGTTGATTTTGTGGGAAAATCAACAATTACCCATATTTAATCATTACTTCTAGGTGTCCTCAGTATTCCTATGACAAAATCCATTATACTTTCATCCCAATTACATATAAAAATAGATATGGGTTATGTGATCCCTCTAGAATGTTGCCTCTTAGCATTCACTTGTTGACAAACTAGGCACCTTAACACATAGTCAACAATTTCTTTCTTCATGTTATCCCACCAAAAAATGTTCCTTAAGATCTCTATACATATTGGTGCTACTAGGGTGTATAGAGAAATTCGAGCTATAAGCATTGTCTAATAGTTCCCTTTTTAGATCAGGTATAGATAGAATGCATAACCTCTTCCCAGATTTCATAACTCCATCCTCATACATAAATTCTTCTAATATTCCATCCTTAATATAATTAATTTTCTTTTATAGATCCTCAGAATTAGATTGAGATCTTTTTTCTTCTCTAGTAAATATGTTTTAGCAATCATTTGAAATAGGAAAGATGTTTCTCCTTCCTTAACAATTCCCATGTCCATATTTAGCAGATCTAAGAATATAGGAGTCCATGATCTTTCCTTCTTAATGAATCTTAAACCTTATTTTCCTTTCTTGGGTGGGGGTGTATTGAAAAGCCCTAATCTGTGAGTAACTAGAGTCATATCCTTTGCCTCATGTTGTGTTATTTTTGAGTAAAAAAGTATTTCAAACTCTTGTGATCCATATATATTTTATATCTTTCACCGTAGAGATAATTTATACATATTTTCAAATAAAAGATTAAAGTTTCTAACTCAAGATCATCATTTGGTTAATTTTTCTCATTAGTCTTCAACTACCATGATGAATAAAAAATAACATTATCATTTTTCATAATGAAACAACATGGTCCATTCTTTGATGCATCACTGTATATCAAAAATCCATCATTTTTAGATGGAATATTCAAAATTAGATCATTGATCAATATTCTTTTCAATTCTTCAAATAATTTTGTACATTATTTCATCCATATAAACTTAACCCCTTTATATGTGAGCACGATTAGGGGGTTATCCAATAGGTCTAAATTCTGAATGAAATGAAGATAGTAACCTGATAATCCAATAAAACTACATACCTCAGTTATGTTCGTTGGAGTGGTCTATTCTTGGATTTCCTTTGTCTTTCTAGTATCAACTAACATTACATCCTTAGAGACAATATGGACAAGAAAAGAAACTGATTGTATCCAAAATTCACACCTGCTAAACTTTCTATATAATTTATTTCTTCTAAGATTTTTTAGAATAATTCATAAGTGATTCTCATGGTCTTTGTAGATTTTATATTATTCCAGGATATCGTTGATAAATACCACAAAAAATTCATCAAGATATTCCTTGAAAACTCTATTCATTAGGTCCATGAAAACAGAGGGTTCATTAGTTAGTCCAAAAGACATTACAGTAACTCATAATGCCCATACCTGTTTCAAAATGATCTCTTTGGAATATATTCATTCCTCACACATAGCTGATGATATCCAGATCGAAGTTCAATCTTTGAAAACTATTCAACTCCATTACTTTGATCAAATAAATCATCAATTCATGGTATAGGATACTTGTTCTTTATTTTAATAACATTTATTTCCCTATAATCAATTCATAGCCACATGGAACCATATTTCTTCTTTACGAAGAGGACAGGGGATCCCTATGGAGAAACACTAGGTTGAATAAACCCATTTTTACTCAATTCCTCTAGTTGTTTATTTAGCTCCAAAAATTACATAGTGTCCATTCTATAGGTATTCTTTGATATAGGTCTTGCATGATGAATTAAATCAATAGATAACTCCACTTATCGCTTTAGAGGATGTCCAGGTAAATCCTCTGGAAATACATCAATGTACGCTTTCGCAATATGTGTTTCTTCAATTTGAATATCTATTTCCTCACCCATTTCTATTGTGTTGTCTTCATCTACAAGAATATTATTCAGTAGAGCTACTAGGGGTGGATCTAGATAAGAATCAAATGGCAAGGCTTCTACTCTAAAGATAAGGGATTATACACCCTTCCCAAAAATTGTAACTTTTTTCTTCTTGAAATAGATATTTTCATCATAATTTGATCGCCAATTCATACCTAGAATTATATCAAATTCAATCATTGGTATTATGGTAATGTTAATAACCAAATCACGTTTATGTGTTATGAGGGGGACTGATCGACACATCTTTGTTTCTATGATACATCCCCTAGTAGTTTTGACTGAAAACTCCTTTATTAAATAAAATTGTGAATGTCTAATTTTTATGGTAAACTGGGAAGATATAAATGAATGTGATGATCCGGAATCAAATAAATCATTGGTTAATTTTGAGGAAACAATTAAATTACATTCCACCACATCATTAGGAACTTTAACATTTGTGGTTGTAATTGTATAAGCTTTCCCTTTCTCTCATGTCCTTTTATGAGGAAAGTTTCCATGGCGCATAGGAAACTCATTTTTAAATTGTCCCATATCTCTAAAAATGTAGCATTGAATATCATTGAATTGTCTCCTCCCCTTAAATTAACTATATTGATGACCCTTTTCTTCACACTTATAGAAGACTCCAATTCCTTTCAAGAATTTCCTTGCATGATTATTTCCACAGTTCTTTCATAATTTAAATTTATTCATTACCTTGTTCTTCATTGGTGCTTCAGCTTCTCCATAGTTATTTTAATTCCTCTTTTTATCTTGATTTCTGTTGAAAAAATTTGACCTAGAAAATCCCTTCTCTATTTTTATGGCACTTAATACAATTTCATCATATGATGAAAATGTTTGACAATACAGTTACCTTAGAAGAAATGGATTAAGACTTTCAAATAAATAATCAACATTTTCTTCCAAATCATGTATGTAATTTATATCATACCTATATAATCTTGTGAAGGTAGCCTCATACTCTTCCACACTCTTTTCTTTCCTTTTCTTTAGGCTAAGGAATTTTCTCTTCAATTCAATTCATTGTTCATGAGGGAGATATTTTTCAATGAATATTTCATTAAAAGTTATACATTCCATATATTCTATTTCTTCTTCCTCTATGGTATTCTAGATTAAGGACCACCATTGATCAGCATCACCCATGAGTCAATATACTGTCAGTACTAGCTTTTCATTTTCATTTCATCTTAATACCAAAAATATATTTTCATGCGACCTGATCTACTGCTTTTCTACCACTAGATTAGTAGTCCCACTAAAAGATAGGGACTTTTACTACATGAAAATATCCAATACAGGTGTAGCACGGTTATTTTACATAGTCTGAGTAACAATAGTGCAGAAAACATTTTTACGGTGGTTATTTTTTATTTTTAACGTCGGCTTTTGGCCGACGTTATTACAATAGATGTTATAAACAGAGTTTTTTACATCATTTATTTTGAAACCAACGTAAAAAACACAAATCCAAAGCATTTTTCACGTCGGTTGATAAAACCCGGACGTGGAAAATGCTTTAAAGGAGTGCTTTATTATGTCGATTATATACTAACTGACATGATATATACCCTTTCACATTGTTTATTATATAACCAACAACATAATGCAATCTTTTGAGGCGTTTATCACATCGGTTATTTTTAAAACTGACATGACAAACATGTCAGCCAAGCAGTTGTCAACGTCGTTTATATAATAACCGACGTAAAAACATATCTACGACATCGGTTATTTTATAAATGACATTAAAAACTATCTATTTTAATTTATTACATTGGTTATGAAATAACCAACATAAAAACCATTTCCTATGAAGTTATTACGTTGGTTTCTAAATAACCGACATTATAACAAATAACGATGCATTTTTTACATCGGTTATGAAATAACCGACGTAAAAGACAATTTTTTTTAAATAAAACCTAACCACTGCTATGCCCAGCCAAATAACCTGAAACAAATACCAAAAACAGACTAGAACCCCCCCCCCCACCACCACCACCACCACCACACCCCTAGACACCCCCCCCCCCCCCCACACCCCTGGAAAGCATCCCACGCCCTTAGACATCCCCACCATCCCCTAGACAGCCCCCACACCCCGGGACAACCCCTTACCCTCCTGTATACCCCCCACTCCCTGGACAGCACTCCCACACCCCTGGACAGCCTTCCCACACCCCTAAAACAGACCAAAAATTTGCCAAAATTAGACCAGAACCCCCTCACCCCACTGTACAGCCCCCACCACATCCCTGGACACCCCCTACACCCATGGACTGCCCTTCCCCCCCCCACCCTCCTGGACACCCCCCACACACCTGGACTCCCCCCCACCCTTTTGGACACCCCCCTGACACCGCTGGACTACCCCCCCCCCCCACCCTTTGGATATCCCCCCCAACCCCTGGACAACCCCCCCCCCCACCCCGCCCACACCCCTGGACTGACCACCCCCACCCTCTTGGACACCCCCCACACCCATGGACTTCCCCCCCCCCACCCCCTGAACTTCCCCCCACACCCCTGGATAGCCCCCCACCCTCTTGGACACCCCAACACCCTTGGACTACCCCCACCCCCTGGACACCCCCTCCCACCCTAGACAACCCCCCCTCCCCTCTTGGACACACCCCACACCCCTGGACTCCCCCCCCCCACCACCCTTGGGACTTCCCCCCCCCCCCCTCCTAGAACCCCCCCCCACCACCACCACCACCACCCCACCCCTGGACTCCCCCCCCCCTGGATAGCCCCCCACACCCCTGGATGCCCCCCACACCCCTGGACTACACCCACCCCGAGACTGCCCCCACCCTCCCCCCCCCCCACACACACACCCCCTAGACTGCCCACCCCCTGGACAGCCCCCCACACCCCTAGACAACCCCCCACCCTCTTGGACACCCCCACACCCCTTTACTACCCCCACCCACCCCCAGGACTTCCCCCCACCCTCTTGAACACCCCCCCCCCCACCCCCCACCCCCCCCCCCACACACACCCCCTGGACTTCCCCCACCCCCACCCTCTGGATAGCCCCCCACACCCCTGTACAAACCCCACCCTCCTGGACCCCCCCACCCCACACCCCTGGACTACCCCCCAACCCCAAGACTACCCCCACCCTCCTGTACACCCCCACCCCTCACACCCCTGGACAGCCCCCCCCCCTGCCACCCTAGACTGTCCCCCACCCCCGGGACTTCACCCAACCCTCCTGGACTCCCCCCACACCCGCTGGATAGCCCACCACACCCCTGGACAATCCCCCACTCTCATGGACACCCCCCCCACACACACACACACCCTTGGACTCCCCCCCCCCACCCCCAGGACTGCCCCCCACACCCTTGGACAACCCCCCACCCTCCTGGACACCCCCCCCCCCACACACACACAAACACACACACCCGTAGACTACCTCCCCCCCACCACCGGGACTGCCCCCCACCCTCCTGGACACCCCCCCACTCCCCGGGCTTGCCTCCCCCCCACCCCCTAGACAGCCCCCACACCCCTAGACAACACCCCCCCCCCACCCTCCTGGACACCCCCCCCCCCCACACCCCTGGACTGCCCCCCCCCCCCCCACCACCCCCGGGAGTGCCCACCACCCTCCTGGACTCCCCCCCCCCCCCCATACCTCTGGACTGCCCCCCCCCCCCCCACCCCCTAGACACCCCCCACCCACCCACCCTTCTGGACACCCCCGCACACCCCTGGACTGCCCCCCCCCCCCCCCACACCCTCGGGACTTCCCCCCACCCTACTGGACATCCCCCCACACCCTGGATTCCCCCCCCCCACACACCTCCTGAAAAGCCCCCCACACCCCTGGACAACCCCCCCACCCCACCCCCGGGACTTCCCCCACCCTCCTGGACACCCCCCCCCCCACCACCCCACCCCTGGACTGCCCCCTACCACCTAGACAGCCCCCACACCCCGGGACAACCCCCCCCCCCTCCTGGACCCCCCCCCCCCCCCACACCCCTGGACTGCCCCCCACCTTCACCCCCAGGACTGCCCCCCACACCCCTGGACACCCCCTGGACATCCCCGCACTTTCCTAGACATCCCTCCCACCATCCTGGACACACTCCTACTTCACTGGACAGCCCCCACCACACCCCTGGACACCCCCCCCCCCCCACCTCACTGGACACCCCTAGACCAAAACCGAACCAAAACCAGACCAACCCCCCCCCCCCACCCCACTGGAGATCCCCCACCACACCCCTAGACACCCTCCCCCCCCCCACACACACACACACCCCTACACTGCCCCCCCCCCCCACCCCTTGGACAGCTGGTTTTGGGAGAGGAGGCTCTGCCATCCCTCGGGGGGGAACGCCACTGGAAGGTACTCATCACTCCCACATGTGAAGCATGAGCTCTCAAAATGTATCATATGTGAGAGTGATGAGTACCTTCCAGTGGAATTCAGCCCCCTGAGGGATGGCAGCGCCTCCTCTCCCACCCCCTGGACTGCACCCCCCCCCCCCCCCCCCCCCCACATCCCCATGGACACCCTGGACCCCCCCCCCCCCCACTGGACAGCCTTCCCACACCACTGGAAACCACCCTCACCCCACAGGACACCCCCACACCCCTAGACACCCCCTGGACAACCCCCCACTCTCCTGGACAACCCTTCCACCCTCATGGAAATGCTCCCACCCCCTGGACTGTCCCCCCCACCCCCACTCTCATGGACACCCAAGATACCCCCACCCCACCAGAGAGCCCTTCCACACCCTTGGATACCCCCACACCCCATTGAACACCCCCCCCCCCCCCCACACACACACACACCCTTATAACCCCTCCCCTTAGACCAGAATCCATACCAGAAAACCCATCATAAGTAGACCAAAACAAGAAGTAGAGAAAAATTAAACATTCACATATATAACATTCAAAACTTACAATTTCAACTTAAAAAAACTAAATCCAACCTAAACGACTACCAAATACACAATTACAATGAAAAAATTCTAAATTACATTTTACACTACAAACAACTAAAATTAAATCAAACCTGTAAAATAATTTGACCATTCCACTTGTAAGTACTTGACATCTTGATCACTACAGGGTTGAGGGTCATCAAATAGCTACAAATTAAAATGATAGTATTTAATGTGTCTAATGAATAAATAAAATTAAATATTATGACAAATTTTAATAGAAAATCTTACCAGGTAGAAGTTCACAACTGTCCCAGTTGTTATTATTCCATACATAAATCTTAACATATAATATCTGCATTCAATGAAGCCTTGTTGTTCATAAAAACTCTGTTTTAATAAGTGTAAATTCAATATATTATTTTTATGTAATAAATCAAAAAGTACAAATTATAAATGGATATTTACCTTTACATTTACATATTTTATCTTCTCACTCCTTTTCTTTGTGTTTTTTTGAAAGTAGACCCATCCCTGTTAGAAAATAATACAAATGGGAAAATTTTAAAATTCATTATAATATATAAAACTATTGAAATTTTGGAACTTAATTTTCTAACAATTTCTTAAAACATTCCCACACATAACCATGGATATATTGTATTCAATAAAGTGTCTTCTCCCTTGGGAAAAAAACCCCTCACATCAAATGATCACTAATAAAAGAAAATTTAAGGTTAGTGGTTTTTATGATAAAAGAAAATGAACTCTTTGAGAGATATGTGTTTCGTACCTCTCACAAAAAAGAATCATCCAAAATTGTGTGACTATATTCCTTTCAAGTCCTTCAACAATATAATGCATTCTTTGATCCTCATCCAATGTACATGCTTCAGGGGAAAACAAATGAGTTTCCATGAACCCATATACATCTGTCCGCTCATTCTTATCAAAAATTTTATAAAGATACCTAATACAAAATAGACATAAGTATACATTTTGAATAAATATAACGCAGGGAAAAGGTGTTAAGACTTACATGGAAAAAAATTTCACCACGTTGATGCCCAACTTATCTCCAGTAACAAGCTCTATGATATCAGTTTTCACAGTCCCCATAGTTATTGCACATCCAAAAACATGAGCTTCCATTAGAAACTCAAAATGATCCGCCAACAAATTTGAATATCTTGAAAATCTTTCAAAACTACTAGAATCTGTATTTGATGTCATAGCCATTTGTCTTAGTTATTTTCTATACAGTATTTCTTTACCTTTGAAATATTCTTGTAAAAATAAATAGAAAAATATATTAGTTTTCAAATGATAAAATAACTTTAATAAAAAATAAAATAGATAATATAACATACATACCAATATGGTAATGAGTCAAAGAAGTCTGGATGGCCAAATTAAAAAAATGGTCGATACTAGGTCCAACTTTCATCACCTAATCTTTAGGTAATGGTACTTGAGTTGATCTATCTATAATTTCTTGTACGGTGACCCTCTGATTCTCTACCTCTAATTGTTGATAATAAACTGTATCTATTATACAATATACCAACCCATATGCAACAACATTATGTTGAGGATCATCAACATACAAATCAAAATAAGTAAGAAGCTGCAGCGGAGGAGTAGGATTAAAAATGGGGTCTACAGGCTGAGGTGGTGGAGTGAGAGCTACTGGCGGAAGTGGAGGATAAATAATGGGGTCTACAGGGGGAGGTGAGGAGTGGGAGCTGTAGTCTGAAATTGTCTTGGCATGTCTATAAACAAAGACTACACCGACTCTCTAATATTTTCCTCCATAGTCGCATTAATATTATGAACTTTAGACTCCAAGGATTCTATTTTTTTTATAAAAACCCTCATCGTAAGTAGTTGAAGAACATGGAAACACTTTTCTTACCAATACAGCTGATGGATATCCTCATACACGACGAGGATGTTCGGGATTTCCCAATGTTGGAGATAAAATATATTGCCTCCCAGCAGTTGTAAATATTCTTTGTGAGCTCTACTCCTCAAGATAATCCTATATTAATTAATTGAACATTTCTGTAATGATTGAAATTATATGAATAAAATAGTTAACTTAAATAAATAAAATAGATATCTTACAATCCTCTCAGCTACGATTCTCGAATCTTCCAAAAGATATTTCCCTTTTTTTCCAATCTGATCTCTCTTCCATTTTTGATGTCCAGATAGAGGGGATGGAGGGGCCACCTCTCCAGAACTTAAAGACTCAGTTGTTAGTTTTTGTAATTTTTTTTGCCATCATTTGTTCTACCAATAATGTATACCCTCCACGAGATAGACTATGAGGGTATACATTTTTAGATTGGATCTCTTGATGATATTTCCTTGTTTGATCTAAATTAAGAATAAGAAATCATTAAAAAACATTAATAAGATCATTTAAATAAGAAATATTATAAAAGTTTACATTTCCCTTACCAAAAATGAGTTTTTTCTTCTACTTTCAACAAACTGTCTCCATGTGTCTTCATCTATGAAAGGATATATAATACAAGGATTATCATGAATCCTATGACCAAAAATGAAATCAGATGTGAGGGTTGATTTTAAATACCTCCATCTCCTAGCATCCATCAATAAGAATTTCTTTCTGACTCTTCCAGTGTCAAGAATATAAAATTTCATCTGATAAAGAAGAGGTTAAACATATTATATATTCCAGAAACATTTAAATAATAGGAAAAAAATAGCAAAAGATCTTACCAAAAAATTTTCCCACAACTGAGAGATTGTCACTTTGTCCACAATTCTCCAGTTATCATACTAAATGCTTACTTTGTTCTTACCTAGAGTTGATAAAAAACTCTTAAAATATTTTTAATTTGGACCTCTAGGAATATCATCCTCATCAAACTCAATGAGTATCCTCTGATCCTCCATACGGGCAAGTGATAATTTTGGTAAACATGTGCACCCATGTTTACCAACTCTTGAACTCTTTGTCGTAATAGGAGCACATGAGGAATATTGAGGAACATCAAGAGGAGCATGTGAATGTTCCTCCCAGAGGTATGACCAATTTTCTCATCTCCAGAATCATGTGGTTGATCAACTGATTGATCTGTCATTATCCTTAAAATCAAAAAACCAAACATTAGTTTACAAATATGAAAATTCAAATATTTTAATACTGCTGTAATCAGAAAATAGAAAATGGTACTAAGTTATGTAATAGTAAACATGGTTAATATGGTAAGCATGTTAAATAATGGAAAAGATGGTCAATATGGTCAAGATGGTAAACATGCTAAACCTGGTAAACTTGGTAAACATGGTAAATTAATTGTCACTTAACAAAAATAATAGATATATAATTTATGTATTGGTAAACATGATAAAGTAAAGTAAACAAAATTAAAACAAAACAAAAACTTATACTTATTTTGTTTTAATACATGTTTTAATAAAGAAAAAACATATAATATCTAACATTTTATGAAAATAATAAATGTAAACAAGAAATAAACAAATGTTACATGTAATTTTAGGAATGTACAGACGGATTTTTTTCCCAAATTCCTTCGTCGTGATATTTATTAATGGAAGAAACCTTGTCTTCAACAAGCTCATCATTATGTTATGTTAATATTTCCATGGGAGTAGGTATCTCACATAAATCAACATCTTCATCAAGTTCATCCTCACCAACATATTGTTTTTCCCTTGTAAAACAACATCCCACTGCATATCTGATTGATCTACTACATATAAAAAAATTCATGTATTTCCATTATAAAAGAATCAGTTTTCTCTTCCAATCTATTGAGATTAACAATTATCATTCCAAATTCATCATGTCTGATACTGTTGTTACCGATAAACAATTTATAGTTAAAAAAACATTAATTTTAAAGTAATCAACCTTCCATATTTCTTCAATCACTCCATAATATGCACTTGATACAGAAATTGGGTTTTTGTCCTTAGCAATCGAAAAATGCATTGCTTCTGCAAACACCAATACACTACTATTCTGAATTTCACTTCTGTTCTCATGATCTTTCGTATGAAATGTATATCCATTAATTTCATAACCGGGCCATGTTATCACATTTAAACTTAGACCACCCACTATACATTTTAATGTCTTTGATACATCTGATCTACCATGAAAAGTCTTTTTAAACCATGACAAAAATGTTTTGTTGTGCTCATTTAAAATCCACATTTCTTTCTTCTTTGGATGACATTGTTTCAACTAATTAACATGAAATGTGATATACGGTTGAGCATCAGCTATGTTATTCAAGATGTATGATTCTAACTTCTTCTTCTATTCAGCTAACAATGATTTGTCTTTCAAGCCACAAATCCCCTTTCCCTCATTATTAACTCATTCATGGAGAGATAGAGGAAAACCTATGTGCTGTGCCGCAACCAAGTAGCTCATAAAAAACTTTGTAACCTCCTCAGAAATATACTTTTCAATAATGTAGGCTTC
The DNA here is from genome assembly GCA_963277665.1 of Viscum album. Lineage (NCBI taxonomy): Eukaryota > Viridiplantae > Streptophyta > Magnoliopsida > Santalales > Viscaceae > Viscum > Viscum album. Next base: position 110,460,717 of record OY728156.1, on the reverse strand, counting down.
AAGTCGATATGGATTCTTAACATACCCCTTAAATATTTTCATATACCTTTCAAAAGGATGCATCCAACGAAGATATACAGGTCCAAAAAGATTTATTTATTAAACCAGATGAATCATTAAATACACCATTATATCAAAAAAAAGTTGGAGGAAAATACATTTCCAATTGACAAAGTATAAAAATTGAATACTTTTCCAAAATTTTCAAAGCATTCACATCAATCACCTTATTACAAATTGAATTGAAAAAATAACACAACTTCATTATAGACTTTCTAACACCGATGGGCAAAATTCCATGCATTGCAATTGGTAGAAGTTGTTGCATCATGATGTGACAATCATGAGATTTCATACCTATCAACTTCAAGTCCTTTAATGAGACAAAAAATTTTACATTTGAAGAATAAACTTGAGGCACTTTTATATCATGAAGACACTGAAAAAAGGTAATTTTCTCCCTCTTCGATAATGTATGACAAGCCTATAGAATAAATGTTCATCTTCCATTAGGAGGGGAGCTAACTCCAAATGTATTCCCTATTTATAGTTAGTCTAATCTTGCTTCCAACCCATCTTTTCTATTTCTTTTAATATCTAACAATGTTCCAATCAAACTATCACAGATATTCTTCTCCACGTGCATGACATCATTATTATGTTTAACTTCATGATATCTCCAATATGGTAGCTCAAAAAATATTGACCTTTTCTTCCAAATATGTCTATCATTACCATATTTATGTGTCCTTCCCAGTATCACATCAAGGTTTTTCACCCTCTAAAAATATAGATCTGGGGATAATGGTTTTGGAGCAATATCAAATTCTTGTGAGCCATTGAATGCCTTTTTCACCCAGGTACTGTTCCAGTACTGTAGAAGGTACTGTGGCAGCGGTGGCACTGTAGCAGCGGTAGCACTGTAGCGGTGGTGGTACTGTAGCAGGTATTGTAGCAGCGTGGGTACTGTAGCAGTACTGTTCACCGAGGGGTCCTTTGGGCCATTTCAATGGACTTTCAAGCTTTGTATTCAGGCCACTTCGCCTTGGGACTTCGGGCTATGTAATGGGTCTCCCTCTACCCAGTTTAAAGAGGTCATTGCTTTCAAATAATAAATTGAGGCTTCGGCCCCAACCTTTTAAAAAAAATAGGCAAAAACTTTCGATGAACCATGTACGCTGTTTTCCTCCCATGATGCAATTAACAATATGATGTCTATTGTTAGAAAATTGGACATTCTTTATGCCCATTAACACTATATCTAGACAAATTTCCATATGCTTGTAAGTCATTTATTGTGAACAAAAGCACTTCATGCAGTTGAAAATATTCCATTTTATAAGAATCATACACCCTAATACCATCCTCCCATAAAACTTTCAAATCATCAATCAACGGTGACAAGAAAACATCAATATCATCATTGGGTTGCTTCGGACAAGAGATCATTATACTCAAAAAGACATGTTTTCTCTTCATACAAACTTCAAGAGAGAGGTTATAAATTACCAATAAAATGGGCCATGAACTATGTGTGCTACTGAGGGTTCAGTATGGATTCATTCCATCTCTGCACAACCATAGTCTGATATTTCTAATTTCATTTCCAAATGTAGGATACTGCTCATCAATTATCTTCCATTGTGTAAAATCATCTGGATGACGTATTTTTCCATCACATAACCGCTCATCAGCATGCCATCTTAACCTTTTATCATTATGTGAATTAGAAAATAAACGTTTGAAATGAGGAATTATAGGAAGATACCAAAATACCTTTTAAGGGATCTTTGTAATCTCTTCATCAGCCTATGATTTTTCTTTCACCTTATACCGTGATGTCCCACATTTAGGACACTCTCACATAAATTTATATTATTTCCTATATATCATACAGTCATTCAGATAGGCATGTATTTTCTTTTATCCCAATCCCATTAGGCATAATATTTTTTTGTCCTTATAATGTGAATCTAAAAGATCTTTATCTTATGAAAGAATGTATTTCATAAATTTTAGAAGCTCTATAAAATTTTTGTCACTCCATCCATGTTTTTCCTTCAGGTTAATAAATCTTAACACCACCGACAAAACCATAAAATCTATATAACCAGGATATAATGGTTTTTCAGCATCACCAAATAGACATGCAACTATCAGTTCTATCTCAATTTGTTCTGCTGCAATATTGCAAATCATTTCTTCAATTCCATCGGAGTCACCATCTTGAAAATCATCATCATTAGTGAAATTCCGTCCAGTTTCACCATGCCAAATCCAAGGGCTATAACTCGTATTGAAATCATGAAAAATCAGATGATCTTTTATCTCTCTACTTGTCAACTACTTTATATTCAAATATTTCAGGCATGGACAGAAAACAATTGTCACTACTTGGAACATTTCGTTTAGAAAAATCCAAAAAGGCATCAACACCTTCCTCATATTCATTGCTCATTCGATTTTTCGTAATCCAACTTCGACTCATTATCACCTATAACAAATATCAAAATTATACATATTTTTAAGATAAAAAAATATGTTTATTTGAAAAAAATCATAATTTGAATGTAAAACAATTTTGAAATATAAAACAAATGTATACATATTTAAAAAAATATTCTTCAATATGATTTTAAAAAGAATATATAGTTAGATATAACAGTTTTAAATTCATCTTGGATCCTTTCTTCTTAAGGTTCAAAAAGAATACATCCTGGTGAAACTGGATACCAAATTCACCCTTTCGTAAAAAATAAATATGAAGTATAAATATTAAAATATGTATTCAGTCACTACTGAAAATTACACAAATCCTAACGTTTTGAAACCTCTGGACAGCCCCCCCCCCCCCCCCCCCCGCCCCACCCCTCTGGACAGCACCCCCCAGGACACCACCCCCACCCCCTGGACATCACCCCCACCCCCTTGGACACCACCCCTACCTCTGGACACCCCTACCCCCTGAAAAACACCACCACCCCCTTGGACACCCCCTGGACACCACCACCCACTTGGACAGCCCCCGCCCCACCCCCTAGACACCACCCCCCCACCCCCTTGGCACACCCTGGACACCACCACCCCTTAGACTGCCTCCCCCCCACCCCTCTGGACAGCCCCCCCAGCCCCTGGACAGCCCCCCGCCCCGCTAGACAACCCCCCTCCCCCTTGGACACCCCCCACCCCTCCTGGACACCACCCCCACCCTATACCCCCTTGTACACCACCCTGGACACCCCCCAACCCCCTAGACACCATCACCCACTTAACACCACCCCCCACCCCCTTGGACACCCCCTGGACACCACCACCCCCCTTGGACAGCCCCCCCCCCCCCCACTTCTCTGGACAGCCCCCCCACCCCTGGACATCCCCCCACCCCTCTAGACAGCCCCCCCTGGACACCCCTACCCCTCCTAATAACCCTAGAACACAACGATTACTATTAAACTATCAATTTAAAAATGACCAAACATCCCTAATAATAAAAGGAATGAAGGAAAAGAAGAAGTGGACGATGAAGAAAAAAAGAAACAAAGAATAAAGGAAGAAGAACACGGAATAAGTAACTTATTTAGGGAAATTCCAGGGAATCCAAGAAAACCATGGGGCCTCCAATGGTTGATATAAAATTGGAGAAAACGGAGTAAACCTCAGAATAAAATCAAATTTAAAATAAAAACTCAGATGGTGAAAATCACAGTGTAAAGCCTATCATCACAGCACAATGGGGTCAAGATAACTACGCATATTTGAAAACCATGACATGTTCTCCCCCGTAACGCATAATTTTCTCATAGTCAATGACTGGTAAAAATATATATAACCAAATATAATCAAATTGCAACACCCCTTATCTTTTCATAATGCTTGAATCCCTACAAATCATAGTGAAAACCTCAATCAAAGACTGTACCAACCCCATTGGACACCACCCCCCATCACCTTGGACACCACCCCCTATCCCCTTAAACAAAACTAATAAATTATAGCCTAATATTCATGAAACAATACAATAATAATGTCATAATCTCAAAAACCACAATGCAATAGTCAATCCCAATTGACACTTATCCCCCACCCCCTTGGACACCACCCCCATCCCCTTGGACACCCCTTGGACACTACCACCCACTTAGATAGCCACCAAACCCATTGGACACCACTCCCACCCCCTTGGACACCCCCTGGACACCACCACCCCCTTGGATAGCCCCCACCCCTCTGGACACCCCCACCCCCTGGACACCCCCCCACACCTCTGGACACCCCCCCACCCCCTTGGACACCACCCACCCCTCCTGGACACCACCCCCCACCTCCTACCCCCTTGGACACCCCCCCCCCTCCCAACCCTCTGGATAGCCCCCCCCCCCCCGGACAACCCCTCAAACCCTATGGACAAGCCCTCGCCCCCTTGGACAGCCCCCCCCCCACCCACCCACCACCTTGGACAGCCCCCACCCCCTTCGACACCCACCACCCCCTTGGACTCCCCCCCCCCACACCCCTGGACAGCCCCCCCCCCCCCCACCACCACCACCACCCCCACCATGGACACCCTGGACACCCCCCCCAACCCTCTAGACAGCCCCCCAAACCCTATGGACAACACCACAACCCCCTTGGACACCCCCCCCCCACCACCACCACCCCTAGATAGCCCCACACACCTCTGGACACCCCCCCCCCCCACCCCCTTGGACACCCCCAGCCCCTACCCCCTTGGACACCTCCCTGGACACCCCCAACCCTCTGGATAGCCCCCCCCCCCCACCCACCCCCTTATACACCCCCCACCACCACCACCCCCTTCGACCCCCCCCCCCCACACACACACACCCCTGTACTGCCCCCCCCCCCCCCCCGAACCCTATGGAAATCTCCCCAAACCCTCTGGACAGCCCCCCACCCCCTGGACACCACCCCCACCCCCTTTGAAATCCCCCACACCCCCTTTAGACACCCCCAACCCCCTTTGACAACCCCCGCACCCCCCTGGACACCACCCCCCACCCCCTTTGGCACCCCTTGGACACCCCCACCCACTTGCACAGCCCCGCCCCCCACCCCACCCCCTTAGAAACCCCCTGTACATGCACACACACATGATAGAACACAAAAAAAATTGTAAACTTGCATGATATCACTTCCATAGGTTTATTTTACCAGAAAAGAATTTGGCATGGTATAGATGAACACTATGAAACTAACCATGATTGCAAGAAAAAAGAAAAATAACATCTCAATAAATTCATTTAGGGCATCGCGGAAAAAACTCAAAAGAAGTCATGTGAGGCTTAATTTACTATTTTGAGTCGACTTGATAGATCTGATAATAATAAATATGAATATTTATGTTGGAAAAACGAGGCTGGAGGGCATGATTTTGACAAATCGATTCTAGGTTTTCCGCGCGAGAGAGACGAGTCGCAGGTCGCCCAATCAAAGAAAATAGAATGACTGAATACGCGGTGCGATAAATAATTTAAAAGATTTATCACATAGGTTATTTAATAACCGACATGATAAACTATTTTTTAATGTTTATAATGTCTGTTATTTAATAATCAATGTAGAAAAAAATTTATCACGCCATTTATTTGATGACCGACGTGATATATGTCGCTTCATACCAACGTGATAAATTTCTGATATTGGCTTTATCACATCGGTTTTTTATATCTAATGTGGTAAAACACCGAACTTTCCTTTATCACATCATTTATTGAACAAATTTCATGATAAAGATCCAATCTTTCTTTTATCACGTCAGTTATTTTATTACCGACGTGATAAAGCACGCTAGATTCAATTTGCACGTCATTTATACAATAACAGACGTAAAAATTCTAATCTCCATATATTTTACGTCAGTTATAAAATAACAGACATAAAATATGGATCCTGATTGATATACCACGTCAGTTATGAAATAACCGACATTCTATATCGACCATTATAGCTTTGTACGTCGGTTATATAGAACTATCATGAAAAATTACGACATATTAAACATTTTTTTCACTAGTGTAAGTTGTCCCAATATAGTCATCATCTGATCCACTCCAACACTAACTGTGTTGACTTTCATATTGGTGAAATCCCTACATTGTCCAAGGGTATTGATTCCCTTTCTTCCTTTAGGTGCCATCACTAAACAATGGAATACACTAAATTAGGTCATAGTTCATAATTTCTAACTCAAAAACACTTAAAATAATCTGAAAATTTATGCACAAATAATTTAATGATCATAAACATTGTTTATATTTACTTCTAAATCAATAATAATGGCTTGTAAAAAAATTTGAATTATCCTATGCATATCCCCAGAGAGAGTCAAACCAGGTTTGTAGTAAGACCTGTTGTCGTGTACCAAGATACCCTAGGTGAAGCCCGAAACTCCTTATCAGAGTTATTAATCTTAGGTACATATGTTTCACAACCACATCCACTTGTAGTATCCATACAGGGATGTATTTTCTAGTAAAACCCACATAATCCTTACGTTACCAAAATTCTATGATGTTATTCTAGGATTATATTCAAAGTGTAACATAGGGTTATTTCCTCTAAACTATGTTTCCTCTAAACCCTAGAAGCCTGGAGTCGGTGCATTACTTATTACATTGGCACGATTTTAAGGAACAAAATATAGAAGGAACGATCAGTTTAGTATTCGTTAAGTACAAAGATACATACATGTAACTCATATTACATTGGTAAAGGTAACAAAATATAATACATAACAAAAGGTAATAAATTGCATCCACGAGAACTCAATAAATGGTCTCATCTTTATAACCTATTAAATGTAAAAAAATGAAAGGGGTGAGATGAAATGCTCTGTAAGGGTTAAAAATAGATAAATCATGAATCAAAAATAATTTAATCATAATAAAATTGGCATATTCAATATGGCATGGTTAATAAATGAAAACACTTTCCAACAATAAGCTAATAATGAAACTGCATTCATAGATTTTTTCATAGTGAAAACCTCATGGATAGTAATAAATGAGAATGAATAAAGAGAATTATTATTAATTTTACATCATGTATCTAGCACATGATAATAATATACCATTGAAATGGTTTAATTCAGTGGGTAGCTACCTGTCTGATTCTGTTTTGGAAACAAACTCGATGGGCTTTTTGCCAACTGACCTGTCTCGTGAGACCTGTAGATGCTTCGAGGGGATATATTGGGGCCAAACCATCTCTGTAAGTTGAAATAATTTTTTATATATAGATTTAATATAATTAAAATATGCTTTTGCAATATCTTTATAGAGTAGAGGATACATATTCATCAATATTTCCATAGTTAAAACAACATTCCAAATAAACACCGTATATAAAAGGGTATAAGGATTAAGAAAATAATCATATCCATGAAACCAGAAAATGGATATATAATATATTTAAAATTTAAAATAAAAAATGATCTCAAAGTGGTAGTAGTTAAACAACATAATAATGATTAGGTGCACAACACCAAGTAAATCACAATGAAATCGAAACCGAAACAAAGTCCCTTACAATTATTATCAATAAAGTTAATAATCATCAAGTGAATAACTGAATACAATGAATATAAAAATAATCATGATATTATATATATAATTGTAGTAAACATACACCACATACAAAAAATAAGTGGTGAATAATGGAAATCTCACGGAAATAAAAGTGAGATGAGAAACCCCATGCCTTATGCCTGAATGTGTTCTCGATTGATCTTAATAACCTAAATAATAAAATTTAGTTTTACTAGTTAATAATTAAATAACCTCTTATACATGTAATATATTTATTATAACCTTATTAGGTTCATTTATTACCTTTTTTATGGGTTAATAGGTTCAATTTTATTGTTTTGGATACGTTTTCTTCCTTGTTTTTCATGATTGGTTTACTTGTATTCATGAATGGAAGTTAGTTTGAAATATGGTTAAACATACAGAATTTTTAATATATATTATTAGTTACATTATAGATATATAAATTATTTTATAATTATTTTGGTTATATACCATTAGGATGACTCATTAGATAAAAGTTAATGACTAAAGGGAGGATTAAATTTGTTGTTTTGTGCACAATGAGATTGTTTTGTATTATTATTTTATATTATGAGTGTTTAAGGATTAAAGAACATTGAATAAGATATGTTACATATACAATGATCTGGTTGAACCATAAAAATGGTTTCATGACCATAATTGAATATGGTAATAGAAATTGAAAACCCATCATCCTTGAATGTGATAAATTAACACATCTCGGACGGTGTTTTCATTTTTAGTATAATAGGAGGTGGAATGGAGAAATGATGAAGAAATATTATATTAGCATAATAAAATTCCATTTCATGTAAGGTACTAGAATTTTCATTTAATTTTTACGAGCTTAGGTGATGATAGATCGAAAAAATATTGGAACTTATAAAAGAAGTTTAAAGAAAAATTAATAGAGTTTCACCTCTTGAGTACTCCTCCTTGAGAATATCCTTAAGACCATTTTTTTCCTTTTAGTGAGACCAATAGGTCTTGGACGTGGGGGGATTTGGAAGTGTATTTGGTAAAACATAGTTAAGGCTAAAATATTGAGTGGTTTGGGAGGAAGAGGGGGTGAGGGGTGGTTCATATAGTGGAGGGGGGGAGGGTTTACTTAATATTTTAATCATTAGTTTATTATTTTACCCTAAGACAATAAATAATGAAAATTACATGAACAAAAATAGTAATAATTTCATGTGAGTTAAAACCAAGGGTTCTTGCCTCAGTATGACATCCTCTATGACCCAATAAATCATGTATTTACCATTTATCATAATTTATCGTATTTTACTATTCACCAAAAATTTAAGTATTTCATAAAAATACCAAAAATTCACCCGAACCTTTTTTTGACGTTTAGAATCCAAAAATAAACTATATTTTTCCAAGATAATGTTCTATATATGATAAATTTAATTTTTAATTAAAATCATCATTTAATCAAAAACACCAACACTTAAAATATTCATCTTCATTTTTAAGGTGCCTAAATTTTATTTACACTTTCATGGGTAAGGTTACCATTCATAAGGGTCATATTAATATTCATAAGGGTATGTTACTATTCATAAAGGTATATTACTATTCATAAGGGGAATTTACTATTCACTAAAGATTAACTTGATTCTATCAGACTCCAAATATCACCCTGATCGCAACTGTGTATGTCTGTTTTTTGAAATTCAAAACAGAGAAGTGGAAATTTTAAGATTAATGGATAAGTTATGAATTTATTCTATAAATAACCAAGTTTTTTTTTACAGAGACTCAGTGTTTCATGAAATATAGGCTATCTAATGAATAGAAAGTATTCAAGAGAAACATACCATAAAATGTTTGGTGTGTTATAAATATTTTCTGTAATAAAACATAATAAAAAAAACCTTTATATTTATTAACAAGGAAAAACTATAAAATCATGGAGATATTTTCTCTTTTTTTAGAACATGTATCCTTTCTAAGAGTTTCTATTCTGTATTGGTTGTGTTTATGGAATTACACACCTCTCATAAAAATTTAATCACTAGAATCAGGTAATGAAAAAAATGGGGGTTGCTTTTAAATTCTTTGAATTGATGAAAATAAACTTTCTTGACATACCTGAAATATTATGAATGAAGTGATTAAATTATTTTACTATTATATTTTTAGTTGGTTTTTTTATTGATCCCATGATAGTCTCATGTGTTTTGGATTCAAGCATCTGAAGATAGGGAAACCCTTTCCTCAATCAATACAAGTTATATTATGACGTGTTTTAAAAATCATGTGGGTTAGTTAGTTCAACCCAAAGAGAACAATATCATGGTGTGGTGGATGGGTTCCTTTGATATATATTCTTTTCCCAGCTTTGTTTATGTTAATTCAAGTGATTTTGTTGGTTGAGAAATTTTACGTGTTGTTAAATTTACAACTCTTGGAATTAATGTCATACACCTGTGGTAAATGAAAATTGTAATTTTAAATCCCATGTAATTTTTTTTCATGAGTGTGCTCCTTGTAAATTAATTTTTGTTAAAAAGAATGTAAAATTTTACATATGGATAAATTGGTTTGATCTAACCTCATTTTTTATGAAACATGTCATATTTAAAAATTGGGTTCTTTAATTTTGAAGTCATGCATTGATATTAACTTGGTAAAGATCATGGTACAACTGTATTAGTTGAAAAAAGTATATTATAATGAAAGTATATAATTTTCTATATATAAATACATATTATCATAGAAATAATTTTGAATATGGTTGGATAAAAATCATGATTTTTATTTTTTAAAATTATATAAAAAATTTATAATGAAACATGTTTAAGTTTTAAATCATAGTACTTAGTGGATAAATTAAATCTTGTGATGTGGGATGAATTAAATTAGTTAATTATTATTATGCTTAGTTGTTTGATTTGTAATAAAATGTTTTTTCTCAAAACTGATTTTTATGGTAACATGTTTTCTTATATAAACAAATAAATTTCTTCAAAAAAAATTATAGTTATTTTAAAAATACATTTTCAAAGTATATGGATGTGTTTTCACAAAGAATATTTTGATAAACACCCTGTCATGAAGAAGATTAAAAAATGGGGGTTCCATTTAAAATTTTTCTAACCAGTCAAGTTCTGAATTCAAGAAACACATTGAAGGTTTTTATCAACAATATTTGATATTTAGTATGATTTAATATGAAATGGTGTATGTATAATATATATGTTTGATAATAAATTGTTATGAATTTCTTGTTGGGTTAGTTTTGACTATCTATGTGGAATTTGATGTGATTTTGTCATCTTACTTCAAAATGAGAGTCATGAATGTTTGATCAATAATCCAAACTGTTTAATGCTTTATTTTTTTAGGGATGAAGTATCTAACCTCATGATTTTGAAGAGATTAAATCATATCCTTGATGTAATGTTTAGTTAATTCCATTTTTTCTATTTGAGTGGTATCTCCCCAAGGATATAATTTTGGGAATGTATTAAAGTACTGTATAGCTATATGTTTTTTTCCACTATTGTGTTCTACATGTTTCAAATATAGTGGGACCTTTGAGAGTTATCTGACAAGGTGGTAAAATTATATCCCTTTCCTTTTATATACATACTAGTTTTGTTGAAATTATAGAGGAAAATAATTGTTTGAGTGGTATCTGATATAAGGGTGCGAATTTTATTGAGCGATTACTTTTAAATTCTAGTATTTATAGTGGTTTCATAAAGGTTTCATAAAATTTAGAAGTGTTTTTTAAATTATTTTGTAATTTATAAAGTGGTTATAAAATGGTTATGAAAATTATAGAAGTAATTTCAAAATTTTAAATGTTTATTTATAATTTAATTTGAACGTTTTTAAAGGTGATTATGATATTTTAGAATTGTTTTTGGATGTTAGAGATTTTAATAAAGCCTTATTTAAATTATTATGAGTTTTTTAAATTGGAAATTAAATATTATAATAGTAACTTTTACCCATATTAAATTAGTTATTTATAAGTAAGATTAACGTGTGTTTTATAAATGTTTTGTAAGGGTGATCCATGGTTTTTAAACCATGTATAAAGGTAATTTCCATGTTGTGTGAGGGTAAGTGTTGTTTTTATTGAGTTTTGTATAAGTAGAGATCATTTTCTATGAGTTTTATAATGGTAGTTTGGGCTTTCTAATTTGTGTGTAAGGGTAAACTAAGAATCCTTATAATCCCATAAAGGTAATTTGGTTTTATTACTGGTCATGTAAGGGTCTTATCTATCCTGCATATGAGTAATTTCGGTTTCTTTAACCTTATGTAATGGTAATTCGTGGATTCTAAATATCACATAAGGGTATCTTGAATATATCATAGTGGTAACCGTGTGATTCTAAATCTCACATAATTGTAATAGCGAGTTTCCAAAGCCTATGTAAAGGTAACTAGCTATGTAAGCATAAAACCATATTACCCTTACTCATCACATACTCTAAACGAAAGGGTAATATTTAAAATTCTGAAAATATTAATTTCTTCCTATACCATGTATATGCATCTTCTTTATCAACCCTAATGGTTTTAATTAATGAAAATAAAGGATTTAACATTCCATTGACTTTCTTAAAGTTGTATCTAATGTTTTTAAATTTTTTTAATGGGATCTCAATAAAATTAAATTGGGGATTCCAAATGTTGTGTATTTATATTTTCTAGAATGTGTTTCTACTATTATTTTAAAAATTCTTGAACCTACCTCTCTAAATATTCTTTGAATTGTATTAATTAAAGTTGATCAAATGTATTCCTTTTAGTATTTAGAGTCTTATAAATTGATTTTGATCCCCCTTTGGTCGTGAATTCCTAATATGAGATGGATGAGTTCCCTCTCTCTCTCCTCTGTTTTAGGGGCAGTGTGAATGCTCCTTGCTTCTTCATGATTGATCACCAAATGTTTTTAGTTATAAATTTTGTTTTATATTATGAATATTTTTTTTGTTTTGTTGAAATATAATTATTTAATCACCTCACCTGAAAATGTTAAATACCTTAAATATGGTAATTGAACCAGTTGTGTGTAAATAAGAAATTTTTTATATGTATAGTTTATTAATGTAATGGTATGAGTAATAGATAGAATTATGGGCATGGTTACTTACGGATTTTTACTTTTATAGATGTTGTGAGGATTTGTGACGTGGAAAGTGTGTGATTAGTGTGGGAATGGTTAATTTAATTGCTTTTTGTCTTGGTAATTTCCTATAATTTATTTAATTCTTTAAAAGTGGTGAGTTTTAATTATATGAACTTGGGTTGGACTAAATATTTTGGGGATGAAAATAAATGAATGTTAAATGGAATAATGAAGTTTAAATTGAATATAAAAAATATGATAAATTAATGTGAAAATTATAATTAATTTATGTAGTTAAATGAGAACCGCAAAATTGATGTGTGGTATTTGACTTAAATGAATTAGAATATAATTGAATGGGTTCTGTTAATAGGTAATGGAATGACATAAGGACTAGGAGTTAGTGAAAACTCAATAATTATATAATTGATGAAATCCTATAATTGAAGTTGGATTGTGTGTATTGTTTGTGTTGGTTGTGTAGTGCCATGCATTAGTTTTGGTAGTGTTATTAACATGAAATAGTGGTGATGTATACGTTGTAGTAGTTACACAATTTATGTTGTGCGAACCCATCAGTTGGTCTTGTGTATAACCAGTAAGTATTTTATGTTCTTTTTTATTTCTATATTCACCCACTAACACTCAAATGTTTTGGGGTTGTTTTCCCTAACAACCAAATGTTGAGAAATGGATGGTTGGCTACCCCCTCTTCCCCACTCTCTCTTCCAAGTGAGGTTGATATGCACGGTTTCTGATGGACAGAATTCAAAATTTCACTAGAGGTAATTATTGATTATAGTATGATGTAGTTCATGGTGGGGGTCATGCATTGTAGGAGGAGGGAATAGGGTTTATTTCTTTTGTGTTCAAGATACCATATTATTCTAGTTATATGGAAGTGTTAATGGGATGATGTGGATGCGATGTGGTTTTCTAAGTGTCATTGGGTGAGATGTGATGTGGTTTCCTAGGTGTCTTTGGGTGGGATGTAATGTGGTTACCTCAGTTTCTTCAGGTGGGATGTCATGTAGTTTCCTAATTGTTATTAGGTATAATTATGCCGAAGGGATAAAATCTCCAATATGTATTAATTTAGGTTATGAGAGCATAAAATCAGTGGGGAATAATTTCTGGGTACCCTTTTATCAATATAATTCTTCTTAAATTACTATACAAGGGTGCTTTATTTGGTGAGTGCACCTTAGTGAGGATGGGACTGGTTAGTCTACTAGTTTAGGTGTGTGTTGGATATAATTTTTGTTCAATGGGTAATTAGTATACTATTCTCGCATTCTCATGAGAGTCCTTGGGTATGAACCTACAGAGAATACATGTTATTATCATCCAGTATATATATAAACTATTTTTCCCGTTTCCATGGGAAATTTGGAAACCAATCAGGACACAACTAGATTTTCCATTAGAGCTATTATTTGGTTTTTTATATATGATTGACTTTGGTTACTTACTTGGATTTTATTGGTGGTTTATATCCTATCTCAAAATCCTAATTTTTCTATTTAGGGTAATTCCTCCCACATGTGTGAATTCATTAATACCCTCGGCATTAGTCTCCAACTCAAGACTTACTACAGGTAAGACTTGGGGGTCATTAACTCTCTTCCATTATTATTATCATAGGATGGGTATCTTTTGAGGGAGTGGGTCATGAAAAATATGTCCCGAAATAATTGTCTGTCGATCTTGACCTGTAATCAAGATGATCACATGACATTATACAGTGGAAGTCTCTACACAATACACCTCGACTATAGTGACTTCCATATTGAATTATTTGGGGCTCTAAGAAGCCTTGATAAGTTTTTTCCTAAGATATTTTGAAATGTGAAGGGAATGTTGGATATAAAGTTTGGATGAGATGTTATCAAACAATTTAAAGATGTTTTATTTTTACACAATGGGATATTGTTACCCAACTATGGATTGTTCTTTATTATGTGGCATTGAGGTTATAGCATTTAGAATCAATGACTTTAATTCCTGGTTGGAACCTGAGGATATGTTTTTTACTGGTGAGTTGGGTTGAGCTAGTCTACCCACAATCCTGGGGGGTTAGATAGTTATATTCCAAAAAACAAATATTCAAGGAAAATTGGGCTCAGATGACTCCTAGAGGATTTAGGAATGTCTCCATTCTCATGTTGGGATTGATGAAGTTATTTCCCAAAATTCCCAACTGCATATATGGATTTAAAGAGGATTTGGCTAGAATATTGATACCTTCCACGGATACATTATCCCTGGTTCCCCCATCTTGTATAATCTCTTCCTCTGAATACCCAGTTATTTGTGGGGATCTTAGATTCATACCTATATTCTTTGATGTAGAATGTATCTACTTAGTAAATGGAATTAATAAATATGAAATGTGATTCTTCATTTGACGAGAGTTCTATTTGTTGGGGTGGTGTCCATGATCTAAATGATGGGGGTTGGAAATTCTTGAGATTCTAAACTGGTTTGGGATTTGATTGTAATTCCTCTTCTTTCAACTTGTTTTGATTTCCCTTATTATGTCTTCCTTCAAAGTATGGATTAAAAGGAATCATTATGGATGATGTAGTAGGATATGGAGACACTATCAGATGATTGAGTTATACCCTAGATATTTCATGAGCTCAGTCTACTATCTTTTCGTTCATCCAATTATTGAACTTTCATTCATGTTTATCTTAGACTTCTTAACAATCACTTTCTTCCATTAATTATATAGGGGACACATATGGAACTTGTGCTGCTGTTTTTTCCAATGTCACCTATCTAGAATCTATATTTTTCTAGAGTTTATCTTTAAAGATAAATTCATCTAAGATGATGTGTGTAAGAACCCAATTTTTTCATGAGGAACATATCCTTTACTTTTCATCAATTTTAAGTTTAAATATCCAAATACAACCTAATTTGAATTTCCTTAGACGTTGTGGATGCGTAGGGGGTGTCTAGTGCTGGTTCAGAGCCTGGAACCAAACTTTTGTAGAGAAAAAGTCTTGGCAGGCGGTTAGTAGAAAGCATACAGGGCAGGTTGTATGGTTAGATAAAACCATGAAAGGCTAAACATAGGTAAGATATAGGACGTGTGGTTAGATAAACCATGTGATTTGAGGAGCATGGGTGTGTAATATGGTCTATAATTTTGACAGTGGATTGAGATACAAATTTCACATAGTTAGTAAAACTATACGAAGTGACACTTTCCTATCAAAAAGGGCACACGGTTGGCGCACGGTTTTTCCAACCATACAAAAAAACTATGTGACCCATGAATCATTTGGAAATTATAATAATTCTCTTAATTAATTATATTTATATCCTAATTCTCTATTTATTCAACGGACAGAAACTTCACCATTTGTGATCCCTCTTTGGTGACTATTTTTAGGATTTAGCATCGAATCTCTTTCTGAGTTTGCATTCAAGCACCTCTCATCTCATTGGATCTGTATCAGTGGGTTATTTATTCCTTTTGTGTCATTCCTCATTTTGTTTGGCATTGGCTACACTATTTAGGTGCAAAATAATTTTCCACATTATTAGGTTCTTCATCTTCTCTTCTATTTTCTCCCAATCGAAGTCAAATCATGAGCTAAAACTATACGATCTATCCACTACAGACCTATGGTAACCGGTCTTGTTATTTTCTTAAAAATTCTATGTTTTTATATATATTTCTTTATGTCATGCACCCAACTAGTGGAGTGATTCCCTTGAAATGGAATTTAACCCTTCAGTTGAATTGATAACTGTAACCTATGTAATTAATGAGGCTCGATGATAAATGAATAGTGGTTAAGAACATTGAATTGGAACCACCCATTTGGTTGTGTTGTTTTTTTAATTAGACCACCATGGGTTTCTATTGAATTTGGATGCCTTGGGGTGTTTATTTTTTCCCATTTCTATGGGATGTCAATTTTTAATAGAATTGTAATTTATATTGATAAATTGAATAATGAATTGATATGTAAAATGAATTGAAATATCAATTATAATTTGGATTGATTAAAAAAGGGAATTTAATCCATGTCCCTAGACACTTTCCTTGTATTGGTTGATTTAGAATCGAATTCTTATTATAATGAAATGCACATGTGAGTTAAATAAGGGTTATCCTTCTAAGATTAGCCCATGACTTGAGTCACCTTTTGAGGTGATGTTTAATTGTAATAAATAAGGTGATTCCCTTGACATAGTTAAATGATATTTACATGGATTGAATAAATGATTATATGCCTTGGGTGACACATGGGTTATTACATGGATTCCATGGACAGACTCAATTGGATTTTACCTTCCTTATACATGAGTGATACTTAGACTCCCTAGTAGACTACTAATGATATACTCAGAGCATGAAATGTTATATGACTAAGTGAAACATGGAATCCATATGGATTTCCAAGGATAGACTCGGAGGGATGATACTATATATGAAAGAGTGATACATGGACTCATTATGGACTTCCAAGGACAAACTCCGGGGAACAATTGATCGTATATTCCTTGGGTGATACATGGTCTCCCTTAGTAGAGCACCATGGATGGACTCGAGTGGCTATGATGTTATACCATACCTAGAGTGATACATGGGTTCTTATGAGGATCTCCATGGATGGGCTTATAGGGTGTTGGTTTATATTGTACCTTGAAAGATACCTAGATTTAAAATTATTCATTCCAAGTATGGGTTCATGTTCTGGATTTGAATGATGAATGAATTGGTTTATATGATTCGTCTATCAATCCAATAAACAAGATTGGATTTGGTCAGAGCCTTATACCTTAGAGATGGCATGTTTAGGTATATCTTGAGCATATCACTACCAGGGATGATGGGCTACATGCTAGTTCCTAAGGCTTATTAACTAAATGAGTTTGGATAATTAAATAAAATTTATTATAAATGACATAGGACAGATTGTTAACTAATAAAATTACCTTTTAAATGAAATTAATGAAATGAATTGGTTCTTAAATGAGAAATTAGACTTTATATGATTTTTTAATTCAGTGCCTCCTTACGTATTCTTTTAGTACCTACACACTGTATTCATTATATATTCACTGGCTATAAGGAAGTTGGCCTTGGGTGGTTGTCTACTGAGATTATATCTCACACCCTATTTGGGTTGCGTATGGGTACTCAAACATACTATATGATTGTAGGTATGGATAGGAGAAATCACTCTGATATAGGTTCTCGATTTCTACTTATGATCGGGGGATCAAGTGATTGAGTTGAGGCTAATGATGCTAGCTGGATAGATTTTGTACTTTTATAATTTTGTTACATGTATTTCAATAATGCCATATAGATCTATTTTGGATTCTTTATTAGACACGTGACATGTATCATATTAATATATATATATATATGTGATATTCTTTTTGGTATTGATTATTTATATCTATCTTGGATGTTGTCTATTGTTTGTTTGGTTTACTGATTCTGTTACTTATCTTTTATTGTATATCTTATGTGCTACACTATGGAAATGAGGGAATAGTCTCCGCATAGACACACCTAGGACCTTACTTCCAGTCATATGCCTATGGTGTTTGGAAATATATGCTTGAGGCCATGTGACCAATCAGACACAGGGAACCTTTCAGTGGACTCCGAGTCTGGGATGTTACAAATTGGTATCAGATGGTGATTTTGATTCTGGTTTATTATTTGAAGTTAATATACAGGTACAGTAAGGAAATGAAATTTGGTAATGAGTTATTCTAGTCGTAGTTAACCCATGTATATAAAAAACCAAATTTCCTTGAATGAAATTTTAGTTTCTGGATTTTGACTATTATGATTGATTTTATTCCACCATTAAAAGATGTACTTGAATTGATATTTTTTCATTAACATGATTGTGGGTTCAATTTTGTTATAACTGGATGAGATGAGGGTATTCCATCTCATTCATAATTCTAGGTACTTTATAAGAATTTCATTTCATGCATTATTCCATTCCATTTAGGATGCATTACTTTTTGCATAATGTTGTGATATCTGTTACGATCTATATATATATATACATTCTAATATGATAGGTATTCTATAATATGTTATGGTGTGGATAAATTGGGAACCATATTGTGGTTCAAGAGGTGTATGGGCACTCATGTATCAGAATTTGTTGAACCTTTTGGTTTGACCTTTTAAAATAAATTTTCATATAAATGTGAAATAAATAAAAAATAAATGAGAACTATAATTGTTATAGTAGAGAACTTGACCCAGACCCTACCTTAGTAGTGGGTAGTAGGTACTATCTCTAGATTTCTTCTGATCTATACGTCTCTCACTCCTGACTCATGGATCATGCATAAGGGTGTGTTCTTATATATGAAGACTTGTTCCTATCCTATTTCTATATCTATGATTTTTAGCTATGAACTTTGATAATGATCTTGATCTAAGGTTTCACTTGGAATTTGTAGAGGTATTCCACAGAAACATAATCTAGTCCCGCTCCAGGAGGATGGAGATGATAATGCTTAGGAGGTGGTGGTCCATGGTCTACCAGTAGATCCTCTAGTTATTTTCACTAAGGAAACAATGGTTGTACTAGACATAGATGATAAGGCACTAGTCTGCGATTGGTTTTTGAGCATTATTCAGACAATTCAGGGAGTAACGCGACCTACCCTAACTATGGAATAGTTGATGCGTGAGTTAAAATAGCAGAATATACCCGAATTTTTTAGGGATGGAGGACCACATGCTGAGAATTCATGGCTATAGGTCATGTTATCTATCTTGGAGAATCTAGAGATGCCTCTCGATAACAGGGTAAATCCCTCTACTTATATATTGTGTGATTCTTCCAAGATATAGAGGGATGTTATTAATCAAATAGAACATCATCGAGAGAAGTCTTAGAGGTATTTTTATATGGAGTTCTATGAAAAATTATATCTCGAGATTTTGATGGATGATAGTAATTGAAAGTTCATGCACTTGGAGTGGGGCGTCTTATCAGTCATGGATTATTTTTCTCATTTTATAGAGCTCTAGTGATTCGCACCTATTCTGATGGGTGATGAGTTATCTAAATCCAGGAGATTTGAGGATGTTATCAGGTACAACATCCAATTAGAGGTAAATATATTCCAACTAACTATAATTTCTAGAATAATGAATTAGGAACTTATCATAGAGCGTAACCTGAGAGAGGCTGGGGGTGTGATCCAGGGTGGTTTGGAATCTAGATCTTGTACTGAATTAATTGATAGTAGGAAGTATCATCTGGAGCTTCCATGTAGTAATATTAGTACCACATCACATACTTAGGTATCCATGTGAGGTTCCACTAGTACGGTAGACTGAGAAATGTGAGTCCTCAGTGTACGAGGGACCCAATCGAGTGACGATCATGTAGTAAGATGGTCCATCTATGGACCCTTTGTATAAATGTTTATCATGTAGCTAATGAGAGAGGGTCTACACTAACTCCAAGTATAAGAGTGGGGTCATCAGCTTCTCATCATGTAGGGAGTTGGATTATAGCTAGTCGATCAGGCAAAGGTGGTGTTCGTGGCCATGGTAGTCAGAACCCAGACCTTCAATGAAAATAGTGTGGATCTACTTAGGGTATCCAGGCAGTATCACAGGGTCACGGATCAGGCCAAATATATGTAGTGAAACTTACACCTAAGGAGCAAGGTCCTTGACCTTACATAGTGAGGGGTTCTATTTTGGTAGCCTCTACTTTAGTATTTTCTGTTTTTTATATATTTTCTTCTCATATATTTATATATGTGCCCGTCGTGGAGATCCCTGGGATCATTGTCCAAAGTATTAATGGAGTAATGATGCTTGACACTTTGTTGGAGATTAAAATGGATATTTTATTTTAGTGCAGGGAGTTCCCCCTTGAAATTGGTAGGTGTCACTTCACATGGGACCTATTTGTCCTCAAGATGATGGGTTTTAACATCATTCTCACCATGGACTATTTGGCTTCCTTTAATTATTTTATTGATTGATATCATATAAGGGTGTCTTTCACATCATCAGAGGGTGGCGAGTTTATTCACAAGGGTGAATGTGATGTCTAAGAAAGTTAAAATAGACCCGAGCATCATCGGTTGGGTGGGATAAAAGCCTAGACAGTAGGTTTTTATCAAGATAGTTAGGGAACACATCAGGCATATTTCCCTCCAGTGGTTGATCATTTTAGGGATGTTTTTATGGAATAATCTTAAGGATTACCTTTAGTGAGATAGATAGATTTATCTATTGATCAAGTTCCAAGAATTGCACCAGTGTCCATTCCTCCTTACAAGATGGCTACTATTGACATGCAGGACCTCAAGAGGTAGTTAGAGGATTTATAGGTAAAGGGTTTTATCCAAACGAGTACTTCTTTGTGGGGTTCACACTTCTTTTTACAAAAAGTCATACAGAACTCTCAGGATATGTGTAGATTTCCAAAAATTGAACCATCCAATGGTCAAGAACAGGTATCCTCTATTGTATATTATCTCTTTGATTAGATCCAAGGATCTCAGGTTTTCTAAACAATTGATTTTATATCTAGTTATCATCATGTATTTGTTAGTCTATAAAACATACTTTGAATAGTATTTTATAGAAGGTATACTTTATACGAGTATTTGGTTATGTCGTTTGGTCTCATGAATACACCGTAAGTCTTTATGAAACCGATTATTCGAGTATTCCATAATTATATAGATTAATTTGTGGTGGTTTTCTTGGATGATATCTTGGTGAATTCTCACACTCGATGCGACTATGGAAACCATCTTGAGATCATATTGAATAAAATGAGAGTGCATCAGTTATATGATAACCTCACAAAGTTCAACTTCTGGATGGAAAAAATTCACTTCCTAGGTCACATTATCTCAAAGATAGAAGCATTAGTTTACCCATATAATGTGAGAGATGTAGTTTTCTTGGAGAATCCCAAGAACATATTTGAGGTACCAGGTTTCTTGGGGATAGATGTTTATTATAGTAATTTAATATAGGGTTTCTCGTTCCTAGAATCATCGATTATGATATTGAATAAGAAAGGTGTAAATTTTGTGTGGTCAAAAAACTATGATATGACCTTTTAGGATTTAAAAGGTAGTTTTAATTAATCAGTGATGCTAATTTTTCAAGAGATGGGTAGAAATTAAACTGTATACTATGATGCATCCGGTATCGGTCTAGGAGAAGTATTTATGTATGGAGATATGCTCATGGAATACTGCTCTCGATGATTGAAGTTTCATGAAAGGAAATTACCTAACGCATGATCTCATGTTTGCTACATTTTTTCACACATTGCAATATTGCAGACACTACTTAAGTAGAAAACATTTTTTGTGTACACAGACCACAAAATCCTCAATAACATATTTACACAGCATGATCAGAAACTGAGGTGGTGAAGTTGTGTTGAATACCTATAGTGTTTTGATTTCAAGCCTTCCTATTTGCCTATAAAGTGAAATGTAGTGGTTGATGCATAGAGTGTGAGGAATCAGATATAGGAAATTCAGTAGGCCAGTAGCAAGTGGAATCTTATGGATTTGTTCTTTGAGATGAACTTAGAAGTGTAAGATAGTTAGGGAAAAACCTATCTGTCATCCTTATCTATTACTTCTAAACTTTAGGATAGAGTGAGGATGAGGCAGCTATTGGATTCTGAGGGCCTAGTCCTACGAGAGAGTGTGGTAGGTGAAGGCCTATTGGTTGAACCATAGGTGAGAATTATATTTTGTGAGTACAAGGTCAATTATGGGTTTCATCAGACATACACGAGGAGCTGAAGCAATAATTTTATACTTTATATTGGTCATTGTACCCTGGAATCACCAAGATGTATCAGGATTTACATCACCAATACTAGTGGTTGGGTATGGAAAGAGATATATCTTGTTTTTTCATGAGATTTTTCACCTGTCCACAAGTGAAAGCGGAACAACAGTGACCAATCAAACTTTTAAAATAGTTTTCCATTCCTGAGTAGAAATATAATAATTTCATCATTGAATTCATGATAGGTTTACTGAGGTCACCGTAAGGTAATGATGTTGTTTGTGTTTTCATTGATAGGCTTAAGAAGGTTGTTCATTTTCTACCGATCAAGGAAACCTTCAGTGTGGATGATCATGAAATGTTGTATACTAATAAGATAGTATGACTTCATGGGGTCCCTCACTATATCATTTCAGATAGGAATTAATTGTTTAATTCATAGTTTTAGAAAGGGATGAATAGGGAATTAGGAATAAAGGTGCTTCTGAGCATAGCATGCCACCCTCAAACCGATTGTCAGTCAGAGCACATGATTCAGGTTTATGAGGACATGTTGTGAGAATGCATCCTAGATTTTGGGGGGTCTTAGTAGAGACATATATCCTTAGTTTAATTTTTCAACAATTATATATTTTATTTTACTATTAATAAGGCTACTTATGAGGATTTATATGGTAGGCCATGCTGATCACCCCTATGTTGGTTAAAGGTAGGATAGGCAGCTATGCTTGGACCTGGTCTTGTTTAGGATACCACAGAGAAAGTGCAATTAATTCAGAAGCAGATGGGTACTACACAGTCTTAACAAAAATCATATGTTTATCATTTCAGACAAACTCTAGAGTTCAAGGTTGAGGATCGGGTCTTTTTACGTGTTGCACTAAGGCTAGGACATAGGAGGATCAAAGAGACATGGTAAAATTTCACCCAGATATGTTAGGTCATTTGAGATTCTAGAGAGAGTCGGGTCGGTAGCCTATCTGTTGCAGTTACCTCAGAGGTACTGAGCCATGCATGACATCTTCCACATATATCATTTGTGTTTCTATCATTCATACCATTCTCATTCCTTTCAGAATAATTACGTTTAGTTATATGTAGATGCATCATTTGAGGAGCATCTTATACATATTGTGGATCATAGCATGAAGGTTATCTGAGGCAGGTCAGTTCCTCTAAAATGGGTGCTATGGAAGCAAAACTGAGTATAGGATGATACCTAGGAGTGGGAGGCTGATGTACGATCATAGTGGATGGAGTTATTTTCTGTCATTTCTGATAACCCTTGAGAATGATATTTGGGGATGAATTTCTATAAGGGGAAGTTTGTAAGAACCCAGTTCTTTCATGAGGTACCAAACCTTTACTTTTCAATAATTTTAAGTTTAAATGTCCAAATACATCATAATTTGAATTCCCTGAGGACATTGATGTCTTGGGGGTTTCTTCGACTGGTTCGATGCCCAAAACTCATCTTTTTGGGTGAATGATACTTATCACACTGTTAGTAGAAACTATGTGGGAAAGGACGCACAATTATATAAAATCATACAAGGCTGAAAAGAGTGAAGTTATAGATCACACGGTAAGATAAACCATGTGATTTGAGGCACATGGATGTGTAGGAATTTTTCAATTTTTAGATAGGACTAAGACATGGTTTGGGCATGGTTAGTCAAACTATGTGAGCAAGTCGTGCGAACTGCCACTTTCTAATAGAAAATGGCACACATTTGGTGCATAGTTTTTCTAACTCTATGGGAAAACTATGAAACCCTTGAATCCTTGGTAAATAACAAAAAATACCTTCATTAATTATATTTCTAACCTAATTCTCCCATTTTTTTAACAGAAATAACCTTAACCATTTTAGAGCCCTCTTTTGCGACTAATCTATGATTTTACACTAGATATCCATTTGAGCTCGAATTCAAGTGTCGGTCATGTCGATGGATCCAAATCGGTGATTTCTAAATTATTTTTTTGTATTTCCTCATTTGGATTAGTATTGTCTATCCTATTTATGTGCAATATAATTTTTTCTATTATTAGTTTCTTCGACCATTCTTTAATTTTCTCTCGATCTGAGTGGAATCAGGCACTGATATTGGACAAGCTGTCCATTAAAAACATATGGTAGGTGGTATCATGATTTTCCTTAAATGTTAAAGTTTATATATATATATATATATATATATATATATCATTGTTTCATGCACCCAATTATTGAATAGATGCCCTTGAAATGGAATTTATCCATTGAGTTGAATTGATGGGTATAACATGTATAATTAATGAGGCCCATTGATAAATGAATAGTGGTTAAGAACCATGAATTGAAACCACCCCATTGGATGTGTTGTTTGGTTAATTGGACCACTGTGGTTGGATATTGAATTTGGATGCCTTTGGGTTTTCTTTTTACCCCTTGCTATGGGATTTCAATTTTCAATGGAATTGTAATTTATATTGATAAATTGAATCATCAATTGAAATGTAATTTGAATTGAAATATAAATTGTAATTTGGATAGATTAATAAAAAGGAATGGAATCCATGTACCTTGAAACATGACATGTATTGTTTGATTTAGTGTGGCATTCTTATTATAATGAAATGACCACACGAGTTAAATGGAGGTTATATCTTCTAAGCTTAGCCCATGACTTGAGTCTCCTTTTGAGGTGAGGATGAAGTATATTGAATAAGGTGATGACCTTGACATAGTTAAATGATATTAATATTTATTGAATGAATGATTATAATCCTTGGGTGACATATGGGTTCTTACATGAACATCATGGATAGACTCAATTGGATTTTACCTTGTTTATGCCCAAGTGATACTTAGAATCCATAGTGGACTTCCAAGGACAGACTCCAAGGCTGGATTGATATACTCCCAAGTGACATGTGAAATCCTTATAGATTTCCAAGTAAAAATTCAGAGGGATGATACTATATATTCTCGAGTGATACTTGGACTCATTATGGACAGTTAAGAATGGACTCGAGGGGGTAGTTGATCATATATTTCATGGATGATACTTGGGATCCCTTAGTGGACCACCAAGGATGGAGTCGAGTGAATATAATGTTATAACACACCTAGTTTGATACCTGGGTTCTTGTGAGGATCACCATGGATGGGATTATAGGGTGTTGGTTTATATTATAACTGGAGAGATACCTATATTCCAAATAAGTAATACCAAGAATGGGATCAGGTTATGAATTGAATAATGAATGAAATGGTTCATATAACGCATATTTCAAGATGAAGCACAATATTGGATTCGATCAGAGTCTCATACCATAGATATGGAATGTTTAGGAATCTTATGAGAATATCACTACAGGGATAATGGGATTTGAACCAGGTTTGGATACTTATTAATTAAATGATGTTAGAAAAATAAATAAACTTGAATATAAATGACACAGGCCTGAACGTTAATTTAGATACTTACTTTTTAAATTAAATTGATGAAATGAATTGGTTATTCAATTAAAACCAGTACATTATAGGATATTTACTTTTAGTAATTCCTTACATATTATTTTATTTACTACACACTTTAATCATTATATATTCACTAGGTTGATGGAACATGAACTTGATTGGTTGCATATTGGGATTACATCTCACACCTTGTTTAGGTTATTGATGGGTAGCCAAACAGACTATATAATTGCATGTATGGATAGGGGAAAACTCCATCCTTCAGGTTCTTGATTGATTCTTAGGATCAAGGAAGCATGGGATTGAGATGAGGCTCATGATCATAGATGGATAAATTTTATCATTTTTTAAATTTTGTTACAAGTATTGTCATGATTACAAGTAGAATGGATTGGGATGATTTATTAGACAAGTTACATGTATCATCATTGAATTGATATGATATTCCTTCTGGTATTTATTGTTTATATCTATCATGGATGTTTTCTATTGTCTTAATGGTTAAATTCTTTCTCAATTTATCTATTATTGTATATCCATTATGATACAGTTTGGTAATAATGGAATAGTCTCCCAACACACACCTAGTCCCTCACATCTAGTCGGTAGCCTCTGAAATTTGGGAAGATTCGCTTGATTTCATGTGGCCAACTAGGCTTGGGGAACCTTTTAGTGGAGGCTAGTTATGGGACGTTATAGTGTAACCCAACATATAATGAAAAGGTAAATAATTGAGATGATAAATGAGAATGGAGTCATCAAGTTTCCTTGCATTAGGAAACTAGATGATATTATTTTCAAGGGCTATGATAAAGTATCCCATAACTTTTCCTTTCTAAAAAAGATTAGGTTTTTTTCTTTAGTCTTTATATAATTACAACACTTGGTATTTTCTTGCATTTGGACAAGGGAGATTTTATAGTTTTTGTTACTCTATAAAATGTGTCGGGTGAAATTGATTTTTTTGGGTGTATTATTATTCAATGATGATGGTTAAGTTTGATAGTGGTAGTTTATTCTTTTCTATACCTTTTCCCTTATCCATGGATGTGGGCAGATATGTGGTCTTGGTTTTCTGAATAGAATCCTCTAGACATTATGAAATGTTTGTAAATTAATAGAATCCACCTTGGTACTTTCATGGGATTAAAATTTTATAAATCTAATCTCAAATATTCTCTATACAAATATCTAATATATTATTCTATGGGATTTTCATATTTATTGAGTATATCAGACCTTTCCATTGGGTGATAAAATTGAAGACCCTCTCATTTTTCACATTTCTTTCAATTTCATAGGTTAATAACCATCATCTTTTATAAAATTGTGTTTAATTGGTAAAATAATTGATGATGAAGGTATTCTCAGTTATTGAGGGATCCAGTTTGAAAACTACCATACTAGATAATGTTTGTCCCCTCAAAATTCTACAAAAATAATCTATGTTTTATTTTGCCTCTTGATGATAGATATTTCTTGTCATAAGACCACACTTAGACAAAAATGTGATAGGTATTACTCTAAATCTCCCGTAACATTGATGTTTGGAAATATGGGATTCTTGAATTTAGACAAAGAAGGATTGGCATCCACCAATTCAGGATATGGTTTCATTTTTGGAAGCATTGTAGTACGCCACCCATCTATGGATTTCATTCAAGTAGTAAGATACTTGATGTAGATGACAAGTTTATAGGCACTAATTTTTAGTTTTATCCCTAAACATGGGTAGTAGGTTAATCATGATGTGGAAACCCCACATATATTGGAATTTGACTCTTGGTTTGAGTTGTCCCTCAGTCACTTTTTTGAGATTAAGAAATCAATTTTCATGGTGGAGGAAAATATTGTTCTTCCTCATTCACTAGGTTCAAGTACACAAGTTTTTTAGACCCATTACCAATCTGGCTCTTAGATCCCTCTCTCAAGGTCAGGGTAACCCCTTCCAGGTGGGTGGTAGGAGAAACTTCTAATTCCACTTAATTATTAGACTTATTGGGAATATTTCTTCTAAATAATTCAATATTTATTCATTTAATATGGTTGATCTTAGCATCACATTGTGCCAAAATAAATTAACAGAGAGAACAATGAACTGTCTAGGTGTTGAATGGGATATATCTACAATTTTTCTTTCATATTTATTTTTAGGGAGCTGAGGGAGGAAAAATGATCATTTGGAGCTTCCATGTTTCGATACTACCTTTAATTTTTAGTACACACGCATTTATCAAGTGTTTTAGTGTGAATTGTATTCTAAATGACTATTTATTCATTGGGTGCCTCAGTTTCCATATCTTGTACTACGTAATCAACCATATCAATAGTGGAAATGGTCACTAAATCATATATGATAGTATTAATTATTTCATCCTCATTTGAGTAATTAGATAGATCTTTATTCATTATAAGTTCTCCGTAAGGCATGTAAAGGTCCTTCTTCATGTCCCCTATCTTAATAAGTTTTTTTGGAATAAAACCCTAGTGAGGAATAATTGTTTTATAAGATGTTACCATGGAATTGATCTATGGATAGTGATCTTGAGGTATTCCTAAACCATATTCATTGAAATTTTCCCAAATGATAAGGGTGTTTCATGTAATTATAGGAATGGAAGGGGTGATGTCTATTGGAGGATATCACCCAGTTTAGAAAAGACTAAATTCTTGGTAGGAGAGGTTAAGAAATCCCCCATCCAAGAGTGATAGGATTTTTCTACATTTACAACCAATATTTCCCAAATAAATTGAGAATTTTATGATCCTAGGGGTGGTGGTGGTGGCAAAAAACCTCCTATCCTTATAGGATTGGGTGTCTCCTGGATGGATTCCATAATGGTTTCTAATACAGTTTTATTAATTTGAAATACTTTCACTTAGGCATGAGATGGTAGTATTACCTTTACATAAATAATGTTTCTTTCCAAATGATATTTTCATGTGGTCAAGAGCATTTCCTTTCTCAGTTGAGATTCTTACATAGCCATATTGGAGTCTTGGAACCAGTTCCTATCAATGTACCATTCCCTTCATTTACAACATTTTGTTATCTTAAAGGTAGGAGGGTTTTGTTGGATATACCAAATAGGATTCACATTATTTTGTATTGTGACATGTCATGCAAAAATGAAATTGTATGATGTTTTTTTGGGGGGTATACTAGCCTAGAGATTGGGTGAAGTTAAATGCTTTATAATCATCCTACCCATGGATACAATCATCGAATGGAGAATCAGTGGTTATCTATCAAAGGGCCCTTAAACTATAGAGATAATAATATCTTAAGTTCTCACCTCAGATTATAAGATTCAAGGAAAGTAGTAAAGTTGAACTAATAGTAGATCTTTTTCACTACATGGAGATGGTATTTATACACCAGATGTGGTCGGTTGTTATACGTTATAATATGAAATGTTGACCATATGTTTTAATACAATTAAGTCATTAATTCCTTCTTTAACACCTCTGATGTTTCATATAGAGAAATAGAAATGGGATAGAACTTGGTTGGTAAGATATATTCATTTGTTTATTTTCAAATGTTCATTTCGCCTTCACCATATATAGCAGAATATCCTTACATCGGATCTAACCACCTTGGATTCATTAAAACTACTTATAAAAAATTGGAGTCTTTATTTATATTGAAGTAGATGAAATACTATAGGTGGTAGTTGAGTTCATGTGCATGACTGGCCTCAATCCTTCAAGTGTCACTCGGTGTGAGGGTTTCACTAAAATATTTTCATTAAGGGGAGGACCTTTGACTCTTGTTTTATATAGACTAAATCTATAAATACTAATTAAATTATCGTGGGGAGGACCTCTATGGAATAATATTTTCTCACTTTTTTATGTGGATTTTTAAAACTATCATGCCACCACAGATAGGTGTTTTTGGGCCTTGAGAATTTCAGAACTAATAAATGTAGGTGTATGTGCCTTTTCTTAGGTTATTTTCCACCATTGATGATATTTTCTCTTAAATTTACTTCTTGGGTAAGACATGTGATCATCTTGGATGGGATTTTTTAGGATGAAGGGGGGAAGTTATTTATTCTTTATTTTCATCCTATATAAGGATATACCAATGGGATTCTTGGATGGATGTGGGAATATGAGCCCAATACTTTGTTTCTATTGGAATATAATGATTGTCCTTTAGAAGGAGAGTGGGGATATGGGATCTCTTCTGAGTAGCTTCAAGAATATATTGTTGTTCTTCTTTAGCATCAGCAATAGGAAGAATATAGAAATTCTCTAGGAAGATCATCATGGTATGAAAATTACACTTTATTTTGGCACTATCATGATCACCTGATATATTTTTAAGAAACAGCTAGGTACATGGTCTTATCTATCCATTTTCAATAGTATTTGTTATTGGGATTCTACAGCGGAAATAGGAATTTGTACCCATTCCTTCATGGGAGTGTAAATATTTTACTACTCTTATCCTCTATTTTCTATCAGAATATACTAGAGTGCTTTATGTTCAGGGGATATTATATGTTGTAACCCCTAGATATTGTTTGGATATACTGGAATGTGATTGTTGGTTCTTTAGAGTATGAAAACAAGATTCTTGAACAAGGAAAAGGATATGGGTCAGCTTTATGGTTTCATTATGGTTTACTATAGGGATTATTTAGTGGTATTGGGGATATGGGACTACTCCCAGTGATCAAAAGATCTTTATTACTAATGGGATATCCTTGATGCACTAGTCTAAGTGACCACGTGAGGGATATATCGGTTGGATTCCTCATGAGGTTGTTGAGGGGTGGTGGTCGCATGACACTAGCGATGATGGTGATTGTTAGAACCACTCCTTAGAGACCCCTAACATAATGTGTGGTTACAGTTGCCACCTAATCCACTTCCTTAGTACAAGGGTGGTATTAAATATCATTCTTTAGGGATATTATACTAAAGTGTTTGAAGGTGGATACAGGTTCCACTGGATTCACCACATTATTTCTCTAGCAGAATGGGTTGTGAGGATTTAGTGCTCGAAGACTCTCTTGTTTAACATCTAGGTTATGAATGATACAATGTAGATGGTACTCCCTCTCCATTTTATTTACCACTTGGTGTTGAAGGAATTAGATGGGTGATGTTGTCTTTTTGGTCAATGGGTTATTAGCTTTTGCATTAGTTGGATCACAACAACACTTTCTTAATGATTATGTAATCAATTTCAATTGAAGGTAGCTCTGGAAAGGGTACCAATTGATTTGAGAACATCACAAAAAAAATATCAATCAATGTTGAATTGAAATTAAGAACATATTGGAATAGTAGTATTCATAAGTAAAACATTCATATTGGTTCCACCATTTTTTCATTGGGTCACTATTGGATTTGTTTGTGGAACTAAAAACACCTCATAGATTATATATATATGACACAAGATTTATGTACTGACCTACTTTCCAAAGGAATGCGATCACTGGGGTTTTTTTACCATTGAATCTTTGGAATTTTTGTTGGTTAATATGATGGGATATCAAGAACATCTCACACTATTTGGGAGATTATTACCTCCTCTAGAAATATATTATAGATTTATATCATATTCATAAATCCATACCAAACTACTGGTATGGGAATGATTACCATAATGGAAATGATGGGTCCAAACGATGAAAATATATGAAACATATGTGCATTAGAGGTTTTAAACATCTTAGTGCTCTATAGTTTATTATTGTCAAAGAAGGAAATAGTTGTTGTGCAGTTGGTGTCACACCCATAAGAATGTGTACCAATATATCCTTGTAAAAGGAGTCATAAACCACATAGTTTGGTTATAAAAACATTTTATCTTTTATGGTTTTCTGACTAGGAATAATTCCAAGAAGTTTAAATTCATGTAGAGTAGATTTATAGGTGAAGGATGACTAGTAATGATTGGTGGGGGACATATACATGTGTGTCCCTTTCTATTTACCCTCAAATGTAATAAGTCCAAAAGTGGATAGGTTAATTTCTTTTTAAATATGGAATTATGATATATGGGGTTGATTTAACTAGTAGTAATATGGCCCACTGAGTTCAAAATGTTTTCATTATGAATATATCCAAAAGAAGAAATATGAAGATACCTATAGGGAATGTGGCCCTCCAGGCCGAGGCATGGTTTCACCAGGAATATGGCCCAATGATGCAATGGTAGAATTTTATATTGGGTTTGGAACTCAAAGAGATTTATTATGTATCCTTTTGGAATAACAATCAAAGCCTGCATAGTTTTATTTTTTAAAGTAAGGTCGTGTGGTAGGATCATACCATGCAGTTTAGCATCATGTGGTACAGACATTAACAGCAGTTTAACATCCTATAATAAAGACATATATGTCATGAATGGTGTGTTAATATGTGAGTGATAGGGTATTATTCATATGGTATTGACCTTATATGTCTCATTAATAAATCACCAGAGTGATATTATTAATGAGGGCATGATTGACTATGGATTACACCTAAAGAGGTGGTCAAAATTGGAGTCATTTTGATTATACTAATGGTGTGATCAAATCAGATATATAAGCAATTGTGATTCATGATATATCTAATAAGCAGGAGATAATAGAATATTGGGAACATTAAATTATATTTTACAATGATATTTTTATGGATCTTATACACTGAGTCCTCCCAACATGATTGTAACATCCTGATATTTTAGTATATATATATATATATATATATTCTTTTAAATAATACTAAGTTCAACATATTTCTTTACAAAAAATAAAATGATGTTTTTGAACATTAGAATATTAAATTAATCATCATTAAAATATAATTATGATACAATATAATATATCTATATATGGTATAAAATATTTAAATTCTTCAACTTTGAAAATTTTAAAAAGAAACACTTAATGTTTCAGAAGGTCTTTTTTAATAAAATAAATTTACCTTGATTTTTTTTAAAATATAATTTTTGAATTAGAATTAGATAAAATTAAAAAAAAAAATTAAATTTTATAATATCAAAATTTATATATTATTAACTTTTTCACACGTTCTAAAAATATCAATTTTTAGTCGAAAATAGGGTTTTTTCGAAAAGTATAATTATTATGAATTTATCAATATATAAAAAGCAAATAGAAGGTTATAACACCATTTAAGTGACACAATAAGAAATTAATAAATAAAATTATGTATTTCAAAATATAATTTTAACTTTTATAACCCATGGATGAAATTTTTAAAACTAAAATAAAAGTCTACATTAATGAAGAAGATGGATTTATATATTTTCTTTTTAATTAATTAATATTTTGGTAAAATTTGGTTATGTATTTATTTTAATTACACAAAACCTTAATTTTAAATATAATATATCTTCTTAGTTCTTAAAAATTATTAATATTGATACTTATAACTCACACATAAATTTTGATCTTAAAACACGATTATCTTAAAAACTGTTTTTAAGTGTTAAGAGCATTTATTTTGAAATTTAATTTTCTTAAACATATTATTTTTTTATAAAATAAATATAATATATAGGATTATAAAACTAATATTATTTGTTAAATTAAATATTAATTGTGATCATTTTTATTAATTAACATGTGTGAAAAGAAAAGTCACCTAGGTAAAAGTACACATGGGAGAAGTTAAAAACTGAAAGTACAAACCCCTAAATCACTAAAAGGTGTCCCCAAAATGAGATATTGAGAGGAGTTTCATCAAAATATTGGATCATAATCCATTTTTTATATTTATGGTGTCTTTTAACTTTGAATAGTGTAAATAAATAATTTAAAAAGTTATGTTAATTCCAAAACTACCATTCGTATAACTTATAAAAGGACACATTTACACCCCTTCTTTATACACCCATCCATTAAAATTACATGGTGAAACTATATCCATTTTTTAATCCCATAAACCTATCCTCAGAACCATATCATTTTTTCACCCTTAATTAGACTAATCTCTTCATTTACAAGGATAATTCCATTAAAAATCAAAGTTCATGGAGTGAGTATTACTCTCCTCATAGTTTTTCTTTTAAATTTTCATCTGACTAATATTTACAAAAAATATTAATATAGTAATTAAGTATCATATATATTCTTGAATTTAATTATATTAATGTATCATAAAATTTTCATTCATTGTGTATCATTTTCTAAGGTAAACAAACACATTAATCATGTTTAAGTGCGGACTACCGCCTCCAAGACGTGATGTAGTTAATTTCTCTTCACCACATATTATGGATGGTATAAATGATGGGTTTTATTAATATTTATTTTCTAAATTTTACTTATAAAATTATTAAATGATCACCTTTCCTATTTACCTTCATTCCATCCATCCATTTTTTGAACGATATCATTTATCGTGCATATGTATGGACTACCGCCTCCATGAAAAACACATCTTATTCCCCTTAACCCCCTAACATGGATGGACCTAAATGTGTAACTAATTAATTATAATTATGTTTATAAAATTAATATAATTATAAATTGATAAATTTCCATATACCATCACAACATTCATTCATTGAAAAATTGGTTCATTGATTGTTCGTATGTGCGGACTACCACCTCCACGAATGATGAATTCCATTTTTCATCACCAACAAACATAAATGATTATAATAATGTATTTTATGAAGATGTTGATATATTACAAATATAATATTCTTTAAATTTTACATTAAAAATATGTAGTAGAACTTTCTTTCACATTCAATCATTATGACACACTTTTGTTTTTGTCGGTTTACCGCCTTCTTGGGATATTTTGTATTGTTAATGTATAAAGAATGATTAAAAAATGTTATATATTATTAATTAATGTAATAATAAGATATTAAATATGTATTAATTTTTTATATATATAATATTAATTTCTAAACTTGTAAACACTATATTATTTTTATGTTCATTAAAAACTGTTGAAATATGTTTTTCTTCGTTATCATCTCAAAGTGTCATAATTAAAAATATCAAGGGATGAAAGTGGAAAATCATAAATAATCATGGGATATATTTTATGTAACCTTATATAATATATGAATTATTGTATTATTATCAAATATAATGGGCAAAAACTAACATTACAAATCATGTGCAAGATAATTAAAAGTGCTAGCAACCAGTGTTAGAATAATCTATAACGAACCACTATAATCATAATAAATAATTATAAATGAGGTATGTAAAAGGGTTATATAGATGAATAAATTTATAGAATATATAATTTATATTTTTATTGTTCTCTTATAAGAATTATAGTATGATCAACTAATAGGGTAAATAAGGTAGAGGGTTTTTTGTCTCAAACTCCCTTCATTGAGACAAATTTTACTTTATACACCAACGTACTTATATATTTTTTTTAATATCTAATTTATTTTTCATAATTTTACAAGTGACCTTCATACTTATCTTCACCTGTTATAAATGAATGGTTTTATCCTCCTTTTTACTATGTGGAATTCAATAAATATTTTAAATATAATTTAAAAAACTGACATTATTAGTCTTCAAAAAAACAAAATTCTAATGTAATGTCTTGAAATGTTAAAAAATTAATTTATCCAATATGTTTTAAAATTTTAATTTACAAC
Organism: Viscum album; assembly: GCA_963277665.1. Lineage (NCBI taxonomy): Eukaryota > Viridiplantae > Streptophyta > Magnoliopsida > Santalales > Viscaceae > Viscum > Viscum album. The sequence continues at coordinate 110,425,179 of OY728156.1, read as the reverse complement.
TACCTTAAATATCTTAAAAACACTTTAATGTAAATCCATCAGAAGATTATATATAGTTTTTTTTAGAAAAAGAAATCTCTTTTACAAATTTTCATGTGAATGTATCTTTCTGCTGCATTTGTAATTTTATAAGAAACTTCCTCTATATGATTTAATGTTTTTTAAAAAATAAATTATTATTCTCATGGTTTAATAAAATATTCCTTTGAATATTTTTTCAAAGGATAAGGGAAATTATTATTTTCAAATAATTTTTCCTAATAATTCTAAGATCATTCTCTATATATATAGTATTCTTGATCAAGGTTATTATACAAATCATACCATACAACTTATTTATCTGGATTTATTATAAAATTATATTTTATATCTATGTTATGATCCATCACTGCTTCTGTATTTCCTAATCATCCACTTGTATTTGAATGATTTTATTTCGATGATTTTTCTCTATGAATACCCTATGTTCCATTACTTGATTGAAGCATGTTCACCAAGATTCCCAATACAAGAATTGATTGGAGAAATTTTTTTAAACCATATATCCATTTACTATATGGTGTGATTACCATATAAGTAATCATAATTTTTTAATTGTGTTTTACTATAATAATGCTTAAAGTCATTAGATTCCCATTTATATTCCATGGGATTATCATGTCATGTTTATTGATGAAATAATGAATTATTTCATAGAGAACCACTTTAAAATGATATAAAACCCATTTTATTTCCTTATTTTCTTATAATATGTTGATTAAAACCATTTTGCACTTATATTTATGACTTTAATTATGTGATGGGTGGGCCTAGAATTATATATCACTCCAATGAATTTGGTAATGTTTCCAACTCATGATATATCATGGTTCATGGGAAGTAAGCCTATCCAATCATGGTGTGTGGGAAATTATCCCAGCCAACTATGTTATATTCACAAGTTAGGTAGCCTTGACTTGTGATATCATGATTATGTAGTTTCCACATTCCAATGACAGAATACTCTTATATTATAATCATTGTTTAATCCATGTTCAGGTGATATCATCTCTTTATTCCATGCTTCCATTATTTTTATCATTCTCATTATGATATCGTGTTATGTCTCATGACTCTAATGTTTTGAATTTTTATTATGTGTACCTATACTAAGAATTATATCACACCCCTTATTATGTTTTCCTTTCCCTGGTTGATTAAGAAATTTTTTTGGTATTCTAGGTTCATATGGGAATAATGTATAAAGGATTTATAGGAAACTTTGAAGACTCGTTATATATTAATTAGTTTTCTTATTTAATTGAAAAATGTCTATTTGTGTAGAAGAATTTGGATTTATTATTTAGTATTTTTCTTTAATTGTCTATAAATAAAAATAAAAGGTCTTTGATTTTTAAATGTGAGAAAGATATTGTAATCATATATGTGTATAAAATATAGTTTGTAAGTTATAAATTTCTAAAATTGGATCTAGGAGAGCAGGTATGGGGGTACTAGAGCTAATATTAAATTATTTTTTAGCAAAATTTAGATTTTATGATGATATTGGTTGAGGATGATTTAAGATTTCAATGTGAAATCAAGGTTTGATGAGTTATGTATGATCATAGTTTCGATGGTATAGATAATCCTTTAGGTTGTAAGTGTTGAATATCTTATGTTGTTTGTGGATTATGATAAGAGAACTTTCATGAACACCCTACATATAAGACTAAGTATAAGAGAACCTCCTAACATTTTGGTAAATTATAGATTTTGTGGTATTCCTAGAAATTGAATCCTTGTATGGATACTGTGAAGTGTAAGCGTATTTGGCACAGGTGCATCCTGGGATAACAACCCTGAAGAGAGTTAGTCAGCTATATTTCTATAATAATTTTAGTATATAGTAAATGGGTCCTAACTGCTCACCTTTCCACACACTCCTATGGGATATTGATAATTCACATTCTCTTTAAAAACTATTATAAAGGATTTGAACATTTTATTTTTTGGAATTTAAATATATTAGATAACATTGTAGTGAAATGGCCATAGATAACCTATATTGAATCTAAAGAATCATAATTTAGGTTATAAGTTTCATTTATGAATTATTTCTTCTAATATTATATTTTTTCATTTTTACAATTTCTAATTTGTGTATTCTAATCTCTAAACTTTATTTTAAAGTAATCTTTGGATCAAATAGTAACAAACATAAAAATGAATGCAATGGAAAATGCAGCCATTATCATGACCTGAAATATATTGGGACAAGTTATGAGGTTAAAAATATTGTTATTATTTCAAATAAACTATCATGAATTATTATTCAAAAATTGTACATATTACAATTACATATAACACTAAAGAAGATAGGGATAGTGTCTAATGAAACTTTTAGTGATAAATATGATGATAGAAAAAAGATACAATTTCCATCATGTAAAAAATGTGGGAACAAACACACTTGGGAATATATAAAAGGAACTATAAATTTTTTATGTCAATAAAAGTGGGAAATAAATCATCTAGCTGTCAAAGGAAAATAAATCATTCAGTTAACTTGATAGTGGAAGAAGATTTGTAGTCTAGTTTTAATTAAGATATTAATTAAGAATTTTTTGTTGAATTTTTATCTTTATTCATTTCCATATTTTTGAAATTATTAATGAATGAATTTGTAAAAAAAATTGAGGAAGAAATTTATTTAAAGGGGTAATGTAACATCATGATATTTTAGTGTGTATATATATATATTCCTTTAAATAATACTGAGTTCTATATCTTTCTTAACAAACACCAAAATAGAGGCCATCACACATTTTTAAATTAAATTAATAATATTTAAAATATCATTATGATAACATATAATATATCTATGTAAGATATAAAATATAAAAATTATTATAAATGGAAAATCAGTATTAGAAATAGTTAATGTTTTAGAAGTTTGTTGTTAATAAAAGTAGTTTACCTTTATATTTTTTAAAATGTATAATTTTTATAAATATAATTAGATAAAATTAACTATTTATTTTAATTTAATATTTCACAATTTACTTAGTATAAATTTTTGATCATTTTCTAAAAATATAAATCTTTATTCAAAAAATCCATTTTGATGAAAATTATAATTTTCATGACATTATCAATATAAAAGAATGACCAAGAAGGTCATAAAACAATAAAGTGATAATATTTTAAATTATTAACAAAACTATGAATTTTAAAATTTAATTTTACTTTATATAACCCATGTCTGACATTTTAAAACTGAAGTAAATGATTACATTAATAACCAAAACTATTTTATTTATTTTCTTTAAATTAATTAATATTTTGGTAAAATTTTGTAATTAATTTTTTTTAATATAACATAAATTTATTTTTTATTTATAATAAATGAAATTAGGTCATAAAAATATCAATATGTATAATTTTTACTCACACAAAAAATTTGATCTTAAAAGCATGATTATCAAAAAAATGGTTTTTCATAGTCAAGCGCGTTCATTTTAAAATTATATTTTCATAATAATACTATTTTTATTTGATAAAATTAATATAATATATAAGATTATAACACTAATATAATGTGGTAATATATATATTTGTTTAGATTATTTTAATTAATAAACATAGGTTAAAATAAAACTTACCTAGGTTAAAGTACGCTTGGGTAAAGTGACATGTGAAAGTAAAAAACCCCTAATTCAATCAAATATACCCCCAAAATAAGTGTATTGGCGTATTTTAGGAAGAATAATGGAACATAATCCATAATTCTGATTTATGGGTGTCTTTAACCTTTAATAGTGTAACTAAATAATTCAATAAGTTAAGGTAATTCAAAAACTACTATTCACTTCACTTATAAAAGGACACACATACACCCCTTATTTACAAACACATCCATTCGAATTAATTCATGAAAATATGAACATATTTTCATCATATAACCATATATAATGAACCATATAATTTTTATACCCATATTTATCCTAATATCCTTATTTATAAAGATAATTCTAAGGATAATCAATGTTCTTGGCCTGATTATTACTTTCTTCTTGGTATTTCTTTTTAATTGTCCTCATAAAATCTTCCCAAAATTTTTTAATATACTAAATTTAGTATCATATTTATATTTAAATTTAATTATATTCATGTATCATAAATTATTTATTCATTCCATATCAACCTGTAAAAAAAACTCATCAATCTTGTATATGTGAGGACCACCGCCTCTACATTGCAATGCAGTTCATTTTCATAACTACTTACTATCACTATGAGAAAAGGAGGATTTGGAGACCCCCTACATAGTATACCTCCATTGGTGTTTGATATTGTTGCCCTATAGGGACCGCCAACGGCGGTCGCAAGGCTTCTCAAAAAAATACATCGGAGCCTCCCCCCCCACCCTTGTGACCGATCCCGAACCCTACCCCCTGCAGTCGTCCGTCCCCTCCCTCATCGTACAACCACTGCCACATGTCCCCTCCCTCGTTGTACCGGCGATGCTGCACTTCTGACGTTGCACCTCCTCTACCTATGGCTCCACAGTGACATCATCGCCCATCCCCTCCCTCGTTGCACTGCCATCCCCTCCCTCACTGCACCTCCACCACCTCGCCGCCTCTTCCTCCAGCTCCCCACTACCATCGCCGCACATCCCCTCCCTCGCCGCACCACCTATGACTCTAGCTCCCCTCTACTACCACTCCTCTCCCTCAAAGTACCACCTCTACCTCCCCTCCTTTCTGAATTTGTCATGCTATCAGGTATGCTCTAATTTCCATTTTAGGGTTTTAATTTTTGGTAATTTACAGCACAAATTTGGCATGCATAAATATTATATGAATATTTTTTGTGATTAAAAAGTGTGTAAATGTAATTTTATGTGTATATGAGTTTGTGTGCATAAAGAATTATGAAAAAATGTATGTTGGAAGTGTGCATATGAGAAGACTCTATGCTTTACTTGAGGTTAGAAGTTACATACAATTCAGATTCCATGTATATGTTTACTAGATTGATATTAAGTTTTTTTATTTGATTTATACCATTCTTGAGTTTATCACATGTCTCTCTCTATGTGTGTGTGTATCCCATGAGAAAATGTTTGAGGTTTGACCACATGTGTGTTCTTGCATAGCCTATGAGACCCATGTTGGAGTTTTATCACATGTGTTTCGATAATATATATGTTATTATTAATATTATATGTTGTTACACTATATAATATTTCATGTTTCAATGTGACGTAATTGGTATATTTTATGTTGTGTTGTTCTATTAATGGTACAAATGTTACTGGTGTACTCATCATGGCTCAGTCTCCCTTAAGGGAGAGTGTGATAAGATGATTTATGTTCCATGATGATTGGATTGAGATAGATTATGGGGTATATTGTATTTTTGTATCATCATATAGATTCATGGAAGACTTATGTGATCTGAACCTTGAGGTGACAATGGGGAATGATGGTATTCAAGGACATGACTTGAGACATAGTTTTGGGATACTAAGGCCCAAGGGAGTGTACAAATCCGTTGGTCTTATAGATTAACTAAGAGAGATGGGTCTTGATGGCCTTATATGGTTTGACTTGATACTCTAACCTTTTTTATGTTTTGGAATACATGATGTGACATTGTGGTTGACTAAGTTCATGAATTTTTTTAAAACTACATTTCAATCACAGAGCCAAAGTTTCTTTAGTGCATGACCACTCCAATCATGGTTGTGTGATTTATTTTATACACATTTATTTATTATCACAACTTAAAATATTATACCATTTCACATGTGTTAATGAAAAAATTGGTTGTTTCTTACTAATTTCATATTCCCACCACACATGGGCATCTCGATGCATGTGAAGACTTCATAGTCTAGGATACAAGGTAAAGACCCTAATGATAGGGGTTAAGATATGGAGATTGGTGTTTAGAGTTAGAATTGGGATGTAATTTAGAGTTATGTATCAATATTTTTTCACATTCTTGTTATTTCCCACACTTTTATTAACCTAACACTTTGGGGGTATTTGGGTTTTTACTATATGACTTGAGATACCTACCATGGTTATGATTTTTCCTTTTTTATTGACACTATTATGTTATTGTTTATTATTTTATTTATTGATACAAAGGGTATATTTTGTTCACTGATGACATTAAGACCCTTAGTGCTAGTAACAAACAACTTGCATAAAAGGATACCTTCTTTGGGCCCTGAGGAACACTTTCTTGGACTCTATGATTCAGCATGGGGCATCACATTCATTGTCCCACATATTCTCTATTGATAACATAATTCAAGATAGATTGGTATCTTTTTGTTCTGGAATTGTATATATTTGATGTTATCCTTGATATAGATTAGTTAGTTTTCCATAAATTAGAGATTGATTTTTATCTTTGATGGTTAATATTTACTGCCTCTAATGGAACAAAGTTAGTGTGAATCCAAGAGGCAGTGAGACAGTATTTTTATGTAGAAAATGTTCAAACAGATATAAATTCACATGAGATACCATGAGGGAGTACCTATTCTTGAATGGATTTTTAAAAAATTATAAGAGTTGGACTCGTCATAAGGAAGAATATATTCATTGTCAAAATACAGATGCAGTTCAAATGCATGTTGATGCAAGGATGAATGATCCAATGCATGAAATGATTGCTAAAATGATATGTGGGTTGTCTCTTGAATGCATTGACATCCAAAATGTTGAGATCGGTGAGTTAAATCTATGATCTGGTGCAGATCGTGGTTTGAGGAGGTTTTATGAAGTATTTGATGATGAAAAAACAAAATTATATCTCGGATGTGCTTCTCACAATAAATTGTCATCTATCATGGATTTGTTGCATTTGAAGACTTTGAATCAGTGGTCAGAAACATCTTTGGACATGTTGTTGGTGTTATTGAAAAAGGTTCTTTCTATCGATGATAAGATTCTTGAGTCATATTAAAATGCTCCTAAGTTGACATAGAATGTAGGTTTTATATATGAGACCATAGATGCATGTGAAAACAACTGTATGTTGTTTAGAAAAGAAAATGCCCATTTGGATATTTGTATGGTCTGTGGTTCTTCTAGGAGGAAAGAGAACATGGGAAATTAGACTCATCAAAGTCAGACTGCAAAAAAGAGAAAACCAATTTCCATAAAGCAAATGTGTTATGTTCCCCTAAAGATGAGGTTCAAAAGATTTTATATGTCATCTAAAGATTCTAATGTAATGATATAGAATGCAGAAATATATTAAGAAAGTGATATGTTAACCCACTTGGAAGACACTCATGCATGGAAAGATTTTTATAAGAAACACCCCGACTTTGCTAAATATGTTTGTAATATCCAATTGGGGTTGGAAGCCGATGGTTTCAATCCATTCAAGTCTATGGTTAGTAAAACTCATAACACATGGCCCATGGTGTTGGTTCCATATAATATTCATCTACGGCTTTGTATGAAGAAACAATTTATATTACTTTCCACTCTTTTTGACGGGCCTAGAAGTCTGGGGGATAAGATTGATGTTTACCTTTATCCATTGATTGATGAGTTGAATGAATTTTTGGGCAATGGTGTGGTGACATATGACTGTGAAACGAATAAAATATTCAAATTATAGGCTGCTTTATTGTGGAAAATCAATGAATTCCTGGATAATGAAAATTTATCAGATTAGATTACAAAAGGGAAATTTTCTTTCCCTTTTTGCATTAAAATTAAAAAATATATATGGATTAAACATTCCAAAAAATGGGCATACATGGGTCACAAAAATTTTCTCCCCCCTCATCACTAGTTCAGAAAGGACAGAGTGACATTTGATAGTTCTAGAGAGTTCATCCCAACACCAAAGATCCTAATAGGAGTCGAAATTTTATCGTGGATTGAGGAAGAAAACATCCGCACAGTATATGAATTTGAAGATTTGGTGGCTAATCCAATAACTAATATTTGTGGTGCGGGTAGACAGTGCAGTCACAATTGGAAAAAGAAAATTATTTTTTATATTCTCCCCTATTGGAAAACTAACATGCTAAGGCATAATTTGGATGTCATGCACATTGAAAAAAATGTTTGTTATAATATATTGTGAACAATTTTAGATATCAGAGAAAAATCAATGGACCATGTTAATGCACATCATGATTTTGAAGAAATGGGTTTAAATAAATAGTTTCATTTATAGTTAGATGAGGGAAACAAGTAATATATGCCTGATTCATAGTATACAATGACTACAAAGGAGAAAGAGACATTTCTTTCCATTTTAAAGATGTTCAAGGTGCCTGATTATTACTCTTCTAATATTTCAAAGTGTGTGAATCTGACGAGCAGGACATTGCAAGGGTTGAAAAGTCATTACAATCACATAATACTTCTATAGTTGATTACAATCGCAATTTTTGATTATTTATCCCCCATGTTTTTTCAACCTTTGATTGAGATGGGTAATTTTCTTAGACATATTTGTTTAAGAAATCAAAGAATGAGTGATTTAAAAAGTTTGCAGGACGGAATTTTAATAACACTTTTTCAATTTGAGAAAATGTTCCCCCTTTCATTTTTTGATGTTGTGGTTCACTTGAAAGTGAACCTAACTAATGAATTAATGGGTTTTGGTCTAATGCAATTCATGTAGATGTATCCTATTGAGTGGTATCTGCATACACTAAAACGATTTGTATGCAAAAAAGATAATCCAGAGGCATCAATATCCAATGGTTATTTGATGGATGAGTGTAATACTATCTGCTCAGAATATCTTATGAATGTTGAAACAAAATTAGATAATTCATCTTGGATTCATGATGTTATGGTTGGAGAAGGAACCAAATTTGATATGGACAACATAGTGGATACAAGTGCATCGATATATCTTGTTCAATACTCCATCAGTTGCACCATTAATGTATTAAGTGTCTTATCACTTTTATTTTTTAACTTTTACATGTTTTTTTGCATAAGTTGATCATTTAAACATCACCTTACCATTTTCAAGAAACACATTAATGAGCTAAAATAAGAGATGTCTCGTGCAACTGATTATCAAATTCAACAATCTCATTATGTGTCATTTCATGATTGGTTCAAGTATTTTGTATGTATAAAATTATTTTAATTATGAGTGGAGTATTATACTAATTTATTTCTACATAAATAATTATTGAATTCTGTTAATTATGTAGGTTCATAACCTGAGGGAGTTAGGTGACCCCACTCTAACTGAAGAGTTTATCCAACTAGATGAGGGTCCATCTATAACAGCTTGTCGTTATAAAGATATATATGATAATGAATTCCAATTTTTCATTAAATATGTTAACGACAAATGAGAAACATAAAAAAGTGGCATCTATTTTCCATTCATCGATTCTAGATATTACTATGGTCAATTTACAGACATCATTTAAGTTGTATACACACACGGGTTAAAGTGTATATTGTTAAAGTGTAATTGGGTTGGTCCAGTGTGTGGAAGTAATTTCCATCAATATTAGTTTACATTGTTGAATTTTAACTATATTTTAAACATAAATGAATGAATTAATAATTAACCTTTCATTTTGACATCACAAGTAGAAAAAGTATTCTTCGTTACATTGCCTTTGAATCCTAGTTGGAAAGTTGTTGTGAAAATGTCCCAGTGAGGAGTGTTTTTATTTAAATAAGATAAACCTGAGACTATTCCCTTTATTTCCCAACAGGTTGATCAACATACCATATTTCAATGTGAAGAAGATATTTATTGTGTTAGAGTGGTTGTTGAAGGAGAAGCAGATGATTTTCATGTTTAATGAAAGGTATAATTGTTCCCCACTCTTCAGTTTAAAGACTTTTTTTAAAAATTGTTTAAAACAACCCAAAAACTAATTTGGTACAGAAGAATTTTTATTTATTATTTGTCAGAATCATCCCCCAACCCATGGAAATCCCCCAGCCCCCCCACACCCCCAGCCCCTGGAAACCCCCCCCCCCACCCCCACCCCCGGGTAGCCAACACTCCCAACCCCCACCACCCTTGGAAATCCCCCACTCAACCCCCCTGGATATACCCACCCCCCACCTGCACATCCCCTCCCCCTCCACCAAGACAGCCCCCCCAACCCCAGACATTCCCCCACCCCCCCCCACCCCCTCCCCCTCTACCTGGACACCCCCCATCCCCGAAAATCCCCCACTCTCAAGCCCCAATAAGTTTTGGTCAGTGTGTATGGGAAAATATCATAATATGTGGATATATTATGAAGGAAAAGTCAAGAGGGAGCATCGGGTACTAAACGTGGGTGCCCTAGAAATTCTGGAAAAAGTCATGAGAGGTGTTCTCTCGTCTTAGTGGTGCGACTTAGTTGAATACTGGTCTACTAAGGTTGTTTTAGTTAGTGTATTTATTTTGGTATATATATTTTCAAGAATTTGTGACATTATATTTTTTTGATATTTGAATTAATTGAATGTAGGACGTGTCAGCATGCCATTCCGAAAATCGAGCATTGCAGGGTCCACCTCACAGGCTTGGGACTCATCAGGCGTCTCAGATCCGACATGATTTATTTATTATTTATTTTTTAAATTATTATTTACTATGGTTTTGGGTTATATTTTTATATTTTATTGGTATACAGTTACGTGAGTAAGGTCCACCGACTAATAAAATGTCAGTGTTGATGAGAACTCCTGATCGAAATGATCCAGTGGTTGAAGCTATTATTGTAAGTACTTGTACTCATTACTAATAATTACATACATCTATATATAAACATATATATGTATATATTTTTAAATATTTATAGGATCAATTTGAAGCTGAGTTAGAACAGCTGCCAGAGGACCAGTGATAGCTTCCCATGTGAAGGGATCGGATATTCCATCGCATTATTAGTCGTGACAGGCATGGATATCGTTTGATATATGGAATGGGGATTCCTAGTTCTGTAGTATCAAGCATTGAGGTTTTCGGTCCTAATGTAGCTCGGATGACATTAAAACTGTAAGATTTCAAGGCATGGTTGCGCACATCTGAGGAGGTAAATTCACAATTGATCTATGAGGTTAGAACACTGTGGGAATATGTGCATCTAGGTGATCATGTAGGGGATCATGCAATGCAGTTTTAGGATAAATTTATTTATTTACTTTCTATTATTTTTTTTATTAAAATATTTATAATTTTTATTTATTGTAGGCCCCTAGCACACCGAATGAAGGTGGAATCCATGACCATGCATGACGCATCATATTCATGAGGTGTGTTTCTTTTATGTTGATTTAGACTTTAAATAGAATTTTTTTACCTCACATGTTTTGATAATCCCAACTATGCTTTTACATACTTTGATAATCCCAATTAATGTTTATCTATATTCTAATTTGCTCAATCTATGATATTCTACTATCAAGATGATAATAATATTAAAATAATCCTTGAAATATGTTAATAAATGTTTATCCATGTTTATATGAGTTTTGAAGTAATTCTAAACCAATTGGATATGTTTTTCATAAAATAGATAAGTGTTAGTCACTGATCTGAATATAGCTTCTAATACAGAGCTACCGGTACTTAGTCTACTGATAGACTTAGTTTACTGATAGACAGAGTCACCGATAAGCTAAACCTACTGATATGCATAAGTCTATCGATACACATAATCACTGGAACTAAGAAAGCTACTGATACAGACATTCACCAATACATAGAGCTACCGACAGAAGAGAGCTACCGACAGACCATAGTTACCGATAGACTAAGATCAACCGATATACAGAGTCACCGATACAGAATAAAGCTACCGATACAAAGCAGAGCTAGCGATAGATCAAGAGCTACCGATATAATGAAGTCACTAGTATGTAGAGCTACCGATACCAAAAGTTACCAATAAAAAGTAAGGAGTTACCGATACCAAGAGCTACCGATGCAAAGAGATACCGATACAAGTTCAAATATCTACTGATGGAAGGTCACTGTTACACAGTCCACCATACACATCTACCAACAGGAGGCTACTAATGATTGACCAACCAGTCAAACTATATATTCTCAATACTATTTATTTATTAAGATAATGGTTACATTTGATGTTTTTAATGTAGTTAATGTTATTTAATGATTTCTGTTGCCATGTCAGGGAACCATACCTAGTACCCATGCAAAAAGTAATCATTCCTTTTTTCCGGAGCTGAAAGATATAAAAGGGAAGATAAAGGCCTAGCTGGAGAGTAGTGAACACGAGATCGAATGAAAGAGAGAGAATCAAGGAACTAAGAAGGCACACGAAGGGTGAAAAAGAAAAAGGATCAACATAATTTAAACGTGGTGCATTCACACAAGGCTGCAACCATACTCCAAGAACACTGGACATACACGAATCCACTCATTCTAGAGGAGAACACAAGCTAAATCTTGAGTGAAGAACTAAAACAAACACTTCATACACTTAGGATGATAAGACGAACCTAGAACCAAGGAAGAAAACAATACTATCTTTTTTAGAATAAAAATCAGAGGACTCAGAAGCTTTTCTGACCAATCAAATGAGTCCAGAGCTGCATTTCCAATCGCAAAAGCTTTTCTGAACTCATTCACACTTTCTTTAGTGATTCTTTCATATAAATTTTGAGTAGTGTGTGTACCCTATTTATTTTACGCACACATTGTCTCATGATCTAAGCTGGAGGATTCTAAAATCCTCATTCAAACTCTATTAACTCCCTTGTATCCCACTGTGGATAGTGGTAGAGGTCGAGTACTTCCGGGACAGATATGAGTTATTGTCTTTGTTTTCCCACGTAGAACTATGGTAGAGTTATTTAGACCTGGACAGTATTGTACTATTGTTTACCCTGATCCAGCGTGTGGATCAAAGTATACAAATTTTTTGAGATGACTAAGTCTCAGATTGAGAATGAACCTCTTGGTTACATCTGTTGTGCATTTTGGTTTAAGTAATAAGTATACTATATATTTCATATTCTGCTGCTAACTACTTTGAAATATAATTTGTTTTAAAGTTACTTTGATAGTTAAATTATCAAGTGTCTATAATTATTGTAAACCAATAATTTAGTTTCAAAAGTCAATTTATTCTTTAGATTAAAATAGCTGAGACCTAATCAATCTTTGAGAAACTAATTGAACATTTACACTCTATAAAAATTCACTACAATTTAACTTTGTTTTTAAATAGGGGATTTTAAGAGAAATATTTTTAACATAAATTTTAATTGGAACTCAATTCACCCCCCTCTTTAGTGTCCACCCCAACCAACATTTGGTATCAGAAGAATTTTTTTTATTAATACAAGTTTTAAAAATATTTTGTTCTTCAACTGTGGTTTTAGTTGCATCTTTAAAGATCTTAAATTTCTGTTAGTTCTAAATTTTATCTCTTTAAAATTATTTTCTAAAATCTAGCTATGGATAATAGACTAGAGGGTGATGCTACTAACCGGACACCTTTCTTTAATGGTACAAACTATGTCCAATGGAAACTTAAGATGAGAATTCACTTAGAAAGTATGAGTTTTGATATCTGTACTGCTATAGAGTCACAATATAAAATTCCAGAAACTGAAAGAACTCCTTGGGATGAACCTACAAAGACTGCTTACAATAATAACTATAAAGCTATGAATGCCCTGTTTTGTGCTTTAGGATATGAAGAGTTTAATAGAATTTCTACTTGTAAAACTGCTTATGAAATATGGGACACTTTGGAAATTTCCCATGAGGGAATAACCAATGTTAAAGAAATGAGGCTGAATATGTGTACTATTAAATATGATAATTTTAAAATGAAATCTGATGAACCTATTTCTGACATGTATCTCAGGTTCAATGAGATTTTCAATACTATGAACTCTCTTGGAAAGGCTGTTCCAGCAAAGGAACAAATTATGAGGATATTAAGATGTCTATCAGAAAGATGGAGAGGCAAATCTTTTTCCATTAGAGAATCATGCGACATCAGCACACTCCCTATTAAGGAATTAATAGGTAAGCTTATGATGTATGAGGAAGAACTTAAAGTATATAAGGAATAAGATGATGAACCCAAGAGAAAATATGTGGCTTTCAAGTCTGCTGCTTCTAAGGGAAAATTCAAGGAGAAAATACACGTACCTTCTGAAAGTTCAACCAATGAAGATTCGGATTCAGACAGTGATGCAGAAATGGCTCAAATAGCCCGGAGATTTAAAAAGTTCAATAGAAAAAATAAATTCTTCAGAAAATCAAACTACAAAGGTATGTATAAAAATAAAGGTCATTGGAAGAAGGATTAGAAGAAGTATGATAAAGAAGATGATATAGTCTGATATGAATGCAAGAGTAAAGGACACATCAAGGCTGACTGTCCAAAATTAAAATTCAAAAATAAATATGATTGTAATGACAAGAAGTACAAGAATGCTATGAAAGCTACTTGGAGTGCTTTAGAAGACAGCACAAGTTAATCTGAAGTTTCTAATTGTGAAAAGAATCATTCCAACATGTGTTTCATGACCAACACATCAGAGGTAACCTTAGATACTCTTATTTTAAATTCCTATTATTCTGGAGATGATGCAGAATCTGTTTCTGATTCTAAAGATATGTCTAAGGCTGAATTTTTTGAATATTGTAACATGCTGGAAAAAACATGTAATGAACTTAAGGAAAAATATAAGTCACTAAAAAAACAACATGATCTCACTTCTGATTTTAAATCTGACTTTTCACCAAAATACACTACTGGTTTGGGATACCAACCTAGATAGAGACAGTTTACAAAAAATCGATTTATTCCTAAATCTGGACAAAATTCTGCTTATTTCAGTTCTGGAAATACGTACGCTTTAACTAGTTATTCATATGGTTATAGTTCAAATAAAGTTTATCTTTCAAAATATTTTTATTTTATCAATTATATGAAACCCATAATACAAATTTGGGTACCTAAATCTTTGATTTCTAACCTTTCTGGACCCAAGAAGATCTAGGTACCAAAATCATTTTCTATTTAAATATGTGTTATAGGAAACCTTCTTGAATAGTTCTCACAAAAAGGTATGGTACTTGGACAGTGGATGTTCAAGGTACATGTCTGGAGATTACTCATGCTTCAAGAGTTTAATCAAATTTTATGGAGGCCATGTCACCTTTGGTGATAATTCTAAAAGAAAAATCTTCAGCCTAGGCCAGATTGGTAACATTAATTCAGTTCTGATTTCTAAAGTTTTATTTGTTGATGGAATTAAGTATAACCTGTTAAGTATTTCTCAGTTATGTGATGATGGCTTTAATTTGAAATTTGAAAAATGATTCCTGTAATATTTTTAACTCTAAAAATGTTTTAGTATTTTCTGCTTTAAGAAATGAAAATGTTTATGTTGTTGATCTGAATTCTTTATCTAAGAAAAATGTTACTTGTTTAAATGGTTTTCATAAAGAGTCTTGGATTTTTCACAAAATATTAGGATACTACAAAATTTATTCACTTAGAAAATTGACTAGGAAGAACTTAGTTAGAGACCTACCCAAACTTGAATTCCCAAATGACAAATTTTGTAATCCCTGTCAAAAGGGAAAGCAACATAATGTTTCCTTTAAATCAAAGAAAAAAGTTTCAACTTCTCAACCTCTCGAGTTTGTTCACATAGACATTTTTGGACCTTATAGAGTTTCTAGTTTAAATAGGAAGCACTATTTCTATTTTCTAGTAGATGAATTTTCTAGATATACTTGGTTATACTTCTTAGCTCACAAAAGTGAATCTTGTTCTTACTTTGTTAAATACTCTAATTCTGTAGAAAACCTTAGTGGAATTAAGATTAATACCCTGAGAAGTGATCATGGTCGTGAGTTTGAATATTATTACTCACATAATGGCTATAGTCACAAATTTTCTGCCCCTAGGACACCTTAGTAGAATGGTGTGGTAGAAAGAAGAAATAGAACCCTTCAAGAAATAGAAAGAGCTACGCATAATGAGTATGACCTGCCTATTTATTTTTCGGCTGAAGCTGTGAATACATATTTTTATATTATTAATAGAGTCTTGATTAGACTTATTCTCAAGAAGACCCCATATGAACTATGGAATAATAGAAAACTCAAAGTTAGTTACTTTAGAGTCTTTGGCTACAAAGTTTTTATTATCAATACGAAAGGATAATTTGGACAAGTTTTCTTCTAAGAGTGATGAAGGAATTTTTCTTTTTTATTTGTTAACTAGAAATGCCTATAGTGTCTTTAACAAAAGAACAAAATGTGTGGAAGAATATTTTCACATCAAGTTTGATGAAACTGATCCACATGATCCTAAAACCTCTCTTGAAAATCTTGAATAAGATTTGACTGTTCTGGAACTTAATGATAAAACTAAAGAACCTGCTATAAAAATATCATGTTATGGAAATATTTTAGAATCTGCTTCTGTTGAACCCAAACCTATAGATGAACCTGAAATTTCTAGTCCTACCTTTACTAGATCAACTAGGATTCTAAAGAATCATCCTCTGGATGTTCTTGTTGGTAATCTTGATAGAGGGACACAGACTAGAGCTTCTCAAAGAAACCAGGTTGAACATCAAGCTTTTCTTTCACAGCTAGAACCTAAAAATGTCAATGATGCAATAAATGATGAATTTTGGGTAATGGCTATGCAAGAAGAGTTCAATCAATTTGAAAGAAACAAACTGTGGGAATTAGTTGACAGACCCAAGGACACTTTGACTATAGGCACTAAATGGGTTTTTAGAAACAAAGTTGATGAGTCTGGAAACATAGTTAGAAACAAAGCTAGGATAGTTGAACAAGGATATAGTCAAGAGAAGGGTATAGACTATGAGGAAACCTTTTCCCATGTATCCAGATTAGAAGCCATTAGGATCTTACTTGCCTATATTGCTCATCTGAATTTCAAGTTATATCAAATGGATGTCAAAAGTGCCTTTCTAAATGGTTTAATAACTGAAGATGTTTTTTTAACAACCACCTGGATTTTCTAATCCTCATTTTCCAAATCAAGTTTTTAAACTTTCTAAAGAATTATATGGTTTAAAACAAGCTCTAAGATCTTGGTATGATAGACTTAGTAATTTTCTAATTTCAAAAAGATTTACTAAAGGGATTGTTGATCCAACTCTTTTTATTAAAAGAATTTCTAAAGATGTTTTAATATTAAAAATATATGTTGATGATATTATTTTTTGATCTTATAAACATTCCTTATGTATTGATTTTTAAAAGATTATGAAAAATGAATTTAAAATGAGTTTAATGGGAGAACTTAATTATTTTTTTGGATTTCAAGTTTTTCAAAATGAAAATGGTATTATTTTGAATCAAAGTATATATACAAAGGATCTATTAAAATGGTTTGTTTTTAATAGTATTAAGGAATGTGATAATCCTATGAGTACAATCTGTAAATTGGATGCAGATAAAGCTGGGAAACCAGTGGATCAAACCAATTATAGAGGTATGATTGGAAGATTACTTTACCTTACTACTAGTTGACCAGATATTATGTTTAGTGTGTGTATGTGTGCAAGATTTCAATCCAATCTAAAATAATCTCATTTAATTGTTGTTAAATGAATTTTTAAGTATCTTAAACACACTGTAAACTTAGTTTTGTTTTACCCAAAAGGACTATCCTTTGAGTTAATGAGTTATTCAGATGCTGACTTTGCTGGTTTCAAGTTAGATAGAAAAAGAACATCTGGAACATGTCATTTATTGGGAAAATCCTTAGTATCTTGGTGTAGTAAAAAGTAGAATTATATAGCTTTTTCCACTACCGAAGCAGAGTATATAACTGCTGGTAGTTGCTGTGTACAAATTTTGTGGATGAAACACACTCTTTTGGACTATGGATATGATTTTAAGCATGTTTCTATCAACTATGACAACACTAGTGCAATAAACATTTCAAAGAATCTTGTGTCTCACTCTAGGACCAAACACATTGATGTAAGAAACCATTTCTTGAGAGATCATTACCAAAAGGGTGATATTACTCTTGAATTTATAGGTACTGAACATCAATTAGCTGACATTTTCACCAAAACTTTGAGTTTGGATAGGATCAGTTACATTAGACATGAGTTGGGAATGATTAACCTCAATCGGTAGTAACCTCACAGATGTAACCTCACTGATGTAACCTCGCCGATGTAACCTCACGGATGTAACCTCACCGATGTAACCTCACCGATGTAACCTCACCGATGTAACCTCACTGATGTAACCTTACCGATGTAACCTCACCAATGTAACCTCACCGATGTAACCTCACCGATTTAACCTCACCGATGTAACCTCACTGATGTAACCTCACTGATGTAACCTCACCGATGTAACCTCACCGATGTAACCTCACCGATGCAACCTCACTGATGGACCTCACTAATAGGAATTATCACTGATAAACCCTACCGATGAGTGTGTTGTTTTAAACTTCTGTTTACCGCCAGAATATGAATCTTTTTTACTTTATTTAATTTTATTTATTTATTTTATGATTACTAAATGATAAAAAAAGTCCTAGATACTTCTCAATCCACCGAGCCTCAAACCCTTACCCTCAAACCTTAGCTCCTAAATCTCTCGAAAACCCTAAATCCCTCAAACCAGAGATGGAAAAATCCAAACTTCCTACCATCAAAGATGACACTGATGAGCCAAAATCGAAGAAGCAGGATTCTGAGCTAGAAGCAAGTGGTAGTGTTGGTAGAACTAGGTCGGGTAGGCGACTAGTGAATCCTCATTTGCAGAATAGAGTTATTGTGATTGAAAAAGAGTTTTGCGTGGAATGTTTGTTTCCTAGCAAGTCGTTGGTGCTCAAAGTGCTGGAAGATCAAAAGTGGGTAGATTGATTTTCGAACAACAATGGACTCTACTATCTGAAGCTTTTGAAACAATCTTATGAGTTTGTAAGCTTTGAGAAATCAGAAGATGAGAACTGAGTGACTTCTTTTTTGAATGGAAAGAAGATGTCTTTTTCATCCGTGGAGTGGGATGAATGCCTGAAGGTTCCACACGAAGTTGTATCTGGATATATCTCGAAAGAAATGACACCTAAAAGTGATATATTCGATTATAAGACTTCCTTGGAGGAGCTCACCGGTGATGGAAATCAAAGACAAGTAGTGGCTGCTGAAATGGATGGAGAGAACAGATTACTGTTCAAATTTGTTCAGCATGTCTTAATACCAAGAAGAGGAGACTTTGTGAATTTAAGATATTAGGATATCTATCTCCTGTATATCTTGAGACATTGTGTAAAACTCAATCTGTGCAGATTGCTGACGATCCAAATGGAAGAAATGACAAGGCCAAAATCAAAGACTAATGCCCTATTCTTTGCCAAGTTAATCTTAGTGATGATCAAAGTGAAAGGGGTAGCTGAGTCTCAAGATGAGACAGTGGTATTAAGGAATAACTTTTGTATCACAACCACTATTTGCAAATACATGAAGATAAATTGGAACCCATGGAGATGAGAGTGAGTTAATGATGACCAGAAGATATATGATAAATCCAATCCTTTGAATCATCCTTCAAGACCTAAGGATGTGAGGGATCCAAGTCTAGGACCTGATGAAGAAGAATATGATTACAGTGATGAGACTGAAGAATAAGAGACTTATATGAATGATGGAAGAGATCCGGACTTACCTCCAAGTCCTGGTGCTGAAATTGTATCTTCTAGAAAGTAAACCTTAGTAGAAGAAGAGACACTTGCTGATAAGGAAGACCAGCCAGCCCCTGAGCATAAAGAAGAAAAGGAGAATGAATCTGAAGCCTCTGATTCTGTCTTCTTAAGTCTGAGTCCATTAATTGGAAGCTAAGTTGTGCCTAATTAGGATGTATTAGGAGAAATGGAAGAAGTTGTACCTAGTTTAGAGGATCAACCTGCTGTTGCAGATAAATAATTGATAGTAGAAGATTCTCCTAATAAAGAAAGACCTACTGAGAATGTTGTTTCTATAAATGGGAATACACCCATTGAGGGGGAGCATCAAACCAAGTTTGGAAGTGTGTTAGTGGATGTTGATATTGATGAATGGGTATAAGACCTGTGTTTTGTGGTTTTTGGATTAGACTATCCTGATTCTGATAATGAGGCATCCCTCAATAGACTAAAGATTATTTATGATGTTGAGACTGAGTTGTTACCTGAAGATGTGGTCAGAATGCATGATCTGGATATTTTGAAGAAAAATAGTAAGGTCAGTTATGTGGAAGAGATAAGGAAGATGGAAGCTTCACCAGTGTCATCAATACAATCGATTATGACTGACTCAGTGGCCAGCATAGCAACCGAAAGAGCACCTGTTGTGATTTCTCCTGCTGATATGATCACCAGGGCTGACCTTGAATACTTAAAGGATGAGATGAAGGAGTCCTTTAGTGCTTCTATTGCTTAGTTGAATCACTTCTTTGTTGAAGAGATGAGCAATTTAGAAAAATCTTTTGAACTCTCTCTTTGTTGTAATTTTTCAACCTTTGTAGCCGAAATAGTGGAATAAGTTACAGACTGCCAGACTCAATTATCTAGAATAGAAGCTGATTTTGAAGCTCTAAAGAAATCTTTTATCTCTTTAGACTCTTACATTAGCTCAAAATCCCAAGAATACAAGGACTTATCCTATGTCAAGAGTGTTGTAAGCCAGATGGTTTCAGTGTTTGAAGGTTTTAAAACCTCCATGAAATATCATGTTAAAACCCAGGATTCCCAAGTCCAAAAGCTTATCAGTGGGTTGACCAAAAACTTCAAGGAAACAGTAACCTTCTCCATTAGTTTTGTTACTTCTATAACTTTAGTGGATGTGGATCAGATTCGAGCTGTGATGAAGGAGGAGCTTGGTTCAGCATCAACTAGTGGCTCTGTGGACTCATCTGACCTGAGCAAAGTTGTGATTTCTACTAGAGATTCAGCTAGAGAAATAATGAAGATAGTCCAAGACTATATGAGAGAAGCTTTTGCCTCTCAAAAAGAAGTGAAAGACAAGGTGGACTTCTATTTTCAAAAGGTTTACACCAAGAATCAACTCAAAAATCATTTCAAACTGCTGTAGGAAAACCTAAAGTTACCTCCTGTCAATCAAGCCTTTAGAGAGAAAGTCAGCAAAATAAGGGAATTGACTCCATCCTTGGACAAATTCATGGAGAACAAGGATGATTTCATATCTTCTATGGAGAGAGGAGGAATAATTATGGATTTCAGAAATCTTTTGTTGTCTTTCCTGCATGTCGATGTTAGGCCAGTGATTGTACCTCCTGCTTTACCTGCCTCTGCCTCTACTGCTTCTCCTGTTCAGATGACTCCATCCCCATCCATTCGAAGCCTTAAACCTATGATCACTCAAATAACTCCTCAGTACAGGCCCAACATAGTTTTTGTGGCTCAGCCTCCTGTGATCGTCTCTGGAATTCCTAAGCCTTCACCAGCATCCACACAGTCTGAATCCTCTTTTGATCCAAATGGAAAATCTCACATTGAGGATGTGGATTTAACAAGTGGCTAAGATGTTTGATAGGAATCCCTTGTATTTTGTTTTCTTTCTATGTACCTTTTTTCAATATATAATACAATTGTATTTCTTTTCCTTCTCATTTTGTTCTTATTATCTTTATTGTTTCCCACTTTTTTCTTATCACAAAGGGGGAGAAATATTATCTATCTAAGTATCAAAGAGGGAGAAATATTCTCAAAGGGGGAGCAATATTATCGAAGGAAGAGCAACCATGCTTTTCCCCTCTGACATCATTTCATTTAATTCTACCTCTGATACATTATGTTCTATAACATACTGTTTTCTCTGAGATAATTGCATTTAATGATATATCCTCTAATATAACTACTCATTGTTTTAAAACTATAATATCATAAGTTGTGATTATAAAAAATGGGGAGATTTTTTACCTCACCTGTTTTGATAATCCCAACTATGCTTTTACATACTTTGATAATCCCAATTAATGTTTATATATATTCTAATTCACTCAATATATTATATTCTACTATCAAGATGATAATAATATTAAAATAATCCTTGAAATATGTTAATCAATGTTTATCCATGTTTGTATGAGTTTTGAAGTAATTCTAATCGAATCGGATATGTTTTTCATAAAATAGATAAGTGTTAGTCACTGATCTGCGTATAGCTACTGATACAGAGCTACTGGTACTTAGTCTACTGATAAACTTAGTCTACTGATAAACAGAGTCACCGATAAGCTAAAGCTACCGATATGCATAAGTCTACCGATACACATAATCACTGGAACTAAGAAAGCTACCGATACAGATAGTCACCAATACATAGAGCTACTGAAAGACTAGAGTTACCAACAGACCAGAGCTACCGATAGACCAAGGTCTACCAATATACAGAGTCACCGATACAGAATGAAGCTACCGATACAAAGCAGAGCTACCGATAGATCAAGAGCTACCGATAGAATGAATTCACTGGTATACAGAGCTACCGATACCAAAAGTTACCAATACAGATTAAGGAGTTACTGATACCAAGAGCTGCCGATGCAAAGAGATACCGATACAAGTTAAAAGATCTACCGATGGAAGGTCACTGTTACATAGTCCACCATAAACATCTACCAACAGGAGGCTACTAATGATTGACCAACCAGTCAAACTCTATATTCTCAAAACTATTTATTTATTAATCTAACAGTTACATTTGATTTTTTTTAATACAGTTAATGTTGTTTAATGATTTCGGTTGCCATGTCAGGGAACCGTAACTAGTACCCATGCAAAAAAGTAATCATTCCTTTTTTCTAGAGCTGAAAGATATAAAAGGGAAGATAAATTCCTAGCTGGAGAGTAGTAAACACGAGATAAAATGAAAGAGAGAGAATCAAGGATCTAATAAGGCACACGAAGGGTGAAAAAGAAAAAGGCTCAACAGCATTCAAACATGGTGCATCTACACAAGGTTGCATCCGTACTCCAAGAACACTGGACAAACACAAAGCCACTCATTCTAGAGGAGAACACAAGCTGCATCTTGAGTGAAGAACTACAACAAACACTTCATGCACTCAGGATGATAAGTCGAACCTGGAACCAAGGAAGAAAATGATACTCTCTTTTTTAGAACAAAAACCAGAGAAAGACTCAGAAGCTTTTCTGGCCAATCAAAATAGTTCAAAGATTCATTTCCAATCACTAAAGCTTTTCTAAACTCATTCACACTTTCTTTAGTTATTCTTTCATTTACATTTTGAGAAGTGTGTTTACCCTGTTTATTTTACACACACACTGTCTCTTGAGCTAATCTGGAGGATTCTAAAATCCTCATTCAAACCCTATTAACTCCCTTGAATCCCACTGTGGATAGTGGTAGAGGTCGAGTACAACCTGGATAGTTGTGAGCGCTTGTCTTTGTTTTCCCACATAGGATTGTGGTAGAGGTCTTTGAACCTGGACAATATTGTACTATTATTTACCCCGATCTAGGGTGTGGATCAATTTATATAAATTTTTTGAGAGGACTAAGTCTCGGCTTGAGACTGAACCTATTGGTTTCATCTACTTTGTATTTTGGTTTAATTCATAAGTATACTATATATTTCATATTCCTCTGCTAACTACATTGAAATATAATTTGTTTTAAAGTTACTTTAATAGTTAAATTATCAAGTGTTTATACTTATTCTAAACAAGTAATTTAGTTTCAAAAGTCAATTTAATCTTCAGATTAAATTAGATAAGACCTAATCAATCTTTGAGAAACTAATTGAACATTTACACTCTTTATAAATTCACTACAGTAAAACTTTGTTTTTAAATAGTGGAATTTTAAGAGAAATATTTTTAATAGAAATTTTAATTGGAACTCAATTCACCCCCCTCGTGAGTGTCCACTCCGACCAACAGAATTGTTTTAGATTAGAACAATTTATGTTTTTAAAAACTCTAAAGTTTTTAAATTTTAAGATTATGATCATTAATTGGATACTTTATTGTGATAGAGAATTTTTTTAGAATCCCCATTGGAGGATAGAAATTAGGCTAGGTGGCCTAATGGAATAATGGGATAATGGACTTATGGACCAATGGCCTTATGGCCCAACAGCCTTATAGACCAATGGCCTAATAGCCTATTGGACTACGGGCCGAATGGCGTACTAGCCTATTGGTCTGACGGCCAAATGTCTGGATTTCCCAATAGCTCAAATGGCCTAATGCCTCAATGGAATAAATGGCCTAATGCCCAAATGGCCTAACGCTCCAATGGTTGAATTCCCCAATGGTCTAACGCCCCAACGTCCCACCGCCCTAATGTCCAATTCCCCAATGGTCCAATAACTGAATGGCCCAACAGCCAAATGCCCCAATAGTCTAACACCCCAATAGCTGAATGGCCTAACTACCTAATGGAACAATTATCCAAATTGAATAATGTCCTAATTAATTAATTTCATATTGGCCTAATGGCATATTAGCCTATTTTCCTAATGACTAAATGGCCTAATGTCCTTTTTCCCTAATGAAAAAATGACATAATCACCTAATGGCCAATGTTGTTGCTTTATACCATGATAACAGTTTTCATACTGTGTTGCTAGATAATGTACTATATATATACTATTCTTGTTAGTATGTTTTGTTATGAAGTGGATTAGCATGTTTTTCTTGATAGAAATTAGTAAAACATATGTAAAGCTTGAATTGATTGATAATTAATTGGATAGAGAATTAAGAGTCATGTTTATTGAATCTGGTGTTGGTTATAATTTTATAATAATCAAATTAACACATTGTGCATGTGTAACTGAAAATGAATCTATTTTTGGGGGTTGTTGGGTGGAGGGGGAGGGGTTGTGAAAGTGGGGGGAGAGGGGGCTCTCTGAAGAATGTTTTGGGGGGAGGGGGATCTTCGGGATGGGGGTTGTCCGGGGGTGTTTTGTTTTGGGGGGGTGGTATTCGGGGTTAGTAGGGGAGTTGTCCATGGGGGGGTTGGGAGTTGTGGTGGGGGGTGTTGTATGGGGGTGGGTGGGTGGGGGATATTCGGGGTGTGGGGGTGTATGGGGGAGAGTTTTGGGAGGGGGGGGGGATAATCTGAGGGTGGGGGATGTCCAGGTGGAGTATTTTTTCAGGGGGGATGTCCGGGGAAGGTTTTTTTTTGGGGGAGGGGGCTGTTCGGGGGGAGTTTTGTAATGGGGGGGGTGTACATGGGGAGGGGGGCTATCTGAGGGGAGTTTTTTGGGGGGTGTCTGGGGGTGGTCTGGGGTGATTGTGTGGGGGGGGATTTCCATGGGGGGGTTGGGAGTGGGGATTGAGGGGGGTGTTGTTCGGAGGTGGGTGGGGGCGGGGGCAATCTAGGGTGGGTGGGGGGGCTGTCCGGGGGGAGTTTTTTTTAGGGGGGGCTGTTCGGGGGGTTTTTTATGGGGGCTGTCTAGGGGGAGTTTTGTTTGGGGGCGGTCTAGGGGTGGGGGCTGTTTAGACGGAGTTTTGTTGGGGGCTGTACGGGGGGGCTTTCCGGGGGTGGGGGCTATCCGAGGAGAGTGGGGGGGGCTGTCTGGGGGGGTTGTTTTGGGAGAGTTTGTTTTTTTTGGGGGGGGGGGGCTGTTTGGGGGTTGTCCAGTGTGAGTGGGGGGATTTCAATGGGGGGTTGGGAGTGGGGGATAGGGGGTGTTGTCCAAGGGGGTTGGGGGTTGTTCTGAGTGTGGAGGGGGCTGTTAGGGGAGGAGTTGGGAGGTGTTGTTCGGGGGTGGGGGTTGTTCGGGTTGAGTGGGGGGATGTTCGGGGTCAGTTTTTTTTGGGGGACGGGGGGATATCAACAGGGGGTTGGGAGTGGGGGCTAGGGGGGCTGTTCTGGGTGTGGAGGGGGGTTGTCCTGGGGGTTGGGAGTGGGTTTGTTCGGGGGTTGGGAGTGGGGGATTTCCGATGATGGGGTCTATCTGGGGGAGTTTTGGGGGGGTGTGTGGGGGCAGAAGGGGGTTGGGAGGGGGCTTTCCAGGGGGAGTTGTAAGCTCTCAAATGTCCTAATTTTATTATTATTATATATATATATACTAACTAAATAGATATTCCCAATTTTCATTTACTTTTTTTAGTTTTTTCTTTTGTATCTTATTGTAGGTTTATTGAAGCAGAATATTAAAATGGATTGGAGCTATTTGGATCACTGGATATGTGAAAAATTATGTCAGCCATTTTTTTTTAGGTTCCTGGTGTTTCTACATTTTTGAATTGATTTTTTTCTGATTTTATCTCTGTTTTGGAAGTTTGAGAAGAGGCACTGTAATT
This sequence comes from Viscum album, assembly GCA_963277665.1. Classification (NCBI taxonomy): domain Eukaryota; kingdom Viridiplantae; phylum Streptophyta; class Magnoliopsida; order Santalales; family Viscaceae; genus Viscum; species Viscum album. The sequence continues at coordinate 110,398,886 of OY728156.1, read as the reverse complement.
TTTAAAAAAAATCCCAGCTTAGCAGATGCTTATGGAGGTCGCTAAGGGTTTTATTTTTTTCATCATCTGGTAACCGCTATTTGGATGAGCATTAGGTCTCATATAGAGACCTCTATTGGCCATCGTTGTATCCCTACACCAACAGGCCTAATTCGACCGCCATTGGTGGTTTCAAGGCGGTCTCTAAAGACCATTAGCGGCCTCCAATGGCGGTCCCTAATGGTCCAATTTCTATTAGTGTAATGGATGGTATCAAGGACGGGTTTTATGAATAACAATTTTTTCTACATAAATTATACAATTCTAAAATGATCAAAAAATTTCATTTACCTTTATTCCAAAAATTATTTTAAGTAATGAGGTCATTATTCTTGTGTACGTGCGAACTACTACATCCATGAATGACGCATCCTATTTCTACTAACCACTTAACATGGATAGAACAAAAGATGTAATTATTAAAATAACATTATTTTTGTAATATTATTATAACTATTAGATGATAAATTTTCATATACTACCACTATATCAATTCATTGATAAATGGGTTCGTTAATTATGTGTACGTGCAAACTACTACCTTAACGAATGAAAATTTTCATTTAATATCTCCAACCAACATTAATGTTTCTAAGAATGAATTTTTGGATATGATATATATATTACATGTATAATATTCTATAAATGTTACATTATCATTTTGTAATTTCAGTTTATTATGCATTCGATCATTACTGTAATACCCGAAGGTTTTAATAGAACTCTATGTTTGATAGCATATACAACATGCAACACAGAGATTACACAAGCCTCAAAATATTATTATTTAAATATGACCATTATAACCTATCCATTAATTAAGTATTCAATTTTTTAGTAAATTTATTTTACGCTTTAAAAAAATATTTTTAATTAATTTAATTAATTTTTGTCAGAAAATGTTATAATTAATTTCTATAAATTATATATATATATTTTTAAATAATATCATTTTTTAATTCATAATCTCAAAAAAAAACTATGGTGAAATTTCAGATTTTTCTTACAATATTTTTTTTATAATGAATGGTGAAAATGTTGTTTTTTATTGAAACGGTAGTTTTATTTCAATAATTTTAAAAGTACTATTTTTTAAATAGTTTTAAAGTAAAAAAAATTACATTGTATTATTAGTAACCAAATTAAGTTTTTTGGAATCAATTTTATAATTCAATTCATTTTAAAAAAAATTATACTTAAGAAATGGCATTTTTTAAAAAAATTATTTTTTGTTGGGTTTTTTCGGTTAATTTTAAATTAGACTCTAAAAATTATATGTTCTGTATTTTTAAAAATGTGTTACATATTTTTAATCATGATTTAAAAATTTAATAAATAGTTACCTTTTGTTTTTTTTCAATATGAATAGTAACCTTACTAATTTTTGTTGCCACAGTAAATGGTGAATAGGGGAACTAAAGTTAAAAATAAAATGACAAGGACAAGAAAATGACCCTAATACTTGTATTAATCTTATTTTATGAGTAAATTTCGTCTATAATAATTCAATATTTGGTTATATAGAGTTTTATATCCATTTGGAAGAGATTATGATCTTTCTAGTATTTTACTTCAAGAAAAGTCAAATATGTCACAATATTATTTTTAATAACTATAATATTTTTAATATGGTGTTATTCAGATGACATGATTGATTATAAATATTATTTTTAATGGTATAATATTTATATTAATAATATTAATTTATTTTAATATTTTATTGAATAAATTATTACCTTAAATTCTTACACAATATAGACATATTGATTATTTAATTTATGGAAAAATTATATTAATTATATTTATAATATTAAAAGTAATATAATTTGATATATATAATATGATGAACGAATTTTATAAATTATAATTACATGTTAGAAATATAATATCATATTTATTTAAAATTATTAGTGTTTTCTTGATATAATTAAAGTCAAAGTAACGAATTGTTATAAAAAATGTCATTATTGATATTTTATAATAAATAATATTTAATTAAATGATATAAAATTCATAAAAATATAAAATTCATAAAAAATGAATTTTATATTGTTGATTACATCTACCATGGTCTATTTATGAGTATTTTATAATTTTATAGTAACATTATTATCCCTGAGAGAGTAGAAAGTTTTAATAGTATGGTAATTGTCGAAAGGGTTAACGGGGGATAAAACTACAATATAAGAGTGAAAACATATCCAAAACTTGTAAAAAATTTATTTTATGAAGTTATTTAGAATTATATTTATATTTTATTTTAATTATATCAGTTTTCATTCATTTTTACATGAGATATATTTTTTATTTATTTAATGTTTTAAGAAATTCCAAGAATGCCCCTCCCCTCAATTATAAATGGTCACCCATTCCTTCACTTATTTACACCAATTTGAGCCATAAATCTAGACCACACCCTACCATTAAACTTCCAAAAAAATTATTAATGTTCTTGAGGTTATTTACCTTCTAAAATATCAATCATGGGTCTCTTAAGAAGAGATCTCAAGGGAGTCCGTCAAAGAAGAGGTAATAATGTATAAAGAATCTTTCAAGTTTATTTATTCTTATAATTCCTATTAATTTTTTGTGCCTATCCTAAAATAATAAATAAAGTATCATAAATATACTGATATTTTATTATTATTATGGGACAACCATATTCTTTTTTCTTTCCATCCTATGAAAAGCTAGAGCATCGTTCGTGCATACGTACGGCTTACCGTCTCCAAGTAGCGTTGTAATTCATTTTTCGTCACCAATTTACATAGATGGTTACAAATATTTAAATAATTAATATATATGATATATATGAAATTATAATGATTCTTTAAAGTTTAATTGTTCTTTAACTTTCTTCCGTTCCATCCATTGAAAAATTAAATCAGTGTTTATGTGTATGTACGGTATATCGTATCCATGGACGGTGTAATTCATTTATATATCTCTATATTTATGGATTAATATAAATAAATATATATTGAATATATATTCTATTTCAACCATAAATATTATTCTATATATGATTTAACTATAATAAAATTATAAGGAACAGAACTACTGAATCAAAACATACATGAAAAATAAAGAAGCTACCACTCAAAATAGTAATTTTAAAAATGAATTGATAATAAATAGGTGATAAAATATTATAATTAAATCAAATATAGTATGAAATATATTAGTATTATTTTTTAATATATTTATAATGAATATATTTTTATTATACCAGAGGTTCAAACACATACAAAGAAAATTGAACCTTAGGTAAGGGTTTCTCGTCTCAATTTTACATATGTGAGACATATGCCATATTCACTACTTATTTATTTTTTGTGGTGTTTATACTTCTCATTTGATATATTATATCATGAATATATTTTTATTAACAGTATTAAAATTTTCATTTGAAATTATTTCTCTCATGGGACTTATGGTTCAAAATAAACCCAAGTATTATGGGTTTATTTAACAATATCATCATTATTTGGGATTGTTTATCTTCAGGTATCTAGGGAGAAATATTTATCTTCTATGTCAATGTTTAATAAAAAAATTAAAACCCATTTTTACTATTATTAAATATATTTTTTAATTCATTTTTACCCTTTTTTTACTTTTTACAAAATGTTTTGAAAGGAATATTCTTGTCATTTTCCGAACAAGGTACTTTTTAATTTTTCCTACAAAAAGTGTAAAAAAATGATTTTTTAAATTATACATAATGAATGTAATTTCCCATCATTATTATGAATAAATGATTCTAAGCTTCATTTATAATTCTATTTGTTTCTTTTAAATAAAAATTATTTATTTATTATGTACACGGTTTTTAGATTTGAAAATTTATTTTCATAGTAAAAATCTTATTTTCATCAATAAATATTCTAGAAACATATTTAAATTATTTTAATCTATGTAAAAATCCATTATTTTTTTATTTTTTTTAAAGTTGATGCCTTAGTCAAAGACCAATGTAGAATTTATTAAAATAAGGAGGGAAACTATAAGATTCTGAAGGAAGGGATTTTATTACAATATCTATTATAGAGAGTAAGAAGATCTGCCAAGAGGTCCTCGCACCAAGAAATACTTTGGTTGATTACCTTATTGAAAAGCCCATCAGTTACCATATTCACTTCACAATAAGCATGGGTGGAAATGAATCTGATCTCTCAGAGAAAGTCAAGACAGTTCATCCATCGGGAAGTAACCGGCCAGGCAAGGTGAACCACTCCATTCCAAATGGCTTGAATAATGGTGGTTGAGTCACTTTCAATCCAGATGTTGTTCTGGTATTTGATTTTAACAAAGTCAATAGCTTGGATCACAGCCATAATTTTAGCTTCTAGAGAAGAAGCGTTACCGAAGCTTCCATAGAAACAACCATGGTAGGGACCAAGAAATTCTCTGAAAATAGCTCCAAAGCCTACTAGACCCAGATTTCCTTTGGAAGCACCATTAACATTGACCTTGATCCAAACAGGAATGGGATCCTGCCAAAACACTTCAATTGAATGCCTTGGTTATTTGTATATGCTTTCAATTCTGAGACGTCGAAGGATCACAAAGTAATTAACGGAGTTGTCGTAGTGAGATTTTTGAGTCAAGGCAGCATCCTAGATAGCAATGGGAATTCTCGTCTAACCTACATTAAGATTGAAGGAGTGTTTATGATGAATGATATTATTTCAATCATACCAGATAACTTGGAGGATTTCCAAAACAGCAGAAAGTAAGAGATTCTTTATTTTTCGCGATTAATAATACTCCACACACCACTTTAGTTGAGCAAGTATGGAGTCAGAATGAAGCCATCTTCAGTCAAACAGGTCAGTAATATAATTCCAAAGAGCAGAAGTTGTAGCACAAGATAAGAAAATATGATTAATATCTTCTCTATGTTGATGACACATATGACATTGAGATTTGAGTTGGATACCAAAAGACTGAAGGGAGACTTTAGTAGGAACGCGATTATGAGAAATGCACCAGATAAGGTTTAATCTAGAGGGTTTGATCCAAGCATTGTCAAAGTGTTTCAACTAATTAAAATGGGGGTTAGAGTTAGAGAAACTATGATTGTAACAACTTTTGGAGTCTAAAATACCTTTGTGAGATAGTTCCCAAATGAGGCAGTCATCCGCATTAGAGAAGGGATGATTATCAACAATATGCATAATAGACTCAGGGAGGTTAGGATTATGGGAGCGTGTCACCTCCTGGATAGTGCAGTTGAGATTTTCAAAAGAGGATTTTGGAGGCAACATAACAATGAGGGGGGTGTCAGACCAGTTATCTTTCCAAAAATTGAGAGAGTAATTCATACTAACCATCCATCTAGAGTTACTCATAATGTTGGCAAAAGAGTCTCTGATGGAGGGCCAGATCGAAGAGTTGGCATTTCTCAAGTTTCTTTTTTTAATGTTTCTAGGAATTTTTTTCGAAGAAAATCATTGAAGTCATCATTATGATTGATTAATTTCCAAGTAATATTGGCTTGAAGGGCCGCATTAAAGAGTTTGAGGTTATTTATTCCGAGACAACTTTTTCTAATGGTTTGCAGCAGGTAGTCCAAGGGGTGGTGACAAGATTTTTGTCAATAATTGTACTAGTACAAACAAAATTTTTTATGTACCAATTGATATGCTTCAAGAGAGAAGCCGGCCATTTATAAATCATAAGTGAGTAAACCATTTTGGAGATAATGGAAGACTTAACAAGATAGACCATGCCATCCATGGATAGAGATTTTTTTATCTAGGAGGAAAGTTGGCTGATAACCTGGACCACAACAGAAGTGAAATATATAGATTTAGGTATTCCCCAAAATAAGGGCACTCCCAAGTAAGTCAAGGGTAGGGTACCTTCCTTGATACCTAGGTTTTCGATGATGATATATTTTATATTAGTGGGGAAAATTTTTCCGAAAAAGATAGATGATTTTCTCCAGCTGATGTTTTTTCGAGAGACTTCCTCATAGTGTGATAAAACTATTTTGAGATTCATAATATTCCTTTTTCTTCCATTAATAAATAGGATAATGTAATCAGCATATTGAATATGTGTTGGCACATTTAGATTTTGGGTTGCTTGAATGGGTTTTAGTTTATTTTGATCAATAAGGCTATTAAGGAGTTTTCTAAGGTAGTATTCTTCAATGGAAAACATGATATCAAATATGGCATCACCTTGACAAACTCCTTTGGTTAATTTAAAATAACCTTTTATAGATCCATTAACCAAGATGGAAAGGGAAGCGGATTTGAAGAGAGAGCGGATCCAGTTTATAAATATCTCATTGAACACAAAACTCTGGAGAACTTTGAAGATAAAATCCCAATCCATGGTGGCAAAGGATTTTCTAATTTCATGCTTTATGGACACATTCCCTCCTCTAGAAACCTTGTTAAGAGAATTGGTGCATTCCGAGGCAAGGAAGATGCAGTCCTGTATGGACCTGCCTTTTATGAACCCAAATTAATTCCAAGAAATGATTTTGTGGCATAAAGAGGAAAATATAATGGATAATAACTTAGTGATTATTTTTTATAGGGATCTGATCAGAGTAATAGGTCTAAAAAGATGAATTTCAGACGCATTGGGAACTTTGGGATTGAGAGTTATAAATTGGGAATTAAGACCATGAGGAAGAACACCAGTGGAGAAGAAGTATTTAACAAGCTTAAAAACATCAGTATGGATAACATCCCAGTGATGTTGATAAAAACCATTGTTGAAACCATCGGGGGCCAGGGAACTGTCGGGATTGAGACTAAAAATAGTGTATTTAATTTCATGGTCAAGAGGGACACGTAAAAGAAAGAAATTTTCCTCATCAGTAACCAGTCTAGGAATGACATCAGGCTGAAGATCTTTGTTAAGACACGGACCTTTGAAAATATTTACAAAATGAGTAACCACATGATTTTTTATGGACTCTTAAAAGTCTTAAAGAATATCATTGTCCTTAAAAAGGCAAGTGGTCTACTAAATTTCTTAATTCGTTGAAGGGAATTATAGAACTTGGAGTTATGGTCACCATCCATAATCCATTTCATTTTAAATATTTTCTTGCGTATGTTGTATTGAAGGACCAGAAGGGAGTTAAGCTTCAAAAAGATGTTCATTTCATTCTGGGGGTCAACAGAGAAGTCATCGTTTGTTGAATTGTTTGTAATTTTATTAAGTTTGGCCTCTAGAGTGATTCTGTCCTTATCAATTTTTTTTGCTTTAGCTCCAAACCAACTCTTTAGACAATGTTTAAGATGTTTAAGTTTGGTAGTACCAGCAAAATCATTGTTGTGATGAGACATGGAAACCTAGAAATTTTCAATAATGATGGAACATTCTAAGTCACTAGTCTAGGCATTGTTAAATTTGAAAGGAGTGCTAAAATTTTCTTCATCTAGAGAGGCAGCTCAAAATAATAGGATGATGGTCTGAATTTATTTTGGTTAAGGTGATGCTCGAGATATTATCCCAATAATCCAAAGCTGGGATATTAGAGAAGGCCCTATCAAGTTTACTAGCCATGATCCTATTGTAATGCCTTTTGTACCAGGTGTATTTAGCACCCGTGAGGTTTATTTCAATCATACTACAATCATATAAGGAAGCCCGAAATTCCTTGGAAGATATGTGAGAGTGAGAAGGACCAATCTTTTCACTAGGAGAGTGAATAGAATTAAAATCACCTAGAACCAACCACGGAACTTGAATGGTGTTTTCTAAGAAGCGAAGGTCTTTCCAAAGAGACCTACATTCTTGATATCTATTTTTGGAATAAACAAGAGTATATAAATTATGATCATTTTCTAGTTTAAAGTCACATGTGAACATTTTTTCAGAGGAGAAAAAAACATTAACATTCTGCAATAAGTTGTGATAAAAAATCCAAAGAGAGTCAACAGTACTACCACTATTGCAAGAACCTAGAAAAGAATAGCCATAAGCAACAAAATGATTGAATTTCATCAAAAATAAAATTTTGGGTTCAGTGATAGAAAAAAACTTAGTATTATGTGTCAAAATAATTTATTTAAGAACAGAAGTAGTTTCAGGGTTTGAGATACCCTGACAGTTCCAAAAAATGACATCCATTTAAAACCTGGCTTTGGAGTGAGAGCTCCCCTTTTTCTTTTTCGAACTACCCGAACGTTTTTCTCTCTTTTATCTCCTATGAGTCGAAGAAAAGGCTAGGGAGGTCTTCAATCCCTGGTTACTAATCAATGAAATATCAGGAATGTTAGAATCACTCGAAATATCGATAGACATGGTTTTTTCATTTGAATTAGAGGTCAAGGTTGTGGCTATAAAGCCCACATCTAATTATTTAGCTGAGCCCAAAGCCTGATGAACATTAGGTGATATAGTGATATCACATATTGCCCCTGTAGGTTCAATGGGGCCGCTCAATGATTTTTGATTGTCCAAGATTGATTTTATTAGATTATTCAAATAAACGTTGGATGATCTTGGCATTGCTTTAGTAGACTCAACCATATTAATATAATTAGGTAAACAGAAAGGGAGATCACATAAATTATCCATATGAGGAGGGAGAGAGTGGTCATTCAATCCAATCTGCACCTCCTTCATTTTATCGTAAGTGGTGGTATGAGGAGTTTTCAACATAACAGCCGCATCTGAACCAGTGATAAGTAGAGTTTGGAACTCTTCTTTCTCCGAAATTATACTCGGAGCAGGGACATGGGAGGTCGAAATTGTAGAGTCTGCAGGCGCACATTGCCCCGCATGCAGGTCAGATTTCTCACAGACATCCAGAACTAGGGGTTCGATATCATCTCGAATAACCTGATCAAGATCTTCCATTTCTTCCACTTCCACTTTCTCATCCCAGGTGACCCCAGAGCATTCACCCAGCTGAGTTGTTTTCTTCACCCAGACCTCATCCTTCTTCCTTAGGGGTTCCGGGATAGAGACTGAAGCCTTACCTATCTTCTTCTTTTTGACTTCAGTCCAACCCTCATCTGAAGGTTGGGATACCTGATTTTTGACAACATGACACATCAACAATGAATTTACAAAAATCTTGCAAAGTTCACAGTAGGGTGAATCCTTTCTCATTCAATACGGGCTTCAGCTCTGTAGTTATTTGAATTGAAGACGATGACCTCTGTTATTTTGGCAGCCATGTCGAATTCAACCATCATGAAGGCATACAAACCAAGATCGCCGTTGACCATTCGTTGATCAATCTTTAGAGGCGTACCGATACAAGAATCTATATCGTTAAGGATATTCAGGTTCCAAAAGTACCAGTTGATCCCATGTAAAATAATACAAATATGCACTAAATAATTCCTTGTGTTGTATGGGTTGAAGGTGAGATCCCATTCGGAAATGCAAAGAACACCCAGCTTGAGTTGGAGATTGCCTAACCTCCAGACTCTATCAAACCCATCTTGCGATTTTAAGATCATATGGAAATAGCCCTTCCTGATTGGGATTAGCTTCTAATCTATGAACCCCCGTATGTGAGTAACTCATGATTTGATCTCCAGGTTAGACTAGGGTTTGTATCCCTTGATATATGAAATATGAGCCATGATAGAAAACTTACAACGTATAAACCTTTGTTGGAGCGTGTCCGGATCGGCTTCAATAGAAAATTGACCATCTTCAAGTTTCTTGCAGCGGGAGATTCACGACTCAGAGGGTTTACAGAGGTTCACACATTTGAGAGCTTTAACAAAGGAGATACCCTTAGATCTATCCATCGGTGGGATTTCATCCTTTTGAGTCATGGTTATATATTTTCTGAACGCAAATTCTTCTTCAGGATTAAAACCAGCCATTATAAGAATAATGATTGAAGCAAATCAAGGTCGTTGATCCCATCGAGACTCAGAAACCTTAGGGTTTTCGGTGGAGGCATCAAGAGCATCAAAAACAAACTTTATTCAATATTATGTTAAGTATGTAATCTAATTTTACCATTCATCATATTTATTTGGATGTTTTATGATCAGTTTGACTGGGGAAAGTATTGACATTCTATATTGGAGGTTCTTTCAATACATATATTTATTGATTTTGTTAAGTAATATTGATTCAATTGTATTATTTATTCATATTATAAATGAATTTGACTTAGAAAGATATGGTAGGTTCCTTATATATCTCCTTAATTCATTGGTAGGCCGTACTAGAAAAACTATCTTGGGTATTGATTGGGGCCTTACCCATTTATGTAATATGTCTTGACCTAAGGCCTCGATGACATGTTTCAAATGTACGGCATTATGCATTCCATAATTATGAATTTAGTTATTTATGTACTTATGATTATTCGATTAGTTATAATATCCACGGATAATTTATGAGATCATGTGATTGTTTATATGGCTTATTTGATCATCCTTTATTTCCATCATATTATGCTCAAGTTATTATTTAAATGAAATGTGTTTCATTTATTTACCTTTTCATATTGTTTATACTTATTTATTCCGTATATATTCTAGTGTATGCATACCCCTAGTGATCATTATATCTCACCCCTTTATTAAGTTTCTATTCTCTAGGATTCCATGAATTATATTATGATGTTGGTATATGTTAAAAAAAATAATGGTGTACTAAAAGAAAATACTATGTTGTATTTCATTTTTTCAATTGTAATGTGAAATTAAAGTATCTATCTATTTTACTATAACAACTAAACTATTCAGTCCTTCAGGATGTGATTCATTATATCTAGTTAATGAATGATAAATAATATTAAAGAAATTTAATATTAATTTGTTAAATATATATTAAATTCCATTTAGTTATAATATTATTATCTAAATATTTAAATAATATATCATCTTTGTTCGTTAAAAATGGTTGAAATGAGTTTGTCTTCAAAATCATCTTCAAGAGTCTTGATTAAAAATTTCAAGGGATGAAATTTTAAAATAAAAAATAATCAGGGGATATAAATTAAATAAACATAGGAAATCTATGAATGATTATATTGGTATCAAACATCATATATCAACACTAACATTGCAAATAATGTGCAAGATAATTAAAAGTGATAACATCCATATTAAAAATAAGCTATAATGAACCTCTATATTAATAGTTAATAATTATAAATCAAGTATATAAGAGGGTTATTAAGATAAATAAGGTTATTAAATAGATCATTAATGTTACATCCCAACCCTAATTCTACTAAAACAGTGCTTCGATCCGGTTGGTTATGAGGCCTCAAGCGTGCCTCCCCATATGCCAGAGGTCACCGACTAGCAGTGAGGGAATAGGGTGTGGTAGTGGGGAGACTGTTACCTCATATTAGAGTAATTAAACAGTGGAAGTATAAAAGTATCATACACAGTATTAAATAAACAGAGTGTGGGAGAAAGAAAAACTGAAATAGAATATGCTGTAAAAATAAATGAAAAAGATATAAAAGCTTGAATAGTTATGTCATACATACAAATCCTATCACCCACTATGCTAACAATATAGATACAAGAGTAAAAAAGAGACTAAAATAAAATAACAAGGCTCTACTACTAACTCTTATTTAGACCATGTACCCATTCTCTAGACACTATCGAACTGCACTAGCCCATCAGGAACCACATGAGAATCTCAGCTCGATCATGCAATATTGGACCTTAGTCTTATCCGCCATTCAACTATGCTCATATTGAAAAGCATACATAAGGATTGCATGTACACTAAGTTGCATGATTAAGGGTGATAAATAAACTCAGCAGTCCACCTTGACATGTAACTAATAAATATGCTTCTATATGTATATGAAATGCAACGTGCTCAACCAAGATGTGACACAATTGAAATGGAAAGTAAAACGAATAACATGATCCAAAGTCAAATTCCAGATCCATAATCCCAGTCAATTGGCCATGTTCCACCATTTATGTCCATATATATGTGTGTGTGTGTGTACATGTATATTTACATACCAATACATATATATATATACTTAAATATTAATATTCACGAGTATGGTGAATAAAATAACATAAAACAATCAGCTGTCGATCCATGGGTTTGTAATCCCAATTGCATGGACATCCTGTGTAAGGGAATTGTGTGGGATGTTGTGCCACTCAATCCATGTATCATTAAGTCAATCTCTTGTTTTTAATCTCAATTTACATGTACCTACTTTGTCCAACACTGGAAATATCTCTGATCAAGAGACATCACCACAAGGGGGATACTTGTCCTACACATCGGTCCACCTGTTCTCGCCTCCAATCACTGTAAATTAGGATTATATAGAAGTACATATAGACATCCAATAAAAGTTCCCTGATATAGATTCCAGGATACTCATTCCATATAAATCCAGTCCAATGTCTGAGTCATAGGTCCTGGTATTAGGCGGTCATGGAATTTGAAACTTGGATAATCCCTAAGTGTCTGACCCCTAGGCGGTCCATAAGTAGAACTCACTAGTGAGACACTATTCTCACCCTTGGAGTCTCTAATAATGGAGAGAGAAATAATCCCTATAATAAGGAATATCATAACCATTTTTGGGTATCCAACGATGTGTGACATCATCTTCAACATCGCGGTTAAGTAATCGATCAAGGAGAGTGTAATCATCAACATCCCTCATGAGATCATAACAATTCACAAAGATAATCAGGTCGAGGGGAGAGTAATCATCCTCATCACATATCATCTAGAGGAGAAATAAATCATCCTTATCACTTGGGAGAGTGTAATCATCCATGATTATCATTACTAGGGACACCTTTCCCATAAATCGTAATAGTAGGATCAACAGCTGGATTCTAGGAATCACCTATGGACATCCCATTAATATAATAATCAAATATATAATCCCAACATCCAAGTATCAGGTACTACATTTGGGTATAAAAGAAAATATAATAAATAACATTGCTCAAAATCTGGATCCCAGGAAGAACGTCTGGGCTTTCAAAGAGAAAGAAATATGGCTCAAATCATACTCAGCTGACACCAACCAATAAACATCTATGGCCATCATCGATATATCAGTAATAACCAAGTGAAAGTATAAACATAAGAGTGATAGTTTCCAATGTCCTAAAACCACTACTACTTCCACATCCCCATGGTCTTACAAGTTTGTCACAGGTTCTTAGGTGATGCATGCTACCATCTCTACCCAAATCAGACGTACTAACTCAGGGTCAGTCAAACAACGAAGCCCCCACTAGGTCCCTTAAGTCAAAACACTAAATAGGCATCCTAATTGTGATCCTTGATGTATATACATAATTTAAGGTATCCTACTTGGGATCCTTAGATAAAATAGTGAAGGAGCAATCCTACATGGTCTCCTCGAACAGTACATAAGAAGGGTAATTCTACACGGGACCCTCAAGATAGCATAATAAGTAAAGGCATCGTACTTGGGATCCTCATAAAATTATATGGGTTAAGGTATACTATAATGGATTCCCTAGATTATAATGTAATAAAAGGAATCCCATAGGGGATCCTTGTAAACAAGAAGAATATAAAATCATCCAAAATGGGATCCTCTAGGTCAAAACATAAACAGAGGAAACCTACAGGGGGTCCTATGTAACAATTAGTCTCTCGAACTCCTGGTCTAGATGGGCACATCTTACAAGGGATACATCCAAAAAACAAAATCTACAAAGGCATATGTTAAGAGATATAGCTCATTGATCATCTCAAAATAGGTCTCACTCTTAGGGGACACTGAATATGATGACAGGAGAAAGAACTTATCCTCATAGGAAACGTACAAAATACCAACTAGGAGTCTTCAAAATGACACAAGGGTTTCACCATCATGATCTACATGGAAAAATACTCCTAATGGACTCATATTATGTTCAATTCTGATTCCTAGGAAAAAATACCTAAAAACCTCTCAATGGGTAGCAAAGTAGGAGTACACAATGTGTTACCCAGGTATATGACGTCTACCCACAAGGCCCCACATTGGCATGTGATTATACCTATACTTTTCATCTAAATGCCCAAGTACACAGTGTGTAAAAAGGGTTGCATGGAATTTACCCTATTCAAGGTACTTATATATGCCCCCAAATGACAGGGCCATGTACTTGGCTTGGCCATGTACATTTACATATTGTGTCTACCACCTAAAGTCTTGCCATGTACCCCTACACTGGTAGCCTGTCTGGGTACTCAGAAACATGGCTGAGTACCCGTACATTGAATGCACACCCTAGTTTGTGTCTTTTACTTAAAAAATTTCCTCATCCCCAAATGGGAATAACAAGCTATGTGTCTCCATGATCCACAAAAAATGTAGATGGATTTTCCCGAACAGAAAACCCTTAAATCTCCCTGTAACGCCCATTTTCACCCCAAAAATAGTAGATAGACCCAAAAGGTGTACTAAGAAATAATATAAGGGGATTTAAACTTTAAAAACAAATAAAATATAGGTATTTCAAATGAAACATAAAAATGTCCTATATTTGGGTGGAAACTGCTGAAGTTTGCTCAGTTTTCGCGATCCATGGTTGTCACCAGATGATCTTCCACATCCCAAGATCCACAGTAGTATCTATCCTTATCTCTCTCCCTATCTCTTTCTCTCTCCCCATATCCCTATTTTCTATTTTCCACATGAATGAGTAACCCGCAAGGGTGACCGTGGGAATCCAATAGGAGGAAAGAATGGAAAAAAAATAAAAAGAATAAAAAGAAAAGAAAACAAAAAGAAAATTAAAACGGGGTCCCGACTATCCCCATCACCTAACACATGTTTATTCCCCACCTAGAAAAAAATACATGTTCTTGAATCAATGGTAGAGATGGAATCTCAAACCAATGCTCCATTCAAAATACATCGTTGAATGAACCTGTAAAAATACTTTAATATTTAATTTATTAAATATTAAATATTAATTATTCCACTAAAATTTAAATAACTTGGAATTCCAAAAAACTCTTGTCCTAGGGTAAACACCCTACTCTAGGTCCAACGGAGTGGTCAAAAAATTATCTAAGATCATATACTAGGGGAAAATTAAAATTTTCACCCTTACAATCATATTAATTCAAAAATTCAAATTTCTACACAAAATTGCATTTTAGAAAAATACAGGTCCTTAAAATTAAGGTGGTTATGGTTGTTTTACGGGAATTTATATTATGATCAACTAAGTAGGAAAATAAGGTAAGGTTATTGTCTTAAAATCTCTTCTTTGACTCATGTTTTACTTAATGTATTAATTTACTTTTATATGGTATATATGTAGCCAAATTGTTATATAATCATGATATATATTTTAGTAATGGTGTTTGAGGTTTATTTTCATTCTATTTATCTTTAAAGGGTTTTTATTAAAATATTACTCAATTAATAATTGTTTTCTCAACTCAAGTACTTTTACCTGTGAGATGTGAAATCTCTTCTAGATTTAGATCTTCCAAGTCTATTTTTCCTGCCATTATATTTTCAAATAGATGATTCAATTTTTTCTTTAGGTATATTACTTATCTTCATTAATATAATCCCATTTAATGAAAAACTTTTTAAAAAAAACCATTATGTTGATAAGAATAACTCATATACTTTCAAATAGATATATTTTATCTACATACATGTTTTACCTGTTGAAAGTATTTTCTATAATGTTTCAATTAACATTCTTACTTCTCTTCACCTATTATCAATGAAATTTTTTATCATACTTTTTATAATGTGGGTTTCATTAAATAGTTTTTATGTAATTCATACATTTTATGTAGTAGTAGTTTTAAAAAAATATATTCTAAATTAAGGTTTTGAAATGTTTTAAAATGCATTTTTTTCAAATTTTTTTAAAAAGGGAATTTTCAACTACCTTGAATTTATTAAAAAATTTAAAATTAAATCTTTTAAAATATTCTATATAGGTATTTTTAAATAAAAAGAAATCTATTTTATATGATTTCATGTCAATATAAATTTATTCCTTCTATAATATTTTCTAAGATACTTCCTCTATACGTTTTCAAATTTTCAAAAAAAGAAATTATTATTCTCATGGTTTAATAAAATATTCCTTTTAAAATGTTTTCAAAGGAAAAGGTATAATTGTTTATTTTTAAATAAATTTTCTTATTGTTTCTAATATTTTTCTTCATATATGTCATATGCTTGATCAAGGGTTTTCTTCAAACAATTTCATCTTCGTTATTTATCCAGATAGATTATGAAATTCTCTTTTACATATATGGTATGATCTATCACTGCTTTTGTCTTACGTAATAATACAAAGGTATAGGAATTATTTACATCCAATGTATTTCTTATATAAATGACCTATGTTCCATTACATGATTAAAGGGTGTTCACCCAGATGCCCAATACATCGATTGATTAGGGAAATTATTCTCAAAAACATATATCTATTTTCTCTACGGTGTAAATACCATATGTGTAATTATTTTTTTGAGTGTTTATTACCTAGAAAATTTATTAAATTATTTTGATACCAATTTATTTTCCATTGGTTTATCATGTAATTTTTATTGATTAAATCATGAACTTTTCCTTAGGTAACCACTTAAAAATGATATAAAAACCATTTTATTTTATTATATTTTTATGATATGTTGATTGAAACCATGTGACACACATGTGTATGATTTTTATTATGTGATAGGTGGGAATGGAATTATATATCCCTACAATGTATTTGGTAATATTTCCATCTCATGAGATATCCTAGTGTGTGGGCAGTGATCTTAGCTAATAATGGAGTGTGGGAAATTATACTATCCAGCTATGTTATGTTAAAAAGGTAGGGATCCTTGTCTTATAATGTCATGTTTGTGTAGTTGCCACATTCTTATGATGTCATGATCTTATGTTATGAGCATTGTTTAATCCATGTTCATGTGATATCATCTCTTTATTCCATGCTTCTATATTGATGATTATACTCATTATGATATCATGTTATGCCTTATGTCTCTCATGTTAGGACTTGTTATTATGTTTACCCTTATTGGTCATTTGAGCTCACCCCCTTCTTATGTTTTACTTTCCCCAGGTTATGAATAAATATATTAGGTATTCTATGTTTCTATAAAAATATTGTGTGAAATATTTATGGGATACATTAAATAATCATTGTGAATTAATTATTTTTTATTTAATTTTAAAACTTTCTATTTGATTAGAAAAATTGAGATTTATTAGTTAGTAATTTTTCATAATTCTATAAAACTCTAAAATAAAAGGTAATTGGTTTGTGAATGTGAATAATATATTTTAATCATATCTGTGTATCAAATATAGTGTTGTATGTTATGTGTTTTTAGCACTAGATCCAAGAGCATATTTTTGTGGGGTAACTATAGTTAGTATCCATGTCTTATGGATGATATCATAAATGGAAACACTCTTGGATCTTATACCTAAGAGGGAATCCCATCCTCCCATTTTCCTACATGTTGGTAGATTAGGGTAGGATATAGATGTAGGAGGAGTATGTAATCCAGTAAAAAAAACTTATGGATCACTCTAGGAGGGATTCCTTTCCTAGTATAGCTCATTGAATGGAGAAGAAATCCACCATTGAGCCTGATAAATTTTGATTGTTGTATATATGATTAGGGTCATCATTATCATGGGAATGCATGATTTAAAATCCACTATGAGCCCTATCAATTAAGGAGGATGAATATGAGACATCTTTTATTAAGAAAATTCATAATCTATTAAGTGTAAAACGATGTGTATGACCTGCTCATATATGTATGAAAGTTCTAAAGAAGGGTTTAAGTATGTCTATTTGGGTTTTTTCCTTTGGTAGTATAAATCCATAAAGATATTTTAAATTGGATCAATATGCTGAGGAAATCTAGAGGAAGGTAGGTGAACTGGATGGGAATCACCTTTTCAAAAAGAAAGTGAGTTTGTATAGTGGGCCTCACTAGGTTGACCTTACAGACTGGCTTCTTCATTGTTGGATTGGCCTCACTTCTATAAGGTCATGTTGACCTTTAATGGTCACCCTATAGGGTTCCCTCCATGGTAAATCCCTTTCAAGTTGTCCATCATGGTATTATTATCCATAAGATTTACCTCTATGATGATGGCCTTGATTCCATAAGGTATCCATGGCCTCACATGGTCACCCTACGGGGTTACCTCTATGGGATAAGCCTCCATATGGTTGGCCTCTGCATGGTCAACCTCTGTGAGATTTTTATATGATATTTTTGTTTCATGAGAGGGTTTCAATTTTCTTATCTATAGATTTGTGAGATAATTTCATGAAACATAAGGGTTTTCAATTTATTTTATCTCTATATTCTCTATGTATCTCTATATTCTCTTTGTTTCTCTATATTTCTCTATGTGTCATCATTTTTTGGAAAGATTGTTGCATTTTTAAGTATATTTGATATTTTAGTTTCTCAAAGTAGTTGAGAACATGTAGGTGTCATGTGGCTAGTCAAAAAATGGAAAACTAAACATATGAATGGAACTCATAGGGAATCAAAAAAATATTCCTTGAGGGTGTGCAGTCAGACCACATGATGGTGCAACTAACCTCCTGAATTATCTTAAAATAAAGAATTAATCCCAAGTGGTCAAACCATGTAGTGGAGTTAGGTACCACATGAATTTTATTAAAAAAAATTCTCTAACATCATTTGTTCAGACCACATGGTGAAGTGAGCGACCTCATAGAGAATCTAAAATAGATTCTCTCACACTACATGGTCGAACCACCCGATGGGGAAAGCAACCTCACAGAGACTTCAAGAAGTTAACCTTGTGATCATGGTGACTTCACAGTTCTCTAGAGTACCTTTTTCCTTTTGAAAATATTTGAAAACATCACTAAGATATTCTGTTTTCTTTATTATGTCCTTAATTCTTTCATTTTTTCAAATCAGTGGGCTCCAACATGTGTGTGTGTGTGTGTTTATGTATGTATATGTATGTTTTATATATTTTTTATGTTGTGTATAATTTTTATGTACCTCAATATATTTGTATGTTTATCACTACTATAATAAATACCTTTAACAATGATAGAATAGTCCTTCATCAGCGCTAAAAAAGTGCTACTAATTTGATCGCTGTTAAAAACCCAAAACTTTAATCAATGCTAAAAAATCACTATTAGAAGTCCCCTTTAACTGTGCTAAAAAAGCATTGTTAAAGGGTTCCTTTAACAGTGTATTTTATTAGCGCTGTTAAAGGGACCTTTTAACAGTGCTTTTTTATCACTGATCAAAGTATTTATATTAAAGGGGGTAAAAAAATTTCATACATCTAGAGAATCTGACCCCTTTTTCAGCACTCTTAAGACCCCTTCAACAGCACTCCATCCTACCTTTATCAGCGCTTTTCACCACCACCCCACCTTTTTATTAGTGGTTTCTGAATTTCATATTTACCACTACTCCATGTTTTTTTCTATATGTTTAATGATATATTTATTTATTTGTATGTATCTTTACATATATATGTACATATATTTATATGATTATTTTTAAATACATTTATACAATATATGTGTGTGTGTGATATACATATACTTATATTTATTTAAATATTTAATAAAAATATAATAATAAATAATATATGATAAATAAAAGATTATAGATAAATAAATAAATATTAAATATTAAATAAATAAAGAAATAATTAAAGAAATCATAAAACATTAAGAAACCCCGAAAACCCAAAAAATGCTAAAATATCCATAAAATCTGATCCATGACTCCTTTTATAGAACAATAGCTAGAAAAATAAAATATCATGAAATGAACTTCGATATGGTATGTGGTACAGGATGAACGAACGCCTGGATCTGAAGTTATAGTCGTTCGAATTTTAATAAATGGGGTTCAGTGACTAAAAACTCTTTCGGAGGCCTTCTGGGCCTTTTTGGGGGGAAAAGGGGTATATGATCAAAGAGATGGTAGCGTACCTAAATGGTGTAGATCTCATCGTATAATTCAATTTGATATGTGGTAGAGCCCAAACACACACTCAGATCAAAAGTTATGGCCGTTTGAAGTTTGAGTTAATTTTTCAACTTATATTAGATCTTTAATTAATTTTTTAAATTTTTTTATCTTTAAATTGATATCAAATGACTATTACTCAGTAATAAAAATAAAATAATTAATTAAAAATAATTTTTTATAATTTTTTATAAGCCATTTTCACTAAATATTTTATATATTAAGTGTAGATGAATATGTACCTTATCTAAAACATATTTTAAAAAATATATATTATATTTATATCAGTATAAATATATTTATATATTAATATATAATTTTAAATGAAATATAATTTTTTTTTGAAGTATACTTTTATCAATACTTGTAAAAAATGTTGTTAAAGTGGGGTCTTTATTAGTACTTGTAAAAAACACTACTAACCCCCCTTATCAATTGTTTTTTACAAGATTTGATAAATGACCACATTTATGAGAACTTATAAAAAAGCACTGATTAAGTTCCCCCTTAAACAGCACTGTTAAAGTCCCTCTTTAATATCACTAAAAAAAGTGTTGTTAAAGACCCCCTTTAACAGTGCTTTTTTAGTGTGGATAAAGGGGGTCTTAAACATCATTTTTAGCAAGCATTAGATAAAGCCAGTTTTTTAGTAGTGTATGTGTATGTTTATGTGTATGTGTATGTGTATGTGTATGTGTATGTGTATGTGTATGTGTATGTGTATGTGTATGTGTATGTGTATGTGTATGTGTATGTGTATGTGTATGTGTATGTGTATGTGTATGTGTATGTGTATGTGTATGTGTATGTGTATGTGTATGTGTATGTGTATGGGTATGTGTATGTGTATGTGTATGTGTATGTGTATGTGTATGTGTATGTGTATGTGTATGTGTATGTGTATGTGTATGTGTATGTGTATGTGTATGTGTATGTGTATGTGTATGTGTATGTGTATGTGTATGTGTATGTGTATGTGTATGTGTATGTGTATGTTAATGTGTATGTGTATGTTAATGTGTATGTGTATGTGTATGTGTATGTGTATGTGTATGTGTATGTGTATGTGTATGTGTATGTGTATGTGTATGTGTATGTGTATGTGTATGTGTATGTGTATGTGTATGTGTATGTGTATGTGTATGTGTATGTGTATGTGCATGTGTATGTGTATGTGTATGTGTATGTGTATGTGTATGTGTATGTGTATGTGTATGTGTATGTGTATGTGTATGTGTATGTGTATGTGTATGTGTATGTGTATGTGTATGTGTATGTGTATGTGTATGTGTATGTGTATGTGTATGTGTATGTGTATGTGTATGTGTATGTGTATGTGTATGTGTATGTGTATTTGTATGTTTGTATATATATATGTATGTATGTGTATGAATGTTTGTGTATGTGTATGTGTATGTAGGTGTGTGTTTCTCTTGTGTGTGTGTGTGTGTGTAAGTGTGTGTGTGTGTGTGTGTGTGTGTGTGTGTGTGGATGTGTATCTATGTAGGTATGTGCATCTATGTGTGTCTATGTGTATGGGTGTTTATGTGTATGCATGTGTATGCATGTGTATGTATGTGTATGTTCATGTGCATGTATATGTGTGAATGTATGTATATATGTATGTGTGTTTATGTGAATGTATGTGTATACATGTGTATTTATATGTGTATATAATTATATGGATGTGTATTTATGTAGGTATGTCCATGTGTGTGTGTGTGTGTCTGCATTTGTATGTATGTGTATGTGCAGGCATGTGTATGCTTGTGTATACATGTGTATGCATGTGTATGCATGTGTATTCATGTGTATGCATGTGTATGCATGTTTATGCATGTGTATGCATGTATATGTTTGTTTATGCATGTTTATGCGTGTGTATTCATGTGTATGCTTGTGTATGTTTTTGTATGTATGTTTATATGTATGTGTGTGTCTGTGTTTGAATGTGTATATATGTGTGTGTGCTTATGTATGTCTAATACCAATAATTAATGTTATTCAAATATAATTAATGTAGTATTATATATATATATATATGCATTTTAATAATATATTTATATTTATTTGTATATGTAATTTATAATTTTTTATTTTTTTATTTTTTATTTAAATCACTATATATTTATTATTTATTCATTTTTAATTGTTACTTTATTGTAAATATTTTTTATTTAAAGGTGATTTTTAGTATTTATTCAATTTTTTTATTTCTAAAATTTATATAATTAATATAATTTATTTATAATTTTGAAGTATTTGTAATTTATTAATCTATATTTATTAAGTTTTTTTAATTTTTAATATTATTCATTTAATAATATTAATACATTTTTTAATTATTTTTATTTTATATAATTAATATTATTTAATCATTTTTAATATATATTAATTTAATATTTTTGTGATTTTTAAAATTTTAAATATTTGTTTATATATTTTAATTTATTAATATATAATATTTTTAATAAGTTTGTAGTTTATATAATTAATACTTATTCATTTATATTCTTTATATTTTTATATTAAAATATCTATACAATTATCATTTATTCATTTTTAATTAGTAATTAATTTTAAAAAAAATTCATTTAATATTTTTTTTGATATTTTTTTAATTTACATAATTAATAATACTTATTCATATTAAATTTTTTTGAAATTTAAATTATATATATCATTTAATCGTTTTTAATATTTATTCAGTTAAAAATATTATTTATTTTAATATTATAATTTATTTATTTTAATTCATTTCAATTAATTTTTTTATTTTTTCAAGTGTTTATCAATCCAAAATTTAGCGCTAATAAAGGTGGCATTTATAAGTGAAAAATTTAGCACTTATAAAAGGCACCTTATTTTGCGATAAAATGATATAAGGTGCTTTTAGTAGTGTTTTTTAGCACTAATAAAATCCTTATTTATCAGTGCTTATTTTTTTATCTCTTAAAGAGGTTGATTTTTTTAGCTCTTTTTTATTAGCGTTGATAAAACCCTTTTCCCTCTATGAAAATAACCATAACAGATCACATCGCTCGCTCATGCCATTCAACTTCTCCAAGAAACTAATCATTACTATGACTCATTTGAAGATTGTAGATGAATTAGGACCCGCAAAACCGATGTTATGCTATTCAAATATTGTTATTAAGTTTTTTACATCAATCATTCTTAAGTTTTCACCATTTTTGTTGTTATTACTGGAAAAAAATGGTCCCATTACCCTTCCAGAATCTTATGATTCTCCTGTTGATTGGAAACATGATGGGTCATTTCTTTGTTTAGATTCATAAACTCACACTGCTTGTCATCCCATAGATCTAAGGATATTTCTAGACGTGGATGTATCAAAGGGCCTGTTTCACTCCATCTGTGTTGAGGTCGAAGGAGAAATACATTTGAACTAAAAGGTATGTTATGAATGGTGGATTCTGTTTTGTCCGAATTTCAGTCACCTGAGGCATGATGCAAGCTGATGTCACCAGGTCTTATCAGTGCATCGATGGTGTGTCCCTACCATGGTTACTTCGGGGGGTGAAAATTCTACTCCTTATGATATGGAGGGGGGTCAGTTGGGCACTTAAGAAGCTAGACAAGTCTTACAGAATGTAGTTCGTCCATTATATCCAGAACCAAGAGTTGTTGAGGTTTTTGATAGGCTTCATAGTGATTTGGGTATCAAGAATCCCTTGGAGGGAGATGATCAGGGGGTGTGTGCGGCCCTGAGAATCTATTATGGGATACTTGATACATCTGAAGACATGGTGAAACCTGATGGTCACACTCCTCAAGGAATGGTTGTAGACATCAGGGAGCGTCCTGGAATGGTTGGGCCTAATTTTTCTTTAGCTATCACTGGATATAGTTCTCATAATCGCTTTGTGGTTTTTGAATAATGTGTTTGTCATACCACTAAAAAACACATTAAAGTAGAGGATGATCATGAAGAGAAGAATGATGAAGAGGTCGATGATTCTAAGTCAGATTCGCGGTCTGGTGAGTCCAAGGAATTGGTTCTTGAGGAGAAATATGTAAGATCTTCTTCCAAGAAAGGAAAGAACACAATCATGGATTCAGATGGATTTATTGAACATATGCGGAGGCCTCCAAGACAAAAATACTAATCAAATTTACCTGTCCCTCAAGTTTCAATATCCTCCAGAAAAGGTAAGGTCCCTCTAAAGAGTTTGACTAATGCAAATGACAACACCAAAAGTAAGTTCAAAGGCTCTGAAAAATGTTTGGAGTTAGATGCTAATGAGAATCTAGAATCACAAGCAAGGGAACCCACTACAAATGGCTTGGTGAATGTTTAAAATAAGGTTGGATAAGGAGAATTCTCCCAGGATCTCATCATGAATTATAATGAATAAATTCTATAAGATTCATTTATGATAAATATTTAGAAAAGGATACAGAAAGAATTTTCAAAAGACTGTTTCAGGTCTATTTGAGAAATTAAAAATCGTCGTAGATTGATAAACATAATTGGATTCTTATTCATGGTTTCAAAAATGGAAAGATAAGCTTATAAGAGCACGTACAGACCTAGGACAAGATGGAATATCGATTTTAGGATCTCATAATGAAAAATCCAGAAATGGAGTCCACTTCCAATGAATGGTGTCTATATAAGGCTAAAAACTCTTAATGTTTTAAATTTTTCCAGAATGACACAACTATCACTTATAATGTTTGAATTCTCTAAATTATGTACTCTTAGTTTCCTACCTTTTCCTTTACTGAACAAAATGGTGTATGCTGCACCAGAATCATGTCCCTAAGATATTCAATTCGATTCTAATGAATGGGATCTTAAAATAAAATTTATAAAGAAAACTTGGATATTTTGGCACAAGATATCATTTCTAATATTTTTGGTTCAACTCTTTCTAAACTCACTATAAATGGTGATGAAGAAATGGGTGTGTAGTTTTCTTTAAAGCAAGATTTTTTTTTTTTTGAATTTTTTATATTATTCTAGTGATTTTCTTACTTATAGGAGTATTTCAAAGCTAAGGTATTTTGGAAGTGTCTTAGAATGGTATTTTGAAAATCTATTTCTATTTTTCAAAAAAATGTTGAAAGGGTGTGAAAATATGTTTTTTATATAAACCTTTTTTTGTATGAATACTCCAACACTATTCTCAAACCATTAAGTTTCTCTTTGTTAGGGTTATTTAGTTTTAAAGGAAAGTTAATTTTTTTGAATTCAACTATTTATTTCAAATATTTCATTTGAATCATGTTTATTTAATTATTTTGAAAATCCTTCTGAAATGGTGAAAACCAAAAGAGGTAGGTGGTTTTCCTTCTGTTTTTAACTCAATTGTATATTTTCAAATAGTTTTAAAGAATATTTAGTTTCTTTAAAAACACTAATTAAATTTAAAATTCATTTTAATTCATTATTTTTCATTAAATGATATGGTTTAAAAAATGAAACTTGTTTAGAAATTAGGTTTAACAGTATGAACCAAAGTGTGTTCTTATATAAGTGATAATACTACCTATAATTAATTAAGATGTGTGACTTTTTATGATTAAAAAAATAAGTTTTATTATAATTTTTATTCATATAATTCTTCATTTTCAAATTTTCAAACTAATTCTTGATGGGATAATAATTGATATCAAATATGATGACAATATGTGTGTGTTTATAAATAATTTTTTGTTAGGATTCTAAGATCATACCTTCTATATATTTATTTATTTATTATTTAATATGAATACTATTTTACTGAGTTGGATAAATATTAATAAAAAATTGTTGAATTTCAATAATTTGAAAAAGGATTATGAGGATAACATTAAATTATTTATCATGTTTTCAAAACAATGTGGAAGTAACATTTCTCAAATCATTTTTCTCTATTTATATTGTTGTAATATAAGATGAATTTTTCAAGAAGATGTGTAATAACAATTGATCTATCATGGAATAAATAAATTTTATAAATGTTATACTAAACATGGGGAAGAATTAAATGTAGCTAATGACTAGAATAACACTATAGTTTATAGATTATCTGATATGAGTACAATAGTAACCGATGATGAAGATCATATTGAGGAAATATAAATTCCAGTTTAAGATCATCTATGTGATTTTCCAAAGCTATTTTTGATGTTAACGTGATGTGAAAATATATCATTGTATTCTGGTTTTACTAAATATAAAACATCTTCAAAAATATTGAAACTATATAATTTGAAAACTGAAAACATATAAAACGACACTAATTTCAAAAAATAACTTTATCTCTTGAATGATATGTTATCATAATTTATTGAGCTTCCTTTTCATAAATATAAAATTAAATTAATTCTATGTTCAATGGGTATGATATAAAAAATAATTAATTCATGTCTAAATGAATTTATATTATTTTTCAAGGATAATTAATTACATAAAATATTTCACAAGTGTGGTAGAGATCAATAAAATAAAGATGAGTCAATTAATTTTAAAGTTTTTTGGTACTTTATAATCATTAAAAGGTTTAAATGGTTAATTAATGTGAGAATACTATAAGAGAATTGACGTGGCATGAAGATACAAGAATTCAAGATGGGAAACTTTATTACCTAGAAGACTCTCCTCAGTGAAAAGAAATTGTCCATGAGTGTCCTGAATTTGGAAAGGAGATGAGAAACCTTCATCTTTGTCTAAATATATATTGAATTCATCCTTTTTTTTAAACAAAATTAGTGTACATGGTATATGTTTAGTTATGTTGGTAAATATTAAATATGTGTCGTGTTTATGAATGAAACACAAATGAATTATGTTATGTATTCTTATATTAGGACCAAAAAACAAGTATTGGTATTAATTTGTATTTGGATCCATTGATTAAAGATCTAAAATTGATGTGGGACTTGGGTATTATGTTGTAAGGTGATAATGAAAATGAATATTTTACATTAAGATCCATGCTTTTCAGGTTAATAAATGAATAAATAAGTATTAAGGTATATATAATAAGATTTTATAGTAAAAACATATATCAAAAAAAGTACTTATTTTTCTCAATGTTTTTGCAGTGTCTGAAATAATTTAATGATGGAGACTGAGATTATTTCATTTATAAATTCACATAATATATTATAATACATCAACAAACTAGAATCCTCAAAGTTGTATTTACAAATGTAATTATAATTATATTTATAATATTTATTAATAATTTTATTATATATATTTTTCTAATACTACTAGGACAATTAACAGTCTATGTATTCAAAATAGGAAGTAAATTTGTTTCAAAATGAGTGGATATCTTTTATGGTTTCAAAATTTTTGTAGACATCATGAAGAGGAGATTTATTATCACATTTATATTTTTTTTATTTCACACAAATCATGCAGTGTTTTTTTATATACTACCAATTTAGTTAATTTTCTTATCATTTTAAATTAGATCATTAGGACTATGACCATTGATTTATTTTTGAAATGTTGGAATGGAAACCACATCAATTTGAATTTCTAATTGAAGGATAATATTATTTCTCCTCCATAATCCTATTTTATTTCAAATTTAGTAGTTTGGATTTCATCATTATTGTACTTCAATCATTGATCACAAAAGTTATCATCAAGACAAGGAATACATATATTGCCTAGGTCTATCTATATTCATAGTATTATTGAAAGCTTTAGAAATCCAGGATGGAAGCACGTAAATGATTAATTCTAAACTAATGGATATTACATGAAGTGTTATTATTAATGGGAAATGATTATTTCCTTAAATAAGGACCATGAACTCTCTATAGAGTCCTTTATTCTCTTTATAGGCACAAAATTATTGGGGAAAAATCAATTCTCGGTGAAGGATTCATAAATAAAGATGCACTCAGGTACTATTTAACATTCACTATATTGATATATATTTTATTTATTAAATTTCTTTACATTTATAAGTGATTTAATGCATTCCCTTTTGGTTCCAAGCCCTTTTAAAAAATTATAGTCATATAACTTTTTGATTTACCGATAGAAAATAAAGTTATTGAATTTTCTATAGAATGTGATTTTGGAATACAATTATTAATATATATATTTATGTTTACTCTCTTTGGGTACTTTTATAAAGTTATTCCTACTCCCTTCATTATTGTCTAATGTTTTTTGATACAACTCATTCTCCTCAAAGTATCATTTTAGTTCATAAAGCGCATTTCATAGTCAAAAATGATCAAATGTGCTCTAATTATTTTGATATTTTAGGAAAGTGATCCTTGATTCATTTTTTATGTGTATCATTCAACCGCATGTCAATATGACACATGGTGTGGCTGATATGACTCAATGTATATTTTTCATTTAAAAGTTATATTACAGTCCAAAACATGCATCACACACTCAAAACTGAGTAAACATTCTTGGAATGTCTTAATTATTTTGGATAATGATTTATAATTAATTTATAATTTTAGTAATTGACATCTTGTAATCTTAACATACGGTGTGTTCAGTACGACTCAAAGTGTATGTTTTCGGTATAAAAGTAATATTTTAGTTCACATTACACGCCACATACTCAAAATCTAGAAAACTCACTTAGATTGTCTTGATATTTTATGAAAATTATTCTTGGTTTATTTTTTATGTGTAAGAATCATATAGTATTCAATATAACACACAGTGTGGTGGGATTGACTGGAAATGTGTGATTTTAGTTCAAAAGCTTCATTTAAGAAAAAACACATGTCACATACTCAAAACCGACAAAACATAATCTGATTATCAGAATATTTCCTGAAAAAAATCCATAATTCATTTACAACATGTTGAAATTAACCACAAATAAATTTAACGCATCATGTGGAAAGTATCACTGAAAGTACATGTCTTCATTTAAAAGTTTTAGTTTAGTTCAAAATGCATGTCACATACTCAAAATCAAGAAAACACACTCAGATTATCATGACAATTTTTTAGAACAATATGTTATTTATTATTAATTTATATGAATTAACCTTATATAAATTTGACACACGTTGTACCAAGATTTATTGAAACTACATGTCTTCATTTAAAGGTGACATTTTAGTTCAAAATGCATGTCACATACTCAAACCCAAGAAAACACACTCTAATTGTCTTGATACTTTAATAAAAATATAATTAATTCATTTTTATTTTTTATAAATTAACCTCTTGTTAATATGATACACGGTTCAGCTAGTATAATTGAAAATGAGGGTTTTTATTTAAAAGTGACATTTTAGTTCAAAAAGAACATCACACACTCCAAACTGAGTAAACATTCTAAAATTATCTTAATAATTTATTATAAAATCTATGATTTATTTTTTGATGTGTATGATTTAAAAACACATTAATTTGACACATGGTGCTGTCGAATTGAGTAAAAGTGGATGGTTTCAGTTTGAAAGTGACGTTTTAGATCAAAACGAACATCAAAAACTCAAAATTGAGAAAACATGTTTGGATTGTCTTGAATTTTTAGGAAAATGATCCATGATTTATTTTTTGCATTTAAGAATTAACTAAACATCAATATGAAACATAATGTGCCTATATTAACTAAAATTGTGTGGTTTTAATTTAAAAGTGACATTTTAAGCCAAAACATCTGTCACATACTCAAAACCAAGAAAATGCACTCAGATTTCCATTATACATTAGGAAACCAATATATGATTTATTTTTTATGTGTGTGAATTGACATCATATCAATCTAACACTTTATTTGACCAGTATGAATCAGTGTGTGTTTTTAGTATAAAAGTAACATTTTAGCTCACAATGCACATCGCATAGTCAAAACTAGAAAAATACAGTCACATTGTATTTATATTCTAGGATAATGATTTTTTATTCATTTATGATATGTAAAAATTAACCACACATCAATATGACACACAGTCTGGAAAAATTGACTAATAGTGAATGTTTTAATTTAATAATGGTATTTTACTTCAAAATGCACGTCACAAACATAAAACTATAAAAATTCACTTAAATTGTTTTAATACTTTAGTAAAATGATTGGTGATTAATTTTTATCATTTATTAATTTTTATAATGTCAATTTGACACACGGTGTGCCTAAATTAACTACAAGTGCATGTTTTCAATTTAAACACGGCATTTTAGGTTAAAAAATGCATCACATACTCAAATCCAAGAAAATGTTCTCATATTATTTTTATACTTTAATAAAATTATAATTGAATAATTTTTTAGATATATAAATTAAACTTACTTGAAGTTGACATAGTGTTTGACTTATATGAATCAAAATGCATGTTTTCATTTAAAAGTGACAATATAGTTCAACATGTGCACTACATACTGAAAAGTGAGAAAAACATTTTGGTTATCTTGTCACTTTACAAATATATATTTATAATTTATTTCTTATGTGTATGAATTAATCTAAAATAAATCTAACACACGGTGTGATCGAACTGATTTAAAGTGCATGTTTTTTGTTTAAAATGACATTTTAAGCAAAACAAGCATTACATAGTCAAAAATGAGAACATATGCTTGAATCATCATGATACTTTATGAAAAATGATCTGTAATTCATTTTTTACATGTAAGAATTAATAACATATCAATCCAATAGATGGTGTGTTTTTTATGACAAAAAGTGCATGTTTTCATTTAAAAGTGACATTTTAGGTCAAAAAGCATGTCACATACTCAGAACATAGAAAACACACTCTAATTATATTTATAAATTATGAAAAATATTAATAATTCATTTTTTCATATAGGACTTATATTTTCATCAGTATGACACATGGTGTGTTCAGTATGACACATGGTGTGTTCAGTATGACTGAAAGTACGTGTTTTCATTTAAAAGAGACATTTTAGTTCAATAAGTGTGGAATACACTCAAAACAAAGAAAACACACACGGATTGTATTGGTTATTTAGGGAAGAAAATACATGATTCTTTTTTTATATGAAATAATTAACCTAACATTAACTTTAAAAATAGTCTGTCAGCATTGATTTAAAGTGTTTGATTTTGGTTTTAAAAGTGGCATTTTAGTCCCGAATGATCATCACATATGGAAAACTAAGAAAACATGCTTAGATTATATTGATACTTTATGAAGATGATATTTGATTCATTTATCATATATAGGGATAAAATAAACATCAATATGACACATGGTGTGCCCGTTGTGACTGAAAGTGTAAGTTTTTATAAAGTTTTATTTTAGTTCAAAACACGCATCACATACTCAAAACCAAGAAAAAATGTTTGGATTTTCATGATAATTTAACAATAGTATTGTTGATTTATTTATGAATCTTGTTAATTAACACATTTCAATATAACATATGATGTTGTAATGATGACTAAAAGTGCATGTTTAATTTGAAAGTGACATTTTAAGCCAAAATGTGCATCACATACTCAAAACTGATAAATCACATCTAGATTGTCTTTATACTTTTTGGTTTAAATCCTTAATTTATTTGTGAATTTTTTTAATTATTAAAACATAAATCTGATACAAATTGTGAATATTCTGAATCAAAGTCTTTGTTTTTATCATAAAAGAAACATCTTTTATTAAAATGTGTGTTACAGTCCCAATTCAGAAAAAGAACTCAGATTATCATGGTATTTTTTTTAAAAACATATTTTTCATTTGTGAATTATAGTAAGTTATGACATATCATTACTATTGAAATTTTTAATGGATTATATATCATTTCAATTGTAATTTGTTTTAATTTT
Source organism: Viscum album (assembly GCA_963277665.1). Classification (NCBI taxonomy): domain Eukaryota; kingdom Viridiplantae; phylum Streptophyta; class Magnoliopsida; order Santalales; family Viscaceae; genus Viscum; species Viscum album. The sequence continues at coordinate 110,367,123 of OY728156.1, read as the reverse complement.
TTATGTACTATTACTAAAATAAACATTATTTTTATTACAGACACACACTTCTTATGTATGTGGTTAGTTCGATCGTTGGATAAGGACTACTACAAAAGTATTGTTTTTTTATTGGTTGTAATTATTTTTTTTATAAATGAATATTATATCAATGTAATTGTATTATAATTAAATTATTTAATTTAAATTTTTTATTGAAATGGTTGAGCAATGTAAATTAAATTTTGTTTAAATTTAATGTAATATAAGTAATGGAATTTAAATTGTCTTTCATTTTATTAGGTTACTGAATAATGTTTTTGATATAGTTGATATAATTTTATAGTAGTTGGAAATATATTTTTTCATCACTATAATTAGCACTGATAATGGTTCCTTTTATCAGTGAACAAGTAAGAGTTTATGAATGCGTTTGGAATCCTACCACCATATCTGATCACCTAATGCCAAATATTCTGATGATACATAGTGGAAACCAGGTCATTCAAATGGACTTTGTTGATGTTATTGTACTAAAATATTGGATGACCTACACCTTACTCACCACAGTAAGTCGGTCCTAACACTCACAAAAGAGAACTCACACCTCAAAAACATTGAACAAGAAAGAATAACAAAGGAAGGGGAATAAGAATTCATACGGTTCATAAAATGTGACCTACATCCATAGAAAAAACATCATTAATATTTCTATTAGATTTTACAGTTGCAAGTATTATGATTCAACTGATAAAAATATTCAATAAGGATTTATTATAGGAGTTATATCTTTTATAGTTCATTGATCAATGTCATATCTGAATCACTATGCAAATAGTTCCATCCTTCCCTTTTATAAAAGTTTGTAGTCATCGTGCCAATATCACCAACCTCTTATATTCATGGAGGCCCCTCCATTTTGAATGATGACCATTGATATTCAGTATCATTCTAAACCTTGACATATTTTACCAATGAGAACATCAAGGTACACTTTCTAATAATAAATTTTTCTCACCATTCCTAGACTATCACCCATGGATGCATCCATTAAACGGTATCACCGTATAAACACCATGTCTTCCACTGGAGAGGTCTACTGCCACTACCTAAACCACTCAAATTATGTATCATTTTACTCTTTCTCATATAATTCACTATGTCCAATGAACTAAAGCAAGCTTCATATCCCAATAATATATAACTTGAAAACTGCTTCTAAGAACTAATGTAAACACTCCAACTATAGTGACCCTACATTACTTATAAAATTATAATATCATTTTAACAGATAAACAACATAAAATCATTACAAAACAAGGATCCAAAGGTTTAGTGTCTTGAGAAAATTAGTTCCATACATAAATTTTACATCATAAAACATTAACATTAATTTAATTCCATATTCTCTATATTCTTAGTGGCCAAATTTTTTTTCATTAGTATATGTAGTCACCTAATAATATACATCAAATAAAGGGGTGAGCTAAAATCTCAGTAAAAAGATAGATAAGAACATGAATAAATATAACATGGGGTGAGAATAATCATCATCATCATAACATAAGCATAGAATAATCATCATAATCATAAGAGGAAGTGTTAGATAAAGGCATGTAATGTGTCAATGCATAAAAATTATAATCATTTCTTAGTGGTCAACTACCATACATAGTTGTGAACAAATATAGCATCATGTTCACGCATAAAATATGTGAATAATCTTAAATTCGTCATTGTGAATAAATACAGCATCATGTTCACAAATATTTCACATTATATCATGATATAAACCACATTACCTAATTAATTAGATCACTATATAATTCTGGTCACACCTGTCACATCATAAAATTTACATAATCATGCATGCCAAATAGAGTGTATACCAATAATAGGAATAAAATAACACATGGAAAGGAATGGGTTTCATTTAATTAAGAATTACATCATGAATAAAATTTTGGGTTCACAAAATAAAAAGGGAATCCCTTACTTGGTATAAGAATCGTCAATCTTGAATGAAGAATAAGCAATATCAAGAGAGGTAAAAGATGTGATTTTTTAGAAAGAATAGTTATTTTGGAAAAATATTTTCATTTATCTCAAAATCAGATTTTAAGAATTTATATCCTAGAAAAAAAAGGTAAGAATAAATAAATTATATTTGGTAAATATTAAAATAACATCCACATTGAAATTTGGCATGAAAGAGGAATAACATAAAGAAAGGAAATTTGGTTTTAGAATCCCCTTACCTTATTTTCGAATGCATTATTCACTTTAATATCCTAGATAATAAAATTATATTCATTAATTAATAAATTAAAAACCTCTTATACATGTATTTTATTAATTTTAATTTTATTATGTTCATTTATTGTCATTTTGATGAGTTATAGTGTTTGATTTCATCGTTCCAAGAGTGGTAATTTTTTTGAATTTCATGATCGGTTTGCATATATACATTTGTCGAAGTTCATGTAAAATGAGGATAATTTTACAAAATTTAGATTATATATTGTTAATGAACTTTTATAATATTAAATAATAACATATATAATTTGGTTATATGGTATGAGGATGAATCATTAAATATAACATTAATGATAATCATTTAGATTAATTTGGTGGTTTTTCAATCATCATGAAATAGTTTCATTTTATTGTTTAATATTATGTTTATATGTTAGTTCTAGAAAAAAAAGTTTTATAAAAAAATTAAAATATTTTTCAACCATTATAATATTTTGATGGCTAGACTTTAAGGAGGTATAGAAAAATGAAAGTTCATCATCCACGATAGAGGTAGATCGACACATCACGGATGATGTTTTCATTTTTGGAATAAAAGAGAGAGTAGAAGGGATTTTATGATGGATTATTCCATCAAAATAATAGAATTTAATTATATAATAATAAAATAAAATAAATTAAAAGTAAATTAAAAGAAAAGAAAGAGGATTTTACCTCTTGAATTTCTCTCCTTGAGAACCTCTTTAAAGAAATTGGATTTGGTATTTTTTTTGATATGAAAGGATACTATACATGGTGAAGAGGATTTGGAAGATTATTTTCCATAATTTAGACAATATTGAAGGCTTTGGAGGTTTGAGGAGAAGAGGTGGTAAGGGTGGTATTTATACGGGAGGGGAGGGGGTCTTTTATTTTATTTATTGGTTTATTATTTTGGATCAAGAATATGAATAGTTTTGATTCCCAATAATTAATATATTAAAAGGATAATTATTTTTTATATTATGGTCTTACATCAACCATACATAATTTATGACTCAATAATTCATGTTTTTGTTAAATAAATAAATTTACCGTATTTCACTATTCACTAAAATTTCATCTGTTTTAGAACAATCCCAAAAATTAACCCTAAAATTTTTTATAAGTTTTGAAATAATAATTTAACTTCATTTTAGGAAAATAATTTTATAAATATGATAAATTTAATTTTCAATTAAAATCACCATTTACTCAAAAATTACCGATTTTAAAATTATGACTAATTTTATGACACATTAAAAAATTACTTATGGTCTCATTAAATTATATTATAATCATAAGAAAAAAAATATTAATTTATGAATATATTTAATGAAAATAAATTTTCTTTTATATTATTATATTAATTATACAATTGTAATTAAACATTCTTGTTTTACATAAAATACCAACACTTAATTTATCAATTTTAAAACATCTATTTACTTATACTATGATATAATTATATTATAATTTAATTTATAAGATGCCTAAAATTTATTTATACTTTCATAGGTGAGGTTACTATTCTTTTTGGTTGGATTACTGTTCCTAATATATATTCGTATTATTATTTTAAAGGGAAAGTTACTTTTCTTCAGTGTAGGTTCTTTCATTTCTTCAAATATCACTTATTTCATTATTCATTTATAAGGATAATGTTTTTGTTAGGATTCCTTTTCTATGTATGTGTTATATAATATATTAAATAATTATAATAATAGAAATTCTATTCATAAAATTTTGGGTCATTATATTATTTCCCCTTTTAAAAATTGACCCTCTACATTTCTTTTTACATAAATAGATAAGGGTATTTCTTCATAATAGCTTTATATGATTCCCAAGTCTCTTATCCATACTCATGGTTCCACTATACAACTTTTAAAAGGTGGTTTGTCTTATTGCATAGAAAATTATCTCTCTGATCTAGAATCTTTACTAGATGATCCTCAAAAATGAGATCATCTTCTAATTATACCACCTTTTAGTTCAATACATATGAGGAATCTGTTATGTACTTCTTCAAGAGAGATACATGGAACACATCATGAATTTGACCCATACTTTGTGGATGTTCAATACAATATGACACGAACCCTATGCAGTCAAGGATCTCATAGGGGACAATATATCTTGGACTTAGCTTCCCTATCTTTCCAAACCACATGACTCTCTTCCACGGTTATATTCTAAGGAAGAATTTATCTCTGACATTGAACTCTAAGTCCCTTTGACGATTATAAGCATAGAAATTTTTCCAACTTTGAGACTCTTTGATGTGATTTTGTATTTATTGAACCTTATCTGTCATCTCTTGCACAATATCAATGTAACATCCTATGTTTTGAACTAGATGAAAAAATGAAGGATATTAAAATTTTGAGTTAGCTGGGATGGCCTTTTTAAAAGTTGAGCATCAGAACTCTTCTTTTTTGGAGAGTTTACGATATAAGGTGATTTTATTTTAAATAAATTATATTATATTATATTATATTATATTAAAATTTAAATTGGAAAATAAATTTAATGGAAATTAAATGAAAAGAATGGTAAAAAAGTTAATGTAAAACAAACTAATATTTTAATAAAAATAATAATAATATTAATTATTATTATTATTATTAGTTATTATTATTATTGTGGTTTACTATTGTTATTATTTTAAAAATTATAATAATTAATATTAAGTGTTTATTTATTTTAGTTATGTTTTATTTTAAACCCTCAAAATAGGGTCTCCTCAATTCTTCCTCTCCCATAAGCATGACGCACCAACATCCCCCTTCCCTATAGCTTGTGAGAGACACCCCCTCTTGGATCCTCCTTCATGCTCCAATTTCAACTATTCTTATCCTGATTTCATTCTTGATCTGGCAAGGTAGGCCCTTATCCTACTTCTTCCCTCTGTTTTAAGCTAAGTTTCAGTCGCCCTATCGCCCGGTAGGGTTTGGCCGAAACCCTAGGTAAATTGTTTAAGTGATTTTGACTCCTTCTTCCAATTATGTTTTATAACAGACTCCTCAGGTCATTTTCGTGTGTATTATGATAACCAACACCAAAGGCGAAGTAGTTCGGGTTGTTTCGGTTCATCGCCAATGGTTTAAGGTGAGTTTTATTTCATAGATTTATTTCATACCTTTCTTATTAGGGTCTTTGAGTGTTGTTGACTTCCTTTTAATTTATCAGTAGTGCATAAGATTGTGCCATGTGGTTTTGGTTCGCCACCACTATCTAAGGTGATTTTTTATTCTTATTTTTTGATTTTACACCATCCATTTTAGGGTCTTATGGTTTTATTGAGTCCCCAGTATTTTACTTAAAGTGTGTTAGCCTTGCCTTAGTGATTTTGAGTCCTTGATAAATTGTTGCAGTGAGTGTTGATCAAAGGTTGAGGTAACACATGCATATATATATATATGAAGGTGTGTGAATTCAACTGTGATCCGGTTATGATTTTTTACCACCAATTATGTCAAGTACTGAGTAATAATTTGGTTCCACCCTGAGGTAGGGTCCCATTACTTTCCCTTTTAATTTTAGTAATGCATTAATTAATTTCTTATCACACCATTTTTAGTTTTTAAATTAATGCATTATGGTTTTTAGATTAAATACTTACTTTTATAAATTTGATGAAATAATTATACATGATATGTGATTTTTTGATAAGAAAAGTTGTTGTTTTATAATAAAACTCCAATTTTGAGGTATGCTACCTTCAATCTGAAAAATATATTTATATACTTTTATGATTTTCTTCCTTAATGTATAGGTGTCAATTTATACTTGATATTATAATTGTTAAATTTCATGCGTGTACATTACCCTTCTTGGTTATTTCTAAACGACGTTGCTTCCTTGAAAAATGATAAAGAATCCAAGACACCTCTTAAGTGTGTGGCTCAACATGTAATTGGAATTCCTAGTGTAGGGAATCTACACTCTTCCCTTTAATTAATCACTTATCTCATGTCACGCCTTAGTTCCACTCAATTCAACCTTCTGATGATGCCATGTTATCTATTATTAAATTTTTTGGTTTGTTCTATCATGTCCATTTTGGCCATCTCTTATGGAAAAACCCATTCAAGGTGTTTGTATTGCCTCTTGGCCACCCCTTTGGGTGTGCCTTACCTAAATGGCCTTTTTTCCTTATGAATTATGTTATAAATGTGATGTTATTGTTTGACATTAATTCCATTGTTGAACAAGATTGTTATCTTGTATCATTTAACATTATGGATAATATATCATTTGAGAAATATTGGTGCCATGTACTTTTGTTTATATTCTATTTCTATTGAAAGTGCATAATTTTTATGCCTTGTTTTTGTGGCTTGATCTTCATTATAAACTTGTTCACTTGAGATATTAAAATTCTAACATTCTCATGTAATTGTTAGGTGCTTACTTTTTTTCTAAATTACTTATACCAGGTTGGTGGCTTGGATTTTTTTACTTGATGGCTTGAATGTCTTGTGGCTCACGGTTATTGTTTTATTATCATGATTTATGTATCTTATTTCCATGTGATATAAGTATTGAGGTATTCTTCACAATTTTATTTTTCCATTATTGTTTACTTGTTGTGGGCCAGGTGAGAATATGGATTTTGTATTAAGGATTCATGGATGAATTCACATGCTCGGGTGGTTATAACACAACGCGTCGAGGGAGATGCTTTGGCTTTCTAGGAAAGGGATTCCTCAGTGATTTAATATACTCTTGAGTGATACCAGTTCCCTAGGGGAGAAAACATTGATAGAACCATTGACAAGATGGATATTCCATACCTTGGGTGATACTCAGTCCTTTAGTGAGATACCTAAGAGGGACTCAGAGTCACTATGCCTCAAGCGATACTTGGTCTTTCGAAAGATTTCCATGGACGTGCTTGGTGTTATTGGATAAATTGAAGGATGTATCACAGTGATACCTTCAGAACAGGCTCATATTCCAACTATAGATTTGATTGAATTTCACTGAATGACTGCTTTGGTTGAATTTCTTATGCTATACTTGTTACTTCTATTTATATTACAGCATGAAATTGTGACTTTTTTCTCTTGATTGTTAGAATAATTATGTAATGACATGGGAATTAGACCCCAAGACTAAGCACAAGATTGGGGTGCACCTTTCTATGTTACCTTGTTACTTTTGGCACCAGTACACATATTATGTGTACACAGGTACCTTCTTCTAAATTTCGGCTTGGGAAGAAGAAGATGGTAGGGGAAGGGTGTTTGTTTAGGAACCGAGAACAAGTTATTATTACTAACTTGTTATCAATCACCATTTATTTTATATGTATCACTTCTTAATTATATTTTATTGTCTGGATTGGGATTGACACTAGTGGTGTCAGCATACTAAGATTTATATCTCACACCATACTTGGTCCGTTATTACACTGAGGTACCTGAGTAGACCATTCTTGTTCGTAGGATTGCAAACCATGATTGATATCTTATGTTGTTCTGTTTGTACCTAGAAGTCGGGAGTAAAGGACTGAACTCAAGTTCAAGATTCTCATGGAGATCACCCTTGGGGATTTGGTGTCTTTTCATTAGTATTGTACTGTGTTGAAAATAACATTGTACTGTTTAATGATTTCATTTATGTATCATCTCCATGATATGAATTTTTCTGTTGTATAATCTAGATTTTTTCACTTCAATAAAAAAATTAATTATTACCTTCCATTGGTTTTACAATCTTTTATTTACTACTTCCACTGTTTTCTTTTACTTATACTCTGTTATACCAATACGCAACTCTAATAATAGGGTATAGTCTCCCCACAATCTCCTCTTGAGACCCTCGTTGTTAGTCGTTAGCCTCTGGCATATGGGGAGATAGGCCTGAGGTCATGTGACCCATCGGTTCAGCCACCGTCTTATAGGTGATCCGTGTTGGGATGTTACCAAGTGGTATCAAATGTGGTTTTTCATTTTTCTTACTATTTTGGGTTGGTAAAAAGGATACTAGGAATGTGTCAGTGCTTGGATAGTATCTGTACTTGGGACAGATCACCCCACATACTGGAAATGAATAAGTTTCTATGGCTGAGAATTGATTTTCATGCATTTAGATATTACTATAGATATAATTTCACCTTGATTTATTTGTGTAAATTACACTGCTTATGGATTTATGGAGTTTATGGTATTTTACCCTTGGCCTATTAAGGCAAGAATGGAACATATCATGCATCATATTAGGTGCATATAAATTCACATGTCATTCATTGTTCCATGATAGTTAGTTTCATTTTAGTTTTCCTTATGTTCCTTGAATGTTGTCCATGTTATTTATTTATTTACTATGCTTGTTTATATACCATGTTTTAGTGATATATTTAGCATCTTAGCTTATTTAAATTTTTTCTTTCTAATAACATGTTTGTGTTCTATCATGCTTATATTCTTATTATTGGGACCACTTTATGTATAAGGTTGTATTTTTTGTCAATAGTTGTCAATGAAGATCAAAATAAAAGAGATTAGGAAGTACTCCAATGAAATTGGGGAATGGAAATTCAGATGATTGTTGTACTGATCATAAGTTCAAAGAACCTGTGTCAAAGGTGACACATTGTTTAGAATAGTGAAGAATTGTGAGGTATAATTCATCTGAGGATGATTAAATAAGAATGGGGATTTGATGAAGACCATTCAATTCTTCATGATTTCATGAGAACCATGCAAGATACTTCCTAAAGAATATAATCATATGATTTGCATGAAGTATAGAATAACGGTTGAAGAAGAAGACAATGTGCAAGGGATTGGAATTATGAGATGGACATGCACTTAACATTGTATAAAAAGGTGATGATGCTAAAACTGCTCTATCTAATGATATATATCACGACAGTGGATTTTTTTATGAAAGGAGAAGAGTTGCTGAAGAAGGAAAATCACAAAAAAGAAGCATTTTTGAGGTGATTGTGATTGTTGACAAAGTAAACAATGACATACAAATTTGTTGACAAAAGTGGATTTCATGGTGGCATGTAGATTTCACAGGCTGTGGTTAATGATCCATGTTTGATTCAAGAACTTCGACAAAGGAATGGATGATCTGGATGTGGTACAAAAAGAGCAGATACAGGGTGGCGCCGTTTTCCAGTGTTTGCCAAATTTTTGGGCCTGAAAATCGATAAATGGAGAAAATTTATTTATGTAAAAAGGACTTGCGTTCCATGTACTTGAAGGTGAGGAAACTTGTAAACCCTATTTTTTTCAAGATCATATCATCAAAATATGGAAAAGGGATAAGGGGCGCCCAAGTTTTAGGGTTGGTTGCACAAGTGATTTGTGTGGAAGGAGACTTGTGTGCCGAAACTTACGCAACGAGGGAATACTTGCACACCATTGCGAAGGGTGTAAAAATGCCCATAAATACAGGTCGAACCCTCCTCATTCGGTAAAGAGTTCAACACTTAGAAAAATCAGAGCTCCCGTCGTGTATGTGTAGTGGTCGCGCAAGTGGTGTGTGGTCGCGTAAAGTATAAGTTGTGCGTCAGTCGTTTTCTGCACGCCCAAGGTGGTTCAGGAGAGAAAGGAAGGAAGTTTCCCAAGTTTTGAGTTGAATAAGGCGGTTTCATGCAAGTGGTTTGGGGATACTTGCGTGCCAGTTTTTGAAGTTGCGCGTCAGTTCATAGCTACGTGCCAAAATCGGTTTGGGGGTAAAAGGATGTGAGTTGCGCAAGTTTGAAGTTGAAGAAGTGAGTGTCGCGCAAGTGGTTGAGGTGAACTTGCATACCAGTTTGGACTTGTGTTCCGAGACTTGTGTGTAATCCTAAAACTTACGCGTCGGGCTTGGGGAAGTGCACTAGGTATAGTTGAAGCACACCGCTCTTTTTGGAGCTGCACGAACGCTGGAAGATTTCTCGATACCTTCAGTTCGAAGTGAGAATTAAGAGGAAATATAATTGATACATGCATGATCTCATGCATACATAGAGAACTGATTCTGAAAATTCCAAGTAAGATGAGCTTCATTTGTTGAGAAATCACAAAAGTAGTTGTGATTCAGGAAAACAAAGACAAGAGGATCTAGTGCATTCAGTCATTGCACTAAAAGAGAAGGATTGAACTAAAAAGAGCATCAACTCTGAACCCTGATGCAAGAAAAGTATCATGCTGAACAGGAGACAAAGAACTTCATGTCTATCTGTTGATGAGACCTTCACGTCTATAAACTGAGTGGGACTTCACCAAAGGTAGTGAGCCAGGGGGATTCAACGGGAATTACCTGAGGGACATAGTGAGCTTTCCCTGAACCTTTGTAATGGTAGTGATCCTGGGATAGAGTGATTGTGCCCAAACCTTTGTAATCCACATCTAGGGAAGAATAGTGGAATTTGGTACGACTAGCAACTGGTCGGTGTATGCTCCTTGGAAGTAGCCCTTAGCGGTGAACCAAGTAAAAATTGTTGTGTCATCTCTTTTCATGTGAATGTTTCATTGTTGATCATATCCATCATATTGGTTTAACTAGTTCCTACCAATGTGGGAACAAGATCCTTGTTTTTAAAAGAAAAATTTGTCACCCTGATTCACCCCTCCCCTCTCATGTTGTCCCGGGGTCCTGCACTTGTTAGCATGTCTTTGTGATTAAAATGTCATGATTCTATGATTAAAGCATGTTTATCTCTGTTATCTAATTGTAGTGACATGCTAGATTATTTGATATGTAATTGGTTAATTTTTCTAAAATTTATTGGTTTCAATTAAATTGGATCCAAATTCCACCTATAAATTGTATGTGAGCTTTATGTATTGGTAGATGGCCACCCATATAACTTGGTTGTTGAATAGGTTCATGTTGTATTATGAAATGGTTTTAAATGTAAAGGGCTTGGAAATAGAACCTATAGTGGTGTCCTTTATTTAAGACCCTCGTGTAAGGGTAGATGAAGCTTCTTTGAGTTTCCTTGGGATGGAATCAAGAGAATTTTCTATAGGTTCTCTTTCTTTTAGCAATGGATTGGATGATCGGATTTTGTGCCAAGTGACTTATCTTAGCATGACCCGGTGTTAGGGTTGATGCTTTTTTTTTGTAAGGGGCTAGCTTGTGGTAGGTAGCACCCTTATAACATAAAATCCTTGATAATTCCATGATTTTTATGCCTTTTGGTTCCATTCACGTGCCTTTTTCCCTAGTCGGACCCCCTCGCTTAAAGTGACACCCTTGTTCGGATAGGTGGTCATTTTTTTCTTGGCTTTTTTTACGGGTGTGAGCATCGAGTAATGTTAGTTTCTGGATGTTTATCCATTCTCCAAGCATAGTCAGTTATTTCTTCAGCTTCTTAAATCTCTTTTATAATCCTCTTAGTGTACTCTTCCTTAACATACAAGAATGTCCCTTATCTTACCTTCGTCTTTGATGCACTAAGAGAGTATCGGTCTTACACACAGTGGGCTTGTTCGATTGGTTCTTTCGGTGTTTCATGAAAAATTCATGGCTTTAATCAAATATTGGTTAGTCTTTAGTGACCCTTGGATTCCCATGTGGGAATTCCTTGGACAAACTCTTCAACACCAATAATTTCATCTAACTTGACTCTCAGGCCGACGTCGCTCTGGTATCATTCAATGTTCTGATATGGACATCTTGGCCTTTTACCAATGTCTCTCACTCATAAACATGGAGTATGGACTACCTTAGGTTAGTTCCTTATACTCATGTAATTAAAATTCCAGGTTATCATAGACATTTTGTCATAATTAGTGATGCTTAAATCAAGAAACATCACTAGAACTCAGGTATGGACTTCAGTGGATGTGTTCGTTGTGAATGTGAGGTACCTTGGAAGAAAGAATCATAGTTCAGTTCATAAAATGACAGTTGTTTATGTTGGTTGTCTAATTAAATGGTCATCTGAAGTGGCTCAACTTGATAATTGAGATCGATGGGGAATCAACAGTTTAATTCATTTTAAAAATTATTCAAGAATCATCACTATAATGCTTAAGGGCGTGTCTTGTAAGAAATTCCTATGGGGGAAGGTTTCATGGATTGTAACTTTCCCTTTTATAACGTTAAAGCCTAAGCTGGGAAGAACCTTTGGCCTGATGTTTAACGATATGATAATGTGATCATGTCTCTATCTAAACGGGCTCAAGTAAGTGTTGTCTAGGTGTTTTGATTGGAACATAAGCATTAGCTCATATCTTAATGGCATATATTCCACTTTCCTAACCAATGTCTGAAGGTGTGTTGGGAATTTGGAGGCACAATGAGACCTTTTGTATGATACTTCATGGCCCTGCAGATCAGGTTAGGGTTATGTTGTTCTAGAAAGCTTCTCAGGGATGAGAAGTTCTATAGTGGGATGTTTGTAACATCCTGTGTTTTGAACTAGACAAAAAAGTAAACGAAATTAAAATTTTCTATTAACTGGAAGTACTTTTTTAAAGTCGAGTGTCAGAACTCTTCTTTTTCTATGATTTGACGTTGTGAGGTGTTTTTCTTTTAAATAAATTATATTATGTTATATTATATTAAAATTTAAATTGGAAAATAAATTTGATGGAAATTAAATGAGAAAAATGGAAAAAAAATTAATGTAAAATAAATTAATATTTTAATAACAAAAATAATATTATTAATTATTATTATTATTAGTTATTATTATTACTGTGGTTTACTATTATTATTATTTTTATAATTATAATAATTATTATTAAGTGTTTATTTACTTTAGTTAGGTTTCATTTTAAACCCTCAAAAGAGGGGATCCACCCTCTTCCTCTACCATAAGCGTGACACACCAACTGCCCCCTACCCTATAGTGCATGACGGAAACCCCCCTCTCAACTCCTCCTTCATGCACTCATTTCCACAATTCTTCACCTGATTTCATGCTCGATATGGCAAGTCAGTCCCTTATCCTTATTCTCCTCTCTGTTTTAGGCTGAGTTTTGGTCTCCCCATCACCCGAAAGGGTTTGGCCAAAACCTTAAGTAAAGGGGTTAACCGATTTTTACACCTTCTCATGATTATAGGGTACGCAAAGGACTCATTGGGTCATGTTTATGTGTATTCCGACAACCACCTCTAAAGGTGAAGTGGTTCGAGTTGTTTCCATTCACTACTAATAGTTTAAGGTGATTATTCTTTAACAGTGTTATTTCATACCTCTATTATTAGGGTCCTTGAGTGTTGCTAACTTTTTATTAATTTATTATTAGTGCGTAGGATTGTTCCATATGGTTTCTATTCTCCATGGCCATTCTAGGTTATGTTTTATTCTTATTAATTTTTTTCACCATCCATTTTAGGGTCTAATAGTTTATATGAGTCCATGTTATTTTACTTTAAGTGCATTAGCATTGTCATGGTGACTTTGAGTCCCTGATAAATTGTTACAGTGAGTGTTTATGAATGATTGAGAGAATGCATGAATATATATATATAATGGTGTGTGCATGTGACTACGGGCCAATTATGATTTTTTTCCACCAATTATGTTAAGTGATGAGTATTAATTTGTTTTCACCCCAAGGTAGGGTCCCTTTCCTTGCCCCATTAATTTTCGTAATGCATTAATTAATTTATTATCGCACCATTATTATTTTTTAAATTAATGCAATATGGTTTTAAGATTTAATTTTTCTTTTGATAAAGTTCATGAACTGATTAAATGTGATAAATTATTGTTTGAAAATAAAAGTCATGGTTTTATAATAAAACCCCTCTTTTGAGGTGTGCTACCTTCAATATAAAAATTTAGAGATAGACTTTTATGCTTTCCTTCCTTAATGAATTTGTGTCTCTTTATACTTGAGATTATAATTGTTAAATGGCCTTCTTGTACATGACCCTTTTTGGTTATTTTTAAATGATGTTTCTTCCTTGAAAAATGATAAATGATCCAACACACCTCTTAAGTGAGTGAATCAACATTTAATTAGAATTCCCAGTGTAGGTCATCTATCCTCTTCCCTTTACCTCATCACTTATATCATGTCGTGCCTTTTCCTGCTCACTGCAGCCTTCTGGCGATGCCTTGTTATCACTTATTAAATTTTTTGGTTTGTTCTATCACACCTATTGTGGGCTTCTTCTATAGAGAAACTCATTTGAGGTGTTCACCTTGCCTCTTGGCAACCCCATTGGATGTGACCATCCCAAATGGCCTTTTTTTCTTATACATTATGTTATAAATGTAATGTGATGGTTTTAATTGAATTCCATGATTGAATAATATTATTAGGTTGTATCATTTAATGTTATGGATAACTTATCATTCGAGGCATGTTGATGACATGTTCTTTTGTTTATATTGTATTTCTCTTGAAAGTGCCTAATTTTTCTGCCCTGTTTTAGTGGCTTGATCTCCATTCTAATCTTGTTCTCTTAAGATATTAAAATTCTAACATTGCCATGTAATTGTTATGTGATTACTTTTGTGCTAATTTCCTTATGCCATATTGATGGATTGGATTGTTTTACATGATTCCTTGAATAGATTTTGGTTTATGGTGATTATTTTATAAGCATGATTTATGTATATACCTGCCATGCGATATATGTATTTAGGTTTTCCATACAATGTGTTTTGGCCATTATGGTTCACTTGATGTAGGTCGGGTGAGAATATGGGTTCCGTATTAAGGAATCATGGAAGAACTCCCATGCTCGGGTAGTTATACCATGACGCATTGGGGGCGGTGTTGTGGATTTATAAGAGTGGTCTTCCCATATGATTTAATATAATCTCGAGTGATACAGGTTCCCTAGGGGAGAAACCATGGACAGAACCATTGGAAATATGGCTACACCATATCTTGGGTGATACTCGGTCCTCTAGTGAGATACCTGGGATGGACTTAGAGTCACCATGCCTCGAGCGATATTTGGTATTTCGGAATATTTCTATGGATGGGCATAGTGGTATGGGATAAATTTAAGGATGTATCATAGCGATACCTTTGGGACCAGCTCAGACTCTAACTCTAGATTTGATTTAATTGCATTGGCTGACTACTTTGGTTGAATTTCTTATGCTATAATTGTTTCTTGTATTTATATTAGAGCATGCACTTATGAATTTTCTCTCTTTATTGTTAGCATACTTATGTGATGACATGGGAATTAGACCCCAAGACAAATAACAAGCTTGGGGTGAATCTTTTTTAGTTTCCTTGTTACTTTTGGCACTAGCACACATATTATGCTTGCACAGGTACCTTCTTCTAAATTTCATATTAGGACAAAGAAGGTGGTAGGGGAACGGTGTTCATTTAGAAACCTGGACCAAGTTGTTATTACTAACTTTTTATCACTCACTATTTATTTTATATGGATCACTTCTTAATTATATTTCATTTTCTGGATTGGGTTAGACACCAGTTTTTCTGGCCTACTAATATTTATATCTCACACCCTACATGGTTCACCATTGCAATGGGGTACCTGAGTAAACCTTTCATGTTCACAGGATTTTGGATCATTATTGATAGCTTATGTTGTGTTATTTGTACCTGGAAGTTAGGAGAAAAGTACTTAGCTAAAAATTAGGATGATCGTGGAGATCTCCCTTGAGGCTTTGGTGACTTTTATTTATTATTTTATTGATTTTAAAAGCATTTTGTATTGTTTACTACTTTCAGTTATATATCATCACTAGGAAATTCATTCATCTGTTGTATGATCTAGCGTCGGACACTTTTATAAAATTGTTAATTATTTCCTTCTGTTATTTTTCAATCATTTCTTTTCTAGTTCTACTATTTTATTTCACTTATACTATATTATACCACTTTGAAACTTTGATAAGAGGGTATAGTCTCCCCATTATTTCCTCCAGAGACCCTCATTGCTAGTTGGCAGCCTATGGCATACAGGGAGATGCACCTGAGGTCATGTGATCCATTTATCTAGTCACTGTCTTATAGGTGAGCTAGGTTGGGACATTACAATCAGGTTCAAGTAGCTTTTTTTCACCAACATCATCCTTATAGGTTGGATTTATACTTCATTTTCCATATAGATCTTCATTTGGATCCATCTTGATTCTTGATTGGAAGTTGTTATTGTATGAGAACTCAACTAATGGGAGATTTTGAGTACATCAACCTTTGAATTCCATTTAGTTGAATCTATTATGTCTTTGAGTTTCTGAATAGTTTTTTTAGATTAACCATTAGTTGTGGGGTGATAGTTCTTGCTGAAATTTAATTCAGTATGCAAGGCATATAGGATAATTCTATAGAATTTAGACTCAAAACTTGGATCATGATTAGAGATGATCCAATGTGGAACCCGTTATAGCCTCACCACTTCCTTCACATATATCATGGAATGTTTTTGAAGTGATAAATCGTCCTGAATAGTAATAAAGTGGGAATTCATGATGAGTTGATCCAACACAACCCATATTACATTGTATCTATAAAATGTATTTGGGAGACCAGTGACAAAGTCCATAGTGACATTTTTCTATTTCTACATTGGTATAATAAGTGTTTGCATCAACCCCTTAGACTTTTATTGTTTTTCGTTAACTTTTTGACATACTAATCACCTTGAGATATGATCCACAATCTACTTATTTATGTTATCCCACCAAAAGTGTTCTTTAAAATCATGGTACATCATGGAACTCCCATGATGAATAGAGAAGGTTAATCTATGAGTATTACCCAATATATCCTTTTTTATCTGAGGTGATGAAGGCACACAAAGACTTGTTTCAAACCAAATCACACCATCATCATCAATATGGAACTATTACAGTTTCCCTTCCTTTACTACATTCAACTTCTTTTGTAACTCCAGAGAATCCATTTATTTCTTCTTTATCTTATCTTAGATATATGGTTGGGAAATCATTTGAGAAAGGTAATATGTATTCACTTTCATTATGATTTTTAAATCCATCCTTTTTATATCCATGAAGATAGGGTCTTTCTCAATCCACATCACGCATAGAGTAGCAGGTTATTTTATGCTTAGTGCATCAGCTACCTTGTTTTCCTTCCTAGGATGATAGTGAATAGAGTAATCGTAGTCCTTGATTAGATCTAACCATCTCATTTGATGCATGTTGAGTTCCTTATAGGTTAATATATACTTTATACTCTTGTGATCAGTATATATGTCACACTCTCCACCATATAGGTAATACTGCAAGATTTTAAATACAAAAAACATAGTTCCTAGCTCCATATATTGTGTTGGGTAGTTATTATCATATATCTTCAACTACAATGAGTCATAGGATATCACTTTATCATTCTCCATGAGTACACAACACAAGCATTTCTTTGAATTATCCCTGTATATCACAAAATGTTATCCACTTGTTGGTGATGTGAGTATAAGTGCTGTGATTAGGCTCCTATTTATCTCCTTGAAGCTTTCCTCATATTCTTCTATACATACATACTTTACCCCTTTCCTTGTTAACTTCGTTAGAAGGCTAGACAATCATGAGAAATTTCTCACAAAATTTTAGTAGTACTCTGTTAAGCCAAGAAAACTATGAATTTATGTGACACTAGTGGGTCTGATCCATTCCTCAATTGCCTTTTTTTATGGATCCACATAAATTCCCTCAATTATGATAATGTGTCTCAATAATATGACTTTTTTAATCTAGAGGTCACACTTGATGAACTTGGAATACAATTTATCCCTCCTTGGTATTGCCAACACAATCCATAGATGTTATTCATGTTTCTATTTACTCTTAGAGTGAATGAAAATATAATTGATAAACACTACCAAAAAAATTTAAGGTAGTGTCTAAAGACTCTATTCATAAAATCCATGATTATGGAAGGGGAATTAGTTAGTCTGAAGGGAAATACTAGAAACTCATAGTTCCCATACCTTGTGCAGAAAGTAATCTTCTTTATATCTTCCTTATTCACCTTCAGTTGATGATATTCAGAATAAATATCCAAATTTGAGAAGTATTGAGCTCCTCATAGTTGTTCAAATAATTCATCAATCCTTGGAAGAGGATACTTTTCCATTGTGGTGATCTTGTTGAGTTCAGGATAATCGATACATAGTTGCATTGATCCATCCTTTTTATTCACAAACAGCACTGGAACACCCTAAGGTTATTCACTAGGGAATATGAACCATTTTTCCAAATTTTCTTGTAGCTTATTATTTAACTACTCAAGTTTGATTGGGGCCATCCTTTAGAGGCATTTTGATATTGGTGTAGCTCCAAGTATGAGTTCATTTGAGAACTCTACCTCATGATATTGGGTAATTCTAGGTATCACTTAAGGAAAAACATCATTGAATTCCATCACAATGTACATTTCCTCTAGGATGATTCCTTCCTTTGACTCAACCATTTGATTGAGGTATGATTTTTCATAGTTCTTCAACACCTGAACTATTAATAGGTCATCCAAATGAGATTCATGGTCTTCCTTTCATTTGTAGAGAATCATAGGATGGTTTGAAATTTGAAAATATATTTCATTTTCCTGAAATTTGATGTGTTATCTTATAATGAGAGCCAATCCATTCCCATTATAGTTTCAAATTACACCAAGGGAAGTATCTTGAGATTTCCTAGAATAATATACCCACATACACCAACAGGATAAAATTCCAACACTTGGGTTTCAATAATTCAACCACAATGTGTTTTTATGAATATATCTATTTCAAGGTCTCAGGGATTTGATTCAATAGTTCTAGAAAACTTGAAAGATATAAATGAATGCGTAGAACCATAATCAAATATGAATTTTCTATTATTGAGTGAATAGTAAGTGTACATTGTATGAATTAGTTTTCTTTCTTCAATTCAGTAGTAGTGATGGCATAAGATTTCCCTTGCTCCTTTTTATTTTGTGGTTGTTGATTTTAATTACCCTTGAGGACTTTAGGTTTAGTACATTGGCTTGTATAGTTCCCTTTCTCCCTATAGTTGAATCATTGAAACATTAGTGGTGCTCTCCTTTACTACATCATTTTGGCTAGAGTATTCGTGTCTCTCCAAGATCCATGATCTTTATGGTCGTCTCTCCCATAGTTGAATCATTTCCACATCCCTTTGAGGCAATTCCCATGATGATTCTTCCCAAATTTTTTACATGTGAGTGGTCAAGATTTATTTCCAACATTTTCATTAGATCCCCCAACTTGAAACTCCATATTTCATTTATTATCTCTATATCCATGGGAACATTATCCAAACTACATCTCTACTTTGATAGAACATCAAAAAACTTCTTTATAACTCCCAAATTATCATATTTTAGATCCTTTTGAAATAGTGGTTTTAAACCACTAATTAATCAATCTATTTTGATATCATTATTGATAACAAAACCTGAGTAATACCTTGAAATCCCTATGAAATTTTATTCATAATCTATTATGGTTTTACCTTCTTTTTTCTTCAACTCTATAAATTCTCTCTTTATAATTGTCCAAATATTTTGAGGGAAATACTTATTATTAAATATTTTATTAAATTATTCCCACTTCTTCTCGTCAATTTCATTCATCGGCTTGGTGTTCTTAATAAACATCCACCATTAGTCAACCTCTCCATCTAAATTAAAGATGGATAGAGTCACTTTCTTCATCTTAGTATAGTAAATCATAGAAAAAATATTCTCCATTGATTTGACCCACTATTCTATGACTAGTGGATCATAAGGTCCACTAAACATCAATAGTCATTTCTATATAAAATACTCGATAGCCAATTTATCCTTCTATGATGAAGAAATATATTCCACGTTATTTAGGTTATTGTTCATATCTTGAGACAGATGGGTAAGAATCACCATGAAATTTTTAACTCCACCTCTTTAGGAATTGGATATATCATTCCAGAAATCATTGCATTGCACCTTGTATGGTTGTTGGCCTGGTTTCTCCTAGTTCCCACAATTTTCAAAAATAGAAAAATTTATAACAAAACATAAGTCAACAATTTATGAATAAAGAATTTATTCCTTTATGTAAATAACTCTAAATACATATCTTATGGGATCCCTATGTTTAGTATTTTTCTAAAATAGAGCTTATTTGGTGATTACATATACTTAGTCTAATACTAAGGGTTTTCACTGATTTTCTCTAATCCTAATTCCCAAATTAACAAAACTATGCTCTGATACCAACTATAGTGACCCAACATTTCTAACATGATTATCACATCATTTTAAAGATAAATAATATAAAATTATTACAAAACTAGTATCCAAAGGTTTATTGTATTGGAGAAATTAATACCATACATAACTTTTACATAATAAACATAAAAATTAATTTAATTCCTTCTTCTCTAGCTTATTAGTTTCCCACATTTTCTCCTTTGAATATATAGTCACCTGAGGATATACATCAAATAAATGGGTAATATAAAATCCTTGTAAGATGATAGATAAGAACATGAATCAATATAACATGGGATGAGCATAATCATCATCATAATAACATAATAATATAATCATCATCATAATGATGATAAGATGAATTAGAAAAATCCATGGAATATTGAAATGCTTAAAAATGAAACATCATGTAATAGTGATCAAATACCGCACATAGTTGTGAACAAAGATAAAATCATGCTCACGCATAACATATGTGCATAATCATAACATCATAATCATCAAAAAAAAATATAATCATGTTCACACATATTTCACATTATCTAATGAGATACACCACATTGTCCAATTCATTTGAGTGATATATAATATCAGTCACACCACTCTCATCATAACATTTACATAATCATTCAGGCCACATAGAATGTATACCAATAATATACATAAAATAACCCATGAAAAGGAATGGGTTTCATTTCATAAAGCATACTTTCATAAATAAACATTTTGGTTCCTAAAATAAAAATGTAATAACATACTTGGTATAATAATCATCAATCTTGAGTGAAGAAGATGCAATCTCAAGAGAAGTAAAAGATGTGTTTTTTTATAAAAAAGTGTTCTTTTGGAAAAATATTTGACTTATTACAAAATCAGATTATAATCATGTATATCCAAGAAAATAAAAGGTAACAAAAAATATATATATTAGGAATATTAAAAGAACATCCACACAGAAATTTTTCATTAAAGAGGAATAACCTAAAGAAAGGAAATTGGGTTTGAGAATCCCTTTACCTTGTGTATGAATGCTTTATTCACTTTAATATCTTAGATAATAAAATTATATTCATTAATTAATAAATATAGAACATATTATACATCTATTTTATTCATTATAATTTTATTAAATTCTTTTATAGCCATTTTATGAGTTATATTGTTCAATTTCATCGTTCTGAGAGTGTTAGTTTTCTTGGTTTTCATGATATGTTCGCCTATATACATGTATGGATATTCATGTAAAATGAGGGTAATTTAAATAATTAAGAATATATTTTTTTCATGAAATTACATAAGATTAAATTATAATATATATAATTTGGTTATATGTTATGTGGATAAATCATCATATGAAATGTTAATGATAATCATTTAGATTTATTTGACGATTTTTCAATCATCATGAAATAGTTTCATTTTATTGTTTATTATTATGTATATATGTCAGTTATAGAACATAAAAAGGGTTATAAAATAAATTTTACAATCTATTTCAACCATTATAATGGTTTTATTACCATCCTTGAAGGTGGTATAGGAAAATGAATGTGCATTTTCCACGGTGGAGTTAGATCGACACATCACGAATGATGTTTTATTTTTTAAAATAAAAGGGAGAGGAGAAGGGGGTTGATGATGGATTATTACATTAAAATAGTAACAGTATAGTATATTTAATATAATGGAGTTATAATGAAACTTTGATAAGGGGATATGAGAATATAATAAGAAAAGAAAATAAATTGAAAAGAAATTAAATGAAAAGAAAAGGTATTTTACCTCTTGAATTATTCTCCTTTAGAACCTCCTTAGGAAAATTGGATTTGGACTTTTCTGTAAACCAAAGTCTCATGGTCTTGTAAAAGAGTCTTGGGAAGAATATTGGGTATAAATTGGACAAAATTCAAGGCTTTGGAGGTGTGAGGATAAGAAGTGGTGAGGGTGGTATTTATAGAGGAGTATAGGGGTTTTTTTGTTTATTTTATTCATTGGTTTATTATTTTGGCTCAATACTATGAATAGTTTATATTACCATGACTAAATATAGTAAAAGGGGAACGGGAGTTAGATATTATGGGACTAAATAATCCATGCATCATCTATGCCTCAATAATTCATGTTTTTGTTAAATACATAAAATTATTGTATTTCACAGTTCACCAAAAATAAAACTATTTTAGAGAAATCCCAAAAATTCACCCTAAAATTTTTTCAATGTGTTTAAATAAAAAATGAACTCCATTTTATGAAAATAATTTTCTAAATATAATAAATTAATTCTATATTACAATCATCATTTACTTGAAAAATACCAATTTTAAAATTATAACTGATTTTATGACACATTGAAAAATTACTTACGGTATCATTAAATTATCTTATAATCCTAAGACGAAAAAAAATATTAATTTATGAATCTGTTTTATGAAAATAAATTTTATTTTAAATTTTTATATTAATTATAAAATTTAAATTAATCATTTATGTTTTACAAAGATACCAACACTTAATTTATCAATTTTTAAACATCTATTTACTTATACTATGATATAATTATATAATATTTTCATTTACAAGATAAATAAACTTTATTTATACTTTAATAGGTGATAATACTATTTTTTTTCTAGATTGTTATTCCTAATGGTTATGTTACTATTCTAGAGTTCATGTTACTATTCCTTAAGTATAGGTTTCTTAATTTCTTTAAATATCACTTATTTAATTCTTCATTTATAAGGATGATGTTTTTATTAGGATTAATTTTCTATATATGTGTCTCATACTATATAAAATAATTCGAAGAATGGAAATTCAATTGATAAAAGTTTGGTTTGTTGCACCAACACTTTGGCACAAAATAAAAACTTATATCTACTTCTATAATAAGTAGTTTTCTCCATTCTTTATCAATTCACCTAAGTCCCACTAAGGCACAATATTGCCTTTAAATTTTCTAGATTAACATATTGTTAAACAAGACCAAGGGATTTTGGTGTCTAAATATATTCTAAAAATCCAACTTCTTGTCCTCTATAAAGTTTTACATGAATTTGTATTTCTGGTCAACATATTTCATATAACAGTGAAATATCAAATTCCAAGACAAGTGAATAGCACTCGAATTATCACAAAAAAATACTCCACCACCTTGAATCATTCCAATCTCTTTTAAGAAGTGAATCAACCATATCATATTTTTTCCTAATTTAATCCATACAATGTCCACTTTTTTAATTTTTAAAAAAGATAACTTTTAGGGTTGAGTGATAACCTTACATATTACCCATTATAAAATTAGAACAACACAAAATGAACTAAAAACCAAAAAACAAATATTTTATCTATCGATAAGTGGACATAAGATAAGAAATTATAATTTTAAACAAAAGAATAACACCTCAAGCTACAATACACATTGATTCGTCCACTCTGACATTAAATAACACCATAATTATCACACAACATGTTGAAATAGACCTTTTTTTACTGTTGTATCAAACAAAAATACACCACAACTCAGAATGTGTTGCTGGTCACCCAAGTCCCACTAAAACCAATATATCACCACCGTGACAAGGACTTGATTGGGAAAGGGAACAGACCACTAGAAAAACTCCATCACTGATGATGAAGAAAACACCATCAGGTAGAGATTCATGAAACCCAAAGTAGCCCCCCAAACAATGTATTTTCACCATTGTAATCGTAAACAAAGAGAAACACTCATTCTACATGGTCTACATTCCAATACTCCACCAACATGGTCCCAAGGTACCATGAGATCCATCAAAATAGGCTAATTTTTTAACTAAACCAATGTATTAGGAAACAAGAGAAGATGAGAAAAGAGAAATATATTTGACTATGAGCAACCACCCCAAAAAAAACAAAAAATTAATAACTGATTCAAAAAACCTTCCCAGAAATAGTCATTTCCATGAAAATGCAGTCACCATCTATCCTGAACATCATCTATATAGAATGTAAAACATCATAAAACCAATAGATCATTCACTTCTAACTCTAGAAAGACCTACTTCTAACATGAATTCACGACACCAACCAAAAAATATCCAACAATAAATACTTTACATCCACTAAACTGGAGCCTCCACCTTCAAATAGTCTAAATGACCACCACCAATAGGGAAATTATCAAAGAACTATGAATGAAAATCTGAATAAAAATCCTACAATGGTACCTAGAATCAAATCCTTTCCTCTGATCCCATGAGTCCTTTCACACTACTAAAATGATCCCTCTTTTCATTTATATTATGTATTTATATTATTTCATGGACAAGGTAATAATCTGTTGTAATTGTGACATATAATTGATATTCATTCCTCTATAGGTAAACACAAACTTTTTGGTACTCTTACAGGTGTCTTAATCTCTATTGTATTTAGAATAAATGTAACCTTGTAATGGATCAATCATCCAAAATAAAAAGGTTTTACCTTTAGATCCTTTTAAGTACCAGATGATAAATTTCCCAACCTCCAGGTGTTCCCTTCCTAGATTCAACATGAATGATATCATAAATCTCACTAAAATGCAATTTCTAGTTGAGTACTTATCATGGAATACATCATAATTTCTACCAATGGTACAAAGGTAACTTCACCATGTACACAACATTATATTTCATATTAGGTGGATTCTCCTTGAAAGATTTTAAGTGTCTATCCAATAGATTTGAAATTGGATTTCATCCAACCATCCTAAATCTTTTGATGCCCATCTAGGTGTAGTTCATATGAGATATAACAAATTTTACAGCTTTTTTATCTCTCTTGGTCTTTATTCCCAATATATTCTTAGAAAATCTAAGATATTTTATCTGCAACATTGTGGATAGATCATGCTTTGTTTTTTGAATCCTTTTATCTTCCAGTCTATCTATGAATATATTATCCACATACAGGTGAATAATGATGAGGATCTCTCCATTCCTTTCCTTCCAATAGATACAATTATTAGTGTTTCTCTGTGTGAATCCATCATCTACCATGAAAGTTTAAAAATTATGATTCCAATACCTTATCACTTTCTTCGATCCATAAATTCTTTTCTTCAATTTACACACCATGTTCTG
The DNA here is from genome assembly GCA_963277665.1 of Viscum album. Classification (NCBI taxonomy): domain Eukaryota; kingdom Viridiplantae; phylum Streptophyta; class Magnoliopsida; order Santalales; family Viscaceae; genus Viscum; species Viscum album. Next base: position 110,341,640 of record OY728156.1, on the reverse strand, counting down.
ATTCACATCATCTATGAAACTCGTCATTTTCTTCATGTAAATATCATTCTCCATCTTTCCATTAAGTAAAATAATCTTTAAATCCATATATTCAAAGTAAATATCATTGGATGTCAACATGATTAGAATTTTTGGAATGGTATCATGCTTAATTACTGGTGAGAGAATATCTAAAAAATCAATTACCTCTTTTTATTGAAATATCTTCACCACCAGTCATGCATTGTACCTTTTCCTTCCATGTGCTTATTCTTTGAACTAAAACACCCACTTATTTTCTAGTTCTTTTTCTCATGTGGTATCTCATTCAAATCCCATGTTTTTTTTGGTATCCAATGGACACATTTCATCATTCATCATTGTATCCTACTATTTAGAGCCACTGATAGTGGCCACCTCATCTTGGATTTATATTTCCCCACTATCCTTAATAACAAAGAAATATATGTAAGCTCAAAACATTTGAACCAGTTTTTTTTATTCTAGTGTATCTCTATAAGAATTTTTTATTTGATCTATCTGGTACTATAATATTTGATTCTTCAACATATAGATCCCTAACTCCCCATATTCTTACTCATGGCTTGGTAGATCTTGATCTATCGTGTCTATCTTCTATTGGACTCATGTTTTCACAAATAGTTATAACATATGAACTTATAGGAACTTTTTTCTATATGGTTCCGTTGTTTGGATCAGCATGGATTTGTTCAGTTGATTCCTTGTTTTAAACTTACTTCTAAACCATTTATCAGTCTTTTCATAGAACATTATCCTTAAAAATAACATTTCAACTCTTGATGACTTGTCACTTGTCATCATCCCATAACCAGAATACAAAATTTTCATCTCCATATTCAACAATGAAGCATGAATTGTACTTTAACTAAAAAATTTATTTATCATAAAAATCCGTAAGAATATATACATGACTTATGAAAATTTTGATATTTCCAAGGTTATGTTTTTTATGAGACCATAAATTTTCTAGAAAATCTTATCCCATAATATTGAACTGACTTTGATTAACTAATAATGTTATCATGTTCAATACTTTTATTTTGATTGTCCTATACATTCTTGAGTGTACGTACAAACTTATTTCCTTTTCTATAAATGGTTATTTCATAATTTCTACCACACTTTTCTTCTATGGTATATCAGGCACAGTTCTCTCTAGCCTGATCACCTTCTTCTAATAGACGATTCTAATGTTCCACCCATTGTATTCTCCATCATTTTCAGAACTTAAACACTTAAGCATCTAACCAATTTCCTTCTATGTAATATAATTAAATCAAATGAATGATGAAAAAACATCAAACTTATACTTCATGAAGTGAAGTTAAACTTTAATCATAGAATATTGAATGAAATTCACAAAGTAAAGTGACCCACCATGATATTAGACAAGGTAAGGTACCCAAAAATATAAGAAAACTATATTTAAACTTTGATCTCTAGTTTTCCATCCATTCAAGTTGAAATTCACCATATTTTGTTTCTCAAGTACACAACATTCAAAACTTCTTATTTTTGTATGACCATACTTCGATGTGCTTTTTCCCCTTTAAACTTAAATATTCTTATCATTTATATGTATGAGACAATAATTTCCTAACTCTGTACTATCAAAAATTGAAACACTGACAATTAAAACTCCTTCTAATCATCCAGTTAGATAGAGGATCTCGTCATTTACTCCTTATAAAATGACCATGGGACCTAGATTCACTTTCCAAAATCTATCCATGAAGCAAGAGTCATAGCCAACCTCATCAATATTACCTATATAAATTAAGTTCTTTTATAACCCTAGGATTTTTCTTAATTCTTTCAATAATAAGAAACTTATATTATTTATCCAAAAATTGATATCTCTCTTACCAATGATATCTAGATATTTTTTTCATCAAATGTACGTTTAAAAACTTTATAGACACATAATTTTTCATGTATCCCTTATTTGTTATTGAAATGAAAGGTTCTCCTTATTAAATTACCCATGAATATTCCAAAATTTTGACATTGAGAAATAATTTTTTTCCTCCATCAACTATGATCATGAAATTTGTCTTTATGAAGATGATTGCCTTCCAAAATCCTATTTCTAATTATTGAAATTTATCTAGAAATGTTTTTTCATCAAGTATTGTCAATATGTAGGAACCATACCAGCTTATTTTACTTGGGTCCTCTCTAGAAATTTTTCATCCAATTATTTCTTATGATTTCTTCTCTAGGGTCATTTTCCTTGTCTATCGGTATTAAGATCACTTATTAATGGTTCTTCGAATTTCCACCACATGATCTCCTTATTCAAGTTAGGTTTCATACATGATAAAAGAAATGGGTCTTTCAATAAGAATTTCTCATGTTCATTACCTTCACTTCCCATGACTCTAGCAGAGATGATAGTAATAAAGGATATGATGCACCATCAGTGAAAGTCACCTTCCCATATTTTAGTTGTTGTCAGATTATACTGAAATAATTCACATGATTGGCTCCTAGTCTATTTTCTGATAACCTTGTGATGAAAAAAAATCTATATTATAATCACTTTATTAAGTTCCATGGTTTTATTGTATATATCTATCAGGGCTTTCATGAGCTCAATCATAGTTTTCTCTTCCCAGATAATTCTCCATCTACATTATCTAGAATCCAAAATCTATTTCTCAAAAATTATTAATCCAAAACATAAATTCATCTGAAATAATACATTCTAATGACAGTAAAATATAACTGGAATTTAAATAAGATAAAGGAAGGAGTGGGAGAAACCTGATTTTCCTTTGAGTGTGCCTTGACTAAGCTGAGAAAACCACAATCTCTAATACCACTTTTTTAAAATCTTCTCCCAATATCTGATCACCAAATTTCAAACTTTCAAATTATACTTAGAGAAACAAGGTCATTCTGATAGGCTCCCTCTGTATTTTTTATCAAAAATATAGGAAGTGTCATTTCATAATCACTTCACAAAATCAATCCTCTCACACACTCAAGTTATCCGACACCTCACAAATATTCAATAAAAAATGAAAAATTAAGGGATATAAGAATTTATCTGGTGTGCACAATGTGTCATGGATCTAGGAGATAAACACTTATACTCTTTCCATTACAATCAGAAGCTACATTATTAATGATCATGTATTTATAATAGTGTCAAAAAAAATTATTATCATTAAAAACTCATTGATGTTGTAAGTGCCTCTAAAATTCGGTCGCTTTTATCAGTGTTTTTTTTATCATTGATAAAGGGTGCTTTTATCAATGTTGGTTTTTTTAAAACTGATAAAGAAACCCATTAGTAATGATAAAAAAATATTTTTTTTCAATGGTCCCCCACGCACAACAACCTTTATCATCACTCTCACATCTACCTACCTTTCTCACTCGCAATGCTCAATAGGTCTTTATTAGCACTCACCTGCCTGACTGACCTTTATCAGCTATAAGGATTTGACCTTGAAAAATTAATAAGTTGTATCTTTAGATAAGAATTAATTTTATTAAATTTTTAAATATAATTTAGATTTAGTTTTTAGATAATTTGTTCACTAACATTACATAAATAGATATTAAATCACAAAGTGAACACTTATACTTAGTATCCATTTTTCCCACAAGACAAAACTTTTAATATAGAATATGTTTTATTTTCATGAAATATCTTCACAATTTGCATCATGACTTCATACTTATCCTTAATAATTTGTAAAACCCTATGAAAATAATTTGATAACATTGTATGAGATAAAAAAACTTTTTAAGGGATATGAAAAAAGAAATAAACAAAGAAAGAGACCCATTAGTCCATGAATACTCATAATAATTTTTTTTAAAAATCTTTGAGCCCAAGATAAACATTTTCTTACCCAAGAAGACAACTTATCTCCAAAAATATTTTCATAAAACATTTCATAATAAATAATAAAGAATAAAATAAAACTCATAAATGTTTCTCTACAATCATGAAAAACTTATAAATTTTTTTAAAAAAATAAAAATATATTTCACTCATAAGAAGTAGCATATACTTTCCTCTAAACATAAGCCTAATAGATTACATTGTTAAATCATAATATTTCCATAAAAACCCATAAAAATTATAGAAAAATCATACTTTTAACATGGTAAATTATTTCATTACCACTCTTACAATAACTCTTTCAAATTTAATAACCAACCTAATGCATTAGAGAGTTATATCAGGCTAACTCATCCTCATTTTATAATGGAACCACCCATCCATTGTTTATAATGAAACCACCCATCATTGGTTTATAACGGAACCACCCATACATGATTTATAATAAAACCATCCATATTTATAAATAATTCCTAAGAACCATAGCATAACTATAAAACCTAAACACTTGCATTAACATCAAAATATTCTTTGAATCCATAAGAAAAACATTCCCGAATATGAAAATATATATTCCATTTAAAACCCTTTTTGAAAATAACTATAATATAGGGAATGAGGGTTTTTAGTTTAATAAAAAATGAAATATTTTAAAATAATAAAAACATAAAATAATGGTTATCATGGTGGTAAAACCCATTGACACCATATATGTTAAAATAGAAAATTATTTTACCTTTTTGTCAAAATGTTCCATGTAAAAAATATTTCCTTTCAAAAAAATTGAAAGAAAGTAAAAAGTGAAATAAAATTTACTTTATAATTCATTCAAGTTCACATAAATATGTTTATAAAATAATTTAAATAATATGGACATGGAAGGGAAGATTTATAAAATAAATCTTTAAAACATTTAAAATAGTGTTTTTAAAGTAAAGTGTCTCATACCTCAAGTCTGACTCCTCAAATACATTCCTTATCTACCTGAACAATAAACATATATAATTATTTACCTTCTTAAGAACCATTTTTAATTTTATTATTTGTTTTATTTTATCTATTACTATGTTATATATAATTACTTAATCAATTGAGTTCACATTGGATATTTTGATGATATTCAACTTATGTGTTCAAAATGAATATAGTATGTTGACTATGGCCAAAGAGTTAATTCTTCCATCATATAAAGAATAATAATCATGAAGTATTTATCTTTTATATACATAAATTATATTTTTATAAAAAATCCTGAAATATGGTTATGAAAAATGAATTACATTTCAATCATGGAGATGGTAGGTCATATGTGCGTATGAGTATCATTTCCATTATTCAAAAAATGTGAAGAAAAGAAAGTAATTATCATTTTACCTTTAAAATTTTATAATTATATGATATATATTATATTATTTTTTAAAATATACTTATATATAGTATTCATATGTTATGGTCCTGAAAAACAGATTGTAACGCTTCTTATAGGTGGTAATCCACATGTACACACTAACAACGTTATAATTTTTCAATGGATGGACGGGTAAGAAATTAGATGATTTATTATCTTTAAAAAAATATATATCATTAATATAATATATATATATATATATATTAAATCTATTATTATAACCAGCCATTATAGGTGGTGATAGAAAATGAATTACATTGGTTCGCAAGGTGGTTGTCCACCATATACATGAATAGTGGTTTTTCTCATTTGATGGAATATGATATGGATATAGGTTCTGTAATTTAAAAATAAAATATGAAAATATTTGAGACAATTATTTTATTATTATTTAATGGTTGAAGAATATTTAAAGGAGGTATATCTATAAATAAAACAATAATTCAAGGTTAATAATTGTACTACTTCTTCAGACAACCTCTTTTGGTTTATCAATAAAGCCTTGCCAGGTTAGTTTTATAATCACATTAGTCCCACTAGGATTTGTGTAGTGATGTTAGGAAGTCATTTTGGTACGTACTGGATGAACTATATAGGTAAAAATGAGTGAGGAATAGAGGGAAGGTTCCCTTTTATAAGTGTGGGGAAGGGCACTCTTGGAATTTCATAAAGTATTAAATTATTATAAATTAATTTTCATGGAAAAATATAGAAAAAATGATATATTTAGAATATATTATGATTATTATTCAAAATTCTCTCATACTATAAAATTTTTACCAGTTTAGGTGATGTTTTCACTCATGTATATTTTAACCCCCCATTTACCATTTTGACAATTACCGTGATATCAAAGTTTTTTACTCTTTAAGGGTCATGAAAATTACTAAAAAAGGTAAGTGAGAAATAAATTCACCATGGTTGATATTTTAAACTATATACTATTAAATTCTTTGAAGATATGATTTTTAGTAATTTTTTATAATTTATTAAAATTTGTTTCTTATAAAATATTATTAATGCCATTTATTATACTATTAAATTAATTAGACTTTGAAAAAAAATAACAAAAACACAATTTGATTATAAACTATAAAATCATCCCCAATATTTTATTTTTATCTATAAAATTTATGGTACACTATAACTCACCCAAAAAAATATTTCTTTTTATATTTTTTAAAATAATTTACATTTTTTTCTACTACTTGCACAAGAACTGATTCAGTATTGTATAAGCACTTAAGGTAATTATTTCACAAATAAATTAAAAACAAATTTTCAAGATAAAAAAATTAACACCTAATTCAAATAACCATTTATAACTAAACATAAGTTATATTTATCCCTATCATAAAATATTATAGATATTTAAAGCACGTGTGTGATACTTTTTACTTTATCCTTTACATAAATATTATAAAAAGAAAAATCAAAGATAAATGAAACAAATGTCATATTTTTTATGTTTTGATTTTTATGAATTAAATATAATCATATAGTGAAATGGAGGAAAGTTTTTAATAGATTTTTAAGTCGTATCGCATTAGTTTTAACCTTAATTAACATGTTTTACATTTACCTTGGTAATTAAAAAATACTATGATTTCTATTCATAATGACTAAAAATAAAAGCATCCTATTTAAAAAAAATTGGAGCTCCTAATTCAAAAAATAGAATATATTTTTCAAGATTTAATTTCTTGATGTTTCAGAATTTAATTTAAAATTATACCCACAAAATGCAATGATAATGGGTTTTTTGAAAAACAAATGCCTTTTAAGTATAAAAATGTTTTTATACCAAATTAAATTATAAAATCTGTTATAGAGACCAAAATCAGATTATTATTATTAAAAATGAACTAATTTAAATTTAAAACTAATCCAAAAAATAATTTGAATTTGTAAATACTTGAAAAGAAAACACAATTTCCAATAAATCAGTATTTTTTACTCTTCATTTAAAAAACATTTCAAAATATTCTAAAAAATTCAACATAAGAAAATTTTTATATGATTATTTAAAAAACATATTAATTTTATGAAATTAAATATATAAAATTTTGATAGAAACCCTCTAAATAAAACTAGATAATATAAATAAACAAATTTAGTAAGAATACAACTATTACTTTTTGATTGGAAAATTACCTCATATTATTATAGTAAATATATCCTTATAAAATATAATTAATAAATATTAATAATAAATTAAAATGATTTATTCTAACATTAAATAATATTTTAAAATCATCCCCCCTTTATAAATTGTGTCCTTGAAATTTTATTCATTACTTAAAGAAGTGGGGATATTTTTCCTTCATAGAATTTTTTGATTATCGTGTTGTTTCTTAAACCATATGGTTTTTTTTTCAAAATACCATAACTTCCTGAATTGCCTTATTCTGAAACAATTTCTCTCTACAATCAAGAATATATAATATTTTTTCCTCATAAGAAAGTTTATCATCAAACTGAACTACTTCAGAGATCAAAGCATGAGATTCATCTGACACATATTTTCTTAACAATGAAACATGTAATATGTCATGAACCTAAGGTTAACTTATAGGAATGTCCACCCAATAAGAAACTAATCAAAATCTATAAATTATTTGAAATTCTATAATGAACTTTGAACTTAAATTATGTTTTTTACCAATATTCATAACCCTTTTCCATGGAGAAACTTTTTGAATAACATGATCATTAACCTCAAAAAAAGATCTTTCCTCCAGTAATCTGCACAAATTTGTTTTTTCTGGTTAGAACCATCCACATATGTTTTTAAATCATCTTCACCTTCTCAATCATTTTATCTTCCAATTATGTTCCCATTAAATTTACTTCTTATACTTTTTCCCAAAAATCTGAAGTCTAACATCGCTTTCCATATAAAGCCTCAAAAGTTGACATCTATATACTAGAATGAATATAATTATTATAAGAAAAATTGAACAAATTCAGATGTTGATCCTAATTTACCTCATAATAAATTGAACAATGTCAAATCATATTATCTAATGTCTGAATAGTTTTCTCTAATCGTCCATCAGATTGAGAATGTAAGGCTATAATGAAATTTAATTCAGTACCCAACGACTTTCAAAGTCCTTTATAAAAATTAGAGGTGAATCTGGGATCATGATCAAATATAACTTAATTAAGTAATCTATGTAATCTAATTATCTCTTTAACATCAATTCAAGAAATTTTATACAAAGATATATTATCTCGAATAGGAATAAAATGAGAAGATTTAGTTAATCAGTCAATAATTACAAAAATCATATTATTTCATTAATATATCTTTGGTAATCTAACCACAAAATCCATATATATATATATTCTATAATTTACATTATGGAACTATAAAAAGATGAATCATCCCCTTTAATAATTTTCATTTTTATTTAACCTATTAACAATTAAACATTTCATATTTAAATAAAAAATATATTTATTTATTCCTTCCTACTAAAAATGTTCCCGAATGTCTCTATATTTTTTTTTGATTCTAGAATGAATCAAAATTGGAGATCTATGATCCTCAATCAATAGTTTATTATTTAATTGTTGGTTACATGAAACACTTAACCATTTTATGAAACTCAAAACACTTTATTTTTCATTATTAAATATAGGAAACTTATCTTTTTTAACCAATTCCACCTTTTCCTATAAAACATTGTCTTCCTTCTAATCTTGATTAATCCTTTCAGACAAAGATGATTGAATTTACACCTAAAAAAATATGGATTTCTTACATGCATAATTTATAATCCAATATTCATCAATTTATTAACCAAGGATTGTGTTATATATGTATCAACTTAATAATGCATTATATTTCCCACTCAAAGCATCATCCAATTATTTTTCATTACCTGTAAGGTAATAAATTGTTCTATAATAATCCTTTATCAATTATAGCCATATCTCATGTGTCATTTAAACTTTTTTTTAGTGATTACCTACTTCAAAATTTTATGATGGGTATATATTTCACAATTTACTCCACATAAATGATGTCTCTAAATTTTTAAATAAAACACTATATCCTCTATTTCAAGTTCATGTGTAGGATAAGTTTTCTCATGAGGCTTTTAATGATGTGAAGAATAATATATTACTCGATCATTCAATATTAAAATACAACCCAATCCATTCTCTAAATCATCTATGTAGAAAAAAAATTCTCCATATCTAGATAGTGTGGACAAAATTGGAGCATTTATTAATCTTCTTTTCAATTTATAAAAAAATTCATCACATTCCTTTGTCCATATAAACTGAACCCCTTTTCATGTAAACTTGTTTGTGGGATAGATAAATGTGAAAAAATTTAAATAGACCACTGGTAATAGCTTATTAATCCGATTAAACCTTAAATCATATTAAAATTTGTAGCTATTTTCCATTCATCACCCAATTTAGTTTTAGTAGGATCAACAGTTATTCCATATTTATTTACAATTAGTCCAAGGAATGAAATATGTTATAACAAAAATTCAAATTTACTCAATTTTCCATATAACTTATTTTCTGTCAAGGTTTTCATAACAATCCTTATATGTTTTCATTAATCCTCATAACTATTACAATAAACCAAAATATCATCAATAAACACAACCACAAAATTATTCAAATATTATTGGAAAATTCTATTCATAAGATCCATAAATATAGATAGATAATTTTTTAAATCAAAGAGCGTAAACCCAAACTCATAATGACCACACCAAGTATGAAACATTTTTTTAAATGGAATCCTCCTAAACCTTAAGCTAATGTTACCTAAACCTTAGATAAACCTTAAAAAAATACTAAACTCTTTAGAGATGATAAAACAAGTCATCAATATGAGACAAGAGATAATTATTATTAACAATAATTTTATTCAAAATCTCTATAATCAATGAAAAGACCCATGGAACATTATTTCTTTTTAATAAAAAAAATAGGATCACCCATGGTAACATTCTAGGACAAATGAAACATTTATTAAAAAACTCCAAAAACTTCTTGTTCAATTCCATTAGTTTTACATAAGCTATTAGATAAAGGGATTTTAAATGATCTTACCATTAGGAATAAATTCAACAGTAAATTCAATATTCTAGTCATGTATAATACTAGTAAAATCAACAATAAAAAAATCCAGTTATTCTTTTACTATTAGAACATCATTAATCTCAATAGTTTTATTATTTTAAACAATACAAGAAATGTAACTTTAACTTTTATCTCTAATTTATTATTTTATTGATATGTGATCAAAGGCATGAATTTTTTCTTATATAAAAACTGAAACTCATTTCAAAAAATAACTTATTTGGCTCTGCAATCAATCTTAGTATGACAAATTAAAATCCAATCCATAACCAAAAATAAAATCAAATTATACAATGGATGAGACGAATAAGGTTTTTATGGATAGCCCTTACATGAATGATAGCAAGAATATATTTTTAAATTATTGATTCATTAATACTACACCCAATAGTTTTTACGAAAAGTGATGACTTTATTTTTTGAGATGGAATTTTAATTTTACCAGGGAATTTATATGAAATGAAAAATATGTATACCCCAAATAAAAAAAGACATTATTATAATCTGAATAAATAAGTAATGTACATGTTACCCCTCCATTTTATGGACCAAAATATTCTGAAGTATTTGCAAAGGATTTCCCCACACCCTTCTACTTATATTCTTGTTGCTTTTCATCATTAATGATCTTATTTGGGCATGCATATGCATAATAAACCATCTCATTACATTTAAAACACCTTATTACATATTTACCAGTATTGTTCTTACCACTACCAAGATATTTTTCTTTATAATCATGAGTCATATTCCAAGACTTACCAATTCAGAAGCACTTCCATATTTTCTAATACATTCCCTATGGTGATTTTTACCACACCTATCACAAATGAGAAACATGATTTTCATACCTTCATATTTCATTGATGGATTATTTACCATTGCCTACCATATGTAACTTTTTTCTTAATATTTTCATATAATACATGATCATTGGTAAACTCTCTTTATAACTTCTCAACACATTGAATAAGTTTCTTATAACTTTTTAATTCTCAAGAATCTAATTCCATTCGATATATTGGATTCAATTCTAAGTAAAACCTATTAATTTTACTATCATGATAGTGGATAAAATTTGTTGTGTTTCTTAAAAATCGGGTGAAGTTTTATTTATACATGGTCACTGAATCTTCCTCTTTATTCCTCAATTATAATGAAAATTCCATCCTTATTCTAACCTCCTTAGAGAATATTTCTCAAGGAAAATATTCTTAAATGTATCTCATTCTATAACATCAATCATTTCTCCTTTTTTAGTATTCAAAACCATTATCCACCATTGATCATCTTCACCTTATTAATATTAAATAGAAAGAGTTAACTTTTGATGATATGAACAACCCATGACTTCAAATATCATTTTTAAGGATTAAATCCATCCCTCAGCTACCAATAGGTCAGAATATCCACTGAATGCTAGAGGAAATTATCTTATAAAATGATCCACTATCAACATGATCCTATGTGGTAGATCTGGTTTCTCTCTAGCATGGATACCACCATTATTTATAGCCTCCTTATATTGATCCATCATAGTAAAATAAAACTTCTAAGTTCCAATTCTAACCATTCTAGGTTACTTATTTGGAAGGATATTGTCCTCTTGGTGCCTTCCTACATCAGCTTCTTTCTTTCCTCTATAGAAAGAGATTCTGAATAGATGTAGTTTAGATAAAGAAACATGGTAATACTTAAATTCTATATCATGATAAACAATAATTATAATCACTTATGGGTATTTAATATTATCATAAACTCTAAAATTATCTAAACCTTTTCTATTATACCAACTATATAGACTCAGCCTTAAATAATATGTAAATTATATTTTTAGATAGTAATTTCTTTTCTTGAATTCCTAGATATAATTTAGGTTTAGATACTTAGATAATTAGTTCATTACCCTTATATAAATATATATTACTCCATAAAGTTAATACTTCCACTTAGTATCCATTTTTCACACAATTAAAAACTTTTAATATATAACAAGTTTTCTTTCAATGAAATATATTCACAATTTTAATCTTGAACTCATCCTTGTGCCTAATAATTCTTAAAAACCTTTGAAAAAACATTTTGAAATGTGTAATGAGAATAAAAATATTTGTAAGGGGTATATAGAAATAAATAAATAAATAAATAAATATAGAAACTTGTTTGTCCATGAATACTCATAAAAAAAATTCTTTTTCAAAATAAAATATGAGCTCTAGATAAACATTTTATTACTCAAGAAATAAACTACTCTACACAAATATTTTTCAAAAAAATTTCATAATAAATATTAAAGGAAAAATAAAGTTCATAAAGGATTATTTACAATCATGAAAAAATTATGAAAACATTTTCAAAAAAAGCTTTAGATTTCACCCTTAAGAATGAGCATATACTATCCTTTAAATATAATCTCAATATATTACCTTGTAAAATAATAATATTTCCATAAAAACCCATAACAAACATAGATAAATCATGTAGCTAACATGGTAAATTATTTTTATATCACTCTTAACAATTAACACTACTGGAAAAGCAGGTTTTCCCAAAGCTTCTTTACCAACAGCTTTCTTAAACCATTCGTAAATAAGGGCCAGGGCACCCTTTCCCAACGGTTCACTACAACCATTGGGAAAGGGGTAGCCAAGGCACCCTTTCCCAATGGTTCTATTCAACCGTTGGGAAAGGGTGACCCTTTACCAATGGTTCTACTGAACCATTGGTAAAGGGTTCCTTGGACACACCTTTGCCAACGGTTTTTAAAAACTGTTGGTAAAGGTTTACCCGAAATACAGAATCGGTCGTTGCTCTCCCCCATTCGCGACAGAACCCTAAATCTCTGCACCACTCGGCTCCTCTCGCGACTTCCCCCATCTGAACATTTGAAACTCCATCGGAATCATATCAAATCAGGTATTCTCTTATTCATACACATAAAATATTTAAGTGCTACCTTATTTTTATTGTTATTCATCTCATATTTTATTTTTAAGTTTTGATTTTGATGTGTATATAATTTTTTTGTTTTGATTTAATCTAGACTTTATCCATTCTAATCTATTTAATTAATTAAATATTTAACCCTTCATCAAAGAAGAAACATCTCAAAATTAATTGTGGTTGGAATTTAGATTTTCTAAGTATGTGTTTTTATTATTTTTCTTCATCTTGTAATTAATTGATACTTGGAAATTTATTTATATGTGTTTATTAATTTTAAGAAATGTTTTTATTAATGTTTTCTTTAAAATTCCTTGAAGAAATTGTTTTATTAAAATGAATTTTTTTTAATAAGGCTTGTGTAATGTAATTCGTTATAGTACACTATGTGACTATATTTGGTATTTAGTAACATGTGGGATAACTGGTGTGTGAGAATGTGTTGTGAAACAGATTCCATGGTTGGTTCAAGATTATATTTACGTTTTGAGCCTATTAATGAGTTGTTTTAAAGATATTTTGAGATATTTACCTTATGTTTATTGGTGAAAACTGGGATCTGTAGTGGTGGTTCATGATTAAGACATATAATTACTGCTAAACATGTGGATAAACCATGCATAGTAGTGAATTATTGAAATGTTTTATGTTTTTAGTCCTTTTTTATTTGGAGTTTCTTTTGATGATGAGGTTTCTTATTGATACCTATGATGGGAATTTATTTTAGTTTCTAAATCGGCTGAGACTCCCCCACTATGCACAGTGTATGCAACCTCTACCCTTATTTAATCATTCTGTTTACACAGCCTATGTAACTTCTACCCTCATTTAATTAGTGAACTCAATTCATTAATTCAAGCCTTAATTCTCACTAGCATGTAAGAAATTGAATGATGTAAACCCATCCCCACATGATTTCTTACCTGAGATAGTGTCCAACAAATGGAATACGAGCTTTTGAATTCATCAGTTAACCAGGATCATATATTCCATTTCCCCCAAGATGACTGTACTAATATAACTTTAGGGTCAATTAAATATGGTTCTCATTGTACGTTGTATATTATGTGTCCTTCTTGTCCAATACTCACTTTTATGAGGGTGGGGTGCTTTTCACTACCCATGCTGGCATGTGTATACATCCATAAAAATGTTCGATAAGTCACAAGTTTAATTCAGTGCTGTTGTTATCATTGACATAATTTATTATTAATCTCAAATTTAAAAATAAATGTTTTTTTCTATACTTAATAAAATTAATTCTTTTTATAAGCCATGAACCACCTATTAGTGTAGAAGCCTAAAATTTATTCACCCATGGTGTGAGATTGACTTGGGGAAGTAATTGGGTAATGAAAGGTATGGCCATATAGGTGACAATGATGATTTATTGAACATGGGTGAATGATTTGGGATGCCTATAACACATAATGGGACCTGAGGCATGTGTCTCTTATAGACCTAATGAAAATTAATATAAATAAATTTTAATTTAATTTATGAGTACTTGTTCTTTACATTATTTTAATAGTTCACTACATCGACTAGAAACTTCTTCCTTTATCATTTAATTAAATTTATTTTCAAATAAATTTCAATCCTATTGAATTTTTTATAAAAAAATGACTTATATAAATTCTTTTTACAAAATAGACAGAAGTTGGATGTATGAAACTGATTAGATCTCGAGAAATTTTCAAAACAATTTGGCGAGCTTTATTGATTTTGAATTTCAGAATGCTTCAGATAGTGGTCGCATACACTGCCCATATTCCTGACTGAAATTTTTTTTATTAAGAAAGACACTTTTGAGGGAAAAGTGAGAAACCATAAAGTTCAACAAACACCAAACATCCCCAAACAAAAATTCAAAAACAGCCTCTTCTAGGCATAAGCAACAACCTCCAATTGTATTGGTAGACCTTGGTTGAGCCATGAAGAAGTCATCTACCACATAACCAAAAATGGTTTTCAAGAAAACTACTTTATGTTATATCACAATGGGGAGAAAATGAAATCTTAAATTGGTGATGATCGAAATGAAAGGACTATAATGGAGAATTTTTTAGATGATCGGTTTCCATATATTCGTCATCATGAAAAAGAAAGGATTTCGACTCAAGAATACTTTGATATGAGGACAACTGATGCATCTAGTGAAAATGATGATATTGATAGGGTGAAAAAATTGAATGATGCCACCACGACTCCAGTATATCGGCAATGCGATAAAATGAAAAAGCTGGAATTTTTAATCTAATTGTTTCATAGGAAAACTATGTATGGGATTTCTAATACAGTAATCGATTAAATTCTTATCCTCTTGAAGTATTTACTTTCAGATGACGCAAATATTCCCTCAAACCACTATATGGAATGGAAGTTAGTTGAGGAACTTGGATTTTCAAGAAACAAAATTCATGCTTGACCGAAAGATTTCAGTTTATTATGGGAGGAAACCGCTGAATGAAATGATTGTATAAAATGTGGCACATCCCGCTGGAAGTCAAAATCTGATAGAACACCATCCCGCATTCCACAGAAAGTAATGTGGCACTTTCCATTGATCCCAAGACTCTAGAATCTTTTTATGTCTGATGACATATCAATAAAAATGAGATGGCATGATACCAAGATAAAGAATACTAATGATGAGTTGGTTCATCCTTCAGATAGATTTGCATGGAAGAGATTTGATGCTCGACAACCTAATTTTGCAGTTGACGTGCTTAATGTGAGGCTGGGTCTTTCATGCAATGGTTTTAATCCGTTTGGGCAGATGCTTACTTCGCACAGCACATGGATAGTTTTTATACACATTTATAATCTTCCCCTGCGGTTGTGTATGAAAAAACCTTTCACTTTCATGAGTATACTCATATCTGGTCCTTCTGATCCTGACATTGATATTGATGTATGCATGAAAACTTTAATAAAAGAGTTGAAACTTCTTTGGTATGCGGGTGTACGCACATACGATGCATGTTCGAAAGACATATTTCAGATGCGTGATGTGCTTATTTGGATGATCAATGCTTGTATGGATTATGAAATGATGTCTGGATGGAGAACAAAGGGAAAATTCTCATGCCCATTTTGTATTAATAATACATGATCCAGAAGACTGAAACATCGTTATAGTTTCAGTTTTATGGGACATCGGCGATTCTTGCCAAATAATCATCCATATAGAATGAATCGTCAAAGATTTGATAATACCAAAGAGACCGATGATCCACCTCAGTGTATGTCTGGAACTGATGTGCTTAATGAATTGGAAGATTTTAGTTTTTTATTCGGGAAGGGTCAAATGAAATCTGGAAATAGAAATAATGTTTCCACTGAAACCTGTTACAATTAGAGGAAAAGAAGTATATTTTTTTATTTTCCTTATTGGTCAGCCAATTTTTTAATTCATTGCTTAGACATAATGCATATTGAAAGGAATATATGAGAAATGTTTCTTTCAGTTCTTCGAAATGTCAAGGGGAAGACAAAAGATAATCTATGATCTCAGTGTGACTTAGTGGATTGGGGCATCAGACCAGAATTGCATCCTGTGTGTATCAGTGAAAATAAATTGCAACTTCCATGTGCTTCTTATGTGATGACACCTACGGAAAAAAACAATTTCTAGAAGTATTAGAGACTATTATAGTTCATGATGGCTATTCAAGCAACATATCTAAACGGGTCAACAAAAGAGAGTTGAAGCTAAAATCTTTGAAGACTCATGATTATCACATTCTACTGCATGAGTTGCTTCCAATAGAAATCTGTCGCCTTTTGTCCAATAATGTAAGGGTGACTGTTATTCGGTTGTGCCATTTTTTTATAGATCTTTGTGCTAAGAAGTTTTCCAATCCTTTCTTGCAAAAAATGTTGACAGATGCCCCATTAATTTTGTGTGAGTTGGAGAAAATATTTCCTCCATCATTTTTCACATGCATGTTGCATCTGACTGTCCATATTCCCACTGAAATACTTCTCGGAGGACCTGTTTCTTTTCGTTGGATGTATCCAACTGAAAGAAATATGTTCACATTAAAGTCTTATGTTTGAAATAGAAATCATCCCGAAGGTTCTATTGTGAATGGTTACTTGGTTCAAGAATATATGGATTTTTGCTCAATGTATTTTTCTGATCTTACTACAAGAATGAACATACCAATGAGAAATGAAGAAGAATAGTATGAGAAAATTGAACCCAGTTTTCCATCACTTCCTCAAACAGGAAGAATTCCTGGATCATATACATTGAAGACATTAAGCCATGAAGAGCGGGAGATGGCACATCGCACAGTTTTGTTCAACTGTGATTTGTTTGATGACTATATCAGGTAACTAAATTAAATATGTATATCTTACATATATATCTATTAAACTATTCATATTTTTTATCTACAGGGAACATAAAACAATGATAAATAGGAAGCATCTTTCTTTATCTTTGAGAAGGAGGGAGACTTTGCATAGCAAAGACTTTTCTTCTTGGTTAAAATTGAAGGTAAAAATATTATTATTTAGAATAATTATATCAATATTTAATTAAGTTTAATAGTCATTTATATTGTATGTATTGAGTTTGTCTGCTGACTCTGTCTCTGAGGAAATAAGAGCTTTGGATTTTGGTCCTAATAACGTGGTTCGTGACTATAAATCAATTGTTATCAATGGGTACAAATTTATTGTCACTGAACGAGAAAAGAACATGAGAACACAACATGATGGTGTTATGGTTACTGCCACAATAGATTTTTATGTCAGTGCATAGATAGTAGACTGCGATTTGAAAATGTGGGTTATTATGGAGTCATTGAGAAAATAATAATATTGGATTATTACTATCATGGACGAGTCACAATGATGAAATTCCATTGGTTTGATTCGATGACGAGACAGGGCACATTTATTGATGATTGGGGATTTTGAGTAATTAATATGACTCGCACTCTTGCTACTGAAGAACCATATGTGTTGTCATCAATGGATAAACAAGTTTTTTATGTCAAAGACTAACTTCGACCTGAATTTGGTGTCATAGTTGAAGTAATTCCAAGAAATATTTTTGATGATGGTGATGATGGAATTGACACTATCCCTAGTTCCATTGGAAGAAATCCATTTATTTCTTTTAATGACTCTAATAGTTCAATTGTCATAGTTGATTTTGAACCTGAAGTTGTGGTTGAAAATATAAAGAATCATTCATCCATGTTCTCAATTATTTTGGTTTACCTCGAGTTGGGTTGTTAAGGTTGGTAATATTCAAATTGATTTAGTATTGATCAAAAATATGTTTTAGCTGACTTGACCGTTATGTGAATTTCCAATGATTATTGGTTTCAGTTTTATTTGAATTTCATTTTCTAGTTTGGAATTGAAATGTATTCAAACCTAGTAAAACAATATTTCTAACTTGGTGAACATTACAACTTTTATGATTTATTAAATCCCTTCAAGCTCTTCTAAAACAATTGATAGCTCAATTACCAATGAATCCCCATATTCCCTCATATATTTAGTTTTTTGGGTTACACATTAGTTTCCTTTTTCTAATTAATTACATAATTGTTTTCAAAAGTAGGAAATGCAGCCAATTGAAGAGAGACGAAGGAAAAAAATGATGGAGAACAATCGTCTAATGGTGGAGATGGGCGTTCCACCATTAGTGCCTACAGTGAGTACTTTATTTCAATTATATATATTTAAAGAATATATAATGTCATGTGATTAATTTTTTTGTAAACATTTTTGTAGGATCCACCTATGCGTTGACAGTTATTCGACGAGGATCCTAGTACTGGTCCTAGTACTCAGGCCGGTGGTACGAGGAGGGTTCATACCAGAGGTGGAAGAGCAACTTCGCGTACCTGACTAGACCATGCCCCTCCCACTTTCATGTCATCCTTCCCACATTCTGATCCCATTGTGTCTTTAGGGACACACGGGATATTTATCCCTCTCATGTTTTCACCACCTTTTGCATCTTCTGGCTCATAATTTTCATATCCCATGATGATTCCCACTCCCCAGTCAGAATCCGGTCATACAGCTGTCCCATTTTTTTTCCTTCTACTTCTGTCTTTCCGAGCATCTATATTTTATCATCTTCGACTCCTGTTCCACCACAGGGTGTTCCATCAGTTCTTGTGGATCCAGCGGCACTCACCGATCAGACTAGCGCATGTATATTTATAGAACCCTAACAAATTTTTATAGAAATATTTATTTTCATAATAACATGTTTTGATAAAATATTTGTTTTTCTTTCATGAAAGATATATCTACTGACAGGAGGCGGGGGCGGGGGCGTACATGCATGAGTTCGGTGTGGAACCGCCGCACACAGGTTATGGTGGATTACAATGAATACAACCAAATGGTTGAGAAAACAGGGCAGTAATGTCGAAGTTTTTTGGTGAAGCTTTCCAAATACTTCAACATCATTTCCATCAGCCCGCTATCATGGAGACATTTTCCACATGAGGTCAAGGATAGAGCTTGGGCAGATATATGGGTAAAAAAATATGTTATATTTAATGACGTGAATTATTTTTGTATTTATATGAATTAATATTTTGATGTCAGCTTCGATTTAATTTTCCCGATGGTTAGGGTGCACGACCGGAATGTCTAAAGGATTTAGGTGAGCTTAGGAAAGCCTATAAGCATGATTTATATATTGGCCGGAATGCTAGAGTTGGCACTGAGTTAGAGGCGGTACCAGTTTTGGATGATTGTCCAATAGAGTAGTATAGTCAGATGATTACTCATTAGACGACTACCTAGTTTAAGGTATGAATTACATTTGAGGTATTTAAATAATAAATTTCATGTTTTGAATTAATATTATTCTTTGAATTATCTAATTTTATTTAGGAATCATCTGGAAAAAATAAAAAAACATTGATGCAAAAAATACCTCCACACACTAGGATGTACTACGATGCCAGATCATGAGAGGAATCAGGTATGACAATTATTTATAAGTTTTCTTTATGACTTACACTTCCTTTTGTTTCCTCAATTATTTAATAGTTTGCTAAAGTTTTCATATAAATTTAGTTTTCAATGTCATTGTAGAGGCAAATACACAATATTGAAGGACGTGTGCCTCGAGAAAAATTGTTTTGCTCGAGTAGACGGAAAAAGGATGGAAGTGTCGTCAACGAAGCGACTCAGCAGCAGAATGTAAGTTTTAATCTGTGAATTTTATATTTTAATATCTATTTTTTAACCTAATATTATATTTATATATGTAACAGGCTACTTTAGAGGCCCTCGATGCCCAAGAACCAGACAATTTTGGGCCCACTAATCACTTAAATTAGGTGTTGGGAGAGGATCATCCTGGAAGAGTATGCTGCCAACCTAGGATAGCCCCGAAGAGGTATTGGCCCTCCTCAGGTACGAGTTAGGGTGCCACCGAACTACATCAAGTTAGTGCACAGGAAGAACAGGCTGAGAAAAGGGCCACAGAGACGGCAGAATAGTCTGCTAAGGCAAACACTGCATTTATGAAATTTATTGAAGTTCTACGTCCAACACTTCCACTAGAGGCCAACCCAGCTTCTGATGAATATATGTCATCGATACATTCTATATATGGTGCACCAGGTGGCAGTTCTAGTGGTGGTCAATAAGATTTCCATCATGAAGATGATGATGGCAAGGAGTCTAATGCAGAAGAGGAGGGAGAGGAGGAGGTCGAGGTGGATGGCGAGGGAGAGGAGGAGGGAGAGGGTGAGGAGGAGGGCGCTAGGAGGGAGAGGACGATGATGGGGATGGGTATGAGGGTGATGATGATGGTGATGATGGTGATGGTGATGTGGGAAAAATTGATCCGTTACATTTTTGACTAATATTAATGAGATTTGATGTTTAATCTATTCTAGTTGTTGGTTTTATCTAGACCCATAGTATAGTATTGGAGTTGAGTTGTTTTTATATATTGTATTTTTTTCATGGATGTTGTTGTCTTTTAGTGGTTGTGGTATATCTTGACCATGTTTAAAGAGTTTTGTGTGTTTGGGAACTCCCTGGACATCCCCCCTCATTCCTAGACCCTCGACAACCCCCTCCCCCCCACCATCCTCCTTGGACCCCCGGACAGCCCCCCGGACAGCCCCCCCACCATCCTCCTTGGTCCCCGGACAGCCCCCCAGACACCCCCCAGATATCCCCCTGGATAGCCCCCCAGACGGCCCCAGGGATATCCCCCTATACAGCCCCCTCACCCTCCTCCTTGGACCCTGGACAGCCCCCCAAACACCCCCCGGACAGCCCCCCGAACACCCCCCCCCCCCCACCCTCCTCCTTGGTCCCCGGACAGCCCCTGGGCAGCCCCCCCACCCTCCTCCCTGGACCCCGGATAGCCCCCCGAACAGCCCCCCGTACATCCCCCCCACCCTCCTCCTTGGACCCCGGACAGCCCCTCGAACACCCCCCGGACAGCCCCCCCCCCCCCCCACCCACCCACCCACCCACCTCTATGGTCCCCGAACAGCCCCACGGACACCCCCCATACAACCCCCCGGACATCCCCCCCCACCCTCCTCCCTGGACCCCGGACCACCCTTCGGACAGCCCCCCCACCCTCCTACCTGGACCCCCAGATAGCGCCCCCACCCTCCTTGATTTCACATGCTTTTTTTATTTCTCTGATCATGAAATGTTATTTAGTATTATTCCATTTTTGTATGTCTTGATTCTTTAAAAATGTGTTGATGTTTTAGGAGAATGATCCATGGGTCATATGTAACGTGTACGAGTCAACCCCGCCTCAATCTGAGGCGCGGTGTGGCTGGCACAACTTTAAGTGTCTCTCTTTTGTTTAAAATGGACTTTATTTTAAGTGAAAACAACAACTAGCATATGGAAAACTGACCAACCAGATTTTGATTGTGTCAATACTTTATCACAACGATCCATGGGTCATATGTGATGTGTACGAGTCAACCCTTCCTCAATCTGAGGCTCGGTGTGGCCGACACCATTCATAATGTCTCTCTTTTGTTTAAAATGGACATCATTTTAAGTGAAAACAACAACTGACATATGAAAAACTAACCAAACACATTCAAAATGTGTTGATGCTTTAGGAAAACAATCCATGGGTCATATGTGACGCGTACGAGTCAACCCTACCTCAATCTAAGGTGCGGTGTGGCGGGTACCACTCTAAGTGTCTCTTTTTTGTTTCAAAAGGATATCATTTTAAGTGAAAACATAAACTGGCATACAGAAAACTGACCAAACGCATTCAGATTGTGTTGATACTTTAGAAAAATGATTCATGGGTCATTTGAGACATTTACGAGTCAACCCCGTCTAAATCTGAGGCGCAGTGTGGCAAGTACCACTCTAACTGTGTCTCTTTTGTATAAAATGGACAGGATTATAAGTGAAAAGAACAACTGGAATATGGAAAACTGACAAAACACATTAGGATTATATTAATAATTTATCACAAAGATCCATGGGTCATATGTGATGTGTACGAGCCAACTCGGTCTCAATCCGAGTCACGGTGTGACCGGGATCACTCTAAGTGTCTCTCTTTTGTTTAAAATGGACAACATTTTAAGTACATATGGAAAACTAACAAAACACATTTTTTTTCTGTTGAAACTTTGGGAGAACAATCCATGGGTCATATGTGACGTTTATGAGTCAACCTCACCTCAATCCAAGGCGCGGTGTGTCTGACACCACTCAAAGTGACTCTCTTTTGTTTAAAATGGACTTCATTTTAAGTGAAAACAACAACTAGCATACGGAAAACCGACCAAACAGATTCGTATTGTGTTTATACTTTATAACAATGATCCATGGGTCATATTTGACGTGTATGAGTCAACCCCGCCTTAATCCAAGGCGCGGTGTGGCTGGTACCACTCTAACTGTGTCTCTTTTGTTTAAAATGGACGGGATTATAAGTGAAAAGAACAACTGGCATACAGAAAACCAACAAAACGCATTCATATTCTATTGATAATTTATCACAACAATCCATGGGTCATATGTGATGTGTACGAGCTAACCTGGGCTCAATCCAAGTCGCGGTGTGTCCGGGATCACTCTAAGTGTCTCTCTTCTGTTTAAAATGGACAACATTTTAAGTACATATGGAAAGCTGACAAAACAAATTCGGTTTCCATTGAAACTTTAATATAAAGATCCATGGGTCATATGTGATGTGTACAAGTCAACCTCACCACAATCCAAGGCACACTGTGGCCGACACCACTCAAAGTGTCTCTCTTTTGTTTAAAATGGACTTCATTTTAAGTGAAAACAACAACTAGCATACGGAAAACCGACCAAACAGATTCGGACTGTGTTTATAATTTATAAAAAAAATTCATGGGTCATGTGTGACATGTACGAGTCAACCCCAACTCAATCCTAGGCATGGTGTGGCCGGTACCACTCTAACTGTGTCTCTTTTGTTTAAAATGGACAGGATTATAAGTGAAAAGAACAACTGGCATATGGAAAACTGACCAAATGCATTCGGATTCTGTTGATAATTTATCACAACGATCCATCGGTTATATGTGATGTTTACGAGATAACTCAGTCTCAATCCGAGTCGTGGTGTGGCCGAGATCACTTTAAGTATCCCTCTTTTGTTTAAAATGGACAACATTTTAAGTATATATGGAAAACCAACCAAACACATTCGGTTTCCATTGAAACTTTAGGAGAACGATCCATCGGTCATATGTGATGTGTACGAGTCATCCTCTCCTCAATCCAAGGTGCGGTGTGGCTGACACCACTCAAAGTGTCTCTTTTTTGTTTAAAATGGACTTCATTTTAAGTGAAAACAACAACTAGCATACGGAAAACCGACCAAACGGATTACGATTGTGTTGATACTTTAGAAAAATGATCCATGGGTCATATGTGATGTGTACGAGTCAACCCCGCCTCAATCCGAGGCACAGTGTTGCCGTTACCACTCTAATTGTGTCTCTTTTGTTTAAAATGGACAGGATTATAAGTGAAAAGAACAACTGGCATACAGAAAATCAAACAAACGCATTCGGATTATATTGATAATTTATCAAAATGATCCATGGGTCATATATGACGTGTATGGGCCAACCCGAGCTCAATCAGAGTCGCGGTGTGGTCAGGATCACTCTAAGTGTCTCTCTTTTGTTTAAAATGGACAACATTTTAAGTACATATGGAAAACTGACCAAACGCATTTGGTTTCTATTGAAAATTTAGAAGAACGATCCATGGGTCATATGTGACATGTACGAGTCAACCTCGCCTCAATCTGAGGCGTGGTGTGTCCGACACCACTCTGAGTGTCTATCTTTTGTTTAAAATGGACTTCATTTTAAGTGAAAACAACAACTAGCATACGGAAAACCAACCAAATGGATTCAGATTGTGTTGATACTTTAGCACAATGATACATGGGTCATATGTAATGTGTAAAAGTCAACCCCACCTCAATACGAGGCGCGGTGTGGCCGGTACCACTCTAACTGTGTCTCTTTTGTTTAAAATGGACAGGATTATAAGTAAAAAGAACAAATGGCATACAGAAAACTGACCAAACGCATTCGGATTCTTTTGATAATTTATCACAACGATCCATGGGTCATATGTGATGTGTAACAGCCAACTCGGGCTCAATATGAGTTGCAGTGTGGCCGGGAACACTCTAAGTGTCTCTCTTTTGTTTAAAATGGACAACATTTTAAGAGAAAACGAAAAACTGACCGAACACATTTGGTTTCCATTGAAACTTTAGGAGAAAGATCCATGGGTCATATGTGATGTTTATGAGTCAACCTCGCCTCAATCCAAGGTGTGTTGTTGCCGACACCACTCTAAGTGTCTCTCTTTTGTTTAAAATGGACTTCATTTTAAGTGAAAACAACAACTAGCATACGGAAAACTGACCAAACGAATTCTGATTGTGTCGATACTTTAGCACAACAATCCATGGGTCATATTTGACATGTACGAGTCAACCTCGCCTCAATCCAAGGTGAGGTGTTGCCGATACCACTCTAATTGTGTCTCTTTTGTTTAAAATGGACCGGATTATAAGTGAAATGAACAACTGGCATACAGAAAACTGACCAAATGCATTCGGATTCTATTGATAATTTATCACAATGATCCATGGGTCATATGTGAGGTGTACCAGCCAACCCGGGCTCAGTACGAGTTGCGGTGTGGCCGGGATCACTCAAATTGTCTCTCTTTTGTTTAAAATGGACAACATTTTAAGTATATACGGAAAAATGACCAAACGCATTCGGTTTCCATTGAAACTTTAGGAGAACAATCCATGGGTCATATGTGATGTGTATGAGTCAAATTCGCCTCAATCCGAGGCGTGGTGTGGCCGACACCACTCAAATTTTCTCTCTTTTGTTTAAAATGGACTTCATTTTAAATGAAAACAACAACTAGCATATGGAAAACTGACCAAACAGATTCTGATTGTGTCGATACTTTAGCACAATGATCCATGGGTCATATGTGACATGTAAGAGTCAACCCCACCTCAATCCGAGGTGTGGTGTGGATAACACCATTCATAGTGTCTCTCTTTTGTTTAAAATGGACATCATTTTAAGTGAAAACCAAACCGACATATGAAAAACTGACCAAACGTATTCAAAATGTGTTGATTCTTTAGGAAAATGATACATGGGTCATATGAGACGTGTACGATTCAACCCCGCCTCAATACGAGGAGCGGTGTGGTCGGCCCCACTCTAAGTGTCTTTCTTTTGTTTCAAAAGGATATCATTTTAATTGAAAACATCAACTGGTATACAGAAAACAGACCAAATGCATTCGGAATGTGTTGATACTTTATAAAAATGATCCATGGGTCATTTGAGACGTGTACGAGTCAAACCCGTCAAAATATGTGGCACGGTGTGGCAGGTACCACTCTAACTGTGTCTCTTTTGTTTAAAATGGACAGGATTATAAGTGAAAAGAACAACTGACATACGGAAAACCATCCAAACGCATTAGGATTCTATTTATAATTTACCACAATGATCCATGGGTCATATGTGACATGTACGAGCCAACCTGGGATCAATCCAAGTCACGGTGTGGCCGGGATCACTCTAGGTGTCTCTCTTTTGTTTAAAATGGACAACATTTTAAGTACATATGGAAAACTGACCAAATGCATTTTATTTCCGTTGAAACATTAGGAGAACAATCTACGGGTCATATGTGACGTGTATGAGTCAACCTCGCCTCAATATGAGGCACGGTGTGGCTGACACCACTCACAGTGTCTATCTTTTGTTTAAAATGGACTTTATTTTTAGTGAAAACAAAAACTAGCATACATAAAACCGACCAAACGGATTCTTATTGTGTTGATACTTTATAAAAATGATCCATGGGTCATATGTGACGTTTATGAGTCAACCCCGCCTCAATCTGAGTTGCGGTGTGGCCGGTACCAATCTAATTATGTCTCTTTTGTTTAAAATGGACAGGATTATAAGTGAAAAGAACAACAAGCATACGGAAAACAAACCAAACTCATTCTGATTCTTTTGATAATTTATCACAACGATACATGGGTCACATGTGATGTGTACGAGCTAACTCGGGCTCAATCTGAGTCGCGGTGTGGCTGAGATCACTCTAAGTGTCTCTCTTTTGTTTAAAATGGACAAGATTTTAAGTACATATGGAAAACTGACCAAACGCATTTGGTTTCCATTGAGACTTTAATAGAGTGATCCATGGGTCATTTGTGACATGTACGAGTCAACATCACCTCAATCGAGGCATGTTGTGGCCAACACCACTTAAAGTGTCTCTCTTTTGTTTAAATTGGACTTCATTTTAAGTGAAAACAACAGCTAGCATACAGAAAATGGACCAAAGGTATTCTAATTGTGTTGATATATTAGCACAGCGATCCATGTGTCATATATGATGTGTAAGAATCAACCCCGCCTCAATACGAGGCACAGTGTGGCCGACACCGTTGATAGTGTCTCTCTTTTGTTTAAAATGGACATCATTTTAAGTTAAAACAACAACTGACATACGAAAAACTGATCAAACTCATTCAAAATGTGTTTATGCTTTAATAGAAAGTTCCATGGGTCATATGTGACATGTACGAGTCAACCCCGCCTCAATCCGAGGCGTGGTGTGGCCGGCACCACTCTAAGTGTCTCTCTTTTGTTTCAAAAGGATATCATTTTAAGTGAAAACATCAACTGGCATACGGAAAACAGACCAAACGCATTCGGATGGTATTGATACTTTAGGAAAATAATCCATGGTTCATTTGTGACGTGTAAGAGTCAACCACGTCTAAATACGAGGCGCGGTGTGGCCGGTACCACTCTAATTGTGTCTCTTTTGTTTAAAATGGATATGATTATAAGTGAAAAGAACAACTGACATACGGAAAACTGACCAAATGAATTCATATTCTATTGATAATTTATCACAACAATCCATGGTTCATATGTGACATGTACGAGCCAACCTGGGCTCAATCCGAGTCGCGGTGTGGCTAGGATCACTCTAAGTGTCTCTCTTTTGTTTAAAATGGACAACATTTTAAGTACATATGGAAAACCGACCAAACGGATTCGGTTTACATTGAAAATTTAGAAGAACGATCCATGGGTCATATGTGACTTGTACGAGTCAACATAGCCTCAATCTGAGGCGTGGTGTGGCCGACACCACTCAAAGTGTCTCTCTTTTGTTTAAAATGGACTTCATTTTAAGTGAAAACAACAACTAGCATACAGAAAACCCACCAAACAGATTCTGATTATGTTGATACTTTAGAAAAACGATCCATGGGTCATATGTGACGTGTAAGAGTCAACCACGCCTCAATTCGAGGTGCGGTGTGGCTGACACCATTCATAGTGTCTCTCTTTTGATTAAAATGGACATCATTTTACGTGAAAACAACAACTGACATATGAAAAACTGACCAAACGCATTATAAATGTGTTGATACAATTGGAAAATGATCCATGGGTCATATGTGACATGTAAGAGTCAACCTCGCCTCAATCCGAGGTGCGGTGTGGCCGGTAGCACTCTAAGTGTCTCTCTTTTGTTTAAAATGGACAACATTTTAAGTACATACAGAAAAATGAAAAAACGGATTCTGATTGTGTTGATACTTTAGCAAAATGATCCATGGGTCATATGTGATGTGTAAGAATCAACCCCACCTTAATCTAAGGTGCGGTTTGGCCGGAACCACTCAAAGTGTCTCTCTTTTGTTTCAAAAGGACATCATTTTAAGTGAAAACATCAACTGACATACGGAAAACCGACCAAACCCATTCGGAATGTGTTGATACTTTAGGAAAATGATCCATGGGTCATTTGAGACGTGTATGAGTCAACCCCATATAAATCCGAGAGGCGGTGTGGCCAGTACAACTCTAATTGTGTCTCTTTTGTTTAAAATGGACACGATTATAAGTGAAAAGAACTACTGGCATAAGAAAAATCAACCAAACGCATTTGGAATCTGTTGAAACGTTAGGACAACGATCCATGGGTCATATTTTACATGTAAGAGTCAGTCGGACCTCAATCCAAGTCACGGTGTGGCCAGAAGCACTCAAAGTGTCTCTCTTAGTTTTAAAATGGACAACATTTTAAGTACATATGGAAAACCGACCAAACGGATTTTGATTGTGTTGATATTTTAGCACAACAATCCATAGGTTATTTGTGACTTGTACAAGTCAACCCCACCTTAATCTGAGGCATGGTGTGGCCGTCACCACTCAAAGTGTCTCTCTTTTATTTAAAAAGCACTTCATTTTAAGTGAAAACAACAACTGACATATGGAAAACCAACCAGATGCTTTCGGAATATGTTGATACATTAGGACAACGATACATGGGTCATTTGTGACGTGTACGAGTTAACCTCACCTCAATCTGAGGCATGGTGTGTCTGGTATCACTCCAGGTGTATGTATTTTGTTAAAAATGAACATCATTTCTAGTAAAAACATATGGTATATGAAAAACCAATCAAATTATGAATTGAATTCTGGATTCCACATATAATTGTCATCTAAATTTTTAATTGAATTCTAAATGAATTATGTATGTTTATAATTATGTTATGAATTATGATTTAACTCTGGATGTGTATAGTTCTAGGATGAATTATATGTTAAATGTGTATGAATTTGTTCTCTATATGTATGTGTTAGTTGGTTATTGCAGGTACAACAATTGTATATGTATGTGTTAGTTTATTGCAGGTACAATAATTTTAAATGATTTAAAATTATTTAAAATGAGGTATGTTGTGAAAATTGTAGTTGAAAATGAGGTCTGTGTGAAAATTGTAGGCTATCTATTGTGCATTGCACAGCATCGGCTATGCCAACAGTTTGAAACCGTTGGCATAGAATTCTGAGGATTTTTTTTACGAACGGTTCATAGAACCATTGGTAAAAATCCTTTCCCAACGGTTTAGAAACTGTTTGTAAAGAAGTAGGTTGCTTGGTTTTCTCAACGGTTCAAGCCAAACTGTTGGGAAAAACTATCCCAACAGTTTGGCACAACCATTGGGATAGGTTAATTTTTTCCAACCTATCCCAACGGTTCACTGTAAACCATTGCGAAAAGCTATCCCAAAGGCTTACTTCCCTAAAGTTTGTAGAACTATTGGTATAACATATACCAACGGTTCTGTAGCCTTTCCCAATGGTTCAGAACTGTTGGTAAAGCCTGCATTTCCAGCAGTGTAAATAACCTAGTCAGTTCATTTGGAGAGCTATATTGGGCTCACTCATCCTTGGTTTATAACAGAACCACCCATCCTTGGTTTATAATGAAACCACCCATCCTTGGATTATGAAGAAACCACATATTCTAATAAAAAAACTCCAAGAACCATAACATAATCTTAACACGTTAAATATTTCATTTCCATCAATATATTCTTTAAAACTGGTAAAAAACATTCTAGGAAATCAAAATATTCATTCCATGTTAAACCTTTTTTGAAAATACCTAGAACATAGGGAAGGAGGACTTTTCATTGAATAAAAAAAATATTTTAAAGGAATCCAAACATTAAAAAAAATATGTAAGTGGTAATAACTATTGATTCCATATACATTAAAATATAACATTCCTTCTACCTTTTTGTCACTATGTTATATGTAAAAATATTCCTTTTTAAAACCATTGAAAAAATTAATATTTGATATAATATTTTCATTATAACTCATTTATTTACCTAAAAATAAATTAATTAAATAGTTTTAGTAATATTCAAATTGATGAAATGATTTATAAACTAAATATTTAAAACATCTAAAATGAGTTTTTTAAAGGAAATTGTCTCTTTCCTTGAGTCTCACTCATCAAATATGTTCATTATCTTTATAAATAATAAATTATGTCATCCTTGTCATAAGGACAATCAAATATACATTTATAAACCCTATATATAACATAGTATATAATCATAGGGTCACTCTCAAGGAAGTAGTGTCCAGTACCCAGGTGGTCCTTCCAAAAATCTTTTTGTGTTTTTCCATATTTAGAAAGAAAGAAATAAAAACAATAAAAATAGTGATGAAAAACATATTGAAAGATGGATGAGAGGAATAAAAAAACATAGAAGACAAACCAAATCAATGAAAATAACATAAATAAAAAAGGAAAAGTAAGATATAAATATGGAGAAGATTATCAACAAGAAAAAGGCCATACCCGGTTGATCTACTCTCAACTACCCTTCATAGATCTCTTGATGAATACCATCAACTCTTATACCCACTTAATACATGACCAATGACTCATATCACACTCTTATCTCACATAAATAGTGAACACTAAAATACAAAAGTTATTTAGTGCTCAATAATTCTTCCATATTGAAAAACAAATCACTCAACTGATTCATTTTGGCCTAGAAATATCATAATCTAGAATGATCATGCTGGTATCATCAGATTGAAAAACCTAACTCAGATGATCAGTCGAGCAAATGAGAGGGAGGCGAAAAGATATGAGGAAAAAGGGTAGTGAACCATTCATGTGCTTGAGTGTGATCTTAGACACCCCAAATAACATTCATGATCCGCTAAGGTGAAAAAGAAGTGATGGTTTTAATAAATATTGGATCTCCATGTAGTGTTGAATTTATCTACCTGGATCAAGCATTGTGAATTAGTTCTCCATTTATGGAGGTTTTGGTCACAAAGAAGATGGAAAAATAATTAATATATGATCAAACAAAAACAAAATTGTATTCACAAACCATAAACACCATAGTAATAATTAGAAAAATGGGGAAACAATTAAAATAAAATCTAAAGCATAAGAGAGAGGGGATAGTTCCTATTTCCATTAATCATGATGATTACCGTGTCTTGGGAATACCAAAAATAGTTGGGGAGTGATCCTCTTATTTATAGAATGATAATAGAAAATAGTGACATACAATTCCTAACAAGTTTTTAATACTACATGGAAAACTTTTATACACTCATCCCCAACACAATATAATATCTATGTGATAATAGTCGGCCTACTACAATGACATGTCCTCCAATTGAATACAAAATGCAATGGCCCATGATCAACTTTCCTTCAATAATCTCCCACAATCATTGATTTTTTACCACCACCTAATTCATAAACATACATAAAAAATGATCAAAAATAGTGATAAATCCATCATTTTTTTTGAAATAATCTTCTTATATTTAAAGTTCGGGTAGTGGTCTATCTGATTATTATTATATAAATGTAAAAAAATCACTTAGTTATATTATATTACTATCAGTATTAAATATATATGCTAATGTATTTATATAGTTATATACATATTATTAATAATATATATAAATATATATATAACTATTATTATTATATATATAATATTATATTTATATTTATTATTTTATTATTATTTTATATTATTTTTATTTGTGTTTCTTTTTTTTCTTCTTCCTAAGTCACGGGTTGGCTTTTCCAAGGTAAGGGGGACTTGGTGATGTAGACTTGGGCTTCTTTGGTGGTAAGATGTTGTGACGGTGACCACGTGGATCTCCATCAAGCTCGGTGACATTGCGGATATGGTTTAGGATCTTCAAATCAGAATTGGTGGGATTGTATTGATGCTGATATAAAGATACTCAACCAGATCTTTAATTCCATCGGAATTGATGGAGATCCATGCAGTCACCCATACAATGTCTTTCCATCAAATAATCCTGAGGTCATGATACCAATTCCCACTACCTTGTAGAAGTCAACCTGCGGCTTAAAAAGAAGAAAAACAAAAAAAAATAAAACAATAAAATAAAAATATAATAATAAATAAAAATATAATATTACATATATATTAAATAATAATAGTTATATATATATATATTAATAATAATGAGTATATAGTTATATAAATACATTAGTATATATATTTAATACTAATAAAAATATAAAAAAACTAAGTAATATATTTTTACATTTATATAATAATAATAAGATGACCCACTACCCAAAATTTAAAAATAAGAAAATTATTTCAAAAAAAAAGTTGAGTTTATCACTGTTGTAGATTATTTTTTATGTTTTTTGTACATATCAGGCGGTGATAAAAAATTAGTTATCGAGGGTAATGATTAAAGGAAAGGTGATCATGGGCTATTACATTGCATATTCAATGAGAGCATAGGTCATTATGGAATGATGGATATTATCATAGAAATATTACTTGGAGCTAGGTATGAGCATTTAAAAGTGTGCCATGTGGTATTCACTTCCTATTATAAATTACTTGTTACTATTTTCTATTTATGTTTTCCAAATATGAGGATCACTCCTCTATTTTCGGTATTCCCCAAACACAGAAACCATGTCGATTCCTAAGATGAGAATCATCCTCTTTCTCTTATGTTTTGGATTTTTTTAAATTGTATCCCTATTTTTCTAATTATTAGTGTGGTGATAATTTTTTTTAATATAATTAGTAGACCATAAATTTTATTTAGGGGTGTACAAGAGCACACTCTTTCACATGAATGGTTCACTATAGTTTTTTCTCATTTATTTTTCCTTTCTTATCTCGTTGTCTTAATTGAGCATATAAATTTGGTAGTGTGATCTAATGATCTTAGCACAATCATTATGTCTTGTGATATTTCCTGGATAGAATAAATCTATTGGGTGATTCAATTTTCAATCTAGGGGAATGCTCAAGTACTAATTAACTTTTGTGCTTGAGTATTCATTTTTTTGGTTAGAGTGGTGTGTAATCTGATTCATTGGTCATGTATTGAGTGGGGATGAGAGTTAATTGTTTTCACTAGGATATCTATAAATGTATCTAAGATTGGATCAATATGTTTTTGGCCTTTTCATCACTACTTTTACTATTTTAATTTACTGTTTTCTAAATATAGAA
This sequence comes from Viscum album, assembly GCA_963277665.1. Lineage (NCBI taxonomy): Eukaryota > Viridiplantae > Streptophyta > Magnoliopsida > Santalales > Viscaceae > Viscum > Viscum album. The sequence goes on along the minus strand of OY728156.1, from coordinate 110,307,842 downwards.
AAACAAAAAAAATATATTTTCTGAAATACCCTTGGGGAACTCGACACACCTTCCTTGAGATCGACCATGATGTTATCTATTGTGTTATATCTAGGGTTTATTAATATTACTTAACCATCCTCATGAAAAGAACGATATCAAAATTTCAAAATTTTACCGCAAGGTTATTAGTCTCATGAAAATTTAATATTTATAAAATCATACATTATACTAGTCTGGAGATAAGTAGAGGTAGATCCAAAGGGAAGGACTAATTTTTGTTATGGGGACCAGAAAAAAACTAAAAAAAGTTAAAAAACAATAAAAACTAAAAGTGAAAATTGAAATGGTGTGTAGTGGAAGGGTGAAATGGGTGTAATGACATTTTGGATCAAAATAGAGAGTGAGACAAATAATGGTTGAGTTAGGGTCCTCAGGATAATTTAAACTGATAAAAAAGATATTCTTCTATTATAATCATATTAATTTAACTATTTAGTGCTTGAGAAATTGTGTAGATTCCCTGGTTTGTCTCTTTAGTGGTCTTTCATAGTTTGGTGTACCTTCTTTAGCCTTGATCATTTGATCTTAACCATTTAATTAATCTATTCATTATAGATAATATATTTATTGATTTTTTTCTAATTTTATGTACTTTAGTCAATGATATAAGGTAAAATTATTCACTACCCTTACCTGTCAGTTGTTGGGTAGTTTTAATTGATACTCATAAATGAACAAAAAAGAGATCTGAACATAAAAATTCACTAAAAATTGTTTTAACAAAAGTAGAATGGATAAAACAAATTTTAGTTCATTGCATACCAATTACCCTAATATATTTAGCTAATAATTAAAATATAAATGCATAAAGTGAGAGAGAATAGATGAAGAAAAATTTCTAGAGAGATTGTTCCTTCCTCCAACTTCAGCTCCAGATCTTGCTTTTTGCTCCAAGATCAGTTGTATGATCCTGTCTATGTGCTTTGGCTAATAGATGGGGAATGATTGGATGATCGGGATATGGTTCTAGAATGATTTAGATCCTCCTAGAATGGGTACCCTTGGTGTGATGTTCTCTCCCATATATTCTCAACTCTTCTTCTTTTTAACAAAAGAAATCAAGCACCACTCTCGTGCACACTCACAGTCACCGCTAGATCAAGGATGTATGTCTTCCATGTGGAATGTATGTTATTGAACATCCTCCTCCTCCACTTACTCGAGTGTAGCTCCAACAACCAATTTCACTCCTCACACACACAATCTGTTAAAACTCCATGTGACCTTCTCCATGCACCTCGGGTCATTGAATGAAACCTATACAAAGTAAAATTTTGACAATCAGAATCTAAAAATCTATCCAAAGAAATAAACTCCCCTTCCTGGATCCAAACATTTTTTGGGGGGATTTTAAAATTTTATATTTATAATTATTGAGTTATTATTTATAAACATAAATAAGTAATAATAAATATAAAAGTTTTTATATACATATACTTGTAATTATTATAATTATAATAATTATTATTAATATATATATATACTTATTATTATATAAAAATATGTATAGATTTATAATTATATTTATATATATTGTTATTGTTATAAAAATTATATATATATATATATTATTATTATTATTATTATTACTTTGATTATATATATATTAATAATATAATTATTAATATATAAATTATTATTTTTATATATTATTATATTATATAAATATAAGAAATAAATGGGGGTTGGTTGAATATGGGAGGGGGATGCTTCTTCTTCAAGGAGGAGGGGGATCAGCCTCAATCCATGGCAGGCAGCAACAACAATGGGGCAGTTCTCAGTGATCCCCTTCAGTGGTGGAGAGCGATGTTTTTTTCGAGTGGTGGCAGGGTTATGGATTTAATATCATCAGTGGGCATCATTTTCTTGGTTTCCAGCTTCAAATCTAGTGGTAAACCAGCTAAACAATATCTACAAAAAATTTGGTTCATTCTTCTTTAATCAGTGTGGTGACTCAGGGTGGTCTTCCTTGGTAAGATCAGTTTCGATTTGGTTCCTATTTTCTTCAAATCTGGAAAAGTCCATAATTTTTGGGTTCTTCCTCACCAGGAAGCGGCAGCTTGATTTGTCTTCGCAGTGATGGTGGACTTCGACTGAGCACAACGCCAGTGGTGGTGGATTCAAAGGGAGGCCAAAATTGGATGTATGATCTACCAGTGGTCACCGGTAGATGTGAGGGTGAGGCAAGTGGTAGATTGTTTAGCAGACCAATATATGAATGTTAGGGAAAGCATAATTGTGTTATCGGTGGTTTCAGGTACTATCGTTGGGTATGTACACTGTGGTGGTGGATCAAGTTATAGCTGTTGTCATTGGAGTATTCGCATTGGCAGCAGATATGTGTTTTCATTGGCATACTGTCATTGGCATGTGGAATTATGGTGGATGTAAAAGGCACTAGTGGGTAATGGTAAATGGATGATTATTAGTTGAAGAAATTGAAAATGGTATCATAGGTGCAGAAAAGGCTAGAAATTGCAAGGGTTGGCAGTGGAAGGATGTTGACAGTGGCATGACTGGTGGTGCATCTTCTACTGGGAGAGGCAAAGTGAAACAATAGAGGAATTGAGCTACTATTTGGGTGAATGGCCTACTCCTGCAAAAAAATCAATTTAATAATAATTTATCACATAATGAATAAATAAATTACAAGATTTAAAATAATTAAAAATATAGTTTCAATATTTAAAATAAAATAAATTCATAAAAATTAATTTTTCAAAACAATAATATAAATAATTAATAAAATAAAATTAGTATGCATAACTTAATTAACTAATTAATTAATTAATATAATTAATGAATGAAAAAAATATCATATAATTAAATAATAATTAAGTATTACTAAATATTAAAATAGTTAATTAAAAGATTTAAGAAACTGATAAACTTAAAATAATTATTTAAAATACTAAAACTATAAACTAAAATGAGATAAAAATTAAATTCATCAAACACAAAATATATAAAATAAATAAAAGTTTTTATAAAATCAACAACAATTAAGAAATATATAATTCAAACAATCATTATTAAATAGTATAAATAATGTAAAATTGATTAATTAAATGATGAAACAAGTATTATTAGGAGGAGAATGAATGGGGGAGGATGTGGGTCATGGTAGATCTCTCATTGCATCTTCGGTGATTAGGGTTTCTTTCCTTCAATGGAGTTTCCACATGATTTGGACTTTCATCTTCAAGTTGGAGTTCATCTTCCTAGTTCAGCTATAGTTGATGACTCGCAGTCCATTTCGAAACAAAACCATATCTCATTGTGGAATGGGTTCCTAACTGAGGAAGATTTAAACAGAAATAATTTTTTCCTCAGTGAAATATTCAATTCCAAAATAGATTATTCAAAAAGGTATGACTACTAATTTTAAATCCAATCAAGAATACATATTCTATGGGTTCAAAATCTATAGATTTTTTATTATTACTCATCTTTTTTTTTGTTTCTGTAGGTACATGGAATATGGAGGACCTGATGAGAATATTTTCCACTATCTGTGGATTTTCATACCAAAAATGCATCCCTTTAGGTAGAGGATGCATCTATATCATGTTCCCTTCAGAGGAGTTGAAGTGTTTCGCATGGGGTCATGGCCCAATTTCTTTTAAAACATGTTTTCTTACCTTTCAAGATTGGAATTTTTATTTCAATCAATTCAAGATAAAAAAAAGCTAGGATACAGATGTGGACTAGAATCATAGGACTCAATTTGATTATGTGACACCCTATAATTTTATTTTATGTTGCATCTGTTGTGGGAATTCCCATAAAAATGGACATAGATGCCAATATAGATTGGTTTAGTTATTATGCCCATATCTTAATGGAGGTTAATTTTAGTAACCCTTTAATTAAGTCAGTTTTTATTTATACTTTAGAAGGTGAAATTATCCTTTAGATCAATTATGAAAAGCTTCCTCTGTCCTATGTGGGTTTCCAAGTAATTGGACATCAGAAGGTAAATTTCCATAGAGACGTGGATTTTGATTTTTTTTCTTTAAATGGATATTTTATTAAAAAATTTAGAAAATACCATCAGAGGTAGGAAAAGTTTGGTATGGGTATTCTTGAACTTGTTGGGTAAGATCAAGAGAATGGAAGTCATGTGAACTTGTATAGTGTTGCTTTTTCATATTCTTAAGGAGTATAAGGGTTGGTGGATGAGATTCATGATGTGGGTTTGGGTAGTTGGAATAAATTTCAAGAACTTACAGAGGTTGAAATATTTAATATACCAGAGACTATAGATGGAGTGGGACAGTAGTACTAGGCATGAGTGGATATTTAGTAGGATGTTTAGTTGAGTGATGCATAGAAAAATCAATATAGTAGTCATCCAGTAATAGTGTAGGATATTCATGAGGGAGAGTAGGTTGTATCAAACCATACATGGAATTATCAAGGGAATCTTGGAAAGGTATATTCTCCAAAGAAACTCTCTTATTTGGATACTAGTGCTTTTTTCCTTTTAGGTACCCAGATCATGGAGGAACACGATAATCAATGGAGCACTAATAGCATTGGGGTAAACTTGTTAGACATGGAGGATGAATATTCACCAAAGAAAATATCCTATAAAGATGTTGTTGAAAAAGGAAATATAGTGGAAATTAAATGTTTTTCATCAATTTCAATGAATAATACAAGGACAAGAAATGATTATTCACATATAAAGCCCACTATGATTACCAGATCTAACTCAAGAAGGAGAAAAACTTAAGGTAATTACTTCAGTCCTTTTGAAGATGAATCTAATTGGGTTTTTTATAATTATAATGATTTGTAATGATTTTTTTACCTTTTTGGTTTTGAATGAGGGATAGTGCTTGTATGGCCCCATTCTCATCCTTTTTCATCCTCTATTTATTTTCATTAATAAAATTTCTTAACCCCACCTTTTTCAAAGAAACAAACATTATTATTATAAAAACCCTTAATTTACTAATTCGGTCATAATTTAATCATCAAGAACTAAATAATCATTCATTAAATATTTTAGAAATTAAATACATAGTTAATCCCCCAAAAGGATTTGTAAAACCAATTATATAAATTCTACTTCAAATTATCTCACACTTAATCAATTTCACTCAAGGACAATTCAATCCTTTTATTGAATTACTAAGACACCTAAAACTAAAAACTATTATCCTTCCTAGTTCAATTGCACATTCCTGAATTAAATAAAATCAAAAAAATCTTCCATTCCTTGAAATTGTCATCATACTATGTAATTAACACTCACTTTCCTACTTAAACACAAATTCGAATTCTAGTTTTAGGTGTGTTGACCAATGATATTTAAGTTGAATTAAATATATAAAGAAACAAACCACCAACTTTAACTCTCTCCCATGTCCCTCAAACCATAGTTCAACTTCTCAATTCATTGATATAATAAAAAATATTTACCTATAAATCAATTTTATTGTTCTTCATTTGGGTTCAATATTCCTCTCATCTAAATTAACTTATTTTGAAAAGGCCCTTTATTAAATTTTTTTCCTAAAAAAATTTCTTATACAAGGCACTGTGCATAGAACTTATTGGGTTTGGATTTATTTATTAATAGAAGTACACCCGGTTCCCCTATGTCAGAGACTCAACACGGGTTTCCAATTTCCCATTTTACTCTTTTTGCAAAGGATTTATATTAATGGCTAGGTTATTATGCTCATGTTCAAAATTCAATTTACCTCAAGTTATATTTCTAATTCCAAAAATATCTAACATATCACACTTCACTTTCTAGTTTTCAAAACAGTGTTTCCTTAAAAACAATGTATAACATCACTCAAAAATCACTCAATTATAACAATTTCAAAACCAATTAAAACCCTTAAAACAAGAATGACATTTTCCTAATCAGGAAATCTTGAGTTATTATTTTTCTAACTTAGAGACACATAAATGAACCCAACCAAATTTCTTGTTCAATGCACTATACATATAACTTATTGATTTTGGATTTATTTATTAATATAAATTCACCCAATTACCTTATCTCATAGACTCACCATGGGTTCCCAATTTTCAATTTTACTCAAGTTATATAGGATTTAAATTAATATTGATTTAGTTAGATCCCTAAAGTGTTCCATTTTACCAAGGATAATTTATTAGTTTCATGTTCAAAATTCAAGATTCTTAAATTTATATTTCCAATTCCAAAAACATCAAACATATCACAATTCCCTTAATATTTTTCAAATAGTATTTCTATAAAAATAATAGATGACATCACTCAATAATCACATAGTTCTAACAATTTCAGAATCGGTGAAAACCCTTAACACAAACATGAAATTTTTTCTTAGGTATGACATAATGGTGCACTTTTTATGTCTTTTTGTTTTTTATTCTATTTAAAAGATTCTATTAACAAATAAAAAATGTATTTACATATTAATAGGGAGTCAAATTTGAAAAAAAAAATATGTTTTTGATGTGTTATCAATGGAAAATAGTTGAGATTAAAGAAGACCCCTCCCCCACACTTCAAACTCAACAATTTTCTCATTGTTGAATCTCAAAGTGGGTGGAACACTTAAAAGTTTGATATAGATTTATAAGTGTAGCATAATAAAATGATGTTTTGAGGGTGATAGGGAAGCTCCAAAAAAAATTCCACACAAAAGATCAATAAAATAAAAAATTACATATATAAATGATCTCTACTAGCCACCATAAAAAAATCAAGTATAAAAATGATTTTTTTAAAAGTTCGTGGTTATAATTTTTATAAACAGAAAAAAAAAATTCAATGCAGTTCAAACAGAAACATTGTAAGAAATGAAAAATCATAAAAAATCATTTTGGATTCAAATACATTTTTTGGATGTTATCTAGATTTTAAAATTAAACTCAAATTGATTTTCAATTTTCTTGATATTAGTAGGATAAGAACCTAGTTAAGTAGAAATATTAACAATTCATCTTAAAATAGAGAATTTCCCCATTGTTAATTTTTTTAAGCATGTAATTTGAATGTCCCTATTGAAAAGTTACAGAATTAAAAACAATACTCCCTTGACTGTGGAATATTATCATTTTTTTATCAGCCACATGTGGCCTACTTTTGTTTAGTTTCTACAAGATCCCTGGATTCTCATTTCCAATCCTAATAAATGTAAAAAAATTAATATTGTACTTAAATATTTATATCTCAAAGTTTAATGAAATAAAGTTTTATTTAGAGAGTTTTGATCCAGTAAAATTAAATGTGTTATTCCCTTTGGCTGTGAATGACTACCATATGGAATTACTACCTAATTAATATCCTACTAATAAAAATCACACAAATTAAAAACAAGACTAAATAAACTAAAACATGAAACTAAATAGTATAATCTTGAGATAAACCCCCAAGATGTGGTGTAGTTTGGTTTTCCATATCTAAACTGTTAGTGAGTCATCCCTAATCTGATAGATAATTTGGGTTCTCGTCTAAGAACAACCAGATGTGATTCTTTCAATATTTGGTACTTTGTAGCTTTTTAAGTTCTAGGATTATATTTTTCTTCTGGTTCAACTTGCACAAGGAATCCTTCATTGAAAATTAAAAGTGTATCATCATTCTCTTCTAACCCTGTGCACAGCTCCAATTAATCTTCTTTCTTTTCAACATCTCCCAAATTATAATATTCAACCAAAAATGATAGTTCTAGTGGTTCCTCATCATGTGAAACTTCATGTTTCTTTTGACTCTACATGAAATCACAAAAGTAAACTACTTCCTCAATACCTAAAAAGGGTGAAATACAGTAAAGATCGTATTTAACATAATCAAATTCAAATAAAAATACATTTTCTTCTATAAAATTTTCAACTCCCTAAATCAAATTTGGTTTCCCTTCTTCAATATGGAACAATGATCCTGAGAGTTTGTTCGGGTCAGGAGTCAGGTAGTCAGCATTCTTCTTCCTCTCTTCAAAACACATCCCCTAATTTTTTGATTCTTGTATGAAAAAGGATAGTATGTCATGTGAGGAATCCACCTATTAAATCATTGAAAATTCATTAGACAATTCAATGCAGTAAAAATCATTAATATAAAAATCAAGGAAATAAAGATCATCAATGAATTGTACAGCATAATGAAATTTCGAATGTTACATATCCTTTCATACCTTGGAACAATATCTAGAAGATGATTCTTTAATTTACATTTTGAAATCTATGGGAATATCAAGATCAAGTATAGTTAGAGCTCTAAATTATTATTTCTTTGTTTTTTCTCCTTTCTCCTAAATTGTATTCTATAAAGTGTAACTTCATTGGATCATTGGTGTAATTACATGATATTTTGGTCCTCTTGATATAGGTATGTATGTCCAAGGAATTCCATGATTCTCTTAGTATCCATCAAATAATTCTTGTTAGGTTCCTTCCCCTATTGACCCTTTATATTTGATTGAATTTCTATTCATACTGTTATTTGGTTTGATGAGAGAAAACCATTATAGAATTTGATACCTCCCTATATTGTTGGTTTTTTAACCAAAATTGGAATAATTATACATCCTTATAAATTGATTTCATAATATAGAAATAAAATAGTGGATCTAAAAAGGAACAAACAATATCCATTTTTTCTTTTTTTTTCTTATTTTTAAGCCATGGGTTGGATTCTACATGGGAGGGAGGACTTAGAGGCATGTCCTTAGGCTTCTTCAGTGGAAATAAATAGTGGTGGAAACCATGGGGATCTCCATTAATCTAGGTGTAATTGAAAATCTAGTTTAGGATCTTCATATCAGCAACAGTGGGATTGTATTTGTTCAGATCTGTAGGTGTATTATCCAGTTCAGTCAATGGTGGGTTGATTCAATTTCAGGATCTACTATTACAGGTTTTCTTCTTCGGTAGAGTAGTATTCAGTTAGGCTTCAACCTGGGGGATCATTAATAGGTTTCGGTGTTTGGATTATTCTTCACTACAGAGGTGTGGCAGGTTCGAGTGATGGAGGTAGGTTAAGCGGCGGTGGGGTTCAGCCTTAAAATCCAGTGGCGGCTTTAGATTTAGAATAGGTGGATTGATTTGGTGTGTTCTCTAGTGATAATAGGAGGACATGTAGTAGATTAGGAGCTGCAATGGTGGATGGGTTGGTAGTGAAAGAGTTTCCAGTAGTAGCATAATGACTTGCGGTGGATGAGGCTGCAGTAGCAGGGTGTTACCATTATATCCTGGCTGTGAAAGAGTGAGAAACGGTAGTATGGTGCAACCACTCTAGCCTAATAGTGGATCTGGTAAAGGGCTAGTGATAGTATGAGAATGGGGTGCAAGTAGTAGAATTATAAAGATAATAGTAATATAATTTTACTCTCATTGGGGACTAGTGGTAGAATATGATTTTGAAGACCGGTGGTGGTATATGATGGTGGATTGGATGATTTGTTCTTGGTAGTAGATGTTGGATTATGGAAAATCAAGGCACTAGTGGAGTCGACTATATAGCAACCCTTCTTTTTTATACATGATTATTATATCATTTTAAAGATAAATAACATATTAGTGTTACAAACCCATGATCTAAAGGTTTAGTATCTTGGAAAAATTAGGCACAAACATAACTTGTGCATCATAAAATGTAAATATTTATTTAAAATCTTTTTCTTTAACCTACTAAATCTCACATTCTCCTTATGTAGTCTCCAGAGGATATACATCAAATAAAGGGGTGAGCTAAAAAACCAGTAAGTGGATGAATAAGGGACATAAAACAATATAACATGAGTGAGAATAATCATCAAAATCATAATATAATCATGGGACCATTATCAATATCATAATGAAATCATTGGATAAAGTCATGGAATGTGGGAATGCATGAAAATGAAACATCATGTCTTATGGTTAAATACTTCACAGTGTTGTGAACAAAGATAGCATCATGTTCATGAATAACATATGTGCATAATCATAACATAACCATTGTGAATAAATATGGAATCGTGTTCATGAAAATTTCACATTATCTCATAAGATACATCACATTACCTAATGCAATGGAGGGCGATATAATTTTGGTCCCACCCGTCGCATCATAACATTTACATAATCATGCACGCCATATAGAACGTATAAGAATCGTAATCATGAAATAACCCATGGAAAGTAATGGGTTTAATAATTAATTCACAAATCATAATTTCATGAATAAAATAATAGGAATAACCCAAATAAATAAAGTTGTTTTTGAGAATCCCCTAACCTTATGTATGAAAGAATTCTTCACTTGCACTTAATATCCTGGATAATCAAGTTAAATTCATTAATTAATTAATTAAGAACATATTATACATGTATTTAATTAATTATAACTTTATTAAGTTCATTTATGTCTATTTTCATGAGTTATATTGTTCAATTTCATCATTTTGGGAGCATTTTTTCATGGTTTCATGGTTGGTTTACTTATATATAATTTTGTAAGATATTTTAAAATGAGAATAATTCTTCCAAAGTGAAATTATATCTTATTAATGAAATTAAATAAGTTTAAATTGTCTCATATATCATTTTTTATGATATGAGGATGATTCATTTTATAAAACATTAATGATAAATTTTTAGCTCATTTTGGCGGTTTTCCATCAATCATGAAATAATTTCGTTTTATTAAATATTATGTTTATAAATTAGATCCAGAAAATTAAAAAAGTTATAATATGAATATTAAATCTGTTTTAACCATGATAAATTTTTTATGACCATCCATGAAAGAGGTAATGGGAAATAAAAACTCATTTTCCATGAAAGCAGTGAATCGACGCATCACAGGTGATGTTTTCATTTTTTTAGAATAAAAGGAGGAGAGAAGAGATTTGATGATGGATATTACATTAACATAATAAAATTATAGTATATATATGATACTAGAGTTATCATTCCACTTTGTATAATGGTAGGTTAATAAAGGATAAGAAAATAAAATAAATTAAAAAGAGAAGGATTGAGGATTTTACCTCTTGAATGTTGTCTTCTTGACAACCTCCTTAAAGAACTTGGGTTTGGTCTTTTGTTGAGACCATCAAGTTTTGGATGTGTGTAAAAGGATTGGGAATGTAATTGAGAATAATTTAGACAATATAAAAGGCTTTGTATGTGTGAGGGAAATGGTTGGTGATGGGTGGTATTTAAAGTGGGAGGAGAGGTGTGTTTCTTTATAATTTTTTTCATTTGTTTGTTATTTTGGCTCAAGAAAATCAATTGTGTTTATTAACATGAAGAAATAAAATAACTATAGGATTTAAGTTTTGATAAAATTGGAACTTAAATGATATATGACTCAACCAGGACTCAAAAAATCATATGTTGGCTTATAATGTTAAATACCATAAATTACTCTATTTCACTATTCACTAAAAATTCAACTACTTTAGAAAAATCTCAAAAATTATCCCTAACCATTTTTTGATGTTTATATTTCAAAAATGGACTTCTATTTATGAAAATAATTTTTTATGTATGATAAATTTAATTTTTTACTAAAATCATCATTTATTTAAAAAATACTTATTTTAATGTTATAGTCGATTTTATGACACTTTAAAAAATTAATAAAGGTATCTTAAAATTATATTATAATTATAATGAAAAATAATAATAATTTATGAATATATTTTATGAAAATAAATTTTATTTTAAATCATTATATTAATTATAAAATTATAAATAATCATTTCTTTTTTAAAAAAATACCAACACTTAATTTAGCATTTTTAAAACATTTATTTTCTTATAGAATGCTTAAATTTATAATATACCAAAATTTTATTTATACATTCATAGGTGAGGTTACTATTCAAATGTCTAGATTAATATTTCTAATAGTCATATTATTATTCCAATGTTTAGGTTTCTATTCCATCAGTATAACTTTCTAAATTTCAATAAATATAACTTATTTTATTCTAGATTTATGAGAATAATGTTTTTATTTGTTTTTCTATTTGATAAATTTGTTTTATGAAATAATTATAAAAAGTAAACTTTCATTGATAAAATTTCTAATTGTCACATTTTTCCCCCATTTTAAAATTCCATCTTCAAAATTTCATTTTAAATACTAAGGTTAAAAAAGGTAGGGTATTTCTACTTCATCACTTCCTCTGGTTCTCATGTCTTCTCTTCATACTTATGGTTTCATCATAGTACCTTGACTAGGTGGGTAGTATTTTTTCATAGAACCTTGTCTCTCCACTCAAAAATCTTTATCATATACTCCTCATAAGAGAGATAATATTCCAGTTGTACCACCTCTGAGTTCAGTACATGTGAGGGATCTTGTATGTACTTACTTAGTAGGGATACATGGAATACATCATGAACTTGAGACATGGTTGGTGAAAGTGAAAGATTAAAGGTCATTGATCCTATGCAATCAAGGATATAAAAAGTGCCAATGTACCTTGGGTAAGAATCCCTTTATTTTCAAACCTCATGACTCTCTTCCATGGTGATATTTGAAGGAAACTTTTGTCTCCAGTATCGAACTATAAGTCCCTTTGATGGTTGTTAGTGTAGTTCTTTTTATGAATCTGAGCAGATTTTATATATTGTTGTATGTTTTGAACCTTATTTTTCATATCTTACATAAGATCAGGTATAAGTATCTTTTGTTCCCCAACTTCATCCCAATATGTTGGATTTATACATCGCTTCCAATATAGATCTTCATATAGATCCATTTTAATACTCGATTAAAATATATTGTTATATTATAACTCATCCAATAAGATTTTTTTATCCCTTCTTCCTTTAGATTCTATTTAGGAGGCTCTTAGCATGCCCTTAAGTCTCTGGATAGTCTTTTCAAATTGGATGGAATTTTGGGGGTGATAGGCCATGCTAAAATTCAATTTAGTACTACATCCATATTTAATAATTCTCCAATATTTATAGGTGAACATTGGATCATGCTCATAAGTGATCAAAAGTGGAATCCCATGCAGCATCAGTACTTCCTTTACATATATCTTGGAATGTTTTTCAAGCGAGAAATCCTCCTGAATAGTGACAAAGTGGGAAATCATAGTGATTCGATCCACCAAAACCTATATCGCATTGTTTCATTTGGATGTATTTTGGAGAATAGTGAAAAAATAAATGGTTGCATTCTCCAATTCCCATGTGGGTATAGGAAATGGTTTCATCATCCCTTTATAATTTTTCACTCTGCTTTAACTTTCTGAAATACCAAACACCATGAGATATACTATGCAATTTCCTTCTTTATGTTTCCCTATAAAAAGTGTTCTCGAAGATCACGGTACATCTTGGTACTTCTAATATGGATGGATAAATATGATTTATGTGAATTATACAATATATCTTTATTTATCTCATGTGATGAAGGAATAAAAATCCTTATTACAAACTGAATCACACTATCATCACTGATATAGAACTCCTCTAGATTCCCTTACTTTAGTATTTTTCACCTTGTTTTGTAGATTTGGATCATCCCTTTATGCCTCCTTGATCTTCTCTTAGACATATTATTGAAAAATCATTTAGTAATGGTACAATGTAATCCTTGTCATTATTTTTTTTAAATTCATCCTTTTCATATCAATTAATATGGGGTCTTTCTCAATCCACATCATGGATAGAGTAGCATGTTATTTTTTACTAAGTGAATCTTCTATATTTCTCACCTTTCTCAGATGGTAATGAATAGAGAAATCAGAGTCCTTGATTAGATCAAACCATATTTTTTGAAACATTTTGAGATCCTTTTGTGTGAATATATATTTTATACTCTACTAATTGGTATATGTCATACTTCTCACCAAAGCGGTAGTGCCGCCAAATGTTCTAGGAAAGGATCATAGATTCTAGATATAGATAATTCATCAGGTAGTTTTGTTCATGTATATTCAAGTTTTGTGAGGCCTAGGATATCACTTTATCATTATACATGAGTATATAGCCAAATCCTTTCTTTGAAGCATCATTTTATATCACAAAACCTTCTCTACTTGTTGGTAGTGTGAGTATAGGTGTAGTTATTAGCCTCTTATTAAGATCTTTAAATCTTTAGTCACATTATTCTATCAAGCCATACTTTTCCCCTTTTTTGTTAACTTAGTTTTCATGCTAGAATATCATGATAAATTTCTCACAAAAGTTCTCCAATACCCTGCTTATCCAAGCGGAATGTGTATTTCTATGACACTAGTGGGTCTGAGTTATTCCTCAATTTTATTTGTTTTTGAAGGGTCCACAAAAATTTCCGTACTTATGATCATGTTTCCCAAGAGTGTGACTTTATACATCCAAAATTCACACATTCTAAACATGGTGTATAATTTCTCCTTCCTTAATGTTTCCAACACAATCCTTATATGTTCTTCATGTTCCTATTTTATCTTGGATTATATGAGAATATAATAATTAAAAACTACCACAAATTTGTCAAGGTATCCTCTAAAGACTCTATTCATTATATCCATGAAGATTTCAGTGGAATTAGTAATTTATAAGGGAATCACTTGAAACTCATAGTGCAATAAATTTATATAGAAATATATATTTTGAATATATCCCTTCTTCACCTTCAGTTGATGATATCCAGAATGAATATCCACCTTTCAGAAGTACTGAAATCCATGTAGTTAATATAAAAAGTCATCAATCCTTAGTATATGATACTTTTTCTTTATGTTGATCTTATTGGGATCTCAATAATTGATAAAAAGACGCATTGATCCGTCCTTTTTCATTACAAAGAGAACCCACTCACCCCAAGGTGATGGAATAGGGTGTATGAACCCTTTGTCCAAATGCTCTTACTACTGCTTCTTTAACTCCTCCAGTTCAATAGAGTTCATACTATAAGTAAATTTTAAGATTGGAGTGTCCCTAGTTATCAGTACTATTGATAAATCTACCTCACGATCTCGGGGAAGTTTGGGCAACTCTTCGGGAAATACATCAGTGTCTTCCCTCACAATGGTAATTTCATCATGTTTTATGCTTTCCTTCAACGCAACCATTTGTTCCATATATTGTTCTTCATAGGGTATCAACACCCAAACCATTTATTTATTTTCCAAAGGAGATTCATGATATTCCTTTTATTTATAGAGGAGCATGGGATGATTCAGAATATGAAAATATGTTTCATTTTTTGAATAGTTGATGTGTGCTCTATATAATGAGATCCAATCAATGCCCATTATAGCCTCAAATTCTACCAAGTTAAGTATTACAAAATCCATGGAAGACTCTTCCCACATGCACCAATAAAAGAAGATTATAATAATTGAGTTGTAATGATTACACCACTATGTGATTTTATAGATATCTCTACTTCAGGGTATCAGGGATTAAATTCAATAGTTCTAGAAAACTTATAGGATATAAACGAATCCCTAGAAATATAGTCAAGTAAGAATTTTTCCATTCTTTATTGAATAGGAAGTGTACCATGTACGACTCATTTTTATTACTCCACTTTAGTAGAAGTTGTGGCATAAGATTTCCTTTTTTCCTTTGGCTTTGGCAGCTTATGATGGTGATTACCCTCAAGGACTCTAGGTTTAGTGCATTGGATTTCATAGTTCCCTTTCTCCCTAAAATTGAAGCATTAAACCATAGGTGGTACATTAGGATGTTCCCTCCTTTCCTCCATCATGTTGGTCATCTTCTTTGGGTCTATTTAACATTCATGAGTTTAATGGCCTTCTATCCCACACTTGAAGCATTTACCTATCTCGTTAAGTTAATTCCCATAATTCTTATTCCTACTTTTTTGACACGTGGGTGGTTGGATCCTCTTTCCTCCGTTTTCATTTGACCCACCAACATGAAACTCCAATCTTCTCTTATGATCTCCATAACCATGAGACCATTCTATGAACTCCATCTTGACTTTCAAAGCACATTGAACCACTTCTTCATAACTACCAAATTCTAAAATATCTATATAATTTATAAGTTTTGGTTTTAAACCACTTAATAATCTATATATTTTTCTATCATTATTGATAACAAAACGTGATGTGTATCTTGTAGGCCTTATGATGTTTTCTTCATAAGTTTTGATAGATTCATCTTCCTTTTTTTCATCTCTATGAATTATCTCTTCATATTTGTATGAAGAGTTGAAGGTAAATACTTGTTAAGAAATAATTTCTTAAAGTATTCACACTCCATCTCTTCTATTTCAACCTTCATCTTGGTGTTCTTTATCAATTCCAACCATTAATCGGGCTCTCTATATAAATGATAAATGGACCGAGTTTCATTATCCTTCTCAAAATAGTGGAGAAAAAAAAATATATTCTCTATTGAGTTAACCCATTATTCCACTAGAAGTGGATAGGAAGATCCACTAAATGTTAGTGGTTGTTGCCATATAATGGATTCAATGGCTAGTTTCTTCTTCTTGGGTGGAGGCCGATGTTCCACCTGGTTCATTTTATTATTCATAGCCTGAGATAGCTGGGTAAGAAGCTCCATGATATTTTTAACTCCACCTTCCCTAACATTGGGTATTTAATTCAATAAATCATTACATTGTCCCTCATATGAGTTGTTGTCCTGGTTTCTCCTAGTTCCCACCATTTTCTAAAATTGAAAAGGTTTGAACAAAAGGAAAGTCAATAGAGATAGAATAAATAATTTATTATTTCACATAATTACCTCTAAAGTCATATCTTATGGGATCCCTATGTTTAAAATTTTTATAAAACAAAGATTCTTGGATGTTTACAAATACTTAGTCTTATCTGAAGGGTTTTCACTAACTCTCTCTAATCCTAATTCAAGAATTAACTAAATTCTACTCTGATACTAACTATAGTGACCTTGATTTTTCTTATATGAATATTATATAATTTTAAATATAAATAACATATTATAATTAAAAAACCAATATCCAAAGGTTTAGTGTCTTGGGAAAATTAGGTACATAAATAACTTTTTGATAATAAAACATAATCATTTATTTAAAATCTTCTTATTTATCCTTATAAATCTCATGCTTTCATTAGCACATGTAGTCACATGAGGATATAAATCAAATAAATGGATGATCTAAAATCCCAATAAGAGGATGAAAAAGGTAAATGAAACAATATAACATTAGTGAGCGTAATCATCATCATCATAACATAAGCATGAGATCATTATCAAAATTATAAGGGAAACATTGGATAAAGTCATGGAATGTGGAAATGCATAAAAATGAAACATCATATCTTAGTGTTCAAATACCACACATATTTTTGAACAAAGTTATCATCATGTTCACACATAACATATGTTCATAATCATAATATCATCATTGTGAACAAATCTAGTATCATTTTCATGCATAATACTCATTATCTCATGAGATACATCACATTACCCAAAGCATGGGAGGGATATATAATTATAGTCTAACCCATCACATCAGAACATTTACATAATCATTCATGCCACATAGAACGTATAATAATTGTAATCATGAAATAACCCAGGGAAAGGAATGTGTTTCATAAGAAATTTAACAATCATGATTTCATGAATAAAATTAGGATTCCAAAATGAAAAAGGTAAAAACATATTTGGTATAATAATCATCATTTTTTAGGGATGAATAAATAACTCAAGAGGAGTCAAGATGTGTTTTGAGAAATAAGAGTTCTTTTGGAAAATTCATTATATTTGTTATAAAATCAGATTAGAAACATTTATATCAAAAAAATAAAAGATAAGAACAATGAAATAGTGTTTTAGCAATATTAAAAGTATATAAATACTAATATTTTTCATGAAAGTGGAATAATCCAAATTAAGGAAGTTGGATTCGAGAAGACCCTTACCTTATGTCTGAAAGCGTTCTAAACTTGCACTTAATATCCTAGATAATAAAATTAGATTCATTAATTAATTAATTATGAACCTCTTATACATGTATTTGATTTATTATAATTTTATTAACTTCATTTATAGCCATATTTATGAGTTATAGTGTTAAATTTCATCATTATGGAAGCATTAGTTTTCATGGTTTCATGGTCGGTTTACTTGTATATAATTATAAAAGTTCTTATAAAATGAGAATAATTCTCCAGAAGTAAAATTATGTGTTATTAATTAAATTCCATAAGTTTATATGGTATCATATGTCATTTATTTTTAATATATGAGGATTATTCATTTAATAAAACATTAATGATAAATTTTTAATTCATTTTGGAAGTTTTTCCATCCATCATAAAATAATTTTATTTTATAAAATATTGTGTTTAAAAATTAGTTCCAAAACATTAAACAAGTTAAAATGTAAATATTAAAAAATTTAACCCCTAAAAATGGTTTTATGACCAGCCTTGAAGGTGGTAATGGAAAATGAAAACTCGTCGACCACAATGTCGGTGAATCGACACATCACGATGTTTTCATTTTTTTAGAATAAAAGGAGGAGAGAATATATTTGATGATGAATATTTCATTAACACAATAAAATTAAAATATATATATTATACTATAGTTATCATACCATTTTGGATAATGGGATATGAGGAGGGAATAAGAAAAGAAAATAAATTTAAAGATAAGGATTGAGGATTTTACCATGTGAATGTTGTGTCCATGAGAACCTCATTAAGGCACTTGGGTTTGGTATTTTGTTGAGAACAACAAGTTTTGGAAATGGGGAAGAGGCTTGGGAAAGGAATTGGGTAGAATTTAGACATGATACAAGGCTTTGGAGGTGTAAGGATAAGGGGTGGTGAGTGGTGGTATTTATAGTGGGAGGAGAGGGGTGCTTTTTATGATTTTATTCATTTGTTTATGATTTTTGGCTCAAGACTACCAATAGTGTTGATTCTCGTGAATAAATACAGTAACTAGAGAATGTGAGTTTGAGGTAATGAGAACTTACATAAGCTATGATTCAACCATGACTCAAAAATTCATGTATTAGCTTATAATGTTAAATACCATAAATTATAGTATTTCACTATTCAACAGAAATTCAATTATTTTAGAAAAATCTGAAAAATTCACCCTAACCATTTTTCAATGTGTAGATTTAAAATATGGAATCCACTTTAAAAAAATAATTTTCTAAATATGAGAAATTTAATTTTAAAATAAAATCATCTTTTATTCAAAAAATATTAATTTTAATGTTATAATTGATTTTATGACACTTTGAAAAATTAATAAAGGCCTCATAAAATTATCTTATAATTATAATACACCATAATATTAGTTTATGAATCTATTTTTAGAAAATAAATTTCCTTTAAAATCATTATATTAATTATAAAATTCTTAATAAATATTTATGTTTTACAAAAATATCAATAATTAATGTATCATTTTTAAACATTTATTTACATATACCATTATATAAATATATCATGTTTTCATTTATAAGATAACTAAATTTTATTTATACTTTTATAGGTGAGGTTACTATTCTAATGGCCAGATTACTATTCCTAATGGTCATATTACTATTTGAACGGTCAGGTTATAGTTTCATCTGAATAAGTTTCTTAGTTACTA
Source organism: Viscum album (assembly GCA_963277665.1). Classification (NCBI taxonomy): domain Eukaryota; kingdom Viridiplantae; phylum Streptophyta; class Magnoliopsida; order Santalales; family Viscaceae; genus Viscum; species Viscum album. The sequence goes on along the minus strand of OY728156.1, from coordinate 110,288,267 downwards.
TAAATATCACTTATTTTACTCATTATTTACGAGATTAATGTTTTTATTGGGTAAACTATGTGATGAATTTATTTTATTTGATAATTATAAGAAGGAAAATTTCATTCAAAAAATTTTGAGTCATTATAGGCTATGTGTCTAAAGTTTCTACTACTGTAAACAAAAATAAAAAATCAATATAATAAAACTTTATCACAGAATTAATTAATAAATTACAATTGTTAAAATAATTTTTTTTTAAGTTTAAAAATGTTAAATAAAATAAATTCATAAAAAATAATTTGTTAAAGAAACAATAAAAATAATAATTAAAATAAAATCAATATGCTTAATTTAATTAAATAAAAAATTAATAGAATAAATAGATGATAAAAATTTATCAAAGAACTAAATAATAATTAACTAATACTAACTATTAAAATATTTAAATAAAAGAATTAAAAAACTGTAAAAATTAATATAATTTTTTAAAATTTGAAAATTATAAACTAAAATGATATGAAAATTAAATTCATTGAATAAAAAATATATAAAACAATTAATAGAATTTTTAAAATCAACAATAATTAAGCAGTCGGTAATTCAAGAAAATGTTATTAAAAAATACAAAAAATAAAAAAATTGATAAATTAAATGTTAAAACAAAAATTATTAATATAAAAGCCATTAATTTACTAATTGTACCATGATTTAATCATTAATTAATTCTTTTAGTCATTAATTAAACAGTTAATTCCCCAAAAGGGTGTGTCAAAACCAATGAACTTAAGGTAACATCAATAAACTTATGTTAATTATTTACATGGTTAAGAAAATTTTTCAATTTTATTATTCCATTTCTTTCATTTATTACCATGTTATATATAATTACTTAATAAATTAAGTTCATGTCGGATGTTTTGATGACATTCGGCTAATATGTTCAAAATGAGTTTTGACAGTTGACTACGATCAAAGAGGTATCTATTCTATCATCTCTAGAATACTAATCATGGAATAATTATATTTTTTATATATTAATTATACTTTTAAAACCAACCATGAAATATGGTTATGAAAAATTAATTATTTTATAATCATGGAGACAATAGGTCATACATACACATAAATAACATTTCCATTTTTCAAATAACATGAGAAAAAGAAAGTAAGTATCATTTTTGTTTCTAGAATTATTATTATATCAAAAATTTCATATTATTTCTTTTAAATATACTTATATATAGTATCCATATGATGTGTTCATGAAAAAAATTACATCTCTTTGTGGAGGTGGTAATCTATACGTACACACGAACGACATTATTTTTTTTTAATGAATTGAAATGTAACATCCTAGATAAAAATGGTACACCCTTTTTCTTGTTTAATGGGTTGTCTCTTGGTTTCGGAGGGTACATCGGTTTTTTTGAGAGTTACTACAGAACCAGGGGTGTATACTACTTGTTGGACTCTTTTATGTTGTAAGTTATAGCTTATGGTGTAAGTCCTTCATTGGGAACCTTCTATACGATGGTTTATGGAATAATAATATTGAAAAGTGTAAAATCCTTTTTTACACTATAAGATTTACTTTTAAAACATAAAATCATCGATCAGGATAAATTTAACTCGAATAGATTTTCTTTTTGGTGTATATGTTTTATGGGATATTTATACTGTAAACTAGGTGTTTACACCAAAAAACCTTCATACTAGTGGGTTTTATCAAGTCACACACCTAAACCTTCTTTAATTTGATTTTTTCCTACTAGCCTCAAACCCTAAAAATTTCCAGGTGTAACTTGGATGATCTCCACTCCTTTTATGTTCCTTCATTCAATGTTCAATTTATGTGATGGTTGAGCTACTTCTCCCTAGAAAGTGACCTTTCTAATTCTTCATTATCATTGGTCATAGCAATAGTATTTCACTTAATTTTGGATTCATCAACTCTATGGTGATGTTTTTTTTTAAGTCTTCTATATTTGTTATGCAATCTTCTTCTGAGGCCCGGTCCTTTGTAGGTTACGGTGTGAAAGGTGAATGTTATTTGAGGTATGTTATGATATACTTTATCTACCATTATTCTTGTTTGTGGAATGTGATTCTAGGATGTGTTAATCAATTATAAGGGGGTATTTTTTGTCTTTGTGTTCCTTACAGTGTTGTTGGAACCCATTGCAGGTGTGTGAGGCCTGAGTTGAGGTAAGTGGTTCTGTCTCTAACCTATGTTGGGTGAACTTTATTACTCTTTCTTTATAAAGTACTTTATAAATGAATTGGACTGATTGATTTGTGTTCTTAAATTTATTTTGATAAAAGATATTTTTTCCCTTGGTTTTGGGTAATAGAAAATGGTGTTTTAAAATTATTATAAATTATATGTGAAATTATTTTTCAAATCACATTTTAGTGGAATAAAGGGTTGTGAAAGTGTTTGTGAAATTCTGAACCTTTTGAAATTATTTAATAAATACAATTCATGGGAAGACTTGGATACATTGGTGGGAGGTATTTCTTAGGACCATCATCCATTTTATTATTGAGGGGTTTACTCATGTGGTGTTCCTTTGCTTCCTAGGATTTTTTTTCTAGGGAATTGGTTAGACATTGTTAGGGGTTTCACTCTTGGGTGATCCTCTTCCCCTTAGGCATGTGTTCTAGGGACTTGGTTTCACACTATTATTTGATTGTGGTATGAGTAGTTTATTATTCTGGCCTATTGTGATCCATGGAATATTTATCATTTTACTTGGCTTTGTTTTATAATAATTTGATTGTGGAAACTATTCTTTGGAACTGTTCTGACCTGAATTATTTTGGAACTTTGGATAAAGATAAATATTTACCATGATTTTGATATAAAAATATTTTATTTCTTATCATTTCATGTTTTCTTTTAAATTATAATACTAGGATTATCTTTATAGAGACTTGATATGGAAAACCTAGGTGGGATCCTACTGAGCTTGTTTTTCTCACAACCTGTACACCCATTCGGTAGTGTATAAACCTAGTTATTTATTTTGACGCAGGTAAAGGCAAGGTGCATTAGTGATTTGGTGAGTATTCTATCAGCTATGTATGGGTATCTAGTGGTGAGATGGTGGGAATTTTCCCACATATCACATGGAGTAAATGGATTTGTTTTTGTTTTCCTTTATTTTCAGACCTATTTATTATAGTTTGGTTTTGGTGCTTTGAGTTGTATCACTTATTATATTCTCTTTTTATTATTGAATATATTTCTTATAGTTTTTATTTTTTGTTTCCTTCTACTATGTATATATATTCCATGTTATCTTTTTTTATGTTGGGAAAAATCATTCTCCCTAGTTTTTGTTAAATCTCAGGTGTTAGTCACCAACATGTGGGGATCGAGAATGCCCATCAAATATGTGGAGGATCAGGTTGTGTCCCAATTTTTAAGGGTATCCTAGGTCGGTTAATTATAATTTTGTATTAGAGGATGTTTATTCTTGTTCTTGGGTTTTTTTTAGATGGGAGATAGAATTTTTGGAACTTAATGAGTTGGTTGGAGTGAGTGCCTGTCCAGCTCCTACCATGACGAGACTCAGGTTACCCTGGGATGTTGGGATGTGTGTCCTTTTTGTTGAATCCTTGATCTTAATCTCAGTTTTTTCCTATAGTTTTTTTGTTTTATTGTGATTATTTTGGTTTTCTGGTCATTTCTTCTATTTTTAGTGTGCAGTGATATGCCTCTGAGTCGTCTTCTATAGGTTCTAAAAAAGGGTGTAGTAGATGCTCCTCAAGGGATTCCTCCTATATATAAAAATTTTATAAAGGATATTGTAAGAGCATTTTATGCTATAGACTAAAATGTATTATATGTTTAGAACACAATTTTTGAGGTACATCCATGAGAGGGAGGAGAAAGAGATCAATCTCGAGAGTTCATACATGAGAAACCATCATCCTTTAAAGTTACAGATGATCCCCATGAGGCAGAGGATTAGCTAGACAATATCGATCAGATCATCAACTTCCTAGATACACCTGGGAATATCAAAGTAAAGTGCACATCATTCAGGTTTAAGGGTCCTATAAAGTGTTGGTGGGATTATATGGTACATATGGACAGACATGTGTGATTGGATTGGAAGGGTTTCAATAGACACTTCTTATAGTAGTTTTTTCTACAGTCTCTGATGATGGAAAATTATTTGGAGTTCCTCTCTTTACAGTAGGATGAATACTTAGTGTTAGAATAAATCAACAGGTTCACAAAGCTGGTTTGTTTTTCTTTAGAGGTGGTAAGTAATGATTAGTTTAAAGCATGAAATTACCTGCAGAGTTTGTGTTCAGATAGTAGATCGTAAGTCTTTATACTAAATATTTAAACCTATGAAGAGGTGATAGATAGGGAAATGGTGAAAAATATGTATTTGGTAGGCCATATTGGATACTCTACCCCTTCTCTTCAACCCAATTATAGCTTCGGTGGTGCATAGGGAAAGAAGAAAAAGTGGCATGAACACTGTAGGAGTGGTGGAGGTGGTTCCTAGTAGCAGGACTCCTATTCACCATCAGTTATAGCCAGTAGTGTTCCCATGAGTTTCTGTCAGTGTGGAAAGGTCAGGCGCACATGGTGTTCTTATCCCACCCCAACAAAGATGTGTAATGGTTCTGGCCAATACGGTCATCTACATCATTTTCATCAGGCTATGTCTTACCTCGTTATAATTAGGGATCATTGACTCCAAAGGCCACTACGGTGCATTAAAAAGCTTCAAATTCCACAAGGCTCCAACCATATTCCTTAGTAGTGAAGAACATTTATATAGTGGATGAGTTTCAGGTGGAGGACGATTCGGGTACAACTACAGTGAGAGGTACTATTTTTTTAACTTCTATAGTGACTGTTTTATTTGATATAGGTAACTCCCACTCATTTTTATCTACCTATTTTGTTGATGTGTTGAAACTTTTAATGGACCTCATTTCCTTTTTCATGGAGTTAGCGATACCTTTTTGAAATTGGAAAAGGTGTGGGTTTTAGTATCCATCTTATTATATTTTAGTAGTTGATGTGGAGTTAGTATGGGATTTATTTATTATTGATATGAACTATTTGACATCATCATCATGATGGATTGAGTTATCACTAATCATGATGAGTTTGATTGTTATCATATCATTCCATGTTCCTTGTTTTCAATAGGATCTCTCTGGTGTTTTAGGGAGAGTTATATATGAGGTCTTTTTATTCATGGACTTCCCGCCCATAGTTCATGAGTTTGTTGTGTGTTGTTACACTTGATCCTGATGGGGTTTCTTCTCTTTTGATCTTCCTATTGTTGTTTGGGAATTTCCTAATTTTTTTCCTAGATAATTTCTTCGGTCATCCTTTAGAGACGAAGGTGGAGTTTATGATTGACTCAATTTCTGGTATCATACGATCTCAATACCCTCCTATCATATGGAACTAGTAGATCTGAAAGAGATCATTATCTAGTTGGATGATCTGACAGAGAAAGGTTTTGTTCACCCTAGTGTTTTTCCATGGGAAGCCTCTGTACTTTTACCAATAATTCTAATGGTTCACTTCGATTTTACGTAGACTATTTCAAGTTGAATTAGAATATGTTTAAGAATAATTATACTTCTCCCCTTGTGGATTATTTTAATGACTAGTTAAAGTTTGGAAAGTTGTTTTTGAAGATCTATCTTCGATCGGGTTATCATCAAATCAGAATTTTGGATTCTGATATACCAAAAAATTATTTCAGGAGAAGTTTTTTCCATTATGAATATCTTGTGATTATTTTTTGTATGAATAAATATCCTACAGTTTTTATGTCTTTGATGAATTAGATATTCCATCAGTATCTTGAAACTTTTTTAGTAGTTTTCATGGATAATATTTGGTTTATTTGAGGTCTGAGTGTGAGCACGACCACCATTTGAATTTGGTTTTTGAAATATTGATGAGTCACCATTTGTATGAAAATATTTTAAAATGTAGTTTTTGGATCCAAGAATTAAATTTCTTCTAGTTTTTGATTTATTAATGTGGCTTATCAATCGATTCTAATAAGGTAAAGGTTTTATTACGATGGGAGAAGGCACATAACAACTTTGAGATATGGAGCTTACTTGGTCTTGTTGGATACTATCGGTGATTTTTCAAGGACATCTCTAAGTTAGAATCACATTTGACTAATCTTACTAGTAAATTGTTGAAATTAATATGGTATACAATTTATCATACATCTTTCAATTAGTTGAAATGAATTCTGATGCTGAAACCTATCTTAATATTACCTAAGCTCGATAACGGGTACATCGTGTATTGTGATGCTTCTGGTGTTGGTTTTGATGGAATTATTATAAAATATGATCATGTTGTTACCTATGGATATATTTATCTTTGAACACATGATAATAATTATCCCACTCATGATTTAGATATTCCCACAGTTATTCATGTGCTTAAATGTTTGATACACTATATTTTTTGGGAGAGATTCACATATTTTTATGACCATAAAATCCTGAGTTATATATTTTATCAGAATGAATGTAATATGAGATATAGAAAGTGGGTGGAATACCTTCAGAAATTTTATTTTAACATTTTATACACCGCAGGGAATGGGAATGACATCATATATGCTCTCGGTAGTAAATTACCATCCCAACCTATCTTGGAATCGAAGGAAGAGTGGGAACTAATGGGACTCTTCATTTAGTTACATATGGATGCTCGGAAGGATGGTTTGGGTATGGTTATAAACAGTTTCTAGCTATAATCAACTCTCCTTGAGTCTATTATTTAGATTCATTAGTATGATGATGATTTCAGAGGAATCAGATAAACTATTTATGGTGTAGAGACCATTTCTATTTGGACCCTCCCTTCTGATGGTATTCTCTTCATTAGGAATTGGGTTTTTGTCCTTGCATATATGAGATTTTTTTTGTTTTACAATCATAACTATTCATGTTTTGTTCATCCAGGCACTACAAAGATGTATTATGACATTAGAAAATGTTTCTGGTGGCTGAGTATGAGGTGAAACATTGTAGATTTTGTGTCCCACTGTTAAACCAGCCACTAAACAATGGAAGAGCACCTAAACCCTTATGGTTTTCTCCATACTCTTATAATGAAACTTTGGAAATGGGAAGAGGTTTCTATGGACTTTGTTGTTAGATTACCATGAACTCCATAAGGTAATAATTCTATATGGGTGATGATTGATCAGTTGAATAAATAATATCATTTTATTCTGATTCAGGACACCACTAAGTTTGAAGATCTAGGTATGTTGTATATGTAGACTATTATGAGGTTACATGGGGTTCCCTCTACCATTGTTTTGTATAGGGATCCTAGTTTTACCTCCTAGTTCTAGAATAGTCTTCAGGAGGTGATTGGGACTCGGTTTCAGTTGAGTACACCTTACTATCCATAGAAAAATGGTCGTACAAAGCATGTTATTCAAATCCGGGAGGATATGATTCATGCATGCTTCTTGGATTATAGTGGATTGTGGGATATCCATATGGTACTATTTGATTTTGTATATAACAAAAAATTTCTTTTGTTTATCAGAATGAATCCCTTCAAGGATTTGTATTGTCACCCGTGAAGATAGCCTCTTTATTGTGAAGAGGTGGGTGAGGACTCTCTTGTAGGACCAACACTCATTCAAGATACATCAATGAGGATTCAGGATATATATTAGAATCTAGTTACAATGTAGATTCTAAAAAAAATTATATGTGGATCATCGACACTGTCCTTGGAAATTTTTCATTGGTGACTGATTTTTCTTGAAAGTCTTTTCTCAGTTGAATCGTCACCGGCTTGGAAAATAGGGAAAGTTGGATATTAGGTATGTTGAACCATTTGAGGTCACTGAGCTTCTTAGATAGGTTGCATATTAGTTATCATTCCTAGATCAATTGATAGGTATCCATGATGTTTTTCACATATCTCATCTCATGAAGTAACATTCTGATCTCTCTCATGCTCGGAGCTGGAAAGAGATCTCATTGGAGCCATACGTTTTAGTTATAGAACATCCAAGGGAGATCATTGAGTCTCACATGAAATTATTTCATGGTAATTATATCATGTTGGTCTGATTGATATGGCGACACAGAACAAATTCTCACAAGACTTAGGAGCATGAATTATTGGTAACAGAGTAGTGCCATCATCTCTTTCTAGAGAACCCTTCTTCCACATGACTTCTAGATGATATAAAGTCTTATATTGGGGAGATTGTAACATCCTAGATAAAAATTTATACACTTTTTTTAAGATATTGTCTCTTGGGTTCATAGGGTATAAGAGTTTGTTTGGAGGTACTATAGAACCTGGGGTGAAGACTACTTGTTGGATACATTTATGCAGTAAGTTCTAGCTTAGGATGTAACTCCTTCATTGGGAACCAACCATAATTCAGTTTATAGAACAATAATATTGAAATTGATAAAATAATTTTTTACCCCATAAATTACTTTTAAACCTTAAGATTTACTTTTATATTATAAAATTTTTTATTTAGGTAAATTTAACTCGAAGAAATGTTTTTTATGTATATGAGTTATGCTATATTTACACTGTAAACTTGGTGTTTTCACCATAAAACCTTTGGCCCGATAGGATTTACCATGTTTCATGACTAACCCTTCTTTCATTTGGTTTTTTCCTCCTAGCTTCTAACCTTAGTTAGTTCCGGGTGAGATTTGGGTAATCTGTACTCATTTTGAGTTACTCCATTCAAATTTTGTTCTCTATGGTGGTTGTGTCACTTCTCCTTTATAAGAAACATTTTTACTTCTCCATTTAAATTTTCCAAGAAAGCAACGTTGCACTGATTTTTGGATTCTTAAACCTTTTGGTGATGTTTTGTTTAATTCTTCTAGATCCATTGTCTGATCTTCTTCCAAGGGTCGGTCCATTTTTTGGTTGTAGTGTTGCAGGTGTGTGTTCTTTGAGGTATGTTATGATATACCCTCTATTACATATGACTTGTTTGTTGAATATGATTCTAAGATGTGGGAATCAATTATAGGGCCTCTGTTTTTTGTCTTTTCATTCATTTCTGTGTTGATGGATCCCATTAGAGATGTGTGTGACCTGATTTGAGGTAAGTGGCTCCATATCTAGCCTGTGTTGGATGAATTTTATTTCTCTTTTTTTATAAATTAATTTATAAATGAATTGGCATGATTGATTTGTATGAGTAAATGGATTTCAATAAAATATATTTTTCCACTTATTTTTGGGAAAAGGAAAGTGTTGTTTTTAAAAGAATTAAAAATGATTTATTAAACAGGTTATAAAATCATGTTTTGGTGGAATAAAGGGTTGTGAAATGTGGAACCCTTTGAAGTGATTTATGAGATATAGAACATGGGAATCCTTGTGTACTTAGGTGGGAGGCAAAGCTTTGGTACATCATCAACTGTATTGTTGGGGGAGTCCACTCATGGGGTGTTCCTTTTATCATCATGCATGTTGTTCTAGGGACTTGTTTCGACACTATTAGGGGTTCACTCATGGGGTGTTCCTCTGCTCCTCAGAAATGTGTTCTAAGAACTTGGGTGCACACTAGTCAATGATTGTGGTACGAGTAGTCTTCTAATCTGACCTATTTTGATCCTTCTCATGTTTACTATTATGCTTGGATTTTTTACTTTGATTAATGAAACTATGCTTTGGAACTATTTTTACTTGACATGTTTTAGAACTGTTGTAAAAGGAAAATATTTACCATGATTTTAATTTAAAATTGTTTTATTAATTATTATGCCATGTTTTACATTAGACGAGCATACTGAGATTATTTTTATAGATAATTCATATGGAAGACCTAGGTGTGATCATACTGAGTATGTTTATCTCACACCCTACACACCCCTTCGGCATTGTGTAGACCTGGTTATGTCTTTTGATGGAGAGAAAGGAAAAGCATTGTAGTGAGGTGGTGAGGTTTATTTTATCTAGGTATGGGTATGTGGTGGTGATATGGTGGGATTTTTTTCAACATATCACATAGATTAGATGGGTTTTATTTTGTAGTATATTTTTTTTAGACCTTCTCCTTGAATTTTGGTTTAACTACTTTAAGTTGTATCACTTATTCTTTTTTCAGTTATGGCATATATTTCTTCTAATTTTTCTTCAAATATTACATTTTACTATGTATATATACTAAATTTAATCTTTTTTAGGTTTGTAAAAAACATTCCTTCTGGTTTTTGTTGATGCCTGAGTGCTAGTCGTCGGCCTGTGGGGATTGGGAATGCCTTTCGGGTTGTGGCGAATCGAGTCAAGTCCCAGTTTATGCGGGTATCCTGGGACGGTTTGTTACAATAAAGGTAAGAAATTATATGATATATTATCTTTACAAAATGATAAATATTTCATGAATATATTGTATATATATTATATCCATAATTATAACTAGTTTTAATATGTGGTGATTGAAAACGAATTACATCGGTTTGCAAGATAGTATTCCTCTATACACACAAATAATGGTTTTGTTTCCCATTTTATGGGAGTGGAAATGGATATAGGTTATGTCATTAACATAATAACATCTCAGTATATAGAAGATATCAATTTTGTTATTTTATCATGGTTTAAGAAAATTTGAAGGAGGTATAAGAATAAATAAAATGAAAACGGTAGGTTAACAATTATACCTTTTCTTCGAAAAACCTCTTAATTTTTATATATAAATACTTTTGAGGGTGATTTTATAATAAAAATTGGGCCTATAAGACACAAGGAGGGATTTTAATAATTTTTTTGGGCAAGAATTTTTATTACTGGAGTACTCAAAATGTGTAAGAAAGAGATAAGAAGAGGTTCCCTTTTATAAGTGGGAGAGGGACACTCTTGGAATATCTTAATGTATTAAATTTATATAAACTAATTTTTATGGAAAATGGATCCAAATTGATATATTTAAAATATAGTATGATTATGAGTCTATATCCTCTCATCCAAAAAAAATTTGTACAAATTTACGTGGTTTTTTAACCTTTATCTCTTTGTCTTAACCCATGTTAAACCTTTTGAAAATTATCATGCTATCATTGTTTTTTACTAATTAGGGGTCAATAAAGTTATTATAAAAAGAAAATTTACCAATAAATAGAATTTGGTTGATATTTTAAACCATATATCATTCAATTTGTCTAAGATGGTATTTTTAGGAATTTTAAATCATTTAATAAAATATTATTTATTATAAAATATCATTAATGTCATTTTTTGAACTATTTGATTAATTTGACTATAAAAAACATGAAAATAATAATATTCAAATATAACCTATTCACACATATCTAATAAGTTATTTTTATCTATAAAGTTTTTGGGACACCATAACTCACCCAAACAACATTACTATTAGAGTTTTTAAAATCATTTAGAGGGTTTTTTTCTATAACTTGCACAATCACTGAGTCTGTGTTGTATAAGCGCTTAAGGTAATTATTTAGTCATTAGAATTTAAAAATAAATTACCACAATGAAGAAAAATGATTAATATTTCAAATAATCATTTTTAACTAAACATAAATACTTTTATCTTTATCACAAAATATTATATATATTAAAAGCAAGAGAGTGACACTTTGGATTTTATCATTTAATTATATATTATAAATCACAAAATAAAATATAAATGACAAAAAAATGTCATTTTTTTGAATTTTAAATGATTATGGATGAGATAGAATCATCTAGTAAAACACAGGAAAGTGTTTGAATGAATTTTAAGCCTAATCACATTAGTTTTAACCATAATTAACTCAATTTACATTTATTATGGTAACAAACAAAATTATTGTGGTCATTATTCATAATAACCAAAAATAAAAGGAACATATTTATCAAATTTGGAACACTTTATTCTAAATATGGAATCTATTTTTCAAGAATCACTTTCTATAAGTGTTAGAATTTAATAAAAAATTAAACCCACAAAACATGACGAAAAAAACGTTTTTAAAAAAATGTCTTCGAATTATAAAAAAAGTTTTTATAACAAATTCAAGTATATAATTAATTATAAAGACCATAATTGAAATATGTTTAATAAAAAGGAACTAATTGTATTTTAAAGATAATCCAAAATAGAATTTTATTTGGTAAATATTTGAAAATAAAAGGAAGTTTCCAATAAAATCTATATTTTCACTATTCATTGAAAAATCAAACGTTTCAAAACAAATCTCAAAAAATCACCCTAAGATAATTTTGATATACTGATTAGAAAAATAAAATTAATTTTTTCAAATTTAAAATTCTAAAATTTTGAAATCAATATTTTAAATAAAACAATATAATATATGTAAACAAATTTAGTAAGAATAAAACAATTCACTTTTTGATTGTAAATTTAAAAAAAATTGAAAAGGTTGAGGATCAAGGAATCTATATTAAAAGTTTAATAACCTGTGTTTTTCTATGAAAGACTTTGGAATAATCCTGATGATATTCCAGAGCAGCGCCTTCAGACGGCGTGCAATTCCGAGCCCCGGTGTGGCCGGAATTAAATTCTCAGTGCGTTCACAATGGACACGCCAAATAAATGGGATAAGTCCTAAATGGTGTTTTGGATAAAAGATCAGAGTGTGTGGATGGGTCCGGAATGGGTTTTTTACCCTAGTAACGACATAAAACATGTCGGCGCGGGGCGTTTGGACCCCTCGCTCGCTTCCGAAACGTTAAACGGATAAATTAAATAATTAATTTATTCGTTTAATGGGTAAACTCAAGTATCTCTTAAACAATGGCTTATATTAGAAAACCAGGGACACCATTGAGTCCGGAACGTGCCGTTTACCCTAGGAAGGGTGTAAGTTTCGTGGGCGTGGGTCGTCAGTGAAAAATGGCACCGGGGGCGTTTTCGTAATTTGGTGGTCTCGGACGTGGAGTTTAATAACTTTTGAACGGGGCATCGGATTAAAATTATGAGACCACTGTTGTGCTCAGGAGGTGGTTTTTACCCTAGGGGAGGCTTAACCTCAACCTCGTCGAGGGTTTCAGTTGCGGGTTAAATCGGGGGTTTAACTTAATTAAAATTTTAATTAATTTTTACTTATTTAAACCCTCACCCCACCTCTCTCCTCTTTTTTGCACCTCCAGGTGGATGGATCTCCCAACCAAGGTGCTCTCAACCTCAATCCCTCCTTCCCACCATTTCAAGAAGGTGATTACAGATCGGCTCTGGCGGATCGTGCGGGAAGCGTCGAGTGATGCCCAACGAGGTAGGAGTTCGTGCTTTTCCTTTTTTTTATATATCTTCATCTCCCTTGAATTGTTTTTCTTGCGTCAAATTTCTATCAAATTTTAGAATGAAGACCATAATTGCGTATTATATTTCATTCCCTTTCCGATTGGTTGTTACGTATTTCAATTCCAAGTTCCGAGCATCTCGCAAATGTCCGGTGAAGTTCGCGGGTATTTGGGTTTTTCCGGCGAGCCAGCGCGGCGGCACGGCAGGCGGTCCTGGCGGAGGCGGCGGCTCGGCGCTCAGGTAGGAGGCGGTGTGGTGTCGGCTGGGCGAGGTAGTAGGGGGTGCCTGCGGGCGATCTGGGGCGTGCGGTGTCAGCCGGAGCTTGCGGACGGCGAGCGGGCGCCAGCGGAGGCGCTCTACGGCGCGGAGCGGAGACTGGGGTCGCGTCGTGTTACCCCGCGGCCAGACCAGGACCCACCTTTGGTGTGTTTCCGCATTGAATAAGCGACCGTCCATGAGGCTGGTCGGCAGAACCATGGACCGCGGGTCTACAGCTGAACCACGCGGTCGAACCGCAGGCTGGCCCAGGTCGGGCAGACCGGCCGGCCCAGGCCGGTCCAGCCAAAGGTGCATTGCCCCCTCGACTCGGACGCCCGTAATTTCCGCTACGGGTGTCCGTTTTGAATGTCGTATGCGGAAGTGTACTCCAGACGTCGAGGTGGACTTTTTGAGATGGACTTGGGAATTTTTAATTCCCGAGACAAGGGCCTCGGTGGCGCGACACGCCTTTAAGTGGACAAGCATTTTTCTCGGGGGTTCTTGTTTTGGACGGCGCGGATGTGCCCGACGTCCGTTTTGAGTGCCGTCAACGGTGTTGGGACCGTAGTTCTAAGGCAAAGTTTACCAGTGTGGTTTTGGGCACCGAAACCGGAGTTGAGGTGTGGGCCCCATGGCCCGTCTTTCGAACTGCGTGCACCGCTTTACAACTTTTTCATCAGACGTCCATTTGGGGCATGTGAGTAGTCGATCCTGGGCGTTTATTCGGGGGCATTACAATGGCGCAATCCCGCCCGCTTTAATTATGCACGATGGTGCGGGCCCCACGAGGGCCGTTTGGGCATTGATGGTGATTTTTCCAGCTTTATTATTGGGTGTCCGTTTTGTACAAGTGAATAGTCAAACTTGTGTACTTTTTCGAGAGGATCGCAACGGTGCAATCTGTTCATGGCACTTAGAGACCGGGATATGGGTCCCACGTAGCACCGCTCGTGTGCGGTGCGTCGGAATGCATCTTTTTCTCTGGATATCTGTTCCACTCAAGTGAGCAGTCCTTTTGACGTGCTTTTCTGAGGAGATTGCAATGGTGTGATGCGCCCGGCTGTTCTCGGGGCCGAGGCTCGGGATCACGGGACATCGTTTTGGCATAAAGCGGTGTTGCACGACTTTTCCGTCGGATATCTAATGGAGGTGAGTAAGTAGTCGATCTCGCATGTTTTTTTGTGAGGATTACAATGGTGTAATCTATTCAGGCATGCAGAGCCTCTTGTGTGATCTTACTAAATGTGGAAATATGAAAGGTGTACTGGTGGTTGTTCTTCCTGTGGTGTTTGTAGGGAACCCTTAGTGTGGGATCGCGTTCACTCCTGGGAGAGTGAAGTTGGTGTTTGAAGAGATGTGGTTGGAAGTACCTTAGTCGTTGAGGTGGCATGTTGGTGTTGTTACGTTTACACCCTTTGCGTTGACATTAGGTGTCGTTTGCACGATAGCCTTTGGGCTGGAGACGTGGCATACTCTGGGAGTATGCGAGAACGCTGGGAGGTACATGTGGATGTTTGTACCTGAGAATTTTTGTGCGCTTGGTTGGGTTGACTTGGGGCCACACGTTGTGTGGGCCCCATATGCGTATCGTGTTATGCTTTGCGTAATTTTGACCTCTCATGACATATAGGGTTCCTATGTTCTCGTTTGTTTGAACAGTGGGGTTGATTTTTTCCCCTGGTCCTGTTCTCGTTTGTTGACCAGCAAGGATGAGTTTTCCCCTAGTCCTGTTCTCGTTTGTTGACCAGTAGGGTTGAGTTTTCCCCTAGTCCTATTCTCATTTGTTGAACAGCAAGGTCGGGTTTTCCCGTGGTTTTGTTCTCGTTTGGCTAGCAGAGATGGTTTGGTTCCTCTGTTTCTCCAACTGTGAGGGGTTTCAGTACCGTGCCCTTTTCACCGGACTGCTGCACCGTTTATGACTACGTGTGCTCATATAGTGTGGGTGTTTTCTCACTTTCTGGGATGAGTTGTCTCAATCCACTTTGATAGTGACTCAGCGGATTGGATCGTGATCCCCCTAAGAGGCCTTGGGAGTTTCTCCCATTCCTTTGTGTTCCCTGGTAGATTTCTTGTGGAATCGGTGTGACCAACACGTTACGCGGGCACCGATCCTCTACCCAGGAGGTTGTTTCCAACAGGGATGGCCAGTGGGTTACCATACAGCAGGGATGGCGAGTGGGTTACCATCCAGAAGGGATGGCCAGTACAGTGGTGTTCACCGAGAAGTACCATCCAGCAGGGATGTCCAGAGCAGTTCTGGGTTTACCTCCAGCAGGGCTAGGAAGTGGTCCCTGATGTCGGGTTTACCTCCAGCTGGGCTGGGAAGTGGTCCCCGATGCCAGGTTTACCTCCAGTTGGGCTGGTAAGTGGTCCCCGATGATGGTTCCGAGCCTCCCTCCAATGGAGTACCCTTTTACAGTATTGTGCATTGGGACTCTTCGACGACTTTATCCAGGTCACCCTCCAGTGGATTACCCTTTTACGGTATTGGGCAGTGTGGAACCCGTCGACTCTTGCTGGGTCTCCCTCCAGTGGGAACCCGTCAACTTCCAGGTATTACCCTCTAGCAGGGCTGGGCAGGGGGTCGTCTGTCGACTTTGAGGAGACCTCTCGACTGAGAGGCAGTGACGAGGTGTGTCTTGATGTTCTCCTAGAACTCTCAAGTATGAGGGGTGTTTTCCCCACCGAGACACGTCCTTGCGACGCGGCCTAAAACCATGTGGGCGATTCAGTGCTGCCCAAAGTGGATAGTTTTGAGGTGTGGTGATTTGAGCCCCTTGACTTTCAGTTCAGGGCAGACATACGGGATGCTGGGCATCGATGGTGTCTACTCATGGGATTGTTGGCTACTCACTTTCTTGGGCTGAGCTATGGGATGGATATCCCCTTACGATCTTGTTTGGGTTACTTTTTTGAGCATATATATATGTATACCTTGTTCCAGTGCCCACTTCTTGGTCTTGGTTACTCTCCTTCCGAGAGAGGTGAAGACGCACAGGGTATGCCACGTGATTTCCGTGTCTAGATTCTCGTGGTTGGATGAGTCTACTCTCCTGCTATGGGTAGCGAAGACTCGATGAGAAGTTCATCTTCTCACCATTTCCGGATCCTTGTGTCTGGATGAGTCTACCTTATTTCCTCTTGTTCGGTTGAGCTGGACTCTCTACTGTTACTCTTACTGCACTCTCGGTTGTACTCCTATACTTTCCCTATTCGATCTACTGCTCACCCTTTGGTACCTCCTTTGTTGCTCCCTCGAGCCTTCGGGGTATCCTACTGAGTATTTTAATACTCACCCCTGCTTGGGCTTTTCCCTCACTTGGTGTGCCCTTGCAAACGGCGGATAGGTTGGTCGTGACTTCAGTGGATCTTAGTAGTTCGGGAGCTTGGACCGCGTGCGGTGGTCGTAGTTAGGTTCCAGGTGGGGGACCCTTCCAGTTGTTTGCTTTTGTTTACCTATTTCCAAGTTGTGGCACTTTTCTGGTTGGGTGCATGTTTTTCCCCTTTTCCTTTTCAGTTAATTTCAGCACTTGCTTTGTACTGTAGATGTCGATGCACTTTTGTGGTTTATATATAGTAGTTGGTACTTTAATTTTATTTTTACTCTGCACTTCTTCATTGACTGGGCTATGTGTGTGTGTACAGTTACTTAGGCAAAGGCCTCTCTGAGTTTTTTATCCTTCGGCACTTGTCGCCAGCCCCTGGCCTATGGAGGCGGGCTTAGGGTAGTTGCGGCTCGAGCCCGGGTAGGGTCAGGTCGTGACAAAGTGGTATTATAGGTGGTTCGTTCCTTGGTACATTGTTCAGACGTCCCTAAAATAAAAAGGAATTTATTAGGATTTAGGGCAATAGTGTTAACGTGTCCCGAGAGCAGCTCTCAGGCGAGGGAGTCCAGTGATGGTGTGGCGGCTGACATATCCTTTCACCAGGACCCTGATAACCCGCTTGTCGACTGGACATGCTGAGACACTCGTTGCAGGGAAAATTGGTTGTGCATCACATATGATTGAGTCTTTGACTGTCCTTCCTGATTCATCTCCCCATCATTGTTGTTATTGTTATATACATATATGCTCATCTGACTGCGGCACTCCTTGATAACATTCAGGATGTCTCCGCGGAAACAGCTAGCTAGGATACCAGGTTTGGTTTGTGACGACAACCCTGTGAGCTACGAGGCCTTAGTCCATAACCCATCATGAAAGCCCCTTTCTCCGGGTGGACTGATAGCAGCACCCCCACCTGTTGAGCAGTAGACAGCTTCAGCAGAGCAAACTGAGTTTGAGTGCAGGTTGAGCGCGCTCCGTGAGTTCCAGCGGCAGGGACCGCTGAGGTTCAATGGTGAGCCAGACCCTCAGGAAGCATAGGTTTGGTTGGAGATAGTGGTTTTCTTTTTCCGGCTTGTGCAGACTCCGACAGATCTTATGGTGGCTTTGGCCACCACCCTTTTCCGCGGACCAGCTTGGCGTTGGTGGAGTCTGGTGACTCAGTTTCTTGACAAGTCGTCGCTTTCATGGGGTGAATTTCAGTTGTTGTTTCATGAGGAGTTTTTTCCCTCCTTCTTACGCTAGATTCGGATTCATAATCTCCTGCAGTTTCAGTAGGGAGGGATGACGGTGGCCGAGTACACGGCTAGTTTCGCAGACCGTGCACGCTTTTACCCGGACTTGGTCCATGACGAAAACATCCGAGCATGGAAGTTTAAGAAGGGTCTCCACTGAGAGATTCGTGCTGTCATAGTACCATTGGGAATTTACACATATTCCGGGGTTCTAGAGTAGGCGCTGGTGACAGAGAGCTTCTTTTCACGTTCTAGAGTTGGTGGTGGCAGCAGGCACGTTGGAGCCGAGACGTCTGCCACAGCTAGCGGGCATCAGCAAGAAGAACCTCGACGTAGGTGGCTTGCTGACAACTGGACTCAGGGGTGTGTTCGTACACCACAGTGGCACCAGAGGGCACCAGTAAAACCCGAAGAGAGTCAGTTTAATGCTTACGATGGGCGAGGTCACCTGGCACGGGACTGCCCGACCAGGCATGCGGAGAACTTCGGGTAGGCAATAGGTGCACCACCACGATGGAGGCAGCACCATGATCGGAGTAGTACCCAGAGAGGTGGTGCTAGAAGAGGAGCGGGAGGAGCTGGAAGTGGAGGACGACCTTACGAGGTCTTCCCATCACCATTAGGCGGTCCACGTCAGGCTCCGGGAGCTGACAGTTGGGACCACGGACATCCACAAGCTTTGGATGTCTACTATCCTGCAGATCATGAGGTGATAAGAGGTACGCTTTATGGCTCTTATACTTCTTGCAGTAGAATTGTTAGACTCTGTGTGTGAAATTCTTTTCTCCCTGCTCCTTGCTTGAGTTGTTACTAGGGTGACAAAGGGCATCGGTGTAACCCTATGTCAGAAAGGTAGAAGGCATAGAACCTTTCCCTTTAGTTGATGGTGTCGACTCCTTCACCTTTCGAGTGTGTAAGAGATCCTTGGTTGTGGGACATCGACTATGAAAACTTGGGTGACCAGATATCCTTGGGTATTTCACCATATGGATGTTCTGAAGGAGGAAATCACCAGGCCTTGTTCCAAGTGCGTTCGGTGATTCCATTCACGACATGCGACATACAGGTTCGGTCAGGGAGGGGAGCTACCCCTGAGGTCCTTCAGACCGTTTGAGAACGTGCGAAGGGATGGCAGTTTCCCTACCGCCTTACCCTAAACCCAAAGTCTAGAGTGGGTTCACGATGTCTCTCACATGGATTACCTGATAGGAAGTGTGCGTGCTCCTATGAACGTCATCAGCAAGGGCAGACCTCGCGTGAAACGGATCAATCCTTTGGTCTGTGCACAGTGGTGCAGAACTGTGCAAGAGTTCTTCTAGGTACGGAAGAGCCAAGTGCGGGCTTAGTACCCTGAGTTGTTCCCTGGTTTTTATTTTTGGGGATGAAAATATTTAAGTAGGTAATGATATAAGAACCCGGTTTTTGTTATGAAATACTTTGGAATAATCCCGATGATATTCAAGAGCAGTGCCTTCAGACGGCGTGCAATTCTGAGCCCCGGTGTGGCCGGAATTAAATTTTCAGTGCGTTCTCACGGGACACGCCAAATAAATGGGATAACTCCAAAATGGTGTTCCAAATCAGAGATCTGAGTGCGTTGATGGGTCCGGAATGGGGTTTTTATCCTAGGAATGACATAAAACATGTCGGCGCGGGGCGTTTGAACCCCTCGCTCACTTCCGGAACGTTAAACGGATAAATTAAATAATTAATTTATTCGTTTAATGGGTAAACTCAAGTATCTCTTAAAAGATGGCTCGGATTGGAAAACCAAGGACATCATTGAGTCCAGAACGTGCCATTTACCCTAGGAAGTGTGTAAGTTTCGCGAGCGCGGGCTTTCAGTGAAAAATGGCATCGGGGGTGTTTTCGTAATTTGGCGGCCTCAGGCGTTGATTTTAATAACTTTTTAACGGGGCCTCGGCTTAAAATTTTGATACCTCCGTTGTTATTGGGAGGTGGTTTTTACCCTAGGGGAGGCTTAAACTCAACCCTGTAGAGGGTTTCGGTTGCGGGTTAAATCGGGGGGTTTAACTTAATTAAAATTTTAATTAATTTTTACTTATTTAAACCCTCACCCCACCTCTATCCTCTGTTTTGCACCTCCTGGTGGAAGGAACTCCTAAACAAGGAGCTCTCAACCTCAATCCCTCCTCCCCACCTCTCCAAGAAGGTGATTGCGGATCGGCTCTGGCGGATCGTGCGGGAAGCGTTGGGCGAAGCCCAACGAGGTAGGAGTTCGTGTTTTTCCTTTTTTTTTATATATCCACATCTACCTTGAATTGTTTTTCTTGCATCAAATTGATATATAATTTTCAAACAAAGCCCATTATTGCGTAGTATATTTCATTCTCTTTCCGAAAGTTGTTATGGATTTCAATTCCGAGTTCCGAGCATCTCGCAAATGTCCGGCGAAGTTTGCGGGTATTTGGGTTTTTCTGGCGAGCCAGCGTGGCGGCGCGGCAGGCGGTCCTGGCGGAGGCGGCGGCTCGGTGCTCAGGCAGGAGGCGGTGAAATGTCTGTCGGGTGAGGTAGAAGGGGGAGCCTGCGGGTGAGCTGGGGCGTGCGGTGTCAGCCGGAGCTCGCGGACTACGAGCGGGCGCCAGCGGAGACGCTCCGCGGCGCGGAGCGGAGACCGAGGTCGCCCCGTGCGACCCCGCGGCCAGACCGAGACCCGCCATTGGGGGGTCTCTGCATGGAAGAAGCGACCGGCCTTGAAGCCGGTTGGAAGAATCGGGGACTGCGGGTCCACGACCGGCCCGCACGGCCGAACCGCCGGACAGCCCAGGTCGGGCGGATCGGCTGGTCCAGCCCCATGGGCATTGCCCCCCTCGACTCGGACGCCCGTAATTTCCGCTACGGGCGTCCGTTTTTCATGTCGTCTGAGGTAGTGTACTACAGACATAGAGGCGGACTTTTTGAGATGGTCTCGGGAATTTTTAATTCCCGAGAAGAGGGCCTCAGTGGTGCGACACGCCTTTAAGTGGACGAGCGTTTTTCTCGGGGGTTCTTGTTTTGGGCGGCGCGGACGCGCCCGACGTCTGTTTTGATCGTCTTCAGCAGCGTTGGGACCCTGGTTCCGAGGAGAAGTTTACCAGTGTGGTTTTGGGCACTGAATCGGGAGTTGAGGCATGGGCCCCACGACCCGTCTTTCGAGCTGCATGCAGCGCTTTACAACTTTTTCATTGGACGTCCGTTCAGGGCATGTGAGTAGTCAATCCTGGGCATTTTTCTGAGGGAATTGCAATGGTGAAATCCACCTGCTTTAATTATGCACAATGGTGTGGGCCCCACGAGGGCCGTTTGGGCATTGCCGGTGTTTTTTCCAGCTTTATCATTGGGTGTTCATTTTGGACAAGTGAATAGTCAAACTTGTATACTTTTTTGAGAGGATCACAAAGGTGCGATCCGTTCGTGGTGCTTCAAGACTAGGATGTGGGTCCCATGTAGCACCGCTCGTGTGCGGTGCACTGAAATGCATCTTTTTATCCGGATATATGTTCCACTCAAGTGAGCAGTCCTTTTGACGTGCTTTTCCGAGGAGATCGCAATGGTGCAATGCACCCGGCTGTTTTCGAGGCCGAGGCTCAAGATCACGGGACATCGTTCGGGCGTAAAGTGGTGTTGGACGACTTTTTTGTCAGATATCCATTAGAGGTGAGTAAGTAGTTGATATCACATGTTTTTTCACTAGGATTACAACGGGGTAATATGTTCAAGCGTGCAGAACATCTTGCGCGATCTTGCTAAATGTGGAAATATGAAAGGTGTACCAGTGGGGGTTCTTCCTGCGATGTTTGTAGGGAACCCTTGGCATGGGATCGCATTCACTCATGGGAGAGTGAAGTTGGTGTTTGAAGAGATGTCGTTAGTCATACCTTAGCCGTTGAGGTGCCATGTTAGAGTTGTTACATTTATGCCCTTCACATTGACGTTAGGTGTCATTTGCACGATAGCCTTTGGGATGGAGATGTGGCATACTCTGGGAGTATGCGAGAACGCTGGGAGGTACATGTTGATGTTTGTACCTGAGAATTTTTTTGCACTTGGTTGGGTTTGACTTGGGGCCACACGTCGTGTGGGCCCCAAATGTGTGTCGTGTTCTGCTTTGTGTACTTTTGACCTCTCGCGGCGTAGAGGGTTTCTCTGTTCTCATTTGTTTGACCAGTGGGGTTGATTTTCTTCCCTAGTCCTGTTCTCGTTTGTTGACCAGCAGGGTTGAGTTTTCCCCTAGTCCTGTTCTCGTTTTTTGACCAGTAGGGTTGAGATTTTCTCTAGTCTTGTTCTCATTTGTTGACCATCAGGGTCGAGTTTTCCCCTGGTTCTGTTCTCGTTTGGCTGGCAGAGATTGTTTGGTTCCTTTGTTTCTTCAGCTGTGAGGGGTTTCAGTACAGTTTCCTTTTCACCGGACTGCGGCACCATTTACGACTACGTGTGCTCATACAGCACGGGTGTTTTCCCACATTCTGGGATGAGTTGTCTCAATCTGCTTTGACAGTGACTCAGCAGATTGGAGTGTGATCTCCTTGAGAGGCCCAGGGAGTTTCTCTCGTTCTTTCGTGTTCCCTGGTAGAATTATTGTGCAATCGGTGTGACCAACACATTACGCGGGCATCGATCCCCTACCCAGGAGGTTGTTTCCAGCAGGGATTTCTAGTGGGTTATCATCCAGCAGGGATGGCTAGTACAGCGGTGTTCACCGAGCAGTACCGTCCAACAGGGATGGCCAGAGCAGTTCTAGGTTTACCTCCAGCGGGGCTGGGAAGGGGTCCCCAATGCTGGGTTTACCTCCATATGGGCTGGGAAGTGGTCCCCAATACCGGGTTTACCTCCAGATGGGCTGGGAAGTGGTCCCTGATGACGGTTCTGAGCCTCCCTCCAGTGGAGTACCCTTTTACGGGACTAGGCATTGGGACTCGTTGATGACTTTAGCTGGGTCTCCCTCCAGTGGATTAAACTTTTACGGGACTGGGCAGTGTGGTACCTGTAGACTCTCGTCGGGTCAGCCTCCAGTGGGTACCCGTCGACTTCCAGGGATTACCCTCCAGCGGGGCTGGGCAGGGGGGTCGCCTTTCGACTTTGAGGAGACCTCTCTACTGCGGGGCAGTGACGAGGTGTGACTTGACATTCTCCCAAAACTCTCGAGTACAAGGGGTGCTTTCCCCATCGAGATGCGTCATTGAGATGTGACCTAAAACCATGCGGGTGAGTCAGTGCCACCCAAAGCGGATAGTTTCGAGGTGCAGTGATTTGAGCCCCTTGACTTGCAGTTTGGGGAAGACGTGCGGGATGCTGGGCATCGATGGTGTCTACTTCTGGCACTGTTGGCTACTCACTTTCTTGGGATGAGCTACGGGATGGAGATCCCCTTAAGATCTTGTTTGGGCTTCTTGTTTGAGCATATATATATGTATACCTTGTTCCAGTGCCCACTTCTTGGGCTTGGTTACTCTCCCTACAGGATAGGTGAAGACGCACGGGGTATTCCATGTGCTTTCTGTGTCTAGATTCTCATGGTTGGATGAGTCTACTCTCATGCTATAGGTAGCGAAGACTTGATGAGAATTTCATCTTCTCACCATTTCCAGCTCCTTGTGTGTGGAAGATTCTACCTTCTTTCCTCTTATTGGGTTGAGCTAGAATCTCTACTGTTACTCTTACAACACTCTCAGTTGTACTCCTCTACTTTCCCCGTTCGATCTACTGCTCACCCTTCGGTACCTCCTTTGTTGCTCCCTCAAGACTTTGGGGTATTCTACTGAGTATTTTTATACTCACCTCTACTTGGTCTTTGCCTCTACTTGGTGTGCCCTTGAAGACGGTGGATAGGTTGGTCGTGACTTCAGTGGAGTTAGGAGTTTGGGAGCTTGGACCGCGTGTGGTGGTCGTATTCAAGTTCCATGTGGAGTACCCTTCTATATATTTGATTTTGTTTACTTATTGCCGGGTTGTGTCACTTTTCCGGTTGGGTGCATGTTTTTCCCCTTTTCTTTTTCAGTTACCTTCAGCACTTTCTTTGTACTATAGAGGTCGATGCACTTTTTTGGTTTATATATAGTAGTTTGTACTTTACTTTTCTTTTTACTCTATACTTCTGCATTGAGTGGGTTTTGTGTGTGTGTACAGGAACTTAGGCAAAGGCCTCCCTGAGTTGTTTAGCCTTCGGCGCTTGTCACCAGCCCCTGGCCTATGGAGACGGGCTTGGGGAAGTTGCGGATCGAGCCCAGGTAGGGTTGGGTCGTGACAAAAAGAAAAAAAACAAAGGTTTAGGAGGAACATACTCATCCTCTGATGTTCAAAGGAAGATCATAGTAAAGTATAAACAAAGATCAAGTAGCACGAGATCTGGTATTCATACTGTGTTGCGAGATGCATCCACCCCAACCACGATGATGTCATCCCCTACACAATGTTCTGACCTGCAACCACAGCCCATCTCCATAATCTGAGTGTTCATCATCACTAACAACCTTCGTTTCTTTTTCAACAGGTATACAATCATTGTTTTGAACATCATTTTCACTGATTCTGGAGGCTATCAGATCAAAATAATTATGTAAACTCGCATGTGGGTGTGATTTATTCTCAGGTTGAGTGCTAACATGGTCATATCCAAAAATAATTTTAATAATAATTGTAGTAATGTCAGCCTTATTAGCTTCAAAATACAAGGTGTGATTAGTATTAGAGAGACTCACCCTACTTTTTTTACCATCATCAAGAGTTTTTCCTCCAGCCTTTATGTCAGTTCCCAATTCCAAGGGTGTGTTTCTTTGTTTGGAAGTATTATCCAGCCAAGATTGATGAGGGGTCAATGGATCATTGCAGGAAGAAACCCATGTGGTCTTCTCCCTGGCATTCAGAATGGGAGATGGAAGTTTGCTACAGGAGGCTTCAGCAGCCTTCTGTGCAGTGACCAACACCCACTTTGAGTAGCCTTAGAATTCATCTCACAACCCAAAGTAGATTTAATAGCATTTGAAATAAGACAAGGAGAGATGTCCCTCTTCTTGTCAAAACCATAATCAACACCTTGTATAGATTTATGAGAAATCTTTGAGTTTCCATAAGAAGAAGATCCCTTCAGGGATTGAGAATCTAGAGAAAATGCATGATCAGACAAGAATTTTCTCACTAGTTCCTGTACAGAAGAAGGCTTCTTGAGTGCAGATTTTACTAGACTGGCAGTTACAACTTTCACTTTCCCCATTCGAGCTATGATATAATTCATTTTACTCTATTTCCATATGTTGTAATCAATTTCATCCTGAACTGATATCTCCTTTTCAACCTGACTGTCATCATAAGCAACTTAATCATGCTCATTAAATAGTCCATTATATAAATCATCTTTGAAAGAGACAACAGCAGAGGGCCAATGTTCCACTTCAACTAAATCATCCCAAGATGTTTTATGCAAATGTGGATCCTTCAATATATTATTAACTTGAGGGGGTACTGCTCAAAGAACTAGAGATTCCATCAGTATTAAAATTCTTATTTAAACCCACTGAATCTGTATTTGTTTGTTTAGGAACTTCAATAATAGCTTATGAAAGATCCAATGAGGGAGCAACAACCATGAGCAATTCCCCCCAAGGGGAGCTCCCATATATTTTATTTTATGGAAATGAGGAAAATCATGCCTTTTTAAGTCATAATTAGAACAAGCAAGGTTAGCTCTGCAGACATCAATTGAATGACCAGTTATAACGCAAGAATCAAAAAAGGGTGCAATCTTTTTATACTCACTTTGCAGACAAATCTCGTCCTAAGGTGTGGATAAAACCACTCTATCTATAAGAGAAGTGCTAAGATCAATTTCAACTAAAACTCTAGAAAAGTGTCCAAAACTGATCATCTCAGTAGCATTGTCCATCCTAATTGGGACTCCCATTGCAGAGATAATATCAAAGAGGATTTAAGGGTGCTAAAGAACCCAGTTTAAACCATAAATTTTAACCTAGACTTGGGCGCATGTTTCTTTAAACTCATTTAAATTAAAGTTCAAGATCCAATTATGAATTCTCAAAATTCTTGGTTTCAAATTGAGTGATCTCATACTCTAAGACTTCCCTTTCAACTCTGCAGAAGGGAAAAGATGATGAAAGAAGCCTCTTCCAAGTGAGACACATTTGAAATCATAGAATCTCCAAAAAAACACTGAAAAACGGGGCATTTATCAATGCTAGCAAAAAGTGCGGATAAATATACCCTTTATCAGGGCAAAAAAAAGCACTGATAAAGGTGTACCCTTTATCAGTTCTTTTTTTAACGTTGATAAAGGGTAGATTTATGAGCGATGTTTTTAGCGCAGATAAAAGTTTTTAATAAAAAATATTCTTAATTTATATAAAATTATTATATATATATATATATATATTCAAAAATAATGTGTATTTATATGCATTAAATAAAAAATGCATGTTTGAAGTTAATATATATTCTTTAATAATTAAAATATATATATATAATAATTTTTATTAAATAATAAATATATTTATTATATTTTTATTTTTATTATATTTTTATTTTTATTATATTTTTATTTTTATTATATTTATATATTTATATATTTATGTATTTATGTATTTATGTATTTATATATTTATATATGTATATATTTATATATTTATATATTTATATATTTATATATTTATAATTATATATAAATAATTTTTAAATATATATATTTATAATTATATATAAATACTTTTTAAATATGTATATTTATAATTATATATACATACTTTTTAAATATGTATATTTATAATTATAAATATAAATAAATATATGTTTCTAATGAATTTGGTCAATTGATGCGTGAATATAATTGATGTTCATATGTTATGTATTCATCATAAATGTTCATTTATACATTACACCACATTACTATTCATGTTGTCCATATAGTCTGGTTGAATTCCCTAAGACCTTCGGGTCATGTAATCTCTTAAGCCTATGAGCCATATAATATCTAAGCCTACGAGGCTTGTAAGGGTTTCCCCTCATCCCTTGAAAAGGGGGTTATCAAAAATCAATAAAAAATAAAGGCCTTCGGGCCATTCGGGTAATGACTCTTTTCTTATGATCTATACTTTACTCGGTGTATATAATTCATTCATGTTCCCATTGAGCTATTATGTTCGCATAAATACTTAAAATCATGATAAATATATTTATAATAATTATAATTTATAAATATTTATAATTATAAAAATATATTGAAAAATATATACAAATATATATATAATTATAATTATAAATAATATATGTGTGTAAATAATTATAAAATTATAATAAATATTTTTATTATATTTAAAATCATAATTATAAATAAAAATATATTTTAATTATAGTCACAATTATAAATAAATATATTTATTTAAATACTTATGAAATTAAAATAAATGTGTTAATTATATATAGTTATAAATATAAATAAATATATATATTTAAATACTTATGAAATTAAAATAAATATATCAATTATATATATTTTTTATAATTTCATAATTATTTAAATAAATATATATTTATATTTAAATAATTATAAAATTATAATAAATATATTTATTATATTTATAATTATAAATATAAATATATTTATATTTATTTATAGTCATAAATATAAATATAAATATATTTATTTATTTATTTAAATACTTATGAAACTAAAATTAATATATTAATTATATATATTTATTATAATTTTATGATTAGTTAAATATAATTATTTATTTTTATAAATAATTATGAAATTATAAAAAATATATATAATGAATATATTTATTTTAATTTTATAAGTATTTAAATATATATATATATATTTCTTAATTTATTTATTTATTTATTTATATTTATGACTCTAAATAAATATATATTTATTTATAATTATAATTATAAATATAATAAATATATTTATTATAATTTTATAATTATTTAAATATAAATATATATTTATTTAAATAATAGTGAAATTATAAAATATATTTATAATTAATATATTTATTTTAATTTCATAAGTATTTAAATATATATATTTATTTATTTATTTTTATTTATGACTATATATAATTAATAAATTTATTTTAATTTCATAAGTATTTAAATATATATATAGATTTATTTATATTTATGACTATAATTAAAATATATATGTAATAAGTATATATTTATAATAATATATATTTTTATTTCATAAGTATTTCATAATTATTTAAATATATATATATTTATATTTATATTTAAATAATCATAAAATTCTAATAAATATATTAATTAAATAAATATATTTATAAATATATAAAAAAATTATAAATAAATTCAAATATTTATAATTATAATTCTAAATAATACAAATATATTTACAATTATAATTCTAAATAAATGTAGATATATTTATATAATTATAAAATTATAATAAAGATATTAATTATATAAAATTATAAATATAATAAATATATTTATTATAAATTTATAATTATAAATAAATATATATTTATTATATATATAAATATATATATATAATTATTATTATAAATATATATAAAAATATAAATAATTTATTATTATTATAGTTTTATCAGTGCTTTTTTAGCGCTGATAAATAGAGGCTTTTATCAGTGCATTCTATTTTAGCACTCATAAAACATACCATTATCAGTTCTTTTTAGCCAGTGATGATAAAAGGTTCACCCGCTTTTATAAATAAACCCTAATAATCCCCTCCTTCCTTCGCACACCTCAAGCTCTCATGGAAGTAGACCCCTACACTGTTGACCCCTCCTCTGCCCTAACCTCATCTCTACCTCCATCGACTCCTCCTCCGCCGCGACCCCTCCTCCACTGCAAACCCTCCTCTGCCGTGACCGGTCCTCTGTTGCGACCGCTCCTCCACCATGAAGCCTCCTCTGTTGCGGACCCTCCTCTACTGCAGACCCACCTCCGTCATGGACCCTCCTCCACTGTGAATCCATTTCCACCGTGAACCCACATACGCTGTAAACCCCTCTACGGCCTCTACTGTCATCGCCACCACCTACCTCAACTCTACCGCTGTCAGACCCTACTACTTCCGTGGGTATTCCATTTTTTACATTATTATGAATTCCTAATATATAGATAGATTTTGGTTTAACTATCCTATGAGACATAGAATAAAATTTTAGTTGATAATAATTTTATAGTGGAGAATACATAGGATAGGGTGTCTAAGAAGCTACGGAAAGGAGGTGACCCATCTCAAATTTTTTGTTTTTTGTCCTATATTTTCCAAGTAGGTGTTTATATGAAATTTCTTATTTCTTTGATTCATGTGTTTTTTGAAATAATTTTTTCTCGTTTGAATTTTTTTTAAATTGGTTTGATCATTTTAAAGCTCAAAATAGCCTTTTTTGATGAAAATTGTATTTGACATGGATGCTTTTATATTGGAAATTAATCCTGTGTTTTCAAAGAAATTGGATTATTTTTTTACCTTGGTGGATTTTATTTTCAAATTGAAAAGCCTTATTTTAATAAATATAAGATTATTCTTTAAATTTTTAAATGGGTTTTTATATGTGTGTATTCCTTGAAAATGTGTTTTGGAGTGATTTAAAGATTAACTTACAATGGATTATTTTAAAAAGGATGATAGTTTTAGAATTTCACAACATTAAGGGGGTTGATTAGATTTTTTTATTCTTTGTTCAAAGGCCTAATTGGTGCTTTAAAATTGTTTTGGAAATATTATTGTTCACATTGATGTCATGGTGGATCCCTGTTGTGATCCTTGTTAGTTTTTATCTCACTCACATAATTGATTGGTCATGAAGAACCTTGGTAGCTATATGAGAGACCATAGATTTATGCTACACTTTTATCGACTCACACCCTGAATAGTGTCTCCCTAGAGATTGTAAATGTAGGATAGGGATGTGCTCTGAGTAGGTGGGTGTGATCTAAGTTAGAAAGATTGTGTTTGTGATAGATTTAACATTTTCATTCAATTGTTTGTAATGCATTTGGACTTCTTTTATATGCCAAAAAATCCACTGTTCGGATATGGACCATATTTCAGGGGTGCTTCCTCCTTCTACTATGAAATAATTATACTCCTTGATCCATCCCTCTACTGTACATCCACCTTTAATTCTCAATATTGTTGATACATGTCCTTCTTCCCTCTTGGATTTGGATTTTCTTGTTAAACTCAAATTCCCCTATTCTTAGGATTTTTTCCCTTGATTTAGCCAAATTTCATTTGATACTTATCTTTTTTATAGTATTAATATAATTCTTATTTTTAGATATATAATTCTACTAACCATGTCCATTAGGCACCACACACTTGTTTGTCTCCTTCATTGGACTTGGCTTCTCCTCGTGATCAGATTGTGCAGTCTATAGAATCACCCAACACATTATCCTTCATGAATCTAGTGAAAAAAATCACCCTTAACTTCTCAATAAATAAAATAAGAAGAAGAAAACTAAATATTTTTACCATAATCCATGATCTATAATCACTCAATAAATGCCTAATTACAAAATAAATGTTGATACCCAACATAATTGTATTTCAAGCACCTAGGACTCCACTATAACATCTTTATATTTTATGAAGTTCCTCTCTTAGGATTTATGTCTTTGTAAAAATTCCTAAGTGGCCCTTTTAAAATGATTCAAGTGTTTTGAAATGTTTTTTAAAAAATTATATGTGTACAACATATTCTTTTTTGGTTTTAAATAGCTTTAAAATGATTTAAACACTTTATATGAACTTAGGTTGCATGTCAACTATTTTTCAACTCACCCTATTGGCTTTCATAAAGGTATTTGAATTTTTTGAAAGTGTATTTAATGTTGGTTTCATTTTAACAAGGGGTGTGTGAA
Organism: Viscum album; assembly: GCA_963277665.1. Classification (NCBI taxonomy): domain Eukaryota; kingdom Viridiplantae; phylum Streptophyta; class Magnoliopsida; order Santalales; family Viscaceae; genus Viscum; species Viscum album. The sequence continues at coordinate 110,257,292 of OY728156.1, read as the reverse complement.
GTTTTAAATGAAAATTTGTAAAATATAGATGGTTTTCATTCATTTTAAATGATTATGATTGATGGGTCCTAAAGTTGACTCGAATTATTTAAGAAAAAAAATTGTGGTTTTGTGAAATAGTGCTTGGAATTGATTTGTTTATTTTAAAAAGGGTGTGTTATTTTAAAGAGGGATTTGTGTAAATGGTTGGTTTTTTAATGGGATTTCAAATGTGATTTTATAAATAGTTTTCTATGGACATATGAAATGTAGTTTTTTCATAATCTTTTAAGTTTATATTTTTATTGAATTAGGAAAATTGATGCATTATATTTATTCATGTTATGATCATTGGTTTGTTGTTTTTCACTTCCACTTATTTGGCTACATGGGAACCCTATTAATTAATAAATAGGTATAAATGTATACTAAACTAGTTAGCTCACACACTAGCTAATTTACCATAGTGGTATGCTTTTATTAGTCTATAGTAGCATCCCTAATGAGTAATTTGTGCATAAGTCAAGTGGATTTTCTATTTTTTTTAGGATTGAACATAGGCTGACTTTTTGCCTCATTGTAGTGTGAGTACAAAATCAAGTGTTTTGAAATGTTTCTTAAAAAATTATATGTGTTCAACATACCATTTTTGGTTTTTAAATAGTTTTTAAATGATTTAAACACTTTGCATGGACTTAGGTTGCATGCCAAGTGTTTTTCAACTCACTTGATCTGCTTTCATAAAGTGATGTGAATGTTTTGAATCCATATGTAATTATGGTTTCATTTTAACAAGGGGTGTGTAAAGTTTTAAATTAAATTTTTTTAAATATATAGGGTTGTCGCTCATTTTAAATTACTAATATTGTTGGGTAATGAAGTTTCCTTGAATGATTTAAAAAAGGAATTGGGTTTTTGTTGTGAAATAGTGTTTAGAACTAATTGGTTTAATTTAAAAAATGGTGTGTTATTTTAAAGAGAAATTTTTGTAAATTGTTAGTTTATTTAATGGGATTTCAAATGTTATTTTATAAATAGTTTTCAAAGGAAAACTGAAATGTATTTTTTCCACAATATTTTAAGTTTTTATTTTTATATAATTAGGAAAACCATTACATTATATAGGGAAGACAAGTAGATCGATAATAACACCTTGGAAAGGGTAAATGTATTTCAATAATTAGAAGGATTAGATTTCAGTAAGATTTTATCTCCTGCTGTAAAGCATATAATAATTCAGAAGTTTTCCAACTTGGTTTCCATTTAAGTTTTATTTATAGAACAAATGGATGTCATGATTATATTCCTTCATGGATATTCAGAGGAAGATATCTACATAGATCAACTAGAATGTTTCTTACTAAATGTAATAGAAGGTTCGGTTCTAGTATCAAATGGGGTTTTTTGGGGCTTAAGTTTAAACCAAGACGGTGTAACTAGAATTTAAATGATTTTATGGTAGAATTAATGTTCATGTAGTGTAATGTAAATAATTAATACTATATGGAGGTTTATTATTATAATATTTTTGGCATTCTACTTTTTTATGTGGAAGAATTTCTCTTAGATGGACCAATGAAGGAAATATTGGAAGAGCTAAAAATTGATTTATCTAAAAGATCCCAAATGAATGACCTTGGTTATGGAAAGTGGATACTGAGGATTAATATTGAAGGAGACTTAAATTCTATAGCCTTTTTTAGCCTTGGTTAATTTTTATATAAATATTTTGTGTATTTATTTTTTAAAATATTAATATTACCAAATCAAATAGGATGGATATGAATAAATAATGGATGGATGTCAACCGTATAAAATAATTGTATAAAGATGGCATGAAATAGTTTATCAAGTTTGAAAAATATCATGTATATGACCCTTCTCAAATCCTTTATCCATGTCTGCACTGTTGTTATTCAATAAAAATTAGTCCAGATAAGTTGGAAGAACACTTGATATTTTGTGGAATAAATTGAAGTTATAAATGTTGGAATAAACATGGTGAAAAAGTGAATGTATCTAGTGGTTGGGATAGCACTACATTTTATGGATCATATGATATGATTACAAGTGTGTACAATGAAGAAGATTGTATCGAGGATTTCATTACAGATGGGAATGATGATGATGATCGTATCGAGGAAATGAAAAAGACAGTTGAAGATAAACATTGTGATTGACCAAAATTATTTGATAAGTTAAAGAGTTGGGAAAAGAAGACATTGTATGGGGGTTACACTAAATGTACATAATTTTCATCCATACTAAATCTGTATTATATGAAATCAGGCAACAGATGGAGTGACATTAGTTTTACAGAATTACTTTCTCTCTTGAATGACATGCTCTCAGAAGATAATGAGCTCTCGAGCTGAACATACGATGCTAAACGAATGTTATGCTCAATGTGTATGATCTCAAAAAGAATACATTCCCACATAAATGACTGTATATTGTTTTTAAAGTACCAAAAATCAATTATATAATTTCCAAAATGTGGTTCTTCTCAATACATGAAAAATGAATATGGTCCTATGAAAGTTGTATGGTACTTTCCAATCATTCCAAGGTTTAGGCACATATATGTGTAACGACCCAAAGTTTAATCAATTTAAATTTACTTATTATTATTATTATTTCATATAGTAAAATAACATAAAATCACAACATAATTCCTCATCATGCATTAATGAGCAACTCTGACATGGTATTTCAATCCTGACTTGGGGTAACCCGGTACATGACAACGGGCCTTACTGCGCACCTGGGTTGACACTCCTAGGGGATATGCTTTGGTAAATTCATAAGCTCATTATTAACCATTATTAATGTAACAAAAAAAAGAGACCATGAGAATATAAGTTAGGAAATAGATCAAGGATAACATAGAATTAAACCTAGGGAATCACAAGTTTGGATATACTTTTCCTTTAAGATTTTATACTTTTATGTTCAAAGTTTCCTTTTATCCTTATTAGTTAAGTATTAAATCCTCCTAATTTCACTTTATTTTCTTAGTTAGTGGAATGAAATATAATAACATGTTCCAACAATCAATGTGATATATAATGTGAAGATTTCCTTAATGATATTCCAAATATGATGGGAACGAGTGCTCAAAACTTTATGACAGTACTTTCTCAGCTAGCTCAAGTTATGAATAATAACTTGAATCATGTGGAACACCCTCCTCCTACAAGGAAAGATAAATTTGTCATCGAATCCATCCTACAGAAAAGGCCTCCCATGTTAAGTGGATCTTCTGATTCCCTCCTCACGGAATAGTGGATTAACACTATTTAAAAGATATTTCATATCCTCCAGTGCTTGAAGAAGAGAAAGTTGTGTTGGAAGTCTATCATTTTGATGAGAAAGATAATTAGTGGTGGAAACTGATCAAGAATACAAAGTCCTAGGAAGAAATTGATTCCATGGATTGGTAGTGATTCAAGAAAATTTTGTTCAATAAATATTTTCCTGGAACCCTTCATCTCAAGATGGAAAGAGAGTTCCTCAGACTTAAGCACAAGGAAGATGAGTCTATCGAGGCATATGAAGAAAACTTTAAAAGTCTTGAAAGATGCTCTTTTGGATTTTTCATGAACATCGAATGCAAGTTGGATCTCTTATTTAGTGGATGAATTACAAGCATACAAAAAGCATCAGTGGTTTGTGACAGACTCTACAGAAAAGGAGCAACCCCAGAGAAGGATTTAGAGCAAGTGCACTCACCAGAGCAGAGCCAAATAGATTTTTCAGAATGAGAGGGTATGGATATGCCATCGGGACCAGCCTCTGCTTTCATGGTAAGCCAAGCCAGACGTCCATGCGAAGTTGGAGAGCTACTATCACGATGAAGATGTTGGGGAGGGGAAGTTCCATGTAGATAGTCTGGTTGAATTCCCTAAAGACCTTCAGGTCATGTATCTCCTAAAGCCTACGGTCCATGTAATATCTAATCCTATGAGAATTGTAAGGGTTCCCCACATACCTTGAAAGGGGGGTTATCAAAAATCAATAAAAATGAAGGCCTTCAGGCCATTCTGGGGGAGGTGTGAACAATTATCCAAATCCAAGGGTTTTTAGAGACAATCAACAACAACCTCCAAGGAAACAAGTAAGGGATTATGCTATCACTACTACTGAGGTGGATCCGGATAATGATGTGGTGATAGGTATGCTAGTTATTAATTCAAGAATTGAAAATTTACTATTTGATTCTCCTCTATGAATTCTTTCATATCTTTAAAATTTAGTAGAACTATTCAAACACCACCTAAAAATTTAAAGGTTGAGTTATTTGTGTGAATAGAGGATGGGGAAATTATTGCATCCAAGGTTTATAACTCATCCCCAGTAAATGTATGTGGACTAAACCTCCCAAAAAATCTTATCATACTTCCTCTGATGGGGTTCAATGATATTTTTTCATGGATTGACTATCTTTATACAAATCCAGCATTAACTATTGGGAAAGGGAGATCACTCTTCACATCCTAGAGTATCCTCCAATCCTATACAAGTGTAAGGAAGAAGATGAATCTCTTTAAGAATAATCATCTAAAGTGTGGATAATGTTTCCTTTTGATCAATCATATCTTGCTCAAATGGTTGAGACAAATAAGATGATACTTCTCAAAGATATACCATTGTGATGGATTACACTAATGTATTCTCTAAAGAATTGTCTAGTATTCCTCCTGATCAATAGGTTGAGTTCTCAATTGAACTTATTCTTGGATCCCTACGTATATCAAATAATTGACAATATAGAGCTGGAAGAGTTAAGAAAAGCAGTTATAGGAGAATTTGTAGAAGGTTTTTATATGCCCAAGTATTTTACCATGGGGTGTGCTAGTCCAATTCATCAAGAAGAAGGATGGATCAATGCGCTTATGCATCTATTATCATAAAATTAATAAAATCACGATAACGAACAAGTATCCTCTACCACGGATATATGACTTGTTCGATCAGATTCATGGGGAAAGTTATATCTCTAAGGTGGACCTTCGGCCGGGATATCACCAATTAAATGTGAGTAAAAAATATATTCCCAAAACTACCTTTAGAACAAGGTATGGATGCTATGAATTTATAGAGATTACCTTTGGACTCACTAATTCTCTAGAAATTTTCAGGGATTTAATGAATATAGTATTTAGAGATTACCTTAACAAATTTGGTGTAGTCTTTATCGATGATATTTTGATATACTCTAAGAGCAAGGAGGAACATGAGGATCATTTTAATATTGTGATGAATACTTTACGAAGGTATAAAATTTATGAAAAGTACAATAAATGTGAGTTATGGATTGGGGAAGTATCATTATTGGGTAATGTTATAACTAGAAAAGGAATATTTTTCAACCCTTCCAAGATAAAGGCAATCAAAGAGTGGCCCAGGCCAACATCTGTAACAAAGATCTGCTGATTTCTGGATTTATCCAGGTATTACCAATGTTTTTTGAAGAACTTATCATTCTTATCAAACCCAATAAAAAATATTACACTAAAGGGCGTTAATTTCTTATGGACTCAAGAATGTGAGGAAATATTTACGGAGATCAAAAATAGTCTTATCACTGCGCTAGTACTCACACTCCCGATAAGTGGATAAATATTTGTGGTGTGCAGTGATGATTCAAAAAAGGGATTAGGTTGTGTGCTAATTAAAAATGATAAAATGATATATTAAACCTCAAGGAATCTAAAAATACATGAGAAAAACTATCCCACTCATGATCTGGAGTTGGTGATTTTGATTTTGCATTGAAAATATGGAGGCATTATCTCTATAGGGAGAAGTGTGAGATATATAATGATCAAAAGATTATCAAATATATATTCACATATAAAGAGCTTAATATGAACTAATAAAGATGGTTAGAGATCATAAAGTATTATGACTGCTCAATCCACTTCTATCCTCGTAAGTCAAACAAGGTGGTGGATGCTCAACATAGAAATAATCTTGCATCTTTATCAATGATGAGAATTGAAAAGTATCAAATCTTATTATATTTGTAGAGGATGTACATGAGAATCATTAAGGTGGGAATATTATCAATCATTTATCAAATGATTTCTCAACCATCCCTCATAGATAAAATATAGGATGCTCAATGAAATCATGTGGACATTTACAAAAGGGTGGAAGCTATCATAAATAGTAAATACTTTGATTTCAATATTTATAATGTTGGAGTTGTAATATTTGGGTTATGATTATGTGTACTATCTAATCCAAAGATAAATAAAGAGCTTCTGAATGATGCACATAGCTCAATATTCTCTATTCACATAGAGAGAGAAAAGATGTATCGAGATCTCCGAGATAATTATAGATGGGACAATATGAAGAAAGAGATTGTTTAATATACATCAAAGTGTCTGGTATGTCAACAAGTGAAGGATAAAAGAAAAAAGTCTAATGGTATGATGCAACCACTACCCATGCCAGTATATAAGTGAGAGATAATTACCATGGACTTTGTCACTAGACTTTGAATGACATATAGAGGAAACAATCCCATATGGGTCATTATGAATCGCCTTACAAATAAATCTCACTTTATCACAATTAGAGAGGATTTTCCATTAGATCAAATTGCATAGATGTATATAAAATAGTTGGTAAGGATTCATGGAGTACCACTATCTATTATATCTAATATATGTTTGAGATTCACCTCGAAGTTCTAGAAAATTCTCCAACAAGCTCTAAGAACTAAGCTAAACTTCAGTGCGGCCTATCATCCTCAAACTGATAGCCAATCTCATCGAACTATTCAGCCACAGGAACACATGTTGACAGAGTGTTTTATGAAATTAAAAGGAGGATGAGACCAACATATTCCATTGGTCTAATTCTCATACAACAATAGTTTCCACTCGAGCATCTAAATGGCACCATATGAATCCCTTTATGGGAAAAGTTGAAGAACACTAGTGTGATGGGATGAATTCGGTGAGAGTAAGTTGCTAGGACCTGAAATGGTCAAAGAAATGGTGGAGAAGGTGAAACCCATTCCACATCACATCAAGGCATCCCAAAGTAAATAAAATATCTATGAAGATAATTGTTGACGAGACCTTGAGTTTAAAGTTGGAGACGTGGTATTCTTATGTATATCTCCATGGAAGAAGGTTAGAAGATTTGGGAAGAAAAGAAAACTAAGCCCCATGTACATCAGCCCCATCAAGATTCTTGATCATGTCGGAGCTATGGCTTATCAACTAACACTTAAACCTACCATTTCTAAAGTACACAATGTATTCCATGTATCCCTCTTAAGAAATTACATACTAGATCCTTCACATGTAATGTCTTCAGAGGTGGTATAGTTGGAGAATGATCTTTATTATGAGGGGAAACCAATGAAGATCTTAGATCGTATAGATAAAGTTATATGTAACAAGACTACTCAATTGGTCAAAGTACTATGGTGGAACTATAAGTTTGAAGAGAAAACATGGGAACTAGAGGAAGTGATGAAGGAAAAGTACCCACACCTATTTTGAACTTAGAATGTAAAACAAAATTTCAAGGGTGAAATTTCATAAAGGGGGAAGAATGAAATGACCCAAAGTTTAATCAATGGAAATTCTATTATTATAATTATTTCATGTAGTATAATCACATAAAATCACAACACAATGCCACATCATGCATTAATGAACTACTAAATACTATGTGACCTTTAAACATAATTTTTCCACTTTTGTGACTTAAATTTCAAAAATCTTAAATACACGGTTGCGATGAGTAAGATGTTTAGAGTCTGATAGGGCAAACTTAATTTTGTTTAGTGAATAGTAACTTACCCTTATGAATAGTAATGTTACCCTTATGAATAGTAATATGAACCTAATGAATAGTAAATTGACCAAGTGAATAGTAACCTTACCAATGAGAGTATAAATAAAATTTATCCAACTTATAAGTGATAATATGATAGTGTTGGTATTTTTGGTAAGCCATAACTATTTAATTAAAATTTAATAATTTAAATGAAAATTTATTTTCATAAAATGTATTCATAGAATAATATTTTGATTTATTATTATTATAAGATAATTTTATGAGTCTTTAGTTAATTTTTCAAAGTGTTATAAAATCAGTTGCAATTTTAAAATTTGTATTTTTCAATTAAATTATGATTTTAATTAAAAAATAATTTTCTAATATTTAGAAAATTATTTTCATAAAATGGAGTTCATTTTTGGATTCTAAATTTCAAAAAAAATGGTTAGGGTGAATTTTTTGGATTTTTCTGAAATACTTGAATTTTGTTTAATAGTGAAATTTGATAATTTACTAAATATGACAAATAAATAAATTTATGCATAATACTTAAATAATAGATGATATAAATGGCCATTTGTTTGAAATCACATGAAATTATTACTGCTTTTTGTCATAATAATTAACACTATTTTTTTCTTGAAAAAAATAATAAACTAATGAATTAAATATTGAGAAAACTCTCATCTCCTCCACTATAAATACCACCCATCACCCCCTCTTCTCCTCACACCTCTCAAGCCTTGTGACTTGTCTATATTCTGCACAATAATCTTCCCAAACCTATCCCCCAAATTTAGGATCTTTTTTTATTAACAAAATACTAAAAACTAATCCCTTAAGGAGGCTCTCAAGAGTAAGAAATCAAGAGGTAAAACCCCCTTTTGTTTTCATTCAATTTATTTTCAAGTTTCTTTACTTTCTTTTACATCCCCACATATCCTCATTTAAAAGGTATGAAAAATACATTACCATACCCACATGAGAATTTTTTTTATTCTAATGGAATAATTCTTCATCTTCTCTTGTTTCTCCCCTTTTGTACTAGAAATCGAAACACCATTCGAGATGTGTTAATTTATCACATTCAATAATGACGGGTTTTCAATTTCTATTACCGTTTTCAATTATGGTCATAAAACCATTTTTATGGTTGAACCAGATTAATATGTATTTAATATATCCTTGTAATGTTCTGGAATAATTTTGTACAAATTTTATTAATTTATAAAACAAAATGAGTTCGTTGTGATAAAAAAACCGCCAATTAACCCAAATAGTTATCATTAACGTTTTATATAATGATTCATCCTCACCCCAAATAACCAAATTAATTTTAAAACCATTTAATATTATAGATGATCTCTAATAACATATAACTTAAATTTTTTACAACCATCATTATCTTACATTATTATCTATACATGTATATAAGTAAACCGATCATGAAAACCAAGGAAAAAAACCCTCCCAAACAATAAAATTGAACCTCTTACCCCATCATGAAGGCCATGAATGAAAATAATAAGGTTATAATAAATAAATTTAATGTATAATAGGTTATTTACTTATTAATTAATGAATATAATTTGATTATCCATGACATTATGATCAATTGAAGAACACCTTCATGCTTAAGGTAAGGGATTCTACCTGAACCTCCATTACTCCTTCAGGTTTCTCTATATTTCTTTTTACACAAATGAAGTTATATTTTATTTTTATGAAAATATTATAAATGATGTTTATATATTAAAAAATCATTTATAAATATCCATTAATCATTATCTTTTGTGGATATACATTTTTTTAAGTGGTTCCCTTCTCAATTCTTCCTGATAAGTAAGCTCGTTTTAAGAGAACTTCCAAAATTCTTACCTAATTTTAAGTGAACTCTATAATCTGTTTTAAGACACCATATATTTAATAAAATAAATATTTTTATTATAAAAACCTTCTATTTTCACTTCTGGTTTTGTATAAAATATTATTCTTTTTTCTATTTTAAATGATCTTTAGTATTTTCCTTAAAACCGCACTAAAATGTTTTAATGATAAAATTTATTAAATACTCTTCTTACATGTTATCACTTATATTTGACATCACTTACCATTATATATGAATATTATCACTTATTAATTTTTATATATGTTTTAATTCTTTTCATTCATGGAAACTTGTATGATATGCGCATTTATTATGCTTTATGACATGATTATGATACCCATTTATTTACATGGGTACCCTTATGTTTATGCATGATTGATTATGTATGATTCTTTTTGTGGAAAACATATTCATGAACATGTTAATATGGGTGCACCCAGATAGATCTCCAATTCATTGGGTATTGTTTAGTCTCATGAGACGTTATGTACAATGGTCTTGGTGATTAGATTTGACTTGTGCTCTATGTGCAATGGTCTTAGTGGTTAACCTTGACTTGTGTTTATTTATGTGAAACGATCTAGGATCATGTTAAATTCATGTTTTATATTTCCATAACATTCCTATGATTCTACGATTTGATGATCCTATGTTTCAAAATTTATGATTCCTTATGTTTAATCATGTACCATGCATCTTTATATCATTATTTTATGCCTTCTAACCCATGTGTTAAGCTTTATTCTTATGTTTATTCCCTTACTGGGATTTTTAGCTCATCCCTTTTTTCATGTTATCCCCATGTTATCCTATACAGATGTATGAGAATAATAGAAGTTATGAGATCAATATGGATATTTAATAAGAATTTCTTTTATGATGTTTAATTATGTACCTAGTCTTCTAAGACACTAGACTTTACGATCCTTGGATTGTAATTTGATGTTTACCTATGCTTAAAATCATCTAATGATATGTGTAAAAGGTTGGGGTTTCTATAATATGGAATTGATGATACTGCAGTGAAATTTATGTGGCACGCAGTCACAAGAATTAAATATGGAAAACTATATTACCTGGCATACTCTCCTCAATAGAAGTGAATTGATCATGAGTATCCTGAATTTGTAAACGAGATGAGAAACTTTCATCTTGTGTTATCTATATATGGATTGAATCCTTTTGTTTTCAAAGCAACACTCACAGTACATGGTTAGTTATGTTGGTAAATTATATCTTTTCACTGTGGTTATTCATCAAACGAAAATGCATCATGTTATTTATGCTTATATCAGGACCAAAACAACCAGGTAATGATATTGATATTTATTTGGATCCATTATTCGATGAAGTGAAATTATTATGAGATTCAAGTGTAACATTTTATTATGGTTGCATAAATGAATATTTCACGTTGAGATACATGTTGTACAGGATGATAAATGACTTTCCTGCTTATGGAAATTTTTCAGGATATAGCATTAAAGGAACTCAAGGGTGTTCCATACGCGAACAAGGTATACGGTCAATTAGATTTAAACATTCATCGAAAACTATGTTTATATGACATCATATGTAACACCCCATGCTTCCACAATATGCTTCTCTTTTAATAATATAGTAGCGTGTGTTGTACGCAACTTCGAGTTCTAACACACACCACAACCAATCAAACTAGCCTTTATGAATAGTAATACCCACTTTTTGAAATTTTAAAATTTTATCTTTCAAAATGGACTTAATTTTTGGATTCGGAATATCGAAATTAGATTAGGGTGAATTTTTGGTATTTTTCTGAAAACATTCAATTTTTGATGAATAGTGAAAAAAACACGGAGTTATAGTTTAAAAACGAATTTTTATTTAAATAATTATTTATTTTATTTAAATTTAATTAAGGTAAAAATAGATACATAATACCTATATAAGTTCAATGTAATTCATTGGAGTTAGTTTAGAATAATTTTAGATATATAAAAATTTTATTGAACTTTTCGCCGTCTTTTACCCACCTCCTAGGAGAATTTGGATATTCACATAAAACTTAATTTTACCGCTTCTGTGAGTGGAATTTCAAAAATCCGAGAGACATGGTTAATATCAAGGAGTAAAATGTGGTTCAATAAGATAAAAATAATTTTTGGTGAATAGTAACTTTTTACTTTTATTTACCACGTTTAAATGTAAATAGGGTAATTAAGGGTAAAAATGATATTATTATTACCTTAACACATGTCCTAATTCTATTGGCTAAGTATAATTCAACCAAAAAAAACCTTAAGAATAAAATATTAACCTCTTTGGTCCACTTGGATTAGATTAGGAAATTTATTATTATTTAATTCAAAGAAGAGTTAAAAGATATAAAATCAAAGTTAAATAACTAAAACATTTTTAATATAGGGTTATACATAAGATAAATTAGATTATAAATATTCATTAGAAATATAAAAATATTTCCTACATAATGATATATTATTTATAATTTTTATACATTAAATAATTTAATTTATTTATGACACAATGTTGATGCATTAATTATCTAATTAATGAAATATTAAAATAATTGATATTATAAATATAAAAATACAAAGGGACATGGTAAATGTCAAAATATTTAACTAAGAGTTAAATATAAATGATAAGGTTAATTTAGTGACCCAAACCTATCTAAAATCAATTGGTTGAAATTATTTCTTCCCATCCCCACCTTATCCTCAAAATAAGTCACATTGGAGCCATTATAAACCAAATATGAATTTATTATAAAATAATATTTTAAGTTTTTTCTAAGGTGTCCCTCCCCCCTCTTGTAAAAGGGCACTCCCCCTTCTCTCAAATTCATACCTTCAAAGCCTTTTGTCTTGGCCAAACCCTGCCAAAATATTCTTTGAACTTCCCTCACTTCAACCTAGAGGCCTTAGTTTAATTAGAAAGCCAACCTAAGGATCCCTTTTGATCAAATCAAAAGGAAGAACCCGAAAAAGAGGTAATGTTTTCACCACCCTCTTTCAAGTTCCTTTCTTCTTCCACTTATTCTTTCTTTGATTTGTTCATTCTAAAATAATAATTCAAGTATCTTCTATATACTGTGATGTTATTATAAATATGTTACAAACATATTCAGTATTCTATCCATCCTTTGAATGACATGTCACCATACGTGCGTACGTACGGCTTACCGTCTCCACGTCGTGGTGTAATTGTTATTCAATACATTATTATTTGGATGGGTATTCTAATGATGTGTAATTGATGTAACTAATAAATATAACATTATAATGATTCTGTATATATGATATACCATCCAATTATATATTATTTTAATATCAAAAGAATGATATTGTCGCTCGTGCGTACGTACGGACTACCGTCTCCACGAACGCGATGAGATTCATTCCCCATCGTATCCATTCAAGTATAATTCTCATTTTATGATTAAAAATAATGTTTAAGTACATGGTATAATTCTGTATATGAATAAGATACAACCTATCCATAACAAACACGGCTTATGTAAAAAAACATATAAAAGAAAACGAGTAAGTTAACACCCAAAACGATGATAATACTAAGATATTATTAACAAAGCAATGTTAAAAGATCATATATGATATCATATTAATGTATATGATTATTGTATAATTTAATAACAATTATTTCACCATTATACAGGAGGTTAACCTACCCTCGACCAAGGAAAAATACAATGTAAGGGTTTATTTCACAATCTCTTCATTAACCGAGGTTGTTTATACGTAATTATCTACTGGGACCTCTTTATCATCCACATCCATGTTTCTTAAAAATTTATTTCAAAAAATTCTTACTATTTTAAAGAATATGGGTTAAAGTCATTTATACCCTTGTTTGAATTTTTATAAGAATTTTATAAGGGAATCTTTCTGTCGTTTTCCAAACAACATCCTTTTTAACCTTTTTGATAGAATTAAGGTAAGAATGTATTTTTTTAACTTATACGGTGGGTGCAGCTATTTTACGCTGTTATAAAATCATCGAAGCTTACCTTACAAGATTATAAGAATATTTTGAAAGTAAATTTTTTATTTTATAATTATGTGACTTTTAAATGATTTCAAAAAAAGAGATATTTATCTCAAATATTTTTGATTTCATCTATGTCAACATCCTTTGATGGATTTTAAGCTTATTTGAAGTTGATTTATTATGATACAAAACTTCCATATAGTATTGAAGGTTTTGTGATATGTCTGACTGAGTATGTGTTATTTTTATACCATTCATGGTTTATGGAGAAAGTATTGACATTTTGTATGCTAGTTTTAATACAAATGTTTATGTTATGTTTAAACCTGTTCATGTGAGGAATGCATTGGACTTAATAAGTGACGGGTGGAGCTCGCTATAGCTCCTAGATGCATTGGTTGGTCTCATGAGACAAAATAGTGTCGTGGCACAATGCCTTGAAAAAATCTTATTTGTAGTCTTGGCACAAGGCCTTGACTATGTGGTTATGATAGTCTGTCATTATGAATTCCATCATTATGAAAGTGGTTATTGATATTGCATGTGATTATTCGACTATTAGAATATTCATGTAAATAAGTAAATGGAATGATTTCATTTTATCTCTTCCATATTATGTCGAAGTTTAAGTTTAAAAGGCTTTTGTTTTAGTTATGAATTGCCTTAAATGTTTATGTTTATTTATGAAAGTTTCTGCTATATTGTTATCCTTACTGAGCATCTGAGCTCACCCCTTTCAATGTTTTAATTTTTCCCAGGATGTGAAGAAGTATTTTATGAATGAACTGCAAGGATAGTATGAGGGGATATGAGTGTGGACTATGGAGACTATGTTGTTTTAGTTTTCATTTTATGATGTAATGTAAACTTTTTGAATGTATCTAGTGTTTCTAAGGCTTCTAAATTAATCTGTCTTTTGAGATTTGATCTTTTTTTATCATGCCAATGTTTTGTAATAATGCACCGACTCTGGGTAACTGGGTTCAGGGCGTTACAGTTGGTATTAGAGGAAGTTTAGTACAAACCTTGGAAACTAGATTTAGATAAACTTTGATTAGAGCACATAGACCTAAGATAGACTTTGAGGATTAGTATAGAAGCACTTCCTAGAATTTTGGTATTGTAGAGATTTTTTGAGTTTTCTGAGAAATACATCCATGTCTGGATATGAGCAGGTAGAGGCGGCTCTGGCACAGATGTACCTAGGGGTAAAAACTGAAAACACTGCTTTGAGCTAGACTCGAACAGGAACTGGTGCATGACAACGGGCCTTGCTGCACTCTTGGTTACGACACTTCTGGGGGATATGCTTAGGATAATTTTCATTTTCTTTACAAACCATTATGAAGGGTTTATGAGTATATAATTCCTCAAAGAAAACATTTTTATGATTATGGATTATATCCATAAATAGTTCAATTGATGTTAAGTGTTTTACAAGTATAGAATTGTGTATTTTGATTCATAAACTGATCTAGTTTATGCCATTGTTTAGAAATGGCACCTAGTGGAAGAAATGTAAACTGTATCAATGCACGCACTCCATATAGGGATTGCCCTCCTGCTCAAAATAATTATAGTAGAGCTGGTGATACAACTGGTACTGATCATCTAATCACCATACTGGGATAACTCACTCAGGTTATGAATAATAACCTTACCCGTATGGAGAACACTGATCCGCAGCATGGAGGATCAATGTTAGATCACTTCATGATGAAATAGCCACCAACATTCAATGAGAGTACAAATCCATTGTTAGCTGGGCAATAGATAACTTCCCTAGAGAAAATATTTCAAGCTTTGGGAGTAGTGAAAGGGAAAAAGTTATCATGGCAGTTTACCGCCTCACAGGAGATGTTGATCAATGGTGGTCATTGATTCATAACATGAAGGAAGATGATGAAGTATCAAATATGGAATAGAGGGATTTCAAAGATCTGTTTTTAGAAAAATACTTTTCTCGTGACCATCGAGCAGATATGGAAAGGCAATTTCTGAGTCTAAGACAAAAGGAGGACAAGAATTTCACAAAGTATGAGGCTAACTTTACAAGGTTAGTGAGGTATGCTATAGATTATATATGTAACCCAAGATTAATATTGATAATTTCTTTGATGGTTAAAAATTGTTTCTCCGTCGAGAATTAGTCTCAAAAACCTTCTCGTTGTACGAAGATATTGTCTCACGTGCTATCACGACAGAAAAAGAATTCTCAAAGTCTTATGACTTTAAAGAAAATCAAGAGAAGAAGAGATCTGCTAATCACTCTGGAAATAGAAATAAGGGGAATAAGGGAAAAGTTGAATATCCATCCTACAGTAAATGTGGGAAGAAACACTCTGGTACTTTCTTGAAGGGAATGGGAGTCTATTACAAGTGTGGTGAAAAAGGCTACTAAGCTCGTGATTGCAAGTGGAAGAAAGAAGCTATCGATGTTCAATACTACAACTGCAGGGAGATGGGAAATTATGAAAATTAATATCCTAAGCATCAGGGGAACTTACCTCAGAAAAGTCCAAGGGATCAAGTCCAAGCTTATGCTATCACTACTGCTGAGGTAGAAGCTCCAAAAGACGTGGTAGCGGGTAATTTAATGGTTTCCTCAAGTTTAGCCAATGATTTATTTTATTCTGGATCATCACATTGTTTCATATCTTCCCAATTTGCTAAGAAAATTAGATATTTTCAATTTGATTTAACAAGGTAGTTGTCAGTCAAAACTCCTAAGGGAAGTATCATTGCAACAAAGTTTTGTGAATCAGTCCCCATTAGAGCACATAAATGTTCTTTATCTGTTGATCTCATTGTCATACCTATGATTTAGTTTGATATAATACTCTATATGGATTGGATTTCAGACCATGATGCAAATATCTATTGTAAGAATAAGGAGGTTATGATTTTTGATGATGATGATAAAGAACACCTTATCTTTAGAGTAGAATCGTCACCACCTGATTCTTACCTAGATCCACCCCCAGTAGCTCAACTAAATTCAATTATTGGGGAGGAAGAGAATGAAATAACTATGGGTAAGAAAAGGAATGTTAAAATAAAGGATGTACCAATTGTGAGAGAATATGTTGATATGTTTCCAAAAGATTTACCTGGACATCCTCTAGAATGAGAAATTGAGTTTTCCATTGATTTAAATTCTTGTTCAGGGCCTATATCAAAGACCACTTATAGAATGGCCACTGTGGAATTAGTTGAACTAAAGAAACAACTAGATTAATTGAGTAATAAGGGATTTATTTGCCCTAGTGTTTCTCCATGGGGAGCCCCTGTCATTTTTTTTAAGAAGAAAGATGGATCTATGATGTTATGTATCGACTACAGGGAAGTCAATGCTATAACAATAAAGAACAAGTATCCCCTACCTCGCATTGATGATTTATTTGACCAACTGCATGGAGCTCAATACTTTTCAAAGATTGACCTTTGATCTAGATACCATCAGTTGTGTGTGAAGAAGGAAGACATTCCGAAGATAGCATTTCGAACTAGGTATTGGCATTACGAGTTTACAGTGATGCCTTTTGGATTGACTAATGAACCCTCTGTATTCATGGATCTAATGAATAGAGTTTTCAAAGAATATCTCGATGATTTTGTGGTGGTATTTATTGATGATATCTTGGTATACTCCAAAAGCTACGAAGATCATGAAAATCACTTTCGCATTATCCTGAAGACTCTTAGAAGACATGAATTATATGGGAAGTTTAGAAATTGTGAATTCTGGCTTCACGAGATCTCTTTTCTTGTCTATATTGTCTTTAAGTATGGAATCTCTGTTGATCCTTCTAAGACAAGAGCAATCTAAGAATGGCCAGCACCAATGAGTATAACTGAGGTGCGCATTTTTATTGGCTTAGTAGGTTATTATCAGCATTTCGTCCAGAACTTTGCCCGATTGGCTAACCCATTAATGAAGCTCATACGTAAAGGGTTAAATTTTTTTGAAAAAAAGAGTGTGAAGAATGTTTTGAAGAACTGAAGAGAAGATTAGTCAATGCTCCTCTATTGACTCTACCATCGGGGAATGATGGGTTCGTTATTTATAGTGATGCATCGAAGAAAGGACTTGGTTGTGTCCTTATGCAGAATGATAGGGTTATTGCCTATGAATCATGATAGCTAAGAAATCATGAGAAAAACTATCCTACTCATGATCTTGAGTTATCTTCTGTAATCTTTTCTTTGAAGATATGAAGACATTATCTCTATGGTGAAAAATGTGAGATATATACCGATCACAAGAGTTTTAAGTACATTTTCTCACAGAAAGAACTCAACATGAAGCAAAGGAGATGGATTGAACTACTCAAGGATTATGATTGCACGATACACTACCAACCGGGGAAGGTAAATAAGGTGGAAGATGCTTTGAGCTGAAAGGATCATAGATTTTTGAACAAAATGAGAGTTGAAAAGGATCCTATATTCATGGATCTAGTAAAGATGGATATGGTAATCACCATGGAAGGTGAAACATCAATACATTTTCAAATGGTTTCCAAACCATCTTTAATAGAAAGGATAAATAGTTCTCAAACCGATGATGAAGAGTTTCAAAAGAATATTAAAGCTGTGAATGATGGGAGATTGAGTGACTTTGTATATGAAGATGGAATTTTGAAATTTGGGAAGAGACTTTGTGTTCCTGATATACCTTATATAAAAAGGGAATTTTTGGATGATGCCCATAGTTCCAATTTCTCTATACACCCTAGGAGCACCAAAATGTATAGTGATTTGAAGGAACATTTTTGGTGGGACAATATGAAGAGGTAGATTGATGATTTTGTGTTAATATGTATGGTTTTTCAACAAGTATAAGCTGGAAGGCAATAGCCTGGAGGATCCATGCAACCTCTTCCCATACCTGAGTGGAAATGGGAGAATATTACGATGGAATTTGTCATGGGACTACCAAAGACTCTAAGAAGGAACGATGCAATATGGTTCATTATGGATCGTCTTACCAAGTCAGCACATTTTCTTGATATAAGAGAAGATCTACCACTTGAACGTCTAGCAAGACTATATATTAATGAAGTTGTGAGACTTCATGGAGTACCCCTATTGATTGTTTCTGATTTTGATCCCTGCTTTACTTCAAGATTCTGTAAGAGTCTTTAGAAGGCCTTGGATACTAAACTTCATTTGAGCACTGCATACCACCCTCAAACAGATGGACAATCATAACGGACTATTCAAACCTTAGAAGACATGTTTAGATCTTTCTCACTTGACTTTCAAGGTATGTGGGATCAATATTTACCTATGGTAGAATTTTCTTATAACAATAGCTTCCATTCGAGTATTCAGATGACACCATATGAAGAGTTATACAGAAAGAGATGTCGCACACCAACCTGTTGGGATGATGATGGTGAAAGAAAACTTGTAGGCCCAGAACTGGTGGAGGAAACGATGGAAAAGGTGAAGGTAATCCAAAACCACATCAAAGCAGCTCAAAGTAGGAAGAAGAGCTATGCTGACAACTGAAGGAAGGATTTTGAATTTCAGGTAATAAATTATGTTTTCTTGAAGGTATCTCCATGGAAGGGAGTTATACATTTTGGTAAGAAGGGTAAATTGAGTCACAGGTACATCGGACCCTTCGAAATTCTAGAACGAATTGGGGTTGTAGCTTACCGTTTGGAAATGCCGCCAAGTATCTCCAAATTTCACGATGTGTTCCACGTATCACTGTTGAGAAAATACATGTCTGAACCAACACATGTACTCATGTACGAAGAATTCGAACTGGAATCCAATCTATCTTATTGCGAATATCCCATCAAGATTCTTGATACAAGAGAACAAGTACTGAGAAACCAGATGACTCGTCTAGTAAAAGTTCTATGGAGAAACCATAAGATGGAAGAGGCAACGTGAGAACCTGGGGAACTTATGATGAAGAACCACCCAAGTCTTTTCATGTGGTAGTATTCTAGAAATTTTGAGGATGAAATTATTTGAATGAGGGGAGAATGTAACACCCCAAGCTTCCACGGTATGCTTCTCTTTGAATAATACAGTAGTGTGTGTTATACGCACCTTCGAGTTCTAACACACACCACAACCAATCAAACTAGCCATTATGAATATTAATACCCACTTTTTGAAATTTTATAAATTTTATCTTTCAAAATCGACTTCATTTTTGGATTCAGAATATCGAAATTAGCTTAGGTTGAATTTTTGGTATTTTTCTGAAAACATTCAATTTTTTATGAATAGTGAAAAAAACAATGAGTTATAGTTTAAAATCGAATTTTTATTTAAATAATTATTTATTTTATTTAAATTTAATTAAGTTAAAAATAGATACATAATACCTATATAATTTCAATAAAATTCATTGGAGTTAGTGTACAATAATTTTAGATATATAAAAATTTTATTGAACTTTTCACCGTCTTTTACCCACCTCCTATGAAAATTTGGAAATTTACATAAAACTTAATTTTACTACTTCTGTGAGTGGAATTTTTAAAATTAGAGAGATAGAGTTAATATCAAGGAGTAAAATTTGGTTCAATAAGATAAAAATAATTTTTGGTGAATAGTAACTTTTTACTTTTATTTACCATGGTTAAATGTAAATAGGGTAATTAAGGGTAAAAATGATATTATTATTACCCTAAAACATGTCCTAATTCTATTGGATAAGTATAATTTGACCAAAAACAACTTTATTAATAAAATATTAACCTATTTGGTCCACTTGGATTAGATTAGGACATTTATTATTATTTAATTCAAAGAAGAGTTAAAAGAGATAAAATCAAAGTTAAATAACTAAAATATTTTTAATATAGGTTTATACATAAGATAAATTAAATTATAAATATTAATTAGAAATATAAAAATATTTCCTACATAATTATATATTATTTATAATTTTTAGACATTAAAAAATTTAATTTATTTATGACACAACGGTGATGCCGTAATTACCTAATTAATAAAATATTGAAATAATTTATATTATAAATATCAAAATAAATGTAATTTAAGACTTTTTATGAATTTAACTAATTTTATAGGTTAATATGACATGTTATTATTACTTAAATGAATTTTTTTCTAATTAATAAAGTTGTTAAGACTTTATCAAAAATCAATTATTAAATAGTGTCCAAATTGACATAAAGGAGTATTTTAAACAAATATTATATTATTAATTGATATTATTTTTCTAAAAATATAAGGTTCAGAAAAATTACTTATATAAGGTTATATATATTAATAATTAACCACTTGGGGTTCACTTGACTTTTTATGGTAAGTTTATTAACCATATAATATAAAAATACAAAGGGACATGGTAAATGTCAAAATATTTAACTAAGAGTTAAATATAAATGATAAGGTTAATTTAGTGACCCAAACCTGTCTAAAATCAATTGGTTGAAATTATTTCGACCCATCCCCACCTTATACTCGAAATAAGTCACTTTGGAGCCATTATAAACCAAATATGAATTTATTATAAAATAATATTTTAAGTTTTTCCTAAGGTGCCCCTCACCCCTCTTATAAAAGGGAACTCCCTCTTCTCTCAAATTCATACCTTCAAAGCCTTCTGGATCGGACAAACCCAGCCCAAATATTATCTCAACTTCTCTCACTTCAACCTAGAGGCCTTAGTTTGATCAGAAATCCAAGCTAAGGAGCCCTTTTGATCAAATCAAAAGGAAGAACCAGAAGAAGAGGTAATGTTTTCACCACCCTCTTTCAAGTTCCTTTCTTCTTCCACTTATTATTTCTTTGATATTTCCATTCTAAAATAATAACTCAAGTATATTCTATATACTTTGATGTTATTATAAATATGGTACAAACATATTCAGTATTCTATCCATCCTTTGAATGACATGTCCTCATACGTGCGTACGTACGGCTTACCGTCTCCACGTTGTGGTGTAATTCTTATTCAACACATTATTATTTTGATGGGTATGATAATGATGTTTAATTGATGTAAATAATAAATATAACATTATAATGATTTTTTATATATGATATACCATCCAATTATATATTATTTTAATATCAAAAGAATGATATTGTTGCTTGTGCGTGCGTACGGACTACCGTCTCCATGAACGCGATGAGATTCATTCCCCATCGTATCCACTCAAGTATAATTCTCATTTGATGATTAAAAATAATTTTTAAGGACTTGGTATCATTATTAATATTAATAAGATACAACCTATGTAACGGCCCTAAATTTTGAATAAATCTTGTTTCCTAATTTCATATGTTATTTTATTTTATTTTTATACACAACAAAAATGTTTTATTTGATAAACATGATTATAATTAAAATGAGACCATTGGGTTCTGAATGTTATATGACCATCGGTCAATATGACCGCTGTGAACAAAATGTTTTGATTATTGTCTCTAAATATAAGTAACCTTGGTTGATTATTATAGAAAGAAGATTCGATGGCCTCACCTAGTATTCTTGGACCGATTGAAGCCCATCTAACAGAGCTTGGGAAGGAGGTAGCACCATTGGGCTTTGCTCTGGACCAAACCCAAGCCGCACTACATCATGTGAAGCTAGAACGGAATCACCTTCGCGAGAAGTTCAAACTGATAGAAATTACTACTCGGGCAATGTTGACCGAGCCGCCCCAAGATTCTATCACCCTAGAACACCTTACCCTTAGTTCCTATGCAGGTATTATAAGGGGATATGTAATGAGACCGTAACTGCCTTGTGTAATCCTTGATTTAAAAAAAATTAGGATTTCTTCTTATGATAAATTTTAGGAATTTTCAAATGACCGAATAAAAATAGTATGCATATTTTTGATGAATTTTCAAAAGAATATTTTGAAAAAAAAATGTTTATGTAAACCTTAAATAAAATGTGTAATAATTTTCAAAAAATGGTCTTCTACAATTATGTTCAGTACGAAATTTGGAGTCTAATAAGATCAACTTGATTTTTGATGAATAGTAAATTATGAATAGTGATTTTATGATTAGGATTAGTAATATGACCAAATGGATTAGTAATCTCACTTAAAGAAAATTTTAAAATAATCTAGGCACCTTGATTAAGTAATGTGATTCAATAAAATTGTTAAATAACGGTTTCATAAATTATTATTCAAGTATTAGTTTTTTCGGATGAATAGTGTTTTTAATTTATAAATAAATTTAAAAATATTTAGAAAATTATTTTTATAAAATGGATTTCATTTTTGAACTCAGAGCACCGATATTATGTTATGGTAATTTTTGGGGTTTTTTCTGAAAAAATGAATTTTCAGTGAATAGTGTATTTATTTAAAAATAAATTTAAAAATATTTAGAAAATTATAAAATGGAGTTCATTTTTGAAATCATAGCATTGATATTTGGTTAGTGTGAAATTTTGGGATTTTTCTGAGAAAGTTGAATTTTCAGTGAATAGTAAAAATGCAGTTTTAGGGTTTTGGTATGTTTAATGACATCATAGTTGTGTCATGATGATTTCATGAGATATCTTAAGGGTTGGCCGGACACGGGTGATGAATTATTGTTTTGGGGGCCCCATGTGGCCTAACTCCATGGTAAATGCCAAGGGAGAGCACATGGGTTTGAGAAAAGCACATGTGAGGTGTCCTTTGGCCATTAATGCCTTGTCCCCTCACTTTCCCTACAAATACCAAGCCCTCCTCTCATCCATTCGACTCCCCACTCTTCCCCAACGAAGTTCTGGTCTCATTACCTCCCATTGAGTCCTCACAAGGTGCCCCCAAGCCCTCAAGGTCCCATCCTTTGAGGTTTAACAGTTACATTTTAAGGTAAGGGATCCGACCCCTCTCTTTCTTTTCAAGTGATCTCTTTTATGTCATTCCTTTTATGCTCCATGTTCTTATGTTAAAGGTGGTTCTTTTATACTCTTATTACTGACCCTTTCATGTTCACATAATGAGAGATCCCCTCTTACTCTCATTATTTCGTTTTATGAAGTTTTAAGTGGCGCCGTTAGGCTGCCGAAATTTTTGTAACGGATTCTTTCTCTCTTCTCATTTTTCAAGATCTATTTTCATGTAAAGTATTTCAAGTTCATTTTTATCATGTTGGGGTATGATCTATAAATTTATCATACTGATCTTTTATGATCATATTATGAGAGACCCCATTTTATCTCTTCAATTCATCATTTTGAAGTTTTAAGTGGCGCCGTTAGGCTGCCGAATTTTTGAGGGATTCTTTCACCCTTCTCTTTTTAAAAGTTCTACTTTCATGTCAAGTCTTTCAAGTTCCTTTCTATTATGTTGGGGTAATATCTCTATATCTATCATACTGGACTCTTATGTTCATATGATGAGAGACCTTATTTGACCTTGTCAATTCAATTTTGTTGAAGTTTAAGTGGCGTCGTTAGGCTGCCGAAATTTTAAGTGGTTCTTCACCCTTCTCGTTTTGAAGTTCTACTTTCATGTCAATTCTTTCAAGTTACTTTCTATTATGTTGGGGCATGATCTCTATATCTATCATACTGTACTCTAATGTTCATATGATGAGAGACCCTATTTGACCTTGTCAATTCAATTTTGTTGAAGTTTAAGTGACGTCGTTAGGCTGCCGAATTCTCACAAGAGAAATCTTTTTTTTTCTTCCTTTCATGTTCTTCATTTCATATGGTATATTTTCAAATTTCATTACCATGTTCTTAAATCCCTTATATTTTGTCCCTCTACTGTTTTATGGGTCATTTATGAATGTTTTACCCATGTCCCCTCTCTTCTCATTGTTTTCTAAAACCCCGAAACATAGCCGTTATGCTGCAGAATTTTTGTCTCAAAGTGCCTCTCTCTCTTTTCTCAAAATTATTTTATGTTATAATGTGAATACTCAAAGCTCTTATTTCTACAGGGGTATTCACATATATATCAAAATTTTCTATTTTAAATTCTGGGATTTACATACACGAAACCCTCTTTCCCTTTCCGTGGGTTTAAAGTGACGTAAAGATCATGTCTTTAAAGCAGTTTTTAAAACGTTATGATTATGAAATGAAACCCATTTATTTTATGCTATATGGGTTATTTATGAAATTTTTCATGATGATATATGTGTCTCACATGATAATAAAGGGAAATTTAAGGGTGCTCCCTACTAGCGTCCCATTGCATTGGATAATGATGTAACCACAAGAGATTACAGTTTAAGGGTGCGCCCAGATAGCGCTCTAATGCATTGGATAAAGATTTAATCTCTAGAGATGACCATTTTTTTTTACGATGCCATGGTGAATAACCTTGGTAATTTTTAATGACACCTTGGGGATGGACCTTGGTGAAACGAAACGATTGTCAATATTAAATGTTGCAGCCACATCTTCAAGTTATGAAAAATGTTATTTTTATTATGATGTATCTCATTATTTATTTCCCATGCCTTAAAGTTCTTCACATGTCCTTATTGAAGTATCTCAAGATCACATGTAAAATGTTTCTCTTGTTTCCCTTACTGGGCCTTCTGCTCACCCTTTCTTTTGATGTATGTCCCCAGGTTATGAGATGCAGTAATGAACCTAGGATGAACATAAGGAGAAGCCTTTCAAGTGTTTAAGAAGAATTTTTTTTTTTTTGTTTCATGTTTTAAGTTCCTGGTTTCCAAGACACTAAAACTTAAAGATCCTCGGTTTTTTAAAATGTAATGAAAGTTTATGTGATAAAAAGGCGGGATGCGATAGTTGGTATCAAAGGATGGTTTAGTTATTTGTGGAAATTAGGATATGAAAACTTTAGGAAGAAGCCTATAGAAAATTTTATGTATAGGAAATCTTCCTGGTATTTTGGTGAGTATTGAGTAATGGGTTGCCAAGCAAATACATCCCTGTTTGGATACGAGCAGGTAGAGGTGGCTCTGGAACAGATGTACATAGGGGTAAAACCTGAAAACACCGCTTTGAGCTAGACTCGAACGGGAACTGGTACACGACAACGGGCCTTACTTCACTCTTGGTTACGACACTCCCGGGGGATATGCTTTGGTAAATTCATAAGCTTAGTATGAACCATTGTTAAAGGAACAAAGATTCACGTAAGAATATATGATCATGGATAACCTAGATTGGAACCTTGGGGATCACAAGTTAGGGTATACTTTTCTTCTACAAGTAATCCTTATATGCTTTAAGCTCCTTTTCATGATTATTGGTTAAGTATTTAAGCCTCTAATTATAATTTCTCTTCTTAGTTAATGGTGGGAGATGGAAGAACATGTCCCAATAACCAATGTGATAGGAAATGTAACGATTGCATTATTAATATGACAAAGTTGATTAGGGGATTAAAAGATGATTATTATTTTGGAAGACATTCATTAATTTGGGAACCGTATTTGATCAAGGTAAATATATTACTATGGTATTTTCATTGAGGAGTAAGGTTGACTTATATTTTGAAGAATCTATGAATTTAAGGTGGACTTATAGTAATTTAGGTTACTTACGGGAATGATTAACCTATCTTGGGTAAAATATATTTAGGTTAGCTACTTTTTTTATAAGATGTTAGGAGTGTTTTACCTTACCCATTCTATTTTTGGGATAATGTTTAAAGATAGAAGAAATAGATAGTTGATCTTTTGTGGATTATGTGATTCTCTAGAAGATGATTCTTATGTTTTGATGAGACCAAGTAGTTTTGAATGCTCATCGTTTGGAGAAAATATTAGTTTTGGTAGAAACTTATTAATGTATGAAACTCTACATGAAGGTAGATATATTTCCTTATGTTTTTTTTCTATGTTGTAAATGAATCCCTCAAAGTTATGAAAAGGAACGTAAAACAAAAACATTTTTGGTTTACGTTTCCTACTAGGTAATCAAAGACCGCTTACACACATCATAATTTTGGGATTTTCTGGTGGTTAACTTCCTCTTAATCATGTTTTCTATCACTCTCCTTTAGGACGTGACCCTTTGTTTTCTCTTCCATGTCCATGTTTCCTACATGGAATCCTAGTATGAGTAAACTCGGGTGGCCTTTGTACTTCCTTTTCTTTCTTTTAAAGTAATGGTGTTACTGACTCTTTTTCCGATGTGGTACTTTCAATGAAATTTCAAAACCCAATTTTTAAAATTGTGAGGACGCATTTTCTTAAGGGGGGAAGATTGTAACGGCCCGAAATTTTGAATAAATCTTGTTTCCTAATTTCATGTGTTATTTTATTTTATTTTTATACACAACAAAAATGTTTTATTTGATAAACATGATTATAATTAAAATGAGACCATTGGGTTCTGACTGTTATATGACCATCGGTCAATATGACCACTGTGAACAAAATGTTTTGATTATTGTCTCTAAATATAAGTAACCTTGGTTGATTATTATAGAAAGAAGATTTGATGGCCTCACCTAGTAGTCTTGGACCGATTGAAGCCCATCTAATAGAGCTTGGGAAGGAGGTAGCACCATTGGGCTTTGCTCTGGACCAAACCCAAGCCAGACTTCATCATGTGAAGCTAGAATGGAATCGCCTTCGCCAGAAGTTCAAACTGATAGAAATTACTACTCGGGCAATGTTGACCGAGCCGCCCCAAGATTCAATCACCCTAGCACACCTTACCCTTAGGTCCTATGCTGGTATTATAAGGGGCTATGTAACGAGACCGTAACTGCCTTGTGTAATCCTTGATTTAAATAAAATTTGGGATTTCTTATTATGATGAAGTTTATGAATTTTCAAATGACCGGATAAAAATAGTATGCATATTTTTGATGAATTTTCAAAAGAATATTTTGAAAAAAAAATGTTTATGTAAACCTTAAATAAAATTTGTAATGATTTTCAAAAAATGGTCTTCTACAATTATGTTCAGTACGAAATTTGGAGTCTAATAAGATCAACTTTATTTTTAATGAATAGTAAATTATGAATAGTGATTTCATGATTAGGATTAGTAATATGACCAAATGGATTAGTAATCTCACTTAAAAAAATTTTAAAATAATCTAGGCACCTTGATTAAGTAATGTGATTCAATAAAATGGTTAAATAACGGTTTCATAAATTATTATTCAAGTATTAGTTTTTTCGGGTGAATAGTGTTTTTTTAAAAATAAATTTAAAAATATTTAGAAAATTATTTTTATAAAATGGATTTCATTTTTGAACTCAGAGCACCGATATTATGTTATGGTAATTTTTGGGGTTCTTTCTGAAAAAATGAATTTTTGGTGAATAGTGTATTTATTTAAAAATAAATTTAAAAATATTTAGAAAATTATAAAATGGAGTTCATTTTTGAAATCAGAGCATTGATATTTGGTTAGTGTGAAATTTTGGGATTTTTCTGAGAAAGTTGAATTTTCAATGAATAGTAAAAATGCAGTTTTAGGGTTTCGGTATGTTTAATGACATCATAGCTGTGTCATGATGATGTCATGAGATATCTTAAGGTTTGTCCGGCCAAGGGTGATGAATTATTGTTTTGGGGGCCCCATGTGGCCTAACTTCATGGTAAATGCCAAGGGAGAGCACATGGGTTTGAGAAAAGCACATGTGAGGTGTCCCTTGGCCATTAATGTCTTGTCCCTTCACTTTCCCTATAAATACCAAGCCCTCATCTCATCCATTCGACTCCCCACTCTTCCCCAACGAAGTTCTGGTCTCATTACCTCCCAAGGAGTCCTCCCAATGTGCCCCCAAGCCCTCAAGGTCCCATCCTTTGAGGTTTAAGAGTTACATTTTAAGGTAAGGGATCCGACCCCTCTCTTTCTTTTCAAGTGATCTCTTTTATGTCATTCCTTTTATGCTCCATGTTATTATGTTAAAGGGTGTTCTTTTATACTCCTATTACTGCCCTTTTCATTTTCACATAATGAGATATCCCATCTTACTCTCATTATTTCGTTTTATGAAGTTTTAAGTGGCGCCGTTAGGCTGCCGAAATTTTTGTAACGGATTCTTTCTCTCTTCTCATTTTTCAAGATCTATTTTCATGTAAAGTATTTCAAGTTCCTTTTTATCATGTTGGGGTATGATCTCTAAATTTATCATACTGATCTTTTATGATCATATGATGAGATACCCCCTTTTATCTCTTCAATTCAGCATTTCGATGTTTTAAGTGGCGCCGTTAGGCTACCGAATTTTTGAGGGATTCTTTCACCCTTCTCTTTTTAAAAGTTCTATTTTCATGTCAAGTCTTTCAAGTTCCTTTCTATTATGTTGGGGTAAGATCTCTATATCTATCATACTAGACTCTTATGTTCATATGATGAGAGACCCTATTTGACCTTGTCAATTCAATTTTGTTGAAGTTTAAGTGGCGCTGTTAGGCTGCCGAAATTTTAAGTGGTTCTTCACCCTTCTCGTTTTGAAGTTATACTTTCATATCAATTATTTCAAGTTCATTTCTATTATGTTAGGGAATTATCTCTATATCTATCATATTTTACTCTTATGTTCATATGATGAGAGACCCTATTTTACCTTGTCAATTCAATTTTGTTGAAGTTTAAGTGACGTCGTTAGGCTGCCGAATTCTCACAAGAGAAATCTTATTTTTTTTCTTCCTTTCATGTTCTTAATTTCATATGGTATATTTTCAAATTTCATTACCATGTTCTTAAATACCTTATATTTTGTCCCTCTACTATTTTATGGGTCATTTATGAATGTTTTACCCATGTCCCCTCTCTTCTCAATGTTTTCTAAAACCCCGAAACATAGCCGTTATGCTGCAGAATTTTTGTCTCAAAGTGCCTCTCTCTCTTTTCTCAAAATTATTTTATGTTATAATGTGAATACTCAAAGCTCTTATTTCTATAGGGGTATTCACATATATATCAAAATTTTCTATTTTAAATTCTTGGATTTACATACACGAAACCCTCTTTCCCTTTCCGTGGGTTTAAAGTGACGTAAAGATCATGTCTTTAAAGCAGTTTTTAAAACGTTATGATTATGAAATGAAACCCATTTATTTTATGCTATAT
The DNA here is from genome assembly GCA_963277665.1 of Viscum album. Lineage (NCBI taxonomy): Eukaryota > Viridiplantae > Streptophyta > Magnoliopsida > Santalales > Viscaceae > Viscum > Viscum album. Next base: position 110,227,622 of record OY728156.1, on the reverse strand, counting down.
GGTTTATTTATGAAATGTTTGATGATGATATATGTGGCTCAAATGATAATAAAGGCAAATTTAAGGGTGCGCCCTTTTAGCGCCCCATTGCATTGGATAATGATGTAACCACAAAAGATTACAGTTTAAGGGTGCGCCCAGATAGCGCTCTAATGCATTGGGTATGGACTTAATCTCTAGATATGACCTTTTTTTTACGACGCCATGGTGAATAACCTTGGTGATTTTTAACGACACCTTGGGGATGGACCTTGGTGAAACGAAACGATTGTCAATATTAAATGTTACAGCCACATCTTCAAGTTATGAAAAATGTTATTTTTATTATGATGTATCTCATTATTTCTTTCTCATGCCTTAAAGTTCTTCTCATGTCCTTATTGAAGTATCTCAAGATCACATGTAAAATGTTTCTCTTGTTTCCCTTACTGGGTCTTCTGCTCACCCTTTCTTTTGATGTATGTCCCCAGGTTATGAGATGCAGTAATGAACCTAGGATGAACATAAGGAGAAGCCTTTCAAGTGTTTAAGAAGAATGTTTTTTTTGTTGTTTCATGTTTTAATTTCCTGGTTTCCAAGACACTAAACCTTAAAGATCTTCGGTTTTGTAAAATGTAATGAAAGTTTATGTGATAAAAAGGCGGGATGCTATAACCTATCCATAATAAACATGACTTATGTAATAAAACATATAAAATAAAATGAGTAAGTTAACACCCGAAATGACGATAATACTAAGATATTATTAACAAAGCAATGTTAAAAGATCGTATATGATATCATATTAATTTATATGATTATTTTATAATTTAATAACAATTATTTCACCATTATACAGGAGGTTAACCTACCCTAGACCAAGTAAAAATATAAGGTAAGGGTTTATTTCACAATCTCTTTATTAACCGAGGTTGTTTATACGTAATTATCTACTGGGACCTCTTTATAATCCACATCCATGTTTCTTAAAAATTTATTTCAAAACATTATTAATATTTTACAGAATATGGGTTAAAGTCATTTATACCCTTTATTGAGTTTTTATAAGAATTTATAACAGAATCTTTCTGTCGTTTTCTAAACAAGGTCCTTTTTAACCTTTTCGATAGAATTATGGTAAGAATGTATTTTTTTTACTTATACGGCGGGTGCGGCTATTTTACACCATTATAAAATCATCTAAGCTTCCCTTACAAGATTATAAGAATATTTTTAAAGTAAATTTTTTATTTTATAATTATGTGACTTTTAAATGATTTCAAAAAAGGAGATATTTATCTCAAATAGTTTTGATTTCATCTATGTCAACATCCTTTGATGGATTTTAAGCTTATTTGAAGTTGATTTATTATAATACAAAACTTACATATAGTATTGAAGGTTTTGTGATATGTTTTACTGAGGATGTTTTATTTTTATACCATTCATGGTTTATGGAGAAAGTATTGACATTTTGTATGCTAGTTTTAATACGAATGTTTATGTTATTTTTAAACATGTTCATATGAGGTGGCGAGTGGAGCCCGCTATAGCTCCTCGATGTATCGGTAGGTCTCATGAGACAAAATAGTGTCTTGCCACAAGGCCTTGACAAAATCTTATTTGTAGTCTTGGCATAAGGCCTTGACTATGTGGTTATGATAGTGTGGAATTATGAATTCCATCATTATGAAAGTGGTTATTGATATTGCATGTGATTATTCGACTAGTAGAATATCTATGTGAATAAGTAAATTACATTATTTCATTTTATCTTTTCCATATTATTTTGAAGTTCAAGTTTAAAAGGATTTTGTTTTAGTTATACATTTCCTTAAATGTTTATGTTTATTTATGAAAGTTCCCACTATATTGTTATCCTTACTGAGCATCTGAGCTCACCCCTTTAAATGTTTTAATTTTTCCCAGGACGTGATGAATTATTTTATTAATGACCTACAAGGATAGTATGAGGGGATATGAGTGTGGACTATAGAGACTATGTTGTTGTAGTTTTCATTTTATGATTTAATGTAAACTTTATGAATGTATCTAGTGTTTCCAAGTCTACTAAACTAATCGGTCTTTCGAGATTTGATCTTTTGTGATCATGTCAATGTTTTGTAATAATGCACCGACTCTAGGTAAATGGGTTCGGGACGATACATCATAGATTTCTACCCCAATGACTTAAGTATCAATCTTGGATGACATCATTCTATGGAAGTTTATAAGAATGTATAACACCATCTCAACTAATAGGTGATAAACTGTTTGAGAAAGTAAAAGATGTTTACATTTCTTTTGGTAAATCATTTTCAAAAAACCTAATGAAAATTGGTTGGAAAAAGGTGTTAGTTTTTTTTGGAATTACTATACTAGAATGGTATGTACGTCAAAAATTTTCTTCATGTTATGCATGTTGAAAATAAATAATGTGATAGTTTCATCAGGATGTTGTTAAATATACCTGGAAAAACAAAATATGGAAGTAAGGCTAGTTTGGACATGGTTAACATGGGAATACGAGAAGATTTGGCTCTAGTAAAGGGTGGAAAATGAACTTTTCTTCCTCCAGCTACTTACACTCTTTCCAGGAATGAGAGATATCAGTTTTGAAACTTATTTAATGATTTAAATGTTACATATGGGTATTCATCAAATATCAATAATATTGTGTCAATTACTGGTTTAAAGTAAAATGGTCTGAAATCACATAACTTCCATGTTTTGATGCAATATCTAATGCATGTAACTTTATGTTTCATTTTTTCTAAAAATTTCCTTCATACATTAACCAAACTTTGTTTCTTATTCAAAGTTATATGCAACAAATTTATAGACGCGGTGATATTGCTTACTATGGAAAGAGAAATTTTCGTTATATTAAGTGAATTGGAATGTTTTTCCTACCAAAATTCTTTGATATGATGGTTAGTTTGATGGTCCACTTGGTGTGAGAGAATTGACTATATAGTCTCGTACACTATAGATGGATGTACGCCATTGAATAATATATGAAGATCTTGAAAGGGTATACAAAAAATCAAATTTGTCCAAAGGGTTGTATTGCGGAGTGATATATTGTTGGGGAATCTATTGAATTCTATACTGAATAGTTGTATGGTTTGGAAAGTATTGGTCTACTGAAATCTCATCACACTAGGTGGCTTGCGGGTGAAGGAATTTCTAGAAGAGATGTTGTCACAATCAATATTATAGATCAAGAGCAGACCCACCTTTAAATTTTTTATAATATTTTGAAGGTTGTCTTATATATTGAAACACAAAAGAAATTCTTATGCATTTGAATTAATCAAGGACTGGAAGATGGATATCAAATACACATATTCAATAGTTTATAGTATGATTTCAATGCCATATTTTAAATGAGTTAGATGAAAACCCAGATTCAATTTTATAATGACTTCAATGGATAGTCGGAGGACCAAGTGTGTTTGTATTGTCTTACAATATGTATGTAATTAATTGTTATATGTTCTATAAAAATAATCATGATGAAGACAGTACCATGAAAAATAGTTAAGTTACACTCATGGATGAAGCGATGCATGTTTCTGGTACTAAGTACAAAAATTCAATTTATGGGGATATGTCATAATTTGGAATCATCAAACAAATATGGGAGTTGGATTATACAACATTACAAGTGCTAATTTTTCAATGAAAGTGGGTTGATAATAAAATTGATGTTAAAATAGATGAATTGGGATTCATGAAAGTTGATTTTAGTAAGGGCACAGAGACGAACCATTTATAATGGAATCACAGACAGCAAAAGTATTTTATGTTCCAAATCCCATAACCCGAAAGTGGTCAATTGTTTTGTTATCAACTAAAACTAGTGAAGGGATAAATGAAAATTCAACTGAGGTTAACCCTTTTATTGGGAAGTCGCAATCCTTTCATAGCGGTCTCAATATAGGCGATGTTTTCTATGTTAGAGAATACCACAATGAAGGGATTTGGATCATTGATAGATGGGTCAAATCTCTTCATCCTTTAAAAAGGAAAGTGAGAGTTCAATAGTCAGGTTACTTTTTTGTAATATACATCATGTTACCTCATGTTATTATCCGTTTATTACTTCATTTATGTACATTAAATTAAATTTTAAACCACTTATTAAGATGATGACTTCCACACATGGTAGTGCTCTCAATCTCGAGGAACAACAGGTCTCTCAACCTACTGTTTCTTGCAGTGCAGAGGAACAACCTTCTGCACATGATGGTGCTCCAATTCTTGAAGAAGAACATGTTTCTCAACCTACTATTTCTCCTAGTGTAGAGGTACTATGACCATATTTACATGTAGATTCTACCACTCCTAAGGAACATATTAAAGATGTTGATCTTGGGGAAATGGTAGGTGATGAAGGACTAGCAACGCAGAAAAAGTAGGACCATTGTAGTTTGATGGTGTTAGAAATAATCATCAAGGCAAAAGTCAAAGGCATCAAATATGAGGTCGGATGGAATGCGTGGGGCCAGAATGTTAACCCTAACAAGGTCATGTTAAATAGTTATATTGGAATCGTCACTCGACAACGTGTTTTGATTGATGTAGATTCATGGAACCATGTTGTGCTCAGACTTAAGACACTGATGTGGGAAGAGATTATAGTAACATTATGATATCATTTCTTTATTTTACTAAAAAATAAAATAATTAAACATCGACTTAATCTTCATCAAATATTACAAAGTGAATTTACAATATAAGACTCCCACAAGAAATATTTATTAATTCTTGTGGGAAGGATTCACAGAGGATTTCGCACAATTATAATAAGAGAACTTCTTAAAGATATTGAAGGGAAAACAAAAATACACCCACTGTTTATCTATGCACACCTGATAACCCATGAAGTGTCGGATGTGTTTACTGGTTGTCGTGTAGATATGTATTTTTAGGTACGTTGTGGCTAGTAATATGTTGTTTGATGATACGTGTATTCATCAATTTGATTGATAATTTTTTTATTTATGAAATAGAAGATGAGTGATGGAAATAACGAACAAGCAGCAAAACCAGCATACTTCTTCCATAAAGCATGGATGGGTATACTTCACTTGAAAAAAATTGGTATGTATTTTAAATATAACATAATACTTTTATGTGACATGAAGAAACACCATAATTATGTTCCTCTATTTATATGCAGATTGATGACTCCAAATCCAAAGTCACTTATATCCCATTCCATGGGCTATGGTAGGAGGCATGTGTAAATAAAGATAGGATACTAATACAAGTAAACAAAAAAGTGTGGGAAACAAGTGTAAGTATTACATAATAAAAATTTGTTTTACTTTAAATTTTTATTACATAACAATGATAACTTATTTTCCTATATTTCATATTCGACATGGTCACAAGAATCAACAACACCTGTAATAGATGAACACATACTATCGGTGGCCTTAAAATGGACAGAATAGTATGTCTGCATTAGTGGTGTGGGTTTAGGGGTGACACCCCAATCATATTTTGAGAAAAAAACAAGAGTATGATCAAAGTAAATTAATAAAATAGAATAGAGAAAGAATATCTACCCTTGAAGAAGAATTAAAATGGAAGAGATAGATGATGGAAACTTTAATGAGGGGAGGAAAAGATAAGAAGCGACTCAAGAACAGTCACCGCATAGAGATCCCTCATCACCCCCCACCAGCTATGAGGCTAGTCATTCTTCTCAAAAAGATGTCTCAGTCACGGTAATCAATGTTATAATAAATGTTTCAGTGAAATATGAATTATATAGACACAGATTCCTTTCTTGTACTGATATTCTACAAGGTGATAATGGAGGTGATTTATATCTAGAAACACCCACCCTTCGCCTTATAGTGAGGGATACGGTGTTCAATATTCAAAAAGACATGCTACACAATATACCATTTAAAAAATTTCATGTGCGAGTGTCAATTAGCATAGCCCATGAGCCGGGAATAGAGCTACCTATTCCAATTGATGAGGAATATATTCATATAGTCAAAAAAGTTGTTGGAACATTCATTGCATGGTCATCACATCTTGTAAAAAACATATCAATAATGAGGTATTCATTTACAATTTTATTTTAAATATAAACCTTTAAAAATTAATGAAAAAGGGTTTGAACTGATGAATGTTATTACAGATGGACAAATAGAAGGGGTGAAACAAAAGGCCCCCTCAAAACCATCTAAAGTATTGACCAACCAATTAAAGAGATCTATTGAAAGCACCATTACCCCTCCTGTAATATATCCAAATTTACTATCATTGAAGGTTCATATGGATAAAAAGTTAAAATATAGTCATAATCACATAGTCGATTTTGAAGAAAATATGTACAGAGAGAAATATCAAGACTTCATTGGTGTTGAGAGTGCGAGTGAAATCCTCAACTATGATTGGCTAGGTGGCTCAGTTGTAAATGTATACATGAGGTATTTTTTCATGATTTTATTTTTCAAAAGATGATATACTATGTTAATTATGACTAAATAAATTTTATATTTTTGGTAGAAGTATATATAAAAATCAATTGTAGGTATTTTCCCATGAAAAAAAATTCGGACACATTAATCCTCACATCTCCTATAAAGAACAAAAAGAAATAGATAGTAAAAAAGGTGAAATAGTTGACGGTCTGATTAAATCGTTTCAAATAAAACTTTAGGATAACAGACACTATTTAATACCAATGATGCAGGGGTAAAACTCTATAATTTAATCATATAAAATATATTTTCATTTCGTTCATTGCTTATTCCTTTTTTTAGGTGGCATTGGATTCTCATTGCGGTAAATTTGGATACTCCAAAGATTTATTTCTTGGATTCAATGCATGTATACCCAACAAACCATCCACACATGATGGATTTTTTCAATAAGTAATACACTACATCCAACATTTTAGAACTAAACATCAAGTTATATAATTTATATTATCTTTTAATGAGGATTTTGTTATAATAGGGTGGTGTATGATTATTGTGAAATAAGGAATGAGTCTAGGGTCTAAGGACAAGAAAGAAGACAATTTCTACGATTGGATAAGTATTATGGTATATATAATAAGATTTCACTATCCAAACACATATCAAAACAAATTACTTATTCTACTCAATGAATCTATAGTGTCTAAAATAAACCAATGGAAAATATTTTGGTTATTATGTTTGTAAATTTATGAGAGAGATCATATTCCATGAACAAAATAGCATCCCTAAAAAGGTATTTTTAAAGATAACAACTATTTAATTAAAAATATTTATAAATTATTTCTATATTTATATTTTTCCAGTACTACTATGATTATTGAAAAAAAACACATATTCACAAGATGATATAAATGTGCTCAGAAATGAATGGGCAACATACTTGATGGAAGAATATACACAAATAACATGAATATGTGACTTCCATAGATGTAGTGGATTATTTAATATTTATTTTTAATTTACTTCTTTTTAGTATTAATCAAATAAGAATTTTTTTCTTATATATTTGGATTCCTTTGTTCTAGTTGGGTGGTTTGGTCAAAATTAATCATTCTCATGAGAGATTGGACTTCGAGGCTGCAACTCAGAATTCAAAAATATGATAAAGTTTTTTTTAATATACTATGTTTTTCTCATAATATTATCTGTTATATACAACACTAACATAATCTAGATTAAATTTTTGATTACTCATATAAACAATGTATTCTGCAGACTTACTCTCCCTCACAACCTTGTCACCCCTACATTGTCTTCATTTATCACTTTCCTTAAAAGGTAGTGGAGGGAACATGAAGGAAAGTGATAAATGTTGAAAATGCAGTGTTTCTATTTCGGAAAATAAATAAAATGGAAAGCATGGTAATGCACCATGTAGCCGGTATGACTCAAAGTGTGTGTTTTTATGTAATTTGTTAATTTTTTCATCATTTTATCTATTATTTGTAAGTTAATTCCTTATATGATCATCGACATCTACCTTGTTTACAATTATTGAGTATCTATGATCACACTTCTTATGTTTTATATCCTTAGGTTATTAAGAACAGTTTTAGAAATGATATATCTAATAAGGTTTCTATTAAATAATAACTTCATGAGAGACTCTTATGAACTAGTTCTTTATGTTTCTGTGATTCTAAAAGCACTAGAACTAAACTATTCTGGAATGAATCATTGTGTTATGTAAGGAATATTAATATACTAAAATGTGATATCTATGTATGAGATGTTTGGGTCAATGTAGTTGGTATTAGAGCAACTGACCTATTCAAAACTGAGTAAAAAGAAGAATTGATCGGTATCGCTCAAAGTGTCTCTTTTTATTTAAAATTTACATTACTTTTAGTAAAAAGAACAAGTAACATACTGAAAATTGAGAAAACGCATAATTTTTTTTTGATATTTTAATACAATTATCTATAAGTCATTTTTGACATGTAAGAATTAGTATCATCTAAATACAACACACAGTGTGGTCAGTATAATTCAAAGTGTCTCTTTTTACTTAAAATTGACATCAATTTAAGTAAAAACAACAAGTGACATACTGAAAACAGAGAAAACGCATTCTAATAATTTTTATATTTTGATAAAACAATATATACGTCATTTTTGACATGTATGAATCATTTTTACCTAAATACGATGCACTATGTGGCTAGTATAACTCAAAGTGTATCTTTTTATTTAAAATTGACATTAGTTTAAGTAAAAACAACAAGTGACATACTGAAAACCAAGAAAATGCATTTAGATTGTTTTGATACTTTACAAAAAAATCCATGAGTCGTTGTTTCCCTATAGGAATTGACCACACCTCAATCTGATGCACGGTGTGACCAGTATGACTAAAAGTGTCTCTTATCGATTTAAAATTTACATTTTATTTTAAAATTTATCACTCACTGAAAACTGAGAAAATGTGCTCTGATTATCTTGATAATTTAGGACTACGATTAATGAGTCATTTTTGACATGTATAAAGTAGTATCACATTAAATTGATTCACAATGTGACAGGTATGACTCATAATGTGTGTTTCCAGTTTGAAATGACATTTTAATATAAAAAACCCCAGCTGACATACTGAAAATTGAGAAAACATATTCAGATTGATTTGATACTTTAGGACAACAATCCATCAGTAATTTTTGACAATTAGGAATCATATTCACCTCAATATGACTCATAGTATGACCGTTATAACTCCAAATGTGTCATTATTTAAAATCGACATTCATTTTAGTAAAATAACAAGTGACATACTCAAAACTGAGCAAATGCATTCAGATTGTTTTGATGTTTTAGTAAAAAAAAATATAACTCATTTTTGATGTGTATGAGTAAAAAACACCTCAGACACATTATGTTACTGGCATGACTCAAAATGCATGTTTCCAGTTTGAAATGACAGTTTAGTAAAAAAACACAACTGACATACTGAAAACTGAGAAAACGCATTCGATTTGTTTTTATATTTTATGAAAATGATCTATTAGTAATTTTTATGTGTAAGAATTAGACAAACCTCAATACAATGCATGGTGTGGCTATTATAACTCAAAGTGTCTCTTTTTATTTCAAATTGACATTAATTTAAGTAAAAAACAACAAGTGACATACTGAAAACCAAACAAATGCATTCAAATTGTTTTAATATTCTAAGAAAACGATCTATTAGTCATTTTTGATGTATAGGAACTAGACTCACCTCAATACGATGCATGGTGGGACTCGTATAACTCAAAGTGTCTCTTTTTATTTAAAGTTGACATTAATTTAAGTAAAAAAACAACTGACATACCGAAAACTGAGCAAACGCATTAGTATTGTTTTAATATTTTATAAAAATAATATATTAGTCCTTTATGACATGTAGAAATCAGTCGAACCTCAATAAGATGCATGATGTATCTGTTATAACTCAAAGTGTCTCTTTTTATTTAAAATTGAAATTAATTTAAGTAAAAGCAACAAGTAACATACCAAAAACTAAGAAAACACATTCATATTGTTTTGATATTTTAGAAAAATGATCTATTAGTCATTTTTTATATGTAGGAATCATTTGTACCTCAATACGATGCACAATGTTCCAGTTATAACTCAAAGTGTCTTTTTTTATTTAAAATTATCATTAATTTAATTAAAAATAACAAGTGACATACTAGAAACCGAGTAAACGCATTTGGATTGTTTTGATACTTTCGGAAAACGATCCATAAGTCATTTTTGATGTGTAAGATTCAATTGCATCTCAATATGGCGTACAGTGTGACCAGTATGACTAAATGTCATGAACCAACTTGGGTCAACCCTAAACCGGTCACCCGAGCTGGTCTGTGGCATGTCCCGAGGGGAGTTCTCAATCCCCACGAGATGGAAACTAGTGTCGGGAATCAAACATTAACCGTTAGGAACTATTTGGTCCATGAACAAAATATAAACACCTAAATGATAATTGTCGATAAAAATAAAACTAGCGGCAGAAAGAAAGTAAAACCTTACATACCTCCACGTGACCTTCCAGGTCACCACCCAACCAAAGGACAACCTTTCTCTAATAATGAGAAACTCAGCCAAGAGAACATGAGAAAAAGGGAACCTACAACTTACATGATAAAAAATAGGCGTGATCATTAAAAATGTTTACTAGGTTTCCAAGATAAAACACAAAATCCAACGTCTCCTTTCCCGAAACCATCCATTAACACAAGTTTGAAATAAAAATATAAAAGTAGGGTTTTCACATTTTAAAATAAGTAACATGTTGTTATAATTTAAAAATTCAACACACACGACATACCATTTCCATAATCATTTTTCATTTTATAAACTAAACCCAAAATAAAGTATACCAAAGCTGAGTTAAAGTAGAACAGGTAAACAGTGTAAGCTGTAAATAAACTAGTATAACGGAAAGTGAACAAGCAATGAAAATAATCCATTAACCATGGGTGATCCTAAACATCCCTATAACACCCCTAGACGTACTCGGTTTGGAACCACCTATCAGCGTATGGTGAATCTCTTAAGTCTATAACCAATTGGCCGCCCTAAACTGACCAAATCTAGTGACAAAGCCCTCCTGGCCTAACAACCAATCCAGGGGGTACTAACCCATATAATCAGGGTTGATCAGCAATCATCACTCCATCATCTAAAAGACACCCAAGAACCCATGGTGGTTATAATAATATTGTATAAGTAGGAGGCCCTCGCACGTGTGACTCATCTCACCGCACTTTCTTACCCTAAACATGGACACTCCATACGATAACCCATAAGAGATATCCCCCCTATAGAGGTTCCCCAAAAATATAAATACATCATATCATCAAATATACCAACTGGTCTGTGATTCCATGAAATCGTTAATACCATTTTATACTTTTTACAAAATATTAAAGTTGTTAAATTGGAATACAGTAATCAAAAAGTCATCCTTTCAAAGAAGTAACACAAACATTACACTAAAGCTGAAAGTTCCAAATGGAATGTCACTCCACATCGATGTCAAAACCATTTTTCTAAAAACATTTAAAACTCCAACTAGGCACACACAATTTCCAAACACAAACCATTCTAAAAGTTGATATAACTTCACCCATGAGTTGGAAGAGCCAAATGGGCCTTTAAGTCCCAAACACATATTAAAACACTCCCCAGTTACCAAACATGCCTTCACTCTTTTCAACCCACACAAAAACGTGTTTCAAAACAAATGGCTAGACCTTGAAGAACCCATTAAAAACCATGTTTTCCAAAACACATGGAGCAACACTATATAAAACCTCATTTAAAACCCTCTTTAGAAACCACAAAAGGGGACCAACATTATTTGAAAACTAAAAAGCCATTTAGGAAAGTGATGTTTGTAGAGAATATCATTTTACAAGTTCCATATTCATTTGAGGACACTTTAATGTGTTCAACTAGTGTACTCATGTATGTTCCGACATCCAATGGAATACTAAAATTCAAAGAAAACATTCGAAAACAATTTTCGCAAAACCCACCAATTATCTTAAAACCATGTTCTACCATCCACCTCATTTAGAAAACATAAAACAACCCCAATTCCACTATATAACTCTTTTTAAAACATTTCTATATGACCACCAAGCCATAAGATGACTCAATCAAATACAAACCAAAATTATTTCAAGACATGATTTTAAATTGCTTACACATTTTTAATAAATCATTTAAATAATTAAAAAACACTTATAAGTATAAAAATAAGGATTTCCACCAAATACACAATCTAAATCCTATTTGGAATTCAAATTCACACCAAGGCCATTCCAAAATAAGTTTCGAAACTCCCATACAATTCATGAAATGCTACCAAATGGATCAACCAGTTTACTAAAAAATTTCAAAGTGAAAGTACCATAAAAATCATTAGATTTCTATCTTCTAAATGCTAAACTGAAATTTGATCAACAACATTAAAAGTACCAACCCACAAGAATGATTTAAAAAAACTAATTCTAGAAAATTTCACCAACAAAATACACTATCCAAAAACTAGTCGAAAGCATAACTGAGGTGAGAAACACATTAAAAGAAAATTTAATTAAAAGAAAGTGAGTATTTATGGAATGATTAAAAAAGGAAAAAACACGTGAATTCACCTACCTAAAATCACGTGTGGACGTGACAAAACTTAGACGGAAGGAAGAACAATCCCTTGAGGACCAACCGCGCATGCTAAACAGTGAGAGAAATACACGACACACAACTCGCGATATTATGATTTATCCAAATTGAATAAAAACACCAAAGATGAAATTAATGTGAAAAAAATAATAAATAAATAAATATACCAGAGCAGGGGGTTTAGAACACACAAGGGGAAGGTGGTCGGAGTAGGGCCGAGCAGGTTTGCCAACCAGATCAAGGGAGAGAAGGGTCGAGAGTGCTTCAAGGGGCAAGGTTGGAGGGGTGTCAGATGGCCATGCACATAGGAGGTGGTTGAGGGGGGATCTCTGCACCGCAGAAGGAAGGGGTGGAGCCTACTACTAGAGAAGAAGTGGGAGAAGGCAAGGCTAACACTGGGGGTCGAGGGCAAGGCCGACGTGAGGCGAGCCGAGGCCGGTGGGGGTGATGTAGGGTGGTAGCCGGGAGTAGGAGGGAAAGCACGGAGGGGGATGGGGGCCTGGGTGCAGTGATGTAGAAGGAGAGCGCCTCACGCCGCTAGAAAGAGAAAATAGGGAGGCACTTTGTGTCGTGGGGACGAGGGGGGCGCGACCCCCCCCCCCTCTCCCCAAGGGTTTTGGCCCTTTGTTTTTTTTTCATTTTACCATAACAATAATAATATTAATAATAATACAAAACTTAATAATAATATATCATAATAATCAATTTAATAATAATAATAATAATAATAACATCAATAATAGAACAATAATATTCCTAATAATAAAAATATCCCTTTAACACCATTTATTTCATTTCTTTAATAATAAAAATATTAACAAGGAAATTTTAAAGTGATATTATTTATATCAATTTAGAAAGAAAACAAAAGAATTCCAACCATTTAATAATAATATTATTATGATTATCTACATTGTAATTTTATTCTTACTGAATTTTAAACATTTAACTTATCTCATTTGCATAAAACTGTATTTATTTTAAACATCAGATAATTGCATGGGTCATGAGACGTCAAGCGCGTGGTTGAGAGAACCATGTTCGAACCGTTCCACCTGGTACTGACCACCTACAGGGTTAATCTGCATGCTTTTAGTGCAGTTTTAAGACTCACATGCAAGTCACGCGTCAACCAAGTTGGGGCGTGACAATTCTCTCCACCACATACACTTTCTGCCCCCATAAAATCACACATCTGAACGATAGGCAGAACTTGAATCCATACCCAATTGAAACTGAAAGAAACCATAACACAAGAGAATGGGAGAACACGAGAGGGTTCTCCCCATCACAAGAACTCAACTAGTGTAGAAATTTAACATTAAAACATATCACCCTAGAAAGGGGGGGCGACGCGGGAACTCCCAACCGATCTAAACTAACTTAAATATCTTGAGAGAAACAACACCTATGCTAAAACTTAGAACTCTCAAACCATACCAAAATCCCTGAACACTAGAGAATACCCTCTGAGAAGAAATTAATCCCAGTAGTAAATCCGAGCATAACTATAAACATGGATTCTTCCACATGCACTTACATCTCCAAACAAACACAACTAAACCAAGATCAACCCAAACAAGGTCCAAACACACTTTAAGAAAAACGCACAATCCATAAAACCACATCCACACAAACAGGACTTCTTGGATTATAATATAATGAGTCAATCATAAATTCATGACAAAACAATGAACTTACAACCACATAAAAACATTAACAACAGAAAAAAAAAAAGAACGAAAAGACTTTAAATGTTGTACTGCCAATACGGAACACAAAACCCAAACCAAGGATTCACACCCATGGAAACTCCTGAATGTGCACGAGATTCACCCCAAGACCTATGGCTGGGGCTCTAATGGCTAAATAATCTCCTTCCTCACAGTTAGACAATGGAATCCTCCGGTCATAGAGTCTTCTTTAGGTGACGCTTCCTGCAGAACTTTTTTAGATGGCCCAAACACCCACAATGATGGCACGTATTTGGAGGGGTGCGACATGATGGTTTGATGTGCCCAAAATGTCCACACTAATGGTACACCATTGAACTGCCCGAAGAATTGGATGTCAGATCCATTGTAGAGGACTCTTTAGAAATAGGTCCCTCTAGCACACCCTGCTCACCAGATGGGAACCATCACGAGCAACTAGATACGCTGGATTTCCAAACATCAGCGCTCCAGAGACCAACTCAACTAAGAAAACCTCATCTACCAACTTCTCAAAATGATGATACCTAGAAGGGAAGAATCACTCCTTGATATCAGGACGAAGACCCCCGATGAAGAGAGAAGTATTCATCAAATCCTGTGACGCGGCCTCTAAAGAAAAGGACACAAGTTTCTTGAAATGGTCAACATATGTCTTCATTGTCCATTGGCCTTGTTGAATACGCATGAGTTCTTCCATTTTCTTCATCTTCACCTCTTCAGGTATGAACTGTCGGATGAAAACATATTTAAAGACATCTCATGTAATCTCAAATTGCGTTGATGGTGGGGAAAACAACTCTCACTCATCCAGAGCTAACCTTCAAATAGACCCAAAATGGCATGCGGTCTAACATCTTCTGGAGTTCCCACTATCTTGAATATGTTCTCAACCTCTTCAAGCCACTCTACTACCTCTAACGGACCCTAATCACCGTGAAGGATAGGCAATGTCCGAGAAGAACCAAAAATTGGGCATGACTTGTCCGAACCCCTGGGGACCTTTTTGGGTGGCATTTTTTGAACAACACATAAAACACAAATCTAAAACCGATATCAAATCAAATTATAATTAAAAGTAACATCCTGAGCCAAAATGACTGGCTTAAAAACAAAAAAAATACAAACACAACCCAAAATTCTTTTTTAAAAATCCCCTTTTTCATTTTAGATTTCAAAACTGCCTTATTTCAAGTCCACTGTCCAAATACCAAACCCACTTTTCAAACTAAATTCAATTTCCAAAATCATTTCCCTTTTTAAAATCACTTTAGAAAAACAACATTAAGCCTTTAATTCCAATTACACACCCTAGTGATCCCATGAAACGTTTCACATGTCTTCACATGATTTTATCCATACACACCAACACGCACTTCCATGCATCCCCTCACATGTGTAAACGTTCATAAAGAGTACCTGATGTTGCACCCAAACCATTTCTCTACCAATTCCAAGCAAACAACAGATTTTTAAACCAATATATTTCGGATTTAAAACCTGTTTCGCGAATTTAAGGCCATTTAAAAGAAATCATTCTCATTTCAAAACCCTTTTTCATTTTCAAAAGTGCACTTACACCAACTAGAACCAATAAGACACTCAACTTGCATCAAACTACCGGAGTGAGGGACTAGTAGCCATGCTTAACCCGGCGACATGGTAATGGGTCATTCCACAAGTAAGCATCAAAAACTATGAGTAACTTAAACCGTGTACTCGGACTCCACATGGGACACTACTCTATGTGAAATCACAATGTAACATCAGTTTTCCTCTGTTTCCATCCCTTAATCTAAAATAAAACCGAACGAAACAAGGACTCAATTCCCAGACTATGCTTAGCTACTCGAGGTTTGAAACGAGGGAGGGTTCATGAAGCCCTTCTCGTACCTACCTCTCGAGTCCCGACAGTCCTAATCTCCATCTACTAGACACCCCAAATAACAAGGGTCTCCTTTGATACCATTTTGTCATGAACCAACTCGGGTCGACCCTGAACCGATCACCCGAACTGGTCCACAACATGTCTTGATGGGCGTTCCTGATCCCCACGAGATGGAAACTAGTGTCGGGAATCAAAAATTAACCATTTAGAACAATTTGGCCCATAAAAAAAGATAAATAGGTAAATAATAACTGTTGATAAAAAAACTAACAACAGAAAGAAAATAAAACCCTACATACCTCCACGTGACCTTCCAGGTCACCACCCAACCAAAGACCAACCTTTCTCTAATAATGATAAAATCAGCCAAGAGAACCTGAGCGAAAGGGAACCTACAACTGAAATAATAAAAAATAGGTCTGGGCATTAAAAATGCTCAGTAGGGTTGCCAAGATAAACCACAGAATCCAACGTCTCCTTTCCTGAAACCATATTTTAACACAAGTTTGAAATACAAATATAAAATTATGGTTTTAACATTATAAAATAAGTAAGATGTTGTTCTCATTTAAAAAACCAACACACGTGACATACCATTTCCAAAATCCTTTGTCATTTTATAAAATAAACCCAAAATCAAAGTATACCAAAGATGGGTCAAATCATTCCCAGTGGTTAGATTTTGATGTCCTGTACTGGTTTCTAACCCATGGGGATCAGAAATGCCCCTCGGGCCAAGCCACAAACCGGCTCGAGTGACCGGTTCTGATAGGACTAGTTTGGGATATACCTAACACTAATAAGGGGGTGAATCGGTGTTGGGGAATTTTTAAAACAATTTCACTTTTTATCCCTATACCTCTTGACCTTTTAGGATCTTGATTCTCTTATTCTCTTTTCCCTATCGCATACAATAATAGAAAGCAGTAAAAAATGCACATGATATTTTTACAATGTTCACCACTCACTAAGAGTAGTAACGTCCTTGCCATTCATGGATATGACCAATGCATGGATTATCCAATATAATGTGATATTATTTTACAATGGAGTGGCTAGGAAAACAATCCTCTAGCTAGTGTGAGTCCCTACACTTTGAAGGGGGTGAGAAACAATCCTATTCCCTGGACTGGTGATAGCCTAGTCCAACTTGCAGCCTCTAGTTGGTTCTTTATTCTGCCTATGGAGACAGTATTTTTCCTTCTTCAAAAGGTTGGTTCTGCTCTTGCTCTTCTTCAGTGCTCTTCACTTGATTACTTGCAAATCAGTATTCAAGCAATTATTCTTGTCTTCTTCTTTTCTTCTTCACTAGTGAAAACCCAGCTACACTAGGACTTCTTCATTTTCTTTAGTGCAATAACAAAATGCACCAACACTTCTTCTTATTTCTTAGCAAGAATCACATATACCAATGTGATTATTCAGGCAACGAAGATCGGCTTACTTGGCATCATCAGAGTGAGTTCTTATCTTGTTCATAAATGCATGTGATCATTCATATGGCATGTAATTGAACTATTTTCCTTATTCTTTTATTCTATTTATGCAGCAAACTTGTAAGATGCACTCTTATTATTCTTATGCTTCTTCAATGCAAAACCAATTGTGCTTAAACCTACTCTTCTTCACACGTTTTATTTCAGTGCAAAACCATCTGCACCAAGCTCTTATTCTTCTTCTTCTTTTTAGAATCACAACTCAGTTGATCAGAAGTTGGTAAGAACTTCTATAACAACTCACACAACTTCCACGCCAATCCTTACTTGCGTGCCACCTGACTTGTGCACCTCCCTACTTTCGCGCCATCAAATACTTGTGCGCCACAATTGTTCACAGCTCACAACTTGCGCACCACCTTTGGCTTATACACAGACCACTTCTTAAAATCACCTCCCTACTTGCGCGCCTCTGGCAACTTGCATGACAAGACTTGCGTGGAAAGACTTGTGCGACAAAAATTGCGCGGAAAGACTTGTGCGAAAACACTTGCACGGAAAAACTTGCGCGACAAAACTTGCGCGACACCCTACTTGCATGCCTTATAAATAACCCTCAGCTTGCGCGCCATGTCATCTTGCGCACCGCCCTCTGCTACTTGCGCGATCAGAGCACCCTCTACTACTTGCACGCTCAGAGCTCAAAGTTTCTCTTAAGTGTTGAGAATGCATAAATGAGAAGGCTAGTCATCTATTTATAGGAATTTTGGAGACTTGCGCGCCACATACACTTGTGCTTCGTTCCTACTTGCACGTTGCTCCATCACTTGTGCACCCTTCCATCCCTAGCACGACACTTTCTTTCCTTTTTCATATTTTGATATGATGATGTTGGAATATGACTTGCGTGCAACATACAGTTGTGCGTCAATACTTGCGTGCCACACTTGCGCGCCACTTATTGACTTGCGCGCCAATCTTTAACTTGAACGCCTCTTTATTTCCTTTGTAATATTTTGATGTGATGATCTTGAAATATGGTTTGTGCGCAAGATAAACTTGCGTGCCAATACTTACACGCCAATACTTGCATTCCACTCCTGACTTGCGCACCACTTTCTTTCCTTTGCCAAAAAATCACTTCTTTACTCTCTCTATTCTTCATAAGTCTTGCATCACAAGTTCTTCAAACTTATGATATTTGTGAAATACAAATCAGAAAAGCATCGTCTGGTTTTGTCCATTCTTTTTGGAATATAAATTCTAAATTAATTCTTCATCCTCACTTCAAATCGTCATCAACTTTGAAGGCCTTCGTCGTATCCTTATTCATTTTGACTGACATTGACAACTGTTGACAAAAAATACAATCTTCAAACACAAAGTGGTCCCAACAATCTCCCCCTTTGTATTTTGTTATTAATACCTTAAAGTATCCTCAAATGAATGTGTCAATGTCAAAATGGGAATCTTCTCACTCCCCTTTACTTCTTTCTTTCCCCTAGACTTTCATTTCATTTGTCTCCCCCTTATTGAAAATAAATACAAAGTTCATGGTAGAGAGGGTATCATTCTATACTTATGAAATGTGTCATCAATCATCGCACTCTAAGTCTACTTGAGAAATGCCCGTTGTAGAAAACAAGAGGATTTGATTTAGATAACAAAGTTGTCCATTACCCACTGAATATGACACCTCATGAGATGAGAACTCATACACTTGTCTTCAAGGGTTTTTCACTTTCATTCTAGGCCGAAGATATTGAATGTGATAAGAAATAATCAACCTAAAATTCATGCACTCACTTCAACAAACGAATCAAAAACATTCAAGTGAAATTGGTAGGATAAGTGGCCTTGGGGCACTTTCACTCTTCTTATGTCATTGATTATCTTTGTTACTCACCCTTTGTAGAATGATCTTTATTTTGAGTAACCAAGGATGAGAGATTTAGAAATAATATACCATTTCCAATGACATGATCTTCAGAAAATATTCAGAGTAGTTGAATTTAGTACCAACTGAAGTCGATACTTATTGAGATAATGACTCTGGAAGCTTCTTCATGTGTCTCCCTCTAAATAGAACAATTTTCATCACTGAATCTCAGGTTCTCCCCCTAAGATATTGCATCACCTTCAATTCCCTGTATTTAAAGAACAAATACAATCCACAAGTATTTAAGGGAATAAGGTGGATCCTCTATGCTTCTTCAATGTGAGCAGGATGGATGAGATGATTTTCTTAACCAAGATGCTCCATTTTCTCCAATCCTCACACTTTTACATTTGATATTTAATTTTGAATGTGGATTTGTGGATCTCAATATGTCTTCCATCTCTTTGTGTGTGAATCTCCTTTCTTCAAGATATTTCCAAGAACTAGAATCTCCCGGTGCAACTTTCATCCTCTGCATTAATTCATGTTGTGCTGGAATAAATTCAAAGCACTTTCTCATAGTATTACCAACCTTGTTGAACCTCACACACAGAACTTCATTGTCTTCACATAGAATCTTCTTTTTGCATTTAGCACTAGCCTTATCTTGTGTATCTTCCATTTTCCTCATTTTGTCCAAATCTTCTGTCCAAACCACCAATATATAATTAGGGATTGAGGAATTAAGATAGGATCTTCTACATGGATTCTTATGAGTGGATTATTTATTAGTAGTTCTTGTTGATGCACCACCCTTCACCTTTTTGGATTTAGAATCCAAGGACTTCTCATATTTCCTTCTTGAAATCTTCTTGGGAGAATTTGTTTTCACATTATTCGTCTGATTTCTTCCCAAGGATGCTTCTTCATTCTTGCCCAGCTTATGTGGTCTTCTTTTCTTATATAAACATGCACCATTCATATGACCACTCATATTTCATACATCACAGATATTATCTAACATTCCAAATCTTTTTGCAGTATACAAATGTTTCTAGATCTATGGATGTTTCTTCTTCTTCTCTGGCTTTCTCCCCCTTGATATGGGCTTTCTCTATGATTTTAAATTTAAGGGATTGTACCAACAATCCAGTGCACAATGCCCAAACCTATTGTAGCACCAGTATTGACCAACAAACCTTGACTTCTTGTCATCTCCTTGATAAGGTTACTGGGTCTTCTTCTTGGTATGTTGTGCTTTCTGTGGGGATATATCTT
The DNA here is from genome assembly GCA_963277665.1 of Viscum album. NCBI lineage: Eukaryota > Viridiplantae > Streptophyta > Magnoliopsida > Santalales > Viscaceae > Viscum > Viscum album. The sequence continues at coordinate 110,206,767 of OY728156.1, read as the reverse complement.
CCACACTCTTTCCCATATCCACCCTATCCATGGTGATAGGTTTCTTCTCAATTTTCTTCTTCCAAACTTGTTTAGAATTTTTCTTCCAACCTGCACTTTTTGTAGAATCAATTTTAGAAACATTAATACAAGTTGGTATGGATGATAAGTTTACTTTCTCAACTGCTTGTGATGGATCAATGAGTGAAGTCATGATCTTCTTATCGCATTTTGAGGTATTTTGACAGTAGAATCCTCCAGTGAACATTGGGTACTAGCAGCAACTGTTTCCTTCTTTTGTGAAGACTCGATATGTGTCTTCTCAAGATTGGTCAACTGATCTTCCAACTCTAGACATCTAATATTAAGGATGACCTTTTGGTCTTCAATCATAGTCATATTATCTTCACAATCCTTCTTCAATATTTCAACTTCATCTTCATGAATCTTTACTTTGTTTTGTAACAAAGATTCAAGTTCATTGATCTTCTTGGATTTATCTTCCAAATGTATCTTCTTGACTTCATTGCCCCTTTTCAGCTCATCTTCAAGTGCATGGATCTTCTCTTCTAGAGTCTTGTTGACTCCCTCCTTTTCTTCAACATCTTTGATCCACTTTGAAGAACTTTCTTCAAACCCCCTATTTGTTGATTCAAAGGATCCAACCTGTCTGGAGAGCTTTAGACATTCAACAATTTTTGCTTGTAATCCTTTCTCCAAAACATCAGTTTCTTCTTCCAGCTGAGTGATATTTTCCTGCATGCACTGAAATACTCCACTAACCAGGGATTTACTTTCTTCAGAAATACCATGCAGAATCATTCTTAATCTATCAACTGATATTTCTTGAGATGTTATAGATTGATCATCGCCACTTGTGCTAGAATTTTCATCATGAGAATAATTTCCAAATGTGCTAACACATACCTCTTGATCATTTGAGGTAGGAAGGTTGTCCATATTCTTGGTGGGTACTTGATCCACCTTCACATTACTTCCCACGTCTGGTGTGTCTTCAATGTCAGATAGATATGGAGAACCAGATGCTTCCACTTCTTCATATAACAAGGAATTCTTCTTCAACCTTCTCTTCTCTTTCTTTTTCCTATTCATCATGGTCTTGGTAGATATAGCCTTCTAATCAAAGGTAACTGAATCTTCACTAACATTGCTCTTCATTATTGAATCAGGAAAGGAACTCAAATCTTCAAAAGAGAAAAACTTCACAATAGAGAATCCAATAGAGGTGAAGTCTTCCCTTTGATACCAATTGATAGGACCAGTTTGGGATATACCTAACACTGAGAGGGGGGGTGAATCGGTGTTGGGGACTTTTTAAACCAATTGCACTTTTTATCCCTATACCTCTTGACCTGTTAGGATCTTGATTCTCTTATTCTATTTTCCCTATCACATGCAATAATAGAAAGCAGTAAAAATATGCACACGATATTTTTACAAGGTTCAACACTCACTAAGAGTAGCTACATCCTTGTCATGCATGGATATGACCAGTGCATGGATTCTCAAATATAATGTGATATTATTTTACAATAGAGTGACTATAAAAACAATCCTCCAGCTAGTGTGAGTCCCTACACTTTGGAGGGGGTAGGAAACAATCCTCTTCCCTAGACTAGTGATAGCCTAGTCCAACTTGCAGCCTCTAGCTGGTTATTTATACTACCTATGGAGACGGTCTTATTCCTTCTTCAAAAGGTAGGTTCTGCTCTTGCTCTTCTTCAGTGCTCTTCACTTGATTACTTTCAAAGCAGTACGCAAGCAATTCTTCTTGTCTTCTTCTTTTCTTCTTCACTAGTGCAAAACCAGCTGCACTAGGACTTCTTCATTTTCTCTAGTGCAACAACAGAATGCACTAACACTTCTTTATCTTTCTTAGTAAGAATCACATATACCAATGTGATTATTCAGGCAACGAAGATCGGCTTACTTGGCATCATCAGAGTGAGTTCTTCTCTTGTTCATAAATGCATGTGATCATGCATATGGCATGTAATTGAACTCCTTTCCTTCTTCTTTCCTTCTTTTTATGCAGCAAACTTGTAATATGCACACTCTTCTTCTTCTTCTGCTTCTTCAATACAAAACCAGCTGCACTGAAACCTACTCTTCTTCACATGTTTTCTTTCAGTGCAAAACCATTTGCACTGATCCCTTCTTCTTCTTCTTCTTTTTAGAATCACAACTCAGTTGATTAGAAGCTGGAAAGAAATTATATAACAACTCACAACTTGCGCGCCAATCCTTACTTGTGCGCCACCCTACTTGCGCGCCTCCCTACTTGCGCGCTATCAAATACTTGCGCACCACAATTGTTCACAACTCACAAATTGTGCGCCACCTTTGGCTTTATACACAAGACACTTCTTGAAAGCACCTCTCTGTTTGCGCGCCTCTGGCAACTTGCGCGACAAGACTTGCGCGGCAAGACTTGCGCAGCAAAACTTGTGCGGAAAAACTTGTGCGGCACCCTACTTGCGTGCCTTATAAATAACCCTCAGCTTGCGTGCCACGTCAGCTTGCACGCCACCCTCTTCTACTTGTGCGATCAGAGCACCCTCTACTACTTGCGCGCACATAGCTCAAATTTTCTCTTAAGTGTTAAGCATGCATAAATGAGGAGGCTAGTCGTCTATTTATAGTCATTTTGGAGACTTGCATGCCACATACACTTGCACGTCGTTCCTACTCGCGCGCTGCTCCATCACTTGCACGCCCTTCCATTACTAGTGCGAAACTTTCTTTCCTTTGTCATATTATGATATGATGATGTTGGAATATGACTTGCGTGCAGCATACACTTGCGCGTCAATACTTGCATGTCACACTTGCGCGCCACTTATTGACTTGAGCACTAATCTTTAACTTGCACGCCACTTTATTTCCTTTGTCATATTTTTATGTGATGATCTTGAAATATGGTTTGCGCGTAACATACACTTGTGCGCCAATACTTGCACGCCAATACTTGCGCGCCACTCTTGACTTGTGCGCCACTTTCTTTCCTTTTCCAAAAATCACTTCTTTACTCTCTCTACTCTTTATAAGGCTTGCATCACAAGTTCTTCAAACTTATGAAATTTGTAAAATACAAATCAGAAAATCATCGTCTGGTTTTGTCCATTCTTTTTTGAATATGAATTCCAAAGTACTTCTTCATCCTCACTTCAAATCCTCATCAAATTTGGAGGCCTTCGTCGTATCCTTATTCATTTTGACCGACATTGACAACTATTGACAACAAATACAATATTCATACACAAAGTGGTCCCAACAGGTTCAAGGTCGGCCCGGGTTGGTTCGTGACACTAAAAGTGTCTATTATCTGTTTAAAATTGACATTTTAGTTCAAAAGGTATAACTCACTGAAAACTAAGAAAATCTTCTCATATTGTCTTGATAATATAGGAAAACGATTCATGAGTCATTTATGATGTGTATGAATCAGTATCACATCAAATCGATGCACGATGCGACTAGTATGAATCATAATGCGTGTTTCCAGTTAGAAATGACATTTTAGTGAAAAAACACAACTGACATACTAAAAACTGAGCAAACACATTCGGATTGTTTTGATACATTAAAACAACGATCCATCAGTAATTTTGAATAGGTAGGAATTATCTTCACCACAATCCTACGCACGGTGTGACTGGTATGACTCCAAATGTGTCATTATTTAAAATTGCAATTAATTTTAGTAAAAGAACAAGTGACATACTCAAAACTGATCAAACACATTCTTATTGTTTTGATCTTTTAGCACAATGGTCCATAAATCATTTTTGACATGTAGGAATCAATCGTGCCTCAATAGAATGCACGGTACGACCGATATGACTCAAAATACATGTTTCCAATTTGAAATGACATTTTAGTAAATAAAAGACAACTGACATACTAAAAACCAAGCAAATGCATTCGGATTGTTTTGATATTTTAAGAAAATTATCTATTAGTTATTTGTGACATGTATGAATCATTCATGTCTCAATAAGACACATGGTGTGGCTGGTATAACTCAATGTGTCTCTTTATTTCAAATTGACATTAATTTAAGTAAAAACAACAAGTGACATACTGAAAACCAAACAAACGCATTCAGATTGTTTTGATATTTTATTACAATGATCTATTAGTCATTTTTGATGTGTATGAATCAGTACACCTCAATATGATTCATGGTGTGGCTGGTATAACAAAAAGTGTCTCTTTTTATTTAAAATTGACATTAATTTAAACAAAAACAACAAGTGACATACCGAAAACTGAGAAAACGCATTCAAATTATTTTGATATTTTAGGATAACGATCTATTAGTCAGTTGTGACATTTAGGACTCAGTAGCACCATAATACGATGCATGGTGTGGCTGGTATAACTGAAAGTGTATCTTTTTATTTAAAATTGACATTGATTTAAGTAAAAACAAAAAGTGACATACCGAAAACTGAGAAAACGAATTCATATTTTTTTGATATTTTAGTACAATGATTTATTAGTCATTTTTGACGTGTAGAAATCATTCTCACCTCAATATGATGCACGTTATGACCGGTATAACTCAAAGTGTCTCTTTTTATTTAAAATTTACATTAATTTAAGTAAAAAACAACAAGTGACACACTAAAAACCAAGAAAACGCATTCGAATTGTTTTAATATCTTAGGAAAATGATCCATGAGTCATTTGTGATGTGTAGGAGTCAACTGAACCTCAATCTGATGCATACTGTGACCGATATGACTAATAATGTCTATTATCAATTTAAAATTGACATTTTAGTTCAGAACGTGTCACTCACTGAAAACCAAGAAAACGATCTCTGATTTTATTGATAATTTAGGACAACGATTCATAAGTCATTTTTGGCATGTATAAAGCAGTCTCATGTCAAACCGACGCACGATGCGACCAGTATAACTCATAATACGTGTTTCCGGTTTGAAATGATATTTTAGTAAAAAAAACACAACTGACATACTGAAAACTAGGAAAATGCTTTCGGTTTGTTTTTGATACTTTAGGACAGTGATCCATCAGTAATTTGTGATGGGTAGGAATCATCTGCACCTCAATCTGACACACGATGCGGCCGATATAACTCCAAATGTGTCATTATTTAAAATTGACCTTAATTTTAGTAAAAGAACAAGTGACATACTCAAAACCGAGGAAATACATTTGGATTGTTTTTTGATATTTTAGGACAATGATTCATGACTTGTTTGTGATGGGTAAGAATCAACCCCACCTCAATAGGACGCATGGTGTGACCGGTATAACTCCAAATGTGTCATTTTTATTAAATATTGAAATTTTATTAATGTATTCTTTCGTATTAATGTTTAATTTATTTCTTTATGGTATTACTAACATAATATTTGTTTTCTTATATATGCAGAATCTTTTGCTCGGATTGAGATGATTGGTTCGGCAGCTGATATCATGGGCAGACATTTTTGAGATGGGATCACGAACGTCAAAAGAAGAAATATTAATGTTTTAAAATGTTGAATAATTATAAATGTAATTATATAAAACATTTTGTTTGAAATGTAAATAGAAGTGTTTTTTTTATATACCATGGGTGGAAATTTTTATATTCATGATGTAAATTAAAAGTATATAGCATTGTTAAAAATTATAGCATTGTTTGAAATTACAGGTTGTATAAACCATTTTAAATTGCAGGTTTTTACTTTTGGGTGTGTTGTTATATTAATAAAATATTACAGGCGGCTAGGCGTTTATCCGTGCTAAAAATAGCACCGATAAAGCCCCCCCCCCATATCATCGCTACGATTAACGACGCTGTTAAAAGTTGATTTGAAAGCCGTTGAATGACATATGTGTAGTAGTGAGATTTGAACCTGGGACCTCCACCCGTGCGCGCATGTGCCCTTGCCACTGCTCCATGCTGGTTTCTTTTATATTTTATGGTACATCTTTTTATTTATATATATTTAGATACATCTTTTTTATCCATATATATATTTATATATTTATATATTTATATATTTATATATTTATGTACATTTAAAAAAATAAGTACATTTTAAAAAATGTTTGTGTGTGAATCTTTTTTTTATTTTTATTTACATATTCATAAATTAACACTTATTTTCATATTATTTGAATACATACATAAATAGATATGTGTTCGTTAATACATACACATACATGCATATTTATATTTTAAACATTATATATACATTTGTGTTGGTATATACATATCCATATATTATTATTTTAAATAAAATGAATAATAATTATTTCTATATGGTTTATATATTTTAAAATATATTTTACATGTATATATGTTTAAATATTTATTTATACAATTAAATTTTTATATGTAAATATATACAAATAAGTATATATATATGTATATGTTTAATTATAAATAACACTAAAATATAACAAACGATTAAATTTGAATATCATAATATCCATATCAAAATAAGGTTTGTGAATAAATTTAGTCTTCACTCTAAAAAGAGAAGATCCTCTTAGGAAAAACTAATATTACATCGAATGATCAAAAATTGGGGTATTACTGCCACAAAACCGGGCTTCCGCAGCACTACCCTTTAAAAGCGCTAAAAAACATTGATAAATGCGGTATCTTTATCAGCGCTAAAAAAAGCGCTTATAAAGGGTACTTTTAACATCACTAAAAAAACGTTGTGAAAAGTACACCTTTATCAACGCTTTTTTTTAACGCTGATAAAGGTACTCACTTTATCATCGTTTTTTTTAGTGGTGTTAAAGGGACCTCATTTATCACCGCTTTTTTTATTAGTGCTGATAAAAGGGGGGTTTATCGGTGCTTTTTTTACTAGCATTGTTAAAAAGTATATTTAAAAAAACATCAAAAACAATATATTAATATATAAATATAATACATATTTTTTAAATATGTTTTAGATAAGTATAAACAGACATTTACATTTAATATATAAGGAATTTAGTGAAAATGGATTACAAATATTTTAAAAAATATTATTAATTTATAATTTTCTAATTATCATCGCCTAATAATGATTTAATAAAAATTTAAAGACACAAAAAATCAAAATATTAATAATAGATCTAAAATAAGTTGAAAACGTAACTCAAACTTCAAATGATCATAACTTTTGATTCGGTTGTCCGTTTGAGCTCTACAGCATATCAAATTGAACCATGCGACGAGGTCTACACGCTAACAATAAAAGGAAACTTTCCATTGCATTTTTTGAGGAAAAAAAGGCACAGAAAACCTTTAAAACTGAGTTTTTAGTCGGAATATCCAATTTTTTTTAACATTCGATGGAATTTCAGCCTCGTTTCAGGGGGTCTTTATGCCCCTTTTCAGTGGGGACTGAATTTATTCTTAGGAATAACATTCATATTGATATTATACCTTTGAATTTTTTTTTGTTTTATTAGCATTTTTAGGGTTAATAAAAGAGACCCCATTTATCTTCATTGAGATTAACAACGCTTTATTTAGCGTTGTAAATGTCATTTTCTAGTGCTTTTAAAGGCCATATTTGTTGTAGTGTATCCCAGCTAAAATATCAGTTTTGGAGTTCTTAATGTTTGTTTTGCGCTGATAAAAGGGGTCTTTATCAGCGCTTTTTTGAGTATTGATAAAAGGGACCTCGTTTATCTTCGCTGAGAATAGCGTTTTTCTAGTGCTATAAATGCACTTTTCTAGCAAATTTCTAATTGATATAAATTTAGCACTCTATACTATTTAGCAAATTTCTAATTGATATAAATTTTTACTGATTTTATAAATCATTTTTTAACAAATATATTATATATCAAGTATAAATACATGATTACTATTATATAAATCATATTTAAACAAATATTATCAATAGAAATATATTTTTTATTATCATAAGATTTTCAAAAATATATAATTTTTTTTATGAAAATTGATAAAGAACAACTTTATCAACATTGTTAACAATCATAGATAAAAACATCATTGTTTTTTTTTCCTATCGTTGTTAACAATCATAGATAACAACTTTATCCCGTTTTAAAGCTCTTGTTGAATCACTTAAGAGGAGTAATATTTGAATAGAGTGTCTTGAAATATCATTGTACAGTGAATTGATCTCCAAAGCAAACGTTGGGGCATTTTTTTTTTCTGGGTTTTAAAAAAACAAAAAATAGGTAAAAGGGGTTAGGGTTCGGATATTTTTAAAACTGGGTCCAAGATGCGTGAACCCCGTTCACGCATCACTGACCCCGGGAAGATGCGTGAACGGGGTTCACGCATCTTAACCGCGCTGAAGGATGCGTGAACTGTGTTCAATATATATATATATATATATATATATACAAACAAAACATAAAATTCAGCAGAATTTATCTGCTATTTAATATCCAGCAGAACTGCCATTACAGCAGTCTGGATTCTGACAGAAACCATCACCCTGGGCTCTCTTTTATAAGAGGGCTTGCCCAGGAAATCATACTGCATTTCCGATGTGGGATTCAGGTTCTCTTTTCCTGCACAGAACATTCTGCATTTCCGATGCGGGATTCTGTTTCAAGTACGTGACTTTGAAAGACTGTAAAATACAAACTATACGACCAATATAAATGAAACTTAAAACATGGATTAAACATATAATAAATAGTTGAAAATGAAAAGAATTTTGTAAAAAGGGTTGATGAATAATAATTTATAAGCTTTCAAAACCACCAACTTGAAACTTAAAAAAGTTTCAAGTACGTGACTTTGAAAGACTATAAAATAAAAACTATAAGACCAATATGAATGAAACTTAAAACATGGATTAAACATACAAGAAATAGTTGAAAATAAAAACAATTTCATAAAAAGTGTTGATGAATAATAATTTATAAGCTTTCAAAACCACCAACTTGAAACTTAAAAATGTTTCAAGTACGTGTCTTTGAAAGATTATAAAATACAAACTATATGACCAATATGAATGAAACTTAATATACGGATTAAACATATAATTATTAATTACATAATAATTAATTAGTTAATTAGTAAATTAGTAATATAATAAATAATTATAAATATTCATTACAATTATTAGTTATTAATTATTAATAATTAATTATATAATAATTAATTAGTTAATTAGTAATATAATTTTTAATTATTATTATAATTATTAATTATATAATTAATGATTATATTACTAATTAACTAATTAATTAATATATAATTAATTTTTAATAATTAATAATTATATTGGTAATTAACTAATTAATTATTATATAATTAATAATTACTAATTATAATTAATAATTATATTACTAATTATAATTACTAATTATATTACTAATTATAATAAATAATTATATTACTAATTAATATATAATAATTATAGTTAATAATTATAGTACTAAATAACCAATTAATTTTTAATAGTTAATCATTATATTGGTAATTAGCTACTTAATTATTATATAATTAATAATTAATAATTAATAATTAACAATTAATAATTATAATAAATAATTATAATCACTAATTATATTACTAATTAATCAATTACTTATTTTATAATTAATAATTATATTACAAATTAACTAATTAATAATTATAGATAAATAAAAAATAATTATAATTAATAAATATATTACTAATTAGCTAATTAATTATTATATAATAAATAATAAATAATTATATTTAATAATTATATTATTAATTAACTAATTAATTATTATATAATTAATAATTAATAATTAATAATTATAATTATAATTAATAATTACTATTAAGATTTATATTACTAATTAACTAAGTAATTATCAATTAATAATTATACTACTAATTAACTAATTAACTATTATATAATTATATTACTAATTAACTAATTAATTATTGTATATTAGTAATTAATAATTAATAATTATATTAATTATTAACTAATTAATAATTATATTACTGATTAACTAATTAATTATTAACTATTTGTTATATGTTTAATCCATGTTTTAATTTTCATTCATATTGGTTTTATAGTTTGTATTTCATAGGCTTTCAAAGGCACGTAAACGTATTTAAGTTTCAAGTTGGTAGTTTTGAAAGCTTATAAATTATTTTTCATTAAATTTTTTTATGAAATTCTTTTTATTTTTAACTATTTCTTATATGTTTAATCCGTATATTAAGTTTCATTCATATTGGTCATATAGTTTGTATTTTATAATCTTTCAAAGACATGTACTTGAAACATTTTTAAGTTTCAAGTTGGTGGTTTTGAAAGCTTATAAATTATTATTCATCAACACTTTTTATGAAATTGTTTTTATTTTCAACTATTTCTTGTATGTTTAATCCATGTTTTAATTTTCATTCATATTGGTCTTATAGTTTTTATTTTATAGTCTTTCAAAGTCACGTACTTGAAACTTTTTTAAGTTTCAAGTTGGTGGTTTTGAAAGCTTATAAATTATTATTCGTCAACCCTTTTTACGAAATTCTTTTCATTTTAAACTATTTATTATATGTTTAATCCATGTTTTAAGTTTCATTTATATTGGTCGTATAGTTTGTATTTTACAGTCTTTCAAAGTCACGTACTTGAAACAGAATCCCGCATCGGAAATGCAGAATGTTCTGTGCAGGAAAAGAGAACCTGAATCCCACATCGGAAATGCAGTATGATTTCCTGGGCAAGCCCTCTTATAAAAGAGAGCCCTGGGTGATGGTTTCTGTCAGAATCCAGACTGCTGTAATGGCAGTTCTGCTGGATATTAAATAGCAGATAAATTCTGCTGAATTTTATGTTTTGTTTGTATATATATATATATATATATATATATATATATATATAAAACAAAACAAAACAAAATAAAAATAAAAATTTTAAAAAAAAAGTTACTGTAGGATGCGTGAACCCCGTTCACGCATCTTCCCGGGGTCAGTGATGCGTGAATGGGGTTCACGCATCTTGGACCCAGTTTTGAAAATATCGGAACCCTAACCCCTTTTACCTAATTTTGGTTTTTTTAAAACCCATATTAAAAAATTACCCTTGGGGTTGCCTACACTTGGGAGTGGGCGCTTCGTTCGTAGTGGTACAAGTATGATGCTTCAACTGAGAGAACCAGTCATTAAGGATTGAATGATAAATTTCACATCCGAATCACTTTGCACAGGATCTCATCATTCCCTTTGTAGAACTTTCCACCGAGTCATTTATTATGTTGATGCATAAGTCCCCCATTAAGATGTCACAAAACTCTCGGAAAACTATAGACAACAAATCCAATGTTCCCCGGTATATAATAGTACTAAGAAATTTCAAACGATCAATCACAAGACGAGCATATCCATTGGTAGGGTTTGCATACGCATGTCTGGTCCCCCCTATGCCTACTGATTCCAGACCACAACGACGACGGGAGAAAGAGGCTGCAAAAAGGTCTCCTCATTTGTCTTACCAATAAGCCATGGGAGACGCGAATTTTAGCTCCATGTCCCTTAAAATCGAAGGAAAACGACTTCTGATTACTAAAGATGATATAATACGGCATTTGTGGTGCCGAAGGTCATACATGCATGGGGATCTCCCTGCTGAAACGAAAGTGCACTACACGCCTAAGAAGCAACAAGCCAGCTTATTATGTAGAGAAACCATGGCTAATACGTCCACATGCAGTCCAGCTCGTTTGCTGCTCCGGCGCCGAACCGCCCACCTTCCAGCTTCGGTTCCTTCGACAGCGTCTCCCAGTTCCCGGCAGCGCCCGAGCTAGGCCCAGCACCGGCGCCCGGCTGGTACGGCGTTGTGTGATGAGGCGCGGCTGCGGGGAAGCAAGAGAAACGCAGATTGTCTTGGAGGGACCTGAGGCTCGGGAACGCCGCGACGCCTACGGTTCGGGGAGGAAAACGGTTCGGAAACTCGGCCGCGTGCGGCGGAGCAAGGTCAAAGGACGAGTGTTGCTCGGGGTTAGGATCGACGGTGGAGAAGCAGGGCGCGTGCTCCCTTCCGGCGGAATCGCCGTCGTAGGAGCAGCTGTCGTTGTCGGTGTTGGCGAAATGGGGAAAATCTAACAGGGATGGCGACGTGGACGCTTCAGGGTAAAGAGGAACGCCGGAGATCAGGCAGGTTTTCTTCGCTCCTGCGGCGGTGGAGGAACTGCCGGATATATTCTTCTGAAAAACTCGAGAAATGACCCACTCATCCTAAACCACAACATTAAAAAACCAGCATTGAAGAACCAAACCCTACAAGAAAAGTGGAGAGGGAGAAAAAAGTTCCGACCTTGGTGCTCCGGGAAAGGAGGTGGTAAGCGAATTTGCCTTCGAGGCGATACTCGTGCATGACCCAGTTGCTCTTTTCGCCCTTGGGGGCTCGCCCTTTGTAGAACACAAGCGTCTTCTTCATCCCCACAAGCAAACACGTCTTGGAGCTGTGGATCTCCCGGTCCTTCCCGGTGGCTTTCCAGTACCCAGCTTCCGTCGCCCGGTTCGTGCGGAGCCCCGTCGGGTACTTCCGGTCGCGAAGGCTGAAAAAATACCATTCCTTCTCCCCCATCTTCGCCTTCTCTGAGGCGCGCAGGAAGATCAAATCAGAAGCAAACCAAAGCAAACCAAAGCAAACAGAAAGCCAAGAAGGAAGAACTGTCCGTACCAGGAAGCTCCCAGGGTTCGAATTTGTTGAGGTCGACGTCGGCAATGGCTCTGCCGGTGAAGCTGCCGTCGATGACCTTGCGGACGAGATAGCACGTTATCAGCTCCTCGTCGGTGGGGTGGAAGCGGAAGCCCGGCGGGAGGTGGGCGTCGCCATTGTCGTAAAAGTGGAGCCCGTGATCCATGGTAATGAAAAGCCTAGCTTTTGTTTATCCTGGCCAACGCCATATGAGGGGGAAACTGAAAGAGAAAGCTCCTCCTCTAACGATTCGGAACAGGGTGGGATGTATAAATAAGGGAGATGAAGTTAGGTGGCGGTGGTGTTACAGTAAGATAGGGTTTTGGGGATTTGATGAATCTGAGTGGCAGCAGAATGAAATAACAATAATAAGAAGATGCAACATCGTTTGTGCAAATACAAAACCCATAATAACAAAAGTAATATCTCTGCCTGCCTGCTCCTGTCCTCTTCCCCAGTGGCCTCTCATATTTCTCTGCTCCCCATGCCGCGCGCACTCATCAGATCAGCCATAATAATGCAGAGGAGAAGAGAGAGAGTAAGGGGGGTAGAGAGGGTGATGTAAGGGGCGGCTGTGTGGGGCTCTCTGCGTCTGCGTCTCTGGAGTATGCGTGCGTGCGTGAGGAAGTGTGCAGGTATTCCCGTGTCAGGAAGAAAATGAAAAGCAAAAGCAACGGAATTGCTTTTGTTTTGAATGAGATGAGACCTTGTAAAAATACACGGGTTTTGAGGTCACGCAGGTCATCAACTAAGAGAAAACCTAGACTCATGATTCATACATTTTCATGATTGTGGTCACCTCTTTCTCACAATATCGGTGATGCTTGATCCCAAACTCAATCTTTTCTCTATCATATTCGATAGAAACTTTAGATTTTGAAGCTCTGATAGACGATTTGATACACATATTCCTTGGGGTGATTGAAATGATCCTTATATGGTCTCCTCTTTGGTGGTGGTGAGAGTAAGCTTTCAATGTCAACCATCTTTTCAATGCTTTTAGATTACACATTTTGAATCATATAATTATTTACATAATTAATAATTGATAATATAAAATAAGAAAAAATAATAATACAATTAATAATTAATAATATCATTGTTATTTAATGATAACTAATAATAAATAATTAAAAATATAATTAACAATGAAAAACTTACAATATTATTATAGAGGTACAACTATCCCCAAAAGGTCGCATACGCTATAAGAAATTGCAAACACAACTGTTGGTCCGGGGATTCGACCGCGCGACCGCGCCTCAAACCCCAACCCAGCCCCACTAAACTCACAATATTAGTAACATATTTAATAAGATAAATGCCTTATATTATTACTTTACTTGGGAGACTCCCTCCAATGATGCGATTTAAACTTAATGTCTTTTATGATTACTTTACTTGTACCATAAATGTCATGGATTCCCTTCTTTGAGTGACATGATACTAATGTGTGTATGGAAACTAATGGGTTATAATTAACGGAAGTTTTGAGTATAATTTTAATGAATGGCCTCGAACATAAGCATTCTATTTTATTTATGTGATTTCTTTTCTTTACTATCAACCTTAAGTCGTGTTAACAATGGGACTGGTTATCGTTATAGCGAGGTATGCCATAGGTAAGACTTGGGTTCCGACTTCAAATACCAAGTGTGAACCCAATGGATGCCACATGATTCATTAACGCAAATGCCAAAAGATAAAATCTCCTTCAATTTGGTCAATATCTTACATTCATGAATGCCTCGACCTAACACTAAAGATTCACCTGGAATCTCTGAAAAAATTAGAATTTTAGGATCAACTCTCAGATTCAGCTTGATTTCCTCATACACAAAATTCCTTCGATTATCTCCTTGGATTCCAATCCAGCCTATCCCAAGATTACCTTGGACATGCTTCTCAAACTCGATTGGATCCCTTGTAGAAAGGAGAATGCCTTAGAGTACTCCTTGGATTCACTTCCAATACGTGGGAATGCCCAAACCCTTTTTGTGGATTCACCTGGATACTTATTTTTGGAAACCTGGGCTTATAACCATGGGTCCTATGAATACTTTATTATTCCTCTGATCAAAGAAGTTCGACTTAAGTTGAAGTGGGTTGCATTCCCCAATTCACCTTCACTTTACCTCTTTCCCTATTTATATATTGTACACTGTTATATTTTATACTCACAAACTGAAATGCATTAGACATCGTTGATGGTGACTTACTGATTTTTACCTACACCTTGTTTGATCTGACGTTTGGTACTCGAGAAAATCTCATGACTGCAGGTTAGGACCTTGGATCATTCCTCTTTGATGTTACTTGTTTGGAGCTAGGACTTTGGCATGGAACTTGTGGATCAAACATGTACTTGAACTGCCTACAAGAGTGGATTCTTTTATTTATTTATTCGTTTATCGGTCTAGCCCTGATGTATGTATGCATGCTGTTAGTTTGGACTGCCTTGTACATATAACATCTTATACTCATGCCTGGTTGGATTTTATTAGCACTTGTCAGGTTATCAATTTATTATTATCCATTTGCAATTTATTCATTTCTTTTACTTTTTATTGTATTTAGTACTAATCCAAAGAATATAGTATTTCCACAATACCATCATTAGACCATCATTGCTAGTCCAAAGCATTTGACATACAAGGAGGCAAGCTTAAGACCGCGTGACCTGTGGGTTTGGTTACTTATGAATGAACTGGGCTAGAGACGCCAAAAAGTGGTATAAAAGCTTCATTTTTTCCTTTGTCTTACTATTTCGGGTTGGTATACAAGAGACGAAGAACGTGTCAAAACTTGGTAAATAGATCGTGTCTGGGAATGACCAACCCACACAAAGGGGGAAGACCAAGATGCCAGGGATGAGATCGTGATTTATGATGTTCGTTATTATAGTTGATTATCATTTCACCTTGAGTGGCTATTTGTCTTTATTCCGCTATTGATTGATTTATGAGATTTATCTCTTGGCCTAATATAACGAGAGAGGAAGTGTGTTCATGCATCATTCAAACACATATAATTCACATGCCATTAGCATGAATGACATGTTTATTTATATTATTTGCTTGTGTGGTTACTCGAACTTTTTATAGCTATGGTGTATAGTTAGTTAAATAAAATGTCTACATCAACCTAAATAACGGTTTCTCATATTGATGATGTTATTCTATCTAACCAACCCAAAATAAATTAAATAGCCTTAAAATAGTTAATGGATTAATATAAATGGAATCTTTAAATGTCACAAAAACTGGATTTTTTAACAAGTCCAAGTGATTGTTTTTGGATGTCAGTTAAATGAGATGCTGATTGTAACTTATGGAGCGGTTGCCTCCATGACTTGGGAATGAATACCCACATAACCGAATCCTTACATGCTTGATTCGATCCTTGTTGGTCAATTCTAGTAGTATATGCCTGTATGATAAATTCCTTAAAGGTTTAACTAATTAAAAGTTTTTATTTTTTAATAAATCCTAATGATCATCAATGGATTCCAGTTAATTGGTGTGCCAATTGAAACTTATAAAGGTTTGTACCTATATAACTTGGGAATTACAACTCGTATAACTGAATCCTTCTGTGCACAACTCGACCCACATAGGTCAGTATTGACATATCATGCCTATGATAGAAACCCACTAAGGATGTGTTAAAATCTTTAATAAATTAATTATTAAGGGGTTTCACTGAAATGGGATTCCAATTGTAATTTACAGAGCATTGCCTCTCTAAATTGGGAATGAATACCCATATAACTGAACCTAGGTTGGCATGAATTGATCCTCGTGGCTCAACTATATCTTTACATGCCCTGGTATTTAACCCCCTGGGGGTATATTTATGTTAAATGAGATAGTTATTAAAAGTGTATGAAGCCACTCATATAGTATGTTCATATAAGTTTATGGTGACATTGTAATGGCCCGGGTTTTTGGGGTCCATTACTTTGTGAAAACCTCGTGTTGGGTTTTCTGGTCTGGGAATCACGGTGGTGTAGGCCTACCGGTAGTCTTAGCCTACTGGTAGCAGGCCTACCGATAGCTCGGTCTACCGGTAGTCGCAGCCTACCGGTAGCTCTGTCTACCGGTAGCTCGGTCTACCAGTAGCTGCAGCTACCGGTGGCTCTGTCTACCTGTAGCTCGACCTATTGGTGGCTGCAGCCTACCGGTAGCTCGGCTACCGGTCGCCGTCACCCACCGGTTGCCCTCAGCCACCGGTGGCTCTGGCGTTCTTTCCAGTGGCGTTCCTTCTTGCGCAATTAGGGTTTAAAACCCAATTTTGACTCCTTTAAGCGTGTTTTAAAGCCAGGTAACACGCGTGAATGTTTTAATTAATTAATTAATGAATTAATGCGTCGATTTAAACCACCCGACCCCTTTAATGACGTGTAGGGCCGCGTGGACAACCCACGACCCCGCGCCTTACGCGGTTTCACGTTCTCACCTCAACCGTTCGCGACTCTTATAAACTAAGGGTTAGCCGTGGTTTCTTCTTTCCTCGATCGCGGCTTTTCACGAACAGCTTCTGGTGCATCGAGCGCGCCGCATCGTTATCCGTAAAGTTCCGCGCCTGGCCTAAACGTTGATCATCTATCAACAGGTAGAGAATTTCTCCTTCGCCTCTCTCTTTTGTGTATCATGCGGGGTGAGCGTGTTTTTGTTTCTGTAGAATTGGATAAACCAGACCTAACTAAAGATAATGAACGAATTCTATAAGGAATGAAGGGGGGCTGTGATCGTTGATATTGTTTATATTAAAATCATCTTTCTGAGTTGTGTTGGCTTACGCGTTTCTGAAAATCGAGGTCGTTGGTGGTCGTTGTCTGTGCACTAATGAACCCCTCAGGATGTTTTAAATAGCTTGTTTTGTAATTGTATACTCCTACTGTGAAAAGTAAATTGGTTAATCACATATACCCGACTGAATAAATTGGAAGCACCAGGATCAATCCTTCTATGATAACCCCCAGTTAAAGCACACGAAATTGAAATCATGGAGCGTGTAAAATCATTTAAATCTGAAAATACAAGCACGACCCTGCTTTGTGTCGGTGGTAGTGGTTTGGTTGTTTCCTTTTTACGGGCTGATTGTTGGAGATGTGGGAGGGGATGAGATCCCCTGTTTTTATACTCTCGGTGGATGTGAAATTGGGAGTGAGATTCCCTGTTGTTACGGATTCAGTTTTTGTGAGTTTTAAGACCGGGTGGTTACCTTGTTTATATCACGAATTGGGGTGGGATCCTCTGTTGTTGAGAACCGGGTGTGGGTGTTATGGTTGATGTTTGACTGTTTACTTTCCTGGACTTGTGCCTATGTTTACTAGTTTCCCAGTAGTGCTTGAACTTATTTAAACATTATTACTGAACATGAAAACAAGAAGGGGACAAACAAGTTTTGGTTGGCGAGAGTCGTGACTCGGACTTAAGTGCTGTTGTGATCTGTAGGCTGTCTGAAGAAAAACCTAACTTTGGGTGAGTGCTTGTTACCTATGTATATATATATTTGTAGTTTTGTGTTTCTTATTCGCGCCCCACCCAAGTTGAGGACTTAGTGCCGAACACCCCCATTTCATGGGGGAGGGTGTTTTTCCCAACACTATCATTAGTGGCTGGTTATTAGCTCCTTTTCGACTCAATTTCCCGGATATCCCAAGTATCTTCAGGCAGGTTGTGATGGCCTGAGGTCCATTATTAGCCCAAGAACCTTCGGGTGGGGTAGTGTGGTGGTTGGCCAGGTGTGTGCGGCAGGTGGTTTCCCAAGTGTCTTCGGGATGAGGCCTAGGTGTCTTCGGGCGTGGCAGTGGATCTTCTAGCCCAGGTGTCTTCGGGCGTGGTGGTGGTTGTTCTGGCCTAGGTGTTTGCAGGCATGGTTATGTGTGACAGTTGTGGCCCAGGTGTGTGCGGGCGGGATTTCGGCAGTGGGACTGCGTGTGGTTGTGGCCCAGGTGTGTGCGGGCGGGTGTGGCAGTGGGACTGCGGTGAGAATGGCGGGATTGGTTCGATGCGTAAGATGTCTCAATAACCAGTGGGAAAGTGGCGCGGGGTACCCAAACATCGATGTGCTCATAATATATATATTACTTGAATTGCATTATTTGGTGAGTGTAGCCGGTGAGTGGGATGGGTGAACTCCTTGATAGTGTTGGTTGTCTGCTTCTCATGGGACTTTAGTACGTTCCCCCACTTGTGCACGAGAGTCTTTGGTTTTCCCTACTGAGTGTACTTGTATGCTCACCCTACGTATATAAAACTGCTTTCAGGTTTCCAGGAGGACTTCGGGGATCGTTCAGGACCATACTAGCTTGGCCCTTTGGGGCAGTTACAGTTGCTGTTTTTCTTCCTTTGGTACTTACCTTTGTAGTCACCTTTTGTATTTGTGGATTTTAACTTTGAAACATGCATCTGGGAATGGTTTACTTTTGGCTTTACTTTTCTTTTTAGTTTTGGTGTTGTTGGGTTCCATCATCTTATCTCCCGATCCTATAAAACAAAAGGGGTAATGCCTTCCATTTGTGAGAAATTTCTATACCCTTGGTGCTAGTCGCCACTCCGGGACCTATTGAAGGCGGGTCTCGGGGGTCATTATCTCTCCTTCAACTTAAAGAAGGAAGGGCCTGACAATCTGCTGACCCTTCCCTCCTTTTGGTGAAGGCGGGTCGTGACAGAATGGTATCAGAGGTGATGGTTGAGGGATAGGATGGAGTCTGGAGTTAGGCACAGTGAGGAATTGCATGGGATGGTAAGGCAACAACGTTGGGTGACCTTGGCGCGTGAATTAGGCCAGGGAAGACCGACTAGGATATGAGATTTTAGCCCCCCCCCCCCCCCCCCCCGTGATCCGATGCAAGGACTCTGGACCTACCGAACGACCAAGTGAGGCCACGCTGATTGCAGGGTAAAGACCCTAAGAAAGGTACATGCATCATAATGACTTGTGTTCTCGTGTTTCTGGGGTGTTTTGGGAATTAAGAATAAACGAAAAGCTTAAGAAGTTTTAAAGATGACATTCTACACTACTTGGGATTAGGCATTCCTTGTTTACCTTGCAGCTATGGCACCTGGAAGGTGACCGTGTGTGGTGCAGACGATCGAGGCCCCATAGACTACCTTGGCCGATCGGCAGAGAGCTAACCGAGAAGAGGAGGATGACCAGTGGTAGAGAACTCTCTGGGCCTTCTAGCGAAAGACCCTCGAGAAGTATGAGGGAAACACCTTTGACATGAAGACGGAAGGCTAGCTAGAGGAGCTAGTTATAGATTTCAGCCTGATTCGGGCCCGGACCGAGTACTGGGTTCCTCTGGCCGTCAGCCAGATGCGGGGAGCGGCGCGTCAGTGGTGGACACTTTACCTGGGGGAGAGGAGAGAGGCTGAGGTGGCTTGGGCGGATTTCGAGAGGGAGTTCCAGGCGGAATTCCTCTCTTCGACAATGAAGGCAGAAAAGTGACAGGAGCTACTCTCCCTCCAGTAGGGGAGTATGTCGGTGAGGGAGCTAGGGATCAAGTTCAAGGGCCTCCTATGTTTTGCTCCGGACCTCTTTCCCGACGAGGAGTCTCGGGCACGACGTTTGGAGGAGGTGCTCCGACCCTCCCTCCAGTATGTTGTTACCCCCTTTACCTTAACGGCGTACTTGGAGGTCCCGAAGAAGGCCGAAGTGGTGGAGAGAATTCACGCCCTAGGAGGTGTGTCACAAGAGGGGGTCCAGCTGGGACCATCAAAGGGGAAGGCCGTCAGCACCAGGCCTCCAGCGTCAGGACCCTCCAGGTTCCGACCCACAGGGAGCATGCCGCATCAGTTTCAGTTTCGATTCCCTGGTCCTCGCCCTTTTTCCTCAGGCCCAGGACCGCGGTGCTTCTTTTGTGGGAGCCCTGGACATGTTCTGAGTTAGTGCCCGGACCGGGTACAGTACGACGATGGTGGACACCCCCAGCGCCCGCCCTAGCAGCAGCTTCCAGCCCGGCCTTTCCAGCAGCAGCAGCAGGGACAGCGAGCTCTCGCTCCTCCGAGGGCAGACGTAGGAGGAGGAGGCCAACCTCAGGGTGCTCCTCAGGGACCTCGACCAGGGCGTGGTCGGGGAGGTGGCCAAAAACCGAGGGGTAGGGGAGCTGGGCGTGGACAGCTACACGCCGCAGAGGTAGCAGTTCCAGCAGGGCCGGAGGTTGTTCGAGGTACGATCAGTTTGTTTAGCACTCTTGATTACGCTTTGTTCGACACTGGAGCTTCCCACTCCTTTGTTGCGCCTAGTCTAGCCCGTGCTTTGGGTCTAGATGCCGAGAGACTCCCAGTGCCCCTGGTGTTGAGCACAACAGTCGGAGGTCAGACCGACTTGTCTTTTGTTTGTCGAGGATGTAGACTGATGATGGGGCCACATCAGTCGGTTAGGGATCTTCTTCTACTACAGATACAGCCATACGATGTCATCCTAGGCATCGACTGGCTATTATCTATGTGCTCCGTCATCGGCTGTTTCCGAAGAAGGGTCATGTTCTCGGACTTGGGTGGCCGGCGTGTTATCTTCACCGGCGAGCGGAGCAGCCAAAAGGGCAGCAGGCGAGAGGAGCCCCTCCTCTCCTTGTTAACCGAGCTGTCAGTAGAGTCAGTAGATGTTGAGATGGTGGGGGTGCCAGAGGTTGTCCGTGAGTTTATGGACATATTTCCTGAGGAGGTGACGACTCTACCCCCTCGACGTGATATCGAGTTCGGGATAGACCTGTAGCCCGACGCTCGTCCAATCTCGATGGCTCCTTATCGGATGACACCTTCAGAATTACGGGAGTTGCGGATTCAGATTGATGATCTGATGAAGATGGGTTATGTTCGGCCGAGTGCGTCACCGTGGGGTGCTCCAGTATTGTTCACAAAGGAGGAAGATGGTGGTCTCAGGTTGTGTATAGACTACAAGAGGCTGAATCAGGTGATGATCAAGAATTGCTACCCTCTTCCGAGGATAGAAGATCTTTTCGAACAGCTGAAAGGGGCAGGATGGTTCTCGAAGATCAATCTGCGGTCTGGGTACCACCAGTTGAGAGTGAAGGAGAGCGACATCCCGAAGACGGCCTTCAGGTGTAGATATAGACACTTTGAGTTCGTAGTCATGCCCTTCGGTGTTACGAACGCCCCAGCTGTGTTCCTGGGGCTTATGAACTCCATCTTCCGGGAGTACTTGGATCGGTTCGTGGTTGTGTTCATCGACGATATCCTAATCTATTTGAGGTCAGAAGAGGACCATGCAGAGCACCTGAGGACAGTTTTGGAGGTCCTCCAACATCATCATCTCTATGGGAAGTTGTCGAAATGCAAGTTCTGTGCACGAGAAGTGCACTTCCTCGGGCACGTGGTGTCCAAACAGGGGGTAGCGGTGGACCCATCAAAAGTTGAGGCGGTTTTTTCTTGGGCAGCACCCAAGAATGTGGCAGAGGTCTGTAGTTTCCTTGGGCTGGCAGGTTATTATCAGAGGTTCGTACCCAACTTCTCCCGAGTAGCATCCCCTTTATCAGCCCTTACCAAGAAGGACCAGGTTTTCGGGTGGAGTGAGCAGTGCGAGTCAGCCTTCAGCTATCTGAAAGATAAGCTAGTTAGTGCCCCAGTACTGAGATTACCAGAAGAAGGGGCGGCCTATGAGGTGTTCTGTGATGCTTCAGGACAGGGCCTGGGATGTGTGTTGATGCACCGACAAGGGGTGATCTCTTATGGGTCCAGGTAGCTACGCCCTCATGAGCGTAATTACGCCACCCACGACCTGGAGCTTGCGGCGGTTGTTTTTGTGTGGAAGTTATGGCGGCACTACCTCATCGGAGAGCGCTTTGTGGTCTTCACAGACCACAAAAGCTTGAGGTATATCGTCTCCCAGCAGGACTTAAACTTGAAACAACGGAGATGGGTGGAGTTCCTCCAGGATTACGACTTCGAGATCTCTTATACTGAGGGAATGGGAAATGTAGTGGCTGATGACTTGAGCAGGCGGATGCAGAAGGATGCGGTCCGAGAGTCGGCGGACGCCTGGAAGGCGATGGAGGAGTTGGCTGCCTTACACCTGGATGTGAGGATGGATGGTGGTAGAGGTTTCCTATATCAGATGATAGTGCAGTCTTCTCTACTGCAGAAAGTGGAGGAATCTCAGTGGGGAGACCTAGAGTGCGAAGTGATGCGTGACCGAGTTGACCAGGGCAATGCTCCGGAAGGATGGACAGAGGATGGTCAGAACCAGATGCTTTTCCAAGAAAGGTTTTTTGTTCTAGGAGTGATGCGTGGCAAGGTTCTCAGTGAGTTCCACAACTCACCCCTGGCGGTACACCCAGGAGTTTCCAAGATGTACCAGGGACTGAAGAGACTGTTTTGGTGGCCCAGAGTGAAGCGAGCAGTGGCAGAGTTTGTGGCCAATTGCTTAGTGTGTCAGCAAGTGAAGGCTGAACACCGAGTTCTAGGTGGCCTACTGTAGTCTCTAGATGTCCCCGAGTGGAAGTGGGATGACATCTCGATAGATTTCGTCACAGGACTACCCAAGGTCCAAGGGGGATATGATTCCATCTGGGTGGTAGTGGATAGGTTAATGAAATCGGCTCACTTTCTGGCGATCAGGGAGTCGAGTGTAGTGGATACTTTGGCACGAAGGTATGTGGATGAGGTGGTGCGGTTGCATGGAGTTCCGAGGTCTATAGTCTTGGATAGGGATGCATGGTTTACCTCGCGAGTCTGAAGAGGATTGCATCATGTTTTTGGCACCCAGTTACGTCTTAGCACTGCTTTCCATCCCCAGACAGATGGACAAACAGAGCGCACCATCCAGACCTTGGAGGATATGCTGTGGGCATGTGTTCTGGACTCAGGAGGATCATGGGTGCGACACTTGCCCCTGGTGGAGTTTTCCTACAATAATAGCTATCACTCTACCATTGGTATGCTCCTGTTTGAAGCCTTGTACGGGAGGCCATGCCGTTCACCTATGTGTTGGGCCGAAGTGGGAGAGGTAGACATCCTTGGCCCAGAGGTGGTGCAGAGCACGACAGAGAAGGTTCAGCTCATACGGGAAAGGATGAAGGCAGCCCAGGACCGACAGAAGTTGTATGTCGATACCAGAAGGAGGCCCTTGGAGTTTGAGGTTAAAGACCACGTGTTCTTGAAGGTCTCCCCTCGGCGTGGGCAGCGGAGGTTCGACAAGGGGAGTAAGCTTTCTCCCAGGTTCATCAGACCCTTCGAAGTGTTACGACGGGTCGGTGAAGTGGCTTATCAGCTAGCGTTACCACTGCCGCCACTGAGGATACATGATGTCTTCCATGTGTCACAGCTCCGCCAGTATCTTCACGATGATTCACACGTCCTTGATTGGGGTGAGTTGGACTCCGAGGACGACGTGACCTTTGTGGAGAGACCAATGATGATCGAGGATCGCAAGGAGAAGGTGATTCGAGGGCGAACCATTCCCTTGGTTCGTGTGTTGTGGAGACATGGTGGGCTTGAAGAGAGTACGTGGGAGAGGGAAGCACAGATGCGTACCCAGTACCCAGAGTAGTTTTGAGTTTTGTTCTTTGTTGTACCTGTTTAGTAGAACGTTTTGTCTTTTTTGCTATGGGATGTACTGGTTTTCTTCCTCTGGATTTGTGTTAAAAGCCATGGCTATGGGGGAGGAGAGGACCCGACCCCTAATCAAGAAGCATTAAGGTGGATTCGATTAAACCCGTGTGGGCGAGTCAGTGCCACCCAAAGCGGATAATATCTTGACATAGGGGAGGAGACTCCCCAACCCACATGCCTGGGAAGTTTGGCATGGTATGTTGCTTGGTTCTTGAAAGGAAAGTGTTTTTAGTTAGCATGGGTTCACTCCTAAGAGGTATCTTTCAAGGTGGTTGTTCGGACCCTCTCTCTCCTTCTGGTTTGTTTTGATTCTCGAGGACGAGAATCGTTTAAGAGGTATCTGATGTAATGGCATGGGTTTTTGGGGTCCATTACTTTGTGAAAACCTTGTGTTGGGTTTTCTGGTCTGGGAATCACGGTGGTGTAGCCCTACCAGTAGCCTTAGCCTACCGGTAGCAGGTCTACCGGTAGCTTGGTCTACCGGTAGCCGCAGCCTACCGGTAGCTCTGTCTACCGGTAGCTTGGCCTACCGGTAGCTGCAGCCTACCGGTAGCTGGGTCTATCGATAGCTGCGGCCTACTGGTTGCGGGGTCTACCGGTAGCTACAGCGTACCGGTCGCTCGGCCTACCGGTAGCTGCAACCTACCGGTAGCTCGTCTACCGGTCGCCGTCACCCACTGGTAGCCCTCAGCCACCGATGGCTCTGGTGTTCTTTCCAGCGGCGTTCCTTCTTGCGCAATTAGGGTTTTAAACACAATTTTGACTCCTTTAAGCGTGTTTTAAAGCCAGGTAACACGCGTGAATGTTTTAATTAATGAATTAATGTGTCAGTTTAAACCACTCGACCCCTTTAATGACGTGTGGGGCCACATGGCCAACCCATGACCCCGCGCCTTACGCGGTTTTGCGTTCTCACCTCAACCGTCCGCGGCTCTTATAAACTAAGGGTTAGCCGTGGTTTCTTCTTTCCTCGATCGCAGCTTTTCATGAACAACTTCTGGTGCATCGGGCGCGCCGCATCGTTATCCGTAAAGTTCCGTGCCCGGCCTAAACGTCGATAATCTATCAACAGGCAGGGAATTTCTCCTTCTCCTCTCTCTTTTGTGTATCATGCGGGGTGGGCATGTTTTTGTTTCTGTAGAATTGGATAAACCAGACCTAAATAAATATAATGAATGAATCCTATAAGGAATGAAGGGGGGATGTGATCGTTGATATTGTTTATATTAAAATCATCTTTCTGAGTTGTGCTGGCTTATGCGTTTCTGAAAATCGAGGCCGTTGGTGGTCGTTGTCTGTGCACTAATGAACCCCTCGGGATGTTTTAAATAGCTTGTTTTGTAATTGTAAACTCTTGCTGTGAAAAGTAAATTGGTTAATCACGTATACCCGGCTGAATAAATTGGAAGCACCAGGATCAATCCTTCTGTGATAACCCTCAGTTAAAGCACACGAAATTGAAATCATGGAGCGTGTAAAATCTTTTAAATCTGAAAATACAGGCACGACCCTGCTTTTTGTCGGTGGTAGTGGTTTGGTTGTTTCCTTTTTATGGGCTGATTACTAGAGATGTGGGAGGGGACGGGATCCCCTATTTTTATACTCTCGGTGGATGTGAAATTGGGAATGAGATTCCCTGTTGTTACGGATTCAGTTTTTGGGAGTTTTAAGACCGGGTGGTTACCTTGTTTATATCACGAATTGGGGTGGGATCCTCTGTTGTTGAGAACCGGGTGTGGGTGTTATGGTTGATGTTTGACTGTTTACTTTCCTGGACTTGTGCCTATGTTTACTAGTTACCCAATAGTTCTTGAACTTATTTAAACATTATTACTGAACATGAAAACAAGAAGGGGACAAACGAGTTTTGGTTGGCGAGAGTCGTGACTCGGACTTGAGTGCTGTTGTGATCTGTAGGATGTATGAAGAAAAACCTAACTTTGGGTGAGTGCTTGTTACCTATGTATATATATATTTGTAGTTTTGTGTTTCTTATTCGTTCCCCACCCAAGTTGAGTACTTAGTGCCGAACACCCCCATTTCATGGGGGAGGGTGTTCTTCCCAACACTATCATTAGTGGCTGGTTATTAGCTCCTTTTCTGCTCCCTTTCCCAAATATCCCAAGTATCTTCGGGCAGGCTGTGATGGCCTGAGGTACATTATTAGCCCAATAACCTATGGGTAGGGTAGTGTGGTGGTTGGCCAGGTGTGTGCAACAGGTGGTTTCCCAAGTGTCTTCGGGATGAGGCCCATGTGTCTTCGGGCGTGGTAGTGGATCTTCTAGCCCAGGTGTCTTCGGGCGTGGTGGTGGTTGTTCTGGCCTAGGTGTTTGCAGGCGTGGTTACGTGTGAAAGTTGTGGCCCAGGTGTTTTCGGGCGGGATTTCCGCAGTGGGACTGCGTGTGGTTGTGGCCCAGGTGTGTGCGGGTGGGTGTGGTAGTGGGACTGCGGTGAGAATGGAGGGATTGGTTCGATGCGTAGGATGTCTCAATAACTAGTGGGGAAGTGGCGCAGGGTACCCAAACATCGATGTGCTCATAATATATATATTACTTGACTTGCGTTATTTGGTGAGTGTAGTCGGTGAGTGGGATGGGTGAACTCCTTGATAGTGTTGGTTGTCTGCTTCTCACGAGACTTTAGTACGTTCCCCCACTTGTGCACGAGAGTCTTTGGTTTTCCCTACTGAGTGTACTTGTATGCTCACCCTATGTATATAAAACTGCTTTCAGGTTTCTAGGAGGACTTTGGGGATCGCGCAGGACCATACTAGCTCAAACCTTTGGGGCAGTTCCAGTTTCTGTTTTTCTTCCTTTGGTACTTACCTTTGTAGTCACCTTTTGTATTTGTGGCTTTTACCTTTGAAACATGCATCTGGGAATGGTTTACTTTTGGATTTACTTTTCTTTTTAGTTTTGGTGTTGTTGGGTTCCATCATCCTATCTCCCAATCCTATAAAACAAAAAGGGGTAATGCCTTCCATTTGTGAGAAATTTCTATACCCTTGGTGCTAGTCGCCACTCCGGGACCTATTGAAGGCGGGTCTCGGGGGTCATTATCTCTCCTTCAACTTAAAGAAGGAAGGGCATGGAAATCTTCTGACCCTTCCCTCCTTTTGGTGAAGGCGGGTCGTGACAGACATCTTACTTAATTGATCCCATTAATATGATAAAATACATTAGTGTATTTTTTGGCCTTATTGATATCAGGTGTTGGTTAATTAAAATGCTATTTACAACCTAAAGGGTGTTTCCCTCTATAACCTGTGATTGAAATTTTCTTTCTCTGATCCTAGTTTTGAGAACTTATGGATAAGTAATGATTGAATGTAAATTATAAGATAATTTTCCAAGATTTTTTTGCAGTGTTAGCTAAAAAAGTTCCAAGTATAGTTTATAAAGCATTTTCCTGTATAACCAGTACTTGAGATTTCATTTCTTTGAGCCTCTGTAATGTTATGTAAAATGTGAATTGATGTAATGGATTAAATAAAACCTTTTAGTTATGTTGATAACAAAGTCCCTGGTGTGAGGGTTAGTTTGAGTGGTGCCTTTAAACCTGCCTTAGATTAGAACATGGATGTTGCCTGTGGGTGTCAGTTTCCTTCTTCTATTATATTGGACCTAGAGGTTATACAGAAATGCATAGTAACCTTTTAGGCCCGACCCTAGTTTTAGAGTCAATGCCAGAAACACTAAATTTTCATGCATATTTTAAAATACATTTCAATGGTTTTAATCCCAAAAATTTGATACTCTAATTTCAATTGTCATATTTAATGGGTTTAGAAGCTATTTGGGCTTAATTGAAAAAATGCATAATTTTGTGATTTAACTGGTTTAATTTATTTAAGTATTTTGGCTATAAAATTTTATAAACATATTTAATTTATGAAATTCATTTTTTAGGCTTAAATACATCGTAGGATTCATCTAATTTTTCTTGGACGAAGAATTGAATTAAACATTTGAAGGCCCGAAATATGCTCACAATTCAGGCCACAAAATCTGTGCACAGATATGGATATTTTTTAAGATGAGATTATATATCATATATGGATGAAAAAATGGAGATGAAATTTGACAATGATAAAGATAACACATTTATAAATAGCTTTCATAACTTTGGATCAAATTGATTTTACCTAAATCAAGACCATAAATGCATGATAAACCAGAGTTCTGAAATTAAAATATTCTACATTTCCAGAATAAATTATCGATGTAGATTGACTATAACCTCAACCAAATGTGGAGGATTGAGATTAAATTTTGTGTTCAAATGAAAAATATATAGTGGGAAAACTTTCTATAAGAAAAATTTCACTTATTAGGTCAAAAAAAGGGGATACCACGTGCAATATTTTGAAGTAAAATTTTAGAGCCAAATTTTCAACTGTTGACGACCCATTATGTCCCAAAACCCACTAATGTAACATCATCACACCCCGAAGACTATTTAATTCCTATAAATAATAGGGTAGGGGTTTATTGAAGAGTATATTGATTAGAGAGGGAATATTTAGATGACAACTGATGGTTTAGTATTTCACTTTTTTTTTAGTTTTCTTTTCCCACGTAATGTGCATTCATATTTTAATTAAAGTGTTTCCATTTCTTATCACATGAATATTTCTCTTCCAAACCTAATATCAATCACTCTATTTTCTATCATTCCATTGTGATCACTTTTCACTTTTCAATGGAAAGTTACTAACATGAGGCTTGGACATGAGAGAGTTTTTGCGGTGTTCTATGTTATTGTGATTCAATTAAACACATTTTAAATATATTTGTGTTTGATGTGAGAGTATTTCAAGGGAATTACAGTCATACACCACATCATTATTTCAAATTCCATTTATTTTCATAAATTTATTACTTTTCCCTACCTTCTCTCAGGAAAACCCTTTATACGGTGGAGCTGAGGTTGCCTTAAGAGATGAAACAACATACGGTGGAGCCTTGTCTTTTAGGAGTTTAATTCTTGATTGAGGTGTCATAATATTTGATTTCTAGAGGAGGTGGGGTTTGTTTCATTGAAAGCATGATAAAATCACACACTAAATTAATTTCCCAATCATTTTCATCCTTTGAATTTCTGAAATCCATGTTGTCACAAACCAGATCTGGTCGCCATCAAATCTAGCACCCGACCCAATCCATGGCAAGGTATGAAGGTCATTACCTATACCCATGGTCTGGAACAAGTGATCGAGTATCATAAATAATGGTTTGGTAATAATTTACATGAGTTCAAAGGTATTAAACAACCCAAAATAATAAATAAAATGAATTTGAAAATTTAGTACAAACAAGCCTGTAATAAAATTCAGAACAGAAATACATGGTTTTAGACAAAGACCAAGAGGAACAAAATTCAAAAATTTCAACAACTATAACTCTATAACCACCACACGGTAATGGGCCATTATCCCCAAGACTTTTCCACAACACCGCACCAAGGATAGAAGCTAACAAACCGAACCACCATCTCTAAATACCTTTCCCTTACCTATTTCAAACATAAGAAAGTCTACTCACACCAAAAGGTGTAATTAGTATATGAGTCTAATCCCAAAAGGATTCCACCCAAAAATATTCCATATGATAAAATTTTAAGACAAATAAATATTGCAAGTCTTATAAACAATATATTCTAGTAATAATTTTAAAAGGATGCAACTTCAAATGAAAAATGTTTTTGAAAAAGAAACTTTAATAAATGAACACGTTTAAATAAAATATTCATGCTACTGAATTTTCCATCCAATAACACCATAGGCCTATGGTTAGTACAATATATTCAATGATATCTGATCACAGGAACACCCTAAGGCACTACCTAGTTGTGGGGCCCTAGGTACATCGTATCTCAGTGGAAAAGCATCCATAATCAACATACTTCTCATGCATGATCTACTAGGAGGGGAAACCCCAATGGCCTAGTGGTCCCCAACATCATCAAAGTTTAGTTAGTTTTGTCATTTTCAAACTTTCTAAGTGAAATAGGGATGATACCACTTCATATCACTAGCATACTAGTTCTAGTCCACCCACCTAGATACTCAGGTTTTCCTCTTTGTTCTCAAACAAGTTCCACATGTTAAAGAATAACAATTGCATATAAAAAAACCATTTCTGAAACATACACACACCAAACAGTACCAAACATGCCTTGGAACCCCATGTGCAACTCAATAAACCATTAAAAACCTTAGTAAAACAATTACAAGTAGTAAAAAAAGGTTTTACACCCCAAAATCCCTTCAAAACCCTCTTTAAAGGCCAAATGCACATCAATAACATACCCAACTAGATTTGGAATCCCTAAAAACATTTTATAAAACCATTCCATGGATCATAAAACAACCCCAAATTATACAACATAGAAAACACATGAAAAACACCCATTTTCATGTCAAAGTGCAACTTAACAATTAAATGCTCAATCAACGCTACAAAAAATGACTTTCACACCACACAAAAAGAATATAAAACATTCTAAAATGGTTAAAAAAGCAAGATAAATTCATCCAAGAATTTCTACACATGGAATCACCTACCTTATATGTCAAAAACCTTAAATCCTTGCGCGAAACTTCAACTGCACCACTGCTGCACTACAAGGGAGTGAAAACAAACCTAAATCTACAAGATTGGACCAAGAAACAAAAAATCAAACCCTAGGTATGAATTCCTAGATACTGGACATTTGGAACTTCAAGAAAGGTGGAAGAAACCCTATAGAAAATGAATAAACAAAGAGATACTCACTTACTTGAAAGAATCTTGAAGTTCCACCACCAAACCCCCCTTCAAAATTGGGTTCCAAGGGAGCTTGAGGGAGATTTGGAAGATTTTATGGATTCTAGGGTAGAAATGGGGAAGAAATAGGCAAGATAGGTTTAATTATGCAAGAAAAAAAAAAGTAATTAAAAAACATTTTTATGACCTAGACACCTATGCACAGTTTAGTAAATCGTACGGCCTATTCTGGCCACCCATAAACCATCCAATTTCATCCCAATTCAAGGGGGGGGGGACTAGGGGAAACTTAGGGAATAAATTTAGGCCAATAATATAAGAGAAAAAGTACCTTAAAATAATGTTATGGATGTGGAAATTCTCCTCACCATGAAAACTTTTTGCCCTGGAAAGTCAACCCAAATCTTGATCGGAAAACAAGAATAGGTCCTCTTGCTCAACCCACGACTTTTGCTCCTAAGTCTCATGCACATCATTTACATGATGAAAAAGGACCTAGACCATTGGAATAGACTTCCCCCAAATCACATTCTATTGGGAATAAACTATTTTCACTGGCCACTCAAACATTGATAAATTAGGCTCTATCTCCAACTCTTCCTAATTCAACATGTGGGACAGATCTGCATTGTACTTCTTCAATTGAGAGACATGAAATACGTCATGAATAGATGCTAAATGAGAGGGAAAATATAACCTGTATGCCACCTTTCCAAAACACTAAGTGATCTCAAAAGGTTCAACATACCTCAATATTAGTTTTCCATGCTTTCCCAAATGACGATGACCCAGACGAGGGGCCACTTCCAAGAATACCCAATCACCCACCGAAAACTCTATATCTCAATGACTTTGGTCAGCATAAGATTTGTGGTGACTCTGAGCTTTCAATATCCACTTCCTGATCAACTTGATCTTCTCATATGTCTCTTTCACAAGGCTCAGCCCCAATAGTGAGGTCTCACCTACCTCAGCCCAACACAGGGGGGAGCAACAAGGCAGACCATAGAGCACCTCAAAAGGATCTATTTGAATTAAGGATTGGTAACTATTATTGTAAGAAAACTTGACCAATTTCAAATGGTTATCCCATGAACCACTGAAGTCCAAGACACATGCACTAATCATGTATTCCAGAATATGATTTTCTCACTCGGTCTGACTGTTCGTCTGAGGATGGTATGCTATGATCATCTTAATCTGTAACCCCAAAGCCTTATGAAAGCATTCCCAAAATTGAGAGGTGAATCAGAGGTATTTATATGACATAAATTCTAATGGAACACCATGAAGTCTTACCAAATCTTGAATATGCAGTCGGCCCAACTCATCCACTTTAACTATATCTCTGATCGGAATGGAGTGGGATGATTTGGTCAGAAGATCAATCACCGCCCAAATAGAATTCTTACCCTAAGGTATATGAGGTAAGCCAAAAATAAAGTCCATGGTGACCTCATCCCACTTTCAGGAAGGATGGGTAATGGAAGAAGCAAACCAGAGGGCCTTTGATGCTCTACTTTCACCTACTGACAAGTATAACACCTCGATACAAAATCAGCGATATGCCGCATCCTACCTGTCCACTAGAACTATTGATGAAAATAATAGTACATTTTAGTGGCTCCAAGATGAACGAATCACTGAGATTGGTGGAAATCTTGCACCACCACCTTCCTCGGAGAAAACTATACCACTGAACAGCCCTTGAAGCACAAGATTCCCTCAGGAGATGAAGACCAATCATGAGACATGTCCCCGCAATGAAGAAACTACATCAAACACTGACTTAGATAATCACTAGGCTGCTCCTGATGAATCAACTCTAAAAGAGAAGGGGTCAACTGAATGCTCACCCAGAACGTACGTTCACTATGCTCCTTGGTCTCCACATGCATCTGACTAAAGAGTCTCATCATATTCCACTCATCACTGGACATCCTCAAATCCTGTACTGGTATATTTCTACTCAAGGAATCATCTACCATATTACCCTTACCTGGGGTATAGATGATGTCAAAATTGAACCCTTTTAAGTAATCGATCCAATGACACTGCCTCAGGTTATGATCTTTTTGTGAGAAAATGTAGGCTTGGATCTTATGATCAAAGTAGACCACAAAATTATCCCCAAAGAGGTTGTGATTCCATGTCTTCAAAGCATGCATCCCCACTGCTAACTCCAATTCATGGGTTAGGTAGTTCTTTTCATGTGGTCAGAGTTGGTGAGATATATACGCCACCACGTGATCACCCTACATAATCACACACCCGAGACCCATACCTGAAGCGTCGCAATGCACCACATAACCCTTTCCAGATTCTGAAAAGATCAAAAGTGGGGTTTTAGTCAACCTCTACTTCAACTCCTATAATGATGACTAACATTCTAGGCCCTATTAAAGCTTCAACCCTTTCTAGGTGAGCACTTTATGGGCGAATCAAGATGAGAGAAATCCCGAACAAACCGCCTATAATAACCTGTCCGACCAAGGAAACTCCTGATCCCGAACACATTTCTTAGCTGCTCCCATAACATAATTGCACTGATCTTCTCGAGGTCCATCAAAACCCCATTATCTGAGATCACATGGCCATAAACTTTACTTCCATGATCTAAAAAGTGTACTTGGACAACTTTTCATAAAGATGATAATCCTACAAAGTGCCCAACTCGATTCGTAAAATGACACTCATGCTCTTACTCAGATCCAGAGTAAACCAAGATGTCATCAATGAATACCACGACGAAGGAGTCAAGATACTGGTGGAACAACCTATTCATGAGTTCCATAAATACCATTGGAGCATTGTTCAACCCTAATGGCATGAACAAGTACTGAAAGTGCCCATAACTACTTCGGAAAGCTGTATTTGGGATATCTGCCTCTCTCACCCTGACTTGGTGGTAACCTAAATGCAAGTCTATTTTGGAAAACCCCTTTTCCCCCTTTAACCGATAAAACAAGTCATATTTTTGGGGAAAAGGATATTTGTTTTTGATGGTTACCTTATTCAGCTTTTAGTAGTCAATGCACAATAGGAGGGATCCATCAGCCTTATTCACAAAAATAATAGGAGAGACCAAATGAGAGAGGCTCAGGCGAATGAATACATTGGATTCCAAATAATTCAGTTGTATATTTAATTACCTCAACACAGTGGGGCCATATGATATGAGGGAAGATATATCAGTTGTGTTCCTGGTTCCAAATCAATCGTGAACTCCACGTCCCACTCCAGGGATAAATCTGAAGTCATCTGGAAATACCTCATGGAACTCATCCACTACATGGGGTAATCCACCCTCAAGAGCATGACCATAATAATCTAGAATGAGCGATGATAAATGGAAGATAAGATTCCCTAACTCTGGGAGTGGAGGTCCCGCACGACCTGACCGAGGATCCCATTCCCCAATAAAAACCTGAGGACTCCCATCAGGTGCCATGAAACTCACCCGCCACCTATAGCAATCGATGTGCGCTTGAAAGTGAACTAACCAATCCATGAAAAGGATTACATTGAAAAGTTCCATATCCAAGACTAGGAGGTCCCACTCCATCTCAACCCCTGACATGGTAAGCACACACGATGGGAACCTGAGACCTTACTCTTTCTTCTTACTCAATGACGTCACCAAATACATTGTAAAGGACAATAAATTGGTTGGAAAATTCAGCGGGTTGACAATAAAAGAAAATATAAAAGAAACATAAACACCATTATAAAAAAGGAAAACATATATAGAAGATGAAATCAAAATAGTACCTCAAACTGTCGAAGGCCCTGCATCAGACCCCACTGGTGTATGATCCACCGCATGAAGATGCCTAGCCTCTTCTTGAGAATGGAAACTCACCTATAGCTCTTCCCTAAAATGGATCTACCTAGAAGACGATTTGGCCCTACTGCCATGACCACCAAACCAAGATCCCCCCATCCTCAACAGCTCTAACTGAACTGACACTCCCTTAGAATCCATAGATCCTACCCCACTTTAAAGTTTACATTCCACCTTGAAAAAGTGCTACAAGTTTTAGATAGATCCATACTAATAACAAGGATTCAGAGGATATAAACATGAAGTTTGGGTGGGCCCTTCTCTCCCGCACTGGTGGCACATAATATAACTCACATTAGAAGCCATATATGAGATCTGTCTTGGAGGATGGACCGAACTACCATCTGCCTTCTTCACCTTCTTCTCTTTATTTCTTTTCTTCTCAGATGAGCTACCACTGCCCGTAGTAGACACCTCTCTAGAAAACCCAAAATATCCTTTCTGATCTATCTCAACCATATAAACATGATCAACCACCTCAACATAAGTTTATATCTTGAATAATAAGACATAAGATTAAATTTTTGGTCGCATCCCCTTCTCAAACTTTCAAGCTTTTAGGGACTCATTAAAAAAATCTTAGGCGCATACCACACTATTTAGCAAAACAGTTAGCATATTACATCACTCACCAATATCCTTATGAAAGATCCATAAACTCTCAAGATCTGGCATAATCCATGAACTTGGAGAAATACTACTCATTGAAGACGACCTTGAAATCCTTCCAGTCCATTTTCTCATTCTTCCTAGTTTGAAGCACTAATTCCCACCACCTGCGACTGGGACCCTCTAGCTGGAATGAGACAAATTTCACCCTAACCTCCTCATGTGTGTCTAAGAACTTGAACATACACTCTATCTTCTCAATAAATTCCTCTGCCTTTTAAGGTTCCGAGATACCTCAGAATTAAGGGGGTTTATTGTTTAGAAACTCATGGAATTTATCCTTCTTAGGACCAGACTCATCTTCTCTGGATGGAGTTAGAGTAGGACCTTCTCCCTTCCCTAGATCCCAGATCACCCAAACTACAACTTCTACCAACCTTTGATTGATCAGTGAGAGATAGCTCTCTCCGGTTTCCTCCCATGGGTGCATGAGAGATTTTCAGGGAGGCATATTGCTACAAAATGCAATGGTCACAAGAGAAAAAATTAGTACAATAGTTCTAAAAAATGTCATCAACAACATCAAATATAAATAAATAAAACTTATCATAATAATTAAATAAAAAACAACTTCACTCCCACCAAATGTTCACATGCAATTTGTAGCCCGCACGTCCCACCTAGAAGAGAAGTCAAACAAATAATCCCGATATCCCATGAAGACTTGAGGTCTATCACAAGAGGTACTGGTCGGGAACCCTTATCACATCCAGAACTCTGAGACCTGAATTTACTAGCTTTTGTCTAACCAGACTCATCCCAAATAATAACATGACTCAAAGATCTTAACCATGCTTCTGATACCATTTTGTCATGAACCAGATCTGGTTTCCATCAAAACCAGCACCCGACCCAGTCCATATAAAGGACATAAGAGAATTACCTTTCCCCATGTGATGGAACAAGTGGTTGGGTATCATGAATAATGGTTTGGGAATTATTTACCTAAGTTTAGAGGCATTAAACAACCAAAAACAATAAATAAACTGAATTTTAAAATTTAGTCCAAACAAGCCTGTAATAAAATTCAAAAATAAAACACATGGTTTTATACAAATTCTAAGAGGTCAAAAATTCAAAATTAGCAGCAACTACAACTCTAGAACCACCAAACGAAAAGGGGACATCATCTCCAATCCTTCTCCTTAACACTGCACCGAGGATGGAAGCTAACAACTCGAACTGTCATCTCCAAAGACCTTTCCCTTACCCGTATTAAACATAACCAAGTTTACTTACACCCAAAGGTGTAATTAGGGTGTGAGCCTAATACAAATATGATCCCACCCAAAAATATTCCATGTGATAAAAATTTTAAGACAAAGAAAGCTTGCAAGTCGTATAAATAAGAAATGCTAGTAATAATTTTAAATGGATGCAACTTGAAATGAAATCAGTTTTTAAGGAAGAAACTTTAAGAAATGAACACATTTAAAGAAAATATACATGCTACAAAATTTTCTATACAATCACACCATATTAAAATTATAAGTACAATATATTCAATGAGCACTAATCATGGCAACACTTTAAGGAACTAGCTAGTTGTGGGGCCCTAGTTACATCGTATCATGGTGGAAAAGCATCCATAATTAGCATCATTCTCGTGCACAATACACTAGGAGGGGAAACCCCAATAGACTAGTGGTCCCCAACATCATAAATGTTTAGTTAGTGATGTCATTGTTAAAATTTCTAAGTGAAATAAGAATGATACCACTCCAGATCACTAACATACTAGTCCTAGTCCTCCCACCTAGATACCAAGGTTTCTCTCTTTGTGATCAAACAAGTTACACATGTTAAAGAATACCATTTTCACGTAAAAAAAAAATTTATAAAACATACACACACCAAACAATACCTAACATGTCTTTAAACCCCCTTTGCAACTCAATAAACCATTCAAAACATTTATAAAACAATTCCAAGTAAAAAAACAAGGTTTTACACACTAAAATCCCCTAAAAACCCTTTTTATAGATAAATACACATCAATAACATACCTAAACATATTTTAAATCCCTAAAAACATTTAATAAAACCATTACATGGATCATAAAATAACCCCAAAATGATAAAACATAGAAAACACATGAAAACACCCGTTTTCATGTCAAAATGAAACTTAAAAATTAAATACTCAATCAACACTAACAAAAATGACTTTTTCACCACACAAAAAGGATAGAAAAAATTATAAACAGGTTAAAAAATAAATATAAATTAATCTAATAATTTCTACACATGGAATCACCTACCTTATATGTCAAAAACCCCAAATCCTTGTGTGAAACTTCAATCGCACCATCACCACACTACAAGGGAGTGAAAACAAATCTAAATCCTCAATATTGGACAAAGAAACAAAAAATAAAACCCTAGGTATGAATCCTTAGCTTCTGGACATTTGGTACTTCAATAAAGGTGGAAGAAACCCTAAGGAAAAGGAATAAATCAAAGAGAGACTCACTTACTTGAATGAATCTTGAAGTTCCACCACCAAAACCCCTTAAAAATTGGGTTACATGGGAGATTGAAGGATATTTGGAGGCTTTTATGGCTACTACGGTTGAATGGTGGAATAAATAGGCAATATAGATTTAATTTTGGAAGGGAAAATAGGAATTACATAACATTTATTATGACCTGGACTCCTGTGCACGGTTTGACTGCACGGTTTAGTAAACCGTGCGGCCAAATCATACGACCTATTATGAATGCCAAAGAACAACCCAATTTTTTCCAAATTCAAGGGGGACTATGGGAAACTTAGGGGGTAAATTTAGTCCAATAATAGAATATAAAAAATTACCTTAAAATAAGTGTATTGATGTGACAATTCTCCTCACTATGAAAGATTTCTGCCCCGAAAAATCAACTCAAAGCTTGATCAGAAAACAAGAATGGGTACTCTTGTTCAAACCATGAATTCTACTCCCAAGTATCATGCACATAATTTACATGCTTCCAAAAAACTTGGATCAGTGGAATAGACTTCCCCTAAAGCACCTTCTCTTGGAAATCGACTATTCACACATGGTGCTCAAACACAGATAAATCGGGCACTATCTCCAACTCTTCCCAACAAAACATGTGGGATGGATCCAGATTGAACTTATTCAATTAGGATACATGAAAAAAATTGTGAATATATATCAAATAAGATGGTAAAATCTGACCTATATACCATATTTTCAATGTTCTCAGTGATCTCAAAAGGTCCGACATACCTCGATGTTAGCTTTCCCTGCTTTCCCAAATGATGATGACCCAGACGAGGGGCCACTTTCAAGAATAAAAAATCACCCAGAAAAAAATCTATATCTAGATTTCTATGTTCAACATAACATTTGTGGTGACTCTGAGCTATCAATAGCGGATTCCTGATCAACTTGATCTTCTCATATGTCTCTAACACAGGGCTCGACCCCAACAGCGAGGTCTCACCTACGTCAGCCCAACATAGGGGGACCAACAAGGATTACCATAGAGCACCTCAATAGGAGCCATTCAAATCAAGGATCAGTAATTGT
Source organism: Viscum album (assembly GCA_963277665.1). Classification (NCBI taxonomy): domain Eukaryota; kingdom Viridiplantae; phylum Streptophyta; class Magnoliopsida; order Santalales; family Viscaceae; genus Viscum; species Viscum album. The sequence continues at coordinate 110,167,722 of OY728156.1, read as the reverse complement.
TATTATAAGTAAACTCTACCAATCCCATATGGGTATCCCACAAACCACCGAAGTCCAAGACACATGCACATAGTATGCCTTTTAGATAATGATTTTCTCGCTCGGTATGATCATCCGTCTGAGGATGGTATGTTGTGATCATCTTAATATATGACCCAAAATACTTCTAAAGGGATTACCAAAATTGAGAGGTGAAGTGGGGGTCTCTTTCTGACATAACTGCTGATGGAACACCAGGAATCCTTACCATCTTCTGAATATACAGTTGTCCCAAATCATCCACTTTAGTTGTATCTCTAATCAGAATGAAGTGGGATGATTTAGTTAGACGATCAATCACCACCCAAATAGAATTCTTACCCCAAGTTTTATGATGTAATCTAATAATAAAGTCCATGGTGACATCATCCCACTTCTAGGTAAGAATGGGTAACAATTGAAGTAAACCAGAGGGCCTTTGATGCTCTTCTTTCACCTGTTGACAAGTTTAACACCTCGATACAAAATCAGCATTATCCAACCTCATAAATGTCCACCAGAACTATTGAAGACCATCATAGTAAATTTTGGTGGTTGCAGGATGAATAGACCAATGAGATTGGTGGCTATCCTCTATTATCACCTTCCTTAGAGACAATGACACCACTGGACGAAACTTGAAGCACAAGATGCCCTCGGTAGATGAAGACCAATCAAGATACATCCCCCACCATAAAGAAAATGCATCTACCTCTAACATATCTCTTCATTAGGCTGATCCTACTGAATTAACTCTAGAAGAGAAGGGGTCAACTAAACACTCGCCAAGAACACACCTCCACTGGGCTCGTTGGTCTCCACATACATCTGAGCAAAGAGTCCCATAAGATTCCACTCATCACTGGACTTCCTCAAATCCTTCCCTAGTACTTTTATTCTCAAGGTATCAGAAATCACATTACCCTTTCCCAAGGTATATACAATGTAAAAATCAAACCCCTAAAAGTACTCGATCCAATGGCATTGCCTCAGGTTAAGATCCTATTGTGAGAAAATGTAGGCTAGGATCTTATGATAAGAGTATACCAAAAACTTCTCCCCAATGAGGTAGTGAATCCATGTCTTTAAATAATTCATCACCGCTACTAACTCTAAGTCATGAGTTAGGTAGTTCTTTTAATGTAGTCGGAGATGGCGAGATCCGTACGCCACCACGTGATCACCTTGCATAAGCACATACTCGACACCCGTACTTGAAGCATCAAAATACACAACATAGCCCTTTATAGATTCCATTAAGATCAAATAGGGGGCATTAGTCAACCACCACTTAAACTACTTGAAGGATTCTTGAAATTTTGGGACCTATTCAAACTTCACCCCTTTCTGAGTGAACGCGGTCATGGGCGAAGCAAGCTGAGAGAAATCATGAAGAAACCGCATATAATAAGCTTCCAGGCTGAGGAAACTCCTGATCTCGAACACATTCCATGGATGATCCCATGAAATAACTACACTAATATTCTCGGGGTCCATTGAAATCCAATGCTCTGACATAAAATGGCCCAGAAACTTCACTTCCCTTATCCAGAAAGTTCACTTGGACAACTTTTCATAAATACGATGATGCTGCAAAGTGCCCAACATGATTCTCAAATGACGCTCACGCTCTTCCTCAGATCCAGAGTAAACTAGGATGTCATACATGAATACCATGATAAAGGAGTCTAGATATTGGTGGAACACCATATTTATGTGTTCTATAAAGACCGCTAGAGCATTGGTTAACCTGAATGGCATGACCAAGTACTCAAAGTGGCCATGCCTACTTTGTAAAGCTATCTTCGGGATATCCACCTCTCTCACCCTAACTTGGTGGTAACCTGAACACAAGTCTATATTGGAAAACCACTTTCCCCCCTTTAACTGTTCAAACAAGTCATCTATTCAGGGAAAATGATATTTGTTTTTGATGGTTACCTTATTCAGCTTCTGGTAGTCAATGCACAACTGAAGGGACCCATCATACTTCTTTGTAAACAAAATAAGAGAGGCCCAATGAGAGATTCTCGGGCGAATTAATCCTTTAGATTTCAAATTTTCCAACTATATATTTAATTACCTCAACTTGGTGTGGGCTATATGATATGAGGTAAGAGATATCAGCTATGTTCCCGATGCCAAATCAATCAATAACTCCACATCCCGCTTTAGCGGAAAGCCTAAAAATTCATTTGGAAATACCTATGGGAACTCATCCACTACATGAGGTAATACACCCTCAAGAGCACAAACATCATCCTATAACTTGAGCGATAATAACTGAAAGATAATATTCCCCAACTCTGGGAGTGGAGGTCCCACATGACCTGACTGAGGATCCCATTTCCCAAGAAAAATATGAGGACTCCCATCAGGTTCCATGAAACTCACCCGCTACTTATATAAATTGATGTGCACTTGATAGTTAACTAACCAATCAAATCCATGCTAAGGATTACATGGAAATGTTCCATATCCAAGACCAGGAGGTCTCACTCCATCTCAACCCATGACATAGTAAGCGCACACAACAGGAACCTAATATCTTTCTCCTTCTTCTTACCCAATGTCATCACTAACTCTATCGCAAAGGGAAAAAAATTGGTTGGAAAATTCAGCAGGTTTAAAATATGGGTAGATATAAATAAACATAATCACCAGTATCAAAAATAACAACAACTATAGAATATGAAATAAAAATAGTACCTCGAACTGCCAAAGGCCCTGCATCTGACCCCACTGGTGCTTGATCCACCGCATGAAGATGCCTAGCCTTTTTCTGAGAATGGCCACTCGCCTGTGGATCTTCCCTGAACTGGATCTACCTAGAATATGATCTGGCTCTGCCACTATAACCACCAAACTGAGATCCACCCATCCTTGACAGATCTGATTGAACTGGCACTCCCCTAGAAGCCACAGATCCTAACCCACAATGGAGTTAACGTTTATCCTTTCAAAATCACTGCAAGTGTCCCATATCACCATACTGATAACAAGGATTTAGATTATATGCACATAAAGGTCGGGTGTGCCCTAATCTCTCGCAATGGTGGAAGAAAATGTACCTCACATCAGAATCCATAGATGAGAACTGTCTGGGAGGATGGACTGAACTACCACCTTCCTTATTTCCCTACTCCTCTCACTTCCTTTTCTTCTCAGATGAGATACCACGGCCTATAACATACACCACTCCAGAAAACCTAGAATTTACTTTTTGATCAATCTCAACCATAGAAGCATGATCAACCACCTCAACATAAGTTCCCATCTTGAATAAGAAGACCTAAGAGTAAATTTATGGTCACAACCCTTATCAAAACTCTGAGCTTATAGGGACTAATTAGAAACAATCTTAGAAGAATACCATACTAGATCAACAAAATGGTTATCATATTACATCAGTGACCAATCTCCTTGGGAAAGATCTATGAACTCCTAGGATCTGGCATAGGCCAGGTCCTCAAGGCAATATTTCTCATCGAAGATGGTCTTGAAATCCTTCTAACTCATATAACCATTCTTCCTAATTTGAAGCACTAATTACCACCACCTATGATTGGGACCCTTTAGCTGGAATGAGACATATTTAACCCTAACCTCCTCAGGTGTGTCCAGGAAATTGAACATACACTCTATCTTCTTGAGCCATTCTTTTGCCTGTTGAGGTTTTGAGCTACCTCAGAATGAAGGGGGTTTATTCTTCAGAAAGTCATGAGATTTATCCTTCTTAGGACCAGACTCATCTTCTCTGGAAGGTGTAGGAGTAGGAACTGCTCCATTCCCCAGATCTTGAATGGCCTGAACCACATCTTCTACCAACCTTTGATCGAGCGGTGAGGGAGAACTCTATCCGTCTTCCTCCCGTGGGTGTATGGGATCTTTCTAGGGAGGCATGTTGCTACAAAAGGAAATAGTCACAATATAAAACATTAGTACAATAGTTATGAAAAATTTAAGAAAAAAAAATCAAATATAAATAAATCAAACTCATTACAATAATTAAATAAACAACTACTTCAGTCCCACACAATGTCCACGTGCATTCTACAGCTCGCACGTCCCACCTGGAAGAGAAGTCAAACAAACAATCCTGACATCCCATGGAGACTCGAGTTCTCTCATGAGAGGTACTGGATAGAATCCCTAATCACATCCATAACTCTGAGCCCTGACAGTCCTACCTTATGTCTAACTAGACTCATCCCAAATAACAACATAACCCGAAGAGCCTAACCATGCCTTTCATACCATATTGTTACGAACCAGATCTTGTCGCCATCAAAACTGGCACCCAATATAGTCCATGGAAAGGTAAGAAGGGCGTTCCCTATCCCAACAGGCAATAAAAAGTTCCCAGGTATCGTGAATAATGGTTTGGGAATGATTTAGATGAGGTTATAATCATTAAACAACCAAAAACAATAAATAAACTGAATCTGAAAATTTATTCCAAACAAGCATGTAATAAAAATCATAACTGAAATACATGGTTTTAGAAAAATACCAAGAGGGACATAATTCAAAATTAGCATCAACTACAACTCTATAATCACCACACATCAAGGATCTATCATCCCCAATCCTTCTCCGCAAAACCGCACCAAGGATGGAAGCTAACAACCCGAACCACCATCTCCAAAGACCTTAACCTTACCTGTTTCAAACAAAAAAAAGTCCACTTACACCCAAAGGTGTAAGTATGGTGTTAGCCTAATCCCAATAGCATGCCACCAAAAATACTCCATGTGATAATCATTTTAATATAAATAAATCTTTCAAGTCTTATAAACAAGAAATGCTAGTAATATTTTTAAACGGAAGCAACTTCAAATGAAAATAGTTTTTAAGGATGCATCTTTAAGAAATGAACACGTTTAAGGAAAATATACACGCTAATTAATTTTCAAAGCAATCACACTATATTCCAATGGTATGTACAATATATTCGATGATCACTAATCATGGGAACACCCTATGTCACTAGCTAGTTGTGGGGTCCCAGGTACATCGTATCTCGGTAGAAAAGCATCCATAATCAACATCCTTATCATGTACGAGACATTAGGAGGGGAAACCCCAATGGCCTAGTGGTCCCCAACATCATTAAAGGTTAGTTAGTGTTTTCATCATCAAAATTTCTAAGTGAAATAGTGACGATACCACTCCAGATCACTAGCATAATAGTCACAGTCCGCCCACCTAGATACCTAGGTTTCCATCTTTATGGTTAAATAAGTTCCAAATGTTAAAGAATACCATTTGAACATAAAAAGACCATTTATTAAACATAAAAACAAAAAATAGTACCTAACATGCATTGAAACCCCTTGTGTAACTCAATAAACCATTCAAAACATTTATAAAACAATTCCAAGTAGTAAAACAAGGTTTTGCACACCAAAATCCCTTCAAAAAACTATTTAAAGGCCTAATGCATATAAATAACATACCCAACCAGATTTTTCAGCCTTAAAAATGTTTAATAAAAACATTTCATGGATTATAAAACAACCCTAAATGATACAACATAGAAAACACATGAAAACACCCATTTTCATGTCAAAATGCAACTTAAAAATTAAACAATAAATAAATTCTACCGAAAATTAATTTCACACCACAAAAAAGGATATAAAATATTCTAAACATGTTATAAAAGAAAGATAAATTCATCCAAGAATGTCTACACATGGAATCACACACCTTATATGTCAAAAATCCAAAATCCTTGTGCGAAACTTCAACCACACCACTGATGCACCACAAGGGAGTGAAAACAAACCTAAATACACAATATTGGACCAAGAAACCCAAAATCAAACCCTAGGAATGATTTCCAAACTACTAGATATTTTTAACTTCAAGAAAGGTGGAATAAACCCTTAGTAAAAAAGAATAAATCAAAGAGAGAATCACTTAATTGAAATAATATTTAAGTTCCACCATCAAAAACCCCTTAAAAAATAGGTTCCAAGGGAGCTTGAGGAAGATCAGGAGGTTTCTATGGATTCTGGGGTTGAATGGGGGAAGAAATAGGTGAGATAGGTTTAATTATGTATTAGAAAAATAGAAATTAAAAAACATTTTTTATGACCTATACACCTATGCATGGTTTGGCTGCACAATTTAGTAAACCGTGTGACCAAACCATGCGGCCTATTCTGGCCTCCCAAAAACCACCTAATTTTTTCCAAATTCAAGGGGGCTAGGGGAAACTTAGGGGGAAAAGTTAGGCCAAGAATATAAGAGAAAAAATTCCCTTAAAAGTAGGGTATGGATGTGACACATGTGAATTTATTTGTTATTATTATTCATTCCTCTAGTGATTGTCCAAAATTATATTTTAATTTTCGAGAGTATTTCTAGACCAAACACTTCCTATTTATTCTTGAGAATATTTCTTGAGTGATCTCTGGACATGTCACCAAATGGAACTTTTATTTGAACTTTTCAAAGCTATAACTGTGATAAAACACAATTAAAATGATAAAGGAATATTTTGATAAACCACTTATCCTTAAAGGACCACCTTTACATCAATCATTATTTAAACCATAGAGACCATGAATGAATTTTATTGGGATGAGCCATTTTTCAAGCTATTTTTATCCATTCCCATCCTGATCTTGGTTTTGGTATGATTTTTTAAAGTTTAAGTGTAGGGGTGAAGGGAATCATGGTGGAAGGTATGATTTACATTATAAGGAAAAATTATGGGGGTGCTTATTGTGGGAATAAATTATGGTTAGTGATTCATTCATGATACTTCATTTTTTACCCCTCTTGAATTTTAAAAAATGGAAAATGACAAAAAGAACAAGAAATATGAGAAAATTGGGATATTACTTGGGAAAAAATCACCATTACTAAACCTATTATTTTTATCATACGTGGTTTGGCAGTGAATGTGATGTTTATTCTAATCATAACTTTCAGAAAAATAAAAAAAATGAAAATTTTCTTTGAAAGAGAAAAAAAAGTATGAAAGTAGAAAAATATATTCAAGAGGGTGCACAAATCATTCATTATTCTTTATTTGATCATAAACTTTACTTTGAGTTTAGGGATGTTGGAGTTGTTACAATCTAAAGGGTATAATTTCATTGAACTTTTACTTTTTATACCATGCACATTACTTTTAAGGTAAAACTCTTCCTTGATAATTAGTTTTTAATTCCAACCAACCTTAAGGGTTAGAGTCATTTGAACCTTTAATGAAAAACCTCATGATTTTATGTGACTTTTGTCTTTACAAAGTGGAGAAAGTAGTTCCTTTAAAATCCTATGGACAAGAAGCATGTTCTCATGATATGATCATAACTATACTTAAATTGTATCATGAGTTATGAGAAAAAATATTCAAAAGTATGGTAGATCATGATTTGGTGTGTTTAATAATAACGAATTGAGGAGATTGAATGAATTAAAGGATAAGATCCATAATTTTTCAAATGAGAAAAGTAAAATACATGAATTGAATGTTTCATTAAAAAATAGGAAATTAAACTGATATTTTATGTGACATTTGATAATTTTATTTGACATTTACAATTTTTTAATTTATTGCCTTGAAATTTGAATAATGATAGCATTGGCACCCTATGATTTTTAATATTGAGATCTTATACTTGAAGATAAACATAGTTTAAGTGCGGGGGTTTTGAAACACTAAATTTTAATTAATATTTTAAATATATTTCAATATTTTTTAATCCTATAAAAGTGATACTTTAAGGTCAATTGTCACATTTTATAGTTTTATAAGCTATTTGGGATTAATTGAAAAAATGGCATAATATTGGTATTTAACTATTTTAATTTATTTAATTATTTTGGCCATAACATTTTATAAACTTATTTAATTTATAAAATTCCTTTTTTAGGATTTAATAAATTATGATATTCATTTAATTTTACTATACTAAGAGTTGAATCAAACATTTGGAGGCCCAAAATAAGCTCACAATTCAGGCCACAAAATCTGTGCACATATCTGAAGATTTTTTAAGATGGACCTATATCGAATATATGGATGAAAAAATAGACTTTTAATTCGATAATGATAAATATAAAATCTTCATATATAACTTTCATAACTGTGGAACCACTTGATTGTAGTTAAATCAATTCCATAAATGCACGATAACTCAGATTTCTGAAATTCCAAGATTCTGTCCAGACTGAATAAAATTTCAGAGTAGGTTATATATAACTTCTACTACACATGGATGATGGATCTGAAATTTTGTGGTAAAAAATGTCAGATATATTGGAACAAATTTATAGAAAACAATTTTCTCTGATTTAGTAAAAAAAGGGGATACCATGCAAAAAAATTTGAAGTAAAATTATAGATCTAAGTTTTCAACCGTTGACAACACATTTCAACAAAAAACACATTAATGGACTATTATGACACCCCAAAGCCTATTAAATGCCTATAAATAAGATTCTACTGGTGGAATAAAGATGATATCAATTGGTGATGGAATATGTGGATTACAACTACTGCTTTAGGATTTCACTATTATTTTATTTTTGTTTTAGTTTTATTTTCCCATGTAACGTGCATTAATAATTTAATTAAAGTGTTTCCCTTCCTTCTCCCATACCTATTTCTCTTACAATCCTAATATCATTCACTATCTCTTCCATATTTCCTTCATGACCTTTTTTCACTTTGGAATGGAAAGTGACTAACCTGAGGCTTGGTCTTAGGGGAGGTTTTGTGATGTTATTCGTTATTTAAATTCAATTCAGCATGTTTTAAATTTATTTATGGTGGATGAGACAATATTGAAGGGATGAGGCAGTCATCCACCATGGAATTATTTCCAATTCCTTTTCTTTTCTTAAATTAATTACTTTTCCCTCCCTTATCTTGGGAAAATCCTTTATACGGTGTAGATAAGGCTGCCTTAAGAGATGAAATGACATATGGTGGAGCTGAGACTTTTTGTAATTGCATTCTCAGTTAAGGTGTTATCGTATTTGATTACTGGAAAAGGTGGGGTTTGGTGAGTCAAAATAATATTAAAATAACACACTAAATAAATTGATGGAAATTAATTCATTAATGAGGTTTCATTAAATGAATTATCAGATTTTATTTAAGCAAAAAATAAATAATGAATGAACCTATGTTATCCAAAACTGAACCAATACCTTTCTTCAATAATTTCATTTTGTCTATATTTGAATTTAGATTTCAATTATTCATTTCATTTTTTTCCAAAAAAACACAAAACCATTGTTTTTAATAAATAAAAAAACAAACAAAACAATTAGATTAGGCGAATTAGAAATTAGTGATTGAATCGAGTGTGATGCTCTTCAAGTGAGTCAAACCTAGTTATCCTATATGATACATTAAGAAAATAAAATTGATTTTTCCATACCTTATGATAGGCACACATCAATTCCTTATATTAAAGTAAAAGGATATCTCAGTTTTGGGTAGCTCCCTTGGAATTATGAATCATCGACAAATGTTTTCATTGAATTTTAGGCATGAGAAGTGTCATTCAAAATCCATTTGGGATCGAGTAGGACTCTTAGTTATGAAACAATCCGCCAGGTATGTGGGTGGCCATTTGGTAAGTTGATCCTTGTTAGAGATGTGAGTAGCATGAATGCTTAAGTTTAATAGGGATGATATTCATAGGTCTTGTCAGACTATTTAGTTAGTCACGTGAATATAATTTTGGGAATGTACGACTCAATAAGTCATCAACCAGGTTAATAGTCATGTGGGATAACACACACCTATGTTTATCTTTTCTGTAGGCTATTATGTACTCTGAATGTGTGCTATCATTGGGTCCAATAACCAATTGAAATTTGTGTTTCCATTGCATTTATTTAATATCTAAGCAGTATGAATTATCACCCATGGTTCCCATTGAGTTAAGAATTGGAGAAACGATCCATGTGAGGTTATGTGGTAATCATTTAATTCTTAAGTAAGTTTGAGTGATGAGATCATGTAATAAATTGAGATATGTTTTTTTATTTCACGAATTCTTGAAAAAAGAGTCATAAGTTCTTGAAGGATATGTTCACAGGTAATTTATAGGGTAGAGTGACTTGGATATTGATAAACCATCATGAGTGATATATCCTTGGGATGTTAATAGAAAATATGAGTTATCCCAGTGCTGTGGATGACTGTGGAAAAAGGGATTGGGTGCTGTAACACCACTAAGGACGGGGTTTAATCTTAATAAATGCCTTACTTGATTACTTTACTTTAATTTATGACTTATTCCATAAATTACTCGGATTACATATTCTAATTTCCATGAAACTAACATGTATATAGAACATAATGGGTTATAATTAATGGAATTTTTGTGTAAAATTATAATTAATGGCCTTGAGCATAAGTACTCTGTTTTATACATGATTTATTTTCTTTACTATCAGCCTTAAGACCTGTTAATAATGAGACCGATGACCATTATAGTGAGGTATAACAAGAGTAATACTTGAATTGTAGTTTTTAATGATAAGTGTGAACCTAATGGACAACACATGATTCATTGATGTGAATTCAAAAAGATAATATCTCCTTGGATTTGGTTAATGTCTTACATTCTTGAATGCCTCGACCTAACATCGACAATTCACATGAAATCTCTAAAAAATTTAGAACATCGAGATCAGATCATGGATTCAACTTGATTTCCTTAGACACATAATTACTTGTATTATATACTTGGATTCCTATCAAGCCTATCACGAGATTACATTGGATTTTCTCCTCAGGATCAGTTAGATCTCTTTTAGAAAGTGAAATTCCTTGGAGTACTCTTTGTATTCGCTTTGTTCCAATATATTGGAATCCCCAAACCCTTTCCATGGATTCACTGGGATACTTGTTCTTGTACACATGGGCTTATAACCGTGAGTCTTATGACTACTTTATTATTATTATGATTAGAGACAGTCTGAATTAGGGTGAATTAGGTTCTATTCCATAATTCACCTTCAATTCACCAATCACAGCCTATCCCAATAGGGATTGATCCATAACTACCCCAAGCCCACCTCCAAAAGTCTAGTGGATAACAAGTTACCCCAAGTGGACATATCACACATATGAGAGGCCTTAGCCTAATGTAACCACACACAAACACACATCTCTAAGATCATATAATTTTTAAATATAAAAATACTAATAAACGTACTGATATAAATCTAAAATACCACCATCAAAGTATGGAAATAAAAAATTGGAAAACAAGGGACAAATAAAATCCCATTAAAAGAAACCTAAAACAAGTCCATCCTATGAAGTATGATAGGAATCAATGCAACCACTAGAACACAGCTCGGTCTATCTAGATCAAACATATTTTCCTATTCTTGGTCACTCTAGGACTCTGTTAAAAGGTCGGTCATATGCATAAGACACAACATGTGTGAGAAAATCCCATGCGTGGGTGAGTATAATAATAATCAGTAGGACACCCTGAAATCACTAAGCATATAGGATCAAGAATAATAGTTAGCTCATCACAGGGATATGCCAACAATGTATATAACAATAATATCCAAATATACTCACAGTAGATACATAGTCTCAAGTTAAGGTAGTAATCATAAATTTATCATAGGATTATAACTCAAAGGTTCGATATAACACTCATCCAGGAGAACACACCCCATTATTCAGAAAACACTGATGGTGTCCATCCAAGATGTCGTTCTCATCGGGTCTCGCCATAAGAAGTGAATTTTGCAAATTCTGAAGAGTTCAATTCACAGATGGAGATCACACCCAGGATCATGTGGTATACCAACAACCCAATATGGATTAAAATGCTAAGTAGGGGATCGATGCTCGCATAGTGTTGGTTATGACAATTTTGAGAACCCCACCTAGAAAAATGATGATGATAGAGGATCTCAATCTAGGCCTCATGAAGGGATTTCAACAACTCTATCTGAGACTAAATTACCTTAGGGGAGATCACCATCTTATTCACATGACACAATTCTATAATAAACCCTCATAGAAAGAATCAAGGGAATGTAACCTAATGAATCTTTTCCAAGTTGAATAGGACAAGGGCTTTGAGCCTTCTTTAAGAAAGCACATGATGTGTATTATGAGTACACAATGTGACTCTTTGGATATGGTTCTACATGTGTATAATGGCCCATGACCATGTCCATGTCCAAGTACACAATGCATATCCCACTACACATGAAGTGTGGAACCACATGATCTCCTAGTCATGTACTCCCTGTACACGTCGAGCTACCTGTTAGGGTGTACGCAACATGTGGTAGGGACCACACAATGTGTAACAACACCCAAAATTCTAGGCGTTTACCTCATGTACACACCGAGTCGTCCATATGGGGACCACATGGATTGTGGTTGGGATCACATGGTGTGTGATCCTTATCTCTATGTGGAAACCCTAGCTACCTCTTAGAGTGTTCCACATGACGTGTGTCTCTAGATTACACGCTGTGTAACCAGATATTTTCCAAAACCCACAGGTCTATTTTACGCATAATCATATGATCTTCCAACCTCTAATTCAACCATAAATCACACCGATAAGAAAGGATCTAGTCTGATTGAGATTTTCCATTGCCACTCACCAGAAATCGACCACTAATTCACATGGGAAAACCCTTCCGTCGCATCACCTAGTCGACAAACACAAAAAATAACCTGAAGATATCAAATATGGTCCTGATTTATCTTAATAGCTTGATCCCATCATTAATATGAAAATAGATTTGTGGCATCAATCTATTACGATAAGAAATGGGGGAAAAATGGTTGATTACTCGGTATTTCTCAAACCATCGGCAAAAGGGAATTCCAGTGATGAACAAATGAAGAATGGTGGAAGAAATTCAAAAAAAACCAATATGAGGAAAGGGAATTGGTCAATGTTCATGTTAGAATAAATTATTTTCTATTAAAATGATGAATGTAAAGATATAATATAATAAAAAATAGAAATCCCTGATCCATGATGAATCTAACTTGTACCTAAAATACTCTCAATTTGTGAATCAATTTTTTAGTTGATTGATTCATGTTCATTATAGGAAAACTTATACAAGGATAAATCAATATAAAAAATATCCTTCCTCAAGACATATTGATCACTGATAAAGAAATAGTCTATGTCATTGTCATTGGTGAGATCCTCAAATTCCATTGCACACAAATCGATGACCCACTATCTAGTTGTTTTCTTGAGAATGATCCTCCAATGCTTTCTCCAACGGATCCTCTCAATCTCTAGATTATATGAATAACCCTAGGGATTATGGACTAACCATGTATTAATAGAGGGTTTCATGTCACTATGTCAAAATAAATAAAATAAATAATTTCATTAATTTATTTTATTAATTTCACCTGTGACTACACTTTATGAAAACACCCAAAGATGAAAAAATTTATATTGTGCCTAGGGTAAAAAACATGTTTTAAACTTAACTATGACCTTGAATTTTTGATCCATGTGTTCAAAAATTCTATGAACACATGATATTTAATATATTAAATATATTTCAAAAATTAATTCTAGACTCACCGAGCCTCATAATCTCAGTCCATATCATCTCTTAGCTCAAAAAATAATCCATATAATATTCTAAAATATTACATGAAAAAATAAGACCTATTAAATTCTCCTCACCTTGGGAATTTTCATCCCAAAAAGTGAAAAACCTACTAAAAAAGATAAGGGCACTGGGCTCACATCTCATTCTCCCGCTCTCAGGTGCTCTCTTTAATATTCATGTGATACCACTAGAAACACACAAGGGGAATCAATTATCCCCAGTGAATCATCTCCTGTTGATCCTTGATTTCCACTAGGTACTTAACAAAGATGTCATGCTCTCCCTAGTTGATAACATTCGATGGGTTGTGCACATACTTTGTTAGCCAAAACACATGGAAAGCGTTATATACCCGATCTAACTGCAGTGGTAGAACTAAGTGGTAAGACACCTCATTAACTCTATATAACATCAATATAGATTCGATTAATCTTAGAGATAACTTTCCACCCCATAAAAATCTTCTCAATCCACATCAAGGTGAGACCCTCAGGAACATATGATCTCCCTCCTCAAACTCCAAGGTCCTCCATCATCGATCCACATAGGAATTATGATATATCTACATAGTCATCATCTAATCCTGAATGATATTCAGCTTCTTTATCATAGTTCACACCAATTTTGGGCCCATAAGTGACGACTCTCCTAGGTTAGTCTATCATAGTGGTGACCTATAGGGTCGAATATACAAGGCCTTTAACAGTGCCATACCGATGGAAGAATGGTATATTTTGTTGTACGTAAAATCAACCAATGGTAGGTGATCCTCACAATTATGAGAAAAGTACATCATGCAAGACCACAGTATGTCCTCCAGGACCTGAATGGTCTGCTCAGTCTGGCCATCAGTCTGGGGCTGAAAAGCCATGCCCAAATGCAATTGAATCCCAAAGTCCTCTTGAAATACCCTCTATAATCGTGACATTAAGTGATTATCATGGTATGAAATGACCATTGAGGTAAATTTTTGTAGTTATACTATCTCCCACATGTACAAGCATGCTAAACTCTCTACTAAACTCTACTCTAGAATAGCTAGAAAGTGGGTCGAATTGGTGAGTCGGTCTTTGATCACCCAGATGGAATCATGTCCTATAGATGTACGGTGAAATTAATTCATGAATTACATGAATATACCATCCCACTTCCACTCTGGAACTATAAAGGTTTGAGCTAAATCCACTAAAAAATGGTGATTGACCTTTACTTTTTGAAATATAAGGCCCTGAGAGACAGACTATGTAACTCCCATCTTCATCCCTGACTACAAAAACTGATGTTGGATCTCCTAATATATCTTTGACACACCTAGATGTACCATAAAAAGAAATGTTTAAAACTACCTCAAAATGTCCTCCTACAACATCAGTGGTACCATAGTACATACTTTGAATAATATGGAATGATCCTCACCATCATAAAATCCATTAAGGGAACATCGTGTAGATATCTGAGTACTTAGGGTCTCACAGTTGGTATATCCTTGCTGAGATTCCCTAACTCCCTACAGAAGTGTTGGGGTAACAACCATAAAATTGAGGTAAAATGAACCATCCCCATCCACTAATGATAACTGTAATGAGTCCATTTTTTTTATCACCTTGCTTAGCTACTACGAAAAATTTCTTCTATTGAGAGCATCAATTACCACGTTCCCCTTCCTTGGAGTATAAAAATCTTAATGTCTGAATCTTCGAGAAACTATTTCCATCGCCTCTATCTCATATTAAGATCCTTATG
The DNA here is from genome assembly GCA_963277665.1 of Viscum album. Taxonomy (NCBI): domain Eukaryota; kingdom Viridiplantae; phylum Streptophyta; class Magnoliopsida; order Santalales; family Viscaceae; genus Viscum; species Viscum album. Next base: position 110,152,350 of record OY728156.1, on the reverse strand, counting down.
AGAAAAGATACACTTGAGACTCTTATTGTCAGAATAGAAGATACATTTCTCACCCATAAGGTAGCATCACCACATCTTCGGCGTGAAGACTACCACATATAGATTAATATCATGGGTCACATTATTCTTCTTATGTTGTCTCAATTAATGTGAACTATAGGTAATCACCACCTAACTATAAATAAAAAAAAACTAATATTGGTATCTAATTCATTGCAGAACACTACATAATAGACAACCTCATCCAATAATCAAAAGATTGAATCTCTTGTAAATCTCTACCTCAACTCGTGGAAAGCCTGATGGAACCACTCTGTACACATGAAAGGCTACCCCTTTCGGGTCAAAGATGTCAAGGGAGATGATATCTTGGAGAAATCAGGTACAAATCTCCGATAGTATCCTACCAACCCAAGGAACCTCCAAACCTCCACCAAGATCTTCAGTGGATCCCTATATATCACTACCTTAACCTTTACCGTGTGTACTACTACACTATCTACTAAGATAACTTGTCCCAGGAAGTGGACCTCCTAAATATAGAACTATAACTTTAAGAGATTATCATAAGGCTGGTGCTCTCATAGTATGTCTAGAACCATCTTCAAGTGTCACATGTTCTCCTCCTCAGATGTCAAGTACACTAGAATATCGTTAATGAAAACTACAAAAAAAACATGTGTAAGAAAGGCTGAAAGATCTGGTTCATGCATCCCATGAACACTAATGGGGTTTTTTTCATGCCAAGTATTCATAGTGAATGTAACGATATCATAAATCTATATTTGATATATCATCATCCCATACTCATAGATAATGATAGATTTATTTGAGGTAAATTTTTAAGAACCATTTTCCCCTCTCAACTAATTGAAGAGGTCATCGATTCGTGATAGTGGATACTTTTTATTTATGGTCACCTAGTTTAGGTGAAGATAATAAACACACAACCTCATGATCTCGCCCACCTTCTTGGAGAACAATACTGGAGCTGCCCAGGGTGAAATACTAGGTCTGATAAAAACCCTTCCTCTGTAAGTATTCCAAACGTACTGTTATATTACGAAGCAATATAGGAGGTATTAGATATTTTGGCACAAATATTGAGGCAATATCAAGGTGCAGATCAATACATAAATATATCACTCAATGGGGACGTAATCCAAACACATTCTCAAGAAATACATACCTATACTCCTCCACCACTACAGAAAAACTGAAAGATTATAGCATCCACTACACTAAGAGTCATGATAACCAACTGATGTGTAATCGGTAACACCCTTCTACACATGAGACCATATTTTTCTACTTGACTTTTATTTTTACCCAAAAAGTAAAAATTCATCCCATCACTATGGAAACACCGCATCCTTAACCTAAAACAGTTTATCTAATCATGAACAAAAGATAAATAGTCTATACCTATGATGATATCATAAGGGATCATCTTTGATATAAAGAGATCCCAAATGAAACTCTATCCTCCAAGAGTCAGGTCACACAATCGATAAAAGTGTGTGATCATTTATTTTCCTCTAGTAGATTTCTCTAAGAATAAGGGTCAAGCTAGGGGCTTAACTAGAATCTCTAATTATCTAAACAAAATAGTGGAAAGAAAGGAGTGGATCACACTTGTGTCTATAAATACTACAATTAAAGTAGATAAGACATAGATCATATCTTGTATCATCTCTAAAGCTTCTAGGTCATAAGCCTCAACCTCCTACAGCTTCCCTCACCCCTAAGCATTAGCTCCTTGAGCTAGGAATGGACCACCTGGGGGTGGTGGTGGTAACAAGTTAAAACACCTTCCACCTCTAACTTCTTTCCCAACTCCTCTACCACATCCGCTACCTTGAATACCTACATACTCTTGTTGCTAACTATACCTATACAACCCAGACACTATCTATCTATCAACTAAATTTCATGTTGGGTAATCTCATGAAATATATCCCTAACCATCACAGGAGTAGCACCACCTCTCTCTTGGTTGACTAGATCCATCCTGTGAGACCTAGACCACAAACCCTATATCCCGATATTGTACCCTAAAATGTATCACATTTTTAGATAACTGTTTTTGTCATCGTATCCCTACTGTTTAAGTCTCTACTCTTGTGGTCCCACTCTCGACACCAACTGTCTATATCTGCTCAGCCCGAAATCTCTCGACCAACAAATCATGCTCCAACACCCCATCATAGGTAGGGATGCATAAAGGTATCATGATGGATCATATGTCTATGAATAATATTATCATTATGGTCTAATATTGAAATAACTAACCTTTTACCATTTCCATCAATTATAGATATAGGTTGGAAAACCTCTAGAAATACTCAGCTATAGTCGTACTACCCTACTGAAGCTGTAAAAGCTCCTAGATGTGTACAACCCTCAATGTAGCTGGAGAAAAATACTATTTGAAATGTTTCTTGAACTCTAACCATGAAATATTCACCTCATCATATGACTATGTTACTAAGATCCACCATTGTCCTATAGAACCATGGAGAAGGTTCTCTACAAGGACAACCATCTGGTCTACATGTGTTCTGATGAGAAGAAATAATTGTTTCACCACCTCAAGTCAGTCCTCAACCAACCAGGGGTTTGGATCACCTTATAACCTAAGTGTTTACTATCACTAAAATTCATGATGCATGCTTATCCTGCATAACTCATCTGTAGGTACAAACAATTAAATTTGCTGCTCGACAGGTGGTAGTATGATTGGTGCAACACATAGAGGTAACACCTCATAAATAGGTCCCTATAGCGAAACTTCATTATTGAGGGTATCATCATCATGATCCTCCTACTGGATCCTAGATGGAAAACATTATTGAGGAATCCTAAAATAGACAAGATGTTACATGGTCAATGAGTATATCTGGAGAGTTTACATAAGAAGTACATGAAACCACAACCAATTCCTATATAATACATTTACTAATGTTTTCCCTAAAATTAGTGTCTACATATATCGAGTCAACATACAGGTTATCAAAGTCATGGTGAATGGATACGTCAGCCTCCACACCAACACTAGAGTCCCATTTCTAAGAGGTGTACTTGAAAAACTTAACATTGTTTCCATAAAACCCAAACTAATCTTATAGACTTTGGTCCAAAGGTAGAACTGACTCCTATAATACCAATATGTCATAACTCAAACTAATGAGTCCTGAGTTGTGATTACCCTAATCCCCCCTCCAATAGGCCAGGGGATAGCAACTAGTGCTAAGTAGACATATCACAAATATGGGAGGCCTTAAACCAATATACCTACATTCACACACATCTCAAATGTAATATCCCCATCCCAGAATCCACTAAATAGTGCTCTGGGCTAAGCATCCACATGGCCTCAAGCGCGCCTCCCCATACGCCAGAGGTTGATGAATAGTAACGAGGGTCTAGATTAGTCATGTGGGGAGACTATACCCTTTTTACTAGAGTAAGACACAATAGATAATAAGTATAAATAGCAGAAAAAACATGAAATAATAAATAAAATTCATATCTAACATCCCCAAAAAACTGGGTACAAACCACAACCAACAATAAACATGATATGTCATGATGAAAAATGCTAAAGTGAAGAAAACCCAAAATAAAAACCAACAATGGAATACCCAAAATAGTTCTGACCCCATGTCTGGAACCTCATCCATGCATGTACTGTGCCTGACTCAATTCTATAGCATAGGTCCCTTGCCCTTATCTTGACCTAAAAGAATGAAATATGATCGGGTACCCAAAGGCGGCCCGAGAAGGGTGTGATTACAACTTAGTAGGCCACCACCAATGGTGTTTACAAAATATCCAGTCAATATATAGTTCATGAAAGTGATAAGTAAGGACAAAGTAAATAAAATAAGGTTGGGTACCATTAGTTAACTAGATTCACTTAAGTCTTTTCTAGCATTATTCTCAATTTCAATACTTATACCATTTTCATTACTTAGTTCACTTTTATAACATTATAAATGGGTTAGGCATAACCATCCATCTCAATGCATGGGGGAAAATAAATCAAGTTCCCTATCTCACTAGGAATAATAAAATAATCACATATATAACACACTCACCTTGATACCTCACTCTAGGTGGTCTTATCAAATAAAACCATTAGAGGAATAGAACTTTGTCCCCTTCCATAATCTGTGCATTTTGGGGTAGAGTTTAGAGCTAGAGTATAACTCAACCAATGGGCATAGATCCTCATGTAAATACCCCACTCTACAAATCCATGTGCACATTCTTATTTGTCCATTCCCCACACATATACCATATCAAAACCAAACATAAAAAATTAAAAAAGAAATAAAAATCTATAACAAACATCATGGGAAGTAACATTATTTCATAACCCATTAACACATTTACCATTTACATTACATATCCATTTAGTGCCATTTCTTATTTATTATACTTAACTCACTAAGAATATTCACTAATTTCCCATAAATTATCCTAATTATCATATCCACCCTTTTTTATATGTTAATTCACTTAACCCATTTATAATTTCCCATGTTTTGACCCACTTATGCATTTTAGGTAGAAACCTCACTCATTCGACACATAACCATTAAACCCATTTAACCATTTTCATGTCAAGCCAAGAAACCCCTTGGCCATTACCCACATCTAGGAACAACTACCAATTTCCCTTCTTATTCATCAAAAACCAATTTAACATGTTCACTATGGGATCTATTTAACCAAAACTCTCTTTCAAAATCAACAATTTCATTAACCATGTTCATAAAGGCTGACACACACCATGGGTGGCCCTAAATTGGTCAAGTCATCATCCATGCATACCATGGGGATCATGAGAGGTTATACTTGTCATTTAGACACCCATTTTATCAAATATAACCAATTAAACAAATAAAAAAATAATGGAGAAACAATAACACAACTTTGCATGTACAAAACCATATAAAATCGATGGGATATAACTTTTAGATCACATACCTTAAATCCCTTGACGAACGCACAACTAATCAAATAATTAGGTCCCGATTCAACCACCCTTTGAAGAAACAACCTAGATCTTACTAGAAAAAGGGTGTTTTAGGTCTTCATATGGAGACAATAGAAAGATGAAAACCCTAAACCCAAAAGAGAAGCAAGAGAAGGATTAGAATTACATAGAGATTCGATCCACAACCAATTGTGCTCCAAATAGATTAGGATCAAAGTAGATTCACTTATTGTAAGATTAGGTCACTAGGGTTCATCCCTAGGATTGTAGTAGGTGAAATAGAGGAGAATATTGAGTTAGAACATAAAAAATACAAGTGTAATTTTTTTTAATTTTTCCCAAATTTACTTGGACGCACGGTTTACCCACATAGTTTTCCAAACCATGCACAAACCGCACGTGAACCACTATATAAGGGAAGTTGGCTCACACAGTTACCTCGGGAGCTCCGCACGGTTTAAAAACTATGCACCAACCATGTGATATGCCACTATCCAAAAATTTCTCCCACCTCAAATAGTTTACTTAATCGTATGGCAGCCATGTTCCAACCATGTGCCTTACACTGGTTGGCCCAGTTTTCATTCCTTTCGGGTCTCAAACCCCCAAAATACCCTCAGGGCCCCTCAATCCCCCAAGAAACAATTCATTAACAAAAAAAGATATTTAAACCAAACTTTAAACAAGGAAATACCTCCACAATGTCTGAGATATTACAACCTTCACACCTTATAATAACTAATCCCCAAGATGAATTCCCAAGAATTACTGAGCTTCCGAAGAAAAGAGGTCAGGCCACATGGCCTGCATATATGACTCTCTCTCCCATGTTTCTTCCTAAATATTTCCATGTTTCCATAGAACCATAACAAAAGGCACAACCCTACCCCACAAGAATTTCTCTCTATGATCCACAATAGGAACTGAATGCTTCTAAAAGGATGCATGAGCTTTAAGATAAAAACCCTCAACATTAACCACATGAGATGGATCAAGGTGATACTGTCGATGTTGCGAAACATGAAAACCATCGTGAATCCCACTATACCATTATGGAAGAGTCAATCAGTAATCTACCAACTCGATCCTCTCCACAACCTTAAATGGCCCCAAGTATCTGAGTACCAACTTTCCCTTCCTCTGAATCCAATGGTGAAACAACCTTTGCGACACCTGAAGGAACACACTATCACCCACCGTAAACTCAAGAGGTTGATGATGCTGATATGAATACACTTTCTACCTAATCTGATCTATTTAAATATGTTTTAGAATCAAATGAACCTTTTCCGATGTATCCTGAATGAGACCTGGTCCCAATAGCTTGAAATCCCCCACTTATAACCAATATAAAGGAGATCTTCATGATCTACCACAAAGCATGTGAAATGGTGACATCTGAATCGTATCCATAAAAATATTATTTTAGGAAAAATAAACAAGAAGAATGTGTTTTTCTTACAAACCACCAAAATAAAGGACACAAGATCTCAACATATCCTCTAAAACCTAAATTATACTCTATGAATTCCCGTCTATCTATGGGTGAAAATATGTACTTAAAAACACTTGTCTACAAATTGCCTACTATATTACCTGCCAGAAGTGCAATGTAAAACAAAAATCCTGATCCAGCCTTATCATCCTCAGTACCCCATGAAACCTCACTAACTCTTGAACATACAACTCACCCAACTGGTCAACGGTGTAGGTTTCCTAGATCGATATGAAATGAGATACTTTAGTCAGCCAATCCACAAGCACCCAAATTTCAATATTGTTCTGAGGCATCCTCGAAAGACCTATCACAAAATCAATTGTTACATCATACCACTTTCATTCTAAAATGGGAAAAGTCTGTGATGAACCCCCCAACCACTGATGCTCGACCTTCACTTGTTGAAATGTGAGGCATCATGCCACAAAATTCACAACATATTTCTTCATTCCTTTCCCCCAAACTGGCTATGAAGATCATAATACATCTTAGTTAATCAAAGGGGAAATTCCCAATTTGAATAATGATATTCACACATAAACTCTTTTATCATACCCATTGGAACCACAACATGACCATGAACGTGAAAAACCCCATAAACACTGAAAACCCAACAAGAAGGTGACTCCCCAAATTTAAGACTTTCCTTCAAGGCCAAACACTCTAGATCCTAAAGATGAATCTCCTTAACACTATTCAAAAGAGTATAATCAATGGCTATGGATGCAAGGGTCATCTGCCTGTGCCCGCCCTGGACCTCCAAGTGCATATTAGAAAATAAGGCCATCATTCTCCACATAGAGTTTGATTATTGAACCACTGAATTTTGAGTCTTCCGAATCAGGGAATCTGCAACACTATTTACCTTTTCTAGGCATGTAACCAACTTGAAGTTAAAATACTACATGTATTCAACCCATATTTGTTGTTGAAGGTTCACACCACGTTGATAGAAGATGTACTTAAGTCTTTTATGATAGGTAAACACCACAAATCGCTCTCCCAACAAGTAGTGCCTCCAACACTTCAAAGCATACACCACTACGGCCAATTCAAGATCACAAGAAGGGTAATTTCTTTAATGAGGCCTTAAGTGACTTGATCTATATGCTACAACTCTATCATCCTACATAAACACTACCCCAAGTCCTATACTAGACACATCACAAAACACTATTTAATTTTTTACATGGATTAGATAAGATCAAGATCGGTGTGGTTATCAATTGATTATTTAAATCTTGAAAATAATTCTTACATGCCTCATACCACTGGTAATTAACCCCCTTATTGGTTAACCCCAAATTTGGTACTTCTAAATGGGAGAGATCTTTAATGAAACTTTGGTAATAATCGGTCAAACCTAGAAAAATCTGAACATTAGAAACATTCTTAGGCTACTACCATGACACAACAACCTACAACTCCTTTGGATCCATAAACAAACTTGCCTCAGAGATAATGTGACCTAAGAAATTCACTTTATCAATCCAGAATTGACATTTGGATAACTTGGATTACAACCTATGATCTCTTAGTTTACCTAAGATGATGTCAAGATGTTTGGAATGATCATAACGAGTTTTAGAGTACAGCAAGATATCATAAATGAAGACAACCATGAATCGATCTAGATAGGGATGAAATATTCAATTCATTAAATCTATGAATAGAGATGGTGTATTGGTCAACCCAGAAGACATCACCACAAACTCGTACAACCTGTACCCGCTCCGAGAAGTTTTCCACGGTATGTCATAAGGTCTCACCCTTAGATGATGATACCCAAACCTCAAATAAATTTTGGAAAACATAGATTAGACTCTCAACTGATCAAATAGATCATCAATCTATGGAAGAGGGTATTGGTTCTTAATTGTCATCTAATTCAACCTTATGTATTCGAAACAAAACCGCAATGATCCATCATCCTTCTTCAAAAATATCACAGGATTCGCCCAAGGTGATTTACTTGGATGGATGAATCCCTTACGCTCTAGATCCTCTAACTGAACCTTATATTCTTGTAGATTTTCTAGTGCCATTCGGTACAGAGGAATGGAAACTTGTTACGCCCCAGTCAGTAATTCTATCATGAATTCCACATCTCTATTGGGTGGTAGCCCTAATAAATCCTTAGGAAACACATCCTAGAATTGATCCACAATAGGTAGAAAGACAAGTAGCTCCACTACTCCATAATCAAGAATAAAGCAATTCATTTGATATATGAGTTCACCCAACCACTAACAAACTGACCCTGCACTACCCTCTTTAACATCCCATTCACCATGATGGACATACATGTATCTCTCAAGAGACATGAAAGTTACCCTACAATAATAACAGTCAATGCAGGCCTGATATGCCAGCAGCCAATCCATACCTATAATTCATTCAAAACCTAACATATAAAGGATAAAAAAGTCCCCCCAAAAAAGTTACCCACCAACCTCTATAGAATAACCTTTATATTGACTGATATTCTCAACTCATACCCCCCAACGAGGTATCTATTGACATGAGCCCACACACACGCTCCACTGCTAAACCCTGAACAACCAAAAACTGAGAAGAAATTAAAGAGTGTGTGGAAACTATGTCAAATAACACACTAGAAATGGTAGAAGATACTAGAATCATACCTCGAACTATAACTGGTCTGGCCTCACCACCTCCAGGTACAAACTGAACTACGTGAAGGTAACCTACCCCTCTACCCTAAGCTCTGACCTGAATGTCTGGAACTGTACTACCCTAACGATATGGATGCTCTCACCCTACAGTACCACATCCTCCTCCTTGAAAAGTAAAACCCATAGAACTCTAACTGTCCGCTAGATATGGGGTGGCTGACCCCCTTCCTGCACTGGGTACCTACCTCAAACCATTATCCATTCCCAAATATCAAAGTTTCCTACCGAACCTTTGCACATGCCCCATCCTACCATATGCTTGACACTAAGATGGTAGTTGGATATTATGATCACACATGTACCCTAACCAGAAACATTGATAACATAACACTTGATTTACACCATGAGGGGTTGACCCTTTCTTTTGACTAATCTATGCACTTCCACCCTGATGGAAACTCCCAAAACAACAATTCTTTCCCTTAGAAGGTGCACCGCATTCTCATCTAGTTGGAACCACAAGTCCACTACCTAATGATTCCTTTAGGTTTCTCTCAATGATAAGGGAATAACCCACTAAATTTATAAATCTGTTCAACCAAAATATATTCACATGATACCTAATCTCATGTATCAACCCATCTTGGAAACGTTTCACCACAACTACCTCATCTCCTTTCAATGTTGGAACGAAGCATCACAAATCAGTGAATTTGCTATAATAACCCATTACTGACATTCCCACTTGGGTAAAAATCTTAAAATATATAGCCTTTTATTGACTCAAGATCTCAAGATATAAATTCTCTAGAAAATTCTCCCGAAATCCTTCAATAACATTTCTTCCGCCAGTTTGGTTTGAACCATGATATCCCACCGAAACTTCACCCGACCTCTCAAAATATTGGCGTCCAACATGAACATATTCTTAGTAGGAGTCTCTATATGGTCGAGAATCATATGTATGGACTCTATCCAGAACGCGTCTGCCTCTGTCCCACCCACTCCGGTGAAGGTCTCAGGGTGTTGTAGCAGAAATTCCTTGGTCAGCTCAAACATGCTTGACACGACCCATCCTGGGTCCCGTTCCACCATTTTCACAAATAAAGAAAGGTTCTCTTGGAACTGATCATATCTACCATCCTAGATCACCAAATTCTCTTTCTCCATGGCTAGAGGAGAATTCTCAACATCACATTCTTGTTTCCCAATTGGCACTTGATGTTGTGGTGGCATTTCTCTACAAGCCAAACATGATATTTAAAACACATAACACATAGCATTATATGATTACATAAAGATGAATCTATACTATCCACAAATAACCATTTCATATACACCATATAAATGGTTCTTAACACATTCAAAACACTACCATTGACCAATTTTACCATGGGTCATGGTTAACACCGAGTAACTATCTCATATAATCACAAGTCTTATCTTTGGCACCCTCTCACAACTATTTTCATACTTAAGATGTAAAACCTTTTCCCTAGGATAATTTTCCATTTCAAATTTTTTCTAAATTTATTAGACTCTAATATTTAACATTTTATATCCTTTTTACCATTTCATCATTTCATTAGACACCATTTTCTTTAAATTTTTCAGGAAGTGCAATGCATTCTGCCATTCATACCTCACAAAACCATCCCGTGTGTTCCTATCATGATGAATGTAACTTAAATGAATAGGTTAATATAAAAATGCATGAATGAACATTCTTATTCAATTGTGGTCACGAGTAAAATATCATGGAATAGTATCATCACACAACAAGTGCATCATTCAATGGTAAAATATCATCAAATGTAACAATGCACAATAATAATAATAATTCCCTCCCTAGAGCACTTGGGTTTTCCCTCATACATGGGTTAACTACTACTAAGAATGAACTCATTACCAAGTCCTGATACCTTCCTAATATCCTATATAGAATCCCCAAATAGTAATTAATATAAAAGACTTTCTATAATACCACTTTGTAACGTCCCCATCCCAGAATCCACAAAACGGTGCTCCAGGATGAGTCACCACATGACCTCAAGCATGCCTCCCCATATTCCATAGGTTTATAACTAGCAGCGATGGTCTATATTAGTCTTGTGGGTTGATTATATCCTCTTTACCAGAGTAAGCCATAACATATAACAAGTATAAATAGATTTTTTTTTTGAAATAATCAATAACATGTATAACAACATCCCCCAAAAATGGGTATAAACCACAACCAATAATAAAGATGGTATTTCATGTTGAACAGTGCTAAAGTGAAAAAAAACCCAAAATAAATACAATTAGTGGAATCCACAAAATGGTCCTAACTCTAAGTTTAGAACCTCATCCATGCATGTACCATTCCCAAATAAACTCCCTAACATATATCCCTTACCCTTATCCTAACATTCAAAGCATGAAATCTGCTCGGGTACCCATTGGTGGTCCAAGCACAGTGTGAGTACAATTCATTAGGCCACAACCAAAAATGTCTACAAAATATCCAGTCAATATATAGTGCATGAAATTACTAAGTAAGAAAAAAGTAAATAAAATCAGGTTGGGTTCCATTAGTTAACCAAATTCACTTAAGTCTTTTCTTGCATTATTCTCAGTGTCAATACTTATACCATCTTCATTAATTAGTTCACTTTCATCACATTATCAATGAGTTAGGAATATTTATCCATCCCAATGCATAGGGGAAAATGAATCAATTTACCTATATTATTTTGGATAATCACATCATCATATATAAAACACACTCACCTTGAAGCCTTGGTCCAAATGGTCTCATCAAATTAAACCATTAGGGGAATATAACTTCACCCCTTCTCTAATACATGCATTTTGGGGTGGGGTTTAGAGCTATAGTCTAACTCAAATTGTGGTCATAAATCCTCATATAAATACCCTACTCTACCAAGCCACGTGAACATGATTGTTTTCCAATTCCCCACACATATACCATATTACAACTAAACATAAAAAATTCCAAAAATAATCACAATCTATAACAACCAGCATGGGAATTAACATTATTACATAACCCATCAACACATTTACCATTTAAATCACATATCCATTTAGTCCAGTTTCTTATTTATCATGCTTAACTCACTAAGAATATTCACTAATTTCCCCTATATTATCCCAATTAACATATCAATTCTTTTTCATATGTTAATTCATTTAACCCATTTATTATTTCCCATGTTTTATCCCACTTATGCATTTTAGGTACAAACCACACTCATTCAGCACATAACCATTATACTCATTTAACAATTTTATTGTCAAGCCAAGAAAACCCTTGGACATTACCCACATATAGAAATAACTACCCATTTTCCCTTCTTATTCACCACAACCCAATTTAACATGTTCACCTCAGCCTTTACTTAACCACAACAATATTTCACAATTAACACTTCCATTAACCATGTTTGGAAAGGCCAGAACACACCATGGGTGGAGCTAAATTTGTCAAGTCATACTCCATGCATCCCATGGGGATAATGAGAGTTTGTTTTTGTCATTTAGACACCCATTTTATCAAATCTCACCAACGACACCAAAAACACAACAATAGAGAAACAAGAAGACAACATTGCATGCCCAAAACCATATAAAATCTATGGGATATAACTTTTAGACCACTTACCTAGAATCCATTGATTAACACACAACTAATCATAGCCTAAGGTCTCAATTCAACCACCTTTTGAAGACTCAACCTATATCTCACCTAAAAGGGGGTTTTAGAGCTTTAGATGGAGACAAGAGAAATATGCAAACCCTAAACCAAATAGAGAAGCAAGAGATATATTAGAATTACCCGGAGCTTATATCCATAACCATCAACACTAAAATTGTCATAGTATCTAAGTATATTCAACTCTTGGATGCTTGGGTCACTAGTTTTTTCCCTAGGGCCGTCGGAGGTGAAAGAGAGAATAATTCCATGTTAGAACATAAAAACCTGAGGTGTAAATTTTGTAATTTTTCCCAACTTTACTAGGCTGCACGGTTTAGACACATTATTTTCGAAACCATGTGAAAACCATGCATGTGCCACTGTATAAGGGAAGTTGGGTCACATGGTTTCCTGAGGAGCTCCACACAGTTTACAAACCGTGTGCCAACTATGTGATATACCACTATCTAAAATTTATCCCACTTCTCATGGTTTACTTAACCGTGAACCAGTCGTGTGACAACCGTGAACCTTAAAAAGGTCGGCCCATTTTCCTTCCTTTCATGTCCCAAACCCCAAAACAACCTCAGGGCCCCTCAATCCCCAATAACAAATTAATTAACAAAAAAATAGATTGAAACCAAAACATAAACAAGGACATACCTCCACAAAGTTTGGGATATTATATCAAATCCCTTACAATGCTGAAATGTAAAACAACCGATAACCATGCATGCATACATCTTAAATCCCACCATGAGAGTATGGTAACAAATTATTGGAAATACAGGTCCAAATACAAGCCCACTAAACAAAATTAAAAAAATCTAAACCTGTTAAGTATGATAGGAATACTATTAATAAAACCACTAGAATACACCTTGGTATGTATGGATCACTAAGCTCCACCTAGTCTTAGTCCCTATAGGACTCCATCAAAAGTTTGTTCATCTGCATAATACATGAGATATGTGGGAAAATCCCATGCATGGGTGAGTAAAACAATACCCAATAGAACACCCTGAAATCACTAAGCATATTTCATTAAGAATAATATTCATATAATCATAAGGATATGTCAATAACATATATAAAAAGAATATATAGATATACTCATAGTAGACACATAGTTTCATTGTAAGGTCACAAACATAAATCTAGCCTATGATTTCTACTCGAAGCTTCCATATACAACTTATCTAGGAGAACACACCCCATGAGTCAGATATCACTAATGGAATCCATCTGAGATGTCATGATCATAAGGTATCACCATAAGAAATATACATTGTAAGTCTGAATAGATCAATACATTGATTGTGATCACACATAGGGCCATAGAATATACTAATAAACCAATTTAGATTAACCCACTAAGTAGGGAATCAATTCCCGTATAGTTTTGTACATGATGATTTGGAGAACCCGACCGAGGGAAAATGATGATGATATATGATCTCACTTTGAGCCTCATTAAGGGATTCCAAAAACTGTATCTAAGATAGAAGTTCCTCATTGGGGATCACCATCCTATAAACATGTCATGATTTTATAATAAACCCTTAGGGAAAGGATCAAGGGAACATTCCCTAAAAAATATTATCTAATATATAGAGGAAAATGGATCCTAACCATCTTTGAGAAAGTACTCGATGTTTATTATGAGTACAAGACATGCCTCTTTGGATTCAGATCTACCCATGTATCATGACCCATGCCCCTGTCCATGTTTAAGTACATGATTTGTAGACCACCACACATGATGTGTGGGGTCACATGATCTGCGGGCTGTGTACTCCCTATACATGCAGATATGCATACCAAGGTGTACATGGTGCTCATCAGGGTCCACACAGTGTGTAACAACACCCGGTCTTCTGGGCATGTACCTTCTGTATACACCGAGATGGCCATCCTGGGACCACATGAAATTTGGTAGGGACCACATGATGTGTGATCCTTATCTCCATGTGGAAACCCTATCCAATTCTCTGAGGGTCCCACATGGTGTTAATATTTGGATTACATGCTGTGTAACCCAGGACTTTCCAGAACTTAAAAATCCATTTCATGTATCTTCATATACTCCATCAGCCTCTGATCCAATTGAGAATAACATTAGTAAGAAAGTATTTTTTTCTAGAGGAGCCTTGACGCAGCCACTAACCATAGACTGGATATCGATTCACATGGGAAAACCCTATTTCCACATCTCCCGGTCACCATATGCCAAAACCCACATGAATAATTCCAATATGGTCCTGATCCATCATCATAACTTGATCCCATCATGAATATGAACCTAGATTTGTGGTATAAATTCATTGTTCCAAGAAATGGGTGTGCAACAACTAATTACTAGGTATTTATCAAACCATTAAACAAAGAGAATGGTGACAATGAAGGAATGAAGAAAAGGAGAAGAAATGCACAAAACACCAATATGGGGAATCGACCATAGCCAATGTTCAAGTTGGACTTGATTATTTTTCGTTAAAATGAATAAAAAAAAGATATAATATAACCAACAATAGAAATCCTAGATCCCGAATAAATCTAACCCATTCCTGTAATATGCTCAATCCATGTATCAATTCATTAGTTGATTACTTCACTTTCATTATATTAAAAACAAAATAGGTATAAATCCATGTTAAAACAAACATCCTACCTTGATATGGATCAATAGCTAACAAAAAATGAATCTGCATCATTTTCATTGGTGAGATCCTTGAATTTTGTTGAAAACCAATTGATGATCCATGATTTAGTTGTTGTTCATTCAAGAACGATCCTCCAACACTCTCTCTAATAGCTCCTCTTAATCTCTATATTATTCATCTAACCCTTGGTATTGAAGCATAACCATGTATTTATAAAGGATTTCATGTCACTGCATCAATAAAAATAAAATAAATAATTTTATATATTTATTTTATTAATTTTACCCATGAATAAACTTTATAAAAACAATCGAAGCTGATAAAATTTATATCACATATGGGGTAAAACTCACAATCCAAACTCAATAAGGGCCTTATATTTACGATTCTAGTCTCCATTTAAGAGTTATTCAACTTTTTTAGGAAAACTACACACATGTAATAATTAATATATTTAATATATTTCAAAAACTAATTTCAGATTCACCAGGCCTCGAAATCTCACATCGTCTCAGTTCCTATCTATGATATAAATCCATAAAATATTCTAAATTAATACATGGTAAAATTAGAGTCATTACATTATTTATTTCCTTATTTATATGCCTCACACTATTATATTTTATACTCACGGGTTGGAACGCCTTAGACACTATTGGTGGTGACCTATAACGTTTTACCTACACCCTTTTTAGGCTACTACTAGGTACCCGAGTAGATCTCATGACTATAGATTAGAACTTTAGATCATTCCTATTTGATGTTACTTATTTGGGGATAGGACTTGGCATGAGACTTGTGGACCGTGAATGTACTCAAATGACTTATAGGGTTATATTATTTTATTTATTCATTCATTCATCTATCTAGCCCTACTGTACGTATTTCATGATGTTATTTTGGTTTATCTTGTACATATACCATCTTATGCTCGTGTATGGTAGGATTTAATTGGAACTTCATGGGTTATCAGTTTATTATTATCCATCTATAGTTTATTCATTTTATTTAATTTATACCATATTTACTACAAATACAAAGGGTATAGTCGACCCAACATACCATCATTAGACCCTAACTTATTGTCATAAGCCTGTGGAATACATGTAGAAATTATTGAGGCCATATGGCCTATGGGTTTAGTTACTTATGAGTGAACCATTCATGGGATTTCACAAAGTAGTATAAGAGCTTCTTTTTTTCTCTATCTTATTATTTTGAGATGGTATATAGGATCCTAAAAATGTGTTAGAACTTGGAAAATAGATCATGTCTGGGAATGGACAACCCACACATATGGGAATGATCAAATTTCCATGGATTATATTACTATTTATTCTATTTGTTACTACAGACAATTATTATTTTACATTGATTGACTATTTTTCATTATTCCACTGGTTATTGATTTATGGGATTTATCTCTTAGCCTAATATGGTGAGGGAGGAGGCATGATCATGCATCATTCAGGAACATAGAGTACACATTCTATATGAATTACCAATGTTCAACACAATGACACATTTTATAAATGGAAATACCTTTAGGTAAAATAATATAGATCACATAACTCAATATTAGGAAGCTTCACTTATCCAATATCAATATTTGATTTGAACTGAAATGAGAGGAAATTAGGAACCAAAAAAACACCCTAAAAATAGTACATATACCACACAAATGGAATAAAGAAACTTTATAAAAAAAGAAATAAAGAAATGAAGCTATATGAGGGATAAACTTATCGAAGGATCTTGATCAAAAGTGAAGGCATATGATTCATCCAAAAAAAGAAGAAAATATCCTATGGATGAAGGGGGAATGGATAGGTGTGTACAAGAGAGGCCTCTGGAACGCCTTAGACACTGTTGGTGGGGAACTATAGAGTTTTACCTACACCCTTTTTTAGGCTGCTACTAGGTACTCGAGTAGATCTCATGACTATAAGTTAAGACTTTAGATCATTCCTCTTTGATATTACTTGTTTTGGGGCTAGGACTTGGCATGAGACTTGTGGACCGCGAATGTACTCAGATGACTTATAGGATTAGATTCTTTTATTTATTTATTCATTCATCCATCTAGCCCTAATTTATGTATTTCATGATTTTAGTTTGCTTTGACTTGTACATATAACATCTTATGCTTATGTATGGTTGGATTTTATTGGAACTTCTTGGGTTGTAATTTTATTATTATCCATATATAGTTTATTCATTTTATTTAATTTCTACCATATTTAGTAAAAATAAAAAGGGTATAGTCTACCCACCATACCATCATTATACCCTTACTTCTATTCATAATCCTTTAGCATACATGGAGAAATTATTGAGGCCATATGGCCTATGGGTTCAGTTATTTATGAGTGAACCAGTCATGGGATTTCACAAAGTGGTATAAGAGCTTCTTTTTTTCTCTATATTATTATTCTGAGATGGTATACAACATCCTAATAATGTGTTAGAACTTTGAAAATATCCCATGTCTAGGAATGGACAACCCACTGGTTTTTTTTTCTTTTTTGGTTATTGTATGGTCTGTTAAATAAAGTGTCTTCATCAATTTAAATAGTTCTTTCCCACATATATTGATGATGTTATTCCATCTAACCAACTTGAAATAAATTAAATAAATTAAATATCCTTAAAATATTTAATTAATTAATCTAAATGAAATCATTAGAGTTCAAGTAAATATTATTTTTTTAACAAATTAATGTGATTTTTTATGGATGTCAGTTAAATGGGATGCTAATTGCAACTTATGGAGTAGTTTCCTCCATAACTTGAGAATGGATACCCACATAACTGAATGCTTATATGCTATATTCGATCATTATAGGATGATCCTAGTAGTATATTCCGTTATGATAAATTACTTAATGGTTTAAATAATTTTAATATTTTATTTCTTAATAAATCTAAATGATCAATGATGGATTCCAGTTAAATATAATTCAAATTGAAACTTATAATGGTATGTACCTATATTACTTGTGAATGAAAACTTGTACAACTGAATCCTTCTGTGCCTAACTCGACCCACATAGGCCGGTCTTGGAATATTATGCCTAGGAGATAAACCCACTAAGGCTTTTTTAAAATATTTAATAAATTAACTATTAAGGGGTTGCAATGAAATGAGATTCCAATTGTAATTTATATAGAATTTACTCCATAAATTAGTAATGAATACTCATATAATTGAACCTAGGTTGGCGTGACTTGACCCTTGTGGCACAACTTTATCTTTACATGCCTTGGTACTTAAACCCTTGGGGGTTTATTTTTTCTAAATGGGATGGTTATTTAAAGTGCCCAAATCCACTAATATAGTGTTTAATATATGTGGATGGTGGAATATTACTTAACTTACACCCTTAATATGATAAAAAACCTTTTTGTGTTTTTGGGTCATATTGATATGAGGAGTTGGTTAATTAAAATTTTAGTTAAAACATATAGGGAGTTTACCTCTATATCTTGTGATTTACATTTTATTTATTTGAGAATATTTGTCAGAACTTATTTATAAGTAATGGTTGAAAGGAAATTATAAGTTAATGTTCCTAGAGGGTTTTTCAACATTAGCTAAAAAAGTACTAAGTACAGTTTATAAAATGTTTTCCTCAACAACTGGTGATTGAAATATAATTTCTTTGATCCTATGTAATGTTATGTAAAATTTGTGTTGATGTAACAACTTAAATAAAAAATTTTATTTATGTTGATAATAAAGACCCTAGTGTGAGGGTCAGTTCTAGAGTTTCCTTCAAAATTTCCCTGGATGAGAATATGGATGTCGCCTGTGGGTATTAGTTTCCTTCATCTATTATGTTGGACCTAGAGGATAAGCTAGAAATATTAGTTAAATTTTAGGAATGACCCTAGTTTTATAGTTGATTCCTTGTGATAATGTGAGTGGTTCTACCTATTTTGGGTATCTCCCTTGGATATATGAAGCATCGATAGATGATTGCGTTGAGTTTTCAGCCTAAGAAGTGTTGTTAGTATGCCATTTAGTCTTGGGTAAGACTCTTAGTTATGAAATAATTACCTAGGTATATGGGTGTATATTTGGTAAGTTAATACTTATTAGAGACATGAGTAGCATAAATGATTATGTTTAACGAGACTGACATGCATAGGGCATGGTTGACCATTTAGTTAGTCACATGATCATAATTTTGGTGATGTACGACTCAATAAGTTATCAAAAAGGTTAATAGTCATGTGGGATAACATGACTGAAGGTTTATCTTTTGTGTATTCTATCACATACAATGAATGAATGGTGTCATTGGGCCAATGGATCAATTGAAATGGGTTCTCCCATTGAGTTTATGTAATATAGAGGGAGTATTCTTTGTTACACACAATGACCAGTGAGTTAAGAATTTGAGAAAATATACATGTGAAGTTTTTTGGTAATCATTTAAATATTATGTACGATTGAGTGATAAGATCATGTAACACCTTGAGCTATGTTTTTATTTCATGACTTCTTGGAAAAAAAATCGTAAGATCTTGAAGGCTATGTTCACAAGTCACTTCTAGGGTATACTTACCTGGATGATGATTGTTTAATCGTAATAAATCTATCCATGATCTGTTAATATAAAACATGACTTATCCCAGTACTGGGGATGATTGTGAAAAAAGGGATTAGGTGCTATAACACCATAGATCTCAGTTAGAGTCCTGGATTTAGTGTATAGTGCTAACGATGCATAGAATGTGGCTTAGAAGAGCGACACATGTGTGGTTTTGGTGAAACCCTTTTGGGATAATGTTTTGGGAACCAGTAATGGTTAATATAGATGATCTGGTATAATTAAACATTCTAATTAAGGTGTGACTCTTTTTTCTAGTGAATTCTTCAATATAGGTCTTGGTGATATTTCTGTAGGACATGATTGGAAGATGGTTTCCTTTTAGAGGTATGATATGGGATGATCAGTCTCTGCATTGTATAATCATCTTGCCCATAAATAAATAGAGCATGGTCCATAGAAGTTAGGAATGGTAGTGAAAAAATGGTGTGGACACTCCTAAGGTGAGGAGTAGGGTGATGATCTTGGGATGCAGCCCTCATGCGAGGGAGATTTGGTATAATAGACATCAACTATGGGATGATTGTTGTAGAATTATGATTCCAGTGAATAGGTGGATCCAAAAAAATCTGGATTACCTAGTGAATTATAGGTCTAGACTCAAACATGCTTTTGGATAAATCTGAACATCAGATATGGGCTCAGGATAACTTGGATAACCTAAGAGAGCTCATTGTTCATGTAGTGTCGATGATCATGGTGGGGTTCGATGATGGTTTTTGGGTAGCTGGTGATCAACCATGTTTTAGTTGAGATAAATGGTTACCCTACCACTACCGTATCCCCACTTTTGAAGGGAAATTAATTTTTTTATTAAGTTAATAAATGTTAAATTGAATATTTTTTGGGTTACTAAAGGGTAACTAGAATATTTCGAAATTTACTAAAGATAACTCTGAAATTTTCTTAAGTTAGTGAAGGGTAACCTGAATATTTATCAAGTTACTATAGGTTAAATTGAATATTTATTAATTTAGTTTAGGAAAACTTGAAATTTTATTTTGTTACTAGAGGGTAACTTTAATATTTATTAAGTTACTAAAGAAAAAAAATAATTTTTATTTAGTTGATGAAGTGTAACTTGAAAATTTATTAGGTTACTGAAGGGTAACTAGAATTATTTTAAGTTACTAAAGGGATACATGAATATTTATTATGTTACTAAAGGGTAACTAAAAAATTTATTAAGTTGTTGAAGAGTAACTAGAAATTTTCCTAAGTTTTTTAAGGTTAACTTTCAATTTTATTAAGTTACTGAAGGGAAACTTGAAAATTTATGTTACTAAATGGAAACATTATTTTTTTCTTATGTTACTATAGGGTAACCTAATTGAGATTACAATCATGTAATTTCACTAAGGGTTATGTATAAGCCTTGAAGATCATTATTATATGATGATGGGAAGCCTCTAGGTGGTAAAAACTTCATGACTAGGTAGTGATGGAAAGTCGGTGGGTGAAACCAAGTGTAATTGGATGAGGTCAGTTGGAAACCACATTTGGAAGTTTTGATGTGTTTAGTTTGTGAATGTGCAGTAAAGTAAAATTCATTTGGATTCAGAGTAGGAATCAAGAGATGGTATTAGGTGGACAATGCTCTCTTGTGTGTTGAGGTATGGTATGTTGGTAATAGTGATGAGTGGGTCGATGAACCATTGACAACATGATTTGATAGGAAATTATGATAGAGAATTGTTAAAAGTTTCATAATTGGACTTGTAAGATAATATATATGGTAGAGGAACACCATGGGATGGTTAATCCAATGGGATGATGATAGTGGTTTCTCATGTTTGAGGAGATCTATAGCGCATTGTCTTAGTGTTTGATGAGGAAGAAAAGTATCATCGCAGGTTAAAACAGACTTGTCTCTTGTGCTTGGTGATATGCTTTGGGAGCATGTCAGGAGATAAAAAATGGAATAGAGTAGTTTTAATGGGAGTTGATGATTGGGGTAGGTTAGAAGATGTTTTGGATGTCCACATATATTTCTTGGGGATAAGAAGTGCTAAGTTAGGGAGGTTGTAAGATCCCATGTTCCATATGGGTGTTTTAATTTTCAAAGGAAACTTGAGTTTTCATTTAGTGGATGGACCAAATCTCAAAAAAAGATTCAATATAAAATTCTGGGAGTTGCAATGCCTTTAATTGAGTTTTTAGATAAGGTTTAGGGCTCAAGATGTGCCTTAAGTGCCTAGATAAGTCTCAAGAGCTTAAGAATTAAGAATTGTAGTTTTGGGATAAACTACTCAGGGTGCACGATTAGTTATAACCATGCACTCCAAACCATGTGGCCTATTTTTTAAGGCACATGGTTTGTTTAAAACATGCGAGGGTCTCCAAATAATGATGCAGTTGTCTACAGAAGTGTAGAGGGATCTTCATGGTTGGTTCATGATATACTAAACTGTGTTATGTAACCTTGTGAGGTGAGGTCTCTTTAGACAGTGAGTCCACATGGTTGGCACACAGTTTCTAAAATTGTATTAAATTACCATTAGGCTCAATAAAAGAGGGAAAATGATAATTTTCGTTCACACCCCAACATTTAATTTATTTTTATTTTATTAATTCTTGGCCCTGAGTTCTCTCACCAAGGTCTTGGCTAGGTTCCATATTAAAATCTTCATCATTTAATATTTTTACTTAGTTTCAGACCTGTGCGCGGTCACCGCACGGTTGTCGGTAGCTACGCAACTGGCCCTAAAGTCGTGCAATTGCTTAATATTTTATTATTATTATTTTTATTATCATTATTCAATATATTATTATTTATATTATTAATGTGTTATTATTTTTTTATTATTATTATGATTTATATTATTGAAATTATAATGGTTATTCTTTAAATTATTATTATTATTATTATTATTTTCATTATTCTTTATATTATTATTATTATTATTTGTATTATTATTATTATCATCCTTTATATATATATTTTTTAATATTAATTGTATTATTGTTATTATTATTACATTATAAAATGAAGGGATTTTTTTTACCCAAACCCTATTCTACCCTGCGCACCCCCCTTGCGTGAGGCACCACCCTCTCTCCCCTTCTACTTCAGGCCGCCGCCCTGCGCTTGCCCCTCCTCAACCTCTCACCTCGTTTCTGGCCTTCCTCATCCCAGACCTCCCATGTTATAGCCGTTCGCCCTTGCTTCGGCCCGCCACTCAATGCTCACCCCCGCTCCGCGCTCGACCTCTGCCCTCTTCCCCTGCCCAGCCTCACGTTGGGATTCTACACTCCCTCCCTCCCCTCACCGCTTCACGACCGCCGCCTCACATCCATGTAAGATCCCACAGTGCCCCGTTTTTCCCTTCCCCCACCTTCTGCGACTCCTCCTTACGCCGGCTCTAGCGGACACCACCCCCTCCTGGTTCCCATTGCCCCGACTGGCCTCCGCCCCAGCTCCTACCTCCCCGCCTCACCCCGCCACGCCCAGCCCCCTCCTTCATTCTCTCCTCCACACCACCTCCCCAGTCCGGCCGCCTTTTACTCTACAGCGGCCCTCCTGGTTTCCCTCCGCCTGCTGACCTCGCGCCCCGGCCTCCTACCTCGCCCGGCTTCTGCACCCCATGCCCTCGGCCTCACCCCTTCTTTTTTCCCCTCACCGGTCCCCTACAATAGCCGACCAGACCCGCCGGTGACTCCCACGGTCCGACCAGCCCACCTCCGACCATCCCGCTTCTCCCTGCCGTGTCTTCGACCTCCCGCACTTTCACCCTACGCCTTGCACCGACCAGTAGTGCACCCGAAAATAGGCATGAGACTCCCCCAGTGGTCTCCCTTGCCAGCGTATTCCCCTGCTCGTGACCCCCTCACCATTTCCCTTCAACGACAGCCCGAAAACCCCCCTTCCCTCCTTACTTCGAACCCCGCCATCTTTGCCGTGTCCTGGCCTCGGTCTCTCCTTGCTACGCACCTCCGCCCGACATCCCTTTGTCGCGTTGGCCAAACCCCCTACTCTAGTTTAATTATTTATTTAGTTATTTGTTTATTTATTTTTTTCAATTCCACTTTTGGTGTTTTCTATTTGTTCTGGATGAATCATAATACTTCGATTTGTGTTTTTCACATTCTGCACATTTTCTAGAGCGTTCAAATGGTCCAATGGGTATTGTTTGTCTTTCCATGGATGCGTTATTGTATCCATGCTTGACTTTGAGGTAGGAAAATCCACATCTTTCCTTTCTGAATAAATTCATTTAATACCTGCATGTTTTAATTGATTCTTTTACATGATTTTCACTTTTTCAAAGTAATTGATTTGTTTATGAAATCATTCATACTTTATTTGTCCTATTTATGGAAATTTTTAGAAACTGGTTACTTGTTTATAAAAGTGTTGGTAAACTGGTTGAGCTGTCTGTATAAATGTTTATAAATTATTCAGTCTGTTAATTAAATTGTTCATGAATTATCTCAATTGTTCATGAATATTTTTAATTAATTGTTTGGTTCATTATGAATTTTCAAAGGGGGGAGTTTAACTATTTTTATTCAATTCATGGTCTAGTGGTCTTGAAAAAGTGCTTTTGGTTTTGTGCGTGGTGTGGGTTAAGTTTTAAAAGGTGCGAGAGTAGTTTTTCAAAGGTTCTGGTTATGCAATGGTTTATAAAATAGCATTCTCTTTTGAGTTTGTTAAATTGAGAGGAAAGCTTCTGTTTAGTCCTTCTAAAGGTTTTACTAAATGAATAACTGATTTATTTAATAATGCTAGGAATTCAAATCATGGGTGAAATTTTTTTCGGCGTGTGTTTGGTTTTTCAAGAGGGTTTTGGGGTGTGTGTCAACATTTAAGCTTAAAGGGGTACTTAGAGTGGTTTGAAATGTGTTTTGACGTGATTTTAAAAATGGAAAAGGCTCGTTTGGTAGAAGTAAAATTATTTGGTGTGTGTTTTGGAACCGAAGGGCCCGTTTTGCTTTTTAAATACAAAAGTGATGTTTAGGGTTGTTTTAGAAGAGCTTGTACAATGTTTTCATAAATGAATTTTATTTTATAAAATTAAAGGTTTGATTTATAACTTTAATCATTTAATAAAGTGGTTCTGATAACCGAATTATTTGACGGCCTGGTTGGCACCTTTGATGATATTTTATACTTATATGTATATATATATATATATATTTATTGTGGCACCTCTATAGTGGGGATATCCCTTATGGGTTATCATATAGAGTGTCCGTGTTTGGGGTAGGCAAGTGCGGTGAGATGAGTAATGCGTGCGAGGGCCTCCTACTTACATAGTATTATTATAACCACCATGGGTTCCTGGGTGTCTTTTAGAGATCGAGTGATGGTTTTTGATGAACCTCGATTAGACGTGTTGGTACCCCCTGGATTTTTTGTTAGGCCAGTCGGGCTTTGCCACTGGATTGGTCAGTTAGGGGGACCAGTTGGTTATAGACTTAGGAGCTTCACCATACGCCGGTAGGTGGTTCCGATACTGAGTACATCCAGTGGTCTTCTAGGTATGTTTAGGATCACCCATGGTTACTGGAATATTTTCATTTCTTGTTTACTTTCTGTGCACTAGTTTATTTTCAGATTACACTCTCACTTGTTTTACTCTAGCACAACATTAATATATTCTATTTTGGATTTTTATTTATAAAATTACAAATGATTTTGGAGTATGGTATGTAGCGTGTGTTGGGTTTTTGAATAGGAAAAATCATGTTGCTTATTTTAAAATGTGAAAACCCTACTTTTATAATTTTATTTCAAACTTATGTTGGTGGGTTGTTAGGGAAAGGAGACGTTGGATTCTGTGGTTTATGTTGGCAACCCTACTGAGCATTTTTAATGCTCACAGCTATCTTTATATTTTCAGTTGCAGGTTTCCTTTTCTCATGTTCTCTTGGCCGAGTTTCTCATCATTAGAGCAAGGTTGGTTTTTAGTTGGGTGGTGACCTAGTGGGTCACAAGGAGGTATGTTTAGTTGTTCCATTTATTTTTTTTCCGATGCTCGAGTTTAGTTTTACTATTATGTTTAATCTTGTTTATTTATTCATCTCTTTGGCCAAATCATTCCCAACGATTAGGGTTTGATGCCCGACACTATTTTCCAGCCTGTGGGGATCAGGAATGCCCTTCGGGCCATTTCGCGGACTGGCTCAGGTGGCCAGTTCTGGGTCGACCTGGGTTGGTTCTTGACAAAATGGTATCAGAGGGAGGTTTTGTTATTTGGGTATCCGGTAGATAGAGATTAGGACTGTCGGTACTTGAGAGGTGGGCATAGGAAGGATGTCATGAACCCTCGCCTGTTCCGAAACTTGAGTCACTAGGGGAAGTCTGGGAATTCATTCCTTGTTTCGTTTTGGTTTGTTTTTGATTGAGGTATGACAACAGAGGAAATCTGATTCCACATTGTGATTTCACATGGAGTAGTGACCCATGTGGAGTACGAGTACATGATTTAAGTTCCTCCTAGTTATTGGCACTTACTTGGGGCATGAACCACTACCATGTCTCTAGGTTAAGCATGAGTACTAGTCCCTCACTTTGTTAATTTGATGAAGGTTGAGTGTCATATTGGTTCTGATTGGTGTAAGTGCACTTTTAAAAATGAAAAAAAGGGTTTTTGAAATGAGAATGATTTATTTTAAATGACTTTAAATTTTTAAAAGGTATTTTTAAAACTGAATGTTCTTGGTTTAAGAAAAATCCGGTGGTTTCTTGGAACTGGTAGAGATATGGTTTGGGTGAAACCTCGGGTACTCTTTATGAACTTTTTCACATGTGAGGGAATACATGAGAAGTGTGTGTTGGTGCATATGGATGATAGCAGATGAAGACATGTGCAAGGGTTCATGGGATTACTAGGGTGTGCACTTGGAATTAAAGGCTTGACCTTGTTTTTCTAAAGTGATTTTAATAAAGGGAAAGTGATTTTTGGAAATTGAAATTGGTTTGAAAAGTGGGTTTGGTATTTGGAAAATTTCCTTCAAAGAAGGTAGTTTTTAAATCTAAAATAAAAAGGGGATTTTAAGGAAGAAATTTTGGGTTGTGTTTTCATTTGTTTTTTCTTCTTTGAGATGAATGTTTTCAGATGATGGTGCTTCCAATGATGTTGCTTCGGCTTGATATTGGTTTTGGTTTTTTCTTTCATCTGTTGTTCAGAAAATTCCACCTAGAAAGGATGACAAGGTTTCTAATAAGTCATGCCCATTTTTTGGTCCTTCTCAGACATTTCCTAGCATTCACAATGATCAGGGTCCATTAGATGCAGTAGAGTGGCTTGAAGAAGTCAAGCGTGTCTTCAGGGTATTGGGAACTCCCAAAGCTGTCAGAGTGCGTGCTGTTTTGGGTTTATTTGATGGTCCAACACTGGAAAAATGGGAGTTGTTTGCCCCACTGTCAATGCATGTTGGGATGTATTTTAATTAATCTTCGTCCGATGGTTTATACTTGAAGAGGTGAAGATGAAGAAAAGGGAAGAACTCATGCGTATTCAACAAGGACAACGGACGGTGAAGACCTATGTTGACCATTTCAAGGAACTAGTGTCCTTTTCTTAGGAGGAAATGTCAAAGAATTTGATGAAGACTTCTCTCTTCATTGGGGTTCTTCATCCAGAGATCACAGAATGTGTTCTCCTTTCTAAAGACCATCATTTTTAGAAGCTGGTGGATGAGGCGTTCCTAGCTGAGTTGGTCTCTAGAGCACAGGTGCTTGGCAATCCAGTGAATCCAGTTACTTGTGAAGGTTCTCCACCTGGAAAGCAGGGTGTGCCAGAGGGACCTATTTCTAAAGAGTCGTCTGTAGTGATTTTGGATTATAGTTTGTTGGACCATTCAGTGGTGTGCCACCAGTGTGGCCGGTTCGGGCACGTGAAGCCGTCATGCCGCATCCCTCTAAAGACATGTCATCTTTGCAGTTGTCTGGTTCACTTAGAGAAGTTTTGCAGGAAGCGTCACCTGAATAAGCCGTTGTGACCGAGGGATTTCAGTGCCTGACTATGAGGCAGGAGATGCTTCAACCATCAGAGCCCCAGCCATAAGCCTTGGGGTGAAGCTCGCACGCAGTCGGGAGTTGCTAGGGGTGTGAAGCCTTGGTCCTATTTTTGTGATCTGTGTTGGCAGTGGAACATTTAAAGTCTTTCTATACTTTATTTTTATACTGTTAAAGTTTTGACATCATTGTAAGTTCATTGCTTCGTCGTGGAATTATAATAAACCTGTTCTATTGTAATCCAACAATTTTGTTTATTAGATTATGGTTTTATGAATCGTGCGTTTTTCTTAAAAGTGTGTCTGACCCTTGTATATGTTGATCTTGGTTTATCTATGTTTGTTTGGGGATGTAAGTGCCTGTGGAAGAATCGATGCTTGTGTTTATACTCAGGTTTACTGTTTGAGTTAGGTTCTTCTCATAGGTTTTTCTCTAGTGTTCAGAGTTTTTGGTCCAGGTCAAGAGTTCCAAGGTTCAGCGGAGGTGTTGTTCGCTTGTGCTTTAAAAGTTTGTTTCATTCAGTTGGGAGTTCCCGCATCGCCCCCTCACAGGGTGGTATTTTTGGCTGTTATATTTCCACACTAGTTGAGTTCTTGTGGTGGGGAGAACCCTCTCGTGTTCTCTCATTCTCTTGTGTTGTGTTTTCTTTTGGTTTTAATTGGGCATGGATTCTAGTTTTGTCTACTGTTCAGCTAGGTGACTTTCTGGGGGCAGAAAGTGTCTGTGGTGGGGAGAATTTTCACACCCCGACATTTAATTTATTTTTTATTTTATTAATTCTTGGCCCTAAGTTCTCACTCCAAGGTCTGGGCTAGGTCCCAGATTAAAATAGTTGTCATTTAATATTTTTACGTGGTTTCAGACCCGTACACAGTCACCGTGCGGTTGGCGGTTGCTGTGAAACTGGCCCTAAAGTCGTGCAATTGCTCAATATTATTATTATTATTATTATTATTACTATTATTATTGTTTTTACTATCATTATTCAATATATTATTATTTCTATTATTAATGTGTTATTATATTACTATTATTATTATTATTATTTATATTATTGTAATTATAATGGTTATTCTTTAAATTATTATTATTATTATTAATATTTTCATTATTATTTATATTATTATTATTATTATTATTTGTATTATTATTATTATTATTTGTGTTATTATTATTATCATCCTTTATATATTTTTTTAATATTAATTGTATTATTGTTATTATTATTACATTATAAAATGAAGGGATTTTTTTTACCCAAACCCTATTCTACCCAACGCACCCCCCCTGCACGAGCCGCCTCCCTCTCTCCCCTCCTGCTTTGGGCCACAGCCCTGTGCTCGCCCCTCCTCCACCTCTCGCCTCATTTCCGACCTTCCTCATCCCAGGCCTCCTGCGCTATAGCCATTCTTCCTTGCTTCGGCCCACCACCCAACGCTCACCCTCGCTCCCCACTCAACCTCTGCCCTCATCCCCTGCCCAGCCTCATGCCGGCCTTCTTCACTCCCTTTCTCCCCACGCCGCTCCATGGCCACTACCTCACATCCCTGCAAGATCTCACAGTGCCCCGTTTTCCCCTTCCCCTACCTTCCGCGACTCCTCCTTGAGCCGGATCCAGCGGACGCCACCCCCCTCCTGGTTCCCATCACCCCGAATGGCCTCCGCCCCGGCTCCCACCGCTTTGCCTCGCCCCGCCATGCCCAGCCCCTCCTTCATTATCTCCTCCACGCCACCTCCCCAGTCCGACCGCCTTCTCCTCTACAGCGGCCCTTCTGGTTTCCCTCCGCCTGCCGACACCGCACCCCGACCTCCTGCCTCACCCGACTTTCACACCCCCTACCCTTGGCCTCGCCCCTTCTTTTTTCCCCTCATCGGTCTCCTGCAACACCCATCCATCCTCGCTGGTGACTCCCGCGGTCCGACCCGCCCCCCTCCGACCAGCCCGCTTCTCCCTATCATGTCTTTGGCCTCCCGAACTTTCACCCTCTTCCTTGCACCGACCAGAAGTGCACCCAAAAATTGGCGTGCGACTCCCCCAGTGGTATCCCTTTCTAGCGCAATACCCTGCTCATGACCTCCTCGCCATTTCCCTTCAACAGCAGACTGAATCCCCCCTGCCCTCCTTACTTCGGACCCCGCAAGATTTGCCTCATTCTGGCCTCGCTCTCGCCTTGATACGCACCTCCGCCCGACATCCACTTGTCATGCTAGCCAAACCCCCTGCTCTGGTATAATTATTTATTTAGTTATTTGTTTATTTATTTTTCTCCATTTCACTTTTGGTGTTTTCTATTTGTTCGGGCTGAATCATAATACCTCGATTTGTGTTTTTCATATTCTTCTCATTGTCTAGAGCATGAAAATGGTCCACTGGGTGTTGTTCATCTTTCTGTGGATGAATAATTGTATCCGTTCTCGACTTTGAGGTGGGCGAATCTGCATCTTTCCTTTCTGAATAAATTCATTTAATTCCTGTGTGTTTTAGTTGATTATTTTACTTGATGTTCACCTTTGTAAAATAATTAATTTTTTTATGAAATCATTCATACTTTATTTAGGCTATTTATGGAAATTTTTAGAAACTGGTTACTTTTTTATAAAAGTGTTGGTAAACTGGTTGAGCTGTCTATATAAATGTTCATAAATTATTTGGTCTATTAATTAAATTTTTCATGAATTTTCTCGATTGTTCATGAATATTTTAAATTAATTGTTTGGTTCATTATGAATTTTCAAAGGGGGAGTTTAACTGTTTTTCTTGACGTCATGGTCCATTGGTCTTGAGAAAGTGATTTTGGTTGTGTGCGTGGTGTGGGTTAAGTTTTAAAAGGTGTGAGAGTAGTTTTTTAAAGGGTTTGGTAATGCAATGGTTTATAAAATAGCATTCTCTTGTGATTTGGAGAAATTGAGAGGAAAACCCTTGTTTTGTCCTTTGAAAGGTTTTACCAAATTAATAAATGATTTATTTAATGATGTATGGAATTCAAATCATGGGTGAAAAGTGTTTCGGCGTGTGTTTGGTTTTTCAAGAGGGTTTTGGGGTGTATGTCAACATTGAAGATTAAAGGGGTACTTAGAGTGGGTTGAAATGTGTTTTGACGTGAGTTTAAAAATGGAAAAGGCTCATTTGGTATCAGTAAAATGATTTGGTGTGCGTTTTGGAACCTAAGGGAATGTTTGGATTTTTAAATACAGAAGTGGTGTTTTGGGTTGTTTTAGAAGAGGTTGTGAAATGTTTTCAAAAAGGCATTTGATTTTGTAAAACTAGAAGATTGATTTATAACTTTAAGCGTTTAATAAATTGGTTCAGATAACCGAATGATTTGACGGCCCGGTTGGCACCTTTGATGATATTATATACTTATATGTGTATATATATATATATATTTATTGGGGAACCTCTATAAGGGGGATATCCCTTATGGGTTATTGTATAGAGTGTTCGTGTTTGGGGTAGGAAAGTGCGGTGAGATGAGTCATGCGTGCAAGGGTATCCTACTTACACAGTATTATTGTAACCACCATGGGTTCATGGGCATCTTTTAGAGATCGAGTGAAAGTTGCTGATCAACTCTGATTAGATAGGTTGGTACCCCCTGGATTTGTTGTTAGGCCAGGTGGGATTTTCCACTGGATTGGTCAGTTTGGGCGGCAAGTTGGTTATATATTTAGGAGCTTCACCATACGCCGGTAGGTGGTTCTGAAACCAAGTACGTACATGGGTCTTCTAGGGATGTTTAGGGTCACCCATGGTTACTGGATTATTTTCATTACTTGTTTACTTTCCATGCACTAGTTTATTTTCAGCTTGCACTCTCACTTGTTTTAATCTAGCAAAACATTAATATATTCTGTTTTGGATTTTTATTTATAAAAAGAATTTTTTTTTGGAGTATGGTATGTAGCGTGTGTTGGGTTTTTGAATGGAAAAAATCATGTTGCTTATTTTAAATTGTGAAAAACCTACTTTTATAATTGTATTTCAAACTTGTGTTGGTGGGATGTTCAGGAAATGAGACGTTGGATTCTGTGGTTTATCTTGGCAAACCTACTGAGCATTTTTAATTATCATGCCTATATCTATCATTTCAGTTGCAGGTTTCCTTTGCTCAGGTTCTCTTGGTCGAGTTTCTCATCATTGGAGCAAGGTTGGTTTTTAGTTGGGTTGTGACCTAGTGGGTCACAAGGAGGTAAGTTAAGTTATTCCATTTATTTCTTTTTCCACTGCTCGAGTTTAGTTTTAATATTCTGTTTAATCTTGGTTATTTATTCATCTCTTGAGACAAATCATTACCAACGATTTGGTTTTGATTTCCTACACTAGTTGCCAGCCCGTGGGGATTGGGAACGCCCTTTGGGACATGTCGCGAACCAGCTCGGGTGGCTAGTTCAGGGTCGACTCGGGTTGGTTTGTGACATTTTCCCACATTCCTTTAAATGGTATTCACCCCATTTTTCTTCCTCATTCAACTAGAGGCCACTCTAGTATGCACCTCTCCCTTCCCCATTCATCCATAAGAAATTTGATTCTTTTTTTTGATAAATCAGATGACTTCAATTTTGATCAGGAAAACCTCGATAAGTTTATCCCTCATCTAGCTTTATTTCTTTGTTTCTTTTTCTACCAAGTTTCCTCATTCCATTTGTGTGGTATATGAACAATTTTTAGGGTGTTTGTTTGGTATATAATTTCCTCTCATTTATTTTCAAATCAAAGACTAATATTGGATGAGTGAAACTTCTTAATCTTAAGTTAAGTGATCTATATGATTTTACCTAAATTTATTTCCATTTATAAAATATTTCATTGTGTTGCACATTGTTAATTACAATAATTTCCTCCAAAATTTATATTTCCTTTAATTTTCACCTAATTTTGGAATAAGATGTAGTAAAATCCTCTATTACACCATGGGTGATTGACAACCTCAACTGGGACCACCCCATAGGGTGGTACTGGATTAACACCCATGAAAACATTATTTGTTTTGATACCAAAACACCTCAGAAGGTGTGTTTGTCTTGAATCTTACTAAAACATCAATTTAATCTACCCCCATGTAATGAAACCACCCATTTGGGCATGTATGAAAATGTCACTTAATTAATGGAACTCTTAGATGGACCATGGGATTTTCTTATGATATTTAAATGTATTTAAACACATAGTGTGTCATGAATATATGCTAGAGACAAATTTATTTTCTTATTATGTACTTTTTAAAAGTAAATAGACTAATTTAATTATAATTTTATATAGTAACTTATGGGAAGCCTTGGGATACCACCTCCAAAGATGCTATTTAATTTTAATAAAATCATTATATGGATACTTTACTTATAACTATGACTTATACCATAAATTCATTGAATTCACTTTATTTAATTTTATGGAACTAATGTGTATATAAAACCAAAGGAGTTATAGTTAATGGATTTTTTAAGTATAATTTTAATGAATGACATTGAGCCTAAGCACTATATTTTGTTTATTTTTCCCTTACTTTCACACTTATTCCATGTTAACAATGATATTGGTTATCATTATAGTGAGGTATTCTATGGGTAAGAATTTTATCCCATATTCAAATTCCACGTGTGAACCTAATGGATGCGACAAGATTAATTCATGTGAATTATAAGGGATAATCTCTCCTTATATCCGACCAATGCCTTACATTCATTAATTCCTCAACCTTGCACTGACGACTCACCTGGAAACTACAAAAAAAGTATAATGTCAAGATCATATCCTGGATTAAGTTTGATATCCTTGGAAATGAAATGAATTAATTTATCTCCTTGGATATCAGTCCTGACCATCCCAATATTACATTGTAATTCCTCCTCAGGCTTAATTAGATCTTTTTTAGAATGTGGAATTCCTTATAGTAATCCTTCGATTATATTGGTTCTGATACATGGTAATTCCCAAACCCTTTATAGGGATTCACTTGGATACTTTTTATTGGATTCTTGGCATTATAAACATGGTTACTCTAACTACGTTATTATTCCTATGATCAGAGATATTCTGTCTTAGTATGAAGCAGGTGGTATTCCTCAATTCCACTTAACTTTACCACTTTCCTTATTTATATACTGCACACCGTTTTGTTTTTTACTCATAGACTGGAATACATTAGACACTGTTTGTGGTGACTTTCTGAGTTTTACTCACACCCCATTCAGGATTTTGTGTGGTACCAGAGTAGATCTCATGGATGCATGTTTGGACCTTGGATCATTCCTCTTTACTGTTACTTGTTTGGGCCTAGGATATGGAATTAGATATGTCGATCAATCATGTACTCCGATTACCTATAAGTGTTTTATATTTTACTTATTTATTCATTTATCCATCTATCCCTACTGTATTTATTAACTTCATTTAGTTTGGACTACCTTGTACATATAGCATCTTATGTTCATGCATTGTTGGATTTTCTTAGCACTTGTCGAGTTGTTAGTTTATTATTATCCATCTGTGGTTTATTAATTTTATTTATTTTATACTATATTTAGTACTTATATAGAGGTTATATTCTCCCTACCATACCACTATTAGACTCTAATTGTTAGTTAACAACCTGTGATGTATGGGTAGCCATGCTTGAGTCTATGTGGCCCTCAGGTTCATTTACTTATGACTGAACCAGGTCTGGGACCTCACAATCTTGGTTCTTTTGGGCCTTAAATAATCAATTATGAATATTTTAGGTCCTATAAGGGTTCTA
This sequence comes from Viscum album, assembly GCA_963277665.1. Classification (NCBI taxonomy): domain Eukaryota; kingdom Viridiplantae; phylum Streptophyta; class Magnoliopsida; order Santalales; family Viscaceae; genus Viscum; species Viscum album. The sequence goes on along the minus strand of OY728156.1, from coordinate 110,117,532 downwards.
TCACCATCAAATTAAAATGAGATATTATCCATTAAACAAAATTAAAATGGAGTTTGAAGCAATAATAAGTATTAATATAAATAATAATAAGTAAAATATAATTAATTTTTAATAATATGATTAATAATTAGAAACATAATCAATAATGTTCATAATTATAGTAATTATTATATATTTTATTATTAATAATTAAAAATATTATATATCATTAATTATATTATTAATTATTAATTATTAATCATATTATTAATAAATGATAATATTATTAATTATTAATTATACTATTAATTTTTAATAATGATATTAATCATATTATTACTTTTTATTATTTATAATATTAGTTATTATTTATATTAAACATATTTCATTTTAATTAATTACATTATTAATAATAAATTATTATAAATAATATATTATTCTTCTAATGCTAGAAAAGTAAAAGCTGAATTACACATGGAAAATCCATACAATTTATCAAAGGCCATTCTATTATAAAAATGAGCCTCGAGTGAGGTTTTTAAATATATTTTAGAATTACTTTAGTACTAGAAATTTTAAATAAAGTATCAGTATTTTAAATGCTTCTAAAAATTATGTTATATATATATATTTACATAACAAAAAAAACAAAAAAAACATTAAAAAATACCAAAAAATATGAAATGATTTCATGCACTTTTCTTTACCATCCAAAGAAGAGAATGATATCATTTCATGCTCTTAGATAACACAACAATAATGTGAATTGAATCAACACTCTTTTTGTGGGACACAAGAGCATAAAATCATTTCACACTTTGCATCACATATTGGTAAATAATTCAGATGGAGAAAAAAAACTAAATATAGATTTTTTTACCATAATCCACCCATGAAACATATATGTTATTACATAAATTATCGGTGATAAAAAATATATCAAAGAGTAATCTTTTTAAATTTTATAAAATTTATATCTAAAGAGATATGTTAAATGTTATTTTCCAAAATGAATCATCACTTACCCGAAACCTATTCACATAAGTTCTATTCATATTCTTGTGAGAACAAGGTTCATGAAATATACATAATACCTATATAGGTTCACACAATATCAATAGTATGGTTACATAAAACCCTTTAATTAAATCCTATTTATATTTCTTTTTTAGCTTGATAGACCCATCGATTTTACAGGTTTGTTGGTAGGGTTTCTCTCTAAACCCAATAAAAAAATATGGTTTATCCAGAAAATGAAACAAAAATGGAATTTAAGATGATCTATAACTAACACCTTAATTGTTGTAAATTAATTCTCTATTATAGTATATGGGTATAGAAATGAGTAATAAATAAAATTATTAATTCTTTTTATATAATCACCCTATGTAATCACACGATTAAAATTATAAATAAGTACAAAAAAATAAACGTGACATGATCTTGATATTTTATCTAATAATTGGTTTATCTAAGGATGATAAAACAAACAAGGCTTAAAGGGAAACTTTGAGAGCTTGGATTGAATCAGATTTTATAAATCATTATTCTTCTTTTATATATTGTGTATATATTCAACATCAAACAACATCACCTCTCATGGAACATTGTTTTTCTATAATGTTAGTAAAATGAAATCTAGGGTTACTAAGTGTACTCGCTTTTCGGTTATCAAAACACCCGAACCCACTGAAATACCCTAACTATTCATTACCGTAACACATATTACTATTGGTTACATAATACTAGTCACTGGAACACCCTGCTTCCTCACTACAACAATAGCCAACCACACAACCCTTCTCCACTCCCATTGCAACACCTTATAGATAGAAATTCTGTTATTCCCTGCAACACCCACCATGTATTCCTCTACTACTGATTTTTTGATCAGATAATCAAATTGGAGAATAAAGTATAAAAATGTAAAATTATATTTTTTATTTATGTTTTTTATTATTAATTTTTATTGGTTTCCCTTTCCACTCATATTAATTGAAAAATTATAATTTTTTATTTTAAGAAACTAGAAGGGGGTTTAATACATATAAGTGAAAAGGGATTTAAGGGCGTTGAAAGTTATGAAGTTTGAGAAAATACCATTCGATGATATTAATATAGTCCTGGAGAAGGGAACCAAAACTCAAATAAATGATGAGATACTATGAATGATCACCTTTGGAGGTAATAAGGCCAGCCACCTTTTCCCCTCACGCCATGTATAGAGGATATCAACATTGGAGTGAATTATATTTCTATAGGTCCTTATAAAATTGGAAATGCTCCAATGGCTAAAGGAGATCCCCAAAAGAGAGTTGTCTAGAATAGAGGAATCATATTCAATAGTTGAAAGGAAGATGTTATTGGATCTACAAATTTTAAAACCTGATAACATGGCACACGCTTCAACTTGGATAGAGCTTCCCATACCATAAAAGGCCAAGAAGTCAATGATGACTGAACATAAATTATCACGAACAAGGACACCACCACTCATGATCCTTTTAACATAATAACCATCTACATTAAACTTTAACCCATGTCTTAGAACTATTCAATAAACCTAGTCCCTACTGTTCAGTGAAGTGGCTACTAGATCATCCTGAGAGAACTGAATTATAAGGTGATGAGGAAGAGAAGCCCCCCTACATAGTGAGAAAAGAGAAGAGATAATATAAATGATGTTGGATTTTAAATAATAATTTCTATGAACTATCCCATGATGATAAGAAAAATTATGAGAAGACAAGAGCACTAAACAAGGTGCTGAAATAAGAATGCATAGGCCTAGTGCATTCAGCTCACCTCTATAATAGGAACTGAATCATTAATGGAGAAAATGAACCACTAATTCTAAACTAATACCATCCCCTAAGAGTCCAACAAGAAATAATCTGACTTGGAGTGCTGAGTCCTCTTTAATAAAAATTTCATCAGAAATTAATTTTTAGAAGATTCACAACATTAACATTTAGAGGTGATATGAACACCCTTCCTCTGAACTTGTGTATCCATGGGGAGAGAATTATTACACAGCCTCGAAACCAATAATTTTTACATGATATGGAGGTCTTTTCACCAAAAGGGTCTAGAAAAACCTTAGGAAATGTGACAGATATGAATAAGGTTTTGGTAAGAAGTATTTGTAAATATTCTTGAAGGAGAGGGAGTAAAGTCAAAATAATTTGGTTCATCTTCCAACTATATGGTGTTATAAATTTATTTATGCTAAATATTAATAATTACTTTCAAGAGTTGGGGTTATTCAGTGACTTGATTGAAGTTGAGGTCTGGGATTGGGCACTTAGAAAAAAATAAGGGGGATTCAACATAGTTAGTGGACAATATGAAATTTTGCAACGCCCTGAGATTTTGTGAATTATTTTTTTGAATTAATTTGTCTTTTGTCAATTCACGTGACACTAGAAATAGTTATATATATATATATATTAAACCACTAATTCAAAAATTAATTTCACACGACAATAATATATATTATGCTACATGCAATACTAACTTGGCTTACGCTATATGCAATACCAACTTGGCTTGCACTATCTGCAACACCGAGTTGGCGTACGTTGCACGCAACAGCAAGTTTCTACAAAGAATCATTTTATTATATATTTTTTAAATGATATAATTATTAGATATAATTTAAACTTATTGATATGAATATTAATAACTACATTGAAAATATTGATCATAATGGTTTTATATAAATAAAACATATTGATAATGAAAGATAATTTTTTTTGGTAAAGTCCTTATATGTTTAAAATTACTATGAACTACACTTCATGTGTTTCTATGAAAAAGAATAAAATTAATTTTAGAAACATATATAAATTTAATTTGATAAAAAAACTTCATTTTTTAATTTATAATTCCATAATTATCTTAGGGTGAATTTTTAGGATTTTTTTCTGAGAAACTTCATTTTTTATGAATAGTGAAAATACTATTTTTTAGTTAAAAAATTTCTTTTCGTTTAAATAATTATTAATGTTAAATTATATTTTAGTTTTTTTAAGGTCAAATTAGATCAATTATATATCTATTAATAAAACTTAGGGAATTATAATCAATTTCACTTTGAAATTAAATATAAAAATTTAATAAACTTTGGAACTTCTTTCTACCTTAAAACCCATAATTTCGTTCTGTCTGTGGGATTAACATTAATATTAATTTTTCCGATTCTATGAATTGAATTTCGATAAACTAACATAATTTTTTTAATAAGTCTAATACTTATATTCTAATATGATCAACTTAATTTTTTACCCAAAATAATAGTAAAAGTGATTATGATTAATCACAATGATTAAGGTCAAATTAAGCTTAATTAGAGAATAAACCTTAATATTAGGGGACAAAATGACCTATGCACTTATCTAAAACCCATTTTATGGATATATTTTGGACATAAAACTTCCACTATTTATTTATGTTGGTTTGATATGACTTTTTTTAGGTAATAACATGTGTAAACCTTAATTGTTTTCAAAACTTCCAAGTGTATCCTTTTCCTTCCCTATAAAAGGCCACCACCTCTCCCTCTTATTTACACTGCTCAAACCTATTAGGTTCAGACAAGATCTACCCAATAAACTTTTAAAAATCCCTATATTCCTCTCAGAGTCCTTCTCTTGGATAAATGGCTACCCAATTAATCCTATTGACACAAACCAAAAAAAGTTACCAAATTAAGGGGTAACATCTTCTCTTAAGTCCTTTTTTTATTTTATTTCACCACCCCCTACACTTTCATTATTTACATTATTGTATAAAAAAAGTATCCTAAATATTATATGATGTTTTTATGCTATTTTTTCAACCTATATTTACACACACCTCCATTTAATGGATAACGAACATACTGTTTATGTGTACGATGAACTACCACCTCACTAAACGATGATTGTTCAATTTTCTTTACTGCATCTCATGGTGGAAATTATGATGTAAAATATATTTATTTATATTATAAATTATATTTATTATTTATTTAATCTTATTTATTACTTTTACAAACACATATCTTTTTTACTTTCCATTTTGTGTTAAAATGATAATTTTGTTTGAGGAAATGTGGACAATCACCCCCTCAAAGCGACGTGATTCTTTCACACAATACATGGAATGTATTAAGGATTAATTAGTGAAATTATATGATATATATAAAATATTAATTCAACTTTAATGATATTATATACATATATACATATACTTTATTTTCTTTATTTCTTTTAATATGATAATAAAAATGGAAATAACGTTCATGAAAACGTACGACTTACCGTCTCCATGAACGATGTATTCCATTTCATAATTCTATATTACATAAATTATTATAATAAAAATATAATGAATATAAATTATATTTATATTATGGTTTACATTCTGGAATCATGATATATTTATAAGGACCAATGATATAACAAATTAAAACACATGCGAAGAACAAAGTGAATATTATCAAAAGTGAAACCTCAACATAGCATGGTTAAAAATCAGGAAATATAAGTTTGTAATAAAACCATATATTGTATTAGATATAATAATAATTTTATGTAAAATATGTATAATAAATTTATATTTATTATACAGGTGATTTGAATGAGTACAACGAGATTCAAGACACAAGTTAAGGGGATTTCATCTCACTTTTTATTTCCATGAGGTACATGATATGTTTTCCACTATTTTATTTTTTGTGGTGTATATAATGTCCATGATTGTTTATATTTATATTATAACTAAATTTATTTTTATTCACATATCTATTTTATGATATTTATTTCATGGGGATTATGTTTTAAAAGTTACCAAATCGTGAAATAGTTTTGTCTCAATTTGGATTCTTTAAGACTCATGTTTTGTTATGAACCTAAATTCTACTTTGAGGTGTACATAAATTATTTTTACAAGTTATATAATTAATTTCATTATTTTAATGATATTTTAAGTTTTATGCAATTTTATTTTCTGACATGGAGAGTATGATCCCAAGTTACCATGTTATAAGAGTTTATATAAACAATCTCGTTGCTTTTTGAGATTGTTTATGTTTATGCTTCCTTTGATGAAATATTATGATCCATATCTCAAGAACATTCATAAATTTTCTTATAATTTGGTTATTAATTATTTATTAATACATTTGTATCATTTATTCCACTATTTGGTTCATAAGATAGTTAAGAGAATGTTTTGTTTAATAAAACCCGAAATTACCCTATCTTCGGTCGGAAATCTGTGTTCCTTTAAAACCATGTTTTCTAAAAAGGGTTTCGAAGAATATTATACTGATATCCTATGATAGTTAAAATATATTTTTACACTTTTTTTTATTTTACTAATGTTTTCAATGGAATATTCTTATCACTTTATGAATGATTCATTTTTCAAGCTTTTCACCATGAAAAATGAATGTTCTTTTTACATTATACAAAATTTATGGATTTATCCACCATAAATCATGTGAATCTTTATTTTTATTTTTAATGGTTAATTTTTTTAAGAATTTTTTTAAAATATATTTTCATGGAAAATAGTTTTCAAAACGTTTTCAATATTATTTTATAAATTTTCAAGGAAAATGGTTTTCAAAATGTTTTTAAACTTATTTTATATGTTTTCAAGGAAAATGGTTTTAAAAATGTTTTCAATCTTATTTTATATGTTTTCAAGGAAAATTATTTTCAAATTATTTTCAATCCTTATTTATATGTCTTAAAATTACTTTCAAAGCAATGGTTTTTAAAAAGTTTTCAAGCATGATTTATAAGTTTTCAAAGTGTTTTTCAAGAAAAGTTTTTTAAAACGATTTGAAGTTTATTTTATAAGTTTTCATGGAAAAAGGTTTCACAAATGATTTAAAGAATTTTTTTATAAATTTTCAAGGAATTTTCTAATAAAATGATTTTCAAATGGTTTTATGTATTAAAAATCATTTTTCAAAGAATAAAGGAAATTTTTCTTTAAGAAATAGTTTTGAAAGATATTTAAAAATTCATTTCCATCTAAAATGAAATCCGTTGGTGTTACTCATACACTTTTATAAAATAACTAAAGGTTTCATTCATATTTTTTTATTAATGAGTTATACTGAATGTTATGGTATTTATGAAATTAATTTCTATTTCACGGGTTATATGTTTATGAAATTCGTTTCTCTTGCACGGGTTATGATTTTGATGAAATGATTATGATACTCATTTTTTTTCACAAGTTATGATATGATTACATGTTTGTTATACCCATTTAATTTTTTGGGTTATGATATGATTATCTATGATTTTTGGCACATGTATTTATGATTTCATTATTAGATAGGTGAGGCCTACATCTCCCTCCAATGAATTAGGTAAATATTTATATATCAAGAGATAGACTAAGATGGTCTTGGGAGTAAACCTTGACTACTAAGATAGCCATGGGAGTGAACCATTACTAACAAGATGGTATGAGGAGTGAACTCATATAATTCCCCAACCTTAAATGTTACATTATCTTGAGTTAAGTCAAGAATTATAATTGGGGATCTTTTCAGGTTTAGAGTTTTAGAGAATTAGACCATAACTATTAAATAACAACTCAAATATTACAAAGTAGAAACTTCTAATCACTCTACATTTTTTTTTCATAAAACAAAAAAATGTTTAAAAAGAAACATGGCTTTGTTTAATGTTTAAAGTTCATAATATTTAATTGATCCCATCCTTGAATCTATTCTTTTTTAAATACCGTGATTTTTTTTTCAAAATGTGGGATGAGCATAAACAACTTAGTAATGGATACAAAAAGAAGGAATACTATTAGCCTTGTGAAAACATGTAAACCATGAGCACTTTATCATAAATTAATACTTCTCACCTTTAAGAAGTAGTAAATACTCTTCACTGAATATAAGATCATTTTATAATATTTTTGTAATAAAAATATTAAATTATATCCCATAAAAGTCACATATAACATATAAAGGTAACTTAATACATAATCATACTTAAACGGAATAACCATACAATCGACTTCCATACATATCACTAAATGGAATAGCCATATGAAACACTTCTATATCCATTGCATTAGAGGTTATAATGTAATCACCTATCTCTGTTTTATCATGGAACCACCCATATTTGGTTTATCACATAACCACCTATCTTTGGTTTATCACATAACCACCCATAAAATGTCCAAGTACCATTATATAATCATAACACATAAAAGATTGTAATTTTCAATATTTCACTCGTAAAATTTCATTTTCAATCACATAAAATCTTTTAAAGATATTAAAATATTAAATACACTTTGAAAACCACTTTCAATTACAAAACACCCCAAAATAGAATATGATATTTATTTTCCTTTTAAAACCATTAAAGCTTATAGAGGAAGGAAAATATTAAATAACGGCTACGACAGTGGAGAATTTTTTGTCGCCACATACATTAAAAAAACATCCGTTTTTTCATTTAGTAAAATGATTCATAGAATAATATTACATTAAAAAACCTTTGAATTAAATTAAAATTCTAAGTGGATAATTATACATCATATAAAAGAAGGTTGTGTATAACATCAAAATATGCCTTAATGAAAGGAGATTGAGATAAAGTCCCTTACTTAAGTTCGATTTGTCATGTATATTTTGTTTTCTTCCTAAATAATAAACTTAGGTTAATTTATACTTGTTTTATAACCTTTTTCAAGTTTATTATTTCTTGTATATCACTTATTACCATGTTATAAGAATCAAATAATTATTTAAGTTCATATCAGATGTTTTGTCTATATTTGGTACTTGAGTCAAAAATGGACATGGTTTCATGTCACTAGTTTATATGGTAAAAATTACATAATATATATATAATAATATTAATTAATTAATTAACATTATAATATATAAATTATACTTTTAAATCAAACAATGAATTTTGGTTATGAAAAATGAACAACGTTATAATCATGGAGACGATAAGCCGTACGTACGCATGAGTAACATTTTCCATTTTTCATTAATCATTATGGAAAGATGGTAAGCATTATTTTTTGTTTTCATAATGATCATAATATAATTAATATCATTTTAATAATTTTAATATACTTTTATATATCATACAAGGGATATAATGAATAAAAACAAGTCCCATTGCTTTGTGGAGGTGATTGTTCACACTTATGCACTGACGTTGTTATAATTTTTATGTTCATGGAAGTATGAAAATAATTTATGTATTATATCTTATAATATGTCATAAATATCAAATATGAACATTAATACCATTATTATAATCAGTCATGAGAGACAATTATGGAAAACGAATTAGATTGGTTTGTGGTGGTGATGGTTCACACGTAGGCATGAACGATTAATTCTTTTACCATTTAATGGAAGTGGAGTTGAATTTAGAAGATTATTTTAACATAATAACATATGAGTATATTTAGGATACTGGATTTATTATCTCATCATGGTTGGAGGATATTTTAAATAAGTGTAATAAGAAATAAAATATAAATATTTAAAGAAAACGATACCTCTTCTTCGATTGATCACCTTTAAAGAACACCTCGACACCCATAAAGAGGGTGTTATGGATAAAATAAGGCCTCAAGAATGTGGGGAGGGATTATATGAACGGTTTTGGGTAGAGATTTTCTGAAACAAAAGGATGTGGAAGTGTGAGTATTTGAGAAGAGTAGGCACCTTTTTATAGGGGAGGGGAGGGGCACCCTTGGAAACTCTTAAAATATTAAATTAATATAAATTAAATTTCGATTCCAAATGGTCCAAAAGTAATTTATTTTGAAAATAAAATGATTATAGGTCGAATAAAAATCATCCAATTTTAATTATAAATGTTTTGAATATTTTTTAATCCTTATCTTTTTGGTTTGACCCTTATTTTACCCTTTTTAATCATGCCATGATATTATGTTATTTGCACTTTGTGGGTGAATTTAATTTCCATAACATATTCAAACGACCAAAAAAAGTTTCATTTATGACATATTTGGACATATCCTAACCATTTGGCTGAATATTAGATTTTAGAAATTTAATACCATTTAATAAAATATTTTATATTTTAAAACACAAATAGTGTCAATTTTGACACCAGTGATAAGTTTACTTTTAAAAAAATATCATAACAAGAAGATAATTTTGAACCAAAACCTTTAAATCATAAAAACATGTCAAATATATCTATAAAATTTATGGATGGAATAAATTATGTCAGATAATATTTATTTTAATATTTAAAAAATCATTTATTTGATTATTCCTTTAGTGAATCTAATATTGCATCATCATTGTGTCATAATTAAATTTAATTATTTAATTAATAAAATTATAAATAAAATACAATAATGTAGTAAATAATTTTATCTTTCTAATTACTATTTATACTCTAATTTTTCATTTATATAACCCATATTAAAATTCTTTTTAGTAGGAAGAGATATGATTATGAAATTTTTGCCTTTAGTTTAAATTAAATGTTATAAATGTCATAATCACACCCATGTGGCTTCCAAAGGCCACCATTTTAACCCAAGGATTGTATTGGTCACTCATAACTCATAAAATTAGATTAGGACAAGTGTTAGGGTAGTTTTATATTATTATAATATTAATTTTATCTTTATTTACCTGATTGACCCTTTAACCGTGGTAAATAAATATAATTACTAAAGTTACTATTCATAATGTCTAAAAAATAAAAGAGGCCTATATACATAATTTTTAATTTTTGATTCCAAATATGGAATAAAGTTTTCCAAATTCAAAACAAAGAAGTTGCAGTAATTAATTTAAAATTAATTTTTATTGTGAAAATGAGAAAATGATTTTTTTAAAAGTAAAAACCATCAAAATATTAACATGTGTTTATATCAAATTTCAATGTAAAATTACTTTTAATGACCAAAATTAGACTAAATGATAAAAAATAATCTAAACATACTTTAAAACCAATTAAAATGATAATATAACAATACAAATAAATTAGACAAAAATTGAGTTTTAAATTAAAATGTAGTGTTTTCAACTATTCATTAAAATATAAATTTTATCAGAAAAATACAATAATTTAATCCAAATTAAGTTTTTATGTATTGATTTCAAATAATAAGTTTATTTTATCAAATATAACATATAAAAGTTAAAAAATATATATTTAAAATGGGTTCTCCCTCAAAAAGAGGTAAAACTACTATTTTAAAACTATTAGAGTATTTAATGCTTAAAAATGGATTTATTCTCATTTTAAGCCTCTAAAATTTTATTAGATAAATGTAAAAAAGTTTAAAAAACATGTGTAAACATAATATAGTTAGTTTTGTTCATTTCCTCCAATATAATGGTCATGGGTTATGTAAGAACCCAGTTCTTATTTTTGAGGTATGGGCTTCTTCTTTTCTCTTTTCATTAAGTGTTTTTGAGAAAATATGGAAAATGAGGAAAAATCATAAATTTTGGAACTACACACCATGTACTTTTTCCACACGCCGTGTACTTTTGGCCGTGTAGGGATGGGTACACAAGGCGTGTAGCAATGTCAGCGACGAAGGGTGTAGGAACTGACTACACACCGTGTAGTGGTCCCTTACATGCCGTGTAGTCATTCGGCAGGCCAACACAGTAAGGTGGTGGAGTAGCCGCCAGCTGGGCAATAGTACACGCCATGTACTTGGAAGTACATGCTGTGTACTCATGTCGGCAGGCGAACAGTGCCGCGCTGGCGGGAAACCGCCAGAGGAACAGTTTAAAATTTAGGAAGTACACGCCGTGTACTTGGAAATACACGCCGTGTACTTTGTTTTTTCATCTTAAAACAGGCAGTAGCCTCCTCATTTGGAAGTGGAGGCATTTGAGCCATTTTGGAGCCAAAGGAGTAGGCTGAACCTTTGACGATCCGCCGAGTGTTCGTCTAGAATAGGTTTCCGCCTTGGACGATCCCGTTGGAACCGCACGGGTAAGGGATTCCATCTTATTGGATGCTTCTTACCAATTCTTCTCCTAATAGGAGTTATTAGAGGTTAAGCGAGTTTTTTTCTTCATTAGATCTACGCCGTTCTTGGGCATTTCTGGAGTCGACGTTCGGGTGTACCGCTCGTTTGCGTATAAGGTAGGTGGCTTGGTGTTTGTTTTTCCAACTACCGTGTGTTTTGTGCGTTTTTGTGCAACGAACCCATGTTGGGGTGTCGTGTGGCTGAGGCCGTTGATATATTAATGCCTATAATTACATAGGTGATTAAATTGTGATAATAAAAAGCTGGTTGGGATCGTTTCTTGGATCCAGAACCACCCCGGGGGTGTGTTCCACTGTATAGCCATTTGGCCAGGGTACCTGAGGGTATGCCTTTAATGTAGTAATTGTAGAATTGCCTTGAGAGGAATTACTTGTTTACTACATTTGACATGTTGGGCATGGCCCAGTTACCTGTTTAGCCTGAGGGCGTTGTTATGATTAGCCTGTGGGCACTGCACTATTTAGCCTGTGGGCAGTAGTTATTTCGGCCTGAGGGAAACTTCTTCCGTGCCTGTGGGAAGATGATTCTGTGCCTGTGGGCGACACTACCTACGCCAGAGGGAAAACTTTGTTATACCTGAGGTCAGAATCTTGTATTGGATACTCTTTACCTGAGGGTAGGGGTTTACATGTCCGAGGACATTAGATAGTTGTTTAGAATATTCGCTGTGGTGGTATTTTAAATTAAATGAATTAAATGGATAATCAAATGGAAATATAACCGGTAATTAGTTACTTTTGAGTACTGCTTACTTTATTACATTTTACTACTGCACACTATTGTTGCATGCTTACATGTAGTTGGGAACGGGACTTTGGTGGGTGCCTACTGAGATATATTTCTCACAGCCTGTTTGGGTCATGCTTTTTGGCCCAAACAGATTACGTTTCTGTAGGTGTGGATAGGGGAAAGAGTCCCTATACAGGTACTTGACTGTTGCTGTGGAGTAGGAAGGCATGGGACCGAGCCTAGGCTCGCGATGCCGCTGCCAGCTTTTTCTTTGCTTTGCTGTACTCTTCTTTTTGCTGTACTGTGCTGATGTATAACATGTTCTAGCTGTTTTCTTAGAACTTGGCATGTTGCATCATTTTCTATATACTGTTGGTTATATCCACTGCTGTTGTTTATTTCAGTTGGGTACGGTTTACTGCTTCCGCTATCGTTGTATGTTTTATTTCATTCCACTGCACTACACTTTGATAAATTAAGGCATAGTTTCCCCACTATCAGACCTGGGCCCTCGCTGCTAGTCGGCAGCCTCTGGCGTTTGGGGAAATGTGCTTGAGGTCACGTGGCGAACCGGGTTCGGGGCACCCGTTGCGTGGCACTCGGGTCTGGGACATTACAAAGTGGTATCAGAGGGAGGTTTCTTTTCTTTGACTTACTATTTGGAGCCGTAGTCAGGGTTAAGACAAACGTTAGTTGGTAATAAGCTGTGCCTGGGCGTAGCTAACCCACGTATAGGGAAAATCCAATTTACCTCGTGATTGCAATTTTATTGATTTTTCAATTTACAATTGATTTGTTTTCACCGTTGGGTGATGCACTTGAGATTGTGCTAATATATTTTATATGTGGGTTCTACTGAGTTGCAACTCGATGAGATGAGGGTATTCCATCTCATGCATCATATAGGCACAAGATAGATATCACATGTCATGCATAGTTTCCATGCCATGTAGGTGCATTAGAAATTGCATGATGTTGTGATAGTTGTTGTGCTAGAAAAGCATGATATTGTGATAGATGCTCTAATAAAATACCTGCTGTGTGATAGGGTAATTTTATGTGAGCCTGTTTATAGAATGAACGCCAAACTTTTGTTTTTGGGGAGTATGAGCCCCCATCGACCGGAATTTGGTGGATCATTGACTGTTTATTAGTTATAACACAGATAAGATGTCAAACTTTGATTCGTGGGGAGTATGGTCCCTCATGGGTCGGAATTTGACACTTAGGTGTTGTTTTTCGGTATTTTATGGGTTCCAGGGAAGTTTCTGAGGCATACTATCTGGAAACCCAGTATACACGCCATGTAGTATCTTTATACATGCCGTGTATGACCTTCTGTTTGGGAAGAAAAATTAACTTTTTGAGTACACGCCGTGTACCCCGAGTACACGCCGTGTAGTCTCTTCCTATGTCACAAACCGTGTGGGCGGCAACAGAGGGTAGGGAAAGGCTTGGGTAAAACACGCCATGTACCTGATGTACACGCCGTGTAGTGTTGACCCGGAGTCTGTCCGTGTAACTAACAACATGGGTCGGTGAACTCCTTCACAGAACATGCTGTGTCAATAATGTACACACTGTGTAGTGTGACCTGGGGACTCAGCCGTGTAACTAACAACATGGGTTGATGTCACCGTTCCTTGAACACGCCGTGTGCCTATGGGACACGCCGTGTAGTATTGTCTGAGGAAAGACCGTGTGGCCTTAGCCGTATGGAGGGGAAACAAGGTGTTGTACACGCCGTGTGCGGGTGTAACACGCCATGTAGTTTCAAGCCGAGTAGTCGGCCGTGTCACAAACTACATGGGTAGTTGGAAAATAACACCATACACGCCGTGTAGATTTTATACATGCCGTGTAGTTTTTGTTGAACGGGAGCTGTGTGGCTTAGCTATGTAGAAGGACCTGGGCAGGGGAAGGGAAGTCAAGTACACGCCGTGTAGTCATTGTATAAGCCGTGTAGTCTTGTTTTGAAAATTTTGAATGCCTTATTCCTACTATTCCCTTTTGGGGTTTCTTTGTCTTCAGTCTTTGATAATCTTGTTCTAAGGCATGTTTTTGACCTTGTAGTGTCGTGCCGCCTAGACGACTGCGCGTTGTTCACCAGGAGAGCAGCAATGAGAATACTCTAGAGATGGTGGGCCTTGGGCTACCAGTGGATCCTCCAGCAGAGCCAGATGTGGCACCAGCTGCTATACCGGACACAGGTGTGGAGGCGCAGTTCCGTGAAGGCTTATTGCGGTTCATGCAGACCTTTCAGGGAGCACCGCAGGCTGTCACATCTATGGCCGAGCTGACACGTATCTTCTAGCAGCAGCATCCGCCTATGTTTTCAGGGGATGGCGGACCACATGCTGCGGAGTCTTGGATGGGGTCGATGCAGACTATTTTAGAGCATATGGAGATGCCTCCAGGGTGGAGGGTGAAGCTCGCGACTTACATGCTGCGTGATTCTACCAAGAGGTGGTGGGATGTTACCACCCAGTCAGATCATCACAGGGACATGGCGTGGGAAGACTTTTAGGTAGTCTTCTATGACTTTTTCTTCCCGGAGACGCTGAGAGCAGATAGAGCTCGAGAGTTCATGAATCTGCAGTAGGGCGCTATGTTAGTGATGGACTATTCTGCTAGTTTTACGGAGCTTCATCACTTTTCACCCGTGCTGGTGGGTGATGAGACGTTGAAAGCCAGAAGTTTTGAGGATGGTCTTCGGTATGACATCCGAGCACTGATGAATGTCTTCAGGTTGCCTTCAGTACATGCTATTGTGAATCAGGCGCTGATTATAGAGAGGAACCTGCGGGAATCTAGTGGTGTGGGCCAGGGCGGTTCAACACCAGTTACTGGTATTATTTCTACAGGAAAGAGGAAGAGACAGATGAACTTCTCTTAGGGCGGAAGTACCAGTCAGAAGAATGCTTCAGGTGGCCAGGTTATGTGATACCAGTGTGGTAGAGAGGGGCACAAGATGCCACAGTGTCCACGTGATCCAGTGGAGTGCAAGCTTGCAGCAAGTTGGGTCATCTGCAGCGCTTTTGTAGGGAGTTTCCATCAGTGGCTAGTGAGAGGGGTTCTATGCAGACTCCGCATGCAGAAGCAGGACCAGTGGCTTCTTACCAGTCCGGGAACTGGAATACGTCAGGGCATACAGGCAGAGATGGTGGTCGTGACCGTGGTAGCTAGACACCAGGATCTCAGAGGCAGTAGGGCGGGGCAACTCAGGGTAGCCAGGCTATGTCGTAGGGCCGCGACACTGGGCAGGCATATGCAGTGCAACAGACCCAGTAGGAGCAGGATCCCGGACCTTCGACAGTCAGAGGTACTATTCTAGTAGCTTATGTCTTATCTTCAGTACTTTTTGATATGGGTACTACACATAGTTTCATATCTTTACCTGTTGTGTAGAGCCTTGGGATCTATGTTTCTTCTTCTTATGCTATCATGACGCTAGACACTCCGTTGGGGACTAGAACGGATGGTGTGCATCAGTGCAAGGAGTTCCCCCTTGAGGTTGGTGGGTGTCCTTTTCTTTGGGACCTCTATGTCTTAGAGATGATGAGCTATGAAGTAATTCTCAGGATGGACTGGTTAGTTCCCTATCGAGCCTTTGTAGACTGCTATCGTCGCAGGGTGCGTTTCACGTAACCATAGGGAGGAGAGTTTATATACAAGGGTTAATCGGATGTTTAGGCGAGTCGAGCTGGACCAGAGCATCATGGGCGAGGTGGAGTCACAACCCAGATTGCGAGCTTATATCTGGATGATTAGGGGACTTGTCAGATGTATTTCCCTCCAGTTGTTGATCGTTTCAGGGATGTCTTCTCGGATGATTTTTCGGGTCTACCTCCGGTGCGAGAGGTGGATTTTTCTATTGATCTCATTCCAGACGCAACACCAGTGTCCATTCCTCCATATAGGGTGGATAAACCAGAGTTTCAGGAGCTCAAGAGGCAGTTAGAGGAGTTACAGGAAAAGGGTTTTATCTAACCCAGTACTTCTCCTTGGGGTTTGCCGGTCCTTTTCGCAAAGAAGGCGGACGGTACCCTCAGACTTTGCGTGGATTATCGGAAGCTGAACCAGTTGATGGTTAAGAACCGATATCTCTTGCCGAGGATAGATGACTGTTTTGATCTGCTTCGTGGAGCACGATTGTTATCGAAGATTGAATTGAGATCCGAATATCATCAGTTGCGCGTAAGGCCATCAGATATACCACTTATAGCTTTTCGGATCAGATATGGTCTGTACGAGTACTTGGTTATGCCGTTCGGACTCACGAACTCACCAGCAGTTTTCATGGCTCTGATGAATCATGTATTCCATCCGTATCTTGATTCTTTTGTGGTAGTATTCGTGGACGACATCTTGGCATACTATCACACTCAACACAACCATTCCACCCATCTTGAGATCGTACGGAGTACACTGAGAGAGTATTGACTATATGCTAAGCTCCCAAAGTGCCACTTTTGGATGGACTAGATTCACTTCCTGGGTCATATTATCTCAGAGGCAAGAGTTGCAGTAGACCCAGACAAGGTGAGAGCAGTGGTTTCCTGAGAGAAGCCTAATAACGTGTTTGAGATTTGAAGTTTCTTGGGGCTGGATGGTTACTACAGACGTTTCATATAGGACTTCTCCCGCTTAGAAGCGCCGTTTACGGGTCTGACTAAGAAGGATGTGAATTTCATCTGGTCGGAAGCGTGCGAGGCAGCTTTTCAGGACCTGAAGGAAAAGTTGACATCAACACCGATCCTGATTCTCCTAGAGCATGGGAAGAGCTATACAGTTTACTGTGATGCATCAGGTATTGGGATGGGAGTAGTGTTGATGCAGGGAAACCGAGTTGTGGTGTATGGGTCTCTGCAATTGAGGCCACATGAGAGGAATTACCCAACGCATGATCTCGAGTTAGCTGTATTTGTACATGCGTTGCGCTGTTGGAGACATTATCTATTGGGGGAGCATTTTGTGGTTTTCACCAACCACAAAATCCTCAAGTATATCTTTACTCAGCGTGACCTGAATCTGAGACAGAGGAGATGGGTCGAGTACCTACAATCATTCGATTTTGAGCTTGCCTATACACCTGGTAAAGGAAATGTAGTAGCTAATGCACTGAGTTGGAAGACTCAGATACAGGCAGTGCAGGAATCCAGTGGTGAGTGGCAGCTCATGGCCTTGTTCTTAGAGATGCATCTGGAGGTGCACGACAGTCAGGGGAAATATTATCTTTCATCTTTAGCTGTGACTTCTACCCTCCTGGACAGAGTGAGGATGAGACAGCTATTGGATCCAGAAGGCCTAGTTCTATGGGAGTCGATGGAAAGTGGGGACCCTTCTCCTGGGTGGAAGATAGGCAACGATGAGGTTTTGCGTTTCCATGGACGACTATGGGTTCCAGGGGATATACACGAGGAGATGATGCGGGAGTTTCATGCTTCAGCTTGGGAAGTTCATCCCGGGGTTACTAAGATGTACCGTGACTTGAGACGTCAATACTGGTGGCTGGGTATGAAGAGAGAGATAGTTGGTTTTGTTATGAGGTATTCCACCTGTCAGCAGGTGAAGGCAGAGCATCAGAGGCCAGCTGGGTTGTTACAGCAGTTGCCCATTCCCGAGTGGAAATGGGATGATGTCACGATGGATTTCATGACGGGATTGCCGATGTCACCTCGAGGCAATGATGCCGTGTGGGTTGTTGTGGACAGACTCACAAATGTAGCTCACTTCTTTCCGATTTAGGAGACCTTCGGTGTTGACGAGCTCAGAAGGATGTATATCCGAGAGATCGTTCGTCTTCCTAGGGTCCCTCATTCTATCGTTTCTGATAGGGACGCCCGCTTTACGTATCATTTCTGGAAGAGTTTTCAGAGGGAGCTAGGTACATAGGTGCTTTTGAGAAAATCATACCACCCTCAGACCGATGGCTAGTCAGAGCGTACGATACAGGTGCTAGAGGACATGCTGCGCGCATGCGTCCTAGACTTTGGGGGATCTTGGGAGAAGCATATACCCCTAGTCGAGTTTGCCTATAACAATAGTTTTTAGTCAACTATCGAGATGACAACTTATGAGGCTCTATATGGTAGGCCATGATGATCACCTTTGTGCTGGTCAGAGGAAGGTGAGATAACTTTACTGGGACCACGTCTCATACAAGAGACTTCTGAGCAGGTTTAGTTGATTCAGAAGCGGATGGATACCGCGTAGTCTCGTCAAAAGTCTTATGCTGATCACCGCAGATGACCTTTGGAGTTCATGGTCGGGGATCAGGTTTTCTTGCGTGTTTCACCGAGGCTGGGACACAGGCAGATCAGGAGACAGGGTAAACTTTCACCGCGATATGTGGAGCCATTTTAGATTCTGGAGAGAGTCGGGCTGGTTGCCTATCGGTTGCAGTTACCGCAGCGGTACCAAGCCATGCACGACGTCTTCCATGTATCTCAGTTACGCCACTATCATTCAGACCCATCTCACATCCTTTAGCCTGAGGAGGTTGAGATTTAGATGGATGCGTCCTTTTAGGAGCATCCGATTCATATCGTTGACAGGAGCATGAAGGTTCACCGAGGCCGGTCAGTTCCCCTCGTATGGGTGCTATGGCCGAGTGCAGGACGAAACCTGGGAGCGGGAAACCGATGTGCGTGCTCAGTGGCCAGAGCTTTTCTGAGCTATATCTTCTCCACCTTGGAAGGGCAATTCAGGGACGAATTGCTATAAGGGGGGAATTTTGTAAGAACTCGGTTCTTATTTTTGAGGTACGGGCTTCTTCTTTTCTCTTTTCCTTAAGTGTTTTTGAGAAAATATGGAAAATGGGGAAAAATCCTAAATTTTGGAACTACACACCGTGTACTTTTTCCAAACTCCGTGTACTTTTGGCCATGTAGGGATGGGTACACGGGGTGTGTAGAAATGTCAGCGATGAAGGGTGTAGGAACCGACTACATGCCATGTAGTGGTCCCTTACACGCCGTGTAGTCAGTCGGCAGGCCAAAACAGTAAGGCGGTGGAGAAGCCGCCAGCTGGGAGACAATACATGCCGTGTATTTGGAAGTACATGCCGTGTACTCATGTCGGCATGCGAACAGTGCTGCGTTGGTGGGAAGCCGCCAGAGGAACAATTTAAAATTTGGGAAGTACACGCCGTGTACTTGGAAATACACGTCATGTACTTTGTTTTTTCGGCTTAAAACAGGCAGTAGCCTCCTCATTTAGCAGAGGAGGCATTTGAGCCATTTTGGAGCAAAAGGAGGAGGCCTAACCTTTGAAGATCCGCCGAGTGTTCATCTGGAATCGGTTTCCGCCTCGGACGATCCCATTGGAACTACACGGGTAAGGGATTTCATCTTCTTGGCCGCTTCTTACCAATTCTTCTTCGAACAGGAGTTATTTGAGGTTAAGAGAGTTTTTTTCTTCATCAGATCTACGCCGTTCTTGGGCATTTCTGGAGTCGACTTTCGGGTATACCGTTTGTTGGCGTATAAGGCAGGTGGCTTGGAGTTTGTTTTTCCAACTGCCATGCGTTTTGTGCATTTTTGTGCCACGAACCCATGTTGGGGTGTCATGTGTATGAGGCCGTTGCTATATTAATGCCTAGAATTTAATAGGTGATTAAATTGTGATAATAAAATGCTGGTTGGCATCATTGCTTGGATCCAGAAACACCCCGAGGGTGTGTTCCACTGTTTAGCCGTTTGGCCAGGGTACCCGAGGGTATGCCTTTAATGTAGTAATTGTAGAATTGACTTGAGAGGAATTGCTTGTTTACTGCATTTGACATGTTGGGCATGGACTGGTTACCTGTTTAGCCTGAGGGCATTGTTATGATTAGCCTGTGGGCACTGCACTATTTAGCCTGTGGGCAGTAGTTATTTCGGCCTGAGGGAAACATCTTCCGTGCTTGTGGCCAGCTGATTCTGTGCTTGTGGGCGATACTACCTACACCTGAGGGAAAACTCTATTATGCCTAAGGGTAGATTCTTGTGTTGTATACTCTTTAACTGAGGGTAGGGGTTTACATGTCCGAGGACATTAGATGGTTATTTAGAATATTCACTGTGGTGGTATTTTAAATTAAATGAATTAAATGGATAATAAAATGGAAATATAACTGGTAATTAGTTACTTTTGGGTACTGCTTACTTTATTGAATTTTACTACTGCACGCTATTTTTGCATGCTTACATGCAGTTGGGAACGGGCCTTTGGTGGGTGCCTATTGAGATATATTTCTCGCACCCTGTTTGGGTCATGCTTTTCGGCCCAAACAGATTACATTTCTGCAGGTGTGGATAGGGGCAAGATTCCCTATACAGGTACTTGACTATTGCTGTGGAGTAGGAGGGCATGGGACCGAGCCTAGGCTCACGATGCCGCTACCAGCTGTTTGCTTTTCTTTTTTGTACTCTGCTTTTTGCTGTACTGTACTGATGTATAACATGTTCTGGCTATTTTCTTAGAACTTGGCATGTTGCATCATTTTCTATATACTGTTGGTTATATCCACTACTATTTTTTATTTTAGTTGGGTACTGTTTACTTCTTCCACTGTCGTTGTATGTTTTATTTCATTCCGCTGCACTACACTTTGATAAATGAGGGCATAGTTTCCCCACTATCAGACCTGGTCCATCGCTTCTAGTCGGCAGCCTCTGGCATGTGGGGAAATGCGCTTGAGGTCACGTGGAGAATCGGGTTCGGGGCACCCGTTGCATGGAAACCAGGTCAGGGACGTTACAGGTTAACTACCATTTAAAATAATAATATTAATAATGTATGATTTTTTGGTATAACTCAGTCTTGTGTGCAACGTAAGATTTTGGAAAAACCTATTGTTTCGTGTCAGATATGATATCAAACAAAGAGTACCCTTTAACATAAAATTAATATCTTATTTATTAATATTAATAGATGTAAAAATGTCTTATTCTATAATTACCTGGGATGTTACATCGTTTCCCCTTATGGAAATTATGTACCTGCAATTTTATTCACATATCATATAAGTGAGGGTATTTATCCTTTATGGAATTTTCAGATTCCCATATTTCCTCTTCAGCCATATGGTTTTTCCATAAAACTTTAACCTTAAAAATAACCTTATTCCACAATAATTTGTCTCTATGGTAAGGAATCTGGATTGGCTATTCCTCATAAGAAATATTATCTTCTAGTTCAACTACTTCGGAACTCAATACATGATATGGATCTAGAATATACTTTCTTAACATTGAAACATGAAAAAAATTGTGCACCTAGGATAAACACAAAGGTAAAGACACTCTATAAGAAAATAATCCATATTTATCTAAGATTTCATAGGGTCCAAGGAACCTCAGACTCAGATTCACTTTCTTACCAAAATGCATCACACTTTTCCTTGAAGAAATTTTTAGAAAGACATGATCACCTACCTCAAAAGAAATATCCTTCCTCAGGTTATCTTCATAACTTTTCTATATGATATGAGATATCCTAATATGCTTATGAACCAACTAAACTTTTTTTACCATCTCTTCTACCAATTTTGGTCCCATAAACCTCCTTTCACCTACTTTACCCTAAAAAGATGGAGTTCGAAACCACTATCCTAATAATGCCTCAAATGGTGCCATCTGTATACTCGAATGAAAACTGTTATTATAAGAAAACTCAACCAAAGAAAGATGTTGATCCCAACTTTCCTGGTAATCCATTGAACAAGCATGTATCATATCCTATAAGTTCTTAATTTTTCATTCTGACTACCCATCTGATTGAGGATGAAAATTTGTACTGAAATTTAATATAGTACCAAATGGATTTTTAAGGCCTTTCCAAAAGTTAGAAGTGAACCTAAGATCATGATCAAATACAATGGAGAGAGGAACTCCATGTAACCTGACTATCGATTTAATATACAACTAAGAAATTTTATCTAGAGACAGAGTATCACAAATATGAAGAAAATGATAAGATATAGTCAACCAATCAACAATATTACAGATCACATTTTTACCTTGAGAAGTCTTCGGTAACCCCACTACAAAATACATGGATATATTGTCCCATTTCACTTATAGTACTGGAAAAGGATAAAGCATCACCTTTGTCAACTATCATTTTAATTTCACCTGTTATAAAGTAAAACACTTCACAATAAAGTCATCAATATCTCTTTTCATTCCACCCCACTAGTAATACTCCCAAAAATCTTTGTACATATTAGTACTTCTAGGATGAACATAAAACATAGAATATGAGCTTTACATAACAACTCTTTCTTCAACTATGAATCAAAAGGCACACATAATCTCTTCCTAAATCTCAAAAAAAAAATCTTTATCGATGTTATATAATCAGTTAACTTAACCTTCTGAACTAATTCTATCTTTTTATGTAACTCACTTTCTTCCTTCTGTGATTTCTTAATTATATATAATAGAGATGATTTCATTGACACCTAAAACAAAATAGAGTAATTTCTTACACCAACAACTTCCAATCCAAAATTCATCAAATCATTAATAAAAGGATCTCATTCTAAATATATCATGGTTAATGTAACATTACTTTTTCAACTAAAAGCATCAACCAATTTATTTGATTTTCTTGGATGGTAATGAATCGTGTAATCATAATTCTTGATTAATTAGAAACATCTACTCTGTCTCATGTTCAATTATTTCTGTGTGAATATATATACTTCAAACTTTTTTGGTCAGTATATATTTCACATTTTACACCATACAAATAATGCCTTTAATTTTTTAATTAAAAAACAAAAAAATCTAATTCCAAATCATGTGTAGGTAATTTAAATCACGAGGTTTAAACTGACTTGAAGCATAAAGAAGTTAACTGATCATTCTATATTAGGACACAACCAATTCCTTTCAATAAATCATCACTATAGATAACAAATTCACCATTCCGAGAAGGTATGACCAAAACCAGATCATTTACCAATCTTATTTTTAGTTCCTGAAAACAATCACCACATTATTTTGTCTAGATGAACTTAACTCTCTTACATGTTAACTTATTTAGTGGGATAGATAAATGAGAATTTTTTTTCAACAAACCTTCAGTAATAAACCGCTATTATTAAAAAACTATGAATTTCTGTGATATTGGTAGGTCTTGGACACTCTTCAACAACTTTTGTTTTAGAATGGTTAATATTTATGCCATCTTTAGAAGCAATATGTCAAAGGAAATAATTTTTTTGCAACCAAAATTCTATCTTAATAAACGTTTTATAAAGTTTATTTTCTTTTATGGTTTTTAAAACAATTCTTAAGCAACTTTCAGGTTTTTCCTTACTTTTAGAATGTACCAAAATATCATCTATAAACAAAACCACAAACTGATACAAAAACTGATAAAAGACTCTATTCATGAGATTCATAAATATAGTAGGGGAATTATATAACCCAAAGGACATAAATAAAAACTAATAATGCCCATATCTCATTCGGAATACTATCTTTGGAATGCCATCCTTCATCACCATAAATTGATGGTACCCGAACCTCTAATCACTCTTAAAAATATACTGAGATCCTTGGAGATGATAAAAAAAATCATCGATATAAGACAACATATACTTGTTCTTAATATTGTTGCGATTCATGGATATTTAATCAATACAAAGTCCCATAAAAACATTTTTTTTCACAAATAAAATAGAAGCACCCCATGGTGAATTGAAAGGTAAAATGAAACCTTTATCAAGAAATTATTGATTTTTTTTTCAATTCCACAAATTCAACTTAATCCATTCAATAAGGGGGTTTAGAAATAGGCTATAATTAGGCACTAAATCAGTAGTAAATTTAACCTTCTAATCAGGAATAATATGAAGAAATTCATTAGGAAAAAAATATATGAATTCATTCACTACTGGGCTGTAACTAATCAACACTGTTTCTTTCTTTTCAACAACTTGAGCTATATAAATTTCACTTCCAAATTTAATCAATCTCTCAGATTCCTGATATGTTATCAAAGGTATGAAATAATTGAATAAAAACTGTTTTTATTTAAAATTTATTTTAGCATGATAAATTGAAAGCCAATCCATAACCCAAATGATATCAAATTCTACTATGGGAAGTTCAATAAGATTTGAAAGAAATACTATCCAACTAATGATAATATGAAGATTCCTATAAATCTTGGTTTATTTAATACTTCCACCTGGAGTTTTTAACAATAGTTATATATCACATTCATGAGGTTCTATTTCTAATTTACTTGAAAAGCTCTCAGAAATGAATGAATGTGAAGATCCATAGTCAAATAGAGTATTGGAATATTTTGAACAAACCTGTAACATACCTATCACCACTTCATTCAATGGTAAAACATCAATTGTAGTAGTATCAAATGATTTTTCCACACCCTTATTCTTTTGATATTACTGGGTTCTACCGTGGGTAATCAACTTTGGACACACATTGTCATAATGACCTAATTAATTGCAACTAAAACATCTTACTGCTGGTTTTTCATTAACTGCTTGATCATATTCCATATAGTTATAATAAATATGACTAGTTTTTCCACATCAGAAGCACTTCCCATAATTTGAGAGGCATTCTACAAGATTCTTTTTACCACACTCCTCACAAGTTTGAAATTTAGTTTTCTTACCTCCAGACTTCTTTGATGAATGATTTCCCATTTCATGCCAACTAGATCTCTTCTTTTGTTTGCTCTCATGGAACACATGATCATTATAAAACTAAATTTCTTCCTTATCAGAACATCATAAAATTTTCTCATAGACTTTGAACTTACTAAAAGCTAATTCCGTCCGATATTTTAGCTTCAATCCCAAGTAAAACTAATTTATCTTACTATCAATATCCTGGATAAAATTTGGGACATACCTTGAAAAATGTGTTAAATTGTCTTCATATCTAACCACCAAATCTTTTTCTTCTTATCTCAATTCTAAGAATTTATTTTCCATCCTAAGTCGAACAAACTTAGAAAAACATTTCTTAAAGAATATATTCTTAAATTCATCCCATTCCATGGAATCAATCTCTTAACTTCCTATGATATATTTAATCATTGAAAACCATTGATCGACTTCACCTTAAAAATTATAAATAACAAGACTAAAATTTTTATTATCTGAACACCACATTACATAAAAAATATTTTCTAGTGATTCAATCTACCCTTAAGCTTGAAAAAGGTTATATGATTCTCTAAATGATGGGGGAAATTTCCTCATGAAATGTTCTACTACTAACATATTCCTCAATGATTGATCTGGTTGATCTTGTGCATGGACACCACCACTATTTATCATCTAATTAAACTGATCCATCACTACAACAAACTATTCTGTTCTGATTTTGACCATCTCAGGATACTGATTTTGAAGGTTGTTCCCCTCTATATGTTGTCCTAGCACAAATACCATGTTTCCTCTATGAAAAACCATTCTAAATAGACATATCTTAGATGAAGAAACATGGTAATATTCAAATTTTATATCATTTTAATTAGACCATAAAGTAAAAAAAATAAATTCTGGATATTATATTTACAATATCCTAACCCCTAAAGTTATCTAAACTTACCTATAATACCAACTATAAGGCCTCACCCTGAAATGTTACATTATATCGAGTTAATTAAAGAATTATAATTGAGGATATTTTCAGATTTTAAGTTTTATATAATTAGATCATAAATATTACATAACAAGTCAAATATTAAAAATTAGACACTTCTACTCACTATCCATTTTTTTCATAAAACAAAAAAAACATTTAAAAAGAAACATGGTTTCGTATCATGTTTAAAATCTATAACATTTCTTTGATCCCATAATTGACTCTATTATTCTTTAAATCCCATGAAAAACATTTCAAAACTTGGAATGAGTATAAAAATATCATTAAGGGATACAAAAAATAAGGAAAACTATTAACCTAGTGAAAACATATAAACCATGAGTACTTTTATCATAAAGTAATATTTTCACCATTAAGAAGTAGTAATAATCTTCACTAAATATAAGATTATTTCTTAACATTTTTGGAATAAAAATATTACCATAAATCACATAGAAATCACACATAACATATAAATGTGACTTGGGATAAATCATATTTAAATGAAATAATCATATAGTAGAATTCCACAAATATCACTAAATAGAATAGCCATACGACCGACTTCCATACATAATGAATTAGAGATTATAATGTAACCACCCATATTTTTTTTATCATAGAACCAAAAATCTCTGGTTTATCACATAACCACCCATAGTTGGTTTATCATGCAACCACCCGTCAAATTTCTATGTACCATTATATAATCACAACACATAAAATATTGTAATTATCAACATTTCACTCATAAAATTTCATTTGCAATCACAATTAATCATTTAAAGATATTGGAATATTAAATCCACTTTAAAAACCATTTTCAGAACCAAAACATCCAAAAAGAGAATAAGATATTTATTTTTCTTTTAAAACATTAAGGCTTATAGAATAATCCAAATATCAAATAATGGTTATGGTGACATAGAAGTCGTTGTCGCCACATACATTAAAAAACATTCATTTTTTTATTTAGTAAAATGATTCATAGAAAAATATTCCTTTTAAAAATATTTGAATGAAATTAAAATTAAAAGGGTATAATTATACATTGTATAAAATAAGGTGGTTTATAACATCAAAATATGCCTCAAATAAAAGATATTGAGACAAAGTCCCTTATATTAATTTTGATTCGTCACGTATTTTAATTTTTCTTCTTGAATAATAAAATTAGTTTAATTTATAATTTCTTGAGAATATTTTCCAAGTTTATTATTTATTTTATATAACTTATTACCATGCTATAAAAATTAAATATTTCTTTAAGTTCATATCGGATGTTTTGTCAATATTTGGCACTTGAGTCGAAAATAAACATGGTTTGATGTCACTAGTCCATGTGATAATAATTCCATCATCTCTATAATAATATTAATGACATTATTACCATTATTATAAATAAATTATACTTTTAAATCAAACAATTAAGTATGGTTATGAAAAATGAACAATGTTATAATCAAAGAGATGGTAAGTCGTATGTATGCATGAGTAACGTTTTCCATTTTTCACTGATCGTTATGGAAATAAGGTAAGTATTATTTTATAATTCCATAGTTATCATAAAATTATTAATATCATATTAATAATTTAAATATACTTTTTATATCATACATGTGATATAATGAATAAAAATGAGTCATATCGCTTTGTGGAGGTAATAGTTCACACGTACGCACGAACAACACTATCCTTTTTATGTGCATGGATTTATGAACATAATTGATGTATTATATCTTATAATATGTAATTAAAATAATATATTAACATTAATTACATTATTATAACTATTTATGAGATACCGTTATGGAAAACGAATTAGATTGGTTCGTGGAGGTGATAGTTCACAAGTACGCACGAACGATTAATTCTTTTCCCATTTAATATAAGTGGAGATAGATTTAGGTGATAATATTGATGTAATAAAATCTTTTTATATTTAGGATACTGTATTTATCATCTTATCATGGTTGGAGGATATTTTAATTAATTGGAAGAAGAAATAAAATATAAATACTTAAAGAAAACGATACCTCTTCTTCGGTTGATCACCTTTGAAGAACACCTTAACACCTCCAAGAAGGGTGTTATACCTAAACTAAGGCCTAAATAATGTTAGGAGGAATCCTAGAAAGGGTTTTGGGTATATATTGGATAAAAAAAATGCTTTGGAAGTGTGATTATTAGAGGATAGTGGGTACCTTTTTATAAGAGAGGGGAGGGGCACCTTTGGAAACTCTTAAAATATAAACTTAATATAAATTAAATTTTGAATCAAAATGGCCCAAAAATCATCTATTTAAAATATAAAATGATTTTGGGTCTAATACAAATCACCCAATTAAAATTATACATGTTTTAAGTATTTTTTAATCCTTATATTTTTGGTTTAATCCTTATTTTACCCTTGTTAATCTTACCGTGATATTATATTATTTACATTTTGTGGGTTAATGTAATTACCATAACATGTTCAAATGACAAAAAAAAGTGTTATTCTTGAAATATTTGGACTTATACTAACCATTTGGTTGAATATTAGTTTTTTAGAAATTTAATATCATTTAATAAATAATTTTAAATTTTAAATTACCAATAGTGTCAATTTTGTCACAATTCATTAGGTGACTTTTTAGAAAACATCATAATAGGAAGAAAAGTTCAAACCAAATCTATTAAATCATCAAAAACATGTCAAATGTATCTAGAAAATTCTTGGATTGCATAAATTTTTTCATATAATATTTATTTTAATATTTATAATATCATTTATTTGATTATTCCTTTAATAAATCTCTTATTGCATCATCATTGTGTCATAATTAGATTTAATTATTTAATTTATAAAATTATATATAAATTAACATGATGTATAAAATCATTTTAGATTTATAATTACTATTTATAGTCTAAGAGATCACTTATATAACCCATGTTAAAAATTTTTATAATAAGAAGAGATATTATTATGAAATTTTTTCCTTTACTTTAAATTAAATGTTTTAAATGTCATAATCACACACGAGTGTCTTCCAAAGGCCACCATTTCGACCCAAGGATTGTTATGGTTGCTCATAACTCATTCAATAATATTAGGATAAGTGTTATGGTAGTTTTATATTATTATAATATTATTTTTACCCTATTTAACTGAGTTACTCTTTAAATGCGGTAAATAAAAATAATTACTAAAGTATCTATTTATAATGTCCAAAAAAAGAGAGACATATTTACATAATTTTGAATTTTTGATTCCAAATATGGAATCCATTTTTATAAATGAAAAACATTGAAGTCACATTAATTAATTTAAAATTAATTCCCATTGTTAAAATGAGAAAACTCTGTTTCTAAAAAAGTAAAAACTATCAAAAGATTGACATGTATTTATATCAAATTTCAACATAAAATTACTTCCAATGACCAACATTGTATAAAATGATAAAAAATATAAACATACTTAAAAACAAAATAGAACATATAAAAGTGATAAAAACTATATTTATAAGGGTTCTCTATTAAAAGGTTGTAAACCTACCTTTTTTGAAATATTCGAGTATTTTATGCTTAAAATTGGATTGATTCTAATTTTAAGCCTCTAAAATCTTATTAGACAAATGTAAAACCAATTAACAAACATGTTTAAACATAATATAGTTATTTCTATTCATTCGCACCAATACAATGGATATGCGCTAACTACTATTTAAAATAATAATATTAATAATGTATTATTTTTCAGTATAACTTAGTCTTGTGTGTAATGTAAGGATTCAGAAAAACCTGTTGTTACGTGTCGGGTAAAAAATCCAAAAAATTTTCCCCTTTAACATAAAATTAATATGTTATTCATAAATATTAATAGATGTGAAAATTTCTTATTCTACAATTACCTGATATGTTATACCTCATGCTACTAAGATGGTCATGAGAGTGAACCATAGTTACAAAGATGATATGGGAAGTGAACCCATACTACTAATATGGTCTAGGAAGCAATGAATTGATTAATATGGAAACCATATTATATACTTATGTATCTTCCAAAATTCCATGTTTTATTACTACATTATCCTTTCATGGATTATGTTCTTTATTTCCTTATGATTCATATCTTATGAACTGCAAATTTTTATTATAATCTCTAATATATAGGGTATGATCTTCAAATGTTATTCTCAAGTTCCATACCCTTTTTTAATGTTATGCTTATGCATTTACTTTATTTATCTTACTGAGCATATTATATTACCCCTTTCTTATATTTCATTTCCCCAAGTTATCAAGAAAGTTTTTAGGTAGAATTCATAAAGGTGGAGATATTTATGGGAGATGTTGAATATCTTAAACTAGGATATAATATTTTATTTCCAAGTTTCTAAATACACTAAATTATTATGGTCCAGGGGGATGTATTTTTTTATGTAATAAGTATTCATCTAAAATGATGTAATATCCATACATATTAAGGCTGGGTCTCTATAAATATACCCTTGACCAATAATCCATTGAGAATTATTTTGGTGGATTCTAATAGAGGTATGAAGGTTTCGCCCAAGGGGAGATCCTTTATTCCACTTAAGAAAACATGGAAAGTTCCCATATTTCTCTCCTATCAATATTTCCCACATGGAATTCCCTAAAATATATTCATAAGAAAGCTTGTCCAGCATGGAGAGAATAAGGTCATTAAAATACCTGAGGTTAATGTCTTCCTCATCAATATGTTTGAATAGATTAGACCAATATGCCCAGTGATGCTGACCCCATTTGTGAGAAAACATAAGG
Source organism: Viscum album (assembly GCA_963277665.1). Lineage (NCBI taxonomy): Eukaryota > Viridiplantae > Streptophyta > Magnoliopsida > Santalales > Viscaceae > Viscum > Viscum album. Next base: position 110,086,360 of record OY728156.1, on the reverse strand, counting down.
AAGATATTGATTGATTTTTTAATATTTTTAATGAAATCTTTTAGGGTACTAAAAATAGAGATTTTATGCAGAGGAATAGAGGAAAACAAAATGTTAACCAGCATGACCCGTCCCCCAAAAGAGATGAAGTGACTCTTCCAATTAGAAATCCTTCCCATGTTTTTATTTATAATGATATTGAAAGTGCTAGATTTTAATTCTAAATTTGGATAAAGGAGAACCTAGATTGATCATTAGAAAATTTCTTTTGTTAATAAATAATATCCCTTAATTTTTTTGAGAGACTGCTAGAGTAGGAGATGGATATGTAGAACCCACTTTTGTTGATATTGAAATGTTGTCTTCTTCTGTAGCTATACTCATTTGGGATCATATTTAAATTTTTGATAGAATTTATACCACTTTTTATGAAGAAAAGAATGTTGTTGATGAAAAATATGTGAGAAATTACATTAAAACTAAAATTCACTCTAAAATTATAGAACATCTCATCAATAATTCATTTTTAAGCCTTTTTCTAAAAACAAATTGATCCACACTGAAAATTATCAGAGAGAGTGGGTCCCCTTGATGAAGTACCCTAACTGATTTGAAGAAAACAAATCTTCATCCCATAAGATAGAATGAAAACCATACAAAGATGAAGAATCATAATAGATGGTCATAAAACCATTCTAAAAAACTACAGTTCCTCGAGACTTTAAGAATGAAGCCACACTCAATCCTATCATAATCATTCTCAATGAAAATATTGATCATAATTTTAGAGTTAAACTCTTTCTTATCGAAGTCTATAATCATTTATTGATCTAGGCTGATAACACCTTGAATATTATTTCCTTGGAGGAATCCATGTTTCTATTTAGAGATTTTAAGACCCAATAGATAAGTGACCCTCTTATTAATAAAAATATTAATAATTTTGTAGGAAAAATTTCACATACATATTGGAAGAAACTAGAAAAAACTATTGGGATATCTCACCTTAGGTATGAGGATGAGGAAAATGGCTATTGTGACTCTAGAGAGGGGTCCCCAAATAAAGTACTTCTAGAAAACATTGATGAAATCATATTTGATAAACTCCAAAGTAGTATAATAGAAGGAGCCCAAAAATCTATAATATCCTGTTGCACTTTTAGGATTGTTTCTTTCAACAACCACCTTAATTTCTTATTAAATTGAAAAATAATCCCACAAAAGATTCTTATAATACCCAACATACCATGGGATGTTCCCAAAGAACATTTTATTAGGATCCTATGAAAATTATCTCACTCTCAGAACCTAATCCGAGCCTAAAAGAAGATTAGAAAAAAGAAACTTCTAGAGTTTTGGTGACAATGATATCAATAGTATGAGACTCTTCCTCATGATTTATATTAAGTTTTCCAATGAATTTAATTTCTCTAACAGATGCATGGAATTATTATGTGTTTATATCACCATCCCTTAGTAACTTTGATTAGGATCACTCTCTTTCTACACAATCATATAAGGATCCTCTTCTAGAATATTTATCTTAAGTGATAAAAGATCAAAAGTATCCTTATCCTGTTGGTCTTGGATCCTATTATCCATATGATTGATCTATTCTTGAAGTTTCACAATAATATGATCTGGAGAGGTTTATTTATTATTCAATGAAATTATATTACCTTTCATCCACTTGAGTTTGTTTTGAAGAATAACCCAGAGGGTGACTCTATATGGGAGTTGACTAGGAAGAGAGAACCAATTCCTTGAATATGTTATCATTAATCCATTTTATAGAGTTGAAGAATATTATATTAGTATCCATCAGAGATTTTATTTTGAATATTAGAGGGGAATGATCATAGAGAGAATGGGAAAGGTGTTTTATTTTAAGAACTCTAATATTTGGATATATAATATATGTCACTCAGGAATATATCTATCCTACACCAGATTCTACTACTTCCCCTTCTGTTATTACACCATGTGAAGGTGTCCCCAATGAATCCAAAATCAAGAATATTTCTATGAGTGAGAAAAGAGAAAATGTCTTGACCTTTCCATTTATACTCCCCATTTCCATTTTTATTTCCATTAAAATGGTTCTTATATACCAAAAAAGGCCTTAAATTATTTAAGATAGGGATGAAATATAGGTCATCATTAATGAAATTAAATTTAATTATGAAAAATTATATGAACAATCATTTAAATTAATTAAAATATACAATTATAAACATATAATTTTCAATAATATCAAAATCTTTCACCATCATATCATTTAAAAAGTTTTTTATGGTTATTTGATATTTTCTAACATCCACTTACATATAAACTAATTAAATATTGACATAAAAACTAAGATAATATCATCGTATATTATCTATTTTTTTTATCAAGAAATGATAATTAACCACAACATAGGGGAAAATATTCATAAGGTTTTATTAACTTGGGTTACAACATCAACCATTCTAATTAAAGAGTTATGCTTGTATTCACTTGAGTTAACACTGTCAATGACCCCTCTTATAAAATATTTATTTTTTACAATTATACTCACATATAAGTGAGTGGTACCATGGGTAAAATGATATAATTTTTTTTCCATGGTCAAGAATGAATTTACATTTTCAGGGAAAGAGATTACATATATATCATCCATAATGATATTTAAAAAAATTATTGCAAATTATAAATACATGTAGAAAAAAACTCAGGCATGCATTGATCGTATTACCTCATGATCATTCACTATTAAAACATTCTCATTGTATTTATTAATTTATTATTCTCATTATTAATTTTTATTTATAATAATATTATTAATTTTTATAGATAATTTATTTCACAAACTTTTCAAGAATTAAATTAATTAAATAATGTAAATAATTTACTATTTATATAAACACCATTGGAAGTCCTGTTTATACTAATAGATCTATATCAATGGTTTGAAAAACTATTGGTATAAGAAACCTATAAAAATAGTTTGAATGATACAGTTGGCATATGGATGTATAGATTAAGTCTGTACCAATGAATTCTTTGAAACCATTGGTATAAGAAAAAACTATACCAATAGTGCAACACCTAGAGATTTTAATATTTAATTCCCATTTAAGTAAATACAATATTGAATAACTTGTTTCACATACCACACCGAATTAAAACTAACTATGACATATAAGTTAAAAATTTATAGGAAAATTATAAGAAGAATAAAACCTCAAAGTAAATAAAAAGATAATAATTAATTTATTCATTACATATTATTATTATTTATTTATGGAATTTAATTATTATAGGATAAATAATTAATGTAATATGATTAAATTTATTTAATGTTAGAAATGACTTTTTTTCAATGAATTGTTTTAAATCATTGTGTATTTCATAAATTAAATTAATCACCATTAAAATATTAAATGTAATATTTCATTGTATAAAATAATATATCAAAAAAAATTAATTATAAACTGATATGAAATAAGATTAAAGACACTTGATGTTTAAATGGGTAATTTTTTAGTTAAAGTAATTTTTCTCTATAATTTAGATTTTAATTTAAGATCTAAATATATGAATTTTAGAAATTAAATTTGAAAAAAATAAATTAATTTTTGAATTCATCATGTCAAATTATCTTATTGTTAATTTTTAGTATTTTTATAAAATGGTTGATTTTTGGGTTTATAATGAAAAATAGAGTATTTAAAAATAATGTCACTTTCATGAAATCATTATGATATTAAAATTAATTAAACATTTATGAAAATTATTTTAAAGGAAAATATGCATTTAAGGATTAAAATAAAACATTTAAAAATATTATTTTTAATTTTGAAACCTATGTATGACATTTTATAACCTAAGTGATGTTTTATTCTAATAAAAGAAATTATTTTAATCATTTTTTAATCAAGTATTTATGAGGTTAAATTCGGTTTTGAAGTGGTTTCGAATAAAAAAACATCCCTTTTTAAATAATAATATAATTATATTCAATATAATCAATTCTATACATGATTTTGGTGTAAATCCATTTTATTCTTAAAAATTCAATTTTCAAAAAATTAATTTTCATTGTGTTTTACATAATTATATCCATAGTATTTTTTACCACATCTAGAAACTGAATATTTTAAAATGGGTTATATATTATAAATATTCACATTAAACTTTTTTAATATGTTCCATTTCATATTTAGTCATAAAATCTAGTGACCATAATAAAAATTAGTCACCAAGGTAAGAGTTAAAAAAGGTTAAAGTTGGGGTATATTTAAGGGATAAGGGTTCAAATATCACTAAAAAATGTCTAAATTTAATTGGATGAGTGGATTTAGACCCTAAGTTCCTATTTAAACAACTCTGGCCATTTTTTATACTTTCCCATGAAAAGGAATTTATATTATTTTAAAGCTAAAGGTATTTACAAGGGTGCTACTCCCCTAACTTATAAAAGGAAATTTTCTATCCTCGCTTCATTACACACATTGAGAACCTTAGCTTGAAAATGATTCACTAAAATAAATTCCTAGATCTCATACCTATGACCAATATGTTATGTTCACACTAAAGACCAAACTACGAAGGTTTGAGGAGTAATTCAAAGGATGATAGAAAAAGATGAGGTAATTATCACAACAGAGTTCTTCTGAATTTCTTCCTTCTTAAAAATCCTCCAAATATTCTATAACCATATTTACATAAAAAAATTAGTATAAATAGATTACATAAATTTTATTATTTTTTTGTAAAAAATATCATCAACCTCTTTTACATCCACTTGAAAAATGGAAACATCACTTGTGCATATGTGCATACTACCGCCTTCACAAAAAAAGTATTTATTTTTTCATCACTTCCTTACATATAATGTTATAAAATATATATTTAATAAAAAATATGATATTTGTGATATAATGATAATTTTATAATCAAAAAACATTATCTTCCTTCCTCCATCTCATTCATCAGAAAATGAAAGTGTATCCCCTGTGTACGTGAATGCTACCTCTTCCACAAATGAAATATTTCATTTTTCATCACCTTCTGACATGGATGGTTCAAAAAATAATTTTAATTAATAAATTTATTTTTTATAACATGATTATACTCAAATAACATTAATAATAAATTTTCATCATGAAATTTAGTCACCTTAAACGAGTATATAGAGACACTTTGAAAGTAATAACCTCTTACTGTTCACATTGATTTATCTTTTGAATATACCTATCCTTAAATATGATTTATAAATTTAATATTTTTTTTAATTAGTTAATATTCTATGAAAGTGATATTATTAATATGAAATATCATGTTCATACTCATTTAGTTGTTATAACATGTACTAGTATGGCTCGGTTTTATGACCTATATGAACGATGCTATAATGTTTATATCATGAACGGTTAAGGAATGTTATATAATAGTAATGATTTTTAATTTTAATGATTTTAAGAAGTTTTAATGGTTATTTAATGGTTATATACAATTTCTATTCACTAAAAATATTTTATGGAATCTAACTAAAAAAAATGATATTTTAATTTTTTTATGTGGATCATCCCCAAAAGTTCCATGGAGTGACCATGGAAGAAAAATATATAAAAAATACTATAAAACTTTATTTAAATCATTTATATGATATATTTCTAACCATGGTGAAAGTACTAGAATCGATGAATCAAAAAATGTGTGGAAAACCGAATAGTTAACACAAAAATATTGATTTTAACAAAGAATTATTACTAAGTGGGTAATAAGCAGTTATAAGTGAATGGTATATATTAAGATACATAAAATATGGTTATTATATATATTTATAATAAATATAAATTTATTATACATGGATTTTATAGTGTGTCTGACTCAGTAATAATCCAAGGTAGAGGATTCCCTAATAAATTAACTTTCATTGGGAAATATAAATTCATCATTGAATATATTATGCCAATATTAAGTGTGCTATAAGATATGATTATTTATGTTTTATTTACTATTATTTTATTTTTATATACACTTTTTTAACATAATATCTCCATTTATATATTACTACATCACTTATTACACCATTGGTATGAGTTTCTCGTCTCAATCGTCATTCTTTGAGACATGTTTTAGATTATGCATCAATTTACATTATATAATTTATATACTACCTATAATAAATATTATATAATTATCCTATCTTTAATCATGTTAATAAAACTTATATTTTATTTTCTCAATTTCATGAGTTTTTTATTCAATTGCTATAAAATTTGAAAGGGTTTATTGTACAATCTCACTCCTTATCTGGATTATTTATGTTTCAATTTAAACTGGGGGAATTGTATATTATTTCATTACTAAACCAAATATATTTTCTTATAATTTGGTTATTTATGGAATTTTAAAATTTTATTTCCATTTCCCAATCTTTTATACTTAAAATCATCAAAATAATATTTATAAGAAAAGTCGACATTATTTCACCCTTTGGGCTTGGAACCTTCTTCCTCTATATCCATAGTATTTATTCCGATTCATGAATATTATTTTATAATATTCAATGATTTCATAAATATATATATATTTTATACTTTTAATTTCCTTTTAAAAGTTTTAAAATATTAATTATAAAGTGTTCCATAAAATTCATTTTAGACTTTCTTTACAAAATTGTGAAAGGAGTCTCTTTTTAATTTTTTTTTCACATGAATGGATTTTCCTACCATCACAACCCTTCATCACAATTTATCTGATTTTACAAGATTTTATGGTTTTCCAAATTAATATATATTCATATTATTATATGATTTTTTAATGGAAAAGGTTAATAACTTTGAAATGAAATTTCATAGAACTTATGTATATTTTAATCAATCACTTCACATCAACGTACTAATGTATGATTTATTTTTAATATTTTTTTATTGATAATTAATTTAAAAATGATGTTTCTAATGTATTCTAGAAATTTCATTGAATGATATTTGGATGTGGTTTATAACTTCATTTTTTTAACAATGTTAATTTTTTTAAGATAATTTTTTTAATGTTTCAGTTCCATTTCCCCCTCTATTTTCTAAGAGACTTATCTTTCCATCAAAAAATTAGTTTATAATGAATTGATGTTCTTATTAATGTACATGTTTTATATTATTATGGGTGTCTTTTACATCATTTATAGTATTTAATTAACTGTATACTAGTTAATCTATACACTGTAAACACCCCATTTTACATAAGTCAGATTGGGGGTGTTTACTAAGAAAGATAAGTCATTTATTAACCAAGAAAATAATGAAAATATTTTTACTTGTTAGTTTTATATAGATGATTATTAACTAGTAATGGTGGTTGATCATTTATTGGGGAAATATTGAAATTCCAAAATATGATTAAATAAAAATACATATTTATTAATAATGTATGTTGATTATATATTTCATTATTATTCATTTCATTCATATGAGAAATGTATTAGATTTAATGAGTGATGGGTGGGGCCTAATATTAGATAGTCCCTCGATCTATTGGTAGGTATCAAGAAAAAATCCAGCCTGAGTATCCAGTATATGATTGCCTAATTATTAATAATATCTTGACATAAGGCCTTGGTGGTATACATGATGTATTCTAGGAGGCCTTGATGGTGATATTATAATGTTTTACATTATGTATTCCATCCTTATGAACTTAGTTATTGTTTTTGATATGATACTTTATGTTTTTATCCTTCATGATTATGTTTTAAGTTAAATAATAGTTTTTGATTATTACTTACTCCTGCCATATTGGTCATGCCTTGTTTTGTCACGCCCGGACCAGACTCCGACTCGAAGTACGACTTTAATTTTAAATTTTTATTACATAAATTAATTTCCTGTTTTATTCTATTGTTTGGTTTTAGTATGGGATGAACTCGATGTGGGTTGTCCGTCATGGTGCCGGTGAGTGCGCGTTGGCCTTACCTCGATCGACGCATGGGCAAGGCATGAGTGAAGCCGTGCGACTTCACCGGTTAACACGTGGTGCCCGATGCATGGACGTTAAATAACCGGATAAAATTTATTATGGTTTTCTTGGTTATTATTGTATTATTATTATTATTATTATTATTATTATTATATTATTATTATTATTATTATTAGTAAACCCTCTTCATTTTATTTTATTTTATTTTATTTTTTCATATTTCTATTCTTATTCAATTTTATTTTATATTTATTTATTCACTTATTTAAAATACTTCTTTTATCTTCTTTTTATTTCCTTTGTTTTTTTCTCTCCCTCCTAATCCCTACCCTATCCGCCACCCCCCATATTTCTATTTTCCTTTTTTTCCTACCATTTTCTTCTTCCCCACGTTCTCTCCCTCCTCCCTTTGCCTCTCTTCCCCGTTCGGCTGTGCCTCCCCCTTCTCTCCCTTCTCTCCTTCTTCTTCTACCTCTCCCCCATTCTGTCTCTTCCCCGCTTGCCTCTCCCCCTATCCCCCTTCTCTTCCCCGCAGCCACCCTCTCCCCCTTTTTCCCCCTGCACGCTCCCCCTCCCTTCTACCCCTTTAGCCGCCGCGCTCCCCCTCCCTTATTCCCCCCCTCAGCCCCATGCTCACCCTTCCCCTCTCACAGCCGGCCGCCAGACCTCCTCCCCCACTCCCCTGCTCGGCTGAACACCTCCTCCGCTACCCCCGGATACCTCCTACACGACCAACCGCCCCCTCCGCCTACTGCCTCCCGCTAACCCAGGTCGGCGCCCCTCCTTCTTTTTTCCAGATAACAGCTCCGCACCCCAGCTCGCGCCCACCGGACAGACGCCCCGAAACCTGATTCGCACTCACCAGACAACCGCTGTGCTACCCCTCAGTCGTCATTCCAACGATTTCCGTGGTTGGGGGGTTTGATTTTAATTTAATTAATTATTTTGATTTGTTTAATCGTTAATTAATTGAGTAAATTTGTTTTAGTTGTCAATCAATTTATTTAATTGATTTTTTTAAGTGTTAATTAATTTATTTAACTATTATTGAATTTTTTTATCTGTTAATTAATTAATTAAATTTGTTTAGTTGTTAATTGAATTATTTAATTGTTTTATTTAATTGTTAATTAATTAATTTAATTATTATTGAACTTGTTTAACGTTTAACAAATTTATTTAATTATTGATGTCTATTTTTTTATGGACCACTGATGTTTTACTGGGTTGGCATTGAGGTTACTTGGTCTACTGTTTTAGGACCTTTTTGATGGATTCATGTGGTGAGACCATTGTGTAGTGGGAGTGTTGCGCTGTATGGATTTTTCGTACATACTTTGAGGTAGGTGGTTTCACATGCTTAGGTTATTTGATCAATTAGTCTGCTGGTTTAATTAAATTGATATGTCTTTTATTTATTTGCTGCTGTGAGTTGTTGGTTTTGGTTGGTAGAATTTGGTGTTTTATTTTTATTAGCGGCATGTTTAGGTTGTCTGGTTTTTACTGTGTTGTGCCTTGGGTTTTTGAACAAATGCAGTAGTTGAAATTTGATTCCTGTTACAGTATTAGTGTGTGTTCGAGTGAGTTTTGGCACTGATAATTGTGTTGTTTTATTATCTCTAAAACTACAAACCAATTTTTCAAATGTTTGATAAATTTTAGTTTGGTTTTTGGAATTGTGTAGTTTGTTAGACTATATAGTTCTTGCATGTTGTGTTCTGTTTATGAGGATCTCTGTTGAGTATAATACCTTTAATGGTTATTTTTTTATTCATTTATAATGAATTGTAAGTGTTATGGTTGACTTAGTTGACATCCTAGGTGTTTGGTGTTTGACTTAGTTGACATCCAGGCATGTTGTGTCTTGACCTTGATGAGTAGGGTGAACTTTGAATGTTGAGCACAAAAGGGGAAGCCTGGGTACTAGGTGGGCGGACTAGACTAGCGTGCTAGTGATTTAGGATTGGCTCTGGCCCAGTTTCACTTAGCTGGATTGACCCTTACAACACTAACTAAACCTTGGATGTTGACTAGAGACCACTATGTTATAGAGGTGTTTCCCTACTAGTGGCTCGTGCATGGGAACATATGATATGGATTATTTGGTACACCGAGACGTGAAGTTCTAGGGCCCCACACAACTTTATTCCCTTTAGGGCCTCTCCCACTTTTGTTGATCCTGTGCGATTATATACTCATCACTGGTTGATTGTGTGACTTCTGTGGTGTAAAAAGGTAAGAATGTTTTCATTTTCTTTTAGTACCAAAAACCCCTTTCCCTATTTAAAAATTTATTTCTTTAAAAAAATGTTTTCATTAAATTGTTAGTGCATTTATTTATTTTCTATAATTTAAACCTGCAAACTTTTTTGGTCACCTAACCTTTACATGAAGAATCTTTTCTCTGGTGCCAACCTATTGAGGGATTTCTCACACCCTACTTACACCCTTGGGTGTAAGTAGATCTGATTATGTCTGATTCAGGGAAATGAAAAGGTATTGAGATAAGTGGTCCAAGTTTTTAGCTGCTTCGTCTGACTTGGCGTTAGTGGTGAAGGCCGGACGATGGTATCCCTCCATCAGGTGACGGTTGCTGACTTGGTTTTTGGTCACCCTTTTTTTGAAGTTAGTTTTGGTTGGGTTGTATTTGTTTTTGTGACTCACCTTTTTTGTTTAAAGGCTTGTGGTTGCAACATTTTTTTTGAGTTCAGTTTACTTGTGGTTATTCCTGGTTGTTTAAACGGGTAAATCATTCCAAAAATTTCAATTTGATACCCGGGCACTTCTACTAACCCGTGGGAATCGATAAGGCCCTTCGGGCCTTGCCACGGGCCGGGTCGGGTGTCAAGTTGATGGAGACCTTATTTGGTTCATGAAAAAATGGTATCAAAGGGAGGTTTAACTCATTGTTTATGTTATTTGGGATGATTCTGGACAGACATGAGTTAGAACCGTTGGGGCTCAGAATTCTGGTTGCGAGTAGGGTGCTTGGCCAGCACACCTCGTGATAGACACTGAGTCACTATGGGATGTCAGGATGATTTTTTGACTTCTTTTCCAGGTGGGAAGTATAGGCTACAGACTATTCATGGACATCAGGCAGAAAAGTAGAGTTTTGACACAATGTTATTTTTATAAGTTTGGTTGACTGGTGATTGTTTATCTTGTTGAAAATTTGTTTTCTATTGAGATATGAGATATTGATGGTGTTGTTTTATGAATGTTTCTCCTTGCAACAAGATGACTCCCCGGAGAGCTTCCATGCACCCATGGGAGTATACTGGAGAAAGTTCTCCCACGCTGCTTGATCAGAGATTGGTAGAGGCCATGGTCCGAGCTATTCAGGATTTAGGACAAGGGGCGACTCCTGCCCCCGCCCCTATTCTAGCTAGAGGGGATCAATGTGGCTCCAAGAAGGATAGATCTCAGAAGTTTCTGAAGAATAAACCTCCTTCTTTTTGAGGTAGTTCAGAACCTCAGGAGTCATAGGAATGACTTGAAAAGATAGAACACATGTTTTAATTCCTTAACACGCCCAAGGAAGTCAGGGTAAGGTGTGCCACTTTCCAGCTAGAGGGTTCCAGTCAAAAATGGTGAGAATCAGTGATTCAGGCTGGGAAACATGAGCATATGAGTTGGAAAGATTGAAAAGTTATCTTCAAGGAGTAGTAATATCCAGAGTTCCTGGCCTACGCTAGATCCTGAGAGTTCATGGATCTTTCACAAGGGAATCAGATAGTGATGGATTATGCGAACCGCTTTTCTGAACTAGTTCGGCACACACATGAGATTGTTTCATGTGAATACCTGAAAGCTTGGAAATTGGAGAAGGGCCTTCGACCAGAAATCCACTCTCAGGTTTTATTATTCAAGCTGGGGACTTATGCCGAGGTGGTCGATCGTTCTTGCATGGTTGATATTGACCAGAGAGGAAAGTCAGGGTTTTCTGCATCAGTGTCAGGTTTTGGCAGTGGCAATTCTTTAGAGAAGAAGGGGAAGCGTGATGAGCAGTGGAAGAAGAGTGGTGGTAGCTCAGGCCATCCCTCCGGGCAGACTTCATCTGGGGATTCTGATACGATGTCTGTTGTGTGCCATCAGTGCGGAAGGGCAGGACACATCCGATCTGTATGTCCCATCCCTCCCAGGCCTTGCTACCGGTGTGGGATCATGGGTAATGTACAATGATTTTTCAGAGTGACGTGCCCTCAATAGAGTGGGACTGGATCTGTGGCTTCTGGGGGAATATCAGTGCAGTCCGAGCCAACCAGGACACTGGGATCTCGGTTCAGTGATCGTGGTGGTAATACCAGATCGTCTTCAGGGTAGAGCTAGATTAGGGCATATCCATAGGCGAGCGATCATTCTCAAGAATGGACCAGTAATCTGTATGATGTGGATCATGCACCAGTAGGATATGATGTAGGGCCTTCGACTGTTTGAGGTACCATTCTGATTGCATCTTCTATAGATACAGTTTTATTTGATACTGGTGCTTCAGTTTCTTTTATATCTTCCCATCTTGTGAACTTGTTGAGCCTTCCAACCGAGATTTTATCTATTGCAATGGAGTTAGTAACACCGCTGGGTAAGAAAAAGGAGCAGGGTCTTAGGTTCCCATCCTACGAACTCTCTATGTCAGGAGACGAGATGGAGTGGGGCTTCTTAGTCCTTGATATGGACATGTTTGATGTGATCCTCGGCATGGACTGACTAGTGCACTTTCAAGTGCATACTGGCTGCTATCGGCGCTGAGTCAGCTTTACAGCACCAGATGGGAGTCCTCAGATATTTCATGGAGAATGGGACCCATCGGTTGGGTCGCGTGGGACCTCCACTCCCTGAGTTGGGGAAGCTAGCTTATCAATTGTTATTGCTCGCGCTGGAGGATGATGGTGGTGTCTCTCAGGGCGGTTTACCTCGTGTAGTGGATGAGTTCCCAGAGGTCTTCCCAGATGATTTTTCAGGCTTACCCCCAGAGTGGGACGTGGAGTTCTCGATTGAGTAGTTGCCGGGAACACAACCTATATCTCTTCCCTCATATCGCATGGCCCCCACCAAATTGAGGTAATTAAAGATACAACTGGATGATTTTGAATCCAAAGGATTCATTCGCCCGAGCATCTCTCCTTGGGCCACCCCAGTTCTATTCGTGAAGAAGGCCGATGGAACCCTCCGGTTGTGCATCGATTACCGGAAATTGAATAAGGTGAAAATCAAGAAAAAATACCCTTTTCCTTAGATTTATGATTTGTTCGACCAGCTTAAGGGGGAAAAGTGGTTCTCCAAGATCGATTTTCATTCAGGATACCACCAAATCAGGGTGAGAGATGTAGATATCCCGAATACACCTTTCCGAAGCAGATATGGTCACTTCGAGTACTTGGTCACGCCTTTTGGATTGACGAATGCTCCTGCAGTTTTCATGGAACTCATGAATAGGGTGTTCCACCAATATCTCGACTCATTTGTCGTGGTATTTGTGGATGAAATCCTAGTTTATTCGAGATCTGAGGAGGAGCATGAGCATCACCTGCGGATTGTATTGGGCACTTTGTGGGATCACCGCCTGTATGTCAAACTCTCGAAGTGCACATTCTGGATTAGGGAAGTGAAGTTTCTGGGACATGTCATCTCAGAACAAGGGGTTTTAGTGGATCCTGAGAAGATTAGGGCAGTTATGTCGTGGGAGCATCCGAGGAATGTGTTTGAGATCAAGAGTTTTCTAGGCCTAGCAGGCTATTACATGCATTTTATCTGGGACTTCTCGCGGCTCACCTCCCCCATGACTACACTCACCCAGAAAGGGGTGAAGTTTGAGTGGAGCCCACAGTGTCAAGCATCCTTTGAGGAGTTGAAGCGGTGGTTTACCGCCGCACCTGTGTTGAACTTACCAGAATCTGGAAAGGGCTATGTGGTTTATTGTGATGCTTCAAATACATGCCTCGGGTGTGTGCTCATACAGGATGACCATGTGGTGACTTATGGTTCTCGCCAGCTCCAGCCGCATGAGAAGAATTATCCGACTCATGAATTGGAGTTGGAAGCGGTGATTCATGCTCTGAAGATGTGACATCACTACCTCTTTGGGGAGAAATTTGTGGTATATTCTGACCATAAGATCCTAGCCTACATTTTCTCTCAGAAGGATCTCAATCTGAGGCAGCGCTGCTGGATAGAGTACCTGTAGGGTTTTGACTTTGAAATTGTCTATAATATAGGTAAGGGTAATGTGGTGGCTGACGCTTTGAGTAGAAAAGTACCAGTGCAAGAATTGAGTAAGTCCAGCGATGAGTGGACTTTGATGGGGCTCTTCGCCCAGATGCACCTGTAGAGCAGGGAGCACAATGAAGGTACTTTCTTGGATAGCATTTAGTTGACTCCTGCTCTTCTGGAGTTGATCCAGTGGGACCAGCCCAATGATGAGATTTTTCAGCAATCTACACAGTTTATTCATGGTGGGGAGACTCCTTCTGATTGGTCTTTGTCTCTCGAGAGGATCTTGTGCTTCAAGGGCTATACTGTGGTGCCATTGTCTCTGTGGAAGGTGGTGATGCAGGATAGCCACCAATCTCAATGGGCCATCCATCCTGGTACCAAAAAGATGTATTACGATGTTCGCCATCAGTTTTGGTGGCTAGGTATGATATGGGACATATACGACTTTGTATCAAGATGCTATACTTGTCAGCAGGTAAAAGAAGAGCATCAGAGGCCATCTGGGTTGCTTCAGCCACTACCCATTCTTACCTGAAAGTGGGACGAGGTCTCCATGGACTTCATCATTGGATTGCCTCATACACCTAGAGGGAGGAATTCTATATGGATAGTGATTGATTGTTTGACCAAGTTAGCTCAATTTATCCCGATCAGAGATACAACGAAGGTAGATGAGCTGGGCCGCTTTTATGTTCAGGAGGTCTTCAGATTTCATGGTGTGCCATCGGCAGTTGTTTCGGATAGAGACCAAAAATTTAGCTCTTGGTTTTGGGGAGGCCTCTAGAAGGCTTTGGGGTCATAGATTAAGATGAGAACGACATACCAACCTCAGACGGATGGCCAGAAGGAGCGGGCGAATCGGATTCTGGAAGACATGATCCAAGCCTATATGTTAGATTTTGGAGGCTCAAGGGATATCCATTTGGGATTAGTCGAGTTTTCTTATAATAACAGTTACCAGTCTACCATCATAATGGCACCCTTTGAGGCACTCTATGACCGGAATTTTCGGTCTCCTTTGTGTTGGGATGAGGTAGGCGATACCTCACTCTTGGGACCGAGCATTGTTCAGGAAACATACGCGAAGGTCAAACTAATTTAGAAATGATTGTTGACAGATCATAGTCGCCACAAATCTTATGAATACCAGAGGCATCAGGATATTGAGTTTTCAGTTGGGGATAAAGTGTTTCTAAAAGTGGCCCCTCGCTTGGGTCACTGCTGGTTGGGGAAGTAATAGAAACTGACACTGAGGTATGTTGGGCCTTTCCATATTACTGAGCGGATTAGCAAGGTGGATTACAGGTTAGCTTTTCCTTTTCATTTGACGTCGATTCATGATGCATTTCATGTATCCCAACTGAAAAAGTATAACCCCGATCTGTCGCATGTGTTGAATTGGGAGGAGTTGGAGATTGAGACAGACTTATCAGTGTATGAGCGACCAGTGCAGGTAGTGGATACTCAGGAGAAGGTGCTTCGTGGAATGTCCATTCCCTTGGTTCGTATTCTCTGGCAGCATGGGAATGATGAGCACGAGACTTGGGAGCAGAAGTCGTGGGTTGATCAGGAGTACCCTTTTCTATTCTCTGATCAGGCTTCAAATTGACCTTCTGAGGGCGTAAATTTTCATGGTGGGGAGAATTGTCACGCCCGGACCAGACTCTGACTTTAGGTATGACTTTAATTTTAAATTTTTATTACATGAGTTAATTTTCTGTTTTATTCCATTGGTTGGTTATAGTGCGGGCTGAACCCAATGTGGGTTGTCGGTCGTGGCACCAGTGAGTGTGCGTTGGCCTTACCTCGATCGGCGTACGGGAAAGGCATGGGCGAAGCTGTACGACTTCGCCAGTTAACGCGCGGTGCCCGATGCACGGACGTTAAATAACCGGATAAAATTTATTATGGTTTTCTTTCTTATTATTGTATTATTATTATTATTATTGTTATTATTATTATTATATTAGTATTATTATTATTAGTAGTAAACCCTCATCATTTTATTTTATTTTATTTTATCCTATTTTATTTTGTCATCTTTCTATTCTTATTCAATTTTATTTTATTTTTATTTATTCACTTATTTACATTTCTTCCTTTATCTTTTTTTATTTCTGTTGTTTTTCTCTCTCTCCCACCTAATCCCTACCCTTGCTGTCACCCCCCCTTATTTCTATTTTCCTTTTTTTCCTACCCTTTTCTTCTTCCCCATGTTCTCTACCTCCTCCCTTCTCCTCTCTTCCCCATTCGGCTGTGCCTCCCCCTTCTCTCCCTTCTCTCTTTCTTCTTCTACCTCTCCCCCGTTCCCTCTCTTCCCCGCACGCCTCTACCCCTGTCCCCCTTCTCTCCCCCTTAGCCACCCTCTCCCCCTCATTTTCCCAGCATGCTCCCTCTCCCTTCTACCCCCCTTAGCCACCGCGCTCCCCCTCCCTTCTTCCCCCCCTCAGCCCCGCGCTCACCCTTCCCCTCTCCCAACCAGCCGCCGGACCTCCTCCCCCACTCCCCTGCTCGGCCTAACACCTCATCCAACACCCAAGACTACCTCCTCCATGTCCAACCACGCCCTCCACCTGCTGCCTCTCACTCACCCAGGTCAGCGCCCCTCCTTCCTTTTTCCGGACAGCAGCTCCGCACCCCAGCTCGCGCCCACCGGACAACCACCCCGCAACCTGATTCGCACTCTCCGGACAGCCGCTGCACCGCCCCTCTATCGTAATTCCAATGATTTTCGTGGTTGGGGGTTTGATATTAATTTATTTAATTATTTTGATTTGTTTAATTATTAATTAATTGAGTAAATTTTTTTAGTTGTTAATCAATTTATTTAATTGATTTTGTTTAAGTGTTAATTAATTAATTTAATTATTATTGAATTTGTTTATCTGTTAATTAATTAATTAAATTTGTTTAGTTGTTAATGGAAATATTTAATTTTTTTGTTTAATTTTAAATTAATTTATTTAATAATTATTGAACTTGTTTAACAATTAACAAAGTTATTTAATTACTGATGTCTATTTGTTTATGGACCGCTGATATTTTACTGGGTTGGCATTGAGGTTACTTGGTCTACTGTTTTAGGACCTTTTTGACAGATTTGTGTGGTGAGACTATTGCGCAGCGGGAGTGTTGCACTATATCAACTTTTCGTATATACTTTGAGGTAGCTGGTTTCGCATGCTTAGGTTATTTAATCAATTAGTCTGATGGTTTAATTAAATTGATATTTATTTTATTTGCTTTCTATTGTGAGTTTTTGGTTTTGGTTGGTAGAATTTGGTGTTTTATTTTTATTAGCGGAATTTTTAGGTTTTCTGGTTTTTACTGTGTTGTGCCTTTGGTTTTTGAACAAATGAAACAGTTGAAATTTGATTCATGTTACAGTCTTAGTGTGTGTTTGAGTGATTTTGGAACAGATGATTGTGTTGTTTTACCTTATCTAAAACTACAAACCAATTTTTCAAATGTTTGATAAATTATAGTTTGGTTCTTGGAATTGTTTAGTTTATTAGACTGTGTATCTCTTTCACATTGTGTTCTGTTTCTGAGGATCTCTGTTGTGTGTAATACCTTTAATGGTTAATTGTTTATTCATTTATAATGAATGTGTAAGTGTGATGGTTGACTTAGTTGACATATTAGGTGTATGGTGTTTGACTACATTGACATCCAGGTGTGTTGTGTCTTGACCTTGATGAGTAGGGTGAACTTTGAACGTTGAGCACAAAGGGGTAGCCTGGGTACTAGGTGGGCAGACTAGACTTGCATGCTAGTGATTCGGGAGTGGCTCCGTTCTAGTTTCACTTAGCTGGATTGACGCTTACAACACTAAATAAACCTTGTATGATGATTGGAGACCACTAGGTTATGTAGGTGTTTCCCTACTAGTGGCTCGTGCACGGGAACATATGATATGGATTCTTTGGTACACCGAGACATGAGGTTCTAGGGCCCCACACAGCTTTAGTCCCTTTAGGGCCTCTCCCACTTTTGTTGCTCCTGTGCGATTATATACTCATCATTGGTTGATTTTGTGACTTCTATGGTGTAAAAAGGTAAGAATGTTTTCATTTTATTTTAGTACCAAAAACCCCGTTCCCTATTTAAAACTGTCTTTCTTTAAAAAACTGTTTTCATTAAATTGTTAGTGCATTTATTTATTTTCTATAATTTAAACCTGCAAACTGTTTTGGTCACCTAACCTTTACATGTGGAATATTTTCTCTGGTGCCGACCTATTGAGCGATTGCTCACAGCCTACTTACACCCTTGGGTGTAAGTACATCTGATTATGTATGATTCAGGGAAAGGAAAAGGTCTTGAGAGCGGTGGTCTAAGTTTTTTGCTGCTTCTTCTGACTTAGAGTTAGTGGTGAAGGACAGACGGTGGTATCCCTCCATCAGGTGACGGTTGCTGACTAGGTTTTTGGTCACCCCTTTTTTTGGAGTTAGTTGTGGTTGGGTTTTAGTTGTTTTTGTGAATCACCTTTGTTGTTTAAAGACTTGTGGTTGCAACATTGTTTTTGAGTTCAGTTTACTTGTGGTTATTCCTGGTTGTTTAAACGTGTAAATCATTCCCAAAATTTCAATTTGATACCCAGGCACTTGTGCCAGCCCATGGGGATCGGGGACGCCCTTCAGGCCTTGCTGCGGGCCGGGTTGGGCGTTGGGTTGATGGCAACCCAATTTGGTTCATGACATGTTTAATCTATGATAGCTTCCAATATATGATTTCCCTGATGGAGAATTAATGATAAATATTCTTATATTTCCATTTCCCCAAGTCAAATAGATGAGTAATAAAAAGATAATTATATAAGAGTATCATGTGTGGAAATTGTTTTAGTGATGTTGAAGATTTATTATAGAATAAGAAAGTATTGTTATAAAGGGAAAAATGTCTATTGAGTGAGAAGGATATGAGTTTTTTTATGTAATGATTTTTCTAATTATCTAAAACTCTAAACCCAATAGGTCTTTAGGATGTAAGTGACGTAATATTTTTTTTTAATAATGTAATTATGGAATTTGAAATTTGGGTTTCTCAAGTTAGTATCAAATCCAGTATGCAAGAGTATTCTTTTAGCACCAGATCCAGGAGTGTGTATATAAGGATGCTAAAATTAGTATTAAAGTAGGGTTTAAATAACTTTAAAGATTAGTATGTTATTGGTTAATAATAATATAAGAGTTAAAAATATCATCAGATGTTGATAAGTTTAAAGGATATCATTAGTTCAAAATTAGAGATCACCATTTGAGGTCTTATATGATGTGATATTAAAGTTATTAATAAAACTCTAAGAGCTGTTTATTGGGTTTTAATAGATTATTGAGGTATATGTATCCCTTAGGTGTAATATGTGATTTAGTGTGATGTATTTTTAGGAATAATGTTATTATATTATTGGAGACACAAGTTGAAATGTATAGATAACCTTTTAGGTTAATAAATTCATTAATGTTGAGGTAATTATTGTTAATTGGGATAACGAGTAATCATATAAAGGAAAATTGAAAATTATTTAATAGTATGGGGTTTTATGTTAAAGAAGTTCATATTATATGAGGGAAAAATATTTAGTTAACTTTTAGAATCATATGTTATTTTATTGCAGTAATTCTGGTTATTTTAAAAAAATATTATTATATTTTAGAGAATATATGATTAGGGAATATACATTTTTAGCATGTGTATTTATGGGTGATTATTTTAATATGTTAAGTCAATTTTATAAGAATATATAATGAAATATATATTAATTTTGAGTTTTGAATTTGGTTAGGCATATTTTGAAAAATTATATGGTTAATTATTTATAGAATGATTTAAATTGAACTTAGGGTTTTATTATTAGTAATTTAGAGATTAATGTATTAATTAATTATATGAAATTTTATTTAAATATAATTTGGTATTATTTTTACTCATGTTAAACATTTTTAGTAAAGATAAGAGGAATACCTTATCATTATTTTGAAGATCTTATGATATAATAATAGTTTATTTCCGTGCTCTTGGAATGAAAACATCATCATGGTTATTTATCATTTAAAATATTATTTAAAGAAAAAACTTATCAAAACAGAACAAATTGAATAAATGATGCTTATGGAATAAAGAAAAATCAAGTAAGTATATTTTATCATTTTCTATATCTTGATAGTAAAATAATTCTCCAACTAAAGAAAGGGGAAGTTAAATCTATAGATTCCTATGTGGAAAATATTATTCAGATATCAAAGTATGATTTAGTAATCTCATTCAAAATAACATATCCTATAATGATATATACATGGTTTTAGAAATATTTAATTTAGAAACACTAAGTTTTCTAGTAGTAACTTAGAAATTAATTATCATGATAAACTTTACATCAAGAATATTATTATCTCACGATACACTCATTTTGGTAAGAACAAATAAAAAATATAAAGATGAAATTTATTTAATGTGGGAGAATTTAACAACCCGATATTTCAATATGTGATTCTCTTTTAAATAAACACTAAGTTGAATAACATGATTCACACACAAAACTGAAGTAAAATGATCCACAGAATATTATATAAATATTATTATGAAATTTATAAGAACAATAAAACATAAATTTAAATAAAAATATGATAATTAATTTATTCATTACACATTATCATTATTTATTAACGAAATTTAAGGATTACAAGATAAATAATTAAATTGATATGATTAAATTTATTCAATGTTTGAAAGGAATATTTTTTAAAGAATTGTTTTTAAAGTGTGGTGTATTTTATAAATTAAATTTATCACCTTTAAAAGTTGATATTTAATATTTTAATGTATTAAATAATATATTATCATTTAATTAATAAGTAATTGATATGAAATATTATTAAGGACACTTGATGTTTTAAAGGGTCATTTTTCAATTAAAGTAGTTTTTCTTTATAATTTGGTTTTTAATTTAAGATTTTAATTTATGAATTTTAAAAATTGAATATGATAAAAAGAACTTAATTTTTTAATTTATCACGTCAAAATTATATTCAAGTAAATTTTTTGTATTTTTCTAAAAAGGTTGATTTTTGGGTGAATAGTTAAAATAGTTTTTTACAAATAATGTAACATTTATGAAATCATTATAATATTAAAACGAGTTAAAAGTTTTCAAAACATATTTTATAGGAAAAATTTGTGTTCAATGATTAAAATAATTTTTTTAAAATATCGTGTTGAATTTAAAAATCTATTTTTTGACATTTTAAAACCTAGGTGATGTTTTATTATAATAAACAAAATATTTTTAATCATTTTCATTAAGTATTTAGAAGGTTAAATTCATTTTTATATTGGTTTAACATGAAAATAACACTCTTTTTTTAATAATAATATGATTTTTTTTAATGAGAATCAATTATATACATCATATTTGAGTAAATAAACTATATGTTTATAAATCCATTTAAAAAAGACCAATTTTCATTGCGTTTTACATACTTATATCAAGAGTAATTTTTACCACCTTTAGAAATTAAATCTTGAAAAATGAATTACATTTTTTTAATCATAACATTCAAATCATTAAATAATATCCATTTAATTTTAATTCTTAAAATTAAGCGACCATATTAAAAAGTAGTCACCATGGTAAGAATTTAGAAGGGTGAAAGTGGTGGGTAATTTGAGGGATAAATCTTCAAATATGACTAAAACATGTCTAAATTTTATTTTATGTGTGGATTTAAATCATTAAATATCATATATTCTAATAATTATACATTTTTTCCACGTTACTTAGAAAACAAATTCATTTTATTTTAAAGTTAAGGGTATTTTTTCCTGAGTGGCACTCCCCTGACTTATAAAAGGGAACTTTCTATCCTCACTTCATCACACACTTTGAGAAACTTTTATCAACCCTTATATTCCCAAATAACTTCTTAAATCTTTTAAACATGACTTATATGTTATTTTATCATCAAAATACTAACCTAAGAAGGCTTAAGGTGCAAGTTACAAGAGGATACCCAAAGAAGTCGTTACCATCCTAACTGAGTTATTTTAAGTTTCTTCCTTATTAAACCTAATAAAAATATTCTTTATTCATATTAAAATAATAAAACAAGTATAATTATCTTATTTAAATTTTATTATATTTACGTAATAACCATAATCTATCTCATTTCTATCTATTGGGAAATGAAAACGTCGTTTGTGCAAACGTGCAGACTACCACCTCCAGAACAATTAATTTTATTTTTCGTCACTGTATTTAATGGAAGGTTATAAATAATGTATTTAATGACTAAATATAAAATTTATAAAATAATTTTATTTTATAAATATAAAAAATTATATACCTTTCTCCACTATCATTCATTGTAAAATGAAAACGTCGCTCGTGTGTATATGGTGACTACCACCTCCACAAACAACATATTTAATTTTCCATCACTACATGATATATATTGTACTAAAAAAAATTTATAATATATATATATATTTATCATTATTAAGTTTATATAAATTCAATTTTTCCACTCTTATAATAAAAATAAGAATAAATTATCATCGGGAAATTTAATCTTCTAAAATGAGCATATTCGGACACTTTGAAAGTAATAATTTATTACCATTTACTTTAATTTATATTATTAATATAAATATACTTAAATATAATTTATCAATTATATAAAATGTTTTTTTAAATCATTAATTTTATATAAAAGAGATATTATCATTATGAAATAACATGTTGTTTCTCATTTAGTCATTATAACATGCTCTAATTTGGGTCAGTTTAACCACCTACATGAACAATGTTATAATGTTTATGTCATAAAATATTAATTAATGTTATATATTGGTAATATTATATAATTATGATTATTTTAATTTGTTTTAATGATTATTTAATGGTTATGTACATATTTTTATACACTAATAAAATCAATTATTTTTATAAAAACGAAATTTCTAAAGAAATAAGATTTTAAGATTTCCATAAAGATCAAGATCATAAGTTCCATGGAGTGACAAAAAAAATATAGAAAAAATATAATATAAAACTTCATGAAAATATTGAATAATAAAAATACATGAAAAAATTTCAAGGGCCGAAACCACCGAAATAGAACACGTGTGAAAAACTGAATAGTCAACACAAAAATATTGATTTTAACAAATAATTATTACTAAAAGGGTGATATAAAGATATAATTGAATGGAGTCTAGTAATATAAATTTAAATATGGTTCTAATATAGATTTATAATAAATATAAATTTATTATACAAGAATGTTAGAGATGTATGACTAAGTAATAATCCAAGGTAAGGGGATTCTAAACTTATTTTCCTTTGATTGGGTTATATCAGTTCTTTATTTACTATATAATGAAAAGATTACATGCGTTATGACCTATAATTTTTTTATGTTTTATTTAACCTTGTTTTATGTTTAAATACACTTCTTTCACATAATATATCCCTTGATTGATTCTTACTTCACCTGTTATGATCTAGGTAATGGTTTCTTGTCTTAAAATTATTTCATTATGACATATTTTTAATTATGAACCTATTTAAATTATATGATGTATATATTGAATATTTTAAGTACTATATCTTGATCCTCTATTTAATCATGTTAATTAAAGTTCCATTTTAATCTCACTTTTTAATAGGTTTTGATACAAGTTCTATAAAATACATAAGGGTTTGTTCTATAATCTCACACTATATCGAGATTGATTATGTTTTAATTTACATTAGGGTAATTATATATTATTTCTCTCTTTTACCATATATATATTTTCTTATACTATAGTTATTTCTTAGGTTTTACAGTATTCTTTCTATTTTCCCTCTCTTTGGTACTCAGAACCATCAAAATAATGTTTATAATCTAACCTTATTTCTACTTTTAAGTCGATAACCGTCTTCCATTATATCCGTAAAATTTATTTTAAATTAATAATATTTTTATCTAAAATTGAATGATTTATTAAAATTTAATTTTTATTAAATTTTAATTCTTATACCAAAGTTTTAACTGTTTTTTTAATATTTTATTTAAAATTCATTTTTGATTTTCTTTACATATTTTGGAAAGGATTCTCTTTTAAATCATTTTTCACATGAATAGAGAGTTTCATGAAATCATGAACCTTCATCATGATATAACTTATTTTCTATGTTTTTATAGTTTTATAAAGTTATATATATTCCCATTATTCCATGATTTTTTTTTAAAATGAAACAGTTGTTTTATTTTTAAAATGGATTTCATATCACTTATGATTATTTTTATCTTTTACACCACATTTTCTTACCTAAGGTTGATTTATTTTCAATATTCCATTATTGAAAATTCATTTAAAAATAATGTTCAAAATTTCTGATTGATACTTAATTAAAATATTTTTTGAAGCTATTTATAATTTCTTTTTACAACAATGTTACATTTTAAAATTTTTTTTTTAAAACATTTCACTTCCATTTTCATCTCTATTTCCCTAGGGAATTTTCTTTTTTCAATGCCGTCATTATTGATGAATTAATTGTCTTCTTTGTGTATATGATATTTGTTATCATTTATGTATTCTACATCATTTTTATTATTTAATTATCTATGTATACATTACTATATATGGTGTAAACATCCCATTTTATATAAGTTATATTAGGGATGTTTAATAAGAAAGATAACTCATTTATTGACTCGGGAAACATTGAAAAACCATATATGTGCCAGTTATATATAAATGCCTGTTTACTAAAGAGGTAGTTTGATTATGTAATAGAAAAATATTGGCATTTTGTATATATGGTTCAATATAGATACATAATGATTTATAAATAATATTGATTATGTATTTTAATATTATTCATTTTTTTTCATATTATGAATGCAGTTGGATTAATAAGTGAGAAATGGGGCCTAATATTATATAGCCACTTGATGCATTAGTAGGTATAACGTAACAAACCAACTTTGGTATTTGGTGTATTATTTATAAATCATTAATAATCTCATTGAATAAGGATTTGCTAATATGTATAATGTATTGTATAAGGCCTTAATGGTAATATTATTGTATTCTACATTATGCATTATATCATTATGAAATCAGCTATTGTTTTCCATGTGATCATTAATATTGTTATTTTATCCATGTAACTAATTAATAATCATGTTATAAGGTTTAATTACATGTTTTTTATTACTAACACCTTCCATATTGGCTATTCCTCTTATATTTTATGGTAGCTTCCATAATACACTTTCCCTTAATGAGCATATGAGATCCCCTTATTATGTTTCCATTTACCTAGGTTATTAAGATGAGTAATACAAATGATACTTCAAGAAGAGTATCATGTGTATAAATTTTTGTGGGTGATGTTAAAGACTTGTTATGGAATATGAAAATATGGGTGTAATGGGGAAAATGTTAATTGGGTGAGAAATATTTGAGTTTTTTAAGTAATTTCTTTCTTAATTCCCTAAATCTATAAATCTAAATGGTATTTGGAATATAAATGGATCAGTATTTGTTATTGACATTGTAATTATTGAATTTTTAACTTGGGTAACTTTATTTTGTATCGAATCCAATATGTAAGACTATGTTTTTAGGACAAGATTTGGGAGTGTGGTTCTGTGGTTGCTAAAAATTATTTTTTATAACCCTTGGTATATATTTTTCCCAATACCATATATATTAACTTCACTTTTCCATCCCGATTTTGGACTCCCATTTGGTAGGCCCCCCCATTAATCCCCTCGGTATTCCTTCCTTATTTATCATTTTTAATTTTTTTTTGTGTGGACTAATCAAGGTATATTTTTTCCATTCACCTTCTCTATTATTTTATTATATTTTTATTTATTTTCATTATCAAGATTAAAATGGTGGACTAGGGTTTAATTTTTCATAAATTTGATTTGTTTTTTAGAGTTTACAAACATAAACTAAGTACATTTAATTATTTCTCTCAGTAGAATAACATTGGGTGTTAATTTATACACTTTAGTTTCTATAACCATGACTTATTGAATTAATGTATTTTTTTTCTTGAAGATTAAATTTTGTTTATTATTTATGATGAAATAGTGATAGTAATTTCTTGAGTTTACTTTGTATCTAATGTGATAAATTATTTTTTTCATTAAAAGTGAAATAATTCTATTTTTAGAAAATTAGTTCATGAAATTTTCTTCTTGAAATGTCATTTTCTAATGAAATAATTGATTTTGAAAATATAAATGAGTTGTGGGTTGGTGTTACTAATTTTAAGTAAGTAGTTGGTTGTGTTTTTTTTGAAAAAATCATTGGATGTGCTCATTTAAAAATATTTGTAATGGTTTTATTCATTTTTAATTAGAGTTGGAAAATGTTTACTTATTTATTTTAATTTATCCCATATTTTGGGTTTATACGATTTTTACTACTCTCCACGTCCTCGATAATTAGAGGCGAGAAGGATGAAATTTTATAAATTGAATTGTTTTGATTGAGTAAAACCAGATTTCATGAAATATAATTGATGAAATATTTAATTCTTACACATGATCATATGATATAAGGATTTTATTTTACCATAAGTATGATTTATTTTGTTGTGATGTATGTAATGAATAGGATTTCACTTAAATATATTTTATAAATTAACTATATTATATGGTAATGAGGTTTATAATATTGAAATGTATTTAATTTTGGAATTATTTCTCCATCCTAATTTGTATTCAAAAGACTCATGGTTTTAATGAATTTTATAATTATTATTTACAATTTTTATTTTAATAAAAATGTATTTCATTTAAATAGAATAGATAATAGTTGGATTTATGATACTGATCAAATCCCAACCGAGTTTCAAAATAAGTAGGATATTTTTAGATATTTCATTTAAAAATGTTTTAGATAGAGGAATTATATGTTTTTATTATTATAATTATGATGGAATACCTTGGTTATGTTGGGAAGAAGTTACCTACCATATAATTAAAGTTGGTTTAAAAAAAACTATAATGTATGGCATCAAAATTGAGAAAAAAATCTATCTCAAACTATTTATTATTGAAATAAAAGGAGTGGAAGGGAGAATTTGATATTTTATCAGTTTTTATTTATTCACCACTATGATAAAGAAATTATACCTAAAAAATAATACTATGGTATGAGTAAAAATGATTCAACTAATTAAAATCATGACGTTTAGAGAGGGACTAAATTGATGGATGATGAAAGGAATCCTATATATCAGGCATCTGGTTAAATAAAAAAATAATTTTTAATACAACTATATCTTGGGAAACCATTTATAGAATTTATAATAATTTCATTCATTATCTTATTACCCTTTTAAAGGAATTATTATATTATGATGTTGATATTCCTTCAAGTCATTATATGACATGGAAGTTAATTGATCATATTAGAATTTCAACTAATAAAATTCATGCTTTCCCAAATGATTGAAACTAATTTTGTTGAGGAAACCTAAAGCCTTACTGATTGTAAAGAATGTGGTATAGATCTATGGAATCCAAATGAATATGGAACACTATATCGCATGTCATAGAATATAATGTTTCACTTTCCATTGATCTCTAATCTCTAAAATATTTTTATATCTAACGAAATATCAACAAAGATGTGATGGAATGATGTTTGAATATTTAAGGGTAATGATGAATTGGTTTACCCCGTAGATATATTAATATAGAATACATTATATGCATGATATATTTATTTTTAGGATGAGGTATGTAATGTCAGGTTGGGTCTATCATGTGATAGTTTTAATTTTTTTGGTTAGATTCTTACATCACAAAACATGTGGATTGTTTTCATTCACATTTAAAAACTTTATCCATAGATGTGTATAGGGAAACCATTTAATTTCTTATGTATACTCATATATGGAAATTATTATCTTTGAAATGATATAGATTTTTACTTTTAACCTTTAATAAAATAGTTGAAGAAACATTTTAATATGGGTGTGCACATATATAAATCTTATTTGAAAGACACAGTTCATATGTGTGCTATTCTTATGTGGATGATAAATAATTTTCCTATTTATGAAATGATGTTTGGATAGAGTTTAATGTGTAAACTATAATTCATTATTTTAATAAAGAATACACAATCCCAAATTATTAAATACTATTTTAGTTTTAGTTTAATTGGACATAAAAGATTCTTTCCAATAGACCATCCATATAAGAAAAATCATTGAAGGTTTGAAAATACCATTGAGACTGAGAATCCACCTCAATATATGGTTATAACTAATGATCTTAATGAATTGAAAAATGTTAGTTTTTATTTGTGAAATTTTATATGAAATATATAAATAAGAAATATGTTTCAACTAAATTTAATTACAATTGGAGGAAGAAAATTATCTTTTATTATTTTCCTTATTGGTGAACTAATTTGTTAGGTCATTGTTTTTATGTAATTCAAATTGATAAAAATATATGTGAAATGTTGTTTCCATCCTTTATAAATATCAAGGATAATAAAAAAGATGATTTTTGATCTCAACATTACTTAGATCGGGGTATCAGACTAGAACTAAATTATGATTTTATCATCCAAAATTACCATAAACTTCACTGTGCTTCTTACATGATGAAAAATTCAGAAAAAAATTCTGGTATTATTATATATTGTTATAGTTTTCAGTGGTTATACATGAAAAATTTAAAAATGGGTCAATAAAATAAAGGTGAAGATAAATTCTCTAAAAATCTAAAAATCACATGCTTCTTCATGAATTTATTCCAATAAAAATATATCATTTTGTATCTAATAATGTAAGCATGATAGTGATAATATTGTGACACTTTTACATAGATCTTTATTCTAAATTGTTTCTTACATGTTTATTGAAAGAAATATAGGAAGGGGAAACATTTTTTTAGAAAATAAAGCATTAAAGCTTCAATTAAGAAAAACAAATTACAAGAGTTTGAATGAGGGGATTTTACATTTGTCTCTAGTAAGAATAAAAAGTAGCACCTCATCAATATTGGTCAATTGCAAACCCAAGTCTTCAGAAATAATTTGATTTTCAAGTTTATCAGCAAGAGAGTTGGCTTCAAAGTAAACATGTTTGATGATGAAGTTCTTTGAATCAAGAGTATCAAGACATTTGATCCATTTCAATGTAAGCTTCCAGGTAAGATGGATCTGATTTTTCCAAACAGCATGGACAATAGTAGAAGAATCACTTTCAAACCAGAGATCATTCCAATTTCTTTGATGATAAATCTCCACTTCTTTAATTAATGCCATCATTTTATCTTCAATGGCAGTAGAATGACCACAATGACCATAGAATCCATTAATTAAATCACTGTTGTGATCACGGAAGACAATACCATATCCAGCGAGTCCAGAATTGCCTTTTGAAGCACCATCCAGGTTACATTTGATCCAACCTGCAACGGGGGGAGTCCAGAAAATTTCCATAATACCCATGGGTTTAGGAAAATTACCTGACAGATGAAGCATCCTCAAGGCAGCAAAGTCTTTGATAGAATTATGACATTGTTCAGTGTGGAACTGATTTGAATATCGAGTCGCTGATAGAATATTTGAAAGGGAAACATTGTGATTAAATGTGGAATTTTCATGTCTACTTTTGTTTCTTCTTGTCCATATAGTGTGAAAAGTTTCATCCCCTGCAACAAGAAATAAAGCATGAATCTGCTTGGAACACTGTACTGCTGAAATTAAGTGCAGAAAATCTGCAATTCTGTTGGTTTGTGATATTGAGATGCCAAAGAGATCAAATATAATGATCCAGAGTGAAGTAGAAGTTTCACAGGAGAGGAATAAGTGATCCAAGTCATATCTATGTTGATGGAACAAGTCACATCTAGAGCATAGAGAGATACCAACCTTCTGAAGATTACTATCCACTGGCAGTTTATGTAGGTGAATTCTCCAAAGAAGAGTAAACCGAGAGGGCTGAACCCATCTTCTAAATTGCTGAACATCATTGGAAGTGTTTTCCTGTATTTAATGATTCTAAAATAATTTAGAGTCAAGCATGCCATTTTCACTTGGTTCCCAAACCATGATATCCTCAGAGTTAATGAAATCATAAGAATTAACAATTTGAGCAATATGGACAGGATAGATAATTATAAATATATCATGAACATTTAATATATTTTTATAAATGAAACTTGAAAAATTATAAGTAGAATTCATAATTTTTTACCTTTGATAAAAAGATATAAATTTCATATAAATGAGTTTCTTACTTGTTTGAAATCTAAGGTATGACTTTAAATTTTATAAAATGAATAATAAATATTAATTTAATTTTAATATTCATATATTTATCAGGAATTCAGTTTATTGATTAATTATTTTACTCAGGAAATACGATCATTGGATTTTAGTCTCAAAAAATTGGTTCATGAATTCCAATCACTGGTGATCAATAGATATAAATTTATTATAAATAGTTGACCAGTGAACATGAGAACATAAATTTATGGAGTTATGTTAACTTCAAGTATATACTATTATTCCTATATATCAAATATCCATCATCAATATGAAAATGCGTATTATTTTATATTTTTTAGGAAAATTCCAATATTGAATTATTACTCTCATGGTTGAGTTACCATAATGAAATTCAAGTTGTTTGATTCAATGATATGAAATTGAACTTTTACCGATTATTATAGATTTAGTGTTATTGACATGGGTTTCTTCTCATTGACTGAAGAGCCACATATTTTTTTCATCAATGGAGAAACAAGTGTTTTATGTGAAAGATCCTCTAAAACCAGAATTTGATATCATTACTAAATTGATCCAAAGATATATTTTTAATGATGTAGGGGATGAAATTGAAATCATCACTTCCCCCATTTTTATTGACCAATATATTGTATATGATGACTCAAATACTTAAGTTTTTAGAGTTTACTATGAACTTGAAGTAGTAGTGGTTAATATATAAAAGAAACAATATATTCTCTCATCCCACCATTTTTTGAAATATTTTAATTTTTTATATATCTTTCTTATCTTCCCAATGAAATAATAGTCACTCAATTTTTTCATCTATAACAAAAAATATCATCAATAACATGATGAAAATAAAGAATAACTAATTTGATTCTACCTAATTTACCTGAAATAGAACTCAAATGAACCAAACATAACTAAATTGAAAAAAATATAAAGCATATATAACTAATTAAAACCACCCCAAACTGAACCAAACTAGCCCAAATAGAATTGAATGATACAAAAAATAGAATGCAACTAAAACTACCTGACCCAGTTAGACTCTTTTTGAACTAAATCTAATTCAAATGTTTTTAATTCAAATAAAGAATATTTATAATGTAAAAACTAATTTTACAATTAAAATCTAAATATAATGAAGATTTATTTATTTAATAAGATTATATTTTAAAAAAATCAACTACCCCTTAAATATAATTGATTAAAACTATCGATTTATTTATAATAAATGAATCATACCAAATATTTCTATTTATAAATGATTCACTATTCATTATAGAAGACTCTTAATTAAATTCTATATACTTATACTAATGAAAACTAATTAAATACCATTATAAAAGTCTTTAAATTGAGAAAACTGAATGATTCCATTTCCAAATACAATTTAAAACTCATTTAAGTCATTTAAAATATTAAAACATGATTTTATATCATAAAAAACTCATACAACTTTATAAATACTTTATATCATAAAACCAATTCATAAATATATGAAAATATAACACATTTTTAAACAAAAATTAAACCACCAACACTTAAACAAATCATCTTTCAAAAATTAACTTTTCATTGTAAAATACATAAATGATACAACTATGAATTTGTATGTTGAATTTTTTGAAAATCATAAATGATAAGGTTATTGTACTTATTGAATAGAAGTAATGAACCATCAGTAACTAATTAAAAGTTGTATATTATAGAAGAAATACTTAAAGGTTTATGTTCTAATACTTGTAATGGGTACCATTAGAAGATCTAGAAATTGAAAGTTTGGAAAGTGGCTAGACATATGATATAGATATTTCTCTAAATTTGTTAAAGTCCCATGATACATAATATTTCTATATATTTACATAATATTTTTATAGTTTCTATGTTGATATAGAAAATAGAAAAGTAATGGAACCTCACACTGTATATGTAAGGTTAAGGGTAATCATGGTGATGTGGATGACTTTGAAATAATGGAAAAATCCTTGGGAATATATTGAGATAAGTAATATTCTCAGATTCCAAGGAATTCAAAAAAAAAATCAATAATTCTTTCATATATATATAATATATTTTGGATATGTATAAGCTATTTTAAAGTCATGGAATTGGAAGATTCATATATGTTTTCATTGTACACATAATATATTGGGAGTTGTGTAACATATTGATAAAAGAAACATATTTAGGAAAGGAAAATCCCCATATATCTGTAATGTTTTTTATAAATCCTCTTAATATGTGTAAATTTTTCATTTTATGTTTTTATGATTTTTTATAGGAGAATAAGACAAATCATGATGTGTCGAGTCTGGTTACACTATGAATATATGATCATGTAAAACCTTGAGTTGATGAAATTAAATAAAATTCATTTCACTTGGAGTTTTGATAATCATGGTGACCCTGAAATGAGAAGAATAATCATTACACACCTTTGAATATGGGATTTTTTATTGAAAAAAACACAAGTGTAAAATATAGTACAACATCATAGGTGTCATGGAAGCTATAATGGATATCTAATGTGAGTAACTAGCTTGCATGTAAGAGTCATGGAGAAATCACACATGGGTAGGTGAAATAGATGTATTAAAAAGCACAATACTGTGGAACATGGAATTTTTGGATTAAAAACTATCTAAGAAAATTAGGAGACCTATAACAGGAATTTTGGAAGACATGGAGGATAAAAAATTTCAAATATCAGGTTCCCTAGAGTTGAAGTGAAAATAGATAAGTAATCTTGCTGAAATACCTTTTGAAGAATATTTTATTTAGGAAATTACTACGCTGTGGTATTTAGTATAAAAATACATGGTTATGCAATTACAAAGATCAATACTGTTTTTTAAGAAGATAACATGCTGTGGAGTTTTGAAATATAGAATTTACGACCAGACTTGATGATTTGGAATTCTCAAAAATTATTTGATAGTTATGTATGGGATGAAAACTAACTATTTGAATTACAATGGTGTAGATATATCTAAAGTTGATCAAAGGGATTAATTTAAATAAAAGGATGATATAGGTTGATAGGTAGTGACTTGCTTGAATTTGAACTTCAAACTATTAAGATATAGAAGAGATATGGTTGTGCAAATTTATATGAGATAATGAATAATAGAGTATATTATAAAAATTGGAGAAACTATGTGTTATTTGAAAAGAGAAAAAGGAAGACAGTAACATGGTATTTATTGAATATTTTAATTAAATAATATTCTATTATTGATAATTGGGGGAATATTGAATATCATATTTTTAAAATATATTAGATACACTAGGATTTATGGATTAATGATGGACTAAGGATTTAAATATAATTCCTTTTCTATAATTATTCGACTTGTAATATATTATTTGTTTTAATATAAAAATTGATTAAATATCAAATACCCAACTCTTCTAAAAAAGAGTTGATTATATCTAGAAATTGATTTGAGGGTATCAAAAATGACATAAATTAGAGCATCACCTCAAGAAGAACGTAACAACAAAAAATGTGGATCATAGAGTTAACTACATGTAAATAAACTAATAAGAGACCCATAAGTCTACAAACTAATATATTATAGAGTAGTGTATAAAGGAAGAAAATTGAGTGACCCTTAGTAGGTAGTGATATATTCCCTAAACTATTCAATAGGCTATTATCCCTTTTTAGGGGTGACTTCACATAAACACCGTATCCAAAAAATCAATGAGTTATATTTTATTTTCATACACTGGTGAATTACAAAGTGTTTTACCATTAGATGTATCCCAGTGCAGCTAAACCAAGTAAAATCCACATGTTATTTCATGCTTTACATTCTTCACATATGACTGATATATGATGTGAATAAATTTGATAAAGATAATGTTATTAAATGTTTAATAATATTCCTTGAAACATGGGATTAGGATGTAATGGAAATAGTAGTGGTACAAAAGTTTTAATATGTTAACACCCTATTTCACCCCCTCTTAGGGTGACTCAGTTTACAATAAACTTAATTCATGCATAAAGGTTTAGTTTTTAATTTCACCCTTAAATATATACTATTAAATTTATGTTGTTCTTATATCCTAAAAGTTAATGATTATAGTTAAATATGAGAATGAATTGGAGTGTTTTTTTTGATATTTAAGTATATATTATGTGTTCTCTTGAATAATTAGATCTTTAAAGAACTAAGAACTATAAAATTGAAGGATTGTTTAAAGATTCATATAAGTATATTAAAAAACATAAAATTGAGCTAACCTAGATTGAATATGTAATTAATTAACATAATTAAATTCAAAAAAAAAAAATCATAATTTGGGATTTATTTAAAAAAAGTAAGAAGAATAGGTAAAAATTATCAAAAGTTTGAGTGCTTATATTAAAGAATTAAATGATATAATTGTGTCTCTTGAGGAAGATGTTTATGTGTTTGAAATGAGTACTTTTGAGGATCCATCAAATTATGATTTATTTTGAAGTAATTTCTTTGGGGGATTTAATAAATAAGATAAGTCACATATGTATGATTAAAGTACTAATGAATAATATATTTCCAGCGTTTTAATAAAGGGATGAGAGGAAGATCATTATAAAAAGAATGAATGTTTGAAAAAAATTTAAAATAATTTTATTATACTATAACAAGGAAATATAATTATCTCATAGAAAAATAAGTTCAAAGAACATTTCTCCTTAATCAATCAAAGTTTGAGAAGATTGAAGTTTGATATAAATGATCGATCAAGGATCTTGAAGAAAAACTAAAAGCAATGGAAGGATTATTGAAAATGGGTATGATAGTAAATAATTCTCAGTAATATTTAAATGGAAAAATATTAAAGAACATTAAAGCTATTTTTTATATTTAAAATAATGAAATAATGATCAAGTGAAGCTACTCAAAAATTAATATGAATATTAAATAAAACTTTATTCTAAGAAAAAATATACTTAGCCTAAAGTTATTTAGTATGAAGGTGAAGTTTAATTTTTTTGAAGCCACGGTTACAATAAATAATAAAATCATTTTTTTGATTTTCTGGGTCATCAAGAAAGTGTGAAGATTATCTTAAATCCAAAATACCAAATATTATAGAAAATTTAGGATTAAGGGGGAAAAAAATCCAAGGGGTATGTCTATGAATTCCAAGGAAATGAATGTATAGAAAATATATGAATTAAATAAGATGAATTAGTTATTTGGAGAGCATATAAGGTATAAAAAGTAATGTTATAGGAAACCATTATGGATTTCAAAATTAAATCTAAGACATCAAGTGGGTTATGAGGGATTAAAAGGATAACCATGAAAAATTTGGAGATACATGAAGTGATGAATAAATTCATTTGGTTTCAAGATAAATATAATTAAAAAGTGATATAAATAATCCATAATAAATAATCAAAATGAATATGATTATACATGCTGAAATGAGTAATTATAGGTGGTACAAATCCTAATTTGGAGTAAAATAAGCGTAAAAACCATATTTGACTTTTCAAAATTGTATCTACTCAAATTTTGAGCTCAAAATAAAGTACCAGGACTTTACTAAGAAGTGGTGGTCCCTAAAGAATAATATGAAAAACTTGATGGTATAGAAGATGCATTCATATAGAATTACACATATTATTTGTTTATAACCAACCATGTGGTATGAACTAGTAACTTTCTTGGATAGTAACAATTGTTGAGAATAAAATATTATGACCAAAAGGTGGCTTCACTATATTGAATATTATAAACTAGTAGATAAAGTCCCATGACCATAGACCTATATCTAATGGTAGGATAGACCATGCCTGTAGAGGCACCGTAGAAACATGCCAAAATTAACCATAGATATAGGTTACCTATAGCCATGAGTAATCCTGTGTATGAATATAGGGTGAATTGGGAAGGGTAAATTCCATGGTAAGATCATGGTAATGGAAAAAATGAATAGGAATCCATGTGTTTTGGACCCTATAATGACTGTAAAAAATTACGATGGTTGTATTTCTCTTCAATTTGATCCTATAGCCACAGGTAAATTTCTCATGGCTGTACATGCCATTATATCCAAGAGGAAATTTTCCTATTATTATACATAAATTTATATCCATGAGAAAAATTTCATACGGTTGTATGTATTTTCCAGGTGTTCCTATAGACATAAGAAATTTTCTTGTGGTTGTACTTTCCACTATAGCCACAGGAAAAATTTCCTATGGCTAAAGGTTTTCCCCATCATCCAATCGAGATTATAATATATTATAATATTTATAATACTTATAATACCATATTATAATTTTTTAAATATATTTATATATATTAAAGTATATATATACCATTAATAAAACGAGGCATAGGGTAGAGAGAGTTTAGATGAGTTAGAAAAAGTGGGTGCTAGGTTTAAATCCTGTGGAAGAGAATTTTAATTTTCATAAAGTTATATAAAAAAACAATAATTCCTATAGAAATATTTATACACTACATCCATGAGAAAAGGACCATGTCTATTATAGTTGTGGTAATAAACCAATATAAATCACCATTCTTCATATCCATGAGCCATGACCATGGCTATATCCTTGTGAGACACTACCACACTTCTATCAGCCACATAATCAATGCTTGTGGTTATAAATGGTTTTCTACTTGTGATAATTTAATTGGTTTTAAGAGCTGATGAAATTAAATGGAATTTATGATAATCATTCAAAGGTTGGTTTACATTATTTGAGAGTAGATAATTCTTGTAAATAATTGAATAACAAGTGGTATCACTTGTCTACCATAAACAAGTGATATCAATTGCTTTAGCTTGTATTAAGTCTCACACACTTTGTGATTTATTTAGTATACACTAAAATTTTTGGGAACTTTTGATTGAGATCACTAGAATTTTTATGGTTAAGTAATTTAATTTTTCAAGATATAGGTGTTTATGGAAATTAGTGCGTGGCATTGAAAAAATTTAGGCTATTAACTTATACTCTTATTTCCTATGCCCAGTTCTAAATCAACTAGCTTAGAGGATTTTATGATGACTCATTACCAAGAGGTTAATTCACTCACTAAAATATGTTGATAATAATACAACTAAAATATGAATGTGGGTTTGAAGTTGAAGTATTAATGAAGGATGGTTGAAATAAGATCAAGGTTGTGATGATATTCAATAATTTATTGAATAAAACTTATTTTTTGAAGGTTAAAGTAAGTGAAAAAATAGTTTAAAGGTTTGAATTAACAAATATGAGTGTTCTAAATCACTTAATATATATATATATATATATTTAAATAGGTAAAATGAGATCAAGGTCCGTTAACGATTAAACATATGGTTATTTGAAGTGAATATATAGTGGGATAATAGTTTCTATAGATATAGAGGTTTAAAAAGTAATAAAAATATATTGATATAAATTATAAATCTATCACAAGAAGTAAATTACCAAAGGTGGAGTGAAACTAATGAAAATACCTTAGTATCTTCTGTGGATAAAAGGAGAAAACGTAACAAAGTATTATGGAAAAGATGAACCCTTTTCAGTTTTTAACAAAGGGGGGAGGAAAATAAATTCATAAAATCTTTTTGTTTGTAGGATGTTATATTGAAAGATAAATGGGGAGATATTATATCTATCTTTATAGTTTATGTATCTTATGGAAGTATTGTGAATAAAATTCAAACAGAGAGATTGTTACAACAAAGAAGTTGTATGTTGGATTTGTTGATAATCACTAATGGGAAGGTTGTTGGATTTGTTGATTGAAAGTAAAGAAACTATAGTTAGTAATCTGCCTGAATGGCCCGAAGGCCTTCATTTTTATTGATTTTTGATAACCCCATTTCAAGGGATGAGGGGGATCCCTTACAAGGCCCGTAGGCTCAGAGATTACATGGCACGTAGCCTTAGGAGATACATGACATGAAGGTCTTAGGGAATTCAACCAGACTATCTACAAGGAACTACCCCTCCCCAGCATCTGCATCCTTGATAGTAGCTCTCTACCTTTGCATGACCATCTTTCTAGGCTTCCCATGCAAGTACAGGATGGTACTGATGGCATAGCCATACCCTCTCATTCTGGAAATCCATTTGTCTCTGATCTGGTGAGTGCACCTGCTCTGAATCCTCTTCTAGGGCTGATCCTTTTTTGTAGTGTGTCTGGGGCCTACATTCATGTGGCCCAAAGGCCTTGGGGTGGCCCTAATGCCTTAATGTGGCCCGAAGGCCTTGATAATCAACTGGCCCGAAGGCCTTGGGTGGCCCGAAAGCCTTGCAGGACCTGAGGACCAAACCGGTGGCCCAAAGGCCTAGATGGATGAATTGTTCCGGCAACTACAGTACCGAACAATGCCTGCTACAGTGACCACTACAGTACTACTATAGTACCTGCTATAGTAATGCTATAGTACTTATACAGTACTGCTATAGTACCGAAATATGCCTCCACCCGAATTTGATCTCAGGTCTCTTGGATGCACCAAGCGAGTCCTCACCAACTGGGCTGAGGCTCTTGTGACTATAGTTAGTAACCAAAAGATGATTTTTTTGGAATAAATAACTAAGGTTTTATGATTCAGAAGTTATGATGGGTACAATTGGATTCTCTGTATGATGAAATTTTTTAAGGTTGTTGGATATATGATATAGGGGTTTCTATACATTTAATAACATCCCATGACATGTAAGATTTCTATATACTCAAGAAAGGTTATTGAATTTATTGATTTAACCTAGAAAGTGAAAAAATACCATAACCTAACCATGTATATGTAATGGTACTAGTAACCATAATATTTTTATTAAAATTGTAAAAATAGAAGAGTACTTGGGAATAAATTGAGATACATAATATTTTTAGATTCTTGATAATTCAAAAAAGGACCGAAGGCCATTATATATATGTAATATATTTAAGAGATGAATAATATATTTTAAATAGGTATAATTATAAATTTCCTACAGGTTTCCCATGTATTCATAATATATTTGGAGTTTCGTAATATATTTTGAAAAAATATGGATTTGGAAAAGGTAGAACAACTTTTATATGTATGTTTTTTTTAAAAACTGTCCTAATATGTGTATGGTTTTTATTTTATGGTTTTTATAAATTTTCACTTAGATAAGATGATAGTTCACATTACGGTGAGTCTATATATGTTCTAAATATATGATTATGGAAAAAATTAAACTGATGAAATGGAATGCAATCTATTTCAATGGGTATTTTGATAATCAGGGTGACTCTCAAATATAGATAATATCCACACCACATAATGGAAGATTGAATTTTTAATTGAAATAATACCTATGTAAAATGGGAACAACATCAAAAGCATTGTTAAATATGTAATGGATCTTGTGTAAGAGTAACTGGCCTGTATGTAAGATTCATGGAGAAATCAAGTAAGGGTAGTTGAAACATGTGACTAGAACAGTAGCATGCTACAGGGAATGAATTTTTTGGATTATAAAGTACTAGTAAAAAATAGATAGGGAAATAATGATAATAATCACACCCTAACATCAGTATTTCCTCTTTTATTTTAATTATTTAATTATTTTCAATATTTTCCTTGAATTTAGGGTCGAACCAGCTTAATTTTTTGAAAATTTAGATCTTCCACATTGGTGCATTGTTAGTAGAAACTATGTAGAAA
The DNA here is from genome assembly GCA_963277665.1 of Viscum album. Taxonomy (NCBI): domain Eukaryota; kingdom Viridiplantae; phylum Streptophyta; class Magnoliopsida; order Santalales; family Viscaceae; genus Viscum; species Viscum album. The sequence continues at coordinate 110,046,262 of OY728156.1, read as the reverse complement.
TCTTGTATATTAGTTTTTTAGTTTAATTGATCCAAAATGAATTGTTAGAGGATTGTTTTTCTATCTGAATGTCATTATCATATAAGGTACTCCGAGTCTTCCATTAAGTAGTGTAATTTTAACACACAATTTTTTTAACCTTATGGTGAAACCATGCATAGTGTCCAATGTTTTTTTTAAAATAGAATTTTAATATTTTATCCTCCCATTTACGCCACACTTGTACCTTTCTCTTACATTATCCCTTACCCATCATGAACCACCTAGGGAGAGACCTTGTGGAAAAAATGTTCCAATATTCTCCCTCCCTTCATGATCCCAATAGGTTTTTCAATGATTTGAGTCACGATCTTCAGGTTCGACCTCCTCCTCCACCCCCTTCACTTATTTTTTTTATCTTCCATCACTGTATGTATTATTTGATAAACCCTAGTCAAATTGAACATTACTATTTTTTTATTATTGGAACCTAGGGTTTGTGAGACCCATCTTGAGGCCAATTTTAGCGACGACCACCGAAAGTGATGATTTCCACTCGATTTTAGGTATGTTTACCCATGTTGAAGCCTTTAAATTGTGAAGCACTTACTAATTATCATTTTTAACCATATCTTAGGTGTTCAATGATATTAATAAATTTATCTATGATTCTATTTTAAATGGGAACAAAGTTTTACTTGGTTTTTATTAATTGAAATGGACATTTTCTCTAAAAAAACGTCTTATAGTTTTTTTTGACAACTAATATACACACCAAGTGTTTCGTGAATTACCCAAATGGCCTTTACACACGAGTTTTTTATTCTAAATGATGTTTTGATTTTAAAAGTGAATTCTCAATTGGCCATTTAATTTTACATGGGATTTCATGTAATAATTGGAATTCCAATATTGATAAAGTGTTTGAAATTAGTTTTGAATAAAGGGGTGTGTTTTCTAAATTCCTTGTTTTCATTTGATGGTTATCCAAAAATACATGGTTCTACACACACACAAATATATATATATGCATGTGTGTGTACAAATTCAAACGAGTGTGTGAATTTTTAAAACTAGAGAAATATAAATATATATATATATGTGTGTGTGAGTGTGTGTGTTTGTGAATGAATATGATTATAATAATAATGGGGTACTTAGAAGATATAATTTGATATTAAATCCATCATTCCAATAAGTTTTAAAGTGTATTTCTAAAATATAAGTTAAAATCCTGGTCGATATGGTTTACATTTATTGTAGTGTTTAATAAAGAATTTTTTAATTAATGGAAGCTATTGTTTTCAAGTTTTCATGGATAAAATATATGAATTGTGGGTGGTTAATTTTTATCCATGAATTTGGTGATAAAAAGGGTTTAAAGAGATCTGTGTGTTTTTGATAAATGATATATCTTGTGAGGGGTTCATAAAAGGTCCTTCATTGTAAATAAAATATGATAATTTATTGAAATGGGAAATGAACATGGGAATCTAGGTATCTTATAGGGGAATTACAGTTTAATTATCCATTTGGATTACACCACATTAACCAAAAATTTAAACTTGGATAATAGTCGTGGTGCCATTAGATGGGTGACATCACACTACTAGGAAAAGGTATGTACTCTTTTGTTGGTAATTTGGATATAGTGTCATTGGAGAAGTGTCACTACATCTCTAGGACAATGTAATGATATATATAGAAATTACTACATGAATTATATTCTTGACTAATTATATCAAGGATTGATAAGAGAAATTAGAGTTCCCACTAACCTTTTATTCTCTAGTGATTTTCCACATGGTACATGTTTAGTAAATGGTTATGTTATAGTAATTTCTTTCATTTATATAATTTCTAAATTATGTAATTTTATTATTTAAACGTTTTAAAAGTTTTTTTTAAAATAGATGTTTTTAAATGGATTTAGAAAATGGTTTACAAGTGGGGTTTTCAATAATGGTGTCGTGGGCTGATGAAATGTTTTTTAAGTGATTGTTTTCATTTAAATAAAGTAAAAATAAAATTATATGAAATGATATCAAATTTTTTAGAATTATTCATGGAAAACATAATTTTAAATAATTTATTTCAAACTAGACTAAATTAGATACTTCATTTAAAGATGGTGCATAGGTTGTGGTTTCTATTTTCCATGCCTACTGAGCTTATTTATTACACCTATTATCTTTCTAGTTATAGTTTTTAGATCTTTTATTACCACTCATGGAGCATTTAAGTTTTAGTACTAGATGGTGAATTGTAATGTCACATGGATTTATGTTAGTGTTTATTCTTAGATTTTTTTATCTCATCAAACAAATATGCCTTTTCATGCTTTAAATTATGGTTATTGGTTGATTTTAATTTTTATATGGGATAATTGGGTGATATGGATGTGATAGTTTTTATAAGGGGAGTATATGGAGGGTGACAGAAGGGATTAGATTTATTTTTAATTTTTTAATTTTTTAAATTATTTTACTACATTTATATCACTATTTATTATTTCTCTTTGGTACATAGACCCTTGGCGTATATAGTGATCTTACTAATTTATCCGCTACTTATTTTAATTATTTACTATGAAAAATCATTACTATATGGATTTAAATTGATGCCCTGGAACTTTTCACCACCATACGGTGATCAAGAATGTGATTTGTGGATGTTGTGAGATGGATTGGGTGTCCGATAGTTGGAAAAATTAGGTTGGTTCCTGAAAAAAATTGTATCAGATCCTATGTTCCTATGAGGGATTTCGTTTTAGAATTACCTTTTCTATATGAGGTTTAATGGTATATTGGAGTTAGTATTATCAAATCATTATAGGTATGTTAGGGGTGGGTGACCAATCACCACCACCGATGATGAAACCTAATTTACTATGAGATATAATGATTTGAATTTTCATTTAGAGTTTTATTTTTATGCTTTCTTACAGACTTATTTATTTTGGGGGATGAAAATGAGATTGAATTGGTGGTACCTAGTTGGATTGTAGGGCCTTGAAAGCCATGTGGTTCTAGAGTTCATGGTTCAAAGTTACTCTCGGTTCTAGTATTGGGGTTTCCACTTGGAGCACCAATCCATACAACCAAGATACATATAGAAAAAATACCCCTTTTTAATTTTGTATTGGACTTCATTTATTTTAAAGTATTTTTTAATAATGTTATGTTTATGTTTGTTTTAGTAATATGTGAGTTTTAGTTTTAAAACCATAGTTTTAAATGGAAAATATTTTGTTTTAAAAGTAATAAACAGGTTTTCATATATTATTTAAAAATAAACTCAATCTTTTTTTAATAAATGGTTATAAAATGAAAAATAAATTTTATTGTTAATCTTTGTGGACTTTTTTTGAAAATTTGGGATATATTTTTTAAGGGTTATCCATAAAAAATAAATATTTGATTTAAAGGGTTAAATTTGGTTTTAAAACCAACAAAGTGAAGTTCTAAAAATATTATTATGTGCTTTGATGGAAATTAGTTGTTGTTTTAAAATTTAAATATGGTTTTAAGGTAAATAAAATGTTTTGAAATTGAAAAGATTATTTCCAAAATGTTTTGAGATAATAATAACATTTTAGTGTTTTTGTAAAATCTCGATAAATTAAATCTTAGTGAGAAATTAAAGGGATTAATTCATAATATATTTGTAAAATTTATTTTTTTAATTTTAATAGAGAAAAGGTTATTAAGGGATGATTTTTTCTTTAAAAAAATGTGGAAATGTTTTTATAGTTTTCTTTCCCTTACGAAACAAATTCTTAACTGTTGACTTGAAATTGGTGGCTTTAAAGGGAATTAATTTTTTTTAAAACTGGTATTTTTGAAACTTGATAAGTATATTTTCTGGTGTCCACTTAATTTAATTTTAGTCTAGTTTTTTTTAATTATGAAGTGTGGGTTAGTTTAATATTGTGAATTTTTTTAGCACATTTTGGCCTCCCAGAACGGGGTAGATGAAATAAGTGAGTTTCTTACTTGTAGGGAGCCTTATTATATTTTATAGATGCAGTCTTGTTCTAGAATGGTGTTAGTTATATCTTTTGAGTCTAGTAATTACTAGTCCTAGGGAGGATTGTATTTCTAAAGTGTTATTATTTTTGGGTAAATTAACTATAATACTAGTCTTTTTGTTTGATATTGTACCTCTACCTTAGTTTTTTTGGTTGAACCACTATTGGTTTTGATGTGATGTTAGCCCAGTGAAGTGGTTATACCTTTGAAGAGATGTTTATATGGACATTTGGGTGATAGTATGGGTAATTAGAATTCACCCTATATTTTATTTGTTTTTTTGGGTTTATTGAGAGTTAGTTCTTTGAATGAAACACCCCAGGTTACTCTCTCTCTCAACTTAATTCCAGATCCTTAATCTTTTTTTGAGGTAGATTCAATTTTAGGTAATTATAGTCATGCCTTATCTTCTCTCATCTAACTTTCACTAGTTTTCTCTATTTTAGGTGATACATATCTAGGAATTTTGGTCTTCAATTAATGTTTGAAATCTTTTTGAGATGGTTTATTATTATGGTATTTCTGAACTTTTTATTTGACTTCCCTTGTGAACCCTCCATTACTTAGGGTGATTTTAATCTTACTCATTTCATATAGTAAGTGGTTATCCTAGAAATTTAGTATATTAGTGAAATTTAAATATAGCGGGGTGACCACCATGGGTGACACATTTATGAAAATGATTCATTTTTGGAGCTTTGGTTTTTGAACCAGGCATTCCCATTTTGTCTAGTGATAAAGTGTGGTGCTTGGTTGGGGATCCATTTTATGATTCTTACCAACTGCCCCCACATGAAAGAGGAATGTTTATCATTGATATTTATTTGTTTTTGGGTATGTTTATATAGGATTAGTGGTTGAGATGCATATTTTTTTTCATTATTATCCTTTTCCTTACTGTGTTCTTTTGGTTTTGAGGTGGTGCTTTATTGGGCTGACCTTTCCCTTTCTCTAATATTCCCATAGTTTATTTAGAGTTTTTTATGGTTGTTTGTGATGAGGTAATTAATTTTTTTTTCTGTGTACTATTTCTATATTAAGGATGATGTCATCAGTTATTTCTATAAATTATTGTCACTCTTGATGTTTCAAATGATGTTTCATTGGTGAGGGAGCTAAACCTAATTACTTCTTCATTCATCCATTTCATCCAAGGATTTTAAGGGATATAAAGCATTATGGTGTGGAGTGATGTCACAAGATGACCCATGATTTTTATCTCTTATTAAAATTATTTAATTATCTTTTATATTTTCTTCAAATTCAAGACAAAACCAGTTTAAAATTTTAAAATTTTGTATTTTCTGCACAAGTGCACAATTAATAGAAACTATGAAGAAACTATGAATAAAATATATAAAATTTAATAAATATATAATGTATAGTTGGAACATAGTTTTTATAAACATTAATCTTTTCCATTCTAGGTTATCTAGGTCTTATAGGAAGGGGCACATAGTTATTTCATGGTTTGGCCAACCGTGCGGTCAAACCATATGCAGTGTCTAGTCATTAAAATTTTCAGTTGTTTACCATTATAACCTATCATTTTCCACTTACATAAACAATATCCTCTATTATCCCTTACTAATTTTGCACCACCCAGTGAGAACCCTAGGTGCATGTTCCCTCCAATATTCTTTATCCCATTGTGATTCCAACAGGTTTCACTGTGATTCAAGATTGGATATTCAGGTATAACATCCTCCTTCTTCTCATCTTCTTGATTTTTCCCTATCTTTATTCAATACATGTGTTATTTTCCAAAACCTAGTGAAAATAGGGTTATATTATTTCGTTATTCTTGTTACCTAGAGTTTTTGAGACCTGCATTGAGTCTGATTATAAAAATAACCATTAAAAGCCATGAGTTTTTCCTGATTATTGGTAGGTTTCCCCATATTAAAGTGGTTTAAATTCATTATTTTTTTCTTGTTCATTAAAACCATGGTTTTGGTGTTTAATGATATTAATAAATGTATATATGAATATATTTGAATGGGGAACTGTGTTTTACTTGGTATCATTGATTCTAATAGGTTTTTTCCCTTAAAATACATTTTTTAAAATTATTCAACAATTTATTCAAGAACCAAGTGTTTGGTTGATTACTCTAATAGACTTAAAATAGAATTTATTATATTTTAATCGATGATATGTTTTTTTATAATGAATTCTAAATTGGAACATAAATTTTACATGGAATTTTATGTATAATTGAAATTATAAGTATTGATAAAGTCTTTCAAATTGATTTATAATAATTGGGTGTGTTATATAAATTCTTTTTTTGTCTTAATTGGTTATTCAAATATACATGGGTGTACACACACATATATATATATACATGTGTGTGTGAGTAATAATTCACATGAGTTCATGTGAATTTTTTCAACATGATAAACACACACACACACACAGATATATATATATATATATATATATATATATATATCTTCAAGTGTTTAAATATATATGTGTACAAAAATATAGGGGTACTATAGAGATATAATTTGATATAAAACTCAGATTCCAAATAAGTTTTAATGTGGATTTCTGAAATATAATTTAAAATATTAGTTGACATTGTTTATATTTTTTTAGTGTTTAGTAAAGAATGTTTTAATTAATAAAAGATAGTATTTGGTATTTTTGATGGTTGAATTATGTTCATTGTGGTTGATTAAATGTTTTCCCTAAATTTGGTGAGAAAAAGGATATAAAGGGGCATAGGTGTTTTTGATAAATAATATGAATTGTGATGGGTTGATGAAAGGCACTTTATTTTAAAATGAATGTGATGTTTTATTGAAATGATAAAATAACATGAGAATATAGGTATATACGAGGGGAAGTCTAGTTTAAGTATCCCTTTGGATTAAAACACACTAACTAAAAATTTATAGATAGATAAATTTTATGGTGCCATCAAATATATGTCATCACACCGCCAGTCCAAGGCATGCACTCCTTAACTGGTGGGTTGGCTGTGCTGTCATTGGAAGGGAAACACTACCCCAGTAGGGAAATGGTTTTTTTATCATTATAGAATATCTCATGCATAGTATTTTTTATCAATTAAATAATGGGTTCATATGAGAAACTAGAGTGACCAGTAACCTTAGATAACCGAAGGATTTTCCCCATGGTGTTCATTTATGAAATATTTATTTTTAATAATTTATTTCCATTATAAAATTTATAAAGTATAAAACTTGATTCCATAAATGTTTTAAAATGTTTTTTGGGAAATGGAAGTTTTTAAATGTATTTTGAAAATGGTTTAGAAATGTGGTTTTCAATGATGGTGGAATATGCTGATGAAATGTATTCCAAGTGATTGTTTTATTAAATAAAATAAAAAGAAAATTTAATAAAATGATATTGGACCTTATATACTTAGGAATGGATTTTTTTTTAAATAATGTATTTAAAACTAGAAAAAATTGGATCCTTTATTTGATGATGGCGAATAAGGTGTGGTTTCTTATTGACATGCCTATATAGATTTACGATCACACCTATTATAATACCAGTTTTAGGTTCCATGAATTTTATTACCACTCACAGAGCATTAGGGTTTTAGTATTGGATGGTGTACTAGTAAATTCACATGGAGTTATTCAAGTGTTTATTATTATACTTATTTAAAAAATTATCCAAATAAGTCATTTCCTACTTTTATTTATAGTTATTGATGGACTGTACTATTTATATAGGAGAACATGGTGAAATGGAGGTTCCATTTTTTTGTAGGTGAGGGATATAGAGGGTAGGAAAAGGGATTCCCTTTATTTTTAAATTATTTACCTTATTTAAATTAATTTACCACTTTTATATTACTATTTATTCTTTCATATTATCACATGGAACATCAATGTATAGAGTGGTAGTGATGATCCTATAAGGGGCTCCATTTAAGGGTTTCCTCTTTCCGTCACCTTCCTCTCCTCCATCACGGATTAGCTATGGTTCCTCTTCTGAGATATTTTTCTTGGAAAGCCTATGGTGTGTATTTTATCTTCCCATGACAACGTCATGAGACTTAGTGGGATCAACCATCTCAGATAATCTCACCATTTTCTATCCTTTCTTCACGCCCTACCATTCAAGCTAGCTAGAGAATCCCATGGCGGCATGGTTAAGGTCCAATTTTTGAGTACCAAATTCTACGGTGAAGGATTCCATCTTGTTTCTACATCGGTTATGGGTGCGTTGGGAGTATCTGGTCACCATTTGTAGACTTGAATGTGGTAATAGGATTTTTAGTTCAGGTTTACGGTGGGGTGTGTTTGTGTTGCTCCAAGGATAATAGAAGACAAGGTGAAGAGACGATGGGATGACCTATGTTCTTATTCGATCTGGCTTCTTTGATGTCCTTGTTTTGTACAACATATTCTTCCTGGAGGAATGTTGGGAGTCTATCTCATTTTTTTGGAGGGTTTTGGTGAACTTAGACTGGAGTTCACTAGTAGTTTTGTGTACTGGGGCTGGGGATGATGATCACATCAGTTTAGTCATCCGAGGAGGTAGATTCCAATGTTTTTTCAGGTTTTTATTCTGGTATTTGCATTCCCTAGTTCATGGTTTCCCTAGTATTCTCTGATGATGAAAATTACATTGATGTTCATTCTTGGTGATGCTATGTTTGTGGCTTGGAATAGTTGATATTGGAAAATTATGATGACAGATGTGTAGTTGACCCAATACGATGTAGTGGTTTGGGTAGCTTGTGTGATTTATGGGATTCTTTTGGTTTTTATGATTTTGAATTTTGAATTTTGAATTCCATTGATTTTGTGATGTTTTGATGTTCTGATGTTTTTTTAATGTTTGGTGTTTTGAACTATGTGTGGTTCCCACTATAGCCATGATATTTGTTTGTCAAAATAAAAAAAATGATTTGGTGGAGGATGTATAGAGTGGTCATGCCCATTTATCCACTACTTATTTAAATTATTTATTAGAAGAAATAAATTCCTTATTAATTTACTTTGATTCCCTTAAGCTTTTCACCACCTTGGGGTAATGAAGAATGTATTTTAGTGATGTCATGGGATGACTCGACCATCCAAAGGAAGGATGGATTAGGTTGGTTGGTGAAAGGTTTTGTGTAATCTGTTGAGGAAGACATTTTTGAAATGTCAAATTATCCAGAGATGAAGTTAAAGTAGATAAATAATCATGGTAAAATCCATTTGGAGGAGTATTTTATCTAGGGAAGCACTAGAATATGGTGTTATGGCCATTATATTACAGGGCCCAACATGAGTATTTTGAGAATATAGAATTCTATAGAGTTTAAAATATAGAATTTATAACTATACTTGATTATTTGGAATTCTTAGAAATGGTTTGACAGTTATTAAATGTATTTAAACTAATTATATAAATTTCAATAGTGAAGATATTTTTGAATTTGATTTAAGAGATGCATTTGAATAAGGGGAAGATGTGGGTAGAAAGGTAGTTAATTTTTTTGAATTTGAATTTATAATTTTGAGTATATAAAAGAGAGGTAGTAGTATAGATTTATATGCAAGAATATAGAATATGGAATAATAGAAAAATAAGAGTAAATTTTTGTTCATTTAGAGAAAAATAATTAGGACACAACATGGGATTTTTAAATATATGAAATATGTAATATTATAGTGTTTCTGATTAAGGATATATTTATTTTAAATTATTTAGAATATGATGGATAAATTTGGATTACTGTAGTAAGGAAGAATTATTTAAAGAAAATTACTTTACTTGAAATATTTAACCTAGATAATATTTTTTGTTGTTGTGTGAATATTGTTTAAAGATCAAATACTCAACTCTTTTAACACATAGTTGATTATATATGGTAGTTAATTTGAGAGAAGCTCACTTTTTATTCATTATATCGTCTCATCGGGAAGTATGACTCTGAATATATATACAAGATCAGGGATTCACCTTCATGTTAATAAATTATGAAGACACATACAAGTCTATAAACCGATATATTCTAAAGTAGTGCATAATAGAATAAATGAGATTAAATTTTGGGAGGAATTGAGATATTCTTGAAACTATTCAATATGCAGTGAGCCTTGGTGGGGAGTGAATTCACCTAAACTTGTACAGGCAATGATCCTTGATGTAACACCCTGAATCCAATAACCCAGAGTTGGTGGTTATTTTACTACATTGACACAATATAAATGATATTTTATCCTAATGGATCAAATAGTTTAGTAGTCCCAGAAAACTAGATATGTACATGATTATTATATTACATTTGAAAAAATGAAATAAAACTTAATATTCTAGTGATAACTATATTATTTATTCTAATACATACTAAAAATAATTCAAAGATACCTTATTAATATCCTGGGTAAATAAATTCATAACAAAGGGTAAGTCCAGATACTCAGTAAGGGAAATATTACAACATAATCTATCCTAAAATAAACAAAGGATAATATGGAAAAGATAAATAATAATTAAACAATATATATAACTAATTCTTTAAAAGGGGTATATATCCATGGAATATAAAACAATATAAATAATATCATGTTTGAAAATAACTATCTTCATAATGATAGAATGCATAATGTAGGACATCTTAATATTTCTGTTAAGGCCTCATGCCAAGACATATTGCATAAATAGGTTTTAAATACACTAAATATTCATTCTAGTTTATCTCATGAGATATACTGATGTATCACAAGGTTATAACTGGTCTCTCCCTACACTTTCTCAGTCCAATGAACTCATCATATAAAAGTAGTGAATAATAAATACAATACATAATCAATATAAATATTTATATTTAAAAACCAACATACAAAATGTTAATATTTCACCTGAGTAAAAAATAGAATATCACATTCATAAAAAATACAGGGTAATACGGTAGATGATATCATTAGATTATATATCCAGTAAATCATAATTTTCATCAAAGGATGTTGAAATAGATGAAAATAATTTTAAAATAGCATTCAAAAATTTATTTGAAAACATGATTAAAATGTAATTTAATTTTGATAACATTTTAAATAGGAATTTCCATAATATCAAGAAAGTACATTTCTTTGAAAATAACCATGAAAACTAGTAATGTAATAATTAGAAAAAAGAATGGTTATGATGAAATTAATTTTTGTGGTAAAAGCTAAAATAAAGTTTCCTTCCACACTTTTGGTAAAATGTCAAAAGTATATTTTATTGAAAACGACAAGAATATTCCTTTTAATTTTTTTTAAAGAAAGTAAAATAATGTTCAAAATGAATTTAAATAATTATTTGATCATATAAAATAACATTCTTGAAATCGTTTTAAGAGACATGGACTTGTAAGAAAATTTTTATTGACCAAAGAAGAAATAAGGTTGCTTTAAAAAAAACATTTCTCCAATCATATTAAGTACCAATGAAGGTAAAAATTAAACTAATAATTTAAAACCCTATAAATAATCAGATGAGAATTAAATATATTAGGTTTAAGATATAAATATCATAAAATTACAAAAAAAACTTAATCATTATCAATATCAAATAATGATATGACTGTGAAATAAGCCCTTACCGCATTAGTAACTTTTGTAACATAACCAAAATTAAATAAATAAAATCAAATGATACTTTAAATACCATTAATATAAAAAAATTCATGATATAAAATAGTAATGGGTTGGTATATACACAAAATTAAGGAAAAAATTGGTGAATATGGAGTATGCCTTATAAAAAAAGTGATAATATAAACCCAAATTGCAACAAACTGAAGTTATAAACCCTGAAAAAACTAATGTTGTGTGGATGAATTTTTTTAAATTCTATACCCAAGGTAATTAAATCACAACATACTAGAATAAAACTGATAAAAATGATTTAATAAACACTAGAAAACCATAAAAAAATATTACCTTTGGAAGATAAATAATTAATTTGAGTTAATAATAAGAGGATTATTTTCAATAAAATTTATTTTCTTTATGTTATGTATTTTATTTTGAGAGCTAAATTTAAAAATTTTAGAATTAAAATTTGATAAATAAAAATTCAACTTTAATTCCTCACATCAAAATTTACTTATTATGATTTTTTGTGTTTTTTATGAAAAGGTTATTTTAAGTTGAAAAATATTGTTTTTCTGAAAATGACAATTTTTATGATTTTACCATTATATAAGAATATTATATAAGATTAAAAAACATTTCAAGTAATAAAATATGGAATATAATTATGCATTTTACTATATTTTTTGATATTATAAATTCTATATCCAACATTTTTTAAACCTAAATCAAAATTTTTTCTTAATAAAATCTATTTTTTGTATTTTCTGTGAATCATTTATTTTAAGGTGTGATTCAGTTTTGTGTTTACATGAAATAATCATAAATTTTATAATTTTATAATAAATCAATATATGACATTGAAATCCTTATCTATGTTAATTTTACCTTATAAACAAATTTCAAGCTTAAAAACATGTTTTTTCTAAATATTTTAACAATTATGAACGTTTATTTTATAATTATCTATTTACAACTATAAAAATTTTATATGATAAAATTATTTTTAAATTAAAAATATGAATATTTAAATTAGGTGATAAGATAAATTTCAAATTTGATCATTAAAATTTATTACAAATTTTGAAAAATAGTCTCCCTAATAAAAAGAAAAACTATTGGAAATGGAACCTATACCAACGGTTTTAGAAAATCATCGGTATTGGACACTTATAACAAAATTTGTAAAAAACCATTTGTTATGCCTGTTTATGAGAAGGATATACCAGTGGTTTTTTGTAAACCACTTATATAGGATTCGATATATATCCCATCTTTGTGACATCCACGCCTCCCATCTCACTCCCATCTCTATTCATCCATAAGATTTGAATTTCACTTCTATTACCCAACCCTGATTATTTTTCCTCAGTTGGTGTTTTTATTCTATTCTTCTTGAACAACAAGTTTTTGAGTTCCAAATGTTTCTTTTTTTTTCTGAGCATCATTTTCATTTTTTTCTAGGTATGAAACACTAATATATATTATTTTATGTCAGGATTCTTGTTGATTCATTGAACTATGGTTATTTTTTTATTTCATAATAAATCTGATTGTAAGTGATGTATGTTTTTTTAAATTTTTTTACTTAATACTTGTATATAAATTCAATATAAACCTATTATTTTGTTTGATATATGAGGAAAATATATAATTAATTATTATTGTACTTTATTTATTTTTTGAATGTATTAGGGTGTTATGAAATTATTCATTTTAATTATTTATTTTAATAATTGAAATTATTCATTTCAGATCTTAAACATTTTTTGATTTAAAATGGAATATATGGTTTGAATATATATACAGGTATTGTTTTCATAAAAGGTTGAATATGGATGGTATTTTTTTTGTTACATGAACATATTTCTTAAATTATGTTAAATTATTGGAAAACATATTTATATAAATGATCATTTACTTTATTTTTATATGTCCAAAGATACATTTTTGTTTTTTCTTATGACTTTTATGGGTTGTTTTGAGCAATCATTTATTATGACTTATTTCATACTAAACACATACTTAGTTTACTATTAATATAATCTAGTTATTTAATAACCTCAATTAATTGCATGTCTAGTTTATCACTTATGAGGTTTAAACCACTATATATACTATGGATCTTGTTTGATATACATTATTGTCTTTTATATTATAATTCTCATAGGGACTAGTTTTTCCAATTATTCCATATACATATATACTTTTTTAGTTGTATTATATAAAATCATTACTCATTAATATAATGGATTTTAATGTTATCATTTTATATATATGGTATTATATTATTACATAGGATTAGGTTATAATTGATATTTTTGACAAATCATGTTTTATGATTAAAAATGATTTATTATTTGTGCTATGACTTTTTTTAGTTATAAACTAATGAAATGTGAAATATACAATATATGCACTGTTTTAAATTTGTATTGTCACTAGTTCAATACATTATTTTTTTTCCTGAATTTTCTATATTTGTTGCAAGTTGTTTTGGGAGTGGGTGCATGTGTTTAGGGTGTCTAACAGTTTTGGGATAATATGGTAGGTGTTTTTAGCCTATTTAGAGAAGGTAGGCTATACCAAGGGTTTAGAGAACCATTGGTATAACATTTATACACATGGTTTAATAAAACCATTTGAACAAGGGAAATTTTTGGGAGCTATACTAACGATTTAAGAGAAACCATTGGTATAGAGATATCAAAAAATCTAGCATACCCAGGATTTAAGAAACCATTGGTATAACTTATATAAATAGATTCCTACCCTATAACAATGATTTTAAACCATTGGTATAGGGTCAATTTCTAATTGTGTGAAAATGGTAAAAAGTATTTTACTAAAGGGAAAATGGAAAAAAAATGCTAAAAAAATGTTTTCAAATGAGTTATTGAGGTTATTTTTCACCCAAAATAACTTTAAGATACAAATTTTTTTCATTTTTTTATCCATTTACCCTTGAATATTTACTCTAAATTGTTGAAATGTAAGGGTTACTTCCAAAACTACCCTTCTCTTCATTTATAAAAATCTAACACTTACACCACTTCAAGGTTCAACTTCCATTTTAAATTTCTCCTTGAAACTATGAAAACATTATTTTAATACAAACCTATCCCACATAAAAAATCCCAAGTTCACAATTATAAAGCACAATTCCTTCATTTTAGAAGATAATTCCTAGTGAAAATTAAATTCCTCAATGTGGGAATCCACAACTTCTTAGCATTTACTTCTTAATTTTTACTATTATAACCTTATATAACCATATTAATATAATTAAATCAGTATCATTATTATAATTAATTTAATTATTGAATAAAAATTATTCAATCCTTTATATTTACTAAGGAAATAATAAAACATTGATCATGCATATGTGAAAATTACTGCCTCAATAAAGCAATATTGTTAGTTTTTCAACCAAAACTCCAATTTATGGTATAAAGAATGTATTTTATGAATAAATTTGTATTATATGACACAAATAAAGTTCATAAGTTATCATTTTTAATATACCACCATTCTTTCCATTCATTGAGAAATGAGATCATTAATTGTGCATACGAGAGACTACTACCTCCACAGACAAAAAATTTCATTTGTTATCACTACCATCTTGAATGGTTTTATGTATGAATTAAATGAAGATATATAGTAATTATTACATGTTTATACTTCTTAATATCTCATACTATCACGATCTAAATACATTTCTTTACTCACAAAACATTATAAAATGTTTCTATTTGGGTTAGTTTTACCACTAATGCGAATGATGTTATAATATTTTTATAAAAATGATTATGGGACCCAATATAATGGTAATATAATGTCATAATAATTAATTTTATATGTATGAATTATTTTTTAAATGTTTTATTAATACATTAAATATTTATTAATATACCACATTTCATCCGTTAAGCATGTGAAAGCTAGTTTTAAATGTTTCCCATTTTCACAAACTGTACTCATGTATTTCACTGAATGAAAATAATATATGAAGAATAATTAGAAAAAATTATTATTTTATCTTGAAAAATTATATAATAATGATCTTTTAACCTCATATTACGAATATAACCCATTATAATGATATTTAAATGAGACAAACAAATGAATGTTTGAACATTGTTAGTGAAATTAATTATAACTAAGTAAAATATTTGTAATGAAAGAATATAAATAAAGATTTTAAAGGGTAATAAATTTGAATAATGTTATTAAATAAGTACATGGTTGAGGTCCATTTCTGTGATATATTCTTGATGGGTTGTAGAAACCATTTTTACCATGATTTCTTTATGATGTGATGAAGGATACTCATTTTATTTCACATAGGTTTTCATGATATATTAAATTATTGGAATATTATGGAACAAATATGTTTGGATAATGAAGGGTGGGGTTCTATATCACTCAATAATGCATCGTTTAAGGTTTCATGTCACATGAGATGATGAAGTTTTGTGTGAATGAGATGTGAGAATATTTGTTCATAAATTTATTATGTGAATGAGAGTGAGAAGATTTTTTCATAAGTGTTTTTGTAAACATAATATGGGAAGCTTCATTAGTAGGATTTTCTATGCATATATTTGTTCCATTCTTGAAAGATGCCATTTTTTATGATTATTCTTCTGTCTATGTCAGGATATCATGGATCATGTTTATTAAATCACATTTACACACTCTTTTTATTCATGTAATATGTTATGTCAAGGCTTATGTTTACCTTTAATGAAGATCAAATATAACACCTTTATCATATTTTTATTAAATAGGATATGTTGACAAGAAAATTTTAAATATATAGATAATTTTATTATGTGGAGAATTTTTGTGAGACGTTGAAGACACATTATGGATTATGGGGTTTCTATAATAGAGGAAAAATTCCATTAGTTTAAGGGGAATTACTTTTGATAGTTCATTTTTTCCTAATTTTATATAACTCAAGACCTAAAAGGTCTTGGGATTTTATTTTATTATAATATTTTATTTAATTCATATAATTACTTGATTTTTAGGTCTAGGTTATCATAGTTATGGTTAGATAATGGTTTAAACAAATTTTGAGATTAGGATGATATTGGTCGGGGATAAATTGTGAGTAAGAAATGTCATCAAATATAGATAAGTTAATATTGATTATAATTTCAAAGATATATATAACCCTTCAGGATAGTTGGGGTAATATTATGGGGACTAGGATAGAGGAACCTTAGTAAAAACCCCAGATACAATCCTAAGATTAGGAAAAGAACAAGAAATTTTATTGAAGTTGAGATTATGTGGTTATCATAGTAATGAAATCCTTGTTTGGATACTAATAAGGGGATGTGGTTTTGGAATAGATGTATATAGGGGTAATAAACCCTAAGATGGAATGTTGGGAATTAACTCAACTGTGACTTAGGTCATGACAAATATGCCTTACTACACATCAGGATAGACAGTCTTGCGGGATATTATTTGTAAACTATATTGAAGGATTTGAACATATTATTAAGAAATTTAATTATGACAACCTAATTTTAAAATTACCATTGAATAATAATGATATAATTAAGATATCCATAGGTTGATCCAAAAGTATCAAATGTTAAAAAAATAACTATTTCACTTGGGAAGACATATTTTAGTTGGAATTTTCATATTCATAGTTTAGATATTTTCATTACCGTTTTGGTTTTAGTTTTTTGATTGAAACAAGATAAAAAACGAATTTAAATATGGTTCTTATCTAAAAAACCCTATGCATTATATCCAAATAATGGAGTATACTTAATTGATTAAATATTATTATATGATTTAAAATCGAGTCTTATAGTCTTACCTTAGTTAGTGTGGATAATATCTCAATAGAAATTAAATAATGATGCTTTTAGATATTTTTCTTAGTGGGTGACATTTGAGTGAATTAAAAAAGTTATTGGGACCTATATAAAAAATCCATGGATTATTCTTTAGTACATTTACATTGAATATTTGTAAATATTTATTCAATAGTATTAGTACCTTGAAAAGTGATTTATTGTCAAGGTCATATTTTTTGAGGTAGCTATTGAAAAACATCTGTATGAGGATGGATAAATCTTATTTTTAATATATGGTTTAAATTTTAAGTAATAAAGTGTTGAATAATTTTTGAAGAATTAATTAAGAAAATATTTTTAATCTTGGTTTAAATAGCTGATTCATGATATTTTTGGGGTTAATTTCATTTTATTATTGTGTTATATATAGTTCATGATGTGATTTTATAAACTAGTGGTTAATTCCATGTGAGGATTGAAGATAAAATTTATTTTTGGAAGAATATATGATTTTTTCTATAGTTTTAGGCCTTGGAGATATAAGTTATTTTTAGGAATGGAATATTCTTTAGAATAAATGATTAGTAAATTTACATACCAGGGCATATGATTGTATATTATTTTTTCAGGATAAGATAAGTATCTTAATCTAGATTTAGATATTAATATAAATATATCATTAGAAGTTATATATTGACAAATAATGTCCCCAACCATATCCATTAGTAATTAATAGTTATAATCATGAGCCAAAATTTATTTAAACGTGGTAGAATGATATGAACTGAAATTCTAGAACCTATAAAAAATGTTTTCTTGTTTGATTACATGCATTACATAACACACCCAACGTAAAAAACCACAACACAATAGAAGAAAATTATTAATGAATTTATAATAAACACTAATATAGTAAACCATTAAAAGTTATTACTTTTGGAAGATAAATAATTAATATGTGTTAATAATGAAAAGGGTTATTTTCAATAAAAGTGGTTTTATTTATACTATTTATTTTAATTTAAAATATAAATCTATAAATTTTAGAATTTAAATTGGATAAAATAATTTTGTTTGAAATATTCACATCAAAATTTACATATTATTATTTTTTGATTTTTTATGAAATGATTTATTTTAGTATAAAAATTTAGTTTTTGAGAAAATTATAGTTTTTATTATTTGATTATAGGGTTTTTATCATGAAACTATTGTAAATAATCATTCCCTTAAATTTCAGTATAATGTTGAAAACAGGGTTTTCTCATAAGGAGGTTGTGGGGTAAGTTGTCAAACAATCACTTAGTTAATTTGTTTTTGTTAATGTTAAAAGTAAAATTGGAAATTAGAAATGAATTAAAATATGTTAAATGACACCAAATAATATTAATAATATAAATCTACATTAATGATTCAAAATCAGAGGCAAACCATACTGAAGGAAACAAACTAAAGAAGGAAGTGGTGGACAAACATTGATCCTCAAACACTCCCTTTATCCATGTTTAATTGAATTATCTAATTATATTTCTTAGTGATCACTCAAATAACACCAAGTTAACACCTAGGTTTCCTAGAAACCACATTGAGACAAAAATATGAGTGTTTTTTCCCTTATGAAAGTAACTTGATTTCCCAAAGTCTTATGAGAAACCAAATCTTATTGAACTTATTGTGCTCAATGGGGAGACCTCGACCAAAAAAATTTAAACAACAAAGAAATTATTTTAAATTAATAGGATTATAAAAATTTTCAAAAACATACAATAAATTTAATTCAATAAAGAAAAGATACCTCCTTCAATCATGAAAAAAGTTTCCAGAAAAATATAATAAGAATACGTTGCAGTACGAAACTCAAAAAGGAAGAATCCTCAAATATATCCTCCCACCACCACTTGGATTTTAGACCTTAATGTCTTGATTATAATCAAAGTAACTTTTATTATCAATCATAAATTATTTAGCATATCCTCATCCTTCAATCCAATCACCTTCAAATGAAAGTAAAGTTGAAAATATAAAGATAGGAAGGATAAAAATATTCTATCCAGTTTTTATACACCAAATGTTTTCTTAGTTTGAGGCCTCTTCCAAGATAAATTATGCTGAGGTTTATTCATAAATGTTGTTCAAACATGGTTCTTATTTCTGGCTCAAAATCTAAAAAAAATATGGATGCATGGAGAAAAAGTTATGATTTAATTAACGAGTTTAACTATTTCTATCCGAGTTGACTCTTCAAATTCCTCTAATATCATGTACACAAATACAATATTAAAAATTTAATATAAGCATGTTATTTTACATGCAGATGATTATTTGAGTGATCTATATTTTCTAGGTTTAATCAGATCTTTTGGAAACCTTTTAGTAGAGTTATTCCTCATTTTTTTGAAGGATATTCAATTCTGTCTAAAAACTAATTTTCCAATTTGAATGATTTTTTGGGCCTCTGGATGGATGATTTAGAACTTGGTATAGTTGTAATATATGAATCCCATGAGTAAACGATTATTAAAAAATATTTCAAAATTTTTATTATTATAGAAAAATATATGCACAAAACAACAAAATGACCAAAAATTGTTACACACAGAATTAGAGAATTTTAACAATTTAGCTCAAAACACATCAATATTCCAAAAATGATACAATTTATTATATAATGACATATTGGTGGGGTTTAAATAATTGAAAATAAAATAAAATATATTAAAAATTTCATCTCTATCTATTCCCTCACACTTAGCACATTGATAACCAGACAAGTGAGAACTCAAAATAAATTTCCAGTGAAAATTCAAAACATATCAATGAAAATTTCAATCTCAAAATAATGGAACACAACTCATCATTCCTCTTAAATAGTTTTAATTCAAAATTATTCATTTTTTTCATTTATTCTAGTACAATTTCATTCATTCCTCCATACACAAGTACACCTACCTAATTTTTTTTTTCTTCTGTCAACACATGATATTGATTTTGAACCAAGAATTTCTCATCCAAATAAATACAAGGGTCACCAAAGGCTTACAAAATTTATAATTCTCCACACAACGGACTGAAATAATTATATCCACCATGAGGAATTAGAATAGGTTTTTTTGAGGTATTAAGGCTTAAGGGTTTTAAATTTTAAAGATTATGTGGTAGAAAGAGATTATTTGGATCTTTGTTGAAGAAAGATTGTATAATTTCATTTTTAAATTAATAATGGTATTATACTCTTTATTCATGAAATAATATCATTTCCTATAAAAATTTAAAATGTTTTTCATGGACATCACACAACTTCTCCAAATCAGTATCAATGAAACAATAATTTCTTATAAAAATTTCAGATTTTTTTTAAATCACCAGAAAGACACAACATTATTTTTTTGGGAGCTTTAAAATGGCATAACTCCCTTTTAATTGAAATATATTGTTGAGAATATATTTCATTAAAGTATTTTTAGTATAAAAATAATCATATAAGAATAAAAATTTCCTCCTAAATAAGAATTAAACAAGGTAGACCACCATAAGTCATCTCTCCCCCCACACATAAGCTTTACTAAAATTATACAATGTACTTCAAGAGCAGGTTAGAAAAGGAAAATAGCTTATAATGTGGATATATAATAGGTAGAACTTGGATACAAAGTTTTCAAAAATATCATATATATGGTAAGGCTTGAATATAAAATAATATTTTTGAAAAAAGGGCTTTAAATCACAAACAAGCTTCCTCAATAATTTTGAATACAACCTCTTTAAAGCTCACATGTTTTGACAAAAAAAACAAGTTTTGGTTAAAACAAGAGTTATTTGGTTCAATAAATAATGGGGGTGGGTGGTTAATGTGAATAATATTAAAAAATGGTTCAGAATCTTCAAAGGTAAGTGAATTTCTTTACTAGATGTCATTCATGGTTTAAAATATAGGATTCAATGGTCTTTTAATGGATTTCTATAGTTTTAATCTAGAATAAAGAACATTTCAGTAATAATTTATGTTTAGTTCCATGAATAAAGTTTATTCCTTCTATAAGAAAAATATTTTCAATTAAAAAAGATAATTACTTTGAATCTAACAAGTTTTTTAACTCAAAATTTGAAAAAAAAACACACAAAATTTGAAAAGAAAATACAAAATTTGAAAGTAAAACTAAAAAAAATAAAACCAAAAAACAAAAAATCATAATCTAACAATGATGATCCTCCCAAAACACTTATTTTTTACAATTAACTCATTGTTCAAGGTTTACATGTGAAATTAAAATCAAGAAGATAAGACATGACAAAAATATGAAGACGAAAGACAAAACCTTGTTTTTATTGATCAACAACAACCATGAGATAGTCTCCAAAAACCTAAAAATTGGACACCAATATAAAATAAATAAATAAAAGTGTCAAAATTTAATTTAAATAAAGTAAAAATAAATAAAAAATAAATAGGGAAAAGAAACTTGGTATGAACCCCCAAGTGGGTGTTAGGAATTCACTACCCCTAATTAGGCAGTTCTAGCTAATCATCCCCAATATGAAGGTGGGTGAAGTTTCTTAATCATGAACCACCAAAATTAAATCTCTATAATCTTATTCAACTCATTTTTTTAAGAATCTCCCAAAACAATATTTATTTAGGTACCCCTCCATGAAATTATTATTTGAATGATATAGAGGGAGTGGGAACAAAATGTAAAAGAAACCTTCCAATACCTTATCATCACAAACAATCTCCCCTGGTTTATGAAATTTAATTGTAAGAAGTGGTTAATCATTATTTTCATCTTCAAAAATTATTTATTCTTTTAAAATAATATTAGTCCCACCATCCTCATGTGTTCCGGTGTACTCAAAGGGCACACCATTATTTCTTATATTTCAAACTTGACATCCTATTCATTATAAAAATTAATCTACTCAAAATTAGTAGGAACTAAGACATAACAGGGATAAATAGTTGAAAATTTATCATCAAAATAATCAAGAAACAATGGATCAAAACTTGAGACATCTCCATGTTTATTTTTAGGTTCCATCTCTTTTTGGGATTCTAAAACAGTTGTATTGCAAGTAGGTAGTAGCTTTGGTTCCTCCATATACTCTCAAAAATGAATGAATCATGTTTCTATTACTCTTTGGACAAATTTTTATACAAAGGTTATAAATTTTCAATTTTAAAACGTGGGTCTTCACTTGAAATTTATTTTTCGACCAAGCCGATATAATAATTTTTCAAATAATTTTCATTTCCAAAATAAATGTCATTTGGTGAATGGATGAAAATTTATTCCTTAAATTTTTTAAAAATAGATTAAAAGTTCGTTTGAAACTCATCCAGAAATAGTTCATCAATATTAAATGTGGGTGGGTTATGATTTTCCATTTTCTGAGTATCTTTTTGAGCTTTCAATTCTTTCAATTCATTGAAATAATTTAAGAGAATTTCCATTTTTTTGATTAATTATTTTATTATAATAATTTTTTGTTGAAGAACCAAATTCTCTTGTTGAATTATAAAATAATTTTCCTTTAATTGATATTTTAAAACCTCTTCATTACTTAGATCCTAAAATGGTTGATAATCAGGCCAGGCATATGAGAGATCACTATGAAAATCCTTTTTTTCTTTTTTTAAGACTCTAAATTAGTGGTTAAGATCCTAGAATTCAAAAAAAATTAAAAAAACTTTGGAAAACTCATTAAAAAATAGTTCCAAATTAGAGTTGGGGTTTTTTCATGACACTATAGTCAATAATTTACCCTTAAAGTGCAGTACAGTGGTGACCACTGGGTTGCATCACGAGGAAGTTGTTAGCTAAGTTATCAAACTGTCATTTTGTTAATTTATTTTTTTAATGTTAAAAATAAAATTAGTGATTTTAAATGAGTTAAAATATATTAAATGACACTAAAATATGTTAAGACAACAATTCTACATTAGTGATTGAAAATCAAAGGCAAACCTGACTAAATAAAACAAACTAAGAAGGCAGTAGTGGACAAATTTCGATCCTCAAACACTCCCTTCATCCTTGTTTAATTGAATTATCGAATTATATTTATCAATGATCACTAAAATAACTCAAAGTGAAAACCTATAATTCATATAAACCATATCTATATCTCAAATATGGGTGTTTATCCTCTTATGAAAGTGACTCGATTGCCTAAAGACCTCCGAGAAACCGAATCTAATTGAACATGTTATGATAAATTGGGAGACCAAACCCAAATAAATTTTAAAAATAAGGAAATTATTTTACATTAAAAATATGATAAAATTAATAGAACAAAATATAACATATTTAATTCAAGAAATAAAATATACCTCATTAAATCCTGAAAACAGTTTCTAGAAAAATATAATAATATTACATTGATGTACCAAACTCAAAAGGGAAGAATTATCTAATCTCCGCTGCCACCATAACTTGGAATTTAGACCTTCATTACTTGATTATAATCAATGTAACTCCTATTATCTATCATTTATTCTCCATTAAATCCCCCTCCTTCAATCTAACCCCCCATGAATTGAATGTGAAGTTGAAAATATAAATAGAGGTGGGATGAAAATCTTTTTTTATAGTTTCTACACCCTGAATGTTTTTTCTATTTGGGGACTCTTATCGGACAAATAATTTTGATTTTTATTCATAAAACTTGTTAACAAGAGTGTACTATTTCTTCCTATAAAATCATAGAAAATTATGAAATATGGAGAAAAAGTTATGATTTAATTAATTATTTGAAATGTTTCCATATGAAGTTAATCTTCAACTTCCTCTATTTTTACGTGCACAAAAACCAATTTAAGGAACAAATTTATGTATGGTATTTATCAATAATATTAGTTTTAGATTAATTTGTATTTTATAGGTGAAAGAAGTTCATTTTTACACCTTTGTTAAAATGTATACCTCATTTATTGAAGGATATTCAATTCTATCTAAAAACTAATTTTCCAATTTGAATGATTTTTGGGGACTCAGATGGGCGATTAAGAACTTAGTCCAATTGGAATATCTGAATTACATTAGTAAAGGGTTATCATTTTTTTTGACAATTGGATCGGTATATAAAATTATATTCACAAAAAAAAACTGGTTAAAAACTGTTAAAATTCCAGAATTTGAGCATTTTCGCAATTTAGCTAAAACGCCTAAAAATTCAAACAATGATAAAATATTTCATATAAATACAAATAAATGGGATTTAAATCATTATAATTTAAATAAAATATATTTAAAATGTTATATATATCATTATTTTACCTTTATGTAAGTGTATTGTTGGGGCTGATGTTTTTCACAACCAGAAATTTATTGTTTTGTGTTTGTTGTCAATTCACACTGAGTTGATCTAGGAGTTTGAAAGATTAGTGATATTATGAATCAATTATATCTAGTATTAAAGTAAGAATCATTTCCAAATTTTTTCAAAATTTTTGGAGCTTAAAATTATGGGGAATGAGAAATATTCATGAAATGTAGTTTTTTAGGAATGAATCTAGAAAATATAGTAAAGGAATTGAGTTTCAAGATGATTGAAGATTCATGAAGATGTGGAGCTTCATGGGGGAACCATGAATCTATTATAATAAAGGTTATTAAAGGTTTATTTGTGATTAATGGATGATACATAAAGAAAACATTATAAACTTCATAATTAAGAGAAGCTTCAAGAAACGAGAAATTTTCAATGAATCTTATGAAAGAAAAATAACTTTGTGAACTTGAATAGAGAGTTTCAAAAAAATTCCATGGTGATATGGAAATATTAATTAAAGGAAAATTCTATAAATAGGTATCCACTCATCCTTATAAGTATATGGTCGAATTTTTAATAAGGGGTAAATGCTATGATTTTGGAAAAGTGCTTAATGGAGGAAATTTATTTGAAAATATGGAACTCTTCATGAACTAATGGTAAGTAAAAAGTATGGTTTAGAATTGACTGACCTTAAGGAATTTTATAAAATGTGGTTTCATAAATATTGGAACATTCATTATTTTTTTGAGTTCCATGAAGGATGCGAGCTGTTTGAAGGTTGGGAGCTTCACCAAAGGCAGTGGGTTCAAAAAGGATGAACTATCGGTGAAATAAGAATGGGGTTTTATGAAGGCTATAAGATGAGGGAACTATAGTTTTGAACATATGGTTTTAATGATTAGTTCTTAAAATTAAATAAATTTAGGACTATGGTACAATGGGGGTTTCGTGCTAATCAGAGATAAATAATTAAATGCCCAATCTATTGAAGTGACCTTCAAGTCAATAAACTGAGTAAGAATTCTCCCAATGTAGTGAGTATGGGGGGAGTTGAAAAAAGTTATTCAAGGGAGGCAGTGTGTTGTATTTAATTTTTTAATGGTATTGTTATTAGAATGAAGTTACTATGTCTAAACAATTATAATCCACTCTATCTTTTGAGTTTTAGTGGAGTTAGGTATGATTGGCATACTGTGGCATATTATCCTTAAAATAGAACTTAGTGATGAACCAAGTTAAACTACTATGTTGTGTTTCTATTTCTACACCTGGCTCTTTGATATGTACACAATTAAATCAGACACGTTTGATAGGTTACTACCAACATGGGGACAAGATCAGTATCATTTGAAGAAAAATTTGATGCTCTGATTCACCGCTCCACTATTTGGGTGTTCTAGGGTCCCATAAGTGGTATATAAGGGAACAAGTTATTGGTGTTAAATATGTCCTCTATTATTATGGAGAATTCAATGAATGTTAGTGGAGTTATAGTTTTTGAGGGAATAAACTCTCATATTTTTAATGAATAGAATGTTATATCATCTGAAATCTCTTAGAATGTAAGTTATCTATGACACAACTTAAGGGATTCAATTCAGTGATGCAACAAGTATTTTTATGAATAAAATAGATAGAAAAATGCTTGATATAGATTCCAAAGATCAAAATGCTCTAATTTTATCACTTTTTAATCAAATCTGTTTTAGGGTGACAAGTTTAACATCATACAAGTCCATGTGGATGATAATATAAAAGATTCATGATGGAAATAATAAAGTGAAGGACTCTAAAATTCATGTTCTTCAAAATTAGTTTGATGATCTTGAAATGCATTGAGATGAAAATTGAAATAGTTTATTTAATTTCATTACTAATTTTTTTGGATCTATTTGAGGATATAGTGAATAAATTAAGGATATTAACATTGTGAAGAAAATCTAGAGAAGGCTCCCACCTTTGTACAATACAAATGTGTTATAAATTGTAGAAATAGATATGTATAAGATTTCTCTTGATGATATTCTAAGTTTTATGGTGGCTTATGAAATAAGATTAAAACCAAAATATGCAACAATTAAAGTAAGAATGGAAATATAATTCGAATCCATGAATGATCTTGACATAACCAAGGTTAGTGATTATGGTGATGATGTGGATGAAAAATTTATTTCTATTTTTTCCAATAATTTCATGATAAAAAAGGGAGATTTAAAGGAAAGCATACATTGGATTGATTTTAGTGTGGTAAAGTAGGTCACATTGTCATTAGATGACCAAGGAGACTCAATGATGTAGAAAGTGAATTAGAAATCTTGCAGAAGCATCATTAGAGGTGACCTAAAAAGGGATACTTAAAATCAAGAATGAAATTATAGAGAAACATCTTCACCTGAAAATAAAATAAAGATTATAATGAATTTTTGGAGGATGTAGAACTTTAGTTTAAACTTAATACTGAAGATTACATTGTGGAAACAACTAAAAAATTTGAACATACAAAAGTTTAAGATAATAAGTGTAACACCACAAGCTTCCAAAGTATGATTCTCTTTGAATAATATAGTAGCGTGTGTTGTACGCAACTTCGAGTTCTAACACACAACAACCAATCAAACTAGCTGTTATGAATATTAATACCCACTTTTTGAAATTTTATAAATTTAATCCTTCAAATTGGACTTAATTTTTGGATTCAGAATATTGAAATTATCTTAGGGTGAATTGTTTCTATTTTTCTGAAAACTTTCAAATTTTGATGAATAGTGAAAACACTGAGTCATTGTTTAAAACCAAATTTTTATTTAAAAAATTAATTATTTTATTTAAATTTATTTTAGGTAAAAATAGATACATAATACCTATATATGTTCAATGTAATTCATTGGAGTCATTTTATAATAATTTTAGATATATAAAAATTTTATTGAACTTTTTACCGTCTTTTGCCTACCACTTAAAAGTATTTTCAAATTTACATAAACAATAATTTTACCACTTCTGTGAGTTTAATTTTGAAAATCTGAGAGACACGATTAATATCAAGTAGTAAAATGTGGTTCAATAAGATAAAAATAATTTTTGTTGAATAGTAACTTTTTACTTTTATTTACCAAAGTTAAAAGTAAATAAGGTAATTAAGGGTAAAAATGATATTATTATTACCCTAACACATGTCCTAATTATATTGGATAAGTATAATTCGACCACAAAAAACCTTAGGAATAAAATATGAACCTCTTTTTTCCACTTGGATTAGATTAGGACATTTATTATTATTTAGTTCAAAGAAGAGTTAAAAGTGTTAAATTCAATGTTTAATAACTAAACCATTTTTAATATAGGGTTACCCATAAGATAAATTTGACTATAAATATTCATTATAAATATAAACAAATTTCCTATATAATTGTATTCTATTTATATTTTTTAGACATTAAATAATTTAATTTATTTATGACACAATGATGATGCAGTAATTATCTTATTAATGAAATATTAAAATAATTGATATTTTAAATATCAAAATGAATGTAATTTGAAACTTTTTATGAATTAAAATAATTTTATAGGTTAATATGACATATTAGGGTTGGTTAGATGAATTTTTTTTGAAGTAATAATGCTGTTATGAATTTAGAAAAAACAAATACCAAACAGTGTCAAAATCGACATAAAAGAGTTTTTAAGACAAATATTATATTATTAATTGATATTATATTCCTAAAAATATAAGGTTCTGAAAAAATACATATATAATGATGGGGTAATCATTAAATAACCACTTTGGGTTCTCTTGGAAGTATATAGTAAGGTTATTAACTATATAATATAAAAATACAAAGAGACATGGTAAATGTCAAACTATTTAACTAAGAGTTAAATATAAAAGATAAGGTTTATATAGTGACCCAAACCTATATAAAACCTATTGGTTGAGTTGTTTTCTAACCATAAACACCTTATACTTTAAATTACCAACTTTTGATCTATTAGAAACCGAATATTATTTTATTATAAAATAATATTTCTAGCTTTTCCTAAGGTGCCCCTCACTCCTCTAATAAAAGGGAACTCCTCCTTTTCTCTAATTCAAACCTTCAAAGCCATTTGGATCGTCCAACCCCTTCCCAAATACCCTCCAAAATGTCCTCCCTTAATCTTAGAATCCTTACTTTAGTCATAAAGCCAACCTAGGGAGCCCTTTTGATCAAATAAAAAGGAAGAACCCGAAGAAGAGGTAAATATTTCATCACCTCTTTCAAGTTACTTTCTTCTTCCACTTCCTCTTTCTTTGTTGTTTCCATTATAAAATAATAACTCCAGTATCTTCTATATAATGTGATGTTATTATAAATATGTTACAACCATATTTATTATTCTATCCATCCTTTTAATGACATGTCACCATACGTTCATACGTACGGCTTACCGTCTACACATCATGGTGCAATTGTTATTCAATACATTATTATTTGGATGGGTATAATAATTATGTGTAACTGATGTAAATAATAACTATGCTGTATATATGATATACCATCCAATTATATATTATTTTAAAATCAAAATAATGATATTGTCGCTCGTGCGTACGTACAGATTACCGTCTCCACGAACGAGATGAGATCCATTCCCCATCATATCCATTCAAGACTAATTTTCATTAGATGATTAAAAATAAATTTTAATGACTTAATATCATTCTGAATATGAATAAGATACATTCTGTCCATAACAAACATTACTTACGTAACAAAGTATATAAAGGAAAACGAATCAGTTAACACCCGAAATGACGATAATACTAAGATATTATTAACAAAAAAATGTTAAAAGATCATATATGATACCATATTAATATATATGGTTCTTTTATAATTTAATAAAAATTATTTCACCATTATACAGGAGGTTAACCTACCCTCGACCAAGGAAAATTACAAGGTAAGGGTTAATTTCACAATCTCTTTATTATTCGAGGTTGTTTTTACGTAAGTATCTACTGGGACCTCTTTATCATCCACATTCACGTTTCTTAAAAATGTATTCGAAATTTTTTTTACCATTTACTAGACTAAGGGTTAAAGTCATTTTTACACTTTTTTGACCTTATATGTTTTGAATGGAATCTTTCCGTCGTTTTCCAAACAAGGTAATTTATGACCTTTTTGACAAAAATTAAGGTAAGAGTGTTTTTTAACTTATACGGCAGGTGCGACTATTTTCCGCCGTTATAACATTGTCAAAGCTTCCCTTAAAATCTTATAAGAATATTTTAAAAATAAACGTTTTCTTTATAATTATGTGACTTTAAAATTATTTCAAAATAGAAAGAGATATTTCTCTAAAAAAAGGTTTTTATTTCATCCATGTTAACATCCTTTGATGGATTTTAAGTTTATTTGAAGTTGATTTATTATGATACAAAACCTATTTATTGTATTGACGGTTTTATGATATGTATGAAGCTAAATTTACAAGGTTAGTGAGGCATGATGAAGATTATATACATAATCCAAGAAGTAATATTTATGGTTTATTTTATGGGTTAAAAACACTTCTCCATCAAGCATTTGTCTCACAATCCTTCTCGTCGTACGAAGATGTTGTCTCATTTTCTATCAAGATAGAAAAAGAATTCTCTAAATCTTACGACTTTAAATCAAAGAAAGAGAAGAAGAGATCTACTGAACACTCTGGAAATGGAAATAAGGGGAAGACAAGAAAAGTTGAATATCCATCCTGTAGTAAACGTGGGAAGAAACACCATGGTACTTTCCTGAAGGGAATAAGAGTCTATTACTAGTGTGGTGAAAAAGGCCACCATGCTCGTGACTGCAAGGGGATGAAAAAGGCTGTTGAAGGGGAATGATAAAATTTTAGAGAAAGGGAGAATTATTAAAATGAATTTCCTAAGCATCAGGGGAAATTAACTTATAAGAGGCCAAGGGATCAAGGACAAGGTTATACTATCACTACTGCTAAGGTTGAAGCTCCAAAAGACGTAGTGGTAGGTAATTTAATGGTTTCCTCAAGTTTATGCAATGCTTTATTTGATTCTGGATCATCGCATTATTTCATATCTTCCCAATTTTCTAAGAAAATTATATATTTCCAATTTCATTTAACAAGGGAGTTTTCAGTAAAAACTCTTAAGGGGAGTATCATTGCTACAAAGTTTTGTGAATCAGTTCCCATTGGGGCATATAAATGTTCTTTATTTTCTAATCTCATCATTATACCCATTATTGAATTTGATATAATCCTCGGTATGGATTTTCTATCAGACCATGATGAAAACATTTATTGTAAGAATTAGGAGGTTACTATTTTTGATGATGATGATAAAGAACACTTTATCTTTTGAGCAGAATCACCACCACCTAATTCTTATCTAGATCCACCCCAGTAGCTCAACTAAATTCAATTATTGGAGAGGAAGAGAATGAAATAACTTTGGGTGAGGAAAATAATGTTCAAATAGAGTATGTACCTATTGTAAACGAATATGTTGATGTGTTTCCAAAAGACTTACTTGGACAACCTCCAGAACGAGAAATTGAGTTTTCCATTGATTTAATTCCTGGATCAATTCCCATATCGAAGACCCCTTATAGAATGTCCACTGTGGAATTAGTGGAACTAAAGAAACAACTAGAGAAATTGAGTAATAATGGTTTTATTCGCCCTAGTGTTTCTCCATGGGGAGCCCCTGTCCTTTTTTAAGAAGAAAGATTGATCTATGAGGTTTTGAATTAACTACAGGGAGATTAACGCTATAACAACAAAGAACAAGTATACCCTACCTCGCATTGATGATTTTTTCGACCAACTTCATAGAGATCAATACTTTTCAAAGATTTAACTTTGATCTAGATATCATCATTTGTGTGTGAAGAAGGAAGACATTCCAAAAACATCATTTTGAACCAGGTACAGGCATTACAAGTTTACAGTAATGCCTTTTGGATTCACTAATGCACCCTCTTTCTTCTTGGATCTAATGAATAGAGTTTTCAAGGAATATCTTGATGAATTTGTAGTGGTATTTATTGATGATATATTTTTATAATCCAAAATCTATGAAGATCATGAAAATCACTTGCGCATTATTCTGAAGACTCTTAGAAGACAAGAATTATATAGGAATTTCAGCAAGTGTGAATTCTGGCATTAGGAGATTTTTTTCTTGGCCATATTATCTCTAAGGATGGAATCTCTGTTGATCCTTCTAAGACAAGAGAAATCCAAGAATGGCCAGCACCGATGAGTATAACTGAGGTACGCAGTTTTATTAGTTTAGAAGATTATTATCGGCATTTCATCCAGAATTTTTCCCGATTGGCTAATCCATTAACCAAGCTCACACGTAAAGGGGTTAAATTGGTTTGGACAAAAGTGTGTGAAGAATTTTTTAAAGAATTGAAGATAAGATTAGTCAATGCTCTTATATTGAATCCAGCATCGGAGAATTATGGGTTTGTTATTTATAGTGATGCATCAAATAAAGGGCTTGGTTGTGTCCTTATGCAGAATGATAGGGTTATTGCCTACGCATCACGACAGCTAAAAATTCAAGAGAAAAACTATCCTACTCATGAACTTAAGTTAGCAGCTGTAATATTTGCTTTGAAGATATGGAGACATCATCTATATGGTGAAAAATGTGAGATTTATATTGATCACAAGAGTTTGAAGTATATTTTGTCACAGAAAGAACTCAACATGAGGCAAAAGAGATGGCTTGAACTACTCTAGGATAATGATTGGACGATACACTACCACCCGATGAAGGCAAATAATGTGGAAGATGTTTTGAGTAGAAAAGATCATGAAGTTTTAAACAAGATGAGAGTTTAAAAGGATCCTATATACATGGATCTAGTAAATATGGATATTGGAATAAACACGGAAGGTGAAACATTAGTGCTTTTTAAAATGGTTTCCAAACCATCTTTACTAGAAAGGATAAAAAGTTCTCAGACTGATGATGAGGAGTTTCAAAAGAATATTAAATTTGTGAATAACAGGAGATTGAGTGACTTCATATATAAAGATGGAATTTTGAAATTTGGGAAGAGACTTTGTGTTCCCGATATACCTGATCTAAAAAGAGAATTGTTGGATGATGCTCATAGCTCCAATTTCTATATACACACTGGGAGCACCAAAATGTATAGATATTTGATGGAACATTTTTGGTGGGACAACATGAAGAGGGAGATTTCTGATTTTATGTCAAGATGAATGGTTTGTCAATAAGTGAAAGCTGGAAGGCAACAACCTGAAGGAGTTATGAAACCTCTTCCCATACCTGATTGGAAATGGGATAATATTACAATGGACTTTGTCATGGGACTACCAAATACTCCTAGAAGGAATGATGCAATATGGGTCATTATTGATCGTCTTACCAAGACAACAAATTTTCTTGCTATAAGGGAATATTTACCACTTGAACGTTTAACAAGACTATATTTTAATGAAGTTGTAAGACTTCATGGAGTACCACTATCAATTGTTTCTGATTGTGATCAATGTTTTACATCAGGATTCTGGAAAAGTATTCAGAAAGCCGTGGATACTGAACTTCGTTTGAGCACTGCCTACCACCCCCAAACTGATGGACAATTAGAATGGACTATTCAAATGTTATAAGACATGTTGAGATCATGCTCACTTGACTTTCAAGGTATGTGGGATCAATATTTACCTATGGTATAATTTTCTTATAACAATGGCTTCCATTCAAGTATTCATATGGCACCATATGAAGTCTTATACGGAAAGAGATGTCGCACACCAACCTATTGGGATGATGTTGGTGAAAGAAAACTTGTAGGCCCATAACTTGTGGAGGAAATGATGGAAAAGGTAAAGGTAATATAAAACCAGATCAAAGAATCTCAAAGTAGGTAGAAGAGCTATAATGCAAACCGAAGGAAGGATTTGGAATTTTAGGTAGGAGATCATGTTTTCTTGAAGGTATCTCCTTAGAAGGGTGTTATACGTTTCAGTAAGAAGGGAAAATTGAGTCCTAGGTACATTAGACCTTTGAAATCCAATAATGAATTGGGGATGTAGCTTACCATTTGGAAATGCCACCAATTCTTTCCAAAGTTCACGATGTATTCTACATATCACTGTTGAGAAAATAAATGTCTGAACCAACACATGTACTCACCTATGATGAATTAGAACTGGAATCCAATCTGTCTTATTGCGAAGATCCTTTCAAGGTTCTTGATACAAGAGAACAAGTGTTGGGAAACCGGATGACTCGTCTGGTAAAATTTCTATGGAGAAACCATAAGATGGAAGAGGCAATGTGGGAACCCGAGGAACTTATGATGAAGAACCACCCAAGTCTTTTTACGCAATAATACTCTAGAAATTTCGAAGATGAAATTATTTGAAGGAGGGGAGAATGTAACACCCCAAGCTTCCATGGTATTCTTCTCTTTGAATAATACAGTAGCGTGTGTTGTATGCAACTTCGAGTTCTAACACGCCACAACCAATCAAACTAGTCGTTATGAATAATAATACCCATTTTTTTGAAATTTTAAAAATTTTATCTTTCAAAATGGACTTCATTTTTGGATTCCGAATATCTAAATTAACTTAGGGTGAATGTTTTGTATTTTTATGAAAACTTTTAATTTTTGATGAATAGTAAAAAACACTGAGTCATTGTTTAAAACAAACTTTTTATTTAAATAATTATTTATTTTATTTAAATTTATTTTAGGTCAAAATAGATACAAAATACTTATATATGTTCAATGTAATTCATTGGAGTCAGTTTATAATAATTTTAGATATATAATAATTTTATTGATCTTTTTACCGTCTTTTACCAACCTCCTATGAGTATTTGAAAATTTACATAAAACTTAATTTTACTGCTTCTGTGAGTTGAATTTCAAAAATCTGATAGACACGGTAAATATCAAGGAGTAAAATGTGGTTCAATAAGATAAAAATAATTTTTTATGAATAGTAACTTTTTACTTTTATTTACCACGATTAAAAGTAAATAGGGTAATTAAGGGTAAAAATGATATTATTATTACCCTAACACATGTCATAATTATATTGGATAAGTATAATTTGACCAAAAAAAAACCTTAGTAATAAAATATGAAACTTTTTGGTCCACTTGGATTAGATTAGGACATTTATTATTATTTAATTCAAAGAAGAGTTAAAAGTGTTAAATTCAATGTTTAATAACTAAACCATTTTTTAATATAGGGTTACACATAAGATAAATTAGAGTATAAATATTAATTATAAATCTAAAAATATTTCCTACATAATGGTTTTTTATTTATATTTTTAGACATTAAATAATTTAATTTATTTATGACACAATGATGATGCAGTAATTACCTTATTAATGAAATATTAAAATAATTGACATTTTAAATATCCAAATAAATATAATTTGAGACTTTTTATGAATTACAATAATTTTATAGGTTAATATGACATATTAGGGTTGGTTATATGAATTTGTTTCGAAGTAATAATGCTGTTATGAATTTAGCAAAAAAATTCCAAACAATGTCAAAATTGACATAAAAGAGTTTTTTTAAAAAATATTATATTATTAATTGATATTCTATTCCTAAAAATCTAAGGTTCGACCACAATACTTATATAATGATAGGTGTATCATTAATGAACCACTTTGGGTTCTCTTGGAAGTATATAGTAAATTTATTAACCATATAATATAAAAATACAAAGAGACATGGTAAATGTCAAACTATTTAAATAAGAGTCAAATATAAAAGATAAGGTTAATATAGTGACCCAAACCCGTATAAAACCTGTTTTTTGAGTGGTTTTAGACCCATACCCACCTTATCTTTTGGATAATCCACTTTTTAGCCATTAGAAACTGAAAATGATTTTATTATAAAATAATATTTCTAGATTTTCCTAATGTGCCCCTCACTCCTCTTATAAAAGGGAATACCCCCTTCTCTCTAATTCACAACTTTAAATCCATTTGGCTCGGCCAAACCCTGCCTAAATACCCTATAAACGGTCCTCCCTTTATTCTAGAGGCCTTCCTTTAGTCATAAAGCCAACCTAGGGAGCCCTTTTGATCAAATCAAAAGGAAGAACCCGAAAAGAGGTAAATATTTCATCACCTCTTTCAAGTTATCTTCTTATTCCACTTCCTCTATATTTTCTGTTTCCATTATAAAACAATAACTATAGTATCTTATATATAATATGATGTTATTATAAATATGTTACAACCATATTCATTATTCTATCCATCCTTTGAATGACATGTCACCATACGTGCGTACGTACAACTTACCATCTCCACGTCGCGGTGTAATTGTTATTCCATACATTATTATTTGGATGTGTATAATAATGATGTGTAATTGATTTAAATAATAATGATTCTGTATATATGATATAACAACCAATTATATATTATTTTAATATCAAAATAATGATATTGTCGCTCGTGCGTACGTACGGATTACCGTCTCCACGAACGCGCTGAGATTCATTCCCCATCGTATCCATTCAAGACTAATATTCATTATATGATTAAAAATAATATTTAAAGACTTAATATAATTCTGAATATGAATAAGATACATCCTATCCAAAAAAAACATTACTTACATAACAAATCACATGAAAGAAAATGAATCATCTAACACCCGAAACGACGATAATACTAAGACATTATTAACCAAGCAATGTTAAAAGATCTTATATGATATCATATTAATATATATGATTCTTTTATAATTTAATAACTATTATTTCACCATTATAAAAGAGGTTAACATAACCTGGAGCAAGGAAAAGTACAAGGTAAGGGTTAATTTCACAATCTCTTTATTATCCGAGGTTGTTTTTAAGTAACTATCTACCGGGACCTCTTTATCATACACATCCATGTTTCTTAAAAATATATTCCAAAACATTTTTACTATTTACTAGATTATGGGTTAAAGCCATTTTTACCCTTATTTGACCTTATATTTTTTTGAAAGGAATCTTTCCGTCGTTTTCCAAACAAGGTACTTTATGACCTTTTCAACAAAATTAAGGTAAGAATGTTTTTTTAACTTATATAGTGGGTATGGTTATTTTCCACCATTATAACATCGTCGAAGCTTCCCTTACAAGCTTATAATAATATTTTCAAAATAAATGTTTTCTTTATAATTATGTGACTCTTAAAGGATTTTAAAATATAAAGAGGTATTTCTCTAAAAAAAGGTTTTGATTTCATCTATGTCAACATCTTTTGATGGATTTTAAGTTTATTTTAAGTTGATTTATTATATTACAAAACCTCCTTATTGTATTGAAGTTTTTGTGATATGTTTGACTACGTATGTGCTATTTTCATACCATTCATGGTTTATGGATAAATTATTGACATTTCGTATGCTAGTCTTAATACAAATGTTTATGTTATGTTCAAACCTTTTCATACGAGGAATGTATTGAACTTAGTAAGTGACGGGTGAAGCCTGCTATAGCTCCTCGGTGCATCGGTTGGTCTCATGAGACAAACTAGTGTCTTGGAACAAGGCCTTGACAAAATTTTAATTATAGTCTAAGCACAAGGCCTTGACAATGTGGTTATGAATGTCTGGCAGTATGCATTCCATCATTTTGAAAGTGGCCATTGATATTTCATGTGATTATTCAACTATAAGAATATCTATGTGAGTAAGTAAATGGGATTATTTCGATTTATATTTTCCATATTATAATGAAGTTTATGTTGAAAAGGATTTTTTTAGTTCTATACATTGCTTTAAATGTTTATTCTTATTTATGAAAGTTTCCACTATATTGTTATCCTTACTGAGCATCTAAGCTCACCCCTTTTTATGATTTATCTTTCCCAGGATGCGAAGAAGTATATTTTCACTGACCTGCAGGGATAGTCTATGGGATATCAGTGTTTTATATGGAAACAATGTTGTTTTAGTTTTCTATTTTATGATGTAATGTAAACTTTATTAATGTATCTAGTACTACCAATGCTACTAAACTAATCGGTATTTTGAGACTTGATCTTTTGTTATCACACCAATGTTGTGTAATAATGCACCGACTCTGGGTAACTAGGGTCGGGGAATTATAATAAGTAGAATGGTGTTATAGATATAAGGGTTGAAATTGAGGGTGATCTTGATGATATTGACATTCAAACAAAGAAAAACCAAAATATGGGAGCCTTGTTGAATGAATCATCAGAGTATGTGGATCAAATTGAAGTAGATATTGATCGAATGGAAAGAGAGTTCGAAGAACATTTAACAACTCTTGAAATATCATAAGAGATGGCAGAGTTTAAACTCAGGATTAAAGAGAAGGAAAAATTCATCAATGAACTTACATCTATACTAGAGGAAAAATGCTAAGATAGTTGAGGTCCTTTATGAAGAACTTTTTACTTTAATTAGTAAAATAGAAAATGAATTACAATCAGGGGAAACAAATAATAAATTATAGTTTGGTATATTTACAGATGAAGAGATTTTAGAAATATCTATACATGGTTTTGAAGGATTAGATAAAGACTTAAATGATCAAAGTTCCATATGTATGGGAAAAAGTGGAATTGGATGTGATATAGAAACATCAAAGGTTAGAAACAGGATAATCCCAAGTAAAGGGAAGTAGAAAGTTGGACATATCAAAAAGGCTCTTGATATCCTGCTAGAGATATCTTCGAATCAAATAGATAAGAGGTATATAATTACTCTTAAAGTATCCATAGGAGATATCTGGTCAAATACCTTTACAAAATAAGGTGACATGTGGAGGAAAGGATGTGAGAACATATTTCCTCTTATGAAATTTCAATTCTATGGCATTTTGGGCCATACCATTTTTTAATCTGAAGAGGCACAAAGCTATCTAAAAAGGGAAGCACCTTAACATCAACCAAATATAATGAGGCCATATTCTTCATCATATAGAAGAAATTATTTATATGTATTTTTTTTTCATTTCTCTAACTTTGGCTATAAATTTTTTCATTTTAGGTAGAGGGAAGGTGGGAAAAATTACTATAGAACTCTGAGATAAGTTAATACTGGTCAACTAAGTATAATTAACATTAAAAATTGTAATTATCCTCTAGAAGAAGAATATAAGTATGATGAATCCATGAATTTTTAATATATATTGGATTGCTTATCTTTTTACCCCACTTTATCAGGTATCTCATGGAAGGAAAATAAAAAGATTGAGAAATCCAAACTAGAAAAAATCACACTCAAAGCTACAAATAATAGTAGAACTTGGATTCTTGAAAATAGATACTCAACACACATGATAGGAAATGAATATTTGTTTAAAAATATTTATAAATAGTTTTATGTAACAACAAATTTTGGCAATGATGGTTCCTTAAAGATAAAATTTAGTGTAAATAATGAATTACAAAATGGTGAGCTAATGAAAACATAAGTTCTATACATGGATAGTTTTCATTATAATATTTTTAACTTGATTAAAATATATGACTCAGGACTTTTAGTAAAATTTAATCAAAATGGGTTTACTATCAATGTAATGAAATATAACTCTCTCATTAATAGATACATGAAAAATGGGAATATATACCAAGTATATAGTAAATAAAACACTTTTTTCTTAATAATTAAAGTGAAAAAAACTTTGGGAACAAGAGGTTGGGTCACATTAATAAAAAATAATGGAAAAAATATCTAAGATAATGGATATTTTCAAAATTTCCAATATAAATAATGATAGTTAAAAGAAAAGTGATGATTTTATATGATGAAATATGGTCCAAAATTCATATCGGCCAAAGAATAAAAAGGCATCAAATCTAGTTGTTCTGATTTATACTGATGTGTGTAGACCTATAAATGTGGTTTTAACATATGGAGATAGGTACTTAATTATTATTTTTAATGATTATAGTATAATGTATTATATGATTTTTAGGAAACATAAATGCTAAGTTCTTGACTAATGAAGAGATATATTCAAAGAGTTAATAATGAAACTAGCCACACAGTCAAGATATTACAATCTAATAATGGAATAGAATACAAATCTATCGAATTTAAAAATTAACTTGAAAAAAATGGTATAAATCATGAGGTGTATTCAGTGAGAAAACATAAGCAAAATGGGGTCATTGAATTCATAAATCTACTGGTAAATAGCATGTCCTGAATTATGCTGATTGAGAGTTGTGTGTATGATCATTACTGGAAAGATGCTATTCAAGTTGTAGTGTACACTCAAAATCAACTAGGGATATTTATAGGAGAGAAAAAAACACCATTTTATATATGTCATAGAAGGAATCCCTTAATGAATTATTCTTATATTTTTGGAAGTAAATGTTTCATTTGAAAAGGAAACTAAGGAAAGTATGGTGATTCTTCAAATGAAGGAATATTCCTTGGATATTAAGTGAAGATTAAAGAAACAAAATGATAAAATAATAATCTTATAATGATTTTAGAGAGTAATGATTTCAAGATAATTGAGTATAAAACCATATATAACTAAATAATATCATATGTTGATATGATTATATATGAAGAAGAAGGTGAAAAAAGGGTAGGTTAATATATAGAAATTATGGACGACTTGCCCAACATTCAGGGACACTAAAATGATAACGATTCATAATTTTAAGTAGAAGAGAAAAAAATTTCTAAAGAAACTCTACTAGAACCTCGTAAGAGAAATATATATACAAATGTTGATGAATCTAACATTATTGGGGACTTCAATATGCTTAAACAAATGAGGAGAATGATTAATGAATCACACTTTTACCTCTTATCAATTGTGAAACCAATCTCATTTGAATAAGAATCAAAGTATTAATCCTGGGTCAAGGCCCTCAATGCAGAACTCGAAAAGATTTCAAAATAAAGAATTGGGATCTTATTAAGATACTAGAAATTCACAATGTTATTTGAACAGATTGGATTTCCAAAAAAAAATTCAATAATCTGAGAACTGTGAATAGAAACAAGGCATGGTTGGCATGTAAAGTCTATACACAGATTAAAGGCAACGATGTTGAAGAAAATTTTGGTGTAGTTTCTTTAATGGAGTTGATTAGGCTCTTCCTATCCATGGAAATTACAAGAGGGTACCATGTGAATCCTATGGATGAAAAAACAAAATTCTTAAAAGGTTTTCTTGAAGAATAAGTTCACCTTGATCAAATATTGGGATTTATCATTGGTAATGATGAAACACAAGTTTGTAGATTAATGAAGGATATTTATGGTCTAACGTAGGAACTAAGATCATGGTATTCTAGACTGGATGCTTATTCAAAGAAGCTATTATTTAAAAGTGTATATTTTGAACATAATTACTATATAAATAATTCATAAGTAGATCAATTTATGATGCTTGTGTATGTGGATGATATTATATTTGGTGGAAGAAAACACGGATCAATGGAAGAATTTTCTAACCACATGAAATTAGAATTCTAAATTTCTATGACCAGTTTACTGAAATAATTTTTTAGGGTTGTAGGTGATTCAACATAAAAAATAAACATTCATTTCTTAGGTAAACTATACAAGAGTGATTCTAAAAATATTTAACGTTTCTGAATCCAAACCATTGAAAACTCCGATTGTATTTGGGAAAAAACCTTGAAGGAAAAAGGATGAGAAATATATGGATCCCACATTGTATAGTAGGATCATTGGAAAATCATTATATTTGACAACAACACAACCATATATCATCATTAAAATGTGTCTAGTGGTTCGATTCCTAAGTAATTTAAAGAAAGATCATTTTATAGAAGTTAAAATAATCATGATCTATATTCAAGGTTCTCTCAACTACAACTTATAATTTTTAGTAGGAAGAGGTAATGAATTATTAGAATTTTATGATGTTGACTAGGTTGGAGATGTGGTTGCCCAAAATTACACAAGTGGTGGTGGATTCTTCATTGGAAACAAATGTGAGGAATGGTTGATAAAGAAATAAGAAATAACTTCTCTCAGTACTGTTGAAGTAGAGTATATCTCTATAAAAAATGCATGTACTAAACTATCATGTATGAGGAAACAAATTAATTATATTGATGATTAGGTTAAATAGATGATGGTGATTCACTATAAAAAAAAGAGTGTGATTGATCTTACAAAAAATCTGGTTCAACACTCTCATACCAAATATATTGAGATCAAATATCACTTCATCAAAGAAATAGTTAAATAAGTTGTGATTAAAATAGAGTATTTTGGAACTAATGATCGATTCTATGACATTTTTACTAAGCCATTGGTTTAAAAAGTGTTCAAGAAACATTGGTTGAACCTCAGCATTCACCCACCGCCCATTGCTTGAGGAGGTTCATGTTGATCCCCTCTCTCCATTTGTGTTAACTATTTTAATATATTTATAGATTTGATGCAAGTATATTGGGGAGATATGATCTAGGGGGATTTTGTTTTGAGCTCTAAAAGTTCAAATACATGATCTTTGGGTTTATTTAAAAAGGGGGAGATAAGTGAAATTTAATGAATTTTAGGTTTGTAGGATTGGTTATTGGTTTATCGAGGCATAAAATTCTCTTTCTTCCACTATTTTTTTCTAAACTGATATTTTCTCATATAGAATTAGAGTGATGGTTGAGTTATTTCATTCCTATCATATTTATTCTAATGGTGGGTGATTTATTTATATTTTCTTTAGATTTCCAACAAAGCTAAAAGAGGAGATTATTAGGGCCACGTTTTTTCATAGATGGAACCATTTTTTTGTCTTTGTTGTCAATCAAAATTGGGATAATCTAAGAGTGTGAAAGATAAGTGATTTTATGGTGCATGTAAATTTAGTATTAAATGTGGTGTCGTTTCATAGTGTTTTCCAAATTTTTGGAGCTCAAAATCAAGAGGTATGACCAAGATTCATGAAATATGATTTTTAAGAATGACTCTTCAAAATATATTAAATGAATAAAGTTTTGTAATGATTGGAGAATTTAAAATACGTGGATATTAGATAGGGAACATGAAATCTATTTTTGAAAAGGTTTAAATGTTCACAAAAGTGGATTTGTGATTAATGACTTAGGCATAAAGAAAATATGGTATGTTTCTCAATTAAAAGAATCTTCTCAAACTAAGAAATCTTAACTGGAGTTTTTTGAAGAAAAGTATCTCCACTAAATTTAATAGAGAGCATAGAGAAAATGACATGGTTAAATTGAAATCTCTATTAAAGGGAAAGTCTATAAGTAGGAAACTTCTCATCCTCAGATATAAAAGATAAAATTTTGAAAAAGGGTGAAAGGATATGATTTGGGGAAGTTGATTCATGAAGGTAATTTATTTGAAAATATAAAACTCTTTGAAAACTCAATATTCAAGAAGATTATTAATTAGAAATGATTTACCTTAAGTAATTTCAGAAAAAAAGGGGTGTCATGAATACTTGGAGCTTTATGATTTTTTGGAGTTCTGTGAAGGCCAAGAGATTCACAAAGGCTGGAAGATTCACAAAGGCTAGGAGCTTCATAAAGGTAGTGGGTTCATAAAGGCGGAAGTATGATTGAAATATTAAAGGGTTTTATTAAAGTCTAGGAGATTCATGAAAAATAGTGCTGATCACCTATTTTTAGTGAACAATGCTTCCAACTTCATCAATTCAGGACTATGATGTAAGAAGAGTATCATTATAATAAGAGACAAAGACTTTAATTCCCAATCGATTGAAGTGACCTTCAAGTAAATAAATTAGGTTAGACTTATCCCAAGTTAGTGATCAAGGGGGAGTCGATTTAAGTGATCTAAGGGAGGTAGTGTACTGTCCATAGATTTCTTGTAAAGTTAGTGTACGTAGCATGGATTGATCATGTATAAACAATTGTAATCCACTATATCTAGTGTAGTTTAGTAGATTTAGGTATTCCCAATAGACTATCAACACATTCTATTTAGACTATTACTTACTGGTG
This sequence comes from Viscum album, assembly GCA_963277665.1. Lineage (NCBI taxonomy): Eukaryota > Viridiplantae > Streptophyta > Magnoliopsida > Santalales > Viscaceae > Viscum > Viscum album. The sequence goes on along the minus strand of OY728156.1, from coordinate 110,002,587 downwards.
AACCAAGTAAAACTACTATGTTTTGTTTCTATTTATGAATTTGGGTCGTTAATAACTGTATGATTTCATCATACAGGTTTGATAGGTTCCTACTGACATGGGGACAAGATTCATCTCATTTGAATAAAAAGTTGACACCCTGATTCACCCCTCCCCTCTCAGGGTGTTATAGGGTCCAAAATATATCCTATAATATTAAAAAATATTTTAAAAAATAAAATATGGAATATAATTATGCATTTTAATGTATTTTTTGAGCTTATAAATCATATTCCCAACATTTTTTAAACTAAATTATAATAACAGTTTAATAAAAATTGTTTTCATTGTTTTATTTGAATCAAGTATTTTCAATGTGAGATTTAGTGTTTGATTTACATGAAAGCCTCTTACCATGTATAAATCCATATATTCCATGTAAATCTATAACCATGATAATTTTACCCAATACATAATTTTTATTCTTTAAAATATGTTGTGTCTAAAGAATAGTTTTTACATGATTACATATGCTTATTTTAAAATTAATATTTAACACATTTAGAAATATGATATGATAAAATTATTTGGAAATTTGAAATCATAAGTTTAAAATTAGATAATTAAGTCAAATTTATTTTTTCTATTTAAAATTAATTACTAAGTTTACAAAATAGTTACCCTGGTAAAAAGTAAAAAAATAATAAGTCTTTTACTAAGGGTAAAAGGCCAAAAAATATTTTAAAAAGTTTTAAAATGAGTGGTTGAGGTTATTTTAGACCCACAACCTCTTTTCTCTTTACATTTTTTCATTTTGTTTTCATTGACCCATGAATAATAACATTACATTATTGAAAGTGCGAGGGTTACTTCCAAAACTTCCTTTCTCTTCCCTTATAAAAATCTAACACTTCCACCACTTCAAGACTCACCTTACTTTCCATTTTTTAGATTAAACTCAACCAAATTTCTCCTACTAGAAACATATCCCACATAAAGAATCCTATGGTACCTTTTATTAAGAATAAAACATTTATTAGAAATGATAATTTCTTATGAAAATTAAAGTCCCTGATATGATTATCCACTTATTCATAGATCTTATTATTTTTTTACTATCCTAACCTTATCCAACATTAGTAATATAAAATAAGAATAATTATTTTTATTCTAAAATATAATTATTATAAAATAATTATACAATCCTTTATATCCACCAATAAAACTAAATAACATTAATCATTCCTACATGTAGATTACTGCCTCCATGAAGAGATGTAATTTATTTTTCATCACATTATATCAAGGATGGTATCAAAAAGTTATTTTATGAATAAAAATATTTTCTATTTCACAAATAAAATTCTAAAATGATCATTTTTCATATACCATCATTCCACCCATTCATTGAGATATGGGATCGTTGATGGTGTGTATGATGGACTACCACATCCACAAAAAACAATTTTTTTTGCCATTCCCACATATTTTGGGTATTTAAAATAATGGATTTACTAAATATATATTATAATTATAACTTTTTTAAGATCCTTAATATTCCATACAATCATTATATAAATACATTCCACTACTCATGAAAATATTATAAAACATTATCGTTTGGGTTTGTTTTACCATTTATGTGAATGATATTATAATGTTTATATTATAAATGATTATGAGATTACATATAATGGAAATATCATGTAATAATAAGGAATTTTAGATTTATTAATGATTCACACAAGTTTTTATTAATATTTTCAATATTTAATAATATACCATAGTTTGACCGATAAGCATGTCGAAACTACGTTATCAGATTACACATTTTAACAAAATGTATTTATGTATTTCAATTAACGAATATAATAATTAAGGAATATTTATAAAATAAGGATTATTATATCTTGAATAATCAAGTAATTATGAACTTTAAAACTCTTAGTAATATTTCTCCCTATAATTGTGATATTTGAATGAGACAAAAAAACGAACGATCTAACTTCCATTAGTAAAAATAACTTTTACTAAGTAATAAATTTGTAATGAAATATTATAAAAAATTGTATAATGGGTAATAAATTTGAATATGGTTTTGAAATAAGTAATTAAGTTATTTATTTTCATTATATAAGATGTTAGTGTTGGGACATGATGACTTTTTGTCGATAATTTGAAGTTCATAACACTAAAAGTTCAAGAATTGGATTTATGTGCATCAAAAATTAGATAAACGGTAGATGGATATTATTGATGTGTTGGAAGTGTTAGTATTCATTTATAGTTGTATTTATTCTACCAGAAGCTCATTATTACAATGACATCAAACGGTGGCCCAGAATTTTGGAAAAAATTCTAGAAGGAATTCTCTAAAAATTAGAATATAGAAGTGTTTACCAGGGCAAGCAGTTGAGGCCAAATTTGTTACGAATGATTACTAGTGAAATTAAAACTTGAAGATTCTCCAATAATTTTGAAATATAGTTTTACCATGACAAATAACTAAAAAATTCTATAAAATGAAGTGGTTAACTATTATAGAAATGTGTGTAAATGGGTGAATAGTGAATCTAAAACATAAAATATACATCAAATGTTTACACAATGTTAATCATTATATAATGAAACATCATTGATTAGTTCTATTATTTTATTTTATAACATTGTAATGCCTATTGATATAAATAAGTTATATTTTTTTCTCCTTTTCATATAGATTTTTTTTGAAAGAACATTAATTATCCTATGTTTATTTAATGTTTTATTTACATCAACTACATGTTTTATTAGTTTGTTGTTTTTATGTTGTATATGATGTCTCTAATACGATGTATGAAATATTGACATTGTATGGTGGTTAGGTTTCTTTGAATTCCTACATCTAGTACACTATGTTGAAGGGGGGATGGAGTTTTAGTGGTATAGTTTTTCTACTGCACTGGTTTACACGTGATATTTTGATAAATCGATTGATTTTACATTTGGTGATATTTTATTTTATTATGTGATTAGTATTTTATGTTCATTATACCTCTTAAAAAACAGAAATTAGTATGAAAGTTTTGGTTCTATATCTTTTTATTCAACACTTCAGTAACGATACATTCATGGAATCATATGAAGTGAAGATATGAATTGGTAAATTAAATGGAACAAATTTTAAATTTTGGTGAATCTAGATTGATGAACTTATGATTCATAAGGACATAGAAGTTATATTATCAGAGGTAAGGATGATGTTAATAGAGAAAGGTGTGTATGGGAAAAGCTTTATAGAAAGAATTTTGTGCTGGTAAGAATGTCTCTAAAAATGATTACGGAATTCAAAATTCAAGAGAGGAGGGCTACAAAAAATGTTATAAATGAGTTGTAGACAGTTTTGAAAATCCAATAACCCTAAACAATGTTTTCATGCTGTGGTAGTTTTTTGGAATGATATCATCAGAAGGATAAAATTTTAAAAATCATGTGAATTAATTTAATATGATTATTCAGAAACTTCATAAAATAAAATTAACTTTTGATGATGATTTATATGAAATATTGATTTTATCATATCTTATAGAGAGCTAGGATATAATTATTACTGCAGTTATTAACTCCATTGAAAAATAAAATCATATATTTGATGATATCTGGAATGTGGTAATTAATGAATAATTTCAGTTAAGGGATTTTAATACACCATATTATATTACACTTAATACCTATAGAAGAATTAGGTAACCCCATTGGAAGTCAGTTTATCATAAGAAATAATTAGAAGAAAAATATCATGAAAAGATTTAAGAAAAGTAGGCTGGTCATGGTCCTACCTAAAATAATGTCGGAAGAAATAGCATTTCATGAAGTATTTCAAGAGTCACAAAGAGAATAATTGAAGTATATACACTTCTAGAAGTTTAGAATCCATTAATGAAACTAATGTTCAAAAAGAAAAAAATGCTAACTATGAACACACTTGTAGAAGCTTGGGTGGTTGAATCTAGAGCATATTTCTATTCAACTTGAAATCAAAGTTTAATGGAAATATATGTATATGATAAGTTTCAGAGAGTATATCCAAAATAAGGTTAATCTCGTTAAGTTTTTGGAAAATGATATGTTAATATATGAATGAAGAATAAATAATTTTTGAAGATATTAGATGTTCATCCCATATCTGGAATCAAAAGTAATCAAATTTTTATTGGGAAATTTTATGATGGAGGCTATAAGATTATCTTTAAGAATGGGGTATGTAAGGTTACTCAGGGATCCATGGTGGTTGTAAATTGTCTAAAGGATGAAATCCATTCTATGGACAAAAATTTAGATGGAAGTGCAGTTTTAAAAAGTTCAACTTTGGATAGACCAAATATATGGAACTACATGTATGACCATATCAATGAGAAGAACATAAAAGTTCTGAAGGATGAGGGTATATAGAAGATTTATCACATGTAAATAATAAAGTGTTAATTTTTTGTTTTGGGAAATAAGAATAAGGTGTATTTGAACTTGGATGGCCAGAAGAATAGGGATTATAAGATGGAGCTTGTACCCTCGGATTTATGTGAAGTAGTTCATATTCAATCCTATGGTGGTTTCCTTTTATTTCTAACTTTTATTTATGATGTTAGAATAAATGTATGTATTTACTTTATGAATCAAAAATATGATTTATTTTATTTGTTTGTTTAGTGAAAATGTTGGTAGAAAGAGAATGCAGTATAAATATAGAGTACATGAGAATAAAAAATAGTGCGGATACACCAGGTTCAAATTCTAGATTTTTTTCAAACAGGAGGGGATAAAGAATGAAAATATTGTTCTCAAGACTCCATAATATAATGGAGTTTTTTAAATAATGAATCAGATGTTTATGGAAAAATAGAGGTGGATGAGGTTTTACTCTATAATTCCAAATGCGATAAGGGTGGAGGAACTCAAAATAAAATCTTATATCACTAATATAAGTCTAGAATCACTAGTTGGGAATAAATATTTAGAGGATTTATGGTAAAAAAATATATAAAAAAGTTCAACAAATTAAAGTTTTTTATAGTTTATCATATAAACATATAAATTCTAATTATTGTGATAAACATGATTCAAAATAAAAAAATATTCCTTTGGATATGGAGATAAAACATTTGGATATCATTTATGGGACAGTGATAAGAAATATATCAAAAAAATTAGGGACACTTTTTCTTTATGAGAATTTCATATATAATGATTTGAACTTTGTTGAATATAAAGTTGAGGGGGAATAAATATTTGAAATTCAGGTTTATTAGAGTACCAGTAGTCCACAAAAAATAGGGAAATTTAATACAGGTAATGAAGGCATCGAGATTCCATAAATAAGACCATAAAATGTATTGTATATCTCAAGTATAGTTGAAGCTCGATTAGGATTTTTGTAATTACATTCTCTAGATGGTCGAGTACAAGAAGATTGGGTAACTTTAAAAAGAACTGAACTTTGTAGTAATACTCATCCAATTAATTTTGGGAGATCAATGAGAATTAAGAGACTAGTGCATAGATTTTTAGATGATTTAAACTCTCCAATCCTAATCGATATAGGAGAACCTAAAAATAGAGAGGATGCATCTTTTTTTATTCACTCTAAGTAGTGGGAGTAATCCATAAATGAGGATTTAAATTCAGTAAAGTTTAATGTAACTTGGTAGATGGATGAGCTACTAAAAATTAAAAAGGGAACTTTAAAATAAAAAGGCTTACTAAATCAAGGTAGAGGAAGGTGAAAATAAAATATATAAAGAACGATTGGTAGAGAAAGGGTTTCAAAAAAAGGAAAGATTTTATTTCTATAAAATCTTCTCACAAATAGATTAACATTATACTATTAGAACATTGCTAATTATGGTTGTATCAAGAAATTATTATCTAGAGTAGATGAATGCAAAGGAATATTTTATTGATGGTGATTTAGAGGAAGATATTTACATGAAACCAAAAATAGGTGTACTTAAAACTGGGTATCAGAATTTGGTATATAAACTAAAAAAAATATTATATGGTATAGAACAAGAACCATGAAAGTTTAATCATAAATTAGATTGGTTTATGGGAGAAGAAGGTTTTGAAAGATGTAATACGAATCATTTTTGTAATAGAAAGAAATATTATGATGAGACTTTATTCATTTTTCTATAGTATCTCAATAAAATTTTATAGGCTATATCATTTTTTCAAAGGATTTAGAAATTGAAATACCAGTAGTTTAAAAGTTTTGAGATGAAATATCTCAAGAAATAAAGGAAGATATTGGGGATGAAGATAGAAAATAATAGTAAGACCAAATTTTTTTTTATATAATATAAATTGAATATTCATAAAATCATTGAAAGGTTTGATCTTGTTGAATGCAAACCAGTTTCCTCACCTCTTGATAGAAATTTGAAACTATAGAATATAAAAGCATTTACAATGGAAGATGGGAAACAATATATAGAGAATGTGCCTTATGCTTCATCTATCAAAAATATAATGTATGTAATGATTTATAATTGATTATATATTTTATTTTCAATGGTATTTGTAAGAATATTTATATCTAACCCTAGAAAGGATCACTGGAAATCCATTAAGTGGATCATTCAATATTTTAAAGGATCAAAATATTAGGATATTTTATTTAGAGAGAAAGATCCATTAAATGTATTTTTAATGATAACTTTTCTAAAGATTTAGATAGTCTGAAGATCATATTAAAATTTATATTCACCTAAAAAGGAACAAAACTATGTTTGATGTCATGACTGAAGAATATTTCCACACTCATTTCAAATATATTAGAGTATGTAGAGACAATGGAAGTTGGGAAGGATGTGGTTTATTTGAAGAAGACGATGAGGGAATTAAGAATAATTCAAGGAGGAATTCTTTTCTGTGATGGAAGAAGTGAAATCCACTTGGCTAAAAATATATTATTCTATACAAGGATAAATCACATTGACTTAAAGTACCAATTCAACATAAATATGTTGTGAAAAAACTATTAAATATATATAAGAACACTGGTATCCAAAATTTAGTGAATATTCTCATGATTAATTTAGTTCAGGAAATTATAAGGTAACATTACACCTTAGTGGGGCTTGGGTGAATGGGATAAGTAAGATGAAGAAAATTTTTACTATTAAGGAAGGTTTTACTAAGGAGGGTTTCTAAATATTTCACTAGAACAAGGTAGAAAGTGTGAGATTATTGGGATGTGATGAACTAGTAATAAAAATAATAATATCAGAACATATGAATTTTCTGAATCATATTTACATGAATCGGAAATTTGATGAGTAAAATATGTCTAGGATCAACGAATTGGTAATTTCAGTACCTTTGTTTTGTGGTAGTTGGTCGATCGAATGTTTATAATTCCGATGATATAAAAGGCCAATATAGAATGTTGGTGAAACTTCTAGATGTAATTATCTAAAAAAAATAATCTAGAAGTATTTACTAGGGAAAGAGGTTCAGTTAAATAGTGATATGAGAGATTAACAATGACATTATATCTGGAAGATTCTTTAAATTTTTTGGAAGGCAGTGTGACCCAGAGAACTGGATTAAGATTCCTATGAAAGAATTATGGGACCTAAAATCAAAATGCCTGAAAGTGCTTGAAAAATGAATATGACATATGCCCTATACATCAGAAGTTTACAACATGTTAATTACACTATAATGAAATATTACTGATATGTTTTGTTAGATGATTGTAATTATTTGTATTTCTGATTAAAATAAATATGTTTTAGTGGTTCCTCCCATGAACATAAGACAAAGTTAAAAGCATATTGATTATCCTATATTCATTTACTATATTATGTACTTTATTTGTTTGTTTTACTACTACTTGGATTTCTATTGAAATTTATATCTCTAATAATGTGTATGAAAGTAAAAATTGTGTGGTGGGTAGGGAGTTGTTACTTACTACTTTCAGTACACTAATTCAAAGGTGAAACAAAGTTTTGAAGGTCTGGTTGTTCAACCATTCTAATAAATATATCAAATTTGGGTGGATCTATCCATATTAATTATAGAGATCTTATTATGGAACATGTGATTAGTATTTTATCTTTCCACTATCTCCCCACCCCAATAGTTAGAGAAATGACAAGTTAGCAAAAACTCGAGGTAAGTGTTTTTTCATCTCAAAATTTTCTCTTTAAAACATGTTTTTTATAATGAAACTAATTACTTTTATGTGGTGTATATTCTACCTAATTGATATTTTAAATCCTGAAATAACTTTTATTCATTGTAATTGAATTATAATTTAAATATCTTTCTATTTCATGAGGTTTTTAGTTCTATTCTCCTCAAATTTTAAGGGTTTCTTTGTCTCATTTTAAAATCTCTAAGTCATGTTTGATAGTGAGCACCATAATTTCTTTTATATGGTGTACTAACTACTTTATTTCCGTAATTTATGATTAATATATCTCAATCAAAGACTATTTAATTTAAATTTCATTGAAATCCTCATATTCTTATGTTACTATTACCGTAAGTATTTTTTGAATCCTAATTATTATTCATAGTGTTATGATTGTTATTCTTGAAAATATTTTATATAATTTGGCTATACTCCATCCATTGATTATATTATGTAGTATTTTTTTGGATTCTTATTTTCACCACATAAACCCTTTCTAAATGTCCATTAATTTACGAATTATGATATTTATAGGATATTTAGATAACTTAAATATTATTTCTTTGAGTTAAGATTGTGTTCCTTGAATATCATTCATCTATTTTTGATATATTTTTATATTTCTCATTTTATAATAAATTTACTCTTTCCTCTCTAGGGAAAATGATGTTTTTAACTCAAATGTATTTTATCATTGAATTTATTTCTCATAAAAGGGTATTTTTCTTTAGAAAAAAATATAATCTTTTTTAAAGATGGGGTTTCATCTATTTAGATGTTCATTATTCTCAAAAATGTTCTTCTTTATTTTTTTGATACCCAAATATGTGTTTACTCAAGTGACCTCTATATTTAACCTCCCTTACTTAAAAATGTTTTTTTACTACCTCTTTTAGGATTTGGGTTTTCAAAAAAGGCATTTCAAAAATATTCAAAGGGGTTTTCATAATTTTGAAATTAAATGTTTTATATATAAATCTATGTTTATTTTTGATAAAAAATGTTTCTTTTAAAATATCAATTATCTAAGATTATTTTTAAAAGTAAATTATTTCAATGTTTTTTCAATTTACCTATAAATGAAATTAATTTTCAAAGAGATCATAAATTCCAATTTAATGCCAAGTATTAAATCATTTTTCTAAAAAATATCTTTTATGATTTCACCACCATTTTGTTATTTATCACAAAAGGATTTATTTATTTATAAATTATTTTGATGAATCAACTTCTAAGTGTTCTTATGAAATAATCTTTTGAGATGGATGAATATTTCGTATAGACCATTTACATACTTGAAGTCAATTTTGGAAAGACCATATTGAAGTGATGTGAAACTAATTTTTCATTTCCATGGATTATTTATGATGTGATGAATGATACCCATTTTCGTTTCAATAGTTTTCTGTGATATATTGAATGATTGAAATCATGTGAAAATAATATGTATAGATGATAAAGGTGTGGGTCATATAACACCCTATATTTCATTGGTAGAGGCTTCAGGTCACATGAAATAATGAAATGTTGTATGAATGAGACACAAGATGATTTTTTCACAAGTTTATTATGTGAATGAGATAGGAGATGAATTATTGACATGTTTTGTTAATTATATGTAATAATATTTGTTTGTAAGTTTTTTTTGTGAATTTAATGTGGGAATATTTGTTCACAAGATTTTATATGCATATGTTTGTTCCATATTTTAAATATTTCCCAGTTTTATGCTTATTATTATGAGTAAATAATACTCTCATGGTTCATGTTTATTGAATCATGTTTAACAAGTTTCCTTATTCATGTATTATGTTATTCCAAGCCTTATTCCATGATTTACGATATAAGATTTATTAGGCTTAAATTTCATGATTATACCTATATGATCATCTTATAATCACTTGTGATATTTTATTTATATGAATTAAGTTTACCATTAACAAGAATATAATATCACCCATTTATTTTGTATCCATTCCCTAGGTTATTAAGATAAGAAAGTTATGTAATATCTAGAAGATTTTATTTTGTTGATAATTTTTGGGAGATGTTGAAGACTCATTATGGATTATACAGTAGATCTCATAGTGGAAAAATGTCTATTAGTTTAAAGGGAATGATTATTTTATAATAATTTTTTTAAAATATAAACTTAAAAGTTCATGGGAATTTATTTTAGTGAAATAATTTCTTTAAGTAACGTGATTACCAAAACTTTATGTCTGATTTTTCATGATTACCTCAAGTCTTACCTAATTCATAATTTCTCTAAACTCATGTATAATAAATTTAAATTTATTTTAATTCTATATAAAACAATATTAATACATATATTACTATACATGGTTTACTTTTACCAAATTATCACTCTTTCATTAACAATATTTTATTAAAACCACTATTTTGAGTGCGAACTGTTTGGTTTTTTCATGCATGATTCAATTCAGTAGTTCTAGTCCTAACACATTTATCATTATTGAACCTTCTACAGAATTAAAATAATTTCATGTATATATTATTATTACAAAATATCACTTGTATTAAATGTTACCGAATCATTCATGTCCTAAAAATTATATCATCACTCACGTTGGTGGTAAAATTGACCTAAACAAGAGGGTGTCATAAAGAGTGAATGGGTAAGAACATACTAATTCATAATAATAATATACCATTTAAATAATCTTATCCATGTAATAATTATCATTTATATAAAATTATATTACTTTTTAGAATTGAAATATATTGAAAATGAAATATATCGCTCATGGAGATGGTAGTCTATACGTATGCATGAGCGATACTTTTATTTCACATTTTATAAAAAATATGTGGAAAATGGTATTACAATAATCATAATAACATATAAATATATTGACGATACTATAGTAATTATATTTGGTTGTATACAAGTTATTTATAAGAAGTAGAAGAAGAAATAAACATAGAGAGACTTGCTAAAGATAATACCTCTTCCTTGAGAGACCTCCTTCATTATACACCATAAGTCCTCTTAGGATGGTATTAGGAGAAGGAAATATGATCAATAATTATTTGAAGGAATATATCAAGGTTTTGGGAATGTTTTGGTCAATCTATAGGGTTCAATGTTTTCTGAACAAGGTAGGAGAAGAGGTTCCTTTTTATAAATGAGGGGAGGGACACATGTATAATTACTTAAAATATTTAAATAATATAGTGTAGATCTCTTGAAAATGTGTGAAAATGGATAATTATTAAAATTTTATATAATATAAGGCTTATATATATTCCAAAAATATGATTTATGAAAGTGTAAGTGAAATCTTTACCTATATATATTATTTTAACCTCCATATTAAACCATTTTTAAACCTAGGTGTGGAAATATAATTTTACTATTCATTATGTGAAAAAATTAAGTTGATATTATTACCTAATATTAATTATTATGATTCAAAATATTTAATTAATTTTATAATATTCAATTTCTAGATGTTGTAGAAAATAAATTTAATATAAGTGAAAAAAACCCAACAATAAACGTTTAAAAAAATGTTTATTTTAAGAATAAAAATGATTTTACAGAAAAATAAAGTATAATGTAGATTCCAATGGAACTAATTTGATTATTTTAAATAAAAAGATACTTATTTATCTTTTAAACCAAACCAAAACCTGAAATAACCATTTAAATACTTTATTTTGAGAGAAGAACTAATTTTTTTTATTTGAACAGAAACACTAATTGGATTTCTAGGATGTTAAGAATATATTTCTAAGTTCAAAATTATATATTTAACTGAATTATATTACTTATTATATATATATTTTAAAAAAGGTGTAATAATATTTCATGTTATTTTTATATCAGTATAATGTCCTAAAACTGATAGTTTTTGTAGAATCTGTATTTTTTATTATCACCCAAAAATCAATTATTGCTAAAAAACTCAAAAACTAACCCTAATATAATTTTGAAATTATGATATAAAAAATAAAGTGAATTTTTCTAATAAAATTTATTAAAATTTTATAAATTCATATTAATTATTTTCACATAAAACACCTGAAAACCATTTGTGTAAATGATGTATTCTTGTAGAATTAAATGAATTTATTATTATACTTTACCAAGTAACAAAAATTACATGAATATAAATTTTTTAACTGGATTAATTTTTTTTATTAAGGGAATAATTTTTAATAATATTTCATAATTCACTTATTCTTATTTATACTCTCCAACCCAATGATTAGGTTATAACATTCATATTTAAATGATATTATTTAGTTGTATTTTTATGCTTAGGGATGCATGTGGTGCATGATATAAAGTTTATTATTCAAATAATTAAACTAAAATCTCATTGTGTTAAATTTTCGCCTCATTTTATAAATTCATTCGTCAGCATTTTAATTAATTTTTAGTATATAATTACATTTTATTATATTTTATCATGATTTTTAATTTATAGGTTAAGACTATGGAGAAATATGTGTACCTTTACAAGAATTCCACTTATGAATGTCTTTATAGAGAAGTAATTTAATAATTAATTGATTATTTCCATAAAAAAATTAATATATTTATCTTACATTTCTTGAGTTTGAGGAATTATAAGAAAATATACTTTATTCCTTTCATCTTTTTAAGTTATTTGTTTTTCTTTTGATAGAGTTTTTAATTATTTTCTACTTCTGATTATAAGGATCAATTCCCAAAAAGAATTTTCCATACCTAAATCATGAAAATAAACCTTTAATGGATCATAATATCTGAAAATGAATGAAAATTTATTTCACCCATTTAAAAAATTATTATAACATGTTAAGATAAAAATAAATATGAAAAAACCTACTAATAAACAAGTAATACATTAATTCCTAAAACATTAATAATACCACCCATATAAATGACAAAATACTTTAGCCTTTATATTAAAATACCTCTAGTTCAACATAGATTATTTTATGCTTCATACACTAATTCCTAAATTATAAAAACTAATTGAATCCCAAAAACTAAGATAACATCAATGAAAAACATATGTATAACAACTATGTTTGGAATTAGGGAATAACGGTTCATCTTAGCAGAAACTACATGATATATTGAAATTATACCTAAATTCCCACTAGGTGTATTCATTGAAAATTATTTTGATAGAGTTTGAAGGGATGATTTGATATTTATGAAAAGTATAAAAAAGTATATAGATTCAGAATAAAATAAAGAACAAGTTTATGATTTAAGTACTTTCTATCAAAACTTAAAGGACTTCAACCATTGTTTTGGTGATTTTATAATATTGGAATTTCTCCCTTGGTATTTTTTAAGGTAAATTACCTTGATGATTGGGGAATTTGTTTGTATAGTTCCCCATATCCTTATATTTGAAACATTAGAAATTGATAACTTCTTTCTTAACATTTAATTCACAAATTTCATGAAATTTCAATCCACACAAGAAGTAACCTCTTATTCACTTCTAGTAAGTACTAGGATGTTTATTTTGAAAATTATAATTTTTTTAATGTTTAATCCATCCATTATTTTATTTTTCTTTGTTTATTTTTTCTTGGTGATCATCCATCCTCTTCCAATCTTGATTTAATTTAAAAATACATGACTTGGCGAATTATTTCTCCATATTGATGTCACTTTATACCATATTATCATATGATGAAAAAATTTATGACACTAGTTCCATTCGCAGTCTTAGCTTAATCTCATAAGTGGAATGTTTGGATAACACATGTCTTCCATATAATTCCTTGCTAATGTTTTAATGTTTTCCACATACTAAGCAACACTTGAATTTTATTTTTAAATTAGATTGAGGTATTACCTTTCCATATCAGATCACTTATCATAAGGAAATTATTTTATTAAGAATATATCCTTAAAATTATTCCATTACATTCTCTATATCTCCCCAATCCTTTTTAATTTTGAATCAATGGCCACCATTTTTACCATATTCCTTTAAAAAATACACTTACAGAATAACCTTATAAATTTTATTACTACTAAAAATTTGAAATATCATTTTAAGGGACTTGATCCACTTTTAAACTATAAATTAATTAGTATTTATATTAAATTATGGAGGTTTATACCACATAAATAAGTCCAAAATCCATCAATCATGTAGTGATAAAACAAGTTGTTCCATACAATTAAGGTTATTTGTCACCACATGATACAACTGTCCTAATATATTTATAATCTTCATAGATCCAACACCCACCAGGATGACTTGTTCATGAGGGAAATCCCTATATTGATTAATGGTGTTTACATATTTTCTATTCATTATAATAGTTACTATTTCAAAACAATGTAATACACTCGTTTAGCTCATAACATTATGAATAATAGATTATAGTTCCAAATCTAGTAAAATACTTTACATAAATTGAAAATTTATGCATAGTTAATATTAGAACATAGTATCTTGGGTACCATATTAAAATCATAACAATATTTCCAAATCATTCATAATATACCATAATTTACATGTAAATAAATTAAACCATATCCCTTGGGAATGTCTAGTCATGTGTACAGTCTTATGCTCACTCCTCGTGCATTGAGTGAAGATTGAGTTGACACTCAGCCAACTATTTTCATGGTGTTTACCCATAGGTGGATCTGTTCCAAAACGATATCCACTTTATAGTATCCAGATAGTGATTTAATTTTTGGGAAACAAAAAATTCTCCACCTTACAAAACATTATGATATTATCTTATTGATATACTTATCCTTAGAGTCTTTCATAGGGTTATGTTCACTAATCTATTTTTTTTCCTAAATGTAGTTCCCATGGCGTATACTAAACTTACATTAATACCAACTATAACACCTCGACTCTAGTAACCCAAAGATAGTGGTTAATTTACTACATTGGAAAAATATATAAGAGATCTCATCCCGAAGGATCAAGTAGTTTAGTAGTCTTGGGAGATGAGATATATACATGGTTCTCACATTATATAAAAAAAGAAATTAAACTTAATATTATAGGGAGAAATTATTGTTCTATTAGAATATCCCAAAACTAATTCATAAATACCTTCTTTATATCCCTAGGAAAGTAAAACACTATAAAGGTTGATCTTAGATGATTAATAAGGGAAACTATTCAATATAATCTATCATAAATAAACAAATCCCGAATAATATGGAAAAGACAAAAAATATTGAAATATAGAATATAAAAATACCAAAAATGGGGACTATATTCATGGATAATGTAGAAATATAAATAATCACATGGTTAACATTAACTAGTTTTATAATGATATAATGCATAATTTCATACATCCAAATCTTATAGTCAAGTCCTTATGCCAAGACAACATGCATAAATAGGTATGACATACACCAAATACTCAAGATAGTTTGTCTCATGAGACATACCAATTAATCAAGGATCACTAAATGTCCCCAAACATTACTTAATAAGTTTAATTAATTAATCATATTAAATGGGGGGAATAATAAATACAGTATATAACTAGTATACATACCTGTATTTGAAAACAACTTATAAAATTTTAATATTTCTCCCCAGTCAAATTAAAAAAATCATGATCATAATCCATCTAGGGTAATATGGTGGATTTTATCATGAGAGTATATCTTCAGTAAAGAATAATATTAATCAAAGGATATTTAAATTTAGAAAATACTTTTAAAATAAAACTCATACCTTTATTTGTAAACATGATAAAAATATCATTTCCTTTTGATAAAATTTTAAATAAAAAATTCAAGAATGTTGAGAAAATGAAATTATTTGAAAATAACCATGAAAAATCGTAAATTAAGATTAAATGATAATAATGGTTATGATAGTGGTAAAATCCATTCATGTGGTAAACATTAAATAAATATTCTATTCACACTTTTTTGTAAAATTCCAAAAGTACATCATTTAGAAATTTCACGAATATTCTTTTAAAATACATGAAAATAAAGAAAAATATGTTTGAAAATGACTTTAAATAATCATTTTATCATATTAAATAACATTACTGAAAAACTTTTAAGATACATGGTCATAGAAGAAAATTTTTATCAATTAAAGAGGAAAGAAGGTAGGAATTGCTTAGAAAATGATTTCTCAATCATATTAAGTACCAAAGAGGGTAAAAATAGAAATAATAATATAAAAACCTATAAATAACCATAGGATAAGATAATATATGGGGTTTAATATATAAATATTATATAATTCCCCCAATGTAAACTTAAACATTAATAGTCCAAAAAATAAGGATAAGATTGTGAAATAAACCTTTACCGATTTGGTTACTTTTGAATCATAACCCCTATGAAAGAAATATCTTAAAAAATATTTTAATTCCATTAATATACATATATTAATAATATAACATATCAAAGTTAAAGTATATATACAACATTAGGGAAACACTTGGTGAATATATGGCTTATGTCCCACAAAAATAAAAGTGAGATGAGAAACCCTTACTTGGTGTCTGCCCTGCTTCATAAGAACTCTCAAATATTGTATAATAATATTAATTTATTATAATTATATATAAAAACCATATTAATACCTATAACACCATAATTTATTTACTTATAACTTCTTATAAATCTTTCATTAATAATTTTTTAGTAAAACCACTGTTCTATGTGATAACTGTTTCATTTTTTCACTCTTGTTTCAATTCAATAGTTTTGGTCCTTGTAGTTTGATTATAGTTAGATCATATCTATAATTTTAATCAGGTAATGTGTATATTATTATTAAATTATATAATCAATAATCAATATTAATTATTCATTCATTTCATAAACATTATAACACCACTCGTGTAGGTGGTAAAACCGACCTAAACTAGAGCTTACTATAAAGACCGAATGAATAAGATCCTGCTAAGGTATAATATTAATATTAAATTTATAGAAGATTATTCATTCCATAATTACTATATATATTCCTTATATAAAATATTATAACCTTCTAGAAAAGGATGTTATTAAAAATGAAATATACCGCTTGTGAAGACAATAGCCCATACATACGCAAGAGTGATGCTTTTAGTTCCCATTTAATGGAAATGAGGTGGAAAATGGTTTTATAATAAATATAATAACATATTATTATATTTATGATACAATATTAATTATGTTAATATGTATATAATAAATTTGGGGAAATTTAAAGTGGAAATAAACTTTGAAAGAGTCTTAAAATATTATTACCTCTTCTTTGAGAGACCACTTTTATCTTACGACTTAAGCCTTTATAAGATGGTCTTGAGAGATGAAAAAAAGATCAAGAATTATGGTTAGGAATTTAAGAAGTTTTTTGGTTATGGTTTTAATGAGATAAAGGTATATCTTTTTGGAATAACAAAGGAGAAGTGGTTCCCTTTAATAAGAGAGGGGAGGGACACACATGAAATTACTTATAGGATTTAAATAATATGGAGTTATTTTCTACTATAAGTGGAACCATGTGGACAATAATTATAATTTAAGATAATATAAATTATATATATCTTAAAACAATAATATTTAGACATTTTTATGCTTAGTTTTTACACTTATCTCTTAGTTTAACCTCTCAGTAAACCTGTATTAACCCTAACCGCAATAATAAATTTTAAATGTTTTTACTGATCATTATGAAAAAATTAATCTAAAAATATTTACTATTATTTATTATAATTATTCAAAATAATGAATCCATTTTACAAGAATAAATTTCTATATGGGTTAGATATTCATTTTCAGATAAGTGTGTATAACATAAAAAACAACGTTTTTAGAAAAATTATTGGTTTATGCATAAAAAGAGTCGTATAGAAAAATAAACTATAATGTTGATTAAAATGTAATTAATTAGATTATTTTAAATAAAATGATAAAATTTATTCTTTAAAACCAAACCAAATATGAAATGACCCTATAAATACTTCATTTAAATAGAATAACTATTTTTTTTATTAAAACAAAAACATTACTTAGATTTTCAAAATGTTAAGTATATATTTCTAATTTAAAATATATATTTTAATTTTATTATATTTATTATTATATATATATATATTCGTTCTATTAAAATGTTTTAATAAAATTTCAATTTATTATTATATCATTATAACTCCATAAAACTGAATGTTTTTGTAAAATTAATATTTGTCACTATTCAACGAAATGTAATTTTTTTTTTGAAAAATATCAAAACTTTACCCTAATATAATTTTGAAGTGACGAATTAAAAAATTAATTTAATTTTTCAAATAAAATTTCTAAAATTGGTAGAAGTTATTTCTTATTAATTATGCATAAAATACCTAAAAACCATTTTTATGAAGAATGTATTCTTATGGAATAAAATTAATTTATTTTTATACTTTTCCTAGTAAAAAATCTAGATAAATGGAAATTTTATTGAATGAATTAATTAATGTTATTAGGTAAATAATTTGTTCTTATATTTTATAATTCATTTATTCTTATTCATACTTACCAATCCACCATCTAGTCTATAATAGTCATATTTAAATAATATTATTTCTAGGTTCATTTAAGATTTTGGGTTGTGTGTGGGGATATATATTGAATAAATTATTCATTTAAAGGAAAGTAAAATATTGGAGTGTTACATTATCCCCTCCTTATAGAAATTGAATGTTCATAATTTTAATTTATTTTGATCATTTCATGACATTTTATTAAATTTTAGCAAGAATTTTAATTTCTAGGTTAGGACTAAAGAAAAATACGTGTACCATTATATGAACTTGACTTGTGAATGTGTTTCTTAAAGAGCACCTTCATAATTAATTATTATTATCCAAAAACATTTAATAAATTTCTCTTCCATTTATTGAGTTTGATTAATTATAATAAAATATACTCACATGATTCCTTTTAACTATTTATGTGATTTTTTTCATTTAATTGTTTATATTAAATCGTTTCTACTTCTGATTCTAATAATGAATGAATAAGAGGAATTTTTCATCTTTGAAGCCTGAAAATAAACCTTTAATGAATCACAAGACCTATAAAAGAATGAAAATTTATTTCACCTGTCTAAAAAATTATTATAATAAGGTAAGATAATACTCAATATGAATAATCCTTCTTATGAATAAGTAATACATCAATTATTATAATGTAAATAATAACACCCATAGATATACCAAAAATAATTTTACCTTTAAATTATAATACTAATAGTTCAACATAGATTATTTTATGCATAATATACTAATTTAAACATCCTAAAACTAATTAAACCCCAAAAAATATGATTATATTGAAGATACACATAAGAATAATAACCATGTTTGTATCTAGGGAATAACTGCTCATTATAATAGAAAATTCTCAATATATTCTCATTATAATGGGAATCCCACAATGTGTATTGATTTAATTTTTTCCCTTTGGGTGTCAAGCTATATTTCAATATACTTGAAAAATATAAAATATTTCATAGATCTCGAATCAAATAAAATATGAGTTTATGTAAATGTACCTTTTATCTCAACTTAAGGGACTTCAACCTCGACTATAGTGATCACATAAGATTGGCATTGCTCCCATGGCCTTTATTGATGTAAATTCCCTTGAAGACTAGGGAATTAATTTACATAGTTCCCCATATCATTACAATTAAGACATTGGACATTCAAAACTTATTTATTAACCTTTAATGCATGCACTTGATGTCCCTTATCTCTACACTTGAAACAAACTCTCATTTCCTTAAAGCATGTACTAGGGTGTTTCCTTCCATATTTATGACATATTGGATGTTCCATCCTTCTTTTCTTTTCTTTCACTTTGTTAATTTTTTCTTGGATCCCAGTCATCCTCTTTTATTCTTGATGTCCGCCAAAAATATTTGTATTAGAGAATTATTTATCTATCATTAAGACACTTTAGACCATATCAACATATAGTAAAAATTTTAGATAGATTATTTCCCATTAGAATATTGGATTGATCCATCAAATAAATGGTTAATATTAATTTTCAAATTAAATATATAGTCTATAACCTACCTTGTTAATCATGTAATGTTTTAGTCATACTCAATAATACTGTCTGCTTCATTATATATTATATTTAGGAACTTAATTTCAATATCAACTTACTTCACATGGGGAAAGTATTTTATAAAGAATATCTCCTTAAAATTATTCTATTAAATTATCTATATCTCATCCTCCTCCTTTGTATTTTGAAACAATTTCCACAATTGATCATCATATCCATTTAAAAAATAATTTTCTAGAATAAAATTCTCCCTTTAATTACTTCAAAAATATAAAAATATATTTCCATGGGAATTGATCTATTTTTCAATGATCAATAGATTAATATTTCCATTAAATGATAGAGGTTTGTACTGCATGAAGCAGTTCAACATCGATAAATCATGTTGTGGATATTTTCTTATCATATGGGTATGTTTATTAGTCATAACCAAATTCAACCATACTATTATATTCATAATACATATAGCTTTAACACAATCTATGTTGACTTGTCCATGAGGGAAATCCCTCCATTGATTATGGTTGATCAAATGTTTTTCATTGCTTCAATTAGATGACATTTCTAAAAAATGGTATATACTAATTTAACCCCTAAAATTATGAATAATAGTATATAATACCATATATAGTGAAATACCTAACATAAATTTAACATTTATTCATAGCTAATATCAGAGGTTAATATCTTTGGTAATATCTTCAAATCATAATAATATTTTCAAATATTTCATGATGGTCCATAAAGATAATATGAATCAACCAAATAATATCACTAGGAGTGTCTATCTAGGTGTGATGTCCTAGAACCTCTCATAATTCACCGAGTGAAGACCGAGTTGATACTCAACCATTATTTTTTATGGTGTTTAACCCTAGTTTCATCTAGCTGCATCCACTTTACAGTACCCATTCATGGATATAATTTCTATAAACCACACATTCTATACCTTAACAAAACATCATGATATTATCCTATAGTTAGAATTATCCTTAGAGTGTGTCATAGAGTTTCATTCTTTAATACATGTTTTCCTAAATCTAGTTACCAAGGATTATACTAAAGTTTCTTTGTTACTAATTGTAACACCCCGTGTAAGGACCCTACCTTAAACATTACACATTCTAGTGACTTTAATATAGAACTCACTTTCTCACATTACCAAATATACTTTAGTTTTATAGTTCAAGAGAGTTAGGTCATATATCTTACATAAAAAATCTATATATTACAAAGTGTACACTTATAATTAATATCGATTTTTAGCATAATATAAAACATTTAAAATAAAATTACATTTCCTTTTCATGAAAAATATCTTGGAAATTCAAACTGACTTCTCCTTTTACATTAATCATCAATAAATCCTATGAAAAACATTTTAAAATTTTATATGAGTATAAAAATCTTATTATGTGATATAAAAAGAAGAAATTTTTTAGTCTAGTGAAAAATATAAAAACTCTTGACACATTTTTTCTTAAAAACACACCTCTTTACATAGAAAGAGCATCATCTTACTTCAAAAAAGGCCATTTATCTTACCTTTTTGAAATAAATTATTTATATGAAAAATGATTAAAAGGAATATAAAATTCATGTAGCTTCCTTGGGACATCATTATCATAGAATGATTAAAGAGACCTCATAACTGAAATAACCATACAAATGACTTCCAATATAATTTTCCCAAGAAAATAATAATTACCTAATCCATGGTAGTGATATTTGGGAAAACCCATAGTATAATACATATCAGGCTCACCCAGGATATATAATAAGGATTAAATTTTCATAAATAACATCCAATGACAATATCATGAATAAAACCCTTGAAAAACTCTTTTAAACTTGTGTGAAAAACACTTTCAGATATTAGAATTCCATTTACTGTTAAAAAAATGTATATAATAAAATATGTAGAAAAAAGGAAATAGGGGTTATCATTTATGAAAATGT
Source organism: Viscum album (assembly GCA_963277665.1). NCBI lineage: Eukaryota > Viridiplantae > Streptophyta > Magnoliopsida > Santalales > Viscaceae > Viscum > Viscum album. The sequence goes on along the minus strand of OY728156.1, from coordinate 109,980,433 downwards.
TAAATCATATAGAGGAACCAAAAAACTGAAATTACTACTACAACTTTGGGAAGAGTCATCGCCATATACATTAAAATAGAACATTTCTTTTTTGTCTTTTGTAATGAAAGTGGAAAAAATATGTAAAAAAATCCTTTTGAAATCCTTTAAAATAAGTTAAAATCAAATATAAAACTCAATTTATAAATATTATATATATTTATACAAGCATCCATTAATAATATTAAAACATTATGAATATGGAATAAAAATAGTTTAAAGGGAAACCTTAAAAAAATATTTAGAAAAGAAAATACCTTACCTCAAGTCTGACTCGTCATGAATTTCTTTATCTTCATAAATAATAAAATTAAGTTAATTATTTATTTTCTTGAGAAAATTTTTTATATTTTTTATTCCTTTTATTTTACCTATTACTATGTTATATTTTAATTAATTAATCCTTTAAGTTTTTGTTAGATGTCTTGATGATGTTTAGTTCATATTTCTAGAATGACTTCGATAGGTTGACTATGATAAAATTAGTCATTATTACATCACCTATAGAACAATAATAATTAAATAATTATAACTTTATACATCAAATATAAATTTTAAACCAATCATTAAATATTATTATGAAAAATTAGCTACGTTACAATCATGGAGAAGGCATGTCGTGTGTACACATGAGTAACATTTCCATTTTTCAATGATCAATATGTAAATAAGGTAAGTATTATTTTATATTTAAATAATGGTAATAATATAATAAATATTATATAAATTCTTTAAATATACTTATATATATCATCCATTTGATGTGGTGATGAAAAATGAATCACATCACTTCACAGAGGTGGTAATCCACACGTATACACAAACGATGTTAACACCTTTCCATGAATGGAAAGGTAAGAACGTATATGATATATTTTATTTTAAGAAGATAAATATGTCATGAATATAATATATAAAAATTAATTCCATAACTATAATCCAGCCCTAATCGACGGTGATGAGAACTGAATTACATCAGTTCACAAGGTGATAATATGCTCTATACAAGAACAACAGTTTAATTTCCCATTTTATAGAAGAGTAGATGGATATATGTTGTTACATTAAAAGGAAAAAGACTAATTATATGGAATATGTTGGTGTTATTATAAAATTAGGTTTTCAAAATATTTTAAGGATGTGGAAGAAAATATAAAATAGAAACGCTCAGTTAAGAATAATACCTCTTATTCAGACACACTCCTACACTTAACACCTTAAGACCACTAAGGTTGGTATTGTGCCCCCAATTATTTCCTCTGGAAAGTAGGGAGAAATATGAGGACGGTATTGGGGAAAATATTTTATAAACCAGATTTCATTTTAAGTGTAAAGTAAATGGAATAATATATTCCATTTTATAAGGGAGGGGAGGGTCACTCTTGGAATTTCTCGAAATATTAAATTAATATAAATTAATTTTCAACTAAAATTGGTCGAAAACTTATTTATTTAAAATATATCATTATTATGGATTAAAATAATATTTTATGATAAAAATTAGACATTTTTTTACTATATTCTGACCTTGTATTTTAGTTTTAACCCCTCGTTAACCCCTTTTACACTTATCATGATAATATCTCTTTTTACTCTTTGAGGGTTAGGATAGTTGCTATAAATTGATAAAAAGAATATAAATTGAGAATTTATGATATTATAAACCATATAAATATTATCTGAAGGAATATAATATTTTTAGGAATTTTATTTCATTTAATAAAATATTTTTTACTAGAAAATATCATTAATTTTAGCTTTTAAAACTATTAATTATGTTGAGTCTAATATCATCAAGAGAACATGTATAATCCAATTTATTTTTAATAAATTCCTAAAATGTCATGTTAATTTATAATTTTTTTGATCACATTAATTATCTTAAATTATAATACTTTTATCACTTTTAATATCATTTATTTTATTTTTCCATTAATTAAATAATTACGGTTTAGCATTGTGAAGGCATTTATGATTTTTATTTATTATCTAAAAAATAAAAAATAAATTAATATTATGAATATTTTTGTATATATTAAAATAAATTTTATAACTGAACATATCCTCTATTTATCCCCATGTAAAAATTATTACAGTTATTAGAAACATGAGTGTGACATTTTTAACTTTTCCTTACATAAAATCATATAAAGTTTAACATCACATCCAAATGATAAAAAAATAAAATATAAATGAATAATTATGGATGAAATTGAATCATACAATAAAATTAATTCATATTTAGGGTTATTTTCTAGTCCTTATTATTTAATTTTTAACTTTCACTACCCAATTTACCCTTCATGGTGGTAACAAAAATTACTATGAATACTATTCATATTGACCCAAATTTGAGGAAAATATTTACTAAATTTTTAACCACTGATTCAAAATATGGAATCCATTTAAAAAAGATTCAAAACACATAATTTATAGAATTTAATTTAAAATTAAATTGACAATACACAATAAAAAATAGTTTTTTAGAAAAATTACAATTTAAAAAAAAATGGTTTTATACGAAATTCAAGTATAAAATTAATTTAAAAAACAATAATTGAATTATTTTAATTCAAAAGTAACTAATTAAATTTTAAAACTAATCTAAAATATATTTTACTATGTAAATACTAAAAAAGAAAATACAGAATTTAATAAAAATCAGTACTTTCACTATTTATTTTTATGGTAGAATAAGAGATTTCCAAAAAGGAAAAGTGTCGTTTACTAAATAAAATAAAAATAAAAATAGTCTGAACATACATTTTTTCTAAAATTCATGATGCCAAAAAGATAAAAGATTATCTGGTTAATCATTGCACCATATCAATTCAGGAGCAATAACCCTTTTAATATGATGGTTTAAAAAATGATATTAATTTTATGAAATAAAATTTATTAAGGTATGATAACTTAATTATATTATTTTCTAAAAAGAATAAATAAAATAAATTTGTTAATAAAACATATATTTAGAGAATAAAATGGATTAAAAAAAATGAGTACTTATATACTAAGAATTAATCAATACATTTGTATAGATTAGAATATATATATATATATATATATATATTAAAAATTTCTTAATCCTATTCAAAAACATGAATTTAATTTATAGGTTAATAATATAATATTTAAATAATAACATTTCATAGTTGGATTATAATCAGTGTTAAATATTTTGTCCGCTATCGAACATAGTCATTCTTTTAAAATTTCGAGATATTACATTCTACCTCGTTTAATAAATTGTGTCCCCATAATTTTGAACTCGATATTAATAATAAAAATTTGAAATTTAAAATTAAATTTATTTAAACCTTACATCATAAAAAGGTTAAAAATATTTCTCTTGAAAAGAGAGAAGGGGAAGTATGAAGGTTATTTGGGACAACAACTAATAGGTTTACAAATAAGAAAACTTTAGTGGGAATTAGAAATATGAACATGAAAGAGAAAAAACATGCCCAAGGATTAATATAGAGTTATATAAAACATTTTCATGATAAATTTGACAATCACAAAACTATAAATATTTCATGGGTTAAAATACCATTGATTTCCCTATAAAAAAAGTAAACATATTTTTTTGTTTCATGATCATTTTAGTAGAGTTGAGGAATTAATTTTCCATCTATACTTAGTACATATGGTTAATAATATATTCCTACTATCATTAGATATTAAGAAAAAAAACTATGAGAACCATAAATGATAATTCCCAAAATAAATAAACCATTATACGAAGAAATACAAAATTAATCTATAAAATTTAACAGTAATACTGAAATTTTAAACTAAATCATTCCTTAAATAACTATCCATAATATTCATCAAAATATTCTTGAGAAATATTGAAAACCAATGATAAAGTTGAGTTGTTCACATATTATTCCATGATAAATATAACATTTATCTCCAAATCATGTCAATCAATCTCAAAGTAATAAACCAAAAATGTATATAACATAGTCATATAATCTTTAAGATATACTAATCATTATATAAATGTCCAGACTCACCATAAACCCACATTAAAATCATATATTCCTCCAAAATATAATTCAACTTTTAATTCTCAAATAAAATCCCATAACGTTTTCTTTACCTTAATCAAATAAGGTTACCAAATATTGAAGTTATTCTAAAATAAATTGAATAACCAAATCACGTTTTATCCACATGGTTATCTATAAATTAAAAAATATGTTCCAAAAATAAAATTAATCATTATCTATCAATTAGTTTCAAATATAATGATTTAATACTAATAAGGACATCACATAGTCCAATAGTAGTCTTTATACCCTTGTTCTCTCCGGTTTCTGGTTCACACCTCGTAGAATTTCTATATAGAATGGTTTGTCGACCGACCTGCATGTTGTAATTTAACTAAAATTATATCAATATTATTCCTATAAAATTCTAAAAAATATAAATAACATCCTAAAAAATTTCTTTCATCACCAAAGGTCATATAAACCCTAATGGTTACCAATACCTTTAAAAATACGTTCAAAAAATAAAAATAGAATTCATCCTTAAATATCATTTTTAAATGTTAAACCTAAGGGTAGTATATACTAAAATCATTTAACCAAACTCAATAAATTTTTCCCAAAGTCTTATCATCACGTAAAACATCAAAAAAGATGTATAAACCATTAAAAGTATGATCAAAATTAAATATACCGCTATATCATAACTCTTGAATCCATATATATATAAATTATAACCATTGAAAAATATTTATTAACCATTAATTTACATTTTATTATTTAATAATTTCATCATAAAAATAGATATATTATTCATATACTAATATTTACCTATATCAAAACATAGGTCAAAATATATTCTATACCTTTTATATGTCATTTTAGTTTCCTAATCTTCAATTGTAATGGAATTTGGAATTGTTAAACAATAATATGTATGGTATTTCTCATTCCATTATTAATATTTTTCTATAGAACATCAATTTTTATAATTCAAAAACTTCCCACATTTAACATATTCAATTGATTCCTTGGAAATAACTTTATTCCTATCAATGGTGTTAACTAAATTATTTATTTTCCATAGAATATTATTACCTTTTTCCATCCTTTACCAGATAAAAAATGTGTTCTTGTTCTTTTAAGAAATTTACCTAGGTGATTCTTCTCACATTCTTTACACATACGTTATTGGATATTTTTACCTTTATGACCTTTACCACCTGAACATCCATGTATCTTCATTTCCCTCTTATTTAGTGAGTTGGGATACTCCCCATAGTTTATGTTATTAATCTTAACATGTGATAGTTATTTAATAATAACCACAAGAGTTTTTACAATATATTTTACTTCATTCAGTTTCACATTCATAAAACCACTACATTTTCCTTTACATCCATTGTTACTTTGGTTCCTCATGGATCCATCTATTTACTAAACCAAAATGATTTGTGTGAGCATGTCAATAAAATCACAAAAAAATCTTATGAGGATGATAAACACTAAGATATACTTAACCATGTTATCTTTAACTCCTTTATATTTATACAAAATAACCATAATTATCCCTAACATAATATCCTTTTTAGTTATAGAGGAATTTTAACTTATGTTCAAATATCATAATAAAGTCTAAGGTTTTCTAAACCTGAATCTGATGCCAAATGTAATGACCTGACATTAACCATTACTTATTATAGCGACTTTAATATTGAATTTATATTCTTAAATTCACAAAGATATTTTTGGTTTAGAGAATAATATATTTAAGTCATAAATATTTCATAAAAAACCTATATATTACAAATTAAAAACTTTCAATCAGAATCAAATTTTCCCCTAAAATAAAAATTTAAAATGAAACACAATATCTTTTCAGGAAAAATATTCAATAATTTTAACTTGAATTATTCTTTTCCCTTGAACAACCGTACACATTATGTTTTTATTAAATTTTTGATCAGAATAAAAATCTTAGTAAGGTAAATAAAAATAACAAAATCATTATTCTATTAAAAAAATGAAAACTCTTGAAAAAACTTTTCTTAATAACAAACCTTTTTTAATCAAAAAGGGCATCACCTTCCTTTTAAAAAGGAATTTAATCTAAATTTTTGGAAATAAATTATATACATTGAAACTAATTAGAAAGAATATATAATTTATGTAGGTGTGTTGAGGTATAATCATCCTAGAAGCCTTACATTTAGAATAACCATATGATCATCTTTCAATATAATTGTCCGAAGAACATTATCATTACCCAATACATTGGAGCACGATATTAGTGCACCCATCATATAAGTTATATCAGTCTTCCCCATGAGATATAATAGTGATACACCATCTATAAACAATCTCTAAGGACCATATCATGATTAAAACTCTTGAAAAACTCTTTAAAACCCATGTGAAAAAACTTTTGGATATCAAAATACAATTATCTATTAAAACCATTTTCAATAAAAACATACATAGAAAAAGAGAAATAGGATTTTTATTTTAAGAAAAAAAAAATGAAATATTATAGAGTAATAAAAACTTCAAATAATGATAATGTAATAGGGGAAAGTCATTGTCACCGTATATGTTAAAATGTGACATTTTGTTTTTGTTTTTTGTAAATCAAATGAAATCATTTCATAAAAATATTCCCTTTTAAAACCTTTGAAAGATTGTCAAAAGAACAATAAAATGTAATTTATAAATATTTTATGTCAATATAAATACATTGATAAATAATATTTAAAAAATATGTATGTAGAATAAAAATAATTTTAAGGTAAAATTTAAAAGAAGATTTCGAAAATAAAGTCCCTTACCTAAAGTCTGAATCATTATGTACTTTATTTGTATTACTGAATAATAAAGTTAAGTTAAATATTTAATTTATTGAGAACCTTTTTCAAGTTTATTAATCCTTTTATTTTACTTATTAACGTGTTATAATTCAATTATTCATTCATTAATTTTTTTTTTCAGATGTTTTGATGATGTTCGGTTCATATGTCCAAAATAACTCTGATAGGTTAACTATAGTCAAACCAATCATTATTACATAAAATAAATAATTATATTCTCAAAATAATAATTAATTTTATACATCAATTATATATTTTAAACCATGTCTTAAATATGGTTATGAAAAATGAACTATGTTGTAATCATGGAGACGGTAGACCGTATATACGCACGAGCAACGTTTCCATTTTTTAATGGTTATAATGGAAAGAAGTTAGGTAATATTTAATCATTCCAAATTAATAAAAATAACATAAATATTATATTATTTCTTTAAATTAACTTATATATATTATTTATGTGATGTGGTGATGAAAAATAAATCACATCGCTTTATAGAGGTGGTAGTCCACACGTACGCACGAATGACGTTATCATTTTTACATTAATGGAAAGGTAAGAAGTTAAATGACATATAATGATTTAATAATTATAAATATGTTATTAATATCATATAAAAACATAAATTCTATCATTATATTTCAGACATGATAGACGGTGATGGAAACCAAATTACACTAGTTCATGAGGCGGTAGTATATAACACACACAAATGATGGTTTCATTTCATATTTGATGAAACAAAAGATGGATATAGGTTGTGACATTAACAAAATAAAAAATATGTATATTTAAGATAATATTTTATTATATATGTTGAAACCACTTTGTGTTTAGGATTGTATTTATTGTCAATAGTTGTCAATGGAATATCAAAATGAAAGAGATTAAGAAGTACTCCAATAAAATGGAGGAATGGAAGTTCACAATGAGGGAGATCATGAAGTACTCCGATGAAGTAGAGGAGTAGTGATTCAGACGATTGTTGTGCTGATCGTAAGTTCAAAGAACATGTGTCAAAGGTGATACATTGTTTACAACAATGAAGAATGTGAGGAGTAATCCATCCAAGGATGATTAAAGCAGGATGCTGTTTTTGGATGAAGACCATGCAATTACTCCTTATTGCATAAGAACCATGGGCTTTGATGAAGACCATGCAATTACTCATGATTGCGTGAGAACTATGCTAGAGACTTCTTGATGGATTGAATCACATGGTTTTCATGAAGTTGATCATGATGGTTGATGAAGGAGGTAATGTGCCAATGAGTTGACTTATGAAATGGCCATATACATCACATTGTCATAGAAGATGATTGTACTAAAGCTGTTTCTTCAAAGAATACATATCACAATTGTGGAGTTTGTGATAAAAGCAAAAGAGTTGCTGAAGGATACAGATCACCAAGAAGAAGTGTTGTTGAGGTGATCGTGCTTGTCGACAAAGCAAACAAACAACATACAAATTTTTTGACAAAGGAGATTCCATGGTGACATGTCGAGTTCAAGAGTTGTGGTCAATGATCTAGGTTTGTTTCAAGAACATTTCCAGAGGAATGGATAATCTGGAGGCGGTACAAAAAGAGAAGATACAAGGTGGCGCCGTTTTCCAGTGTTTTCCAAATTTCAGGGCCTCAAAATCAACAAATGAAGAAGAGTGATTTTGGCAAAGGGACTTGCGCGCTATACTCTTGGAGGATAAAAGACTTGCGCACCATATGTTTTTGAGGATCAGAACATCAACATTTGGATAAGGAAAGAAGGTCGCGCAAGTGTTGGTTGGGTCGCGCAAGTGAGTTGCACGACAGAGGTTACTGGAGACAAGACTTGCGCGCCGATGGATGACTTGCGCGCCGCCGCGCAGGGGGTCCAGTTTGCCTATAAATACTGGACCACCCCTCCTCATTTATCACGGAGCTCAATACTTTGAGACTGTTCGAGCTCTCGTCACGCATGTGGTTGAACCGCGCAAGTGGTAGTTGGGTCGCGCAAGTAGAGGTTGCGCGCCGACTGATGGTTGAGCGCCCCAGGTGATTTGGGCAAGGAAGGAAGTGAGTCGCGCAGGTTTGAAGTACAAGAAGGCAGAGTCGCGCAAGTGCTTTGGAGACACTTGCGCGCCAGGTTATAATTGCGCGCCTAAGACTTGCGCGCCAGATGGAGACTTGCGCACCGGGCTTGAATAGGAGAGCCAAATATTGTTGAAGCACGCCCGCCTTTCTGGAGCTGCACAAGAGCTAAAGATTGCCTGATACTTTCGGTGCAAAGCGAGATTGAAGAAGAAATCTAAATGATACATGCATGATCTCATGCATACATGGTGAATTGATTCTGACGAATGTCGAGTAAGCTGAACATCATTTATTAAGCAATCACATAAGTGATTGTGATTCAGGCAAAGAAAGACAAGGGGATCTAGTGCATTCAGTCATTGCACTAAAGAAGAAAGGTTGAACTATAAAGAGCATCAACTCTGAACCCTGATGCAAGCAAAGTCTCATGCTAAACAGGAGACAAAGAACATCAATGCAGATTTATTGAAGATACCTTCATGTCTATAAACTGGGTGGGACTTCACCAACGGAAGTGAGCCAAGGGGAGTCAACGGGAGTGACCCGAGGGACGCAGTGAGCTATCCCTGAACAATTGTAAAGGCAGTGAGCCTGGGACAAAGTGACTGTACCCGAACCATTGTAATCTACAGCTAGTGAAGCATATTGGATTTAGGTACGACCGACAACCTGTCGGTGTATGCTCCTTGGACGTAGACCTTAGTGGTGAACCAAGTAAAAATAGCTATGTCATCTCTCTGCATGTGAATGTTTAATTGCTGATCATATCCATCATACAGGTTTAAGTAGTTCCTACCAATGTGGGAACAAGATCCACAACTTAAAGAAGAAAAAGTTGACACCCTGATTCACCCCTCCCCTCTCAGGGTGTCCCGGGGTCCTACAATATAATCATAGTTAAGTATGATTTGTATGAGGTTGAAGAATAAATTAAATAAAAATGCTCGGTTAAGAACGATACCACTTCTTCGGTCGACCTCCATTACTTAACACCTTTAGATCACCAATGTTGGCATAATGCTATACCTAAGGCATATAAAATGTTGGGAGAGGTTTTATTAATTTATTTTTATAGATATGTTCTGAGAAAAATGGGTTTTGAATTATGAGGTAATGAGAAGAAGATATGCCCTTTTATAAGAGAGAAGAGGGGAAATTTTTGAATTTCTCAAAATATTAATTTTATATAAAATAATTTTCAAATAAAAATACCTAAAAACTGATTTATTTATAACATAGGATGATTTTGGATAAAAATAATCTCATTAAATAAAATTTATACAAGTTTTGATGATGTTTTTACCCTCATATTGTGGTTTTAACCTCTCATTAACCCATTTCATACATACTACGACAACAAGTATTTTTAATCGATGAGGGTTAAGATAGTTACTATAAATGGAAAAAATATCCTAAATAGGACATGGTTGATATGAACAACTATATCATAAAAACTTGTCTGAATATAATATTTTTAGGAATTTTATACCATTTAATAAAAAAAAATTAATATAAAATATCATTAATGCCATTTTTTAAATTATTCATTACTTTGACTCGAGTAACATCATGTAAACAAGTAAAATTAAAAAAAATTAATACATCCCTAACAATTAACGTTCATCTATAAAAATCTTCGATCACATTAATTATCTCAAATTATAATATTTTGAATATTTTTAATATCATTTACTTGTTTTTTTCCATCAATTGAATAATTAACGCGCCAGCATTGTGTAAGAATTTTAGGTAATTATTTATTCAATAAAAAAATTACTATGATAAATAGAAATATTTTATATTTTAAAATAATTTTTAAAAGAACATTAAAAACTTTCTTTAAAAACATGAGAAAAATTTCTCTTTCTTTTTATAACATTTCAAATAAAAATTTACAAAATATTAATATGATTAATTTTCTTGAAAATAAACTTGGAAAATTGAAAAGGAAGCTTCAATGAAAAGAACAATTGTGATGCTGGGGAAATCCATTTGTACGGTAAACGTTAAAACAAATATTCATCTCAAAAATTTTATAAAATTCAAAATTACCTTGATTGTAAAATTAAAATAAAATTCAATTGATAAAAATGAATAGAAATTAAAATATGGTTTAAAATTAATTTAAATAATAATTTGATAATATAAAACAACATTCTTGAGAAAATTTTACGAAATATAGATGGGGAATAAAAATTTCATCAACCAAGGAGGAAATAGGGTCTAATATTCTTAAAAAACACTTTATCAATTATATTGAGTACCAAAGAATGTAAAAATGGAAATAGTAATAAAAAACAAAAAAATATCCAATATAGTATAAAATATATTTGGTTTAATATATAATGATCATAAAATCCCCCAGATGGAAAATTGAACATTATCAATCTCAAATAAGGATGGGATTTTGAAATAAACCATTACCACTTTGGTGAATTTTGAATCATAACCACCACATAAGAAACAAGATAAAATAAAAATTTAAATACCATGAATGTAAAAATATTCACGATTTAATATATCAAATTGGAATTATATACACCACATGAAGGAAAAAAGTGTTCAAAATGTTATATGTCTTATGAAATTAAAAGTGAGTCGAGAAACCCTTACCTCAAGTCCAGTATGCTTCGTAAACACTCTAATATCCTGTATAATAAATTTAAGTTTATTATAATTATATAAAAATCCATAATCATACCTATAATACCATATATGTTTTACTAATAACATCTTATCACACATTCATTAACAATTCTGTATTAAAATGTCTATTTCAGATGATAAAAGTTTCATTTTTTCACTCATATTTTGGTTTTTCAGTTCCAATTCTTGTACTCTGATCATGGTTCCACCATCTAAAAAATGTTAATAATTTAATTTATATCTTATTATTACATAACATTACAATTATTAATCATTCATGTGATAAAAATTATAACATCACACATGTAGGTAGTAAAACTGACATAAACAAGAGCATTTTATAATGGCTGAATGAGTAAGAACATGATATGATATAACAGTAATATAAAATTTATATAATATTATACATATAATAATTATGATATATATTTATAATATAAAATTTTATAACCACTTATAAATGAAGGATTTTGAAAATGAAACATATAACTCATGGAGGTTGTAGTCTATCCATACAGATGAGAAATACTTTCAGTTCCCATTTGATGTAAAGGTGGTGGAAAATGGTTTCAATACAATCATAATAAAATCATAGTATTATGATAATGGATTCATTTTTTAGTACATATACCATAGATTTAGAGTAAATATATGAATATTTTGTTTGATAGATCCTGTAGACATGAGTACATATTTATTAGGATAAATCCTTTGTATTACACCTTAATCACTAGTTGGATAGTCTTAAGAGAATATTAGAATCTCAAACCATAAGTGAAGGAATCTAATATGGGTTTTGTGTAGATTTTTCTTGAGATATAATGCTTAATGTTTATGTGTAAGGGAGGATAAAATGTTCCATTTTATAAGTACATGGAGGGACACACATAAAATTACTTAAAATATTTAAATAATATAATGATTTTTACTTGTGAAAGTGGAACCAAATATCCAAGATATATATTTAATGATAATATAAGTTCTAAATATATTCAACTAATAAGATTTATATATGTTTAAGAAACATTTTTACACTTATCTATTATTTTAACCTCCCTAGTTTGGGGAAAAATTAATTTGAACTTATTATCTAATATAAAGTATGATTATTAAAAATATGTAATCTTTTTTATAAGTTTAAATTTCATTAAGTGGAAAAAATTAATTTTATAAGTTCAGATAAAATAATAAAAACCATTTTTTAAAAAATATTTTTTAACCATAAAAATGATTTTATAGAAAAATAAAGTAAAATGTTGATTCCAATGGAAATGATTTTTTTAATTAAAGGAGTATTATTTAAATTACAAGAAATAAAAACTAATATTAACCTTTTAAATACTTGATTATGATAAAATAACTATAAATATTTTTTATTTAAACAAAAACCTTCGCCCAAGTCATTTTTTTAATTTTCATGAAAAATCCACTTTGAGGGAAAAGTTGAAATCACACATATTACGCCTTACACTTTAAAAATTCAAACCATATCCTAATTCAAAATTAAAAAGACAATAGCATCACTGTGGGATCCATCACGTTAGCAACTAGTCCCGCAAATCATGCTTCCACTGGGAAACATGCGTCGCTGTTATTATTATGGCACCATTGTCATCCCTGTAAAACCTCACCGGAGATCACACCATGTCAGTAAGAACCTCACCCTCATCATTCCAACACCACTTGAGGCATCAAGCCTGCAAGAACATCACTGGAGATCACACCCACACCACATCAACTATCCCTATTAGACAACTCAGTCGACATCTCCGTTCATACCATCAATATCGCCACCAGTGTCCTTTAATGCAATCATTGTCAACCATCATAGCCGGAGTCTAAGTCCAGAGAAAACAAAAATAAAACATCCACAAAACCATCCAGGTCTACAAATATCCACCAACTATGAAAAAATCACTGCAATAACAGCTGCCTGAAAATCTTTTCCTAATTCAAGCTTCCATCGAAGAGACAGACACCCACCTAGAGACAACAAGATACTTGAACCACACTCCATAGAGCCTCCTGAGGATCCGCACGCCAGACCGACTAGAAAATTAGCGCAGGACCAGGATTCCAGAGCAGGGTTGAGAAGATAAGGACCTAGGAAGGGGACCACGCCAGAAGAAATATCGTTTACCACAAGAGAATGCGAACCGCCATCAGAGACATCGAACCGACATCACAAGTCCAGATCTACACCGATGAAGAACTTGAGTTGAGACCGCTGCCAGCCCTCCCCCAACAATATCAAAATTAGACCCAGATCCTGAATTGAGCCTGAAAAAAGTAGTGTCGAACATGATGGGTAGGCTAACAAGGGAATTGATGAATAAGGGCACCAGGAACCGCCACCAACACCGAACCAAGCCGTCTAAGGATCCAGCACCTAGACCCAGATGGGGGTCTGATGCACTGGGATTGACAGAAAGAGGGGTAGTAAGAATCACATGATACCCACACTAGCAAGCCGTATCTGATGGGAGGGGAGAAGAAGATAAAATCGAGAAAAGGGAGTAGAAGGAAACATGCAAAGCATGGAGAGCCATCTCTGTCGAGCAGGACCTTATAAATATATATTTTTTATATAGAAATGTATCATAAAAAATCAAGTAATTATTCTATTATTATAATATTATAAATGTGATAATTTTTGTAATATCAATATTTTTACTATTCAGCCAAAAATAATTTTTTTAAAAAAATATTAAAAAACCAGCCTAACCTAATTTTGACATGATAATTTCAAAAATGAAGCTTCAAATAAAATTTCTAAAAATTTTAGAAATGAATTCTAATTATTCAAACATATAACACTTAAAAACCAGTTTTATGATGAATTTATTCTTATTTCCAAAAAGCAATTAATTCTTATACTTTACCATGTAACAACAATTAGATGATCGATTTTTTATAGAATTAATTATTTGTATTAATATGCATAACCACCAACCCAATGAATCACTAATAATAGTCACATTTAAATATTATTATTTTATTGTACGTTTAAGCTCAGGGTTGCATGTGGTTCATGTTATCGAATGTAGCATTCATTCAAAGGAAAATAAAATCTTGGAGGGTTAGACTTGGTTAGGAGTGACTTCTACTAAAATTTATGTCCATAAAAGTAGCGAGTTATAGTGGATTTTGGTACACCATCACAATGATGAGTGAATTATCCTTGGATATATCTTTGTGTGGGAAAAAAAGTAAAATATATGTGTCACTACATGCTTTAAATTCTAATAATATACATGATATCAGATGTAGATGAATTTGATAATGATAAATTAGTTAAAAGGTTAAATAGTGTTCCTTATATCAAGGGAATAATATTTGAAGGAAATAGTACAGGTAAAAAGTTTATATCTACAAGAACCCAGACTCCCCCGACTTAGGGTGCCTTGGGTTATAATAATAAATTCGAGCATGTTGAATATGAGTGAAAATTTTATAATTTTCACCATAAAATTAACCATTAAATCATCATAATTATCTAAAGGAAGCTAATATTAAGCACTCCATAATAAATAAATTAAATCATTTAATATATGGTAAGCATCCCACTAGGATCATATTTTTTGGTAAAATATCTTTTAAAAGGCATGTTTTGTATAAACATATCTAAATTCTTTTTATCCATTCCAAATTCTTTTATACAAAAAAATATACATTTAAAAGATTAATATTATCATTAAAGTTTCATATCAAGTGAGAATAAATGTGAAATAATAAATCATTTTTTGTGGATATAAATAATGATATCATCGACATGAAATTATATAGAAGTGATATGGAATTTAAAATGAAGACTAATAGTAATTTTAGTAGTGATCATAGTTACATAACAATTAAAATAGAAATAAAATTTTAATTATATAAATAAAATATATTTATGTTTTGATATATTTTTTAGTAAGAACATGGTTTTTAAATTGAACTATAAATTTTTTAAGTACCACTTCTTAAATTTAATATCTTGATTAGGTTTTGACAACTATTATAAAATTTATAGCATGATAATTTTTATGTATTGATTATGTTATGGAATCTTTTTTTCTTTTTTTTCTTTCTAATTAGTATGTTTTAATTATTTCATGCCATATCTTATACCGAATTTTTTTCCCATTAGTAGTGTATTTCTAAAAAAGTGTACATTTTATTGAAATATAGATTATGAAAAATATTGAAAAAATATAGATGAATATATTTTCATAGAATGATTGAAAATGAGATACATGAGACTTCATCCTCTAGTTCCTATATTAAGTTTATCAATTCTAATATATATCAGTTAATATAAATTAAATTCAATTTTATTAATCATTTTTGAATTTTATTTTAGAATAAACATCTAGGAGTCAAATTTTTCTCTAGTTAGCCTACTAAAAATGGAGATAAATATGTTCAGTTGAGTGGGGATGGTAGTGCCAGAACTTGAAAAACCCACCAAACCTGATCACAGATAGACTCGCTATAGCATATTCTAGAAAACATAATTCCTCATTCCATTATTACACTTGAGGCACTAGGAATTTTACCACATATTCCATCACCATAATTTAAGTTGGGCTCATCTTTTGAGATACCTTTTCAATATCCCATGATGTATCTTTATTCCATCTAACCTTTTTTCACCCAATTTTATGTCAACAATGTTTATGACTTATCTTATTTCTCCAGTATTTTATGCTCATGCTTCTGTAACTTCTAATTCAGGGATTCTTGATTATGTAGAGGTTGAATTATATCCTACCCATCTAGAATAGACCATATATCTTCCATAAGATATGGATCCATCAGATCCCATTAAGCATTCTGGATTAATTATATGTTTACAAATGCATCAAATTCATTCACATTAATTTTATTTTAGTTTCTATGTGTATTAATTATATATTTTTTTTCTTTTTCCATTTCATATAGATATTCTAATAGGTGGAATGGGTGTGCTCATATGCATGATGTTTAGAACAATAACATAAAAATTATAGTAGAGCAAGATAATGAAAACCAATTGATTTTAAACAAGGAAGATAGTATATAAATTTTATATGGATTCTAGAAAAATATATGGACACCATTATAATGAAATCAATCACATAGAGACACACCTAAGATCAAATTAAAGATAATTCTTAAGATGAGATATGGGAAAGATTTTTTTTAAAATTAAAATGAACATTATTATTTTATTTATATAAATTAATATTTTTCTTGTAGATACAATTTAACTTTTCCTATGGTCAATTTGTGAGGGATGGATAGTTTATTGAATTAGGTAATGGTGGAGAGAATATAAGCTTGAGTTATATATTGGCTAGATGTAATGTCTTAGCATGGGTGCCATATAATGGTTCCCTAATCTGGTCAGTAATGTGACCACAAGATTGCCTCCCTATACACCAGAGGCTGGAAACAAGTATCAAGAGACTAATATATATAACATAGGTAGACTATAACCTCTTTATCAAATCATCATAATTATATAAATAACCTATAAATAACCATAATAAAATAACCAACAACTAGTAAAATGTGATAACCAAAACAGACTAGTAATACATGATGAATCAGAACAAGAGACAATATCCATAACTAAATAGTATATTTTTCATGAATAAATTGGTATGTTTCAAAATAAAACCCCAAAATAATGACATTTAACCCCCCCAAGTGGGTCCCAAAACTATGTATGATTCCCTCATCCATGCTCCATCCCAACCCATCCATATAACATAGAGATCTCTCCCTTATCCTATCCTATAAACATAAAGTCTATTTGGGTATAAAATAGGAATCCCAAGTAGTGTGTGATTAAAACTCAGTAGGCCACCAACAATGGTGTCTAAGACAATATCTAGTCAATAATAGTGTATTTAGTTGTATAAATAATTAATTACATTTAATAATGTAAATAATTATCACAAACAATTATTCTTCAATTAACCACATATTTTCCCACTTTCAAAAAGACACCCAACCCATCAATACCAACATCGACATATGCTAGTTTCTAAATAATCCCCAATCGATATCACATATCACATATAGAATAACAATTAATCATTATATGGTCTCTAATTATCCATTTAATTTTCATTTCATAATTACGTTTACTTTGAACCATAGTCCAATGGAATCATTTTGTGCTTAGAATTCCATGGTTAGGACCTCATGGGTATTTGAGGCATCAGTCTGTGCCCCCAATCCATTTATCAATGAATCACACGAGTGATTTTAATGCATAATTATGTGTACCACACTAATTTATCAAACAATCACATGTGGGATTTTGAATAATTAGTCTATGTCCCACAATCATTAATCATATGAATTCATTTAGTCGTAGAACACCTTGGAAAGACCCCATGGGTATTTGAAGCACTGGTATATATCCCAAAACCCATTTATCAACCAATCACATATATCATGAATATCACATATATCACATTTAACAAGGTTAATCATCATTAACCCTATCATAAATATTTCATATTATGGTATTCGATTTCAATTATCAAAACATTCATGGTTGAACACTTTAATCACATGGAATAATATAAACAATCCACCATTAAACCATTTATCAACATTTAATCATTTAATCCTTTAACCCTTTTGGGGTAAGAAAAACATCCATTAATTCTTATAATCAATCAATTCCATAATTCATGTTTATTAATCAAATAAATAATCCCACTAATTCATCAATTTCATTATCCCAATATCTCATCAATTCAATAACCACATCATTCCATTAATAAATTAATCAATCAATTAATCCAATTTATGATGTGATTTCCAAACATGAAAATTTATATTTCACAATTCCATACAAAAAATTATAATCAATATTATGAGATTTGGAATTTAAACCACCAACCTCAAGATTTTTGACCGATGATCGCCAATAGAAATCCCCAAATTGAAGTGGAATGCTCAATTGCACAAAAAATAATGAGATCTATATCCAAAACAAAGATATAAGAACAAAAGTAGTCAGATATATAAACATATAGATCAAAACCCATTCTAATAGAGTAAAAATATCCCCTCTTCATTTTGGAAGAGAGATGAGAGAGAGATAAATGTTTTCAGAAAGAAATCACATTCCTAGAGAGGTGAAGATCTATTAATCAGATCTTCTATTTGTCAATAATGGAGGTTGGAAGGACTTGGGATGTATTATCTAGCCTCAAAATTCAAATAAAAATGATTTAAGGTCGATTTGAGGTGTTTAGGGAAATAATTTGGGTGTTGGATAATTTTTTAACAAATTTTCTGGGGTTTAATTTTCTACATACATAGTTTTCAGTGTGAGGGACACAATTTTCCCTAACTATACGTTAGACCATACGCCTCCTCTTAGGGGCCACGTAGTTACTATTAATAGGGATCACAATTTTAAAAACAATGTTCCAACCATGAGATCCCCTTTTTGAAGGGGTTTCACAATTATTTGGGGTAGGGAACATGGTTTGGGAAAACCTCGAGCCAACTATACTGTAATGGCCCGAAATTTTGAATAAATCTTGTTTCCTAATTTCATGTGTTATTTTATTTTATTTTTATACTCAACAAAAATGTTTTATTTGATAAACATGATTATAATTAAAATGAGACCATTGGGTTCTGACTGTTATATGACCATCGGTCAATATGACCACTGTGAACAAAATGTTTTGATTATTGTCTCTAAATACAAGTAATCTTGGTTAACTAATATAGAAAGAAGATTCGATGGCCTCACCCAGTAGTCTTGGACCGATCGAAGCCCATCTAACAGAACTTGGGAAGGAGGTAGAACCACTGGGCTTTGCTCTGGACCAAACCCAAGCTTAACTTCATCGTGTGAAGCTAGAACGTGACCGCCTTCATGAGAAGTTCAAACTGATAGAAATTACTACTCCTACGATGTTAGCTGAGCCTCCCTCAGATTCTCTCACCATAGCACACCTTACACTTAGGTCCTATGCTGGTGTGATAAGGGCCTATGTAAGGAGACCGTAACTACCTTGTGTAATCCTTTGTTTTAAATAAAAATTGGGATTTCTTCTTATGATGAAGTTTATGAATTTTCAAATGACCGGATAAATATAGTATGCATATTTTTGATGAATTTTAGAAAAAGGATATTTTAAAAATGGTTATGTAAACCTTAAATAATTAAAAATGTGTAATGATTTTCGAAAAATAGTTTTCTACAATTATGTTCAGTATGAAATTTAGAGTCTAATAAGATCAACTTAATTTTTGATGAATAGTAAATTTTGAATAGTGATTTTATGATTAGGATTAGTAATGTGTCCAAATGGATTAGTAATCTCACTTAAAGAAAGTATTAAAATAAGCTAGGCACTTTGATTAAGTAATGTGATTCAATAAAATGGTTAAATAACGGTTTCATAAATTATTATTCAAGTATTAGTTTTTTTCAGATGAATAGTGTTTTTTAATTAAAATTTTATTTAAAAATATTTAGAAAATTATTTTTATAAAATGGACTTCATTTTTGAACTCAGAGCATCGATATTATATTAAGGTAATTTTTGGGGATTTTTCTGAAAAAAATAAATTTTCGATGAATAGTGTTTTTAATTAAAAATTTAATTAAAAATATTTATAAATTTATTTTTATAAAATGGATTTCATTTTTGAAATCAGAGAATTGATATTTGGTTAAGGTGAAATTTTGGGATTATTCTGAGAAAGTTGAATTTTTGATGAATAGTGAAAATACAGTTTTTAAGTTACGGGTGTCTAATGACATCATTAAATGATTTATTAAGTATGTAATCAATATGGTCGACTTATGAATAGTAAGATAAGGTATGAGGTGTCCCAAGTGTCCAATACCATGGGAAAATAACATGGGCAAGCCCATGGTTTTGCCAAAACCACTAATGAGGTGTCCCTTGGCCATTAATGCATTGTCCCCTCACTTTCCCTATAAATACCAATCCATCCTCTCATCCATTGGACTCCCCACTCTCCCCCAACTAAGTTCTGGTCTCATTACCTCCCAGGGAGTCCTCCAAAGTTTCCCCCAAGCCCTCAAGGTCCAAAACTTTGAGTTTCAAGAGTCACGTTTTAAGGTAAGTGATCCAACCTCTCTCTTTCATTTCAAGTAATCTCTTTTATGTCATTCCTTTTATGCTCCATTTTCTTATGTTGGAGGATGTTATTTTATACTCCTCTTACTGACCTTTTCATGTTCATATAATGATATATCCCCTCTTACTCTCATTATTTCATTTTATGAAGTTTTAAGTGGCGCCATTAGACTGCCGAAATTTTTGTAACGGATTCTTTCTCCCTTCTCATTTTTCAAGATCTATTTTCATGTAAAGTATTTCATGTTCCTTTTTATTATGTTGGGGTATGATCTCTAAATTTATCATACTGATCTTTTATGATAATATGATGAGATACCCCATTTGATCTCTTCAATTTAGTATTTTGAAGTTTTAAGTGGCGCCGTTAGGCTGCCGAATTTTTAAGTGGTTCTTCACCCTTCTCGTTTTGAAGTTCAACTTTCATGTCAATTCTTTCAAGTTTCTTTTTGTTATGTTGGGGTATGATCTCTATATCTATTATACTGGACTCTTATGATCTCTATATCTCTTCAATTCAGTATTTTGAAGTTTTAAGTGGCGCCGTTAGGCTGCCGAATTTTTAAGTGGTTCTTCACCCTTCTCGTTTTGAAGTTCTACTTTCATGTCAATTATTTAAAGTTTCTTTTTGTTATGTTGGGGTATGATCTCTATGTCTATCATACTGAACTCTTATGTTCATATGATGAGAGACCCCACTTGATCTCTTCAATTCAGTATTTTGAAGTTTTAAGTGGCGCCGTTAGGATGCCGAATTTTTAGGGGATTCTTTCATCCTTCTCATTCTTTTCAAAGTTCTACTTTCATGTCAAGTCTTTCAAGTTCCTTTTTAATTATGTTGGGGAATTATCTATATATCTATCATACTGAACTCTTATTTTCACATGATGAGAGACCCTATTTGATCTTTTCAAATCATTTTTGTTGAAGTTTACGTAACGCCGTTAGGCTGCCGAACTTTCATAAGAGAAATCTAATTTTTGTCTTCCTTCCGTGTTTTTAATTTCAAATGGTATGTACATGAAATTTCATTACCATGATCATGTATCCTTCTTATTCTGTCCATCTACTGTTTTATGGGTCATTTATGAATGTTTGACCCCTTTTCCGTCTCTTTTTAATGTCTTCTAAAAACTCGTAACATAGCCGTTATGATGCAGAATTTCCGTCTGAAAATGTCTCTCTCTTTTTCTAAAGTTCTTTTATATTATTAAGTGAATACTCAAAGATCTTTCTTCTAAAGGGGTATTCACATATATACCAAAATGTTCTATTTTAAATTCTGGGATTTACATACATGAGACCCACCTTCCTTTTCTATAGGTTTTAAAAGTGACGTAAAGATCATGTCTTTAAAGCAGTTTTTAAAACGTTGTGATTATGAAATGAAACCCATTTATTTTATGCTATATGGGTTATTTATGAAATGTTTGATGATGATATATGTGGCTCACATGATAATAAAGGAAAATTTAAGGGTGCGCCCTGATAGCGCTCCAATGCATTGGGTAATGATGTAACCACTAGAGATTACAATTTTCACGATACCTTGGTGAATAACCTTGGTAATTTTCAATTGACACCTTGGGGATGGACCTTGGTGATATGTTCATGATTGTCTATGTTAAATGATGTAGCCACATCTTCAAGTTATAAAAAATGTTATTTTTATTATGATGTATCTCATGATTTCTTTCTCATGCCTTAAAGTTCTTTTCATGTCCTTATTGAAGTATCTCAAGTTCACATGTAAAATGTTTCTCTTGTTTCCCTTACTGGGCCTTCTGCTCACCCTTTCATTTGATGTATGTCCCCAGGTTATGAGATGCAGTAATTAACCTAGGATGAACTAAAAGAGAAGCCTTTCAAGTGTTTAAGAAGAATGTTTTTTTTTGTTTCATGTTTTAAGTTCCTGGTTTCCAAGACACTAAACCTTAAAGATCCTCAGTTTTGTAAAATGTAATGAAAGTTTATGTGATAAAAAGGCGGGATGCTATAGTTGGTATCAAAGGATGGTTTAGTTATTTGTGGAAATTAGGATATGAAAACTTTAGTAAGAACCCTATAGAAAAGTTTACGTATAGGAAATATTCCTGGTATTTTGGTGAGTATTGAGTAAGGGGTTTCCAAGAAAATAAATCCCTGTCTGGATACGAGCAGGTAGAGGTGGCTCTGGCACAGATGTACATAGGGGTAAAACCCGAAAACACCTCTTTGAGTTAGACTCGAACGGGAACTGGTACACGACAACGGGCCTTGCTGCACTCTTGGTTACGACACTCCTGAGGGATATGCTTTGGTAAATTCATAAGCTTAGTATGAACCATTGTTAAAGGAACAAAGATAAAATAAAATAAAGGTTCACATAAGAATATATGATCATGGATAACCTAGATGGGAACCTAGGGGATCACAAATTAGGGTATACTTTTCTTCTACAAGTTATCCTTATATGATTTAAGTTTCTTTTCATAATTATTGGCTAAGTATTTAAGCCCCTAATTATAACTTCCTTTCTTAGTTAATGGAGGGAAATGGAAGAACATGTACCAACAACCAATGTGATAGGAAATACTACGATTTCTATATTAATACGACAGAGATGATTAGGGGATTAAAAGATGATTATTATTTTGGAAGACGTTTACTATTTTGAGGACCCTATATGATCAAGGTAAATAGATTACTACGGTATTTTCATTGAGGAGTAAGGTTGACTTATATTTTGAAGAATTGATGAATTTAAGGTGGACTTATAGTAATTTAGGTTACTTATGGGAATGATTAACCTATCTTGAGTAAAATATGTTTAGATTAGCTACTTTTTTTATAAGATGTTAGGAGTGGTTGATGTTGTTTGGAGACGAACAATGAAGTTTATTTTGGAATACTATGTTATCAAATCCTTCTTGTATTTGGGTTTTAATCTTAGTTTGGTTTATTTTGAGGAATTTTAAGTACAGTTATTTATGGAATGGTCTATGATGAACTTTGGGTAGTACTATGGAACTTTGAAGATTTAAAAGTAGTTTCCATTCCTATGGGATTCTTTTTGAAGAGTTGTTTCACCTTACCCTTTCTATTTTTGGGATAATGTTTAACGATAGAAGAAATATATAGTTGATCTTTTGTGGATTATGTGATTATCTAGAAGATGATTCTTGTGTTTTGATGAGACCAAGTAGTTTTGAATACTCATCGTTTAGAGAAAAGATTAGTTTTGGTAGAAACTTATTAAAGTATGAAACTCTACATGAAGATAGATTTATTTCCTTATGTTTTTGTTCTATGTTGTAAATAAATTCCTCAAAGTTATGAAAAGTAACGTAAAACAAAAACGTTGTTGGTTTACGTTTCCTACTGGGTAATCAATGACCTCTTACACACATCATAATTTTGGGATTTTCTGGTGGTTAACTTCCTCCTAATCATGTTTTCTATCACTCTCCTTTAGGACGTGACCCTTTGTTTTCTCCTCCATGTCCATGTTTACTACATGGAATCCTAATATGAGTAAACTCGGGTGGCCTTTGTACTTCCTTTTCTTTCTTTTAAAGTAATGGTGTCACTGACTCTTTTTCCGATGTGGGACTTTCAATGAAATTTCAAAACCCAATTTTTTTAAAAATTGCGAGGATGCAATTTCTTAAGGGGGGAATATTGTAACGGCCCGAAATTTTGAATAAATCTTGTTTCCTAATTTCATGTGTTATTTTATTTTATTTTTATACTCAACAAAAATGTTTTATTTGATAAACATGATTATAATTAAAATGAGACCATTGGGTTCTGACTGTTATATAACCATCAGTCAATATGACCGCTGTGAACAAAATGTTTCGATTATTGTCTCTAAATACAAGTAATATTGGTTAATTAATATAGAAAAAAGATTCGATGGCCTCACCTAGTAGTCTTGGACCGATTGAAGCCCATCTAACAGAACCTGGGAAGGAGGTAGCACCACTGGGCTTTGCTCTGGACCAAACCCAAGCTGAACTTCATCGTGTGAAGCTAGAACGGGACCGCCTTCATGAGAAGTTCAAACTGATAGAAATTACTACTCGTGCGATGTTAGCCGAGCCTCCCTCAGATTCTCTCACCATAGCACACCTTACACTTAGGTCCTATGCTGGTGTGATAAGGGGCTATGTAAGGAGACCGTAACTACCTTGTGTAATCCTTTGTTTTAAATAAAAATTGGGATTTCTTCTTATGATGAAGTTTATGAATTTTCAAATGACCAGATAAATATAATATGCATATTTTTGATGAATTTTAGAAAAAGGATATTTTAAAAATGGTTATGTAAACCTTAAATAATTAAAAATGTGTAATGATTTTCCAAAAATGGTCTTCTACAATTATGTTCAGTATGAAATTTAGAGTCTAATAAGATCAACTTAATTTTTGATGAATAGTAAATTATGAATAGTGATTTTATGATTAGGATTAGTAATGTGTCCAAATGGATTAGTAATCTCACTTAAAGAAAGTATTAAAATAAGCTAGGCACTTTGATTAAGTAATGTGATTCAATAAAATGGTTAAATAACGGTTTCATAAATTATTATTCAAGTATTAGTTTTTTCGGATGAATAGTGTTTTTTAATTAAATTTTTATTTAAAAATATTTAGAAAATTATTTTTATAAAATGGACTTCATTTTTGAACTCAGAGCATCGATATTATGTTAAGGTAATTTTTGGGTATTTTTCTGAAAAAAATAAATTTTCGATGAATAGTGTTTTTAATTAAAAATTTAATTAAAAATATTTAGAAAATTATTTTTATAAAATGGATTTCATTTTTGAAATCAGAGCTTTGATATTTGGTTAAGGTGAAATTTTGGGATTATTCTGAGAAAGTTGAATTTTTGATGAATAGTGAAAATACAGTTTTTAAGTTACGGGTGTCTAATGACATCATTAAATGATGTATTAAGTATGTAATCAATATGGTCGACTTATGAATAGTAAGATAAGGTATGAGGTGTCCGAAGTGGCCAATACCATGGGAAAATACCATGGGAAAGCCCATGGTTTTTCCAAAACCACTAATGAGGTGTCCCTTGGCCATTAATGCCTTGTCCCCTCACTTTCCCTATAAATACCGAGCCATCCTCTCATCCATTGGACTCCCCACTCTCCCCCAACGATGTTCGGGTCTCATTACCTCCAAAGGAGTCCTCCCAAGGTTCCCCCAAGTCCTCAAGGTCCAAAACTTTGAGTTTCAAGAGTCACGTTTTAAGGTAAGGGATCCAACCTCTCTCTTTCATTTCAAGTAATCTCTTTTATGTCATTCCTTTTATGCTCCATTTTCTTATGTTGGAGGATGTTGTTTTATACTCCTATTACTTCCCTTTTCATGTTCATATAATGAGAGATCCCCTCTTACTCTCATTATTTCGTTTTATGAAGTTTTAAGTGGCGCAATTAGACTGCCGAAATTTTTGTAACGGATTCTTTCTCCCTTCTCATTTTTCAAGATCTATTCTCATGTAAAGTATTTCAAGTTCCTTTTTATTATGTTGGGGTATGATCTCTAAATTTATCATACTGATATTTTATGATCATATGATGAGAGACCCCATTTGATCTCTTCAATTTAGTATTTTTAAGTTTTAAGTGGCGCCGTTAGGCTGCCGAATTTTTAAGTGGTTCTTCACCCTTCTCGTTTTGAAGTTCTACTTTCATGTCAATTCTTTCAAGTTTATTTTTGTTATGTTGGGGTATGATATCTATATCTATCATACTGGAAGCTTATGTTCATATGATGAGAGACCCCATTTGATCTCTTCAATTCGGTATTTTGATGTTTTAAGTGGCGCCGTTAGGCTGCCGAATTTTTAAGTGGTTCTTCACCCTTCTCGTTTTGAAGTTCTACTTTCATGTCAATTATTTAAAGTTTATTTTTTTTTATGTTGGGGTATGATATATATACCTATCATAATGAAATATTATGTTCATATTATGAGAGACCCCATTTGATCTCTTCAATTCAGTATTTTGAAGTTTTAAGTGGCGCCGTTAGGCTGCCGAATTTTTAGGGGATTCTTTCACCCTTCTCATTATTTTCAAAGTTATACTTTCATGTCAAGTCTTTCAAGTTCATTTTTAATTATGTTGGGGAATTATCTCTATATCTATCATACTGAACTCTTATGTTAACATGATGAGAGACCCTATTTGATCTTTTCAAATCATTTTTGTTGAAGTTTATGTAACGCCGTTAGGCTGCCGAACTTTCATAAGAGAAATCTAATTTTTGTCTTCCTTCCATGTTTTTCATTTCAAATGGCATGTCCTTGAAATTTCATTACCATGATCATGTATCCTTATTATTCTGTCCATATACTGTTTTATGGGTCATTTATGAATGTTTGACCCATTTTCCCTCTCTTTTTAATGTCTTCTAAAACCTCGTAACATAGCTGTTATGCTGCAGAATTTCCGTCTCAAAATGTCTCTCTCTTTTTCTAAAGTTATTTTATATTATTGAGTGAATACTAAAAGATCTTTATTCTAAAGGGTTATTCACATATATAACAGAATGTTCTATTTTAAATTTTGGGATTTACATACATGAGACCCACCTTCCTTTTCTGTAGGTTTTAAAGTGATGTAAAGATCATGTCTTTAAAGAAGTTTTTAAAACGTTGTGATTATGAAATGAAACCCATTTATTTTATGCTATATGGGTTATTTATGAAATTTTTGATGATGATATATGTGGATCACATGATAATAAAGGAAAATTTAAGGGTGTTCCCTGATAGAGCTCCAATTCATTGGGTAATGATGTAACCACTAGAGATTACAATTTTCACGATACCTTGGTGAATAACCTTGGTAATTTTCAAATGACACCTTGGGGATGGACCTTGGTGATATGTTCATGATTGTCTATGTTAAATGATGTAGCCACATCTTCAAGTTATAAAAAATGTTATTTTTATTATGATGTATCTCATTATTTATTTCTCATGCCTTAAAGTTTTTTTCATGTCCTTATTGAAGTATCTCAAGTTCACATGTAAAATGTTTCTCTTGATTCCCTTACTGGGCCTTCTGCTCACCCTTTCTTTTGATGTATGTCCCCAGGTTATGAGATGCAGTAATGAACCTAGGATTAACTAAAAGAGAAGCCTTTCAAGTGTTTAAGAAGAATGTTTTTTTGTTGTTTCATGTTTTAAGTTCCTGGTTTCCAAGACAATAAACCTTAAAGATCCTCAGTTTTGTAAAATGTAATGAAAGTTTATGTGATAAAAAGGCGGGATGCTATATATAAACTGCTTAAACCCCCTAAAAAAATTCCAATTTCACCCGAAATATCCCCAAAGTAAAACCGAAACAAGATATAATAAAAATAATAAAAATTAGTACCCAAAAATTGAGGATGATAAATCAACAAAAAATGTCAAGATCTTACAATCTCCCCACTTTATAATAGGTCATTCTGAAGATGTACTCCCAAGAATCTCTAAGATTTCATGGTAAAAGGATTGGGCAATTGAGTCCATGTATCGTCTTCTCTGTCTAATATATCCTCCCAATATTTACATGTTTCCTCATTACATTGACTATCTTCATGGTATTTCCCTACAATATTTTATCATTGTGATCTAACACACGTATCAGATGCTCCTCAAAGGAATCACTGGTCTCAATATCAACGTCATCAATATAGATCACATGAGAAGGGCTGGGATGAAACTACTGAAGCTGTGACACATGAAAAACACCATGCATAAAATTATACCTCTATGGAAGATCCAATTGGTATGCATCAACATGAGCTACTTCCAAATCCTATGGTGACCCAATCTAGGTGAAACCCAAAAGAACACACAATCACCCCTGAAAACTCTATGGGTCATGGATGTCTATCAGAATTTGGTTTCAACCTAATCTGATCCATATACCTACATTTTCAAATCAAATGAACCTAATACAATGTATCCTTCATGAGACTCGGTCTAAATATCTTTGACTCACCTGCTTCCATCCAACATAGAGGTGATCTTCATATCCTACAATAAAGTTCCTCATATGGTGTGATATGAATAGTATACTAAAAACTATTGTTATAGGTGAACTCCATATATTCTTGGTGATTCTATTAAGACCCACCAATGTCTAGAACACACACCTATATCATATCATTTGAATGCTGTATCATATGTTTTGGCTGTCCATATGTCCTTGGGTGGAAATCCATACTTAATAATACCTACATAAAAAGAACATTCTTCAAGTATATCCAAAAATGCAAGGTGAAGCATGGGTCACAGTTTGAAACTATACTCCTTGGAACTCCATGCAGGAAGACTATCTTTTGATCATACAAGTATCCTACTAATCCACCGAGAAAGTATCCTGTATAAGAATGAAATACACTACTTTTGTAAATTGATCCATAGTCACTCAAATAGAGTCATTCACTTGAATAATCCTTAGGATAACCACCACAAAGTCCATAGAAACATAATCCCACTACCATTACAGAATGGGAAATAGTAGTAATAAACCACAAGGTTGTTGATGTTTGGGCTTCACCTATTAACTGGTGTATCATCATGTCACAAACCCCGCAATCCACCTTTTAATGTCTGGACACCAATATTATTGATGTAGGTCATGATACATTTTGGTCAAACCTGGATGTACCACCCACATCAAGGCATTAAATTCAAGCATTAGATCCTTACACATAGACGTAGGCACAATAACATGATTCCGCACATAGATGATCTCATCCACATCTATGGTCCAATCAGTAGGTGACTCTCCACCTCCAAGGCTTTACCTTAAAGCCAGACACTCATGATCCTCTTTTTGCCTCTCCCTAATTTGGATCAAAAGTGTATACTCTATAAAAACTGATACATGGGTCATCTATTCCTGGACCTCCAAAACCACAACATTCATCTATGCCAGTAAATTCATCATCTTCCACTGATATCTAGTATCATGAACAACCTATGTAAAGACCCGCAAATTTCAAGGAAATTTTTTTTCTTAATTTTCTTTGGAATTTTACAAGAGCGCAGCTTCAGACGGCACCTGATTCCGAGGCCCGGTGTGCCCGGAATCAATTTCCGAAGTTTGTCTCGGGTACGTTCAGTGAACGGACGAGCGGGTTTTTCTATCTTTTGAACCGGTGCCCGGAATCGAATTCTGAGGGCACCGATGAAATCGCAGCGCCAGTATTTGCTTAGAAACGCCTCTTCCAGAGTTGCGTTTGCTCAGACGTGGTTTTTAAATTTTGCGGCTTTAAGTCAGAAATAAAATAAAGTTTGTGCGACAACTTTATTTTATTTCACTTAAGCTGTTTGGAAGCCACTTGAAGTCACTTAAAGGCAGCTTGAGCTGAGTTGAACTGGATAGGATGCTATCCAGAAATATCCTACCCCTTGGTAGGATATTTGTGCGGTGGGGCCCGCACGAGCCCCACCGTTTCTTTCGCTAAGTAACGCACCCGCGAAAACCCGTCAAAGAAACTGAAAAGTCAACCGACGCGTTTTCTTTAATTCTTAACAGACCATTTAATTGGGCGGTTTCTTTCGTGAATTAAATGGGCTGTTTCGTTTGTTGAATTAATTCAACGAACTGTTGGGTCGTTACTTACGCTTTTGCATTTGTTGGCATGTTTATAAAATAAGACCAACCTAAAAATCCATTGAAAGGATTTGAGAGGATCTTTGCTTCTTCATCTCCCCGCGAAGAACGCGAAGAACGCGAAGAACGCGAAGAACGCGAAGAACGCGAAGAACACCGGCGACCGGAATTCGACGACGCACACCGAGATCTGCGACGTCGACGAGCTTTACCCGCGACGTTCTACGGCGACACCTCTTCTTCCGCGGCCGATCCTCGTTCGGCAATTAAGGTGAGAAACGAATCGTTTATTTCTCCCCTTTTTTATAATTCAATATCAACAGATTTAAATTAATCTGTTTGATCTTGATCCGGAGATTGGCGACGCGACGCCGGATACCGCGACGACGCGACGATCCCCCTTCTTCCGCGACGAGCAATTCCGCGACGACCTCTCGTCCGACGACGACGACAAGGTAAGGGTTGATTTGAAATATTTTTCCTTTCCCGTGATTTTATTTCTTTTAAAATAAGGAACCGATCACGGAAAAATTTTAAATTTATTTAAAATTGTTGATTGGTCGTTTCTTGTTTCTCCCGTTGTTTATGACTAACGCGGAGGGTGCGGGTCTAACGAACAAGACCCGGAAACCCTCCGCCGATCTTCCTTTTTGTGCGGATTTGGCGGGCGACGGCAAAATCACAACGCAAGGGCCATTTGTTGATTCCGCAGTGAAGGACGCGTCCCAGGAGGAACAATGGCGCAGACGGGAGGCAAAACGGGCCACCAGAGCAACTCCGGCGGCCCGCGGAAGGCGGCGGCGGCGCGGGTCGCCGGCGCGGCGGCGCCCGGCGCGCCGCCGGAGGAGTCCGCCGCGGCCGAGCCGCGGCGGCGGCGAACCGCCGGACCGCGTCCGCGGTCCGGCCACCCAGCACGCGGCCCGCGTTTCTCCAAAGCCGCGGGTTTGACCCGCGGCGGCTCACTCGGCCGCTCGGCCGAAGCCGAGCCGGCCGGTCCGGTCGGCCGGGCCGCGCCCAGGCCGGACCGGACCCGGCCTAGCCGGGTCGGGCCGGGTCGGGCCGCCCGGTTCGGGCCGACCCGGTCCGGCCGACCCAGGGGGGGTTCGGGCCGGGTCGCCCCGGGCCTAGAACCCCCGTTTCGGGCCCTCTTCGGTCTTTTGCCCATATCTTGGGCCTGGGACCTCCGATTGACGAACCGTCAGCGGCTACGCGATCCTTGGATCGAGACGGTCGTTTCGGTACATTATACTCAAGGTTTCGGAAGACTTTGGGTTCGGCCGGGTTGGTTCGTACATGAAACCAACCGGGCCCTCGGAGCGGAAACGCTCATAACTTGAGCTACGGACGTCCGATCGACGTGCCGTCAGCTGTGGTGGTTTCCTCTAAGTGAGACGGAACTTTTGGCATACTCCACCCGAGGATCGGATACAGGTGGAATACGGTCAGGTTGGTTTTGCCCTAAAAACCAACCGGGCCCCTGGGACGAAAATGCCAATAACTCTCAGACCGGGCGTCCGATTGACGCGCCGTCTGTTGCGTTGAGATCCTGTTGTCGATGCGGAACTTTTGGATACATCAACTTCGGACTACGTGTCAGTTGATGTATCAGCCTCTCGGCTCGTGGAGCGGACCCTCCTAAACGAGCTCGCTGCGTGCGGGAACCCTAGCGCTGGCTGTGACTTTGACGACAGAGCAGAGATCCTCCGTGGACTGCGACGACGGCAGAGCAGAGATGCTCCGTGGACTGCGACGACGGCAGAGCAGAGATTCCTTCGTGGACTGCGGCGACGACTGTGCAGAGATCCTCAGTGGACTGCGTCGACTACTGCACTCAGCGATCCCACGTGGATCAGTGCCCGATCCTGTGTGGGTCCTACTACCGGTTCTGTGTGAGCCACTGCCTACCGGTTCTGTGTGAGCCATTGCCTATAGGTTCTGTGTGAGCCCGATCCTGTGTGGGTCTTTTGCGGGGGTTAGTACCTATCGATCCTTCGTGGGTCCGACGACTTAGATGGATCAGTGATCATCTTTGACGTCATCTGAAAAAGTATACCTGGTTGAGCTGAATCTTATGTTACTCTCCTTTGTGGATTGTGTTGAACTATCCTTTGTGGATTTACTGTTTACTCTCCTTGTGGATTTGAGTCTTGCTTTCCTTTGTGGATTGAGTTGTTCTTGAGCTCGTGAGCAGAGCTAGAATTGGGGACTTAGGTATATGTATGGGCATATACCTAAGTCGAGTCAGATGTTACTTCGTGATTGCATCTTTCTTTTGTGCTATATCCTTTGTGGATTTCGGGAGACCTTCGTGGGTCTCGGGGTCCTTACTGAGTAGCTTATACTCACCCCTGCACGGGCTATGCCCGCACCTTGTTGTGTTGGTTGCAGATGAGGGACAGCGCTGATCACGGTTGGGGCGTGGAGCAGGACGGTACCTGGAGGTGGGCCACTGGGCGGGACGTGCTCGGAGCGGACGTGGGACCCGAGGAGCCTGGAGGCTATCTGTACCCACCCTTCAGGTGGGATTGCCAGTGGACGACATGAGGCCGCCGTCTTTTCTTCAGTTGCTGTTTTTCTTTCAGTTGTACTTTACAGTTGGGCTTGTATTTCCGTCCCCCTTTACTTTTCTGCACTTGTAGTTACTTTCCGCTTGCTGACTCTGTGGTGGTTGTTACTTATAAAGGCAATGCCTTCCCTGTTACCGGGATTTTACGCCTTGGTGCTAGTCGCCAGCCCCTGGCCTATGGAAGGCGGGCTTGGGGTAGTCACGGCACGGGCCCCGAGGTCGGGTCGTGACAAATTGGTATCAGAGCGGTCGGTTCTACCGCAGACTCTGATCGTCTTTTCTCTCTATATGAAGCAATAGTGTTTAGTGTATTGAGTGTGGTTATCAGTTCAGGGAGCCCAGTGTTGGTGCGGCGGCCGACGTATCCGTACACCAGGACCCTGACTCCTGATTTCCGACTTAATGCATGAAAACATTGATTGCGTGTGTGTTTCAAGTTTTCTTTGTGATTACTTGTGTCAGCTCACCGGGTATACTGATCTGCTTTATGAAAGTCTCAAGTTTTCCTTGTGATTACTTGTGCCAGCTCACCAGGTATACTGTTCTGACTGTGGTGCTCTTGTTCCCCTTTTCAGGATGGCCCGGCGACGACAGCCAGCTAGGGTTCCGAGTGTAGGGCGCGATGGAAGCCCACCGAGCGACGAGGCCTCGGTGCAGGGCCCTTTGCCAGCAGTGGCACTGGCGGTAGCTTTACCCGCCGAGCCACCGATGCTGCCAGTACCAGACACTGACGATGCACGTCGCCTCAGGGCACTGCATGAGTTTCAGAGCCAGCGACCGCCCAGGTTTCGCGGTGAGGCGGACCCCCAGGCCGCCGAGGACTGGCTAGAGGCGGTGGTACGGATCTTCAGGCTAGTGAGGACACCAGCGGATCTCATGGTGATTCTCGCAGCGAGCCTCCTGCAGGCGGCGGCAGGACGATGGTGGAGCTTGATGCTCCAGGTTCACGATGAGGCATCCTTGCTCTGGGCGGACTTCGAGAGCCTCTTCCGCTCTGAGTTCGTCCCGGCCACCCTCCGAGCGGTGCGCATCCAGGAGCTTCTCCAGCTGCGCCAGGGCAGCATGACGGTCGCTCAGTACGCGGCGAGGTTCACTGACCTATCTTGCTACTTGACCGACATGGTACGGGACCCCTTCTTCCGGGCCCGGACCTTCGAGCAGGGCTTGCGACAGGAGATTCGGGCGTCGCTGATCTCTCTCAGCATTCCGACCCAGGCGGGAGTGCTGGAGCGAGCCCTCCTGATCGAGAGCTTCCTGGCAGAGCCTTCTTCAGCGGCGAGACCTAGCGCAGGGCGGCAGGTAGCTGAGTCTTCGGCAGCTGGTAGCCGACGGATGACTCACGGGTCCAGGCAGACCAGACCCCCACGCAGACGGCCTCAGGACACCGGCTCAGCAGTGAAGGGCACGCAACGGAGTGCCAGCCTTCCGAGAGGCAGGCTGTGCTACTCCTGCGGCGGGCAGGGTCACATGGCTCGTGACTGCCCGACTCGCCGATCAGAGGAGCAGCAGACGGTGGAGGGGCCACCCAGGCAGAGGCAGAGGGTCGACCGTGGCGGTCCGCAGGGAGGAGGCGGACGAGGCAGAGGAGCTGGCCGAGCAGCGGGTGGTGGGCGACGCTTCCAGGCTCTACCCCCACCACCACCAGGAGGGACACCTCGACCACAGGGAGCTGGCGGGCAGGGACAGGCCCAGCTCCAGGCAGTGGAGGCCTACGACCCCGACATGCCAGAGATGATTCGAGGTACGATCTGTGTCTATTCCACCCTTGCTGCAGTACTTATAGACACAGGAGCGAGTCACTCTTTCATAGCCTCTGCCCTTGTTCGGAGCTCGGAGATTCCGACTGAGCCGTTGGCTCGATCCTTACGGCTAGAGACTCCTACGGGAGCAGACTCGACGATTACGCACTGGTGCCGGCAGTGTGAGCTTACTCTAGGAGGAGAGAGCTTCGGCTGGGATCTCCTTGTAGCGGCGTCGAGGCCTTACGACGTCATCTTGGGCATGGATTGGCTATCCACGGTTCATGCCCAGATCGACTGTTTTAGGCGCAAGGTGCGATGTGTTCGCACCGACGGGAGCAGGTTTACCTTCACCGGTGAGAAGGGAACCTTTGCAGCACAGGATGGACTTCGACGGAGGAGAGTGCAACCCATCTCTCATCAGTTGGCTAGCCTCATCCTAGGAGCAGTGGACGTGCGGAGTCCAGCTTTTCCTGCAGTGGTGGACCAGTACGTGGACGTCTTTCCCGACGACGTTCCAGGGCTACCTCCTCGTAGAGAGGTAGACTTTTACATCGACTTGTACCCCGGGACAGCCCCGATATCTACTCCAGCATATCGGATGTCCCCCGCCGAGCTTCGGGAGCTGCGAGTACAGTTGGAGGACTTGCAGAGCAAGGGGTTTATCCGACCCAGTGTTTCACCCTGGGCTTCCCCGATTTTGTTCGCCAAGAAGGCGGACGGAAGCTTGCGACTGTGTGTCGACTATCGTCGCCTGAACCAGGTGACAGTGAGGAACAAGTATCCGCTGCCACGGATTGATGACCTCTTCGATCAGCTCAAGGGAGCGCGGTGGTTCTCGAAGATAGACCTCCGGTCAGGCTATCATCAGCTCAGAGTTCAAGACGAGGACGTGGAGAAGACGGCCTTCAGGTGTCGGTATGGCCATTATGAGTTCTTGGTTATGCCGTTCGGCGTAACCAATGCTCCAGTAGTGTTCATGAGCCTCATGAACAGGATCTTCCAGCCATACCTCGACCGATTTGTCGTGGTCTTCATTGACGACATTTTGGTATACTCGACGACTGAGGAGGAGCATGCCTACCACCTGCGAGTTGTGCTAGACACACTCCGAGAGCACCAGCTTTATGGAAAGCTCTCAAAGTGCCAGTTCTGGTTACGTGAGGTCCATTTCTTGGGGCACGTCATTTCTGAGGCGGGAGTTGCAGTGGATCCCACGAAGATCGAGGCAGTGCTAGCTTGGGAGCCACCCAGGAGCGTGACAGAGGTGCGGAGCTTCTTGGGCTTAGCCGGATACTATCGGAGATTTGTGCCGAACTTCTCCAGAGTTGCGGCACCACTCTCAGCATTGACGAAGAAGGGGAAACCCTTCGTGTGGTCAGACAGATGTCAGCAGAGCTTCCAGGAGCTGAGGCAGAGGTTGACCAGCGCACCTATCTTGAGGTTGCCTGAGGAGGGAGTTGGGTACGTAGTTTACTGCGATGCATCAGGGACTGGACTCGGGTGCGTCCTGATGAAGGAGCGGGCCGTGATCGCCTACGGATCATGTCAGTTGAGGCCACATGAGCAGAACTACGCCACTCATGACCTGGAGTTAGCAGCAGTGGTCTTCGCTCTGAAGACTTGGCGGCACTATCTGATGGGCGAGCGCTTCACAGTCTTTTCTGACCACCAAAGTCTCAGGTATATCTTCTCTCAGAAGGACCTGAACCTGAGACAGCGGAGATGGCTTGAGTTCCTCCAGGACTATGACTTTGAGATAGTCTATACTCCTGGGAAGGGGAACGTGGTAGCCGATGCCCTCAGCAGGAGGACGGGCATTCAGCTACTTGAGGAGGCGACGGAGCAGCTAGCCTCCCTACAGATATCCTTCGTGGATAGAGATGGAGCAGCCTTTCTTCAGTCTCTCACAGTCTCTCCTCCACTTCTACAGTGGGTTAGAGAGGCTCAGCGTGGGGACGCTGACTGTGAGACCCGGCGTGCACTGATATCCTCAGGTCAGGCGCCTGATGGTTTCTCCCTTGGAGCAGAGCACGACATCCTTTTCAGAGGGCGTACCTTCGTACCAGTCGCTTTACGAGAGGAGGTGCTGAGAGAGTTTCACACTTCTCCCTTGGCGGTGCATCCCGGAGTGGCGAAGATGTACCAGGATCTCAGACGACAGCACTGGTGGCCGGGCATGAAGAAAGCTGTGGCTGAGTTCGTTTCACGATGCCTCACCTGCCAGCAGGTGAAGGCAGAGCATCAGGTACCAGCAGGCTTGGTACAGCCCTTGGAGGTCCCGGAGTGGAAGTGGGACGGCATATCTATGGACTTCGTGACTGGACTTCCATGCACTTCCAGAGGTCACGACTCCATTTGGGTGATTGTCGACCGACTCACCAAGTCGGCACACTTCTTACCCATCAGAGAGCAGGGCTCAGTGGAGAGCTTGGGACGTCTTTACGTCCATGAGATCGTACGGCTTCACGGTGTGCCATCGTCTATCGTCTCCGATCGAGATGCTCGTTTCACTTCCCGGCTTTGGAAGGGGTTGCAGGAGGCGTTCGGGACGCGGCTCCATCTGAGCACAGCCTTCCACCCTCAGACGGATGGTCAGACGGAGAGGACCATACAGACACTCAAGGACATGCTCCGTGCATGTGTTCTCGACTTTGGTCGCAGCTGGGAGGACCACCTACCCTTGGTGGAGTTCGCGTACAACAACAGCTACCACTCCACCATCGGGATGGCACCATACGAGGCGTTGTACGGCAGACCCTGCAGATCACCGTTGTCATGGACAGACCCTGGGGAGTCAGCACTCGTGGGACCAGAGATGGTCCGAGCCACGACAGGGAAGGTCCAGATCATCCAGGAGAGGATGAGGACAGCTCAGAGCCGGCAGAAGTCATATGCTGACAGGAGGCGGAGGCCACTAGAGTTCGAGGATGGCGACCACGTCTTTTTGCGTGTCTCACCTCGACGTGGTTTACGGAGATTTGGCCGAGGCGGCAAGTTGTCTCCGCGCTTCATCGGGCCTTTCCAGGTCCTCAGCAGGATAGGAGAGGTGGCTTATCGCCTGGCTCTACCACCTCAGTTGCACCGGGTGCACGACGTCTTCCACGTATCTCAGCTGAGGAGATACGTGCACGACCCGACGCACATCATCGACTTTGGGGAGCTGGACGTGGACGATGGGGCGACTTTTGCGGAGGTCCCAGTGGAGATCGAGGATCGACAGGAGCGGGTCCTACGTGGGCGGTCGATTCCTCTTGTGCGCGTCAGATGGCAGCACGGGAACCTCCAGGAGAGCACTTGGGAGCGGGAGGCTCAGATGCGTGCTCAGTACCCCCATTTGTTCCCCTAGTTTTTGATGTATCTTTACGGGGACGTAAAGCCCTGAGGTGGGAGTAATGTAAAGACCCGCAAATTTCAAGGAATTTTTTTTTCTTAATTTTCTTTGGAATTTTACAAGAGCGCAGCTTCAGACGGCACCTGATTCCGAGGCCCGGTGTGCCCGGAATCAATTTCCGAAGTTTGTCTCGGGTACGTTCAGTGAACGGACGAGCAGGTTTTTCTATCTTTTGAACCGGTGCCCGGAATCGAATTCTGAGGGCACCGATGAAATCGCAGCGCCGGTATTTTCTTAGAAACACCTCTTCCGGAGTTGCGTTTTCTCAGACGTGGTTTTTAAATTTTGCGGCTTTAAGTCAGAAATAAAATAAAGTTTGTGCGACAACTTTATTTTATTTCACTTAAGCTGTTTGGAAGCCACTTGAAGTCACTTAAAGGCGGCTTGAGCTGAGTTGAACTGGATAGGATGCTATCAAGAAATATCCTACCCCTTGGTAGGATATTTGTGCGGTGGGGCCCGCACGAGCCCCGCCGTTTCTTTCGCTAAGTAACGCACCCGCGAAAACCCGTCAAAGAAACTGAAAAGTCAACCGACGCGTTTTCTTTAATTCTTAGCAGACCATTTAATTGGGCGGTTTCTTTCGTGAATTAAATGGGCTGTTTCGTTTGTTGAATTAATTCAACGAACTGTTGGGTCGTTACTTACGCTTTTGCGTTTGTTGGCATGTTTATAAAATAAGACCAACCTAAAAATCCTTTGAAAGGATTTGAGAGGATCTTTGCTTCTTCATCTCCCCGCGAAGAACGCGAAGAACGCGAAGAACGTGAAGAACGCGAAGAACGCGAAGAACGCCGGTGACCGGAATTCGACGACGCACACCGAGATCTGCGACGTCGACGAGCTTTACCCGCGACGTTCTTCGGCGGCACCTCTTCTTCCGCGGTCGATCTTCGTTCGGCAATTAAGGTGAGAAACGAATCGTTTATTTCTCCCCTTTTTTATAATTCAATATCAACAGATTTAAATTAATCCGTTTGATCTTGATCCGGAGATTGGCGACGCGACGCCGGATACCGCGACGACGCGACGATCCCCCTTCTTCCGCGACGAGCAATTCCGCGACGACCTCTCGTCCGACGACGACGACAAGGTAAGGGTTGATTTGAAATATTTTTCCTTTCCTGTGATTTTATTTCTTTTAAAATAAGGAACCGATCACGGAACAATTTTAAATTTATTTAAAATTGTTGATTGGTCGTTTCTTGTTTCTCCCTTTGTTTATGACTAACGCGGAGGGTGCGGGTCTAACGAACAAGACCCGGCAACCCTCCGCCGATCTTCCTTTTTGTGCGGATTTGGCGGGCGACGGCAAAAGCACGACGCAAGGGCCATTTGTTGATTCCGCAGTGAAGGACGCGTCCCGGGAGGAACAATGGCGCAGACGGGAGGCAAAACGGGCCACCGGAGCAACTCCGGCGGCCCGCGGAAGGCGGCGGCGGCGCGGGTCGCCGGCGCGGCGGCGCCGGCGACCGGAGGCGGCGGCGCCCGGCGCGCCGCCGGAGGAGTCCGCCGCGGCCGAGCCGCGGCGGCGGTGAACCGCCGGACCGCGTCCGCGGTCCGGCCACCCAGCACGCGGCCCGCGCGGGCCGCGTTTCTCCAAAGCCGCGGGTTTGACCCGCGGCGGCTCACTCGGCCGCTCGCCCGAAGCCGAGCCGGCCGGTCCGGTCGGCCGGGCCGCGCCCAGGCCGGACCGGACCCGGCCTAGCCGGGTCGGGCCGGGTCGGGCCGCCCGGTTCGGGCCGACCCGGTCCGGCCGACCCAGGGGGGGTTCGGGCCGGGTCGCCCCGGGCCCAGAACCCCCGTTTCGGGCCCTCTTCGGTCTTTTGCCCATATCTTGGGCCTGGGACCTCCGATTGACGAACCGTCAGCGGCTACGCGATCCTTGGATCGAGACGGTCGTTTCGGTACATTATACTCAAGGTTTCAGAAGACTTTGGGTTCGGCCGGGTTGGTTCGTACACGAAACCAACCGGGCCCTCGGAGCGGAAACGCTCATAACTTGAGCTACGGACGTCCGATCGACGTGCCGTCAGCTGTGGTGGTTTCCTCTAAGTGAGACGGAACTTTTGGCATACTCCGCCCGAGGATCGGATACAGGTGGAATACGGTCAGGTTGGTTTTTCCCTAAAAACCAACCGGGCCCCTGGGACGAAAATGCCAATAACTCTCAGACCGGGCGTCCGATTGACGCGCCGTCTGTTGCGTTGAGATCCTGTTGTCGATGCGGAACTTTTGGATACATCAACTTCGGACTACGTGTCAGTTGATGTATCAGCCTCTCGGCTCGTGGAGCGGACCCTCCTAAACGAGCTCGCTGCGTGCGGGAACCCTAGCGCTGGCTGTGACTTCGACGACAGAGCAGAGATCCTCCGTGGACTGCGACGACGGCAGAGCAGAGATCCTCCGTGGACTGCGACGACGGCAGAGCAGAGATTCCTTCGTGGACTGCGGCGACGACTGTGCAGAGATCCTCAGTGGACTGCGTCGACTACTGCACTCAGCGATCCCACGTGGATCAGTGCCCGATCCTGTGTGGGTCCTACTACCGGTTCTGTGTGAGCCACTGCCTACCGGTTCTGTGTGAGCCATTGCCTACAGGTTCTGTGTGAGCCCGATCCTGTGTGGGTCTTTTGCGGGGGTTAGTACCTATCGATCCTTCGTGGGTCCGACGACTTAGATGGATCAGTGATCATCTTTGACGTCATCTGAAAAAGTATACCTGGTTGAGCTGAATCTTATGTTACTCTCCTTTGTGGATTGTGTTGAACTATCCTTTGTGGATTTACTGTTTACTCTCCTTGTGGATTTGAGTCTTGCTTTCCTTTGTGGATTGAGTTGTTCTTGAGCTCGTGAGCAGAGCTAGAATTGGGGACTTAGGTATATGTATGGGCATATACCTAAGTCGAGTCAGATGTTACTTCGTGATTGCATCTTTCTTTTGTGCTATATCCTTTGTGGATTTCGGGAGACCTTCGTGGGTCTTGGGGTCCTTACTGAGTAGCTTATACTCACCCCTGCACGGGCTATGCCCGCACCTTGTTGTGTTGGTTGCAGACGACGGACAGCGCTGATCACGGTTGGGGCGTGGAGCAGGACGGTACCTGGAGGTGGGCCACTGGGCGGGACGTGCTCGGAGCGGACGTGGGACCCGAGGAGCCTGGAGGCTATCTGTACCCACCCTTCAGGTGGGATTGCCAGTGGACGACACGAGGCCGCCGTCTTTTCTTCAGTTGCTGTTTTTCTTTCAGTTGTACTTTACAGTTGAGCTTGTATTTCCGGCCCCCTTTACTTTTCTGCACTTGTAGTTACTTTCCGCTTGCTGACTCTGTGGTGGTTGTTACTTATAAAGGCAATGCCTTCCTTGTTACCGGGATTTTACGCCTTGGTGCTAGTCGCCAGCCCCTGGCCTATGGAAGGCGGGCTTGGGGTAGTCACGGCACGGGCCCCGAGGTCGGGTCGTGACAACCTAACTCTGTTTTCCATTCTCAAAGTGTTAAAAACAGCTTTAACTTCCTAAGAATATATGCTATTTGGAAATTAAAAAACATAATATACACAATCTACCTCTTCTAATGGATATTAAAATCTCACTATGAAAAGATATACTAAAATATCTTGTGATCAGTATATAGAGTATATTTTTCTCCAATGCTTACAAAACATCAAATAATAACCCACTATAGCTTACTAGAGGTCATCCGTAGGGTATTTCTATTCACATGGCCTCAAATTACATGACACATACACTTCAAATTGATTCCTCGACATCATAAATACTCCAATATAGATCCCAGATGTATAAAAGAACACCGTATACTCCTCCCCTATCTTGAGTAGGATCAATATCGGTGAGGTAGTCAAATGATTCTTCGACTCTGAGAAAGAATTCTGAAATTCTCAAGACCATTCAAAATTAACTCCCTTCTAATTAAATCCCGAAAGTGGTGCTTCTAAGAAGGAAAAGTCCTAGATAAATCTATTATAATAGCCTGATAACCCTATAAGGCTTCTGATATTGAAACAACTCTTGGGATTCTTCCAACAAACAACTTCCTGCACCTTTACTGGGTCCACTAACACACCTTCCTTTGAGATGACGCAACACATGAAATGTACCCTATTGATAAAAAATTGACACTTATATTTCTTGGAAAATAAAATATTATCTCTTAGTGTACTAAGGATGATGTCAATATGTTGGGAATGGTTGTCATGAATCTTGGAGAACAAAAATATGTCATCCAAAAACACTAAAATGAACTGATATAAGTATAGATGGAATATTTGTTTAATCAAGTCCATAAGCATAAGAAGAATAATTTTTCTACCCAAATAGTATCACAATGAACTCATATAGGCCATACCTACTTCTGAAATCTATCTGTAGTATATTAGAAAGTCATACTTTCAACTGATGATAACCCAATCTCAGGTCAGTCTTGGAGAAAACACAAGATCCTCTCAATTGGTAATAGAGATCACTAATATATGGAATATGATATCAGTTCTTCAAGGTCATCCAGTTCAAATTATGGTATTCAAAACATAAGTGAAAAGTTCCATCAACCTTATTTTCAAACAATACTTAGGATCCAATAGAAACAAACTTTAATTGATAAATCCCTTATCCATAAACTCTTTTACTTGTATCTTATGCTCTTGAATCTTTATTGGTTTCATTCTATAAGGTGTAATGGAAATTGAATTTTCTCCAGAAATGATATCAATATTAAACTCCACATCCCTCTTAGGTGGAAGCCCTGAGAATTCCTCAAGAAAAAAATCCTAGAACCACTATACTACTAGTGTAAATACATCATGCTTTAAACCATCATGATTTATAAAAAAGACTTGTATTCTTGGAAGTGATATCCCATAGTTGCTGATGAAATGGCCTTGCATAACCTACCTAAATATCTCACTCTCCATGATGAACATATTTCTTACCCAGAGAAGATGTAAAAGACACTCTCCTACGGTAAAAATCTATGTGGTTTTGGTATGCTACCAACTAATACATAATTAAAATAAAGTAGAATCCTAACATACAAAGGTTGTAAAGACCCCAAATGAAATGGTACTCCCCAAATTTTAGAGAACACTATTTTAAGAAATAGATGTATCTACACCGTACCCTTGCAATGACCCAAACTTTTGAATAATATTTTTTTCTTGAATTTTTGTATTATTTTATTTTATAGCAAAAAAAAACTATATCCTTTAATTAGTGAATTGAGTATAATTAAAATAATACCACTGGGTTTTGACTGTTATATGAACGTTGGTCAATATGACCATTGGAAATTAAATTCTTAATGTTATGATTATTATTTAAAAATACAATTGATCGTGGTTAATTATTACAGAAAGAGGATTCGATGGATTCATCCATTAGACTCAGGCCATATAAAGCCCATCTACCAGAGCTTGGGAAGGAGGTTGCATCATTGTACTTTTCTCTGGACCAAGCCCAATCCAAACTCCAACATGTGAATCTTGAATGGAATCACCTACAGGAGAAGTTTAATTAGATAAAATTCACC
This sequence comes from Viscum album, assembly GCA_963277665.1. Classification (NCBI taxonomy): domain Eukaryota; kingdom Viridiplantae; phylum Streptophyta; class Magnoliopsida; order Santalales; family Viscaceae; genus Viscum; species Viscum album. The sequence goes on along the minus strand of OY728156.1, from coordinate 109,936,832 downwards.
ACTCGAGCAATGTTGTCTGAGCCACCCCAAGATTATATAACCATAACACATTTTACACTTAGGTCTTATGCAGGTTTTATAAGGGGATATGTAATGAGACCTTAGTTACGTTGTGTAATACTTTTATTTAAATAAAATATCTATTTCTTATTATGTTAAATTTTTGAATTTAAAATGTAGGATGAATTTATAGAAGTTATATATTATTGATGAATTTTGGAAAAATGGTATTTTACAATATTTTTTGAATACGTTAAATAATTAATAATGTAAAATTATTTTAAAAAAATGGTCTTCTACAGTTGTGATTAGTAAGAAATTTAGATTCTAATAAGATCAATTTATTTTTTAGTGAATATTAAAGTATGAATAGTAATATACCCTTATGAATAGTGATGAATAATAATTAATAGTAAATCAGCCAAAAATTAGAAACTTCACCAATGGATGTATAAATACAATTTAGACATCTTAAAAGTGAAAAAACGATCATAATATAAGTTTTGGTATTTTTAAGCGTTATAAATATTTTATTTAAAATTTTATAATTAATTTAATAATTTAAAATGGAAATTTATTTTCATAAAATGAAATCATAATTTGTTACTTAATTATATTATGGTTATAAGATAATTTTATGGGACCTTAATTACTTTTTCAAGGTGCTACAAAACAAGTTATAGTTTTAGAGTTGTTTTTTTAATAAAAAATGATTTTATTTAAAAATTATATTAAAAATATTTATAAAATTATATTCATAAAAATAATATCATTCTTTAATTTAGAGAATATATATTACATTATGGTGAATTTATGATATTTTTATTAAATGTTTTGTTTTTTCGGTGAATAGTGAAAATACAGTTTTGAGTTTCTGTGTGTTTAATGACATAATTAATGATGTAACAATGATGTAATAATTCTGTTAGAATTATTAATAGTAATATACATTATTAGGTTCCCTTAGTTTCCAATACCCTGGTCAAATACCATTGGCAAGCCCATGGTTTTGCAAATACCACCGATGAGGTGTCCCTTAGAAATTAATTAAATATTCCCCCACTTTTGCTATAAATACCAAGCCATTCCCACATTACTTTCATTCCAAAATCCTTCTAAACGAATCTATTATTTTTTTACCTCCCAAAGAGTCCTCCCAAGGTTCCCTCAATCCCCCCAATGTCCAAACCTTTATGATTTCAAAGTTACACTTCAAGGTAAGGGGACCTTTCACCCTCCTCTTTTAAGTCATGACTTATTTTATGTTATGTATTCTAGTTTCCAATTTTTTATGTGTGGGTATGTTCTCTTATATCATTAATTTTGTCCATTTTAAGTCTAAATGGTTATATACCCTTTCCAATCTCATCAAATGATTTTTTGGTTTTTTATGTGACGCCGTTAGGCTACCAAATCTTCGAAAAAGAAATCACATCTTCTCTTTTCTTTCAAATTTCCTTTCCATGTGGTATGTCATTAAAATAACAATAAAATGTTCTTATTTATATTTTATTCTGTCTTTATACTATATTATGAGTAATTTATGAGTGTTTGATCATTTTCCTCTCTCTTTTAACATTTTCTAAAAAACATGTCATGTAGCCGTTATGCTGTAGAATTTTCGTCTCAAAATCTATCTTTTTTTTTCAATAAATTATATAATTTTATTTATGTAAATACTCAGACCTATTTCATTTATATGGGTGTTAATAAAAACATAAAAATTATATTCTTGATTCTGGAATTCACATACATATAACCCTCATTCCCTTCTATGGGTTATAAATGACATAATGATCATGTTTTGGAAATACTTTTTAAAATGGGATAATATTGATATGAAAACCATTTATTTTATTAGATTTGGGTTATTTATGAAATTTATTATTATGAACTATGTGTATCACATTAAAATACAAACAAATTAAGGGTGAAGTTTGATATTTCTCTAATTCATTGGGTAAAGAATTGAATCTCTAGAGATGCCAAGTTTCACGATACCTTGGTGAATAATCGTGGTAATTTTTATGAAACCTTGGGGATGAACCTTAGAGATATGTTCATGAATGTATAAATTAAATGTTTTAGACACATATTCAATTTATGGTTCAAGTTATTTTCATTATTATATGCATCTACTTCCATTTTTCATGTCTTTATGTTTTTCATCAAATTTTTATTGACATCAAAAGTAAACAGATTCCCTTACTTTCCATACTGGGCCTTCTACTCACCCTTTCATTTGATGTATGTCTCTAAGTTATGAGATTAAGTTATAGAACTTAGGATAAACTTATGATTAATCCTTAATAGTGTATTATAAAAATATTTTATATTCTTTTCATGTATATTGTTCCTGATTTCCAAGACACTTGAATTTAAAGATCCTCTGTTTGTAAAATTTAATGAAAAGTTATGTAATAAAAAGGTGGGATGCCATAGTTGGTATCAAAGGATAGTTTAGTTATTTATGGAAATTAGGCTATGAAAAATATAGGAATATCCCTATATAAAAGTTTAAATTTCGAAGAAATTCCTAGTATTTTGGTGAAATATTAAGTTAGTGGTTTCCAAACAAATAAATTCTTGTCTGGATATGAACAAGTGGATGTGGCTCTAGCATAGATGTACCTAGGAGTGAAAACTCTGACAAGGAGTTTCAGGCTTGACCTGGGGTATCCTAGTATATAAAAATGGGCCTTGCTATACTCTTTTTTTGACACTCTCGGGGTATATTTTTGGTCAATCACATTCCTTTTATAAATCATTATGAAGGATTTATAGAGAAATTTAATTGTTTAAGCATGAAGATTTAAGACATATAATTTTTTATATTTAAAAGATTAGTAATTGAAATAAGATTATAAATAAGGTTTTATTCTTTTAGAAAATGGTGGTAAATAGGAGGAACCATGAAAATGGTGACCATAATGGACCATGCACTGACAACCCTCCAATGGAAGACGGAATAGAAACTTTCGTGAAAATGTTGAACCAACTGACTCAAGTTATGGGAAATAACTTGAATAAAGATAAGAGAACGATCTCACCATGAAGGGAACACAATTCTATTAAGTCCTTTATGCGTCAATAGCCACCAAACTTCAGTGGATATACCGACCCATTGATTGCTGAACAGTGGATCAACTTTATAAAGAAGATATTTTCTGTGATATGCTGTTCAGAGAAAGAGAAGGTCACCCTATCTTTTTACCACTTAGAATTCGAAGCTGATTAGTGGTGGGAACTGATTAAAAACATGAGGCCAAGAGTGGAGGTTGAATATAGGGAGTGAGAAAAGTTCATAGGGATCTTCTTCAGTAAGTATTTTCCTCCTTATATGAGAACAAGAATGGAGAAGGAGTTTCTCAAACTGAAGTAGAAGGAGAATAAATCTATGGGAAGCTACGAGATGAACTTCACATTGGATTTCATGTTACACCTCTAGCTTTGTCATGGATCCAAATGGTAAGGTTGATAGATTCTTCAGTGGACTACGACCTCATCTGCAGAAGAATCTAGCCATCCAAGACTATGATAGCTCTGAGGAGATCGTACAGATTGTGATGAAAGTCAAGTTGGAGTTTGGTGAGACGAAACGGTCTCATAAATCCATTGACAAGAAAAGATCTATGAATCCAAGATTAGGGAGTAAATTTGATCAGGTAAGAGAAGTAAATCAAGTGCAGTGTACCACATGTAATAAATGCGGGAAGAAGCATTCGGGGAACTGCCTGCTCAGGAGCGGGAAGTGATAAAAGTGTGGAAAAGATAGCCACATCACATGAAAGTGTCGTAGTGAGGTGAAGCCTCAACTCCCAAACATTAATGTCAAAGAGAATATTGTGAAGGACCTACTTAATTTCCAAAGCTATAAGTGCAGAAAAATTGGGAACTTTTCCAATTACTATCCAAATCCGAGGGCCGTAGAGGGGAAACACCATCAGCCTCAGCATCAGCCAAGGGAACAAGGTCATATTTTTTAAATCACTACGACTGAAGTTGAAGCACCAAATGATGTGGTTGTAGGTACTCTTATTTTTCTCTCAAAGCTAGAAATTACTTAGTTTGATTATGATTCTCCTCATTCCTTTATTTCCTCCAAGTTTTCAAATAATTTAGAATTAACCCCCAAGTTTCTAAAAGTAGATTTATCTGTCAAGAGTTTTGGTGGGATTATCCAAGCATCGTCAGTGTAAGAAACTATAGTATTTTCTTTAGTGAGAAAAATCTTATCACAAATCTTGTTGTCATTCCCATGCTAGAAATTTGACATTATACTAGGGATGGACTGACAGTCAAAGTATAATGGTATGATCAAATGCAGAAGCAAGGAAATATTAGTAGTCTTAAATGGAAAACCAACAGTTATCTTCCTAGGAGAGATATCTCAAATTGATATTTGTCTAGAAGAACCTATTGCTTCTATCTTTATAGAGTTTATCAGTGAAGAAGAAGAAGGAAATGAGAGTTCAAGGATATAAAATTTTCCCATCGTCCAGGAATACATTGATGTATTTTTTGAGGAGTTACCTGAACCTCCTCCAGAAAGAGATGTAGAGTTCTCCATTGAACTCATACCTGGATCTCACCTGATATCAAAGACCCCAAATAGGATAGAAAATGTGAAGCTGTAGGAATCAAAGAAGCAACTACAAGATCTATTGGATAAGGGGTTTATCATTCTAAGTGTGTCTCCTTGGGTAACACCTGTTCTCTTTTTGAAGAAGAAAGATGGGTCAATGCATATATGCATTGATTATAGAGAACTGAACGGGATCACAGTGATGAAAAAATACCATATCCCAAGAATTGATGACTAATTTGACCAACTTCATGGGGCTCAATTCTTTTCTAAGATTGACCTTCGATCTGGTTGTCATCAATTGAGGGTAAAGAAAGAAGATATACCAAAAAATGCATTCCGATCAAGATATGGGCATTATGAGTTTTTTGTTATGCCCTTTGGACTGACTAATTCACTTGATATTATTATGGATTTGATGAATAGAGTGTTTAAATACTACCTTGATAACTTTTTTTCAGTTTTTATTGATGATATTCTTATATATTCTAAAATTCTAAAGGAAAATGAGGATCATCTAAGGATTATTTTTCAAACTCTGCAGAAGGAGAGGATTTTTGGAAAGTTCAGAAAATGTGAATTTTGGTTTCAAAAAGTTGCTTTCTTGGGGAACATTGTTACCAATGAAGGAATAATTGTTGACCCTACAAAAAAATTTTTGTAGAGGAGTGGCCTTATCCTATAACAATAACTAAGATTCGTAGTTTTCTTGGATTAGCGGGATATTATAGGAGGTTTGTGAAAAAAATTTCCCAGCTTTCTAATCCATTAACCTTGTTAACTCAAAAAGGGATCAAGTTCATCTGAACGAAGGAGTGTATGGAAAGTTTACAAGAGCAGAAGAAGAGATTGGTTACTGCACCCGTGTTAACTCTGCCCTCAAGTGGAGAAGGATTTGTTATTTTTAGCGATGCGTCTCTAAAAGGGATCAGGTGCATCCTTATGAAAAATGAAAAATTCATTGCTTATGCATCTCGAGAGTTGAAGACTCATGAGCAGAACTATCATATGCATGATCTGGAGCTAGATGTGGTAGTTTTGGCTCTGATGATATGGAGGAACTATCTTTATATGAAGAAATGTGACATATACACAGACTAACAAAGTTTGAAGTATATTTTCACACAAAAGGAATTGAACATGAGACAAAAGAGATTTTTGGAACTTCTTAAAGACTATGATTGTTCAATTCATTATCTTCCCGGAAGAGCTAACAAAGTTGCTGATGCATTAAGTAGGAAAAACCCAGTTGTTTTTTCCATGATGAGGATTCAAAGAGATCCTCTAATAAATGACCTAGTAAAGCTAGACATGGGAATTATAAGGAAATGGACATCATAAAACCTAACACAAATGATTTCTCAAAATCCATTACTATATAGGATCATGAAAGCTCAGAAAAAAAGATCCTTTGTTACAGAACAAGTTTGAGGTTGTGAAAGATGGGAAGTTTCTTGAGTTCAATATGGATCAAGAAGGGGTACTAAAATTTCTTAAAAGAATATGTCTTCCATATATTAGGGAAATAAATAAGGATATGATGTATGAAGCTCATAGCTCTACATTCTCTATACATCCAGAAAGCAAAAAAATGTATAGAGTCCTTCATGATCATTATTGATGGGATAATATGAAAAGGGAGATTGCTGACTACACGTCAAGGTGCCTAGTATGTCAACAAGTGAAGTTAGAGTGAAAATTTTCTAAATCGGCATTGCAACCAATACCCATACCAGCATGGAAGTCGGATAATATCACTGTGCACTTTTTCACTAGTCACCTGAGAACTTCCAAAGAAAACAATGCAATATGGGTTATTGTTGAACGTCTCACCAAGAATTCCCATTTTATTCCCATTCATGAATATTTCTCTCTTGATCAACTTGACAGGATTAATGTGAAGGAAGTGGTATGGTTGCATGGAGTTCCACTTTCTATCGTATCTGATTGTGATCCAAGGTTCACATCAAAATTCTGGAGAAGTCTTCAACATGCTCTGAGAACTAAATTGAATTTCTGTATGGTCTATCACCACAAAACCGATGGAAAATCTGAAAGGACTATTCAAACACTTAAAGATATTCTGAAAACATTCTCAATGAAATTTAAAGGAGTATGGGATCAACATCTCTCTTTAGTTGAGTTATCTTACAACAACAGCTTCTACTCGATCATTCAAACGGAACCCTATAAATATCTATATGGTAATCAATGTAGAAATCCCACTTGTTGGCATGAATCTGGTGAGAGAAAGCTTCTTGGGCCTGATCTTGTGCAAGAGATGACAGAAAAGGTCCATGCTATCTAGAAACAAATTAAGGATGCTCAGAGTTGGAAAAAGAGCTATGCCGATAACCATTAAAGGGACTTGTATTTTAAAGTTGACAACAAGGTATTTCTTCGAATTTCACCTTGGAATAGAGTCAATATGTGTGGGAAGAAAGGGAAGCTCAAACCTAGGTACATTGGCCCATATGAAATTTTTGATCACGTAGGAACAATGGCCTATCAGCTTGCACTCCTTCCAAATCTAGCACAAGTTCACGATGTCTTCCATGTATCCCTCCTGAGGAAGTACATACATGACCCTTCACATGTGTGAAATCTAGAGGTGGTACAATTGGAACCTGACCTCCCTATGAAGAGCAGCCGGTAGAGATCTTGGATTGCAGGGACAAGGTTCTATGCAACAAGACTACCCACCTTGTTAAGATGTTATGTAGAAACCAAAAATGCGAAGAATCCACATGGGAATTAGAGGAGTCTATGAGGCAGAAGTTCCCACACCTCTTCTCTTCCGAGGGTATGGGTTAAAATTTTTGGGAATAAATTTTATATAAGGGGAAGAATGTAATGACCCAAACTTTTGAATAATATTTGTTTCTTGAATTTGTGTATTATTTTATTTTATACTAAAAAAAACTATATCCTTTAATTAATGAAGTGAGCATAATTAAAATAATACCACTGAGTTTTGACTGTTATATGACCATTGGTCAATATGATTGTTGGAAAATAAATTCTTAACGTTATGATTATTGTTCATAAATAAAAGTGATCATGGTTAATTAATACAGAAAGAGGAGTCGATGTCCTCATCCAGTAGACTTGGGCCATATGAAGCCCATCTATCAGAGCTTGGAAAGAAGGTTGCATCACTGGGATTTTCTCTAGACCAATACCAATCCAAACTCCAACATGTGAATCTTGCACAGAATTGTCTATGAGAGAAGATCAAGCTGATAGAAATCACTACTTGGGCAATGTTGTCTGAGCCGCCCATTTCATCACCATATCACATATTACACTTAGGTCCTATGCAGGTGTTATAAAGGGCTATATAACAAGACCTTAGTTATGTTGTGTAATCCTTTTGTTTAAATAAAATTCTTATTTCTTATTATGTTAAATTTGTGAAATTCAAATGTAGGATGAATTTATAGAAGTTCTATATTATAGATGAATTTTGGAAAAATGGTATTTTAATTTTTTTATACTTTAAATAATTAATAATGTAAAATTATTTTCAAAAATAGTATTCTACAATTGTGACCGGTAAGAAATTTAGATTCTAATAAGATCAACTTAATTTTTAGTGAATAGTAAAGTATGAATAATAATATTCTCTTATGAATAGCAATGAATAGTAAATTGGCCAAAAAAATAGAAACATCACCCATGGATTTATAAATACAATTTAGACATCTTAAAAATGAAAAAATGACCATAGTATAAGTTTTGGTATTTTTGTATGTCATAAATATTTTAATTAAAATTTTATAATTAATTTAATAAATTAAAATGAAAATTTATTTTCATAAAATGAAATCTTAAATTGTTAATTTACTGTCTTATGGTTATACTATAATTTTATGGGACCTTGATTACTTTTTCAAGGGGTTACCAAACAAGTTATAATTTTAGAGTTGTTTTTTTGAATAAATAATGATTTTATTTAAAAATTAAATTAAAAAATATTTATAAAAATATTTTCATAAAATGGAGTTCATTTTTGAATTCAGAGCATTGATATTAGGTTAGGGTGAATTTATGATATTTTTATAAAATGTTTTGTTTTTCAGTGAATAGTGAAAATATGGTTTTGAGTTTCGGTGTGTTTAATGACACCATTAAAGATGTAATAACGATTTAATAATTCTGGTATACTTGTGAATATTAAGATATGTTATGATTTTTCCCAAGTGTCCAATACCATGGTCTAACCCATGGTTTTGCAAACACCACCGATGAGGTGTCCCTTGGAAATTAATTAAATATTCCCTCAATTTTACTATTAATACAAAGCCATTCTCTCATGATTTTCATTCCAAAATACTCCTCAATGAAGCTATGATCTTTTTACCTCCCAAGGAGTCTTCCCAAGGTTCCCTCAAGCCCCCCTAAGGTCCTAAAATTTAAGATTTTGAAGTTACTCTTCAAGGTAAGGGAACCTTTTCCCCTCCTATTTTAAGTCATGACTTCCTTTATGTTATATCTTATAGTTTACATTTTATTTTGTGGGGTATGTTATTATATATCATTGTTGATTTTCATTTTATTTATAAATTATGAGATACCCTTTCTTCTCTCATCAACTGATTTTTTGGATTTTAAAATGATGCTGTTAGGCTGCTGAATTTTCGTAAAAGAAATCACATCTTCTCTTTTCTTTCAAGTTTTCTTTCCATATGGTATGTCGTTAAAATATCCATACCATGTTCTTATTTATATATTATTTTTCCCCTATACTATATTATGAGTAATTTATGAGTGTTTTATACTTGTCCTCTCTCTTTTAATGTTCTCTAAAAAACATGTCATGTAGCCGTTATGCTGTAGAATTTTTGTCTCAAAATCTATCTACTTTTCTCAAGAAATTATATTATTTTATTTACGTGAATACCCAAAAATATTTTGTTTCTATAGGTGTTCATAAATAAAAATTATATTCTTGATTCTGTAATTGACATATATATATAACCCTCATTCCTTTCAATGGGTTATAAATGACACAATGATCATGTTTTTTAAACACTTTTTATAACGTCATAATATTGATATGAAACCAATTTCTTTTATTCGCTTTGGGTTATTTATGAAATGTATGATTATGATATATGTGGATCACATGAAAATAAATATATATTAAGGATTCCATTTTATAGTGCTCCAATTCATTGGGTAAAGAATTTAATCATCAGAGATAAGAAGTTTCACGATACCTTGGTGAATAACGGTGGTAATTTTTATGAAACCTTTGTGATGAACATTTGTGATATGTTCATGAATATCTAAATTAAAGGTTTTAGCCACATATTCAAGTTATGGTTCAAGTTATTTTTATTATGATATGCCTCTACTTCCATTGATAGTGTCTTTATGTTTTTCATCAAGTTCTTATTGATATCACAAGTAAACTGATTCCCATTCTTTCCATATTGGGTCTTCTGCTCACCCTATACATTGATGTATGTCTCCAGGTTATGAGATGTAGTAATTGAACTTAGGATAAACATATTATTAAGACTTAGAAGTGGATTAGAATATATTTATATATTGTTTTCATGTATATTGTTTCTGATTTCTACAAAACTAGACTTTAAAGATCCTCTATTTGTAAAGTGTAATGAAAATTTATGTAATAAAAAGGTGACATTCAATACCCCCAAAGGTGTATTAATCATAATAACCCCACTTCCAAACCCAAACTATTAACAAGTTTTGTATATATTAAAAAATGAGAGGAACAATTATGAAAATAAGGCACTAGAATTTTTTAGAAACTACAAGAATAGTTCCTCTAACTATCGATGGTCTAGCCTCACTATCCACGAGTGTAGGATGAACGACAAGAAAATGTCCTCCCCTTATTCTCTGTCATTCAGTCTGAGTCCCTTGAGCTGTAGCACCTTTTTGATACAGGTACTCTTTCCCATAAGTAGCATGTCTACTACTTCAACCACAATGGATAGTAGAACTATGACTTATAGACTAATATAGTGTAGAAGACCCCCTTTCCATACTCTGGTTCTATCAAGACACTCCATCACTACCCATATGTCATGGTTTCTTATATAAATACTGTAGATATCCCATCTTGACACAAGTTTTTCACTCTATCAGTGGTCATGGAAACTATTTATGAATGTGACTTTTCCTATCACACTGGTTGTAGATTACATAAGACACATCCTGAGTAACTAAAACTTCCCCAATACCACTATGATTTCCACTACCCTGGTTAACATTCTCATTGAATCTCTTCATAATCTTAGAATAAGTACCTCATGATCATCCAATAGATACTATATGCATCTCAATGTAAGCCTATTTTGGGTTTCCATCAAATATCTGGGCATGATTTTCCATTTATAAATACTTCTTTAGCCTAAATATGTTCACTTAAGAAATAATTTCTAATTTAATCCGATCCCAAAACCATTTTCATGAAGTAGACTCATCTCATGACAATACTAGATAAAACCACTACAATTTCATGAAGTGTTCAACATAGTCCATCAAAAATATACTCCCCTGAGTTAGCCTAAAAAAAATAGTTACCCTCTCCGTCCGGATTATATCAAGGAAAAAGTGCTCAAATAAATTCTAATGAATGTATTTCCACTCCATATTCTCAAGATTTCAATCCCAAGTACGGATTTCCCAGTAATTATTCACTTGACCACATAACATATAAGCTGTCAGTTTGACTATTTTCTTAGAATAAGTATCTAAGTGGTCAACTATTGTCTTAATAGATTCAATCCAGAACTCAACTTCTTCAATTACACCCTCTCCGGTGAATGTCATAGGGTTCTAAAACCAAAAATCCCTTGTTATGTCTTTTATAATTTTCACAACCCACCTTGTGTCTCTTTCAATAAACTGCATAAATTGAGAAAAGTTCCCACAGAACTGATTACCAACGTCCTTGAACAAAACTATTAAAGAATTAGGTTCCACTACTAGAGAATATTTTCTTTTCATGTCCTCCTATCATCACATCAACAAGCATCATTATGGAGGCATATCTCTATAATTCCAAAACACATTTCTTAGGAAACATTTCGCAATATTAACACATTTAAAAATAGGGATTAACATAAATACATTACAATTCATCCACCTTTCCACCTATATGTTCAAAAACGAGGCACTATCCCTACCCTTTACCACCCTACATTTAGGTCATGGTTAAAAAAGTTTAAACTCATTCTCATAAACCCAGTTTCTCATTAGACACCCATTTTTGACATTTCACATCATTTTAAAATTTTCAACTCAGAATAGGAACCTTCTCATTTCAGTTACACAATAAAATAAGAACATTTCATTTTAAAAAACTATTCTAGAACCTATTTTTTCCATGCATGCCTAAAAATGATGCATGTTACAATAATTCCCAAGTGCTTATAATGATTCATTCATAATAAATTCTTATGCAATATCAGGCCATCAATTACTACTTTAGACCATTTTAGAGTCTAAACTATCCACAATGGATATCACATATCATAGAGAGAATAACAATTATTTTTAAGATAGTATTTCATTATCAATTTAATTTCAATTTCTTAATTATGACCACTTGGAACCATATCCCAATACCAATATTTTGGGCCTAGAATGCTATTTATATGATGTTGGGGGTATTTGAAGCATAAATTAGTGTCCCACAACCTATTTATCAATAAATCACATGTAGGATTTTGAAGAATCAGTCCATGTACTACACTCATTTATCAATAAATAACATGTGGGCTTTTGAAGTTATAGTTCATGTTCCATACTCATTTATCACATGCATGCATTTGGGATTAAAACGATATGGATATGAAGTTGTGGGTATTTAAATCATTAGTTTACATCCCATATCCTGTTTATCAATCAATCAAATATATAACATATATCATATATATCAAATTTTACAATGTTAATCATCATTAACCCTCTCATAAAAATTTCACATCATGGTATACCATTTCAATTATCAAGACATTCATAATTGAATATTTTAATCACATGAAATAATATAAACAATGAACCATTAAACCATTTATAAAAATTTAATCATTTAAGCCATTAACCCTTTTTGGTTAATCTAGAAGTCCATTGATTCCCATAATTAATCAATTACATAATTCATGTTTATTAATCAAATAAAAAAACCCATTAATTAATTCACAAATTTATTAATCCCAATATCCCATTTCTTTTATAATCACTTTATTCCATTAATTAATTATTCAATTACTCAACCGAATTCAAGATGATATTACCAATCATGGAAATTTATATTTAAAATTCCATACACACAATTATAATTAATACTATGGGACTTGAAATCTATACCAACTATCACAAGATTATTGATGGACACTCACAAATGGAAATCCTTAAATTGAAGAAGAACATTAAATTACCCAATGAAGAATGATATCTATATCCAAAACCTATATCCATAGTCAAATAGAGTTAGATATATAAAAAATTAGATCCAAACCCACTAAAAAAGGGTAAAACTGTCCCCTCTTTATCAGATAAGTGATATGGGAGAGAGAAAAATCTTTCCAGGAAGAAATAACATTCTGAGAGAGGTGAAGATACCTCAATGGGATATTCGATTCATCAAGAAAAGAGTTTGTAATGTGTTGAAATTCATCTAGTATCCTCCAAATTTTAAGTAAAATGAGTTTGGGATGATCTAGGGTGTTTAGGGATATAATACAAGTGTTCAAGAAATTTTTAAAAACTTTTCAGGGGTTTAATTTTCCACATACACAGTTTCCTATATAGGCCTCATTGTTGTCTCTAACCGTGCACCTAATCATGCACCTCCTCTCATGGGTCACACAGTTACTACTAATAGGGGGTATGGTTTGAGAAATCATTTTCCACTAGTGAAATTCCCCACTATCTGGGGTGACATGATTTTTTGGGGTTGGGTGCACAGTTTAGGAAAATTGTGCCCCCACCATGAACTTATCAAAACTCCCAAAAAATATCCAATTTCACCCAAAATATCCCCAAAGTAAAACCCAAAAAAGTTATAAAAAAACAAGGAAAATGAGTACCTAAAAATGAGCATGATACATCACTAGAAAAGGTCAGGATCTTATGCTAGACCAGTAGACTTGGCACATAATTAGATGATATATCAACCCTAAACAATTTTCCATTTAAAAAGTGCCATAAGATGATTGGATATTGAAAGATTGATCAGTTTAAGGACTAGTCAAATTTAATTTTTTATTGAAAATTATTATTAGTTTTATAAATACTTTGTTTCTATCATTTAGTTTTATATTTATGAACTTTTCATAAGGAAATAAATATACAAGGATTATATAAAGCATTTTCACAGTTTGGGATGATTGGAAATGCAAGAACATGAGAGAAACTAGGTTTTATTATTGTAAAACCGAGTTTAATTAAGTTTTTTATGAGTTTTGTTAAAAATAATAAAGATAATTAGGTTACAATTCTATTTGAATTTGGTTATGTTTTGTTTAAATTGGAACTAATATGATATAAGCCATTGATTGATTTTGATTCTGTGTTTTTTACAATCCATTTATTAGTTTATCAAATGATTTTTTATAACTGGGAATATTGTTTAAAAAAATATCTGTCCAATAGAATAATTGAAGAATTATGTTAATTTGTGTCTTTTTTTTGGTGTTTTCCAAATATTTGGGCATAAAGAAAATGAGGTTCTAGTAAAGCATCCGGAAGTTTTATAAGGAAAGTAAGTATCTCTCTATAATTAAGAATAAGGATTGTACAATCAACCATGGACCCCACATAGTCAAGTACATGACCCAATAATGTTATTTCTATGAAGGATTTATTTTGAATATGAAGTAAAATATGTGGATTTCATGATTGTGTATGATTATAATGATGTATTTTTGGAATGATTACTAAGGAAGTACATAACCAATAATGGGAGTTTATAGAATCCCATTCTAAGAAGAAGATTGGTTGACTATGAGGTTTTTGGAAAAAATCACTCAAGTAACACTATAAATGTTTTTAGGTGTGATTGTGTTTGTTGAAAACGCCAGGAGACGGTGAATGAGGATGGTTGGTGTTTTCTGAAGTAGGTGTTTTGGGTGGCTTAATTTCCCAATGTTTGGAAAATTTTTGGGCCTCAAAATTGGGAGTTTTCTTGAAAAAGGAAGAATTTCTACATAAGAGAGAACTATACATGAAATATGAATGTATATACCTCAACATTTTAAACACATAATTTCATGATTTTTTGAAGAATTAAGCATCATATTACAAGCCAAGGATCATAAAGTCTAGTGTCATGGAAGCTTAGGTACAAAATTAAACATCATAAATTTTTTTTTATTTAATATCCGAATTGAGCTCCAAACTTCCATTATGCTAAAACATATTCATAGGACAACCTATGTATAACATAAAAAAAGGGACGATCTAGAAAGCACAATAAGTGAATAATCATAGGAATAAATCTTAGCATATTGTTTAGAAGGCATGACATAATTATATAAAAAGACATGGAACATGATATAAGAAATAATAACACATAAAACATGGGATCATATAGTCATAAAATCATAGTAATGTGTAAAAAACATAAAAAATGACTTTATTATGGTTCAAGGATCATTTCATATAGAGTATAATGACCCTAGGCTAACCACCAAGATCATTGCACATGGAGCCTGAGTCTAGGATAACCACCAAGATCATTGCACATAACGTCTCATGAGACAAAACTTTACCCAATTAATTGGAGCAATATATGGTCACACCCATCATAACATGTTCATGAATATGTTTTCCACATTAATATGAAGATATACATAATCAAACATAAAATAAATGTTACCCATGGAATGAAACGAGTGTCATAATCATGTTATAAGGAATTACGAATTAGAATATCATAAAAGTGTCCATAAAAGAATGGATTTAGAAAATAAATATACATTAATAAGGTAAAATATCCATAGATCACAATAAGTGATTAAAAATTGAAGTGATAACATGTAAAAATAGTATTAAAAAATATTTATAATTAAATCATTTTAGTGTGGTTTAATGTAAAAATTAAAGAACTTTTAAAACATAATCAGGAATAATATTTTATATAAAAACAGATGTGAACCAATAAGGTTTTTATAATAAAGTAAATATTTTAGAAAAGATATGGTGGCTAAAAATATATTATAGACTACACTTTAAAATGGGCAAGAAATCCGGAAAGTTCCCTTAAATTGGGCTTGCTTATCGAGAAGAATAGAGTAAGGGACATTTTAAAAACATGTATATCCCCAAAAAAAGAAAGAGGAATGGATCTTTATAATTGATTTTTGAACATATAAAAATCATTGATAAGATGCACATAAAAATAATAGAAAATTTCATTAGGGTAAACAGACAGAAAGAATAACCCGAAGGAATAATAGAGGTTCGGGTAAAATCCTTTACCTTATGTCTGAAGGTGTCCTTCACTTGATCTTAATTTACTATATAATAAAATTTGATTCATTAATTAATAATTACAGAACATATTCTAAATGAATTTGATTTATTATAACATAATTAAGTTCATTTATGACCATTTTTTATGGGTTAATAGATTCAATTTCATTGCTTGGGAGCGTTGATTTTCTTGGGTTTCATGATCAGTTTACCTGTATACATGTATGAAGGGTCATGTAAAGTGGGGTTAGTTATCCATAATTGAACCTTCATGTTATTAATAATATTCCATTGGTTAAATTTATATTATATCATTAGGTTTTATTATATTATAATGAATCATTAGATAAATAGTTAATGATAATTGTTTGGGTTTGTTTTTTTTTGTTTTCCGATCACATCAAACTCATTTTGTGTTATAATTTAATATCATGAGTACAAAATGATTCTAGAACATTAAATAAGCTATAATACATATATTATAATCTTTTTAAACCATAAAAATGGTCTCATGGCTAGACCATTAATAAGGTAATGGAACTTGAAAACTTCATCATCCTTGAATGTGATAAAGTAACACATCTTGGATGAAGTTTTCATTTTTAATAAAAAAAGTGGGGGAAGGAGAGATGATGATGAATTATTACACTAGAATAAAAAAATTACAATATATTTAAGTTAATGGAGTTATAATACCATTTGGATGAGTGGATTTGAGGACAGAAAAAGAAAATAAAGGAACTTGAAAAGAAAATAAAAGAATCAGAAAGAGGAATTTACTTCTTGAATTAATCCTACTTAAGGGCCTCCTTAGGGAAGTGGTTTTTGTATTTTGTGGAGAACAAGATATCCTGAACATAGAGGAGGGTCTTGGGAAGATATTTGAAAAAAATCTGAACAAGGAACAATGATTGATAGGTTTGAAGATAAGAGGTGGTGAAGGGTGGTATTTATAGTGGAGGAGAGGAGTGTTTTCTCAGTATTCAATTCATTAGTTTATTATTTTTCTCAAGAAAAGAAATAGTGTTGATCCTTGAGACTAAATATTATAATTTTATCATGTAATTGTGATACAATGGTTGTTATATTAACCATAAATTAATTAATATTATATTTACCTTATAATGTATACATACCGTAAATTACCGTAAATTACCGTATTTTACTATTCATCAAATATTCATGTTTTTTCAGAAAAATTCGAAAATTTACCCTAACCATTTTTTGATGATTTAGAATTCAAAAATGAACTCTATTTTTACATTTTTTTTTCTAAATATGGGAAATTTAATTTTTAATTAAAATATTAATTTATTTGAAAAATACAAATTTTAAAATGAAAACTGCATTTCTAAAACTTTGAAAAATTAATTAATGTCTCATAAAATTATATTACAATCAAAATTCACCAAAATATTATTTGATGAAAATATTTTTTTAATTTATTAAATTAATAACAAAATTGTAATTAAATATACATTACTTACAAAAATACCAAAGCTTAATTAATAATTTTAATATATTTATTTAATTATACTAATATTAGATTATATCAATTTGAAACTTATAAGATGGATAAATTTTATTTTTAATTTCATTGGTGAGGTTACTATTACATTTTCTTATTTACTATTCATAATGGTCACATTACTATTCAAAAGTTCAAGTTACTATTTCCGCAACATGTGTTCTTTAGCGTCAATAGATACCTTTTATTTCACTCATTTTTCATTTATAAAGATTGTATTGTGTTTTATATGTAATATTATGTGATTATTCTATAGAAAATAATTATAATAAAAAAATTACATTGGTAAAACATTAAGTCGTTACATTCTTCCCCCATATAAAATTTCACCCTCAAAATTTTATTTTACATTCTAGGCTGAAAATAGGTGTGGATACTTATCCATCATCGGTTCTTCTTATTCCCATGTTACCTTCTTAAACTTATAGTCCCGCCATAGTACCTTGACCAGGTGAGTTGCCTTGTTCCATTGAACTTTACCTCTATGATCTAAGATATTCACAAGTTGGTCATCATAAGAAAGATCATTCTCTAACTATACCACCTATGAAGACAATACATATGGTGTATTTGGAATGTAATTCCTTAAGAAGGATATGTGGAATATATCATGTACTTTAGACTTGGTAAGTGGAAGTACTAGTCGATAGGCCAAATCGCTGATGCGATAAATAATCTCGGAGGGGCCAATGTACCTAGAAAATAGATTTCCTTTCTTCCCAAATATCATGACCTTTTTCCATAGAGATATGTAAAGGAATACCTTGACTCCAACATTGAAATCAAAGTCCCATCGACTATTGTCTTCATAACTCTTCCGTCAACTTTGGGATGCCTTGATGTGCTGCTGAATGGTTTTCACCTTTTCCACTATTTCATTGACCATTTCAACTCCAAAAATCTTACATTCACTAACTTCACCCTAACATGCCAGTGTTCTACAACTTTTCCAATAAAGGGATTCATATGGAGTCATTTAGATGCTGAAGTGGAAACTCTTGTTTTAAGAGAATTCAACCACAGTAAGATATTGTTCTCATCCTCCTTTGAAGTTCATATAACATTATCTCAACATGTATTCTAGTGTTTGAATAGTTTTCTTAGATTGGACATCACTTTGAGGACAATAAGCCGTACTGAAGTTCAGATTAGTGCTTATAAAATATTGGATATTTTATAGAACATTAAGGTGAATCTCAGATCTTGATCATATAGAATTGATAGTAGTACTCCATGTAGCCTTACCATCTGTTTGATATATATCCGTGAAATTTGATCCAATGAAAAGTCCTCTAAAATTGTGATAAAGTGAGCTGTCTTTGTAAGAATATCAACAATGATCCATCTAACA
Organism: Viscum album; assembly: GCA_963277665.1. Lineage (NCBI taxonomy): Eukaryota > Viridiplantae > Streptophyta > Magnoliopsida > Santalales > Viscaceae > Viscum > Viscum album. The sequence goes on along the minus strand of OY728156.1, from coordinate 109,917,908 downwards.
CTGTTTCCTCTAGAGGTCCTTATAAGTCTAGTGACAAAGTATATATTAAGGTTCTCCCACTTCCATGTTTGTATGGGTAGTGGTTTCATCATAACTTAATAATTTAGTCTTTCAACCTTCACTTATTGACATAGTAGGTACTTTGATGTATATTCATCAACCTCCTTCTTCATATTGTCCCACCAATAGTTATTTCAGAGATCTCGATACATATTTTTTCTCCTTGGGTGAATATAGAAGTTTGAGCTATGTGTGTCATTTAGAATATCCTTATTTATCTATGGATTTGATGGTACACATAATCATGACCCATATCTTATTACTCCTTCCTCATCAATCTTGAACCTATAGGATTTATTATTTCTAATAGTCTCCACCCTTTTCATAATTTCCACATATTTTATTTTAACATCATTAATTTTAACTATGATGGATGGTTGGGAAATCATTTGAGATAGGGTTGATGATGTTACTCCCTTAATGATTCCCATGTCTATCCTTTGAAAATATAAGAATATTGGATCCTTCTCAATTATCATCATTGATAAAGATGCAAGATTTTTTCTTCTTAGAGCATATGCTACCTTATTTTCCATACAAGGATGGTAGTGCATTGATCAGTCATAATCCATGATATGTTCTATCCATCTTTACTGGAGAATATTAATATACTTTTATGTGAATATATATTTGATACTCTTGTGATTAGTATATATCCCACACTTCTCATAATAGATATAATGTTTCCATATTTTTAGCACAATGATTAGAACTGCCAACTCCAGATCATTCATGGAATAGTTTTTGTCATGGATTTTCAACCACTTTGGGGAATAGATTATCACTTTAACATTTTTCATCAGTACATAGCCTAATTTTTTTAAAGCATCATTGTACACCATAAAGAGTTCTCCACTTATCCAGAGTGTGAGTATTGGCGTAGTGATAATCCTTTTTTTTATCTCTTTAAAGAATCCATAACATTCTTGAGTCAAGAAAAACTTCACTCGCTTCTTTTTCATCTGGGTTATTGGCTTTGAAAATCATGATAAGTTATTCAAAAATCATTAGTAATACCTTGGTAGACCAAGAATAATGCAGATCTCTATTACAGATTTTTTTTGGGCCACTCTTCAATTACCTATGTCTTGGAAGGGTCCATATATATCCTTTTTCTGGTGATAACCTACCCTAAGAATGATACTTCCTCCACCTAGAACTCATATTTATTGTACTTTGCATAAATTTTCTCCTTTTGGAAATTATTCATCACAGTATTCAAATTATCCTCATGTTCCTCCTTGCGCTTGGAGTATATCAAAATATCATCAATAAATACTACCAAAAATTGGTTGAGGTAATCTCTAAATTTTATATTCATTAAATCCATTAAAAATTGTAGAGAATTACTGATTCTGAAGGGTATCACTATGAACTCATAATGTCCATAACTAATTCGATTAGAATTCTCAGGAATATCTTTCTTCCTCACCGATAATTAGTGATATCTCGAATGAAGGCCCATATTATAGAAATAACTTGCCCCACATAGCTGACCGAACAAGTCATATATTAGTGGAAGGGGATAGTTGTTATTTATCATGAATTTATTAAGCTCATGATAATTAATGCAGATGTGCATTGATCCATCCATCCTCTTAACGAAGAGGACTGGTGCACCCCATAGTTAGGAACAAAGGCATGTAAAACCCTTCTTCAGATTCCCATGTAACTACTTATTCATCTCTTCTAGATCTACAATAACAATTATATAAGGTTAATTTGATATAGGTAGAGATCCAAGAATAAGCTCAATTTATAACTCAACCTCTTGATCAGGAGGAAGACCAAACAATTTTTCTGAGAATATAACAATGTAGTCCCTTATAATGGGAATGTCTTCGAGCATGATTCTTTCATTTTTCTCAATCATTTGAGCATGATATGGTTTCTCATAAAGTAATACTATCTACAATTGAGATGATGATTTCAAAGTAGATTCATCTTTCTCCTTACACTTGTACAGGGTTATAAGATTCTATGGGATGGGAAGAGTGATATCCCTTTACCGACAGTTGATGTTGGCTTTATATAAAGATATCCAATCCATGCCAAAATAGAATCAAATTATACCAAAGGGGGTATCAAAAGATTTTCTAGGAGGTTCAGTACACAAAAATTTATCGGGGAGGAGTTATAAACCTTGGACACAATAATTTCCCCATTCGCTGTTCTCACAGATAACTCAACTTCCATATTTTGAGGTTGTGTTTGAATAGTTCTACTAAACTTACAATATATGAAATAATGCGTAGAACCAGAATCAAATAATATGTTCACAATTCTTGAATGAATAACCAGCATACTTTTCACCACTTCGTTGTCCAGATCCACCTCAGTAGTAGTGATGGCATAAGCCCTTCCTTGTTTCCTTGGGGGTTGTTGTTGATTTCCTTGGAAAACCCTTGGATTAGGGAAATGGTTCTCATAATTCCCTTATTCCTTATAGTTGAAAAACTGCACTAAAGGCTGAGCATTGATATAAACCTTTCTTTCTTATTCTACATTTGTGGAATTCTTCATATCCATTCGACTGTTCTTATCCAGATATCCCATTCTTCCACGTTTGAAGTAATTCCTGGTTCCCTTTAGACAGTTCCCATGATGCTTTTTCCCACAATTTTGGCACATGGGATGTTCGATATTATTTTTATAATGGGATTTATTTGTTGAAAAAACCATATTAGACTCCATTTTTTGATTTTTTTCACCATTCCCGTGAGACCATTAAGAGTCTCTGATCTACAATTAGAATTTGAGGGAACAACAGACAATCTCCTCATAACTGTCGAATTCACAGATAACCAACATTTTTCATAGACTTGATTTTAGTCTACTAAATAAGAGATCCACATTTATTTAAATGTTCATGACAAAACCTGATGCATATATTTAATGTCTTGTAAAGTTTTATTTATAATCCCCAATAAACTCATCTTCATTCTACTCACACTAGTAAAAAACCATTTTTTATAACAATTTTTTAGCTTTTTAAATTCATTTTTGAGGTGATGTTATTGCGAGCGATGCAAAAAATATGATTTTTTAAATTGTAAATTTAATAACCGATGTTAAAAATTGGGTTTTATGGTTTTTTACATCAGTTTTTAAAAAACCAACATGAAACACCTTCTAGAAATGCAATTAAAAAGCCATTTTTTACATCGATTTTTAAAAAAACCGATGTGAAATGTTATTTTTATGTTGGTTATTTAAAAAACAACATTAAAAATGAATTTTAATGTGGGTTTTAAAATAATCGATGTAATTTTTGATACCATATTGTAGATAATTTTCTATTCATTGATTTTATAGGTTGTAGAGCTGAAAAGGAGTTACAAATAAAAATTTATGATCATCATAAGTTTGATATATTTTTTATATATAAAAGAACGAATGAGCCACCCGTAGCTTTGTATTAGAAGAAATTTTAGAACTTGAAAGAGGTTTTTTAGTTTTACCATGATATAAAAAATTATACATCATTATAATAAAACAATAATCATTAATTTTTATATCAATTAAGAAAACTACTCATAAAAAATATAAATCATTGAAAAAATAATTACAAATACCTCGACGAGATTGCAGAAAGAGGAAATAGTGGATTCCCGTGGAAAAACAAACAATTTAGTTGGTGGAAAGATGATGGTTGATAGAAATTATTATTAAATTTTATATCAATTAAGAAAAAAATCATAAAAACCATGAATCATAGATAAACAATTAAAAATACCTTGACGAGATCACGAAAAAGAAAAAATAATTGATTCCCATTGAATATCAAACGAGTCGAGTTAGGGGAACGATGATGTTTGAAAGAAATGACCGTGACATTAGGATATGTTTATAATGAAAACATATATTTTAGATGATAAAAGAAAACATGGTATTAAAAATTTTAGGCAACAATTGGAAATTTTGATGTCGCGATATAAAAAAATTTAAATTTCACATTGGCGATATATTAAAATTATATTTCATGTTGGTTTTATAATAACCATCATGAAAAGATAATAATATTTTAACTTATTTTTCACATCAATTATTAAATAACTGACATGAAAAATTAATTTTATTCACTTTTTTCCGGTCGACTATTAAATAACCGACGTGAAAAATCAATTTTCACGACTTCTTCATGTTGGTTATTTAATAATTTAAGTTAAATGGATTTTTTCACGTTGGTTATTAAATAAATGATGTGAAAATGTTAACCAAAATGTATTTAATTTTCCAAGATTCAATTTCATAGGCCACATAGCTCAAACATAGTTATGGATTAAAAGTCATGGCCTTCAGAAATTGGCCTTCCCTAAGACTTCGTTTAGAGATGATTAACTTCTGATGCCCATAACATTTGATCCGTAACTTCATTTGAGCTCTGTGAACTATCAAATAAAATTTTGGAAAATAAAATACATGTTTGTAAACATTTTTATGTTGGTTATTTAATAAACAAAATGAAAAAATCAATTTTAATAAAATTTTTACATCGATTATTAAATAGTCGACGTGAAGAATCAATTTTCATGACTTTTTCACATTGGTTATTTAATAACCAACATGAAAACACAATTTTGAAATCAGTTATTAAATAACCAACATGAAAAATGCTTGCAAAAATGTAGTCAATTTCCCAAGATTCTATTTGATAGTTCACGAAGCTCAAATGAAGTTACTGATGAAAAATTATGGCCTTCAAAAATTGGCCTTCCCTAAGACTTCATTTAGAGATAATCAACTTCCGATTCCCATAAATTTTGATCCATAACTTCGTTTGAGATCTATGACATATTAATTTGATGTTTGGGAAATAAACTACATGTTTTTTAAAAAATATCAAATCCGTTATTTAATAACCTATGAGAAAATTAAATATTAATCACTTATTCATATCAGTTATTAAATAACCGACATGAAAAATTAATTTTCATGACTTTTTCACATCGGTTATTTAATAACCGATGTCAAAAGGTAATTTTCACATCTGTTATTAAATAACCAATGTGAATTTTTTTTACAAACATGTATTTAATTTCTCCAGCTTCGATTTGATAGGCCACATAGCTCAAACGGAGTTACGAATTAAAGGTTACAGCCTTCAGAAATTGGCCTTCCCCAAGACTTCTTTTTGATATGATCAACTTCTGATGCCCATAAACATTGATTCGTTACTCCGTTTGATCTCTGTGATAAATCAAATTAAATATTGGGAAATTAAATACATGTTTTTAAACATTTTTCACATCTATTATTAAATAACCAATGTGAAAAATTATTGAAATTTTATTTTTCACGTCGGTTATTTAGAACCGATGTGAAAAAGTATAGAAAATATATTTTTTCACATTGGTTTATATAAAACCAATGTGAAATATCAGCGAAAATGAATTTTCATGTCGGTTATATAATAACCGATGTGATAAATAAATTTTAATATATTTTCACATTGGTTGAAAAAAACCGACGTGAAAAAAGGTGATGTTAAAAAACGTTTTTGTACTATTGTCAAGTCCAAGGAACTCACTTTCCATATTTAGATGGAGGGTTTGGGGAAAGTATTTATTGATTTTGTTTCATAAATTCTTCCCAATCCATGGAATCAATTTCCTCCTTGGACCTCATATTTTTTATTAGTGTACACCATTTATCAACTTCCCCATCAAAATCTTAGACTTCCAAAATGACTTTCCCTTCTTTTGAGCACTATAGGACAGATAGTATATTTTCAATGGAGTTAATCCACTATTCTATGAGGAGGGGATCAAAAGATCCACTATTAATGCAAGGCCTTTTCCATACGAAGTATTCAATGACAACTTACTCTTTCTTTGGAGAAGAATTACATTCCACATGATTCATGTTATTATTCATAACTTGATCCATCTGAGCTAGTACTATCATTAATTTTTGAGAACCCATTCTCATAATATTTATTTTATCATTAGGGAAATCATCACATTTACTATCACATTGATTTTTGGAATTTTTTCTTCTATTTACCACCATTAATTAAGAAAAATTAATTATAATTAGGGGGCTTTAATAATTAGCTAATATATGTAAAATAAAACATAAAACATATAAGGATAAAATATTAAAGTAAAAGTATAACCTAACTTTTTATTCCCTAGGTTTCTATCTCGGTTATCCACGATCTGTTTCCTAACATATATTATTATGGTATTCTTTTATTCCCTTAATAGTGGTTCATAATGAGATTATGAATTTACCAAAGCATATCCCCCCAGGATTTTCAAACCAGGTGCACAGTAAGGTCTGTTGGTGTGTACCGAGCTACCCTGAGTTAGGCCCATAACACCTTGGCATAGTTGTTACTCCATGGTACATATGTTTCAGAACCACATCCACTTGTAGTATCTAGACAATGATTTATTTTTTCAACAAACCAATTACAATATACTTAGTGATGTTTGGTTATACTTAGTCTTATCCCCATGGTTCTTACTAAAGTGCTCTATTCCTAAAATCCAAAATAACCAGACCTTCCCATCATACGAACTATAGTGACCCTAGCCTTTTATATATATCATCACACAATTTTATGCATAATTAAATATCATATTAAAAGACAAGTATTGTAACATATAATGTCTTGAAAGATTAGGTACATAATGAAATATCATAAAAACATATTTTTTTTAATCTTTACTTTAACGCCCCAACCCTAGTTACCCAGAGTTGGTTCATTATTACAAAAAATTTTCATGATCACAAGAGGTCAAGTATCTAAAGACCAATTAGTTTAGTAGCCTTGTAAGTTCTAGATACATAAATATGTTTTACATTACATCATGAAATGGAAGAACAATGACATCGTGTCCCATTTGAACAGACTCATATCCCTTAGCCTATTCATATAGGTTAATCGTAATATATTTCTTTGCAACATAGGAAAAAAAAAATAGAAAGGGGTGAGCACAGGTGCTCAGTAAGGATAACTATATAGAGAAAACTTTCATAAATATGTATAAACATTTAAGGAAATGTATAAGACTAAAACACAAGCCATTTAAACTTAAAATTTAGCATAATATGGAAAAGATAAATCAAATAATTCCATTTACTTATTCACATGGATGTTCTACTGGTCGAATAATCACATGTAATACCAATAACCAATATCATAATGATGGAATGCATAATGCCGGACATCATAACCACATAGTCAAGGTCTCATGACAAGACTACAAATAAGAATTTTTCATGGCCTTGTTTCTAGACAATAGTTTGTCTCATGAGACCTAATTATGCATCTAGGATCTTTAGTGGGCTCCACCCATCACATACTAAGTCCAATGCATTCCTCCTTTGAAAACGTTGAAACATAAACATTCGTATTAAAACTAGCATATGAAATGTTAATACATTAACCATAAACCATGAAGGGTATAAAAATAACACATCCATTATAAAACATGTCACAAAAACCTTCAATACAATATGGAATATTGTATCATAATAAATCAACTTCAAACAAGTTTAAAATACATCAAAGGATGTTGACATAGATATAATCAACACTATTTGAGAGAAATATCTATTTCTATTTTGAAATCATTTAAAAGTCACATAATTATAAAAGAAAAAATTTATTTTGAAAATATTTTTATTATCCTGTAAGGGAATCTTTGAAGGTGTTATAATGGTGGAAAATAACAACACTCACCGTATAAGTTAAAAAACATTCTTTCCTTAATTTTGTCGAAAAGGTCGTAAAGGACCATATTTGGAAAATGATGACATGATTACTTTATTTTTTTTTTTATAAAAAGTAATAAAAGGGTATAAATGACTTTAATCCATAGTATTGAAAGTATTAAAAATATTTGCAAATACATTTTTAAGAAACACATATGTGGATGATAAAGAGGTCCCAGTCGATACTCACGTATAAACCACCTCAAACAATGAAGAGACTGTCAAATTTACCCTTACCTTGTAATTTTACATGGTCAAGGGTATGTTAACATCTTGTATAATAGTTAAATAATTGTTATTAAATTATAAAATAACAAAATACATAAATGTTATATCGTATATGATCTTCTAATATTACTTTGTTAATAATATTTCAGTGCTATCATTGTTTTAGGTGTTAATTAATTCATTTTACTTGATCTGCTTTATTATGTAAATCCATGTTTGTTACAGATATAATGTATTTGATTCATATCCAGAATAATATGAAGTTCTTAACAATTATTTTTAATCATAAAATAAAAATTATTCTCGAATGGTTATGACGGGGAGTGAATCTCATCGCGTTCGTGGAGACGGTAATCCGTACTTATGCCCGGGAAAAAATATCATTCTATTGATGGTGAAATATTATTTAATTGGATGGTATATCATATATAAAGAATAATTAACATGTTATATTTATTATTTACACAATTTATAATCATTTTTATACCCATCCAAATAATTAAGTGTTGAATATCAAACTACATCACGACATGGAGACAGTAAGCCATACATACACACGTATGGTGACCTTTTCATCCATAGGTTAGATAGAATAATGAATATAGTTATACCATATTTATAATAAAATAAAATTATGTAGATGGAACTGGAGTTATTTTATTTGGTATGGAAACAACAAATAAAGGGGAAGTGGAAGAGGAAAGTAACTTTGAAAGAGGTGATGAACTTATTACCTCTTCTTCGAATGATTCCTTTTGATTTGATAAAAATAGATCCTTAGGTTTGATTTATGATCAATGTAAGGAATATAAGTTTATGTGAGGGTATTTGGGAGGTTATTTAAGGAGGTTTTGGCCATGAAAAATGGATTTGGAGGTGTGATTTTGAGAGAAGGGGAAGTACCCTTTTATAAGAGAGGCGAGGGTTACTTTAGAAATAGCTTGAAATATTATTTTATTATACAATAATATTAATTTTATAATGGCTCCTAAAGGATTTATTTCATGTATAAGGTAGTTATGGGTCGAAAAACTCTCAACCAATAGTTTTTAGACAGGTTTTGGTCACCATATTAACCTTATCTTTTATATTTAACTGTAAGTTAATTAGTTTATCTATTTTACCATGTATTCTTGTATTAATAAAATAAATGTTTAATAAGCATACTATTAAAAGATAAGAGAACCCCAAGTGGTTCATTATTGACATATATAACTTTATATAAGACCTTTTTCCAAACCTCATATTTTTTGGAATATTATATCATTTAATAATATAGTTTTTGTTTTAAAAACTCATTTATGTCAATTTTGACACTATTTGGTAATTTGTTTTTGTTAAAGTCATAAAAACTTTATCACATAGAAATAAATTTATTTAATCAACCCAAAAATGACATATTAACTTATAAAATTCTTTTAATACATCAAAAGTCTCAATTTACAATTATATTAATATTTATAATATCAATTTTTTAATCTTTCAATAATAAGGTAATTACTGCATCATTATTATGTTATAAATAAATTTAATTATTTAACGTCTAAAAATTATAAATATAATACCATTATTTAGGAAATATTTTTAGATTTATAGTGAATATTGATAGTCCAATTTATCTTTTGAATAACCCTATATGAAAAATGGTTTAGTTATTAAACTTTGAATTTAACACTTTTAACTCTTCTTTAAATAAAATAATAATAAATGTCCTAATCTAATCCAAGTGGACCAAAAGGATCACATTTTATTCATAAGGTTTTTTTTGTTCTAAATACACTTATCCTATAGAATTAGGACATGTTTTAGGGTAATTATAATATAATTTTTACCTTAATTAATCTATTTACTTTTAATCGTGGTAAATAAAATTCAAAAAGTTACTATTCACCAAAAATTATTTTCATCCTATTGAACCAAATTTTACTTAATGATTTCAACCGTGTCTCTCAAATTTTCTAAATTCAATTCATAGAAGTGTGAAAATTACATTTTATGCAAATTTGCTAACGTGCCTAGAAGGTGGGTAAAAGAAGTTAAAAAGTTAAATAAAATTTTATACATTAAATATTATTATAAAATGAATCCAATGAATTATAATGTAATGATATAGATATTATGTATCAATTTTTACTTAAAATAAATTTAAATAAAATTAATAATTATTTAAATAAAATGTAGGTTTTAAACAATAACTCTATGTTTTTCACAATTCATCAAAAACTGAATGTTTTCTGAAAAATACCAAAAATTCACCCTAAGCTAATTTTGATATTATGAATCCAAAAATGAAGTCCATTTTAAAAAATAAAATTTATAAAATTTCAAAAAGTGGGTATTACTTTTTATAATGGCTAGTTTGATTTGTCGGGGTGTGCTAGAACTCGAAGTTGCATACAACACTAGCTATTTCATTATTCAAAGAGAAGCATACTGTGAAATCTTAAGGTTTTACATTCTTCCCTACTTCAAATAATTTATTCCTCAAAATTTCAAAAATACTACTACATAAAGAGATTCAGGTGGTTCTTCATCAATAGTTCCTCAGGTTCCTACATTACCTCTTCCATATTTTGGTTTCTCTATAGAACATTTACCAGATGAGACATCTGGTTTCTCAACACTTGTTCTCTAGTATCAAGAATCATGACAGGATCTTCACAATAAGTTATATTTGGTTCCACTTATATTTCTTCATAGGTGAGTACATGCGTTTGGTCAGGCATGTATTTTCTCAACAATGATACATGGAACACATCATGAACTTTGGAGATACTTGGAGGCATTTTCAAACAGTAAGCTACAAATCCAATTGATTATAGAATTTAAAAAGGTCGGATATACCTGGGACTTAATTTACCTTTCTTACCTAATCTTATAACACCCTTCCATGGAGATAACTTCAAGAAAACATGATCTCCTTCTTGAAATTTCGAATCCTTCTGTCAGTTATCGATATACCTCGTTTTCATACTTTGATCTACTTTGATGTGGGTTTGGATAATCTTCACCTTTTCCATTGTTTCCTCAACAAGTTCTGGGACTATGAGTTTTCTTTCACCAACATCATCCCAACAAGTTGGTGTGCGATATATTTTTCCATATAACGCTTCATATGGTTCCAGTTCAATACTTGAATGGAATGTTTTTTTATAGGAAAATTCTACTAGAGGTAAATATTGATCCCGCATACCTTGAAAGTCAAGTGAGAAAGATCTCAACATGTCTTCTAAGGTTTAAATAGTCTGTTCTGATTCTCCATCAGTTTGAGGGTGGTAGGTAGTGCTTAAACAAAGTTCAATATCTAGATCCTTCTGTAGAATCTTCTAGAATCTTTATGTAAAATGGAGATCACAATCAGAAACAATCAATAGGGGTACTCCATGAAGTCTTACAACATCATTAATATATAGTCTTACTAAATTTACAAGTGGTAAATCTTATCTTATAGAATGAAAATGTACTGACTTGGTAAGATGATCAAAAATGACCATACTTCATCATTCCTTCTAGGAGTATTTGGTATCCCCATGAAAAAGTCAATCATAATATCATTCCATTTCCACTCAGGTATGAGAAGAGGTTGTACAAATTCTCTATGATGTTGTTATCTATCCTTCACCTATTGACAAACAATACATCTTGACACATAATCAACAATATCCCTTTTCATGTTATCCCACCGAAAATCTTCCTTCAAATCTCTATTCATCTTCGTGCTACTAGGGTGTATAGAGAAATTGGAGCTATGATCATCATCCAATAATTACCTTTTTAGACTAGGTATGTCAGGAACATAAAGTCTCTTATCAAATTTCAAAATTCCATCTTCATATACGAAGTCAATCAATCTCCCACCATTCACAGCTTTAATTTTCTTTTTAAACTCCTCATCATCAGTATGATAACTTTTTATTCTTTCTAGTGATGATGGTTTGGAAACCATTTGAAAATGTATTGATGTTTCACCTTCCATGATTATTCCCATATCCATTTTTACTAGATCCATGAACATATGATCCCTTTCAACTCTCATATTTTTTTAAAACTCCATGATCCTTTCATCTCAAAGCATCTTCCACCATATTTGACTTTCTCAGGTGGTAGTGTATAGTGAAATAATAATCCTTGAGTAGTTCAAGCCATCGTCTTTACCTCATGTTGAGTTCTCTCTATGAGAAAATATACTTCAAACTCTTGTGATCGATATATATCTCACATTTTGACCATAGAGATAGTGTATCCATATCTTCAAAGAAAATATTACAACTGCTAACTCAAGATAATGAATGGGATTGTTTTTTTCATGAAATTTTAGTTATCAGGATGCATAGGTAATAACTCTATCATTCTGTATAAGGATACAACCTAGTCCTTTCTTTGAAGCATCACTATAAATAAAAAACCCATTATTCCCTGATGGTAAAGTCAAGATAGGACCATTGACTAATCTTCTATTCAGATCTTCAAAATATTCTTTACATTCTTTTGTATAAACAAATTTAACCCCTTTACGTCTAATCTTGGTTAATGGTTTAACCAATCGGGTAAAATTCTGGATCAAATGATGATAATAACCTGCTAAACCTATAAAACTATATACCTCAGTCATACTTGTTGGTTCTGGCCATTCTTGGATTTCCTTGGTCTTTTAAGGATTGACAGAGATTCCATCATTAGAGATAATATAGAAAAGAAAAGAAATTTCCTGATTCTAGAATTCACACTTGTAAACTTCCAATATAATTCATTTCTTCTTGAGGGTTTTCAGAATAGTGCACATGTAATTTTCATGATCTTCGTAGTTTTTTTTGTATACCAAGATATCATCAATAAATACCATTCCAAATTCATCAAGATATTCCTTGTAAACTCTATTCATTAGATCCATGAAAACAGAGGGTGCATTTGTCAGTCCAAAAGGCATTACTGTTAACTCGTAATGCATGTACCTAGTTCGAAATGTTGGTTTCGGAATCCCTTCATTCTTCACACACAACTGATGATATCCAGATTGAAGGTAAATATTTGAAAAATATTGATCTACCTGAAGTTTATCAATTAAATCATCAATACGAGGTAGGGAATACTTGTTCTTTATTGTTATAGCATTGATCTCTCTGTAGTCAATGCACAACCTCATAGATCCATATGTCTTCTTAACAAAAAATAACAGGGGATCCCCATGAAGAAACACTATGGAGAATAAATCGTTTATTACTCAATTAATCTAATTGTTTCTTTAGTTACACTAATTCCATAGTGGCCATCATATAAGGGGTATTTGACATGGTCCCTGAACCAGGAATTAAATCAATGGAAAAATCAATTTCTCGTTCTGGAGGATGTCAATGAAAATCATCTGAAAACACATCAAAATATTATTTCACAATAGGTACATCCCCCATTTAGAAATTCCTTTCCCACCCATAGTTATTTCACTCTCTTCATCCACAATAATTGAATTTAGTAGAGCTGCTAAGGGTGGATCTAGATAAGAATCTGATGGTGATGTTTTTTCTCTAAGGATATGGTATTATTTATCATCATAAAAAATTCTAACCTCCTTCTTCTTAAAATAATTTTTTTCACTGTGGTCTGAAATCCAATCCATTATAAGGATTATATCAAATTAAATCATGGGTATGACGATGAGATCAGAAGATAAAGCACATTTATATGCTTTAATAGGAATCGATTCACAAAACATTGTTGCAATGATAATTTTCATAGGAGTCTTGACTAAAAAATCCTTGTTAAATCTAATTGAAAATTTCTAATTTTCTTAGAAAACTAGGACGATATGAAACAATGCAGTGATATATAATGAAATAAATCCTTGAGTAAATTTGAGGAAACCATTAAATTACTTTCCACCACGTCATTCGGAGCTTCAACCCCAGCAGTACTGAACACATACGCGTGACCTTTATCCCTTTGACTTTTTTGAGGTAATTTTACTTGGAGCTTAGGACATTCATTTGAATAATGCCTCATTTCTATACAATTTTAGCATTCAACATTAACATCCTCTTTCTTTCCCTTACAATCAAGAGTTTGGTGGCCTTTTTCATCACACTTGTAACACACTGCCATTCTCTTTAAGAATGTACCAAGGTGTTTCTTCTGACATTTACTGGAGGATTCAAATTAAAATTTTCCATTCTTCCCTTTATTTCCATTTTTAGAGTGTTCAGTAGATATCTTCTTCTCTTAATTCACTTTAAATTTGTAAGATATAGATAATTCCTTTTATGTCTTGATAGAAAATGAGACAATAAATTCGTATGATAAGAAGGACTGTGTGACTAATTCTCAATGGAGAAATGGTTTTAACCCATCAAATAATCAATCAATCTTACTCCTTGGGTTATGTATATAATCTGCATCATGCCTTGCTAACTTTGTAAAGTTAACCTCATACTTTGCAACATTCTCATCTTCCTTTTTCCTCAAACTCAGAAATTTCTTTCCATATTTGCTCGTCGATCATGAGAGAAGTATTTTTCTAAAAAAATATCTTTAAAATCTCTCTATTCCAAATTTTATATTCTTTATCTTCCTTTGTGTTTTGAATCAATAACCACCATTGATTTGCATATTCTGTGAGGCGATAAACTGCCATGGCAACTTTTCCCTTTCGTTACTCCCTAAAGTATGAAATAGTTTCTCTAAAGAACTTATCCATTGCTCAAATACAAATGGATTTTTATTCCCATTGAATGTTGGTGGTTTTTGCCTCATAAAGCGGTCTAACATTGATCCTCTACATTGTGGATTAGGGTGATCCATACTGGTAAGGTTATTATTCATAACCTTAGTGAGTTTTCCTAGTATGGTTATAAGTTGTTCAGTACCGGTTGTATCACTAGATACACTATAATTATCTTGAGGAGGGAAATCCTTACATGGATTACGTGAATTGATACAGTTTCCATTCCTTCCACTAGGCACTATTTCTAAACAATGGCATACATTATATTAGTTTATGAATCACAATACATAATTCCAAACTACTAAAATACTTAACATAAATTGAACAATTTATGCTTGTGATCCATAATCATAGAATTTTTTTTTCTTTGAGGAGATATTTACTCATAAATCCTTCATAATAGTTTATAAAGAAAATGTGAATTATCCTAAGCATATCCACCATGAGTGTCTTAACCAAGAGTGTAATAAGGCTCGTTGTCATGTACCAGGATACCCCGAGTCAAGCGCAAAACTCATTATCTAAGTTTTCACTCCTAGGTACATCTTTTCCAGAGCCACCTCTTCCTGCTCGTATCTAGACAGGGATATATATTTTGGAAAATGCACAAAATATCTACATTACCAAAATTCTAGGTAGTTCTTCTATACTAATCTTTAAAGTCTATCTTAGGATAATGTTATCTAATATTTTTTTTCTAAATCTAGCTTCCAAGGTTTGTACTCAACTTTCAATGATACCAATTGTAACACCCAGACCCTAGTTACCCAAAGTCAGTGAATTATTATATAACATTGGCATGATCACAAGAGATCAAATCTTGAAATAACTATTAGTTTAGTATCCTTGGAATTTCTAGATACATACATAAGTTTTATATTACATCATTAAATAGAAAAACAATGACATTGTGTCCCCTTTTAACACACTCACATCCCTTAGCCTATTCCTATAGGTTAATCGTTATATAATTCTTCACATCCTAGAAAAAATAAAACATAGAAAGGGGTGAGATCAGGTTCTCAGTAAGGATAACAATATTGCAAAAACTTTCATAAATAATAATAAACATTTAAGGAAATTTATAAGACTAAAACACAAGCCTTTTAATGTAAAAATTCAGAATAATATAGAAAAGTTAAATCAAATAATGCCATTTAATTATTCACATAGTTATTCTACTAGTTGAATAATCACATGTAATAACAATAGCCAATTTCATAATGATGGGATGCATAATGCCAGATATCATAACCACATAGTCAAGGTGTCATGCCAAGACTAAAAATAAGATTTTTTTCAAGGCCTTTTGCCAGGACACTAGTTTTTCTCATGAGACCTACTGATGCATCGAGGAGCTATAGTGGGCTCCACCCATCACTTAATAAGTCCAATGCATTCCTAATATGAAAAGGTTTAAACATAAACATTCGTATTAAAACTAGAATAAAAATTGTTAATACTTAAACCATAAACCATGAATGGTATAAAAATAACCCATACACAGTCAAACATATCACAAAAACCTAAAATAAAATATGGAATATTTTATCATAATAAATCAACTTCAAATAAGTGTAAAATCCATCAAAGGATGTTGACATATATGAAATCAAAACTATTTGAGAGAAATATCTAATTCTATTTTTAAATCAATTAAAAGTCACATAATTAAAAAATAAAACATTTATTTTTATAATTTTCTTATAAGCTTTTAAGGGAAGCTTCAAAGGTCTTATAACGGTGGATAGTAGCCACACTCGTCGTATAAGTTAAAAAAACATTCTTTCCTTAATTTTGTCAAAAAGGTCGTAAAGGGCCTTGTTTAGAAAATGATGAAACAATTCCTTTATAAATTTTTTATAAAAATTCAGACAATGGTATAAATGACTTTAACCCATAGTATAAGAACTAGTAAAAATGTTTTGAAATACATTTTTAAGAAACACAGATGTGGATGATAAAGAGGTCCCAGTAGATACTCATGTATAAACAACCTCGGATAATGAAGAGATTGTATAATTAACACTTACCTTGTAATTTTCATTGGTAAAGGGTACATTAAACTTATGTATAATAGTTAAATCATTTTTATTAAATTATACAGGAACCACATACATAAATATGATATCAAATATGATCTTCTAATATTTCATTGTTAATAATATTTTTGCACAATCATTGTTTTCGGTGTTACCAAATTCGTTTTCCTTTATATGATTTATTACAAAAGCCATATTTTTTATGGATTGGATGTATTTTATTAATATCCATATTTATATTAAGTTCATAAAAATTATTTTTAATCATAAAATGAAAATTATTCTTGAATGGTTATGATGGGTAATGAATCACATCGGGTTCGTGGAGATGATAATCCGTACGTACACACGAGAAAAAATATCATTATATTGATCATGAAATATTATGTAATTGGATGGTATATCATATATACATAATCATTAACATGTTATATTTTTTATTTACCTCATTTATAATTATTATTATACCCTACCAAATAATGAAGTGTTAAATATCAAAATATAACCACGACGTGGAGATGGTAAGCCGTACGCACACACGTATGGTGACTTTGTCATTAATAGGATGGATAAAATAATTAATATGGTAGTAAAATATTTATAATAACATTAGAATATGTATAAGGTACTGGATTTATTATTTTGGTATGAAAACAACAAAGAAATAAGAAGTGGAAGAAGAAAAGAACTTTGAAGAGGTGAGGAAATTATTACCTCTTCTTCAGTTGCTTCATTTGGATTTGATCAAAATGGATACTTTGGTTGGATTTATAATCAAAGTAAGGCCTCTAGGTTTAATTGAGGGAAGTTGGAATGATAATTGAGTAGGTTTTGGCTGAGCCAAATGGATTTGGAGGAGTGATTTGGAGAGAAGGGGAAGTACCCTTTTATAAGAGAGGTGAGGGTCACTTTAAGAAAAGCTTGAAATATTATTTTATTATACAATCCTATTTTGTTTATAATGGCTCACAAAGTATTTATTTTAATGATAATGTGGGGATGGGTCTAAAAAACTTCAACCAATAGGTTTTATAGAGGTTAGGTGACCATATTAACCCTATCTTTCAGATTTAACTCTTAGTTAAATAGTTTAAGTTTTACCATGTATTCTTGTATTATTTTATTAAATGGTTAATAAACTTACTATAAAAACCCAAGAGAACTCAAAGAAGTTATTTATTGAAATATATAACCTTATCTAAGTCCTTTGGATGATCCTTAGATTTTTAGAAATATTATATAATTTAATAATATAATATTTATTTTAAAAACTCATTTATGTCAATTTTGTCACTATTTGGTAATTCGTTTTTTTAAATTTTCTACAACATTTTCACTTTGAAAAAAATTTATTTAATCAACACTAAAATGTCCTATTAACCTATAAAATTCTTGGAATACATCAAAAGTCTTAATTTACAATTATTTATATTTATAATATTAATTTTTTAATCTTTCAATAATAAGGTAATTTCTGCATCATCATCGTGTCATAAATAAATTTAATTATTTAATGTCTAAAAATTATAAATAAAATACTACTATATAGGAAATATTTTTATATTTATAATATTTATTTATAGTCTAATTTATCTTTTGAATAACCCTATATTTAAAAAAGGTTAGTTATTAAACATTGAATTTAACACTTTTAACTCTTCTTTAAATGTACTAATCTAATTGAAGTGGAGAAAAAGGATCATATTTTATTCCTAAGGTTGATTTTGGTCAAAATAAACTTATCCAATAGAATAAATACATATCTTAGGGTAATTATAATATCATTTTTACATTTAATGACCCTATTTACTTTTAACCGTGGTAAATAAAATTTAAAAGTTACTATTCACAAAAAATTATTTTCATCCTATTAAAGAAAATTTTACTTACTGATTTCAACCTTGTCTCTTGAATTTTTTAAATTCAATTCACAGAAGTAGTAAAATTATGTTTTATGCAAATTTTCTAACGTGCCTATAAGGTGAGTAATAGACGTTAAAAAGTTCAATAAAATTCTATACATCTAATATTATTATAAAATGAATCCAATGAATTACATTGAACTAATATAGGTATTATGTATCTATTTTGGCTTAAAATAAATTTAAATAAAATGAATAATTATTTAAATAAAATGTAGGTTTTAATCAATAATGTAGTTTTTTTCACTATTTTTAAAAAATTGAAAGTTTTCAAAAAAATACAAAAAATTTACCCAAAGCTAATTTTGATATTCCAAATCAAAAAATGAAGTCCATTTTGAAAAATAAAATTTATAAAATTTGAAAAAGTGGGTATTAATATTCATAATGGCTAGTTTGATTGGTCGTGGTGTGCTAGAACTCGAAGTTGCGTACAAAGAAAGATATTTCATTATTCAAAGAGAAGCATACCGTGAAAGCATGAGGTGTTACATCTACATTAATCTCCTGAAATAAATTATTCTCAAACATATGAATAGGATGACTTAGGTATAACATGAACAAAGAGATGAGATAAAAAAAATCCTATTAAGGGAGTAATCATAAGAGTAAATCTTACCACATGTTTTAGAAGTCACGACATAATGATATAAAAAAGAATGGAACATGATATAAGGAATGATAACATATAAAACATGGGATAATATCTTCATGTAATCATAGTAATTTGGAAGTAACATAAAATGATACTTTTGCATGATCCAAGGCTCACAACACATAGAGGATCACGAGTCTAGGCTAACCACCTAGACCGTTGCACATGGAGCACGAGTCAAGGCTAACCGCTAAGACTGTTACACATAACATCTCATGAAAAAAAACTTTACCCAATTCATTGGAGTGATATCTAGGAATGACCATCATAACATGTTCATGAATATGTGTTCCATATAAATAATCATACATAAGGAATCAATCATAACAAAAACATTACCCCTGGAAGGAAATGGGTATCATAATCATGTCATAAGGCATTAAAAATGGGCATATAAAAAAGTGTCCATGAAAGAATGGATTTAGAATATAAATGTACATTAATAAGGTAAAATAGGCATAGATCATGATAAGTGATTTAAAACTGAAGTTATAACATGTAAAATAAGAATTTAATAATCTTTATAATTAAAACATTTTAGTGTGGTTTAAGAGAAATATGAAAGAGATTTTAAAACATAATATGGAATAATCTTTTATATAAAACCAGAAGTGTACCAATAAGGTTTTAATAATAAAAGTTTTATTTTATAAAAGATATTGTGTATCATAATATATTACATAGTTAACTTTAAAATGGGTAAGAATTCGGGAAGTCCCCTTAAATCAGGCTTTCTTATCAGGAAGAATTGAGTATGGAACCTTTTAAAAACATATATATTACTGAAAAATAAGGAGGAATGCATCTTGATACTTATTTTTTTAACTATAAGATACATTTAATATATTAAAATAAAAATAAAATAGAATTTACTTCGGGTAAATCGATAGTAAGAATAACCTGAAGGAACAATGGTGGTTTGGGTAGAATCCCGTACCTTAAGTCTGAAGGTGTCCTTCACTTGATCTTAATGTCCTGGATAATAAAATTAGATTCATTAATTAATAATTAAAACAAATATTTTACATGTATTTTATTTATTACAACTTAATTAAGATCATTTATGGCCTTTTTATGGGCTAAGAGATTAAATTTCATTACATGGGAGAATTGGGTTTCCTTGGGTTTCATGATCAGTTTACTTGTATACATGTATGAAGGGTCGTGTAAAGTGGAGTTAATTATTTATAATTTAATATTCATGTCATTAATGATATTATATTGGTTAAATTTATATTATATCATTTGGTTTTATTATGTGATGATAAATCATTAGATAAATAGTTAATGATAATTGTTTCGTTTTATTTTGGCGTTTTTTCGATCACAATGACCTCATTTTGTGTTATAAATTAATATCATCGGTCAAAAATTATTCTAGAACAATAAATAAGCTATAATACATATATTAAAATTTTTTCCAACCAAAAAATTGTTTCCTGAACATCCCTTTAATAAGGTAAAGGTAATGGAAAACTTCTTCATCCTTGAATGTGATAAATTAACACATCTTGGATGATGTTTTCATTTGTAGTAATAAAACGATGGAAAAGGAGAGATCATGATGAATTATTCCATTATAATAAAAAAATTAAAAAATATATAAGTTACTAGAGTTATAATAAAATTTATATTAGGGGATTTTAGGAGAGAAAAATAAAAGAAAGGAACTTGAAAAGAAAATAAAAGAATAAGAAAAAAGAATTCACCTCATGAATTTATACTCCTTGAGAGCCTCCTTTGGGAAGTGGTTTTGGTCTTTTAAGGAGACCAAGAGCTCCTGGACAGGGGGGGGGGTTCTTATGATGATATTTTAGAAGAATTTAGACAAGACACAAGGCTTTAGAGGTGTTAGGTTAATAGGTGGGGAGGAGTTGTATTTATAGTGGAGGAGAGGAGTGTTTTCTCAATATCTAATTCATTAGTTTGTTATTTTTCTCAAGAAAAACAATGGTGATAATTATTGAGGCTAAATATAGTAATTAGATCTTGTGAGTTCGAACCAATGGTGCTTACATCATCCTCGACTCAATGAATAGTGCATTAAACTTATAATGTATATATAACATAAATTACCGTATTTTACTATTCACAAAAATAAAAGTATTTCAGAAAAATCCAAAAAATTAACTATAATTTTTTTTTCAACTTGTAGAATTCAAAAATTCATTCCATTTTTTAAAAATAATTTTCAAAATATGAAAAATTTATTTTTAATTAAAATATTAATTTACTTGAAAATACAAATTTTAAAATTAAAACTACTTTTCTAACACTTAGAAAAATTAATTACAGTCTCATAAAATTATATTATAATCGTAATAAATCAAAGTATTTTTTTATAAATACATTTTACTAAAATATTTTTTTTAAATTTATTAAATTGATCATAAAATTGTAATTAAATAGACACAACTTATAAAAATACCAATTCTTAATTAATAATTTTTAAAATATTTATTTACTCATACTATAAAATAATTATATCATATTGAAAATTATAAGATGGATAAATTTTATTTATACTTTCATTGGTGAGTTTACTATTACGTTTGCCGATTTACTATTCATAAGGGTCACATTACTATTCCAAAGGTCAAGTTACTATTTCACTAGTATTTATTCCTTAACTTCTAGTGATACCTTTTATTTCACTTATTCTTAATTTATAAATTTTTATTGTGTTATACTTGTAATATTATGCAATTATACTATAAAACATAATTATAATAAGGGAATTCCATTGGTAAAACATTGGGTCATTAGAGTGAAGCACATTTCACAGACAACATAATAGGTACGTGAAAAGGCATTGAAAATTAGAAAAGGGAAGATTTTCAAATAGTACATGAGCCTCAACCCAGTTGGTGAGGACTCCATAAGTGCATCCAAGAGACCCGGGATCCAATCCAGGTGGGGGATAATTTCCAGGTACTGTAGTAGGTACTGTGCAGTACTATAGAAGGCACTGTAGTAGAATTGTAGTAGCCACTGTTTGGCATTGTAGAAACTGGGAATATTCCCCCGTTTGGGCCTTCGGGCCACCGATTTGGTCCCTGAGTCCTTTAAGGCCTTCGGGCCACCCAGGCCTTCGGGCCAGTAAGGCCTCCGGGCCACCTTAAGTGCAAATGCAAACCAGACAATCTAAAAGGGACAAAAAATTCAAAAGGAGGATGAGCAAGGAGATTTCACCATAGCAGATGCTAAACAGATTGCAAGAATGAGAGGGTATGACACCTGCCATCAGGAAAAGCCTGTGCATACATGAGAAATCCTAGCCGAACAACTATGTGAAGGTGGAGAGCTGATCGATGAAGATGTTGGGGAGGAGCAGTTCCAAGTAGTTAGTCTGGGTTGCATGTAATTTTTGAAGCCTATGGGCAATGAATTACTCTAAGGCCTATGGGATATGTAATACTTATGCTTACGAGCCTTGTAAGGGTTCCACATCACCCCTTTAAGGGTGGATTATCAAAAATTAATAAAAAATGAAGGCCTTTTGGCCATTGGAGGTAATATTTTCAAATAGTAGTGCTATGCATACCTCGAAGCATGGTACAGAAACCAAATAAGGAAAATGGTTTGTGGGGTGTATTGTGGTTTGCGAGAGGAAAATGGTTTCCAGAAGGCTTGTGGTATGCAGGATGTCTCAGTTTTTTTAGAAATGAGTTGGTGATTTTTAGAGTCCTAAAGGGTTTCATTCGTGGAAGAGATTGACCACCAATAAGGCAAAGGGGCGGTATGTGGACCATGAATGGAAAAATGGTTCGCATGAGTAGAGGTCTGCAGTAAAGGCTTTATCACATCAACTGTTTGAGTGAAATATATTTGTGAGATTTTCGGATCTATTTTTATATATCAGGATTACTAATCCCATATTTTGAAAAGTTAATTTTTTATTATAAAACATCTTCACTTCATGAAGAAATTTTGCTATGTCTGAAAGAGTTTGTTGGGAGTCCACATAGGAGAATATGTTCACGAGGTGAATTCTGCGAAAGGTTTCTTTGATGATAGATCATGGAAGAGATTTTGAGGGGTGTTTTAGGCCATAAAGAAATAAGTGTATGCAGATAAGAGGTGGTCTATGAGACATTAAAAGGATCAAGGAGAAGAGGTAGTCTGTGGAATAAGAACTCATCCAGGAATTAGAAACAAGTCATGGAAAAAGCGTCGGTCCACGAAGGAAGAAGTGGTCCACAAAAAAGATATGGTCCATAGAGGTGGAGGAAGTATACATATGAGAGGGGGTTCATTAATCATACACACTATGTGGTGCAATGTATTTCATGGAATAAGTAGGTTGTTCATGAAGTCAATTAAATAGTTCACAAAATCAATTTCTATTATCTAATAGTACCTGGAAAATTAGATTTTATCTACAGGTTAAAAAGGGACTTCAACATAGCATCTATCTATAGTTTAGGATGAGTTATTTCATGAAAATTAAGGGAACTAGAAGTCCCTAAACTATGAGTGGATCCCATCTAGGAGTAGTGGTCAAAGGAAGAGAGAGATAACGATCCATTCCAATAATAGTGAGCCATAGATAGAGACATAAGGAGTGACCCTTGAGAATTCAGTGAGAAGACCCTAAATCTTGTAAGGATAGCGAGTCTAGAAAATGAAGTTATCTAACTCGAACATCATTTTTGTAAGTGATCCTTAGTGAATTTGGTATAATAATCACATTATTATTATATGCTCCTTAGATATAGCCGAATGAGGGTAAACCAAGTATAAATATTTATGTAATTGTGCTTACTTTATTTCATTACATTTATTGCATTATCTTATGATAAAATTGGATAGGAGAGAATAAACATTTACATTAAATAGCATAAGAAGTGACCCTTGTAATAAATAGGTCAAGATCTAGTGGGCATAAATAAGTTTGGAAAGAATATCCATACCTTGATTCACACCCCCTCTCAGGGTATCTAGGCCGCTTTTGGACCTAATAGAAGTCAAGTACATGGTTGGGTAGTGGAGTACAAGGTCATCAGTGGAGTATGTGGTTATAAGGTGGGAATTTATTGAGTTCAATTATGGGTATTTTTGTAGGAATTGAATAATAATTCAATAGTTTAATAAGTTTCATGGGGTATTTTTCAATAAAGTTTTATCTTACCCTTCCTTTAAGCATTAATTAGAAGTTAAAGTTAAATTTGGATATTTTAGAAGAGATTAGATAATGAAAGATCTGAATTATGTGTCATTAATCTAGTTTATTAAGCTGATATATACAATATAATTTCATGAGGGAACCTTTTTTGTGTCCATCCATGAAGCTGAGTATAAAATAGATCTGAGGAGTAAGAATTCCATATGATGATATGCATGTCTTAAAAGGTGGCTAATAGGGATCAATTCATGAGGTGTAGTGAATGGTCTAAAAAGGGAGGTACACATTCTGTATGGTCACTGCCCAATGAACTAAGGTAACTTATGAGGGAGATTTTTGAAGTTTATAGCATATTCCACAAATGGAATAATGTTGTTCGGGGAGGTTGAATATGTGGTGACCTGAGTCCCAAATATTTACTTACCATAAGGAAAATTATGTTATGTATTTTTACACAAAGATCACATGAGGTTATTTTTAGATATACAATAGTTCATTGGATCAAAAAATTAAGGATCTCTTAATGAACATAAAATATTACTTTCTTGAAAATTTTAAATCACCTTATAAGTTGATAAATCGAGGAAGACTACATATATAGTAGTCTGTAAGGAGGAATCGATAGAAGTGATCCAAGGGAGGTCGTGAAATATCCCTGAACTCACAATAAAGTCATTGCACCTGGTATGGAGTTACCATGGATGATAAATTATAATCAACATGATCGGTTGAATCTTAGTGTAGTCTAGTATAACCGACACAACATCCATATATGCTCCTTGTACTAGCACTTGGTGGTGAACCAAGTAAAATTATTGTAATCTGTTTTAATTTTTCATTTGTATAACATCTTGTTACTATTTTTAGGTATTCATAAACCCCTCCATTTTATATTTCTTTGGTTTAGTGTAGTTTTGGGTTACTTCAAGTGAAATTTTAAAGTTTTTCTAAATTTTTGGGCTATTACATGGTTGTTGCATAGTTTGATAAACCAAACATCCTCTTAATACAAAAGGTGACAATTTGGATAGTGGGAATTGCATGACTTTCACATGGTTGAAAAAATTTGCACCCACTGTGGAGAAATAATGTGGCCCATTTATCAAAGGTTCATGACTAGTGCATGGTTTGACATAACCATGCTCCTCTTCCTAGGAAATCATGAAGATGGGTTTTAACTTAATTCGAATTTTAATTAAAATTTCTCGAACCCTAGTTTTTTGGTCCTGGATGGACCTCCTTCAACCCAAACAAGTTTTTTTCCATACTTTAGCTCTAAATAATGATTCTTTCTCTCTCTAACACCTCCCAAAAGAGATCTAAATCTAGGTTAATAATGGTCAATCCTCTTTCTATTAATTTCCTCCTTCCATTCTTGATCACCCTTGATCTATTTCTTTATCCTTAGGGTTTCGTGGATCCTTATTTTTAATTATGGATCTAATAACCACTAATTTAGGGTTATAAACCTAGGTTTTGATCCTCATTTTCTTGAATCCCATTTTTGTTGTTATTCCTCAGAAATGTAGATTTGGGTTTGACACTTCGATATCTAGCAGCTTCAAAGTAGGTGGTTCCGTCACTAGCCTAGGCATGATAAATCGTATTTTTCTATTTTTATAAATTTATTTATAAATAAATTGGTATGAAATTGGTATGATTGTTTGTGTTTGTTGAAAAAGGATTTTGAATAAACTTGGTTTCACCTTTTTTTTGAAAAATAGAAATAAAAGGGTTATTTTAATAGCATTGAATGATTTGTGAAAATGAGCACATGGGTTACCATGGGTACTAGGTGGAAGATTTAACATTGAGTCCATCATCTATTGTGGGGGTTCACTTTCTTGGTTTTCCTATTTTACTAGAGTGTAAATAATTGGCTCTAGGTATGTATATGATGTTGGGGGTTTCAAAATTTTTCTGTCTCCCTGGTCCTAGTGTGTAGAATATTGACTTCAGGTACCGTAGTGTACTATTCATAGATTTTTAGGTACTAGTAGTCTGCCAATTAACATATTGTATTCCTTGGTGATGTGATACCTATGCTATAACTATTGTTTTGTATTTTTTATCTATGTACTTTTCTATAATTGATATTCTTGTTGATTCTTGTGAAATATAATATGGAAGAATGTGCTTTGAAATTGATATACCTACTTTTGTTTTAAAACTATGGAAAAATGAAATGTTTAACATATTTTCTATAAAAATTTCATTATTTATTATCATGAAATTTTTTTTTTGAAATGAGAATATTCCAATTATTATATAGAGACTTATTATGGATCACCTGTGTGTGATCCTATTGAGCCTGTTAGCTCACACCCTGCACACCCCTTTGGAGGTGGGTAGACCTTTGAATGTATTTTAATGCTGGGAAAGGCAATCCACCTTAGTGAGGTGGTTGGTTTTCATGTTAGTTGAGTTGGTTTGCTGGTTGTGAGATGGTGGGTGGTTTCCCACATTATCACATGGAGTATTTTCCTGTTTTCACTGTCCTTTGTGGTTGAACTTGTCTCCTTGAGTTTGAAGTTACTCTAGTGGCTGTTTTTCTTATACTATCTTATTATAGTCTTGGAACCTATATATATTTATATACATACCATTATTCCATTTTTTATTTCTTTTTTGAGTATGTGTATATATATTTCCATGTTATTCATTCTTGTTGGGAGAAATCATTCCCCTGGTGTGTTGTTTGATGCCCAAGTGCTTGTCTTTAGCCTGTGGGGATCAGTAATTTCCATAGGCTATATAACGGATCAAGTCAAGTGACAAGTTTTATGGTAACCTGGGTTGGATTATTACAAAGTGGTATTAGAGGATTTCTTTATTCAATAGTCCTTGTATTGGTACATTATTTAGGATAGAGATAGAATTTTTGGGACTTGTGAGATATGTTGCGATAGGTTTCTAGCCAAATCATGCCATGAATAGACTCAAGTTTCCATGGGATGTTAGGATATGTGCTTATGGTGTTGGTTTTTCTAAATATCAGTTTTAGTTTATGTTATTTTGGGTCTAAACTGAGATTTACTATATTGTTTGATCATTCCATCTATTTCTGTGTGCATGAGCATGCCTTTGAGACTCCTTCCATGAGTTCCTCTGGATGTTGCATCTAATGATCCTTTAGGGAATCTGACAATAGATTAGAATCTCATCGAGGCTATAACATGGGAAGTTTGTGTTGTAGATCAGAATGTACCAGGGGTTTTGAATGCAGTTGTTGAAGTACACCCAGTAGATGAGGGAGAGAGATATCGATCACGATAATTCTTGAAAGTGAATCCACCATTATTTAAATTAAAAAATGAACTTCAATAGGTGGAGGAATGTATAGATAAGATCGATCAAATGTTCATCTTTCCGGTGACACCTCATAATATATTGGTTTAGTGTGCAATGTTCATTCCTGAGGGTTCAGGTAAGCGATGGTGTAATTCCACAGTCTAGGAAGATTGACATATAGAATTGGATTATATGGTTTTTAGAACCCTATTCTTCTAACAAAAATTTCCAGAGTCGCTGATATTGTAAAAATATCTAGAGTTCCTCTCTTTTCATTAGGGATAGCATTTGGTGTTAGCATACCCCAACCGGTTTCCTAAGCTTGTCTGCTTTGGTCCGGATGTGGAAAAGAATGACTAGTTGAAGGCTCAAAAGTACCTACAAGGCTTGTGAATAGATATCATATCATATGTATTTATGTTATATAGTTATACCTAGATAGAGATGATAGAAAGAGATATGATAGAAGAGATGAACATGGAAGGAAAGGTTAGCTTTTCCACCTCTTATCTTCCATCTAGTGGCAGTTTCAGTGGCATGCATGGGATGAAGAAGAAGTGGCAGGATCGTCGTAGGATTAGTGGAAGTAGGTTTTAATAGCAAGACTCCTCTACATTATCTACTACAGCCAGTAGTATACCTATGGATTTATATCCGTGTGGAAACATCGAAGAAATTTGACACTTTTTTCCTATGCCCACAATAACATGAAACAATTGTGGATGTGTAGGTCATTTACAATGCTTCTATGAGGGTATGTATATTCCTCATTATGGTTAGGGTTCATTGGATCCAAAGGTTACTGTTGGACAGTCATATGCTTCAAATATAATAGGGATCCGGCCACATGCCTCAGAAGTGAATCACTTTCACAGAGTAGATGAGATTCCACGATGCAGGTCCAATGATAGTGAGATGTACTATCTTTATTGAATATTCCATGCCAATTACTTTATTTGATACTGGTGCCTCCTAATCGTTTATATCTGCATGTTTTTTTCTATATGACTAAACTTCCAATGGAACTTATGTATTTTTTATAGAGTTAGTGACACCCCTTGGTAAGAGTAAGGAGCTGGAGTTTCAACGCCTTTCTTGTCCATTAAAATTAGCTGATACAGAGTTGGTCTAAGATTTTTTCGTTCATGATTTGGATCTATTTGATGTCATCATTGGTATGGATTGTCTAGTCACTCTTATAGATGATGTTTATTATTATCGTTAGCATGTTTTATTTCTTACTACTGATGGGATATCTTGTGTATTTTAGGGGGGACCAAAGGTCTGGTCATAAAGGGCCTTCCCAGTTAGAGCTCAGGAGGTTGTTGTTTGCTATTGTGATTGATCCCGACATCGTTTCTTCTATTTTTGATCTTCCCATTGTCATTTGACACTTTTCTAATGTTTTCTTAGAATACTTCTGTGTTCTTCCTCTAGAGAGAGGTAAATTTTATGGTTGACTGTGTTCTAGGGACATAGTTGATATCAATACATTCTTATTGTATGGAACCAGAAGATATAAAAGATCATAAGATTCCATTGGATGACCTATTGGAAAAAGGTTTTGTTCTCCCTAGTGTTTCTCCTGGGGAAATCGATTGTGTGTATAATATCATAAGTTGATCTAGGTAACAGTTAATAAAAAGTATCATGTTCCTTGTGTGGATGATTTTTCTGATCAATTAATGGAGGAAAAATGATTTTCAAAGATTGATCTTCATTTAGGTAATCATCATATCAGAGTTTGGGAGGCTCATATACAAAATAAGTCTTTCAAAAGTTGGTATATCCATTATGAATATCTTTTGATTATTTTCGCCTAAATAATGGTCAAATGTTTTTATGGATTTGAAAAATCAGATATTACTCCAATATGTTGACATTTTTGTGGTAGTGTTCATAGATGATATTATGCTTTATTCAAAATCAGAGTGTGAGTATGAGTACCATCTGAGTTTGGTTCTATATGTTCTGAGAAGTCACCATTTGTTTGGAAAGCTTTTAAAATGATGTTTTTGGATTTAAGAATTTAATTTCTTAGGGAATTCGATTTCTAAACATGTCTTATTAGTTTATCATGAAAAGGTGAAGAATGCCTTTTCAGGGAAAGAACCACATAATGTATTTTAGATTTGGAGCTTCCTTTATTTTTATGGACATTACTAATGTTTTATTAAATATTTATATAAAATGGCATCACCTTTGGCTATCCTTATTGAGAATGTGATGAAATTCACTTGGGATTTGAATTTTTAGTCTTCTTTTGATGAATTTAAGCGACTTATAACATCAAATCCTATTCTGATCTTACCTTATCCCAATAAAGGATACAAGGTTTTGTGATGGTTCAAGTGATGGTTTGGGCTGTGTGTTGATGCAGGATGATAATGTGGTGGATTATGGATCTCTTTAGCTATGACTGCATGAGAATTATTACCCCACTTATTACTTAGAGCCTTCCATGGTTATGTGTGTGCTTAAGTGTTTGTGTAAATATCTTTTTGGGTAGAGGTTCATAGTATTCTATGATCATAAGAGTCTGAGTTATATATTTACTTAGAAAGATGTGAATCTTAGACAGAGATGATGTGAAAAATGTTGAAAGTGGGTGCCCTAAACCCAACTTTTATTGTACTTTTATTACCACTACATGTATGAATCTTGTTGTAATACATGTTTTTATCTTTCCATAATAGTGTATATAATTCTGCATCCACTTTGTTTATGGAAATTTCCTTAGATTACCTATCACATCAAAGGGTTATAGTAGTTCCCAGGATATAATGAGAACCCTAAGATGTGATGATAGTAATCTTAAAGTAACATCCTATGGTCCAGTTACATCATTTTAAAAGGACACAGATGATGTTTGACCATCAGGTGCTGGGGGCTCATAAGCATTGAGAATTCTTGTCATGAAGATCGCACTTGGTGATATCTAGTTGTTGAGATAATGAGGACAGACCCGCATAATAGGAACACCACATATTTTAGGTGTCATTGGTCGTTCCTATCTACGGACATGTGTAATGGTCTTCAGACTTGAGATCATTTTCAAAGGATGTCATTTAATTACGTACATTTGATGCAAGGAAAAAACCATGGAGACAAAGTCATGGCGATGTAGTTTGTATCAGGTACATCATTAATGGAATGGAATTGATTGAATGATCAAGAAAGGATTTGTCTCTTCTGAGTTCAGGAAGAGATATCTCAGGCCTGGTTTATTAGGATGGTTGTACCTTCATTAAATCCCTGGCCATGGTAGTGGGATGACAAGACCGTATAGACAAATCAAAAAATTAAATAAAGAAAAATAAAGAATGATGACACTAGTATGCATTCTACTTTATTGAGATATCGATAAAGAAGATATTATCTTACATGGACCATGTTCGTAGGAAGGAAGTCGATGTTTTGACTTTGCCTTATCTCTATATGGGCCTTGATGGGTTGCTAGACCCCTCTCTAGGTTAGTGGATATTATTCATTGTTATTGAAGTAAGGGCCTAGAGGGTCACACACAATAGCGCATTGAGAATCTACCCTATTCTAGGAATAGGAATATAGAACTTGTTGGGCCCCGCAAAAGGGTCTGAGCACTATCCAAGTTCTATGGATCACCAAAGAATAAATAAATTCAGTAATTATTCAAGTTTAGAATAATTTGTTGAATTTATTTAAAACATGTATTTACAAGTTATATAGTAAATACAAGTATTAATACTATTCGAATGGATTTTAAAATCCTAGGTTTGTTTAATATTAGCAAGAGGTGTGAGTCGAGTTAAAGACTCAAATTTATCATGTAATATATTTACATATTACAAGTAAGTTATAAATTATAAATATTATTTATGGTATAATTTTATTTGTCATAAATAATTATTTATAACACTTATATAGTAGACGTCTATTACACAGGGGCTCAAAATCTATACCGCATGTTTTAAACACTCCCTATATAAGTGAGATAGAGGCAATCCCATATTAACTTTTCATGTGTTGGGATTGAGAGATTCAATATCCTCCTAGAATCTAGAGAGAGAGAGAGAGAGTATCTCAAGCAAAGTAAGATCTTCGTGTTTGTTCATCATGGATTGAAGGATCTTGCCTTGTGGTGATCGTCTCTGCGCTGAAGTGAGCATTGAAGATCCGTGCTAGTACCTGGATCTTGATGAATGGAGCACGAGCAGATTCAAGAGGCGTGTGTGGACGATCTAGAGGGCTTCAACGTTGGATACTTTGAGCAACGATCGCCGGCGTCCTGCGGCAGACTTGCACGCGTCATATCCGAACTAGGTACAGGTATAATTTATTTTGTTCTCTTCTTAAACCCTGTGAGATCCTAGGACCAAACTGGGACAAGATCACCGTAGCTGACAGGGTCACGTCACTCCGGTGATGCTGAAAATTTTAAATTCCCTACCAACCAGCTTCCGCTACGCCGTCCCAGTTCCCTAAACAAAATAACTTT
This sequence comes from Viscum album, assembly GCA_963277665.1. NCBI lineage: Eukaryota > Viridiplantae > Streptophyta > Magnoliopsida > Santalales > Viscaceae > Viscum > Viscum album. The sequence goes on along the minus strand of OY728156.1, from coordinate 109,885,668 downwards.
AGACATTTGAATCCAATATCACTTATACCCCCATGTAAGTGGAATGTCATTGCAGATGGCTTCAGAAGGAAACCATGAACAAGGAAGTGAAAGAATCATCATAATATTGGAACCTGATCACTCTTTTTGCACAATTGCACATTTGAGTCCAGGATGTAGGGGAATACATCTCTTTGACTAGTGTTCAGTTGACCTACAACCATCTCAAGTTTATTCTTTAGAAACTATATCTTGATGATGACTTCCATGGAATTATAGAATTTATTAAAGGTAAGAATCCCATTACTGATTTTCCATTCTACAAAGAGGATGTTCATTACATTAGGAATAATTTTATGGCACCAAAGTCGACAAAGAGAGATGTTATAGGGGATCTTCATAGTTCTAATTGGGAATTTCCCCCAAGAATGAAAAATTTGTTCTATGACATGTGGTGGTAAAATTGGTGGCCTCATATGAGACGGTACATTGATGAGTTTGTCTCTCATCCCCATGCATGAAAACAGGTTAAAGCCAAGCATAAAAACCCTTTGGGTTTTATTCATCCACTTCCAGTGCCTACATGGAAGTGGGATGATATATCTATGGAATTTGTGGTTGGGTTTCCACATACCTAGATAAAGATGAATACAATATGGATTTTAATTGATATACTGATGAAATTGACTCACTTTATACCCATTTGGGATACAAATAAATTTGAAGAGTTGGGAAATATCTATATGAAAGAGATTTTTTAGGTGCTTGGAGAATCATATGATATAGTTTCTAATAGAGATCCCCGGTTCACTTATTTTTTTTAGAAAGGCCTCCAGGAGGTTTTGGGATCTCAGGTTTGTTTGAGCACAATATACCATCCGAATTCGGATGAACAAACAAAAAGATCTATAATGATCCTTGAGGTTATGATTTTCACTTGTGTTCTAAAATTTGGTGGGGCTTGAGATGATCATTTGGGACTAATAGAGTTCTCTTATATTTACAGTTACTAGTTTGTGATCTAGATGGATCTTTTTGAGGGTCTATTTGTTCAGCCTTGCAAATCTCTATTTTATTTGTCAGATATTTGTCAAAGTTCATTAGTTGGATTGTATTTGGGCCAAGAGATGATAGAAAATATTTAGTTGATTCATCAATGGATTTTGGCACCAGAAAACCTATATAAATCTTATGATGGTCATCACTATAGAAATTTGGAGTTATCTATTGGAGGATAGGTGTTCTTTAATGTTTCAACACAGTTCCATCATTGAAGGCTTGGGAGGAAAGGGAAGCTTGCCCATTATTTTTTGGGGCCTTTTTACATTGTTGAGTAGGTTGGGAAATTTTTATATCATTTTTTAGTTCCACCATAATTGATGTTGATACATAACATGTTTTATGTATCTCATCTATGAATGTATCCATATGATCTTTCTCATGTTCTAAGTTGGAATGATATTGAGGCTGAACTTAATTTATCCATGATTGAACATCTAGTAAGGATAATTGATTCTAAAACTAAGGTACTTAATGGGAAGAAGATAACATTGGTGTGTGTTCTATGGCAACATGGTTGTGATTCTTATGAGATGTGGGAGAGGTAGGAACTAATGAGAGAGTAGTGGCCTTATCTTTTTGGCATGGAGCCTTTATCGTAGGCTTTCTGGGTATAAAAATTTTCTATGGTGGGGAGGTTGTAATATCTTGTTACTATTTTATGGTATTACTAGACCCTTATATTTTATTTTTCATTAGTTTGTCTTCATTTGGGGTTGATTTAGGTGAAAGTTTCATGTTTTTTTTAGAAATTTCTAGTCTAGTGCATAGTTGGAACATTGTTTGATAAACCGTGCACACTATCAATCAGAAAACTAGAAATTTGAAGGGTGGGATTAAAATTGATTGCACATAGTTTGAAAAACTGTGAGACCTCTCTATAGAAACCATGAAGACCATTTATTAAGGGCACAAGGACAGTGCATAGTTTAACTAAACCATGCACCTCTTCCCAGGAAACTGTGCAGATGGGTTTTAACTTAATCCGAATTTTAAATTATATTTACCTAACCCTCTTTTTAGGTCCTAGATGGACCTCCTTTGACCCAAAAGAGTTTATCTCATCCTTGGAGCTCAAAATATGGATTCTTGGCATCTCAAATCCCTCCAAGAAGTGATCCAAAGTGAGTTTAATGATGGTCAATCCACTTCCGATTAGTTTCCTCTTTCTGTTCATGATTTCCTATGAAATCTCTCTTTCTCTTTGGGGTTCTATGGATACTTATGTTTAATTATGGATCTAATATCCATTTTTTTGGGTTTATGAACCATGTTTTTTATCCTAGTTTCCATGGATCCTTTTTTTTCTTCCTTAAAAATATTTATTAGGGTTTGATGGTTCGAGACATAGAGGCTCTATGGTAGGTTCTTATGTTTCTATCCTAGGTTTGATAAAAAATAGTATTCCTATTTTATAAATTGATGTATAAATTTTATATGAAATTGGAATGATTGTTTGTGTTTGTTGAAAATGAATTTTGAAGAAAAGTGGTTTCTCCTTGGTTTTTGATAAATTTAAAGAAAATGGGTATATCCAAATAATTGAATGATTTTAAAAATGATCACTCGAGTTAGCTTGGGTACTAGGTGGAAGGTTTTTCTTGAGGCCATTACACATTTTGGGGGTTCAATTTTAGGGCATTCCTCTTATCCTATAATATAGATTATTAGATCTTGGTACATATAAGATATTGGGTTTTCACGCTTGAAGGTGTATCCCTAGTCCTGGAGTGTAGATCATTGGCTTGAGGCACCACAATGAACTATTCATTGATATTTGGGTACATTTGGTCTACTGATTGAACTGTTATATTCCATGGTTTTGGGATACCTATGATTCTATATTGTTTTTTACTACTTGTATTTGTAATGTTTTTTCCTTGAAATTATGAAAGATAATTTGAAAAAATGTTCTTTGAAATTGATATAGCAACTTTTGTTATAGAACTATGAAAAAACGGGAATTTTTACCATGTTTTCTATAAGAAATTATTTATTACTTATCATGGAATGTTTTATTTCAAATGAGAATACTAGAATTTTTATATTGAGACATGTTATAGAGAACTTGGGTGGGATCCTATTGACCATGTTAGCTCACACTCTATATACCTCTTTGGTGGTGTGTAAAACTTAGTATGTATTTCGATATAGGGAATATAAAGGTTCTATAGTGAGGCAGTGGGTTTTTATGTTAGCTGATTTAGGTAGAGGGTGGTGATTTTGTGGGAGGTTTCCCAAACTATCAGATGGTGTAGTTTCTTGTTTTTGTTTTCCTTTACTGTTGGGCTTGTATCCTTGAGTTTGTAGATACTCTAGTGGTTGTTTTGTTTCCAATGTCCTCTTATAGTATTGGAACATATATATATATATCAGTCTTCTACTGTTTCTTTCTACTTTGAGTATGTGTATATATATTACCATTTTCTTCAATCAGGTTGGGAGAAATCATTCCCTTGGTGTATTGTTTGATGCCGAGGTGTTTTCCCCAGCCTATGGGGATCAGGAACTCCCTTTGGGTATGTAATGGATCAGGTAGGGTTCCCAGATTAAGGGTAACCTGGGTTGGTTCATTACAATTTATGTGATTTTTTAATTCAAATTCTATCATTTATGTTTAATGAGTTACTACCAATGTGAGTAAATTCTCTATTAAATATTTTTTATACCCATTGATTCACCACTATCCTCTCATGGAATCTCACGGAATAATAGGTGGTATTAGAGCCCTGGTTTCATACATTAAATTAAGCATCATAAATTTATTTTGATTAAGAACTCATCAATTTATAAATAATTTCTTCTATTTGATATAATAAACTACCAAATTTCAAACAAAAAAACGATTTTCTATCTTTGAAATATTCATTTGGATATTATTTTTAATACTTTACATGGGATAAAAGTCTACGACATTACAAGGTAATCCATGAGTGAAGTTAATAGGAAATGTCTTGATATAAATTCTTAAGATGAAAATACTTTAACTAGATATCTTTTAGACTATATATATATACATGAAAATTATGAGTTTCACTGGTATAAAGGCAATGTGGGAGAAATTTAAAAATATATATTGAGGTGATATTAAGTTAAATGATGTTATGCTTCATGTACTCCATAACATATTTGATGATTTGAAAATTCTTCTAGATGGGAATAATGATAGCTTATTCAACTGAATAACTAAAGTTGTTGGTTCTATTCAAGTACTTGGAGAAGATAAGGAAATTTAAATTCTTAAGAAGATATTGTAATGGTTTCCACCACTATTAAATCAAAAAATATTTGTTCTAGAAGATAGGGATTTGTTTAAGATATCTCTAGATGATCTATTAAGTATCTTGGTAGCTTACAATATTTGAGTTAACCTAGATGGGACATAAATTCATTCATGTAAGGAGATTAAATTCAAATCCATGGATAATAATGACTTATCAAAATAAGATAATAGTGAAGTGGATAAGGATAATGAAATTTCATCTCTTATGGGAAATAAATTTAAGGGAGGAAATGGAATATTTTTAGGAAAGATATTTTTAGATTTTTTATGTTGTGGAATGTTTGGAAAAATTATAGAAATGTTACCAATAAGATTTAATGCTAATGAAAGCGAAGGAGAAGTTACAAAAAATCCATGAAGAATATTCCCTTCTATGGGAAAGTTCAAAACTAGGAGTTTATTGAAAATAAAATTTCATAGAAAGATCTGTATGAGAAAATAATAAAATTATAATGAAGAATATCTAAAGGCCAAAAAATTTAAATTAAAATGTGATAACAAATAATGCCTTGATGTTTACTTTTGATAATGAATAAATTCAACAGAAAAAGGAGATTAACATGAAGGAGTATTGATCTCAAGTAGGATCTTGATGGTTATCTCTAAGTGATTAATATTTAAAGAAATAATAATTAAAAATATTAGCGGACTTCTAAAATAATACTCTGAATATGTGGATCATCTCAGAGTAGAGACTGAAAAGCTACAAGAAGAGTCATATAATCAACTATATTTGTAGGAGAAGTAAGAATAAGCCATAATCCTTAAGCATAATATTAAATAAGAGACTATTTATATCAATGACCTTAATAAAACCCTAAAGGGGAGATCTAAAAAGGATGAGTCCCTTGAATAAGATGTTTTTTGGTTTAGAACGAAACTTGAATCAATATTGAAATGAATTGATTCATAGAAAAAAATAATCTTCAGGAGGTTTATAGATAAATAAATGGTATAAAGGTCTAAAAGAGTCTTTGAAGATGTCAATAAAATTTTAAATGTATAGAGACCCATATTGGTGGATAAAATTGGAATCATATTTGATGTCTAGTAATCAAAAGTAGTGATAGTGAAAGATATAAACAAGGTAAATTAGAAGTGTGGTAACTCTAGTGTTAAAGCTAAGTCAATAGAAGTTTGAAAATGATCAATCCAAACAAAGGAAACCAATGGTATGGAAATAATCTATCACTCTTTGATATTTTCCAATAAAAAATATGATATACTATGGATGGGTATATATAGAGGAAATAAGGATAAAATATTTTTCCCCTTATGAAGTGTCAATGTCGTGTCAACCTTAGATAAACTATTTCATACTATGAATAGGTAAGAAGTTATTTTAATGGAGAATCTCTTGAAATCTATAAAAGGAGAATGAGATTATATCATTCATTAAATAGAGGAAATAATTTATATGGATATTTTTATTCATTATTCTATATTTGGGAATAAATCTGTTGAATTTAAAAAATTAGAAGTGGAAATAGTAACTATAGAGATTAGAGATAAATGAATATAGAAAAATTAAGAAAAATCTTTCATAAAATCGGTACTCTCCATTGGAAGAATAATATTAGAATAATTTCACCTTTCAGGATGATAAAAATATAGAGATTACATATTCATCCTTTAATCTATTAAGTATCTTATTGAAGTAAAAACAAGATTGACAAGAAAAATATAGTATAAATTTATCACAAGTTAACGAAGAATAGAAGCACATAAATTCTCAATAAAGTATGTTTATAACATATAAAACAAATAAAAATATCATTAAAAATATAAACGATAGAGTTAATTGAATCATTAAATTTGGAAATGATGAAGCATTGATGATTAAGTTGAGTAACAAAACCAATTTGGCATCCAATGAGCTAAAAAAGACCAAAGTAATCCTTATTGATGGGTTACCAGAAAACCTTCTTAGTGTGATTCAACTTTGTGACTCCAGTTTTGAGGATACATTTAATATGAAAGGGTGTATGATCCAAGGAAGATCTAGAAACTATCTTATGAGAAGAAAGAGAACTAATAGTAATCTATACCAAATGGATTGTTATAAAATTTCATGTCTCTTTACCATTGGCTAAAGATAAACACTTATAAAATAGAAGGTCAGGTCACAATCATAAAAAAGAATAGAAAATTATATAATCAAAGATATAAATTATAAATACCATGTTTAAAGAGATACCATGAAAATAAATATGGTTCTTATATTCAGAAAAAAATGGGATAAAATTTTTATCCTTCAAAGAAGAAGAGGGAATATAATCTGCTTAATCTAGTCTACAAATATATATGTGGTCCAATGAATATATCTAGAAGATATGTATAAAGATATTTCATTATTTTAATCAATGAATATAGTATAATAGTATTTTTAATGTTAAGTAATGAAATAGAGTAGTTATGGAAATATAAAGAGGTATTCGAGAAGATTATAAAATGAGACCAGACAGACAATTAACATTTTTCAGTCTGAAAATGGAATAGAGTATACCTCTATGGATTTCGAGAACTATCTCAAGAAACATGGAATAAACCATTAAGTTTTATTTTTGATAACTACAAAACAAAATATATTTTCTGAATGAAGAAATCAGATGGTGAACAATATGGAAAAAACATTAATTATTGAGGGTTGAATTCCATACCATTATTGTGAAGAGGAAATATAAGTATTATTGTATACTCATAATTAGGTATTTCTATTTTCTAGGTAATTAAAAACTCTATATGAATTGTGGTATTAAATTAAGCATTCATTGAATCACTTTAATGTATTTGGAATTAAGTTTTACATCCGAAACAAAGAAGGAAATTTTGGAAAATAATGTGATGCTATAGATGAAGGAGTATTTATAGGATACTAAAAAAAGAGAAAGGCATATAAATTATAAAACAAAAGGCTGAGTAAAATTTCAGAGAGTAGTGACGGCAATATCATCATGGAAAAAGATATTGATAACTATAGAGGCACAAACACTTATTATTTGTATAAATAAGAAGATAAAAAAATGAAGTTAGTGAAACTATGAAATCTATACAAATATGTGTTTATAATGAAGTCTATAATGATAAGTCAGAAGAAGAAGTCATTTTTGAAGAATCGTACTTTGGACCTCATAGAAGAAACATAGGAATGAAGTTACATCCATTAGATATATTTTGGGATAGACCAGAAATAACATAGAGAAGGAGGATGAGATATATTATCTCTACTGTCAATATTAAAACCAACCTCATTTAAATAATCCTTAAAAGATGAATCATGGGTTAAATTCATGAATACTGAATTAGATCAGATTGATAAAAACTGAACTAGGGACACTATTGAAATGCCAGAAAATCACAATGTGGTAGGAATGGAGTGTACCTACAAGAAAAAATTAAATGAGCAAGGAAATTTAATCAGAAATAAGGAATGTATAGTTTGTAAAGGCTATGCATAGTTTTAAGGCATTGATAATAAAAAATGAATTTTATCCTATAAGATGAATGAAGTTAACCAATAACTTTTTGGTTATGTAAATTTGAAGAGAGTACATATTTTATCAAAAGGATTCTATAATTGTATTCTCAAATGTATTTCTGAAAGAATAAGTTTACATTGAAAAACTAGTGTGCCTTAAATTTGAAATGATGAAACAAAGTTTTCAAATTGAAGATGGCCGTATATAGTCTAAATAAGGAACCAAGAGCATGATATAATTAAATGTATTTATATTTAATGAAGCTACAACTCATAAGGGTGGTGTTGATCATAATCTATATGTTATTAAATCAATCATATACTAGTGAATGGTGCTTATTTATATGGACTATATCATCATTGGTGGAAGAAATAAAAAATATATGGAATATCTTTCCAACCACATGAAATTATAATTTTAAATGTCCATGATAGGTTAAATCACATACTTTTTATGTATACATCTGCTATAAAAGAAGGAAAAAACTTTCATATATTATGAAAATTATGCAAGAGAGCTATTGAAGATGTTCAAAATTCACGATTCCAAACTAATATTTACTCCAATGGTGGTTGAAATAAATCTTAGGAAACATTATGACAAGAAATATATGAATCACTATTTATATAGAAAGATTATTGTAATGTTACTTTATTTGACTACATTAGGTACATTTATCATATTTGAAATACATTTATCTGGTCATTTCTAGATAAATCCAAAATAAGAATATCTCATAGTAGTTAAACGAATCCTGAGGTTGATCCAATGTGCAATCAATTTTGGATTATTATTTGATGTAGTAAAAGATCATGAATTTATTATATTTTTTGAGATGGATTGGCCTGGTGATGTGGTGGATCAAAAATATACCGGTGGTAGTGTATTCTTTATCAGTTGTAAATGCATTTAATTGGTGATCAAAATGTTATAAACAAATTACTTGAGAATGATATAAGAAGAACATATCTCATTAACCAAGGCCTATACTCAGCTCTTATGGATGAATCATTTGTTAAAATATTTTAGTTATGATGTGAAATACCGTATAGTAATATATTGTGATGATAATTGTTTTTTTGAGCTTAGAAAGAATCCTATTCAACACTCTGGTGCCAAACCTATCAAAATTCAGTATCACTTTATTATGGAAAAGATATAGAAAATACTGATCAATTTGGAATATATTAATACTGATGAGAAAATTGAAGTTATCATGAATAAACCATTAGACAATCCTATGTTTGAAAAGAATCAGTTTAACCTTAGTGTTCAACCACCTCCCTTATCCTGATGGTGGTTTTAAGTACCCATCCCCACATGTATCTAACTAAATATAACTATTTATGAAGTGATGCGATATTAAGGGGGATATAAGATCCCTGGGGTGTGATGTGCTAAGAGTAGCTCATATGAAGTGTGGTATTTGGATTTATTATCAATTGGGGGGAAGTTTAGTGACATATAGAGAATACATATTAAAGGGAACGATATATGTTATTTTCTAACAAGTGGTGTTAGTGAAAAGAAACTAAAATTATTATGGGAACATACTATGGAGAGAAGGGAATTCTGGTCTGACATGAGCCATGCGATACTCTCTTGAACTCTTATTTTCTACAATGGTATTTTATCATATAAACTTATAGTGATGGATGATTATTTTGATGCTTTTGATGGTTCTATGACATCGAATTTCACTTTTGATTATCAACAAACCCAAAGAGAGAGAATATTGGAAGAAAGTATATCCAGACTATTGATTCATATCAATGTTTTTTTTGAAAATCCATTTATTGGTTGATAAAAGGAGTTTTAAGACATAATATAATGGTTTGTAGAAAATAGAGGTTTTCTCAAGTAATTGAAGAATTTTGGTCAATGGTTTTTTTCTAGTGTTTACTAAATATTTGGGCTTGGAAAATGTGAGGTTTTGGTAATGTTTTGTGAAATATTAAAAGAAAAATATAAGACCTCTACATATTTAATCATGTGTATTTCAAAATCATGAATGTTTCAAATTTGGAGAAGTACACCATGAAAAATGGGAATTCCATAAAGGATCTCTTTCAACCATGAAGTTAATTACACTATTCACAAGACAGTGACTGATTAAAAATTAATTTTTTTTATTAGTATTAACCCCCTTTTTAGGGCTGAGGGGGAACCCAACCTGACATGAAAGACTTAATACAATCATGCCTCCATGTTCCAATGTTCAAGGACAATAAAAAACATTTTGGACTACAAAGAAGAGCCCTTACCCAACATCTAAAACAATAAAAACAACTTCCACCTTCTCACCACTACTCGGCTAGCTGTCACGTGCATGAATGCAAGGGCCTAGTACTGATGGAAATGACATACCCCTCAAACATCCTAATCCATATAGCGATGACCAGGTGAAAACTCACAACTCTGAACCACATCTGGAGCAACCCCTTGTAAAATAACTGATTGAAAGACCCTCAAACAAAAAACCATAGGGCCACAAAGTAGAGAAGATCACAAAAAATTACCAAAATCCTTCACATGAGTTATTTACCCATTAATTGAAGACATACCTAATAGATCTTCCACACTAAATGTGACTCCCACAACCACTATAGATGTAGGGGAAACCAGAAGAAAATATATATGGAGCCAATCCATTGTCACACAGGGATGGATGTCTCAACACCGCACCAAGAAAATTTTACCGATGATGGAATTAAGGCTGCCCAAAACCAGTAATGACTTTGGGAATGGATCCACTCAGAACAAATCAAAAACATTCCAACACCTAAGTCCAATATTACCAAGCCATAGGAAGCAAGAATACCAACAAGGAGGGATAGATCCAAAATAGTGACTCAACGTAGAATACCAACAAATAAAAAAACCACAATTTCCCCAACATTCAAGTGATCAAAATGGAAATCCAAAAAAACCAAAATAAACCTTCAAGATGCCGTAGAATCACTAAAAACCAAAACTAGAAAGAATGAACCTCACCCCTCCAAGAACACTAGAGTTGACGCCATTCCACACTGGAAGCGCAGTCAGAAGCCACACCCGATCCATCACCAGGTCACACCTATACTAGGACGAGATCTCAAAGAATCCATAGATAATGTTGAGCCTTCTGGGAGATTAAACCATGGTCCATGAAGTAACGGAGGACGAGACATGCCGAGCTAAGAAGTCGTCACTGATCTACCACGTCGGAGGAGAGGAGGAGGAGACTCCATTGAAGAATCCCTAGGTTCATCTGGGAGAAGGACCCAGCCATTCAGAGGCCAAATCGAGGAAATAATTGGAGTTCATTATTGAAATAAAATGTTTTCATAATGACAGGGGAGTTCATGGAAGTCTATTCCTTGATGAGACTTGGTTAATAGAGATGTCAAGTATTTGGCCAAGTAGTGTAGCACACAATTTCTAGTGGAGTATAAAGTCATAAGGTGGATTTTTTAATGCCTCAAAAGGTATTTTTGAAGGGTTTGAATAAAAATTCCGTGGTTTAAGAGGTTTCATGGGGGAATTTTCTATAAATAACTCGCTTAACATTTCATTAAGAATTGATCATAATTTAAATATATATTATTTGATTTAATATAAAATTATATAATTCAAGTGCTTATGTAAGTATCACAAAGTCAGTTCATGAAGCTGGTATGTGGAGGATGTGAGTGAAAATGAACTTCGTAGGATAACATATGTAAAGTGGAGTATGTGATTGAGTTGAGGACTATGTGACCTATAAAGTAAAATTTTTATTATGAAATATGAATCACATGGATCTGCTTGTGAAGTGTATTATATGGTCCTTGAAGGGGAGTGAGTGGTTCCCAAGGTTAGTACAAGGTGAATAGAGGCATCTTGTGAGGGTGCTCCATGAAGTGTAAAGCATAGTCCATGAAAGGAATAATGAGGTCCATGAGGTTGATTATATGGTTATATGGGTTCCACATTGTTAATTCCCATAATCTATATTCTAGTAGATACTTCCATAACAAATTAATTGATGTTTTTTAGAGACTGTAAAATTATTTATAGAATAAAATTAAGGTTTTCATGGTCAAAAATATATTATACATTCTTGACAATGTGGAAGAAACAATCAAGTCAATAAAATAAGGTAGAATTTATCTAGAACAATGATCAAGGTGTAGTTGATGAATGTTATCTATGGGAGTTAGTGAACTTACCCTAAACCCACTGTAAATAAAATGCACCAAGAATAGAGTGACCATGGATGAACAGTTGTATTCCACACAATCTAGTTAATATTAGTGGATTCTGGTTGAATGAAACACCATTTACCTATGATCCTTGGGATATCCCTTAGTGGTGAACCAAGTAAAATTGATTTGGTTTTTCTTATTTTTCATTTGTGAATTTGGTGAATGAACCTTCTATCATCCATTTATAAAGAGATATTACACACATGGGGAAAATATCCTTTCGATAAAAAATAACACTTGACATCCTAATTTACGAATCAACTCTCAGGGTGACCCATGGTATAAAATTATAGAAATATAATATTTTTGGATATTATTTTCTTATATCTGTTTTCATTTACAACTTGAATTACTGAACATTGAAGGGAATGTACCTGAATAAAAATTGTTTTACTTGACCAGAAAGAAGAAATACTAGAGTACCATTAATTAAGAGATGTAAGAGATGATTGTAAGTATTATTTTTATGATTAAAAATTTTTATTTATATTTCATAACTAAATATATCACTTAAATAGAAAACATGATTTAGAGTTACTTGGTGAGAATGAAGGTGGAAACTTCAGGATAAATGATCAACTAATCAGGTATTGGGTGAATAAAACTAGAGGTTAATACACTTCCAGCCTAGGAAGAGTATGAGGAACACCGATTATTAGTTCACTTTAGGTAATTAAAACACATATGGCATCACCAAGTTTCAAGGGGATCATAAAAAATTAGCAAAGGATAAAAAATTGGCCATGAAAGAGCACAAAATAATTAAAAAGATCATCGATTAGTTCATGAAAGATAAAATATTTTTATATAAACCTCATTAAGTAAATACTATAATTGTTTTTGATACATGCATGTCGAAAATGTGCTCTGTATATGACTCTCTAGAAGATGTCTATGCTCGTTCTACTAGTTGTATGGTCCGTAAATTTCACAGTGGGAATGGTGATAAAGTTTTAGAAGATGGTGATGATAGTGATTATGTTCTTGAAGTAGGTGGTGGTAGTGATGACCAATATAATAGTTGTTAGCCCAATAAAATTTAATAACCTTTGGGGGGGGGGGGGGGTGAATCAGGGTATGAAAAATTAAAACTTAGGCCCCATAAGATATTTTTTATTCATTAAATAAAACACACTTCTTTTTATTTCTCATAGAAATGTTTGAACCGAATTAATATCATGAAGGAGACACAAAACTTTTACTTGGTCCACCCTCACAAGGATATGTCCAAGGATCATACAATGACAATGTGCCGATTTTACTAAATCTACTAAATCTACCTGCCAAAAATGATGGTTCGGTCTTGATATCATCTATACCCAGGCTCATCTCTTTACATGGTTAAGGTTTTTCTCATTTCTTTCCCAAGAGTCACTCTCAATGTCTCTTTTTTGGCTTACTGATCGTGTAAAGGGTCATCGTCTTCCTCTTCCTTTAATCACTTATCTTGGAAGGGATTCACCCACTATTTTTTCAATTGTAGGTATCTTCATTATCTCTAATGAATAAATAATTAGTTATAGGTTGATTCTCTATTAATTACCTACTTTCATCCACTAATGAATACACTTTACCACAGATTTACTAGGAAATTCCTTCTGAACCACTTTTGCGATACTCACTGCCTTTGTAAAAACCCTTTTCGTGAATCTCAAACAGCATCCTCAATGCTCCTGCCTTTCATGAGCCTCACTTAGCCTTCGTGAATCAAAACTCTTTCATGAAGCTCAACTGGCTTCCGCGAAGCTCCTTTCCTTCATGAAGCTTACTTAGCCTTCTTTAATTCTCTAACCTTCACACTGATCAGAACATTTAGTTGGATTTTATAGCCTTTACAAACTTATTTTCATGAAAATGCCTAATAAAACACCTCCATGAACTACCTTAAAAAGTCAAAAGCCTTAATATTTTCATTAATGCTAGCTATTTCTCTAAATGTATTATTGAACTATTTATATCCATTTACACAAATTCTAGAACCTTCCAGCCACATCATCACCATTTTGCGATGCTCTTTTTTTTTCTATCATGATGTTACATTTTTTATGATTCTCCTAGAAAATTATCTGTTCATGATTCCCTTCATTGTCACGTATATCACAATCAATATCTTCACACTGCCACGGTGCTCTACTCACGATGCTCCTCACCTTTTCTGTTCATGTTGCTTGTCGCTGTCGTGTAGATCACTATCAAATTTCTTTGATTCTTCATGAAAAACCCTTAAGAAAGTCTATATTTGTGAAACTCAAGCCTTTTCCAAATTTTCATTAGGACTTCAAGGAAATATACCTTTCACAATGCTATCCATCCTCTAAATTTTGGACCCCAAAAATTTGAAAACATTGGGAATGAACATCACCTTGTGTACATAATTTTCCATACCACTTCCATGGAATCAATTCCTTTGTCTTGGATCATTTTCAACATTCCTAGTCAAAAAACTCTATGGACTCCACAAATTTATTTTGAAAACCACTTTTTCAACAAACACAATCATCCCAAAAATACTACAATGTTACCTTGGGGGATTTTTTACCAACAATATATGCCTTTAAGTTTGTTGATAACTCATTACATTTTGATACCTTATTAAAGGTTCTTTTTTATTATATCAACCTTCACTTATTTTAGGTTAGATAGTGATCAATGATTTACTAAACACATGATTTAAGCTCACATGAGCTATTTTAGGTGTGAGGAAAAAGAGTATTATGAAAATTTCATCAATTAATCACTTCATTCCAAAACATTTCAACTTCTATCATCATGAAATACATCTTTCATGATATATACAATTTGATTGATCACTTCTAGGATCATCAGATTTAATACTCCCCCTATCTCACTAGTCCACCGATAAGCTTTAACTCCCCCTATATTTTTACTCCACAACACATATTCTCCCTTATCTTCACTAAGACATTTTATCCCCTTGATAGCCACAATATCTCCCCATTTTCAATGAACCTAAAGGTCACACCTTTTAGGTCGACAATAGGGTAAAACACATATCATTACATTTTGAAAAAAAAAACCATACCTCGGGCAAAGGGGGTCCCACATCCACACATGTTAATGTTCGGGGAGTCAACTGAACTGCCAGATCCAATTGATAATGCCCTTTTTAGAATGTATGCAACTTGTATGTGTGTAGGAACATACTACTTAATAAAATGATATTTTATTTCAATGTGATTTATCCTTGAGTGTTGAACTGGATTTTTTCTAAGATTTATATCACTTGAATTATCACAATGTATTTTGATTGGAGACTTCACTTCAACTCCCGTAAGATCAAGCTCCTACTTCATCCACAGTTTTTATGTGCAAGATTGAGTAGCTACAATATATTTATCTTTTTCTGTGGTTAATAAAATTCAATTTTGTTTCTTTCTTAGCCAATAAATACAGAATCCACCAAGATTGAAAGCACCTAATAATGTTGATTTCCTATTATCTGTTGATTCATACCAATTTACACCTGTATATACAAATAACTTTATGTTGAAATTTGTCATTATACATCAAACCAAAATACACCTTTCCCTTGATATAATGAATTATTATTTTCACTAAAAGCAAGTGGATTTATTTGGATTTACTTTAATACCATGATTCTTGGAATATGAAAAAGGCAATTTCAGGTCTAGGAACTATCACGTACAATAAGTTACTAATTATTTTCTTGTATTATGTAACATTAACTGCATTCCCTTTATCATCTCTTGACAATTTCATTCAGGTAGAAACAAGAGTTTTCATCTGCTTAGAATTATCCTTTCAAAATATTCTAAAAACCTCATTGGAATATGTATATTGGGAAATTAATGCTCCACCATTTCCTTGTGTTACCTATAAACCAATGGAAAAAGAGAGTTCACTAATCATTGACATTTCAAACTCACTTTTTAGGAATTCAGAAAACATTATACATAGAAATTCACCTAAACCTAAAAATATTATGTCATTGACATATACTAGTACCATCATCCTTTGATTAATATAATGTATTCCATATAGATTTTAATCAACTCCACCATGATGAAAACTGAGCTTCTTTAAAAACTAATATAGTCGTGAATACCGTGCTCGTGGAACCTACCTCAAGCCATAAAGTGCCTTTATTAGACGACAAACTCTATTATCATCTTAATGAATTATAGAAACATCTATAAACTCAATATAAACTTCTTCTTCCAGAACCTTATTCAAAAATGCTGACTTTACATGCATTTGGAAAACCATGAACTTTCTTTCACTACTAGGGCCAAGAATAATCTGGTTGTCTATAGCCTTGAAACATGTACAAATGTTTCATTAACATCGATACCCTCTATCCGAGATGACCCTTTACACACTAGTCATGTTCTGTTTTCAAATTACCATACCAGATTCATTCATTTTGTTGCAATAGATCCATTTAGTCCTAGTGACATTCTTAAACAATGTACCATGTCCTGGTCTTCTCAATTTGGTTAAGCTCTGCATTCATATCCTGAACCCGATTCTTATATCCAGCTTCTTCATTGAAACATTTAGGCTCTACCTGTGATAAGTGTGATGCTTGTTGTAGAGTATTCATCTTCCTTGTTTGAACTGGAACTGTCAAATCACCAATTATGTTATGTCTATCAATTTTGGAACATCTCTTATGTCTTTGTGCATATATTGAATTATACCAATCCTTATCATTATCTGAATCTTCTTATAATCATACTCTAGAATTGGAACATCCCTGATATTATTATCCATTCATCACTATCCTCATGAGACTGATCATGTATTTTTGGAGTATTCTTCTCATTTTACACTATAGTTACATTATAGAATTTAACTACCTTTCTTAGCCATCATTGAATAATTTATTTTCTTTAATTTTATTTTAATAACCAAGAAATATCCCTTCATCTCCACAAGAGTCAAACTTCCTATGTTTATATTTACTGATAACAGAAAACATACATTTTAAGACTCTAAAGTACTTCAATGATGGCTTCCTTCCATGCTATATCTCATATGGAGTCTTATATTCTTTCAAATATAGTAATTCTATATTCGATGTGAATACTAATTTTATCACTAATTCATTCCAAAATTATTTTAGAAGGTCTTTCTCAATGAGAATTGTTCTATCCATGTTGTTGATAATACTATTTATTCTCTTAATAACTCCATTACATTGCGGAGTTCATACCGAAAAAACTTAGTGCATTATCCCTTGTTTCTCAAGATAATCCCCCACATGGAAATTTTTAAACTTGGTTCCATTATCTATTCTAATCTTCTCGATTTTATGATCTAGAATCTTTTTAACTTCCTGTCGATATCTTGTAATGTAAATGAACACCTAAGACTTATAGGTGATGAATGAAATCCACACCATTCTACTGAAATCCTGAATAAAGAGAACAAGTATTTCCTCTTATGAATATCTCTTGTCCACACAAATCAATATTCACCAACTTAAGAAATTTTGTTGAAATTTTATCTCTTTTATTATATATCTTTCGAATGATCTTCCCTTGTTGACATGCATCACACATATGAGTATGGTCATGTCATAATCTAGGGAGGTCTCAAGATGTATCATACTTCACTAGATATTCCAAGGATTCTTGGATCAAATGGATTTGACTTTTATGCCATATCTTTCTTTATTCTACCTTGGACAGGAAACACTTATCTTATTCTCCACTCATATGGTAGATATTCCCTTTCATATACATTCCCTGCTAAATAACTGCACTATCGTTTTGCTCTATGACACACAATTTATGTAAAAGCTTATGGCATTTCCTGAGTCTCACAATTTTCTGACACTAATAAAGTTGTGACTGAGACCTTCAAAAACTAAGGCATTTGTTTGTCTCGTGTCTTTCCCCCAAACCTCTCTTTTCTAGAGCCAATAATTTTCAATCATTCATCATTTCCAAATATTATTATACCTTCTTTATCATACCTGATTTCAGTCACAAGATACTTAATTCCTATCATATTCATGGTGTATCCACTATCAATGATCCAAATTCTAGTGTGATACGATGCTTTAAAATCAATCTCTGTAACCACTTCTTGCTCAACACTTTTCTTCTTGATCAATGATTTTGACATCATACCCGATATGGATTGATGATCTTTATCTTCCTTGGTATATGATGGAATAACTTCATATTTCAATACTGCAAACTAATTTTTCATTTTCATTTCACTTAATTCTTCATTGAATTTATTTTTGGGATTAGTTTGATTATTGTTTGGCTCATTCCTCTACATGGTTGATGTATAATATCTAGAAATGCGGCCAAATCCTCTATACAAAAAACAATAACCCTTAAATGATGTTTTAGAGTATTCTATTCTATTAGGATACCATTTTTGTTCTTATTACCTTATATATATCTTGAATATGAAACACACATTTTGAGAGTGTGCTATATTTCTACAGCAATAACAACCTATGTGGGGTTCATTTTTGCATGTCACTTCTACACCACTAGTTTTCCCTTGGGTTCCTTAATAATATGAATCTTCTTCATACCCAAATTGTTCTTCAATTTTAGAGAATCTTATTATGGTATAACATTAATCACCACACCTCTTTGTTTTTTATCAATCCTATTACTAGCCATATCATTTAGATTTTACTGTTTCTTTTCTTTATGATAGACCTCAATGATCCACCTGCAACTTATTTATTGCCTAAATGATCTTCTTTCCCGATGTCATATAGAGTGTTAAGAGTTATTCCTGATACTTAACACTTCGTCGCATTCTGACAATTTCCTCTTCAATTTCTTCAATATTTTTTTCTTTGATCTTTTCCAATTTTAGTAAAACTATCAATTTCCCTCTTCTATTCTTCAATCTTGTGCTTTTACTCAACATCCTTTTCTGAACTATCTAGTGTTGATATCTTATGTTTTTCAATTTATTTATTCAACTAAGACTTCTCTTATTTTGGTTACTGCATATAAATTTTGGCATCATGAACCACCTTGTTGGATTTATTCATTTTGGATCTCCAAATATATATCTATTAAAGAGCATCTTCTAATTCAAATTGATAGTCAAATCTTACTTTGACTCATTCTTCTTCATTGTCAATTTCATCCTTTGTTTGGGAATTACTAAAAACTGCCACAAGAGCATCTTCATTATGATCCTTGAAGTCCTTCAGTGCTTCTGCCTTAGATTCTTCAGAACTGTCATCTTCTCTTGAAAGAATATTCTTCTTTTTGAAGAAATTTATCTTAAATATTTTCTTTCCTTTCACATTGGTTGAATACTTCTTCATGGGAATTTCAACTTCTTTCCCCTTATCTTCTTGAAACTTATTAGGGGAACCTTGTGGCAATATTTCCAACCTTTCTACATCGAAATAATACAAGCGGGATTTTACCCTTCAACTTTACTTTTGCTCCATGAATAATTGATGAAAGAAATGACATCAACTCATCCATCTCATCATCTTTCTATACATTTTCAATGGTGAGATTATTCATCGCCTTGAATTCCACTTATTTGGACTTTCCCTTTTCCAGAACATCATTATAATAAATTCTCATTTCAAATTCGATAAGAGTACTTTGTAAGCTATTAAATGTTAGATCCTTTGTATATTTGTCTTCCAATAGTGAACACTTTAGATTAAACTAAAGTTTAAGTTTTCTTAAGATACACTTAACTATATTTAAATGATCAGTAATTTCTTTGAGACCACAAATGTCATCCAAAACAACATTCAACCAATCTAAGAATGTATTAACATGCTCATTGGGATGATTCTTGAGATCCTTATACATATTCCATAGAACATGTAGATTTGATTATCTAACTTTTGGGTCACCCTCTTAAATATTAATCAGATTTTCCTATATAGCATGTGATGAATTATATGACAACACTTTCTTAAGTATTATATTTGACAGGGATCTCCCTAAATCATTTATTACATTATAATCAATATCCAATTTCCTTAGGCCATATTTTGATAAAGATTTACTATCCATATTAGATGATATTCCATGCATAGCTACTGTAAAGACATCCATTCCTAAGGATTGAAGGTATTTCTTCATCCAATTTTTACATAAATGAATTTTTTTACACCAAAGATTGGAATCCATTTTTTATTGAAAACATCCATTTCTTCTACTGAGATCGAACCACTGAATTTCAAACTTTTTCCCTGACACCAATTTGTATCCCAATTAGGTTAAATACCCTATGTGGGGGGTGAATTAGGGTATGACAAAAAAAAATTATTCCCCTTTGGATCTTGTTTCACTATTAAACCAAAAACTATTCTCTCTCTTTCTCATAATAATATATGAATAGAAATGAAATCATTCATGAGACACAACAATTTTACTTGGTTTACCGTCACTGGGCTACATCCAAGGAGCATACAATGAAAATGTGCCGATTTTACTATATCCACTAAGGATCACTATCAAGAATGGTGGTTCAGGCTAGATATCATCTATACCAATGCTCACTACCTTTACATGGATTAAGGTCAGCTCACTACTTTACCAAGGGTGAATCTCTATGTCTCTTTATCTAGGTCACTACTAGTGGAAAGGATCACCATATTACTATTCTTTTGATCACTACTCTTAGAAGGGATTCACCCATATTTTATGGACTTTTTGGTCCCTTCATTATATATAATGAATACATCATCATTTTTGGATAAATGCTATATTGATACCCCACTTTCATCCACTGATTAATACCACTTTACCCCAAATTTACTGGGTAATTCCTTCTCAGCCACTTTTGAGATCCTCACTATGTCCACAAAGTTCCTCTTTCAAAAATCTCAAATATCCTTTGTGAAGCTCCAACCTTTCGCAAAGCTCACTTAGCCTTCAAAAATCACACCTTTTTTCAGAAATCTCAAATAGACATTGCGAGACTACTTTCTTTCACAAATATTAATTAGTCTTCCTGAATTCCATTAAATTTACAATTTTGATAACATTTGGTTGTCTTTTATAGCCTTCAGAAACTTCTTTGTAAGAAACCTCTTCATGAACCGCCTTCATGAACCACCTTTGTGATTCTAGATCCTTAAGATTATTGTTAAGTCTTATTACTTTTCTGAAGGGGTTAGAGGCCAATTTATTGTCTTTTTTACTAATTTTAGAACCTTCTATCCACATTATCATCATTTTATGACGCTTCTTATTTTCCACTAAAATGCTCCCTTTTTTATGATGCTCTAAAAAATTATCTATTCGTGATTCCCATCATTGTCATGGCGATCACCTTCAAACTCTTCATTTCACCAGGATACTCCACTCATAATGTTCCTCACCTTCTCTAATCAGGATGCTCATCGTTGTCGCATAGATCACCATCCATTTTTTTTATCCTTCACAAAATACCATTCACAAAGCCTATCTTCATGAGACTCGTGAATTTTCCATATTTTCAATAAGGCCTTTAAAGAAATATACCTTTCACTATTCGCATGCATTCCTTTTTCTTGGATCTTTTTCATCATTTCTAGTAATAAAACTCTCTAGACTTCAAAAATATCCTTGGAAACCCACTTTTTCAACAAACACAATCATACCAAAAATATGGAAATGTTACCTTGAGGGATTTTTCCCAAAGGTAGTAGTGGTCATGATGATGATGGGTAGAGTAAGATATTGTTTTTCCCCATTTCATACTTAATATTTATGACACTTATGACTATTTGGATGGTGAATTTTGACTGAAATGATCGTATACATTTTTTAGAAGGTGGGTTTTCATTTATTCACCAATTAAATGAAAAATATATAACATGTGTTCTATTTTGAATGTATATCATGGATTTATATATATAAATATATATTAAATATGGGTACAAAGCCTATTTTTATTATGAATGAAAAGTCCTCTTTATATCTTGGTAGAGGGAGACCCATTATATAGTCTATAAGCCTAAGAAAAAGTGGCCCAAATTATTGGCCTGGAAGCATTCCTGTATCACCATCTCTGTCACCACCAACCCGTGTTAAGCCTGCATCATGCTAACATCACCATTTTCCAGCATCACTACATGAATCATAATATCCCCAAGGGGCATGATAAGATTTTAACCCTAGTCATTTGGATGCAGTATTACAAGGTTTACCAATCTGGCTAGGGGAGGGATGATTCAAATGGTTCTTTGAATAGTTGGTATATGCTTATAATGGTATAAAAAATCCCCTTGGCTTGTTTTTTGGGGATTTTTTTATAGAAAATATCGTTTATGTCTTATAAATGATACTATAAAATCATGAATAAATCTTAGGGAATTTTGGATGATCTAGAAGGGGTTTTATCTATAGGATAAAAATCAAAGTGCAACACCACATGTTGGCATTGACTTATGTTTCTAGAAATATGTAAATGACATAGTCTACCATGTATCATGTATGAGTGATTCCTAGAAATCATAAGAATCATCCTAGAAATTGTACGTATTTATAAATTTTTGTTGGATAAGAAATGGTAGCCATACTCTGGCTATCATACGATGTGATTGTAGTATGTATTTCCTTTTAAAATAAAGTCAACATGTTTGATATCTTGTGATTCATGAAACACTAAACTAAATAAAATAATTAATTTTAAAATACAAAATGAAACACTATACATGATATTTAAACAAAAAATAATTATAAAAATAAATTATTCTTTTATAAATATAATTTTATAATTATCGAAGGAGATACTTTTGATTTTAAAGAATGTTTTTTATGAGTTGTCATTTTTTTAAAATCTACTAATTTTAAAAAACTTAAATCAGTAAAATATATTCATAAAATTAAATTAAATATTATCTGAATAAATTAG
The DNA here is from genome assembly GCA_963277665.1 of Viscum album. Classification (NCBI taxonomy): domain Eukaryota; kingdom Viridiplantae; phylum Streptophyta; class Magnoliopsida; order Santalales; family Viscaceae; genus Viscum; species Viscum album. Next base: position 109,862,800 of record OY728156.1, on the reverse strand, counting down.
TAACATATGATAAATATTTATGAAATTGTAAGAATTAATAGTTTAGTAATTTATAGCTAAATAAAAATGTTTTGTTTAAAACATTATTTTTATTGTATATTATATAAGTATTATTTAAATTAAATTTTTTAAAATTTTAAAATTTTAATTTTATAAGTCTAGTTTCATTTATTTATAAAATATATGAAAATTATCTTTGGGTGAATTTTACATATTATCTTGAAATGGTTTATTTTTATGTGAATAATGAAAAATACTAATTTTAAAAATACCTTCACTTTTATGAAATCATCATGATATAAAAATAGATGAAAATTTTAAAAAAACTATGGATAAAAAAAAATTTATGGAGTAAAATAAAACATTTAAAACTATTATTTTGATTATTGAACCCCATTCTTGGATTTTTAGAATGTAATTAATATTTTTATTATTATAAAAAAACTATTTTGGAATTTTTTTCATTTAATTAAGTATTAAAAATGATCCATTTCATTTTGTCTTACCTTGAAAATCATAAAACTCTTATTTACTTAATCATAAAACAATAAATATCTTATGAGTCAGAAATTGGATGATTTATTGGTAAATTCACTTTTATTCTCAAAATGGAATTTTTAGAAAAAATATTTTATTACGTTTTGTATATATATATTAAAATTAATTTTTTCCAAATCTATAAATTAAATCATCGAAATTAGTTTTAATAATTCTATTTAAATTAGTCAATAATTTCCATTTCATTTTTGGTCATAAAAAATAATTTACCTTGGTAAATGTTAGTCATCCCAGTAAATGTTTAAATAGTTAATAAGTGTTTAAATTAAGTTGTAAGGAATGAAATATCTGAAAAACATCATATATTAATGATTTTATTAATTTATTCACAAATAATTTATCTTGTAGTGTAAATTTTTCAAATTTGTACCACTTGACTTAGAGAATGAAATTTATTTTACTTGAAGTTAAGAGTTTTTATAAAAGTGTCACCCGTATCACTTATAAAAAGAATAATACAATACCCATGTCAAGCCTCACTATCTATTATAATTTATATTTTATAAAATAACAAATTATCTCAATCATAATCCTATCTCACTTTTGGTTAGTATGGTCTCATGAAGATGTCCTAATCCTCTCATTCTCAAGTGGTATTTCAAGAGGAGATTCAAGATCTCAATGTAAGTTACATATTCTTATTGATTTTTATTCTACATTCTATTCATCTATCTCTTATTAAATATGATTTATCAATTTAATAATTTTTTAAATCATTAATCTTATGTAATTTTTATATTATCATCATGAAACAATATGTACTTACATATTCACTCGTTATAATAGGCTATTATTTGGGTTGGTTTCACCACCCACATGATCAATGTTATAATTTTAATGTTATGAATGTTTAATGAATGTTATACACTGATAAGATTATATAAAATAATATAATGTAATATTTTTTTAATAATTAGTTAATGGTTATTTATATATTTTTGTTCATTAATAAAATCAATTCTTTTTATCGAATTAAAATGTCTTAAAATAATATTTTTTTGATTTTCATAAAAATTTCCCCCATATGTTCAATGAAATTACTATGGTAATACAAAAATATATCAATATAATACACTAAAATATCATTAATATTTTAGTTATGATGAAACTATTACCAATATGAAAGGGCCAAAATTATTAAATCGGAACATACATGGAAAAAAAATAGTTAATGTAGAAATATTTATTTTAACAAAGAGTTAATAATATATTAGTAATAAGAAATTAAAAGTGAATGTTATCTAGTAAGATAAAAATATAGATGGTTCCAATTTATATTTATAATAAAAATATATTTATTATATGGGAGGTTATATCATTTTTTACCAAAAAGAAGTCTGATATAAGAGTTTTTCTCATCTCAATTTCCATTCATCAATATATGATATATATTTAACACCTTCTATATATTGTCTGGTGTATATTATAAACATTAATTTCATTTACTCTTAATTATAAGTCACTGTGATATGGTCTAATGTATCCCTACACCTTCATTCCATGGATGGTATATGGTTGTGTTTTATAGAAAATTTTATAAAACTCATTTCTCTCTCACATTTTAATTAAGATATGCCGGAAATATTAACATTTTTATGTTCTTATAGAAAACATTTATACATTTTAGATTATGTAATGGGTGGTACTAGAATTATATTTCCTTCAAATACATTAGGTAACAATATATATCTCATGAGGTAACATATATTAAATTGGAAAGTGAACCCAATTCACTTAGGAACTCTATCCACTAATGATTAAAGGGAATGGGGAGTGGACCCAATCCACTATGAGAATATTTTCACTATGTGATGCTGTTATTGGTTGTATATCTTGATAAAGGAAATAATTTTCTATTCTTATTTATATGAAACACCTTTATTCCATATTATTATTTCTATGTTATTCACTCATGGATCATGATGGATTGATGTTTCAATACACTTATAACTATTATCTTAAGTTATTCCAAATTCTTCTAACATGACTCATAATTTTTGGGCTATGGATTTTTGGCGTTATTTTAGTATTTTATAATCATGTAACTTGGTTATGTTCTTATACAATTATTCTCATCGTATGATCCATTATAATCATCGATTGTTTTCCCTAATGTTTAACATTATTGACCATCTGAGCTACCCCTTTCTTATATTTCCTTTTCCCTCTGCTTTGAAGAAGGATGTTAAGTATGATATTTCTAAAAAGGCACCGTTTTTGAATATTATTTGTGTTCAATATTGTATAATAGTTTTGAAATATAATTACAATGTAAATAATCTTTAATTTAACTAAAAGTTTATGTTACACGGTGTTAATTATTTTGAAATATATTGAATATTCATCTAAAAGGTTGTAATATACATGTATGTTATGCTTGATTCATCTCAATTGGTATCATAGTAGGGTTAATTAATTTTTGGAGATTATGTAATTAATTAATAGAGAATATAACATAAAACAACCCATGATAAACCAAAAGTGATATAGGATGAAGCTAAAATGTAATGGTTGAAAGAAGGATTCATAATTTAAGAAATATTAGAATCAATTCTCATTATAATATGAATTCTTAGTTTTATTATTAGTTTTTTATACCCAAATTAATCATTTTGGTTTTAGTAAAAGTATAAAACCAATAGTAATCATGTTAATGATGAATGTGATGACCAATTCGATGACTGTCCTCATCCGAAACCAAATAACATATGAATTGGAATAAAAATTATTATAGATATACTCCCCACTCCCTCATACTATTAATAATAACACGATCCATACTAAACTTCCAAATAATCAAAGGAAACAAGCACTAACCATTGAGTCTTTCATGTGGAAGAATCTACCCTTGTTTAGTTGGTATTCTAAAAAACTAATTTTGAAGTAGTGGTTTGATATAGTAGAAAATGAATTTTTCTTTATATAGTGGTTGGAGCTTAAAAAGGTTGAGTTAGATGTGTATCATTTAGAGAATTTAGATGATCAATGGTGAAATCATATCAGTAATAAAAGGCAAGAGGAATAAATTTAATCAATAAAATGGGAAGATTTTAGGAAGATATTTTTCAACAATTATTTTCCCTACCCCTTCATACTAAAATAGAGAGTGTTTTGGATGATAAATATATTCATATATATAAAAGAAATATTTTCAATAATTTCAAGTTATGATTCTTGTTTTATCATCTATACTTAAATGAAAATTAGTTATTTATTTAGGTGCTTAAAACCAAGTCTATATAATCAATTGGATATAAGGGAATTTTATTTCTATTAAGATATTATTTTATGTTCTCTTAAGGTGGAAATGGAGATAGTGAAATCCAATTATTCTCTTTTGTTATGGAAGAAAATATAAATATATATTTTTGAGGAAACTATAGTAATAAAACCTATAGATTAATGATCATACATCTTACATCATGAAAAAAATGTCAAAATAATCTTGGGAAATTTTCTGTAATGGGACAGGTAAAGTATTTAAGTGTGGAAGAGAAGTACATCCACCAAATGAATTAAAGGGAAACAAAGAGGCTAACTATTAAAATTAATGGAGAGAAAGCATAACCAAATGAACCACCCACACACCAATACTCTAATTACAATAATTATATACATTATTCTAACTAGTATATAAATATAAGCGTTAATAATGAAAACCAATGTTAATTACCTCTTAGGACAAGGGACAAATTGAAATCCTATGAAATCACCATTACAAGAGTGGGTGATGAGAATAAAGTGTTTAAAGGTATGATTATTATCTTCTCTATAACTAAAAATGTCTTGTTTGATTTTGTATATAACCACTCTTCTATATCTAGAGAATTTTATAACTGTATCATATCACCAGCCAATGTTTAATTATACAACTATCAGTGAAAAATTCTAATATAATGCAGATTTTTCTAAAGTCTATAGCTCATCTCCAGTAGAAGTTTGGGGGATTGTTTTTCTTATAAATATTATTATTATCCCTATAGTTTAATTTTATGTTATTTTAGTTATAGATTAGAAATATCAATATATGTTCCATATCAGTTATTGAGGTAGGGAAGTCACACTTCATTTTCTAAATCATCCAATGATTTTGTATCGGTGTGAGGATGACTATGAAATTATAATGGAAATTACTTCTATCATATGGTTATTAATACATATTGATGAAAATTATCTAACAAAAATGGTGGGGGATACACTAATCATTGAAGATATTATTTCCAAGAGGGATTTTATTGATGTATTTCATATTTTTAAAACTATTTTAAATAATACTTATAGAATGACTAAATTTTGGATACATGAATTAAGGAATCAGTTTTAATAGAATCTAAATAAGGGATCCATATATATTAGTTCTTTACCTTGGGGTGAACCTACTCATTTTTTAAGAAGAAATATGGGTCAATGCATTTCTAAATTTATCATCTCAAACTTAAATAGATCAAAATTTAATAAAATTATCCAATACATGGTATTAATGAATTGTTTGATCAAATATGAAGGGACCGATACTTCTCAAAGATTGACCTTTGATCAGGATATCATTAATTACATTTTAAAAGGGAGTACGTACCCAATATTTCATTTTATACAAGGCATGAACACTTTGAATATAGACTAGTTCTATTAAAACTTATAAGTAGCCCTAATATCATCATGGATTTAATGAATAAAGTTATTAGAGATTACCTCCCCCAATTTTTGTTAGTATTTATAGAAGACATTATTTTATATTCAAAGAGAAAGGATGAGAATGAAGATTATTTGGGATTTTTTTGAAGATATTAAAAAAGAATAATTTTTATTCCAAATATATCTAGTATGATTTATTTCTTTATAAAGTCCAATAAATATTTCATGTAATAACAAATGAGGGTATATCAGTGGATCCCTAAAAAACAATAACAATTAAACAACGGACCTGACTGAACACTATACACAAGATCTATATTTTTCTTAGATTTAATTGATTCTATTGATTCTTCATGAGAAATTTTTCATGGTAATCAAATCCATCAAAAAATTTATCTTAGAAAGGTGATAAGTTCTTTTGGATAGGTGAATGTGGATAAAATTTCAAGGATCCTAATATAAGGTTGGTCACTAAACCTATATTCACATTAATTTATATTGGTGAAGGTTTTTTGATATATAATGATTAATAAAATAAAGTATTGGGATGTTATCACAAGAAAAAATACATAGTGGTTTCATATGTCTCTCACTAATTTATGGTTCACGAGAAAAATTACTTGATTCATGATTTGGAGTTAGAAGCACATATTTTTTCCTTAAAAATATAGTGGCATAATCTCAATGGTGAAATGTATCATATATATACTAATCATAAATGTTTAAAGTATATATTAAAAAATATTTAGTTGAATATACAATTTAAGATATTGTTGGAGTGAATTAAGTATTATGTTTACTCAATACGTTACACCCTATGAAGGAAAACAAGGTGAACGATGCTCGAATTAGAAAGGATCATACTACCTTATCTATAACATGAATTGAAAATGATCCAATAATAATTTATTTTATATGATAAAAATTTAAATCATTAGGAAATTGGATATATCATATATTACTCAGATGTACGCTCAAATATCTATCCATGTGAAGATCAAAAAGCAAAAAAATAGGATATGAAGATGTAAAATAAGGTAAGGAATGTTCTGGAGTCCAAAATTTAATATGATAGAATGATAAGTTTTATGAGATGAATATATATTCCATAAATACTATAATTGAATGATTTATTAGATGAATCACATAGCTCACCAATGTCTATCTATCATGGAAGAATAAATATGTATAGATATGTCAAAAATAAATTTTAATGAGACAACATGAAGATAGGTATTATAGAGAATGTCTCTCAATTATTAGTAATCCATAAATATTAGGATTAATGTTATAATCTTAAAGTGATGATATAGCCTTTACCAATACCATTATGGAAATGGGAATAAATCACCATGGATTTTTTATAAAACTTATTAAGAGATATAATGGTCAGGATTCCATTTGGGTTATAGTTGATTTCCTTATGAATTCAACATATATTATTTCCATTAGAGAAGATATATCACATGAAAAACTTTCTGGTATATTAATTAAGAAATTGGTAAGCCTGTATGGAGTACCACTTTAAATTGAATCTGATTAGGATATGAGGTTTACCATGAATTTCTAGTGAAGTCTTAAATATGCATTGAATAATGTGTTGATATTTTGAAAAGTATATCATGATTAGATAGATGGTCAGTCTGAGAGGACTAGTCAAACCCTAAAAGATATATTAAAATCGTATTGAATGGATTTGAAAGGTGGTTGGGATCAACACCTTCCCTTAGTAGAGTTCTCAAATTAAAAAAACTTCCATTTAAGCATTTTTATGGAACTATATGAAGTTATATGTGGGGAGATATTGATAACTATAACATTTTTTGATGAATTTATAGACTGTATGATCCTAGGAATGATTTTTTGACAAGGAATTTTTGATTATATTTAATCCATTCAGTAGAACATTAATAATGTAAGAAGTTGATAGGGAATATCTTCCAATAATCATCGATGAAATTTGGATCTTGAAGTTGTAGAAAAGTTAATTATTTGAATATCCCCTTGGATAAGGTTATGATATTTGGAAATAAGGGAAGGTTTATCCCTAGATAAATTTACCCTTTTGAAATCCTAGATCCTATGGGATTGGTAGCCTATCATATTGTACTTCCACTGAACCTCTCCAAACTGCATGATGTGTTTTATGTATCACTTTTATGGATTCACATACCTAAAAATTCACATGTACTGAGCTAAGAGGTTGTATATTCATATCGTGCACATTATTAAGTGGATAATTTGATATAAATATTGGATTGTAGGGATAAAGTACTTTGAAATAAAAACACTAATCTAGTTATGGTTTTCCGGAGGAATAACAAGTTCAAGGAAGTAACATGATCACCTGGGGATGTAATGAGGAAAATGTATCATCATTTTTTCATCAATTTAATATTATTTTGAGAGTGAAATTATATTAATGATTTTATAATATATGACCCCATTATTTTGGAATTTATTTACCTTTGGAATAAATTCAACATGTTTGATAGTTTTTGATGCTTTCAAAACTGAACGAAAGTTAGTAATGCCTTATAAAATAAAAAATAAAACAAATTACAATATATTGAGAAAAAAAATAATTAGAAAAATAAAATATTATTTTACAATTAAAATATTCCAATTCATATAGGAAATGAAATAGATTTTAATGAAAACCTTTTTATAAACTGTGGATTTTTGTAAAATTTATTAATTTTAAGAACCATAAAAATATTTTTTTTGATAAAATTAAATAAATGACTAGTGAAATAAATTAGCAATATGTACGAAATAATTAATTAATTATAATAATTATGTGTTTAATTGTTCAATTCTAAACATAAATATTTTCTTTAAAAACATTTTATCTATTCTATATTATATAAGTTTTATTTAAAAAAAATTATAATTTTTAGAATTTTATAAAATCAATTTTATTTTTTGATTCATTATATCAAAATTATCTCAAGGTGAATATTTATTATTTTTATAAAATTGTTGATTTTTAGGTGAATTGTGAAAAATAATGATTTTATAAATATAATATATTTTGACACCATCATGATATAAACATGATTTTAAAAAATTTATTAAAAATTTGGCTAGAGAAAATATATTTAATGTCTTAAATAAATAATTTAAAACTATTATGTTGAATTTGGAGACCCATGCAATAATTTTTTGAACCTAAGTTATATTTTATTTTAATAAAAACTATTTAGTCATTTTTTCCTTTTAAAAAGTATTCAAAATGATCAATTAAGGTTTGAATTTCATTTAAATTCATAAAAATATTCTTTGTTTAATCATAAAGAAATTATTTCTATAGGAATAAATTCTATACATGATTTTGGTGAAAATTATTATTTTTATTCTTAAAGTGGGAATTTTCTAAAAATTCGTTTTGTTGCATTATGTGTACGTACATTAAAATTTTCCAGTTCCCCCGTGAATTTTAAAAGGATATATTATCTTTTCAAAGAAATATATATAAATTTTAATTATGAAAAATTTATGAAAAAATATAGAAACTAGAACAATTTATAAAAATAATTTAAAATAAAGAAAATGTAAAAAATTCTGAGTGCATGTTATATTAGAATAATTAAAGTGGTTTTATTGTAATTTTGAAATTAAAATTTATGGAAAACCGAGAATAATTAAAATACTAATTATTGATTATTTTTAGTCTTAAAATTTTCCAATAATTTACTAAATTAAAATATTATAGAATATCCTATAATGTTTTACTTCCATGTTTTAATTCAACAAATCCGTCATCAATTTTTGGTTAATCATTTATGTTAGTGAAAGGCATATGATGGTTCCCTTTTGGATAATAATAAGGGATTTCATGACATAAATACTTTGGCCCATCAATTTATAATGGTCTAACTATGGATTAGGTCAACCCTTGGAGGGAGGGGGGGGGGGCTTCTAGTCATTATTGGCCCATGGGTAAGTGTTGTTTCCTTTTATTCTAACTGGTATGATTTAATAAATAATGACAAATGAATGAAATATATTTAATTATTTTAAACCATTCACATATAAAAAATAAAATATAAAAATTAAAAGTTGAACTGATTCTCACTTCTTATTAAACTAATTTACAGACTAAACTATTTAAGTTAATGAGATGAAATAAAAAACATGAATTTTATAGATTCATGAATAATTTTTTTGTAAACATCAAATAAGTAGTCTTTTTCTTAATAAAATAAAACATATTATAGTAGTAATAATATTATTTCTGAATAATTTTTTTTGAAAAAATAATGAATATACTATATGAATAAAATATAGAAATACTAATACTATAATAATGACACTAATCCTGATGATCTTATTTTTGTAATGATCATAGTGAAATTATATAATCAATGGAATCTTATATTAGTAGTAATCATACTTCTAAATATATAATTAACTACACCATACCCAAAATATTAGAAAATTGAAATAGTGGTTCACCTATATATTTTATCACATATTACTAAAGATATGAAATTTTATTGGGAATGTAAACATAAATTAAGAGAGCATATATAGTTCACCTATAAGCTATTATTTTAATTATTTTAATAAAGTGCAAGTGAAAAAATTCGTTGTGAAAAAGAGAACATGTATAATATTTCTAATATATTTTATATCCAATACAAGTTAAACTATAAAATTAAACAAATAATACTAAATATTATGCAATTAATATATATTTTTATTTAGTTATAAAAAATGTACTAGAAATACTGAAAGTGGAATAGTAAATATTCAAATGGAAATACTGATAGTTGACTAGAAAAAGAAATATTTATACTAAAATAACTAAATATGGTAATAAATATTTCAATTAATTTAAAAATGTTTTAAAATAAGAAGTGTGTTTCAAGACAAATTATATAATATCACTTCTTCTTTTTAAGAAATCACAATTAGTTTTAGAAAATAAACCACACTTTAATAGCATTTTTACAATTTTAATCATAGAAAAATTGATATTGCATTCTATGGGTATGGAAGAAATGAAATGATTTATACTTTAAATATCACTTTTTCTCACATTGAAAATACATTATTTTAAAATGCATTTAAATGAATTTTTTTTATATTATTAGTTTCTATGTAATTGAAATACCATTACTTACCTTAATGTTTTTCTAACACTCTTAAAATTTGATATCTTCTATTTGTTAATAAAAACATAGAAATAGTGATATTCTATGTGTTTTTAAAAACACTTATTTAGAAAAAAATATTTAAAATATAAAATATTATAACTAGTTATCGAACACATTTAAAAACAATTTCTTAACAACATTTTTATCTAGCTTTGTGGATTACCATAAACTATACATGCCAATTACAATTGATAAAAAAATAATATTGTTCTTTTTTAATTGCATCGTGATATTATATATTTTATATCAAATTTAATTTAAATCATAATAATTCAATGGGAATATTAATTAATATGTAATTAGTATAAATTAAATTTATTTATAAAAATTTTACTGTAAAAGTGTACTATAAATACAGGAAAACTATACAAGAAATATTACATAACACAAAATGTAGTGAAAACGTGTAATGGATACACTGTAAACCCAAATTTGAAATACATAATTAATTGGATATCATTTGTGAATTATAGAATAGGTTTACTAAGTTTGTTATTAGAATGAATTGATAACCATGTCAACAATATTTGAATGAATTCATAATAGAAATGAATAATGAAAGAAAATTTCTTTAACATGTTTATATTATGAAAATTTCTATTATATTTGATTTTGTAAAATATATCATTGTGTAAAAAAACAGCAAAGATATTTTTTATCTGAATTTACTTGTTTGTGAAAATGTATTGGAAGAAACTCTTTATTAAGAAGTAAAGGGAAAATAATATAAATATAAATTACTTTTATAAATATTTTGTCATTGTATCAATTAGAATAAATTGAAATTGATAATCTATATTATGTAATAATTTAAATTCAGTGGATTCACTTTTATTTGGTTCATTTAATTTTTGAAATCATTGATTTATTTCACATTATCCAAAAGGAAGTGAACATTAAAAGTATTATGTTCACATGGTTAGTGTCTATTGTAATTCTAAATTCATAGATTTTAACACTGATAAAATATTTATTATATTTTAAGACATTAAACTCCATTAAAAACAAAAACTCATTATTTTCCTATAGTGTTGATATATACATTTTCTAGGCATTTTAATTTTCATAATATATTAGAGAAATATTGGTGACATACGTGAATTAAAATATAATTTACTATAATGGTATTTTTTTTAATTACATGACCTATTTGTTTAATTTTTTAATGGAGACAGATCATCTATCATCGTTTGATAATAGTTGCACTCATAATATGGAAAATATATGTTATAATTAATTAAGGTAAAAATTTTTAAGGACTTAAAATCAATATATTTAATGTAATATAACTAACTCAAAATATATTATTCATGTAAAAAATAAAAAAACATTTAACCTTTGAAACATCCAAATATTTTCTTAATTTTATTATTATATTAATTTCAATACAACTGATTCATGACACATATTATTAATAAATTAAAATTTTAATCTGAATTAAGACACATTACCTTGGAATAGTTAGCTATGAGGGTAATTTATAGTTTTTAAAATTCATGTATTCATTTAATAATTATAATTTCATTCTATAGTAAATGTAGGACTCATAAAACCAATTGTAATTGAATTATATATTTTTTCATAGTGGCCAATGTGGTGCATTTATTAGCCTATAATTCGTATGATATTTAGGTTAAGGCATGTTAAAAATGAAGTAACAAGACAATTTAAAATAGAAATAAGTATTTATAAGCTACATTTACATGTTATTACTTACCTTTATATATGATTTAATTTTGAATAATTTTTCTTTCTTTAAAAAATGTAATAGTTTTCTAGATGAGATCACTACCACTGATAGAAATATTTCCATGTTTTCACATCAATTATATAGGGTTCAATTCATAATAATTAGTAATGGAAGTGAATTATTTATTCTATAATTATAAGATAAATTATAATGTAAAATTCAATAAGATATGTTTTGAACTAGAATGGGGCAGCTCAATACTTAGTTTTGAAGGAATGTGTGTGAATCTATAATCTTCATTTAAAGTTAATAATATTGTTTCATAAGGTTTCCAAAAGGTTTATTCAATGAACCATAAACACCTGACATCTCCCATTTCCATGAAAAGAGGTGTCGCTATATAAAGGCAGAGGATCATTCTGGTTTCTTACAAATAAATCTTAATAAATCACATTGGTTAAGTGGATGTGAATTTGGGGTCCTAAAACCTTGTTTGGGGGGATTATTTCCCACTCTAGGAATATATTATATATTTAAGGCATATTTTTTAATCCTTCCCAAATCCCAATATGATACTGGTTACCCTTACACTAGAGATAAATTATTAACATATATTGATGTGAATTTCTATACATATCATAGGTGTAATATCAATGAAATGAATTGTATATATCAAGGGTTTTATATATTTATCTTATTATTAATTAGTGATGTTGGTTTATGAGTCACTATGTTTTAAATCCACATATATTTGCGCTTTAGAGATTATCACTATCTAGGAATGTTATAACACCCTGAGTTTTTATGGGCATTTTTTAAATAAATTAAATTTTCATTTATGTCTTGCAGTGAACGAAGTTAAAAATTCCTTTCACATGACATTGAATCTGTGTATGTTACATGAAACATTGAATTGGTGCAAGTTACTCACAACACCAACTTGGCGTATTCTACACACAATAATGATGTTTCTACGAAACAACATTTTATTGATATAATTATTTAAATGAGATAATTATAAGCTATCCATTAAAATTTTAATATGAATAGTAATGACTAACATTAAATTTTTTTATCATTTTTATAAATAAAATATATTGATAATTTAATATATAATTCTTGGTAAAATCTTTATATGTTTTAAAATACCATTTTATCAAATGAAATTGTTTTAATGTTTTTTTATGAATAATAATAAAATTAATTTTATAAAAACTTATAAATGGAATTTGATAAAATAAATTTCATTTTTTAATTTATAATGTCAAAATTATCTTAGGGTGATGTTTTGGGATTTTTCTGAGAAACATCATTTTTGATGAATAGTGAAAAATACCAAATTTTAATTCAAAAGTGATTTTTCATCAAAATTATTTATAAGGTTAAATTATATTTTAAATTGGTTTCAAAAGTTAATTATCTAATATTTTTATAAATTAAATCAATTTAGGTCATTTATATCAATTTCACTTTAAACTTGGGTATAAAAAGCTAGAAAACTTTTGAATGTTTTTACTTTAAAAACCTGCATTGTCGACCCAACTACGAGATGAATTTTAAATTAATTTATACCACCTCTGTGAATATAATTTTTAAAAATAGATTCCATATTTAGAAAAAATAATAATACATAATTTATAATAAGGTAAAATTAGTTTTTGACTAAAAATATTCATGAAATTGATTAAAATTAATTAGAACGATTAAAAGAAAAATTAGGTTAAAAAAGTACTAAACCATAAATTGAAGACCCAAAAAAACCAAGAAACTTGTTAGAAACCCATTTTATGGTCATTATAAGTTAATTAATCTTAAATTAATGAGTTTATTCTGTTTTTATGACTTTTGTTATGTAAAAACTTGGGTACACCTAACTAGTTTTCAACAATACCAAGTGTGTTCTTTCCCTTCTCTATAAAAGGCCACTAACTATCCCTCTTCTTCACACTTCTCAAACCACTTAGGTTCAGAAATGTTTTTAAAATAAACTTAAATAAATACCTAACTTTATATTAGAGGCCTACCCTTTGGAATAAATCAATCCAAGTATGCCTTTTTTCACAACCAAAAATGAGTTACCTATTTAAGAGGTAACATCTTCTCTCAAACCCCTTTATTTTATTTTCTTTATCCACCCATAAACTATATTTATTCTATTATTGTATTAAATAATAACATCTTAACTATACTAAGATTTTTTTATTACAAGTTTTCTACCTACACTTACACACAATTCCATCAAATGGGTAACGATCATACTGTTTATGTGTACGCTGAAATATCGCCTCAATAAACGACGATTGCCCATTTTTCCTTTACCACCTATCCAAGTGGAAATTATAATGGAAAATATATTTATATATATTCATATATTATTTTTATTATGTTATTATTATTATTTATTAATTTCAAAACACATATCTTTTTTTACTTTCAATTTTGTGTAAATATGATAATTTCATTTAAGAAAGTGTGGACTACCACCCCCTGAAATTGATGTGATTCATCCACACACTTAATGGAAAATATTATGTCCGAGTTTAGTGAACTTATAAGATATATATGATATAATAATGATAATTAAATAATGATATATATATACATATATATACATTTATATACAAATATATACATATATATACACATATTCCATTTACCTTCTTTATTTCAATATTTCAATAAAAACAAAAATGACATTCATGAGAATGTACGACTTACCGTCTCCATGAAGGATGTATTAAATTTTATAATTATATATTATATGGATTATTATAATACATATATAGTGAGTAGATTTTATATTTATATAATTTTTTACATTCTAGAATCATTATATAAGTATAAGGACAAAACATATGACAAATTAAGACACATGGGAAGAACAAATCAAATATTACCTGAAGTGAAACCTTAACATAGGATTTTTAACAAGAGGGTAATAAAAGGTTAGGATAAAACCATATATGTTATTAGATATAATAATATTTTTCTATAAAATATGTATAATAAATTTATATATATTATAATGATGATTTGAATGAGTACGAAGAGAGTCAAGATAGTAGGTAAGGTGATTTCATCTCACTTTTTATTTCTGTGAGATAAATGCTTTATTCACCACCCATTCCTTTTGTGTGATGTGAATAATTACTATGGATGTATTAAATGATTATTATACTTAAATTTATGGGTTTTTACATATCCATTTAATGCTATTTTTTTCATGGGATTTATGTTTCAAAAGTTACTAAATTGATAAAATAGTTTTGTCCCAATTTTCCTTCTTTGAGACTCATGTTTTGTTATGCACCTAAATTATTTTCGAGGTGTATATAATTCCATTTTAAATTTTATATCATGAATATAATTCTTTTCAAGACATTTTAAGCATCATATAATTTTTTTCATACATGGAGAGTATGATCCCAAGTTACCAAGTGATAAGATTTTATTGAAACAATATTATTTCTTTTCAAGATTGTTTATAATTATGATTCAATTAATAAACTATCCTGATCCGTATCTCAAGAACACTCATAATGTATTTTTATCTAATTATTCATGATATAATCATGTATTAGAACCATTTTCCCACTCTTTGGTACTTAATATAACTTTTTTATGTAAAATATGACCATCTCTTTATTTTGTCGGAAATCTATTATATTCAAAAACCATGTTTTAAAAAATGTTTTCAAAATATATTTTAAGACCATTTTAAATGAAAAAAATACTTTAAAAATGTTTTATGTTTCTTAGTTCCTCCTTTATAATTTTTCAAATCTATTTACAATGAATTTTTTTCAAAAGGTTTTATGTTTTAGAAAAAAATTAAATGGAGAAAGGATATTTTAATCAAGAAATATTTTTTAAAGATCATTAAAAATTATTTTTCATATAATATAACTTCCATTGAAGTTACTCAAGCCTTTATGGGTAAATTATTCAATGTTTCCATTCATATTATTTCTCTGAATGAATTATTTTTTGATGACATGATTTTTATAAAGCACCTTTATATTTCATGGGTTATATGATTTTGAAACCCGATTATTTGCAATGGTTATGGTTATGAAGAAATTATTATTAATCCTATATTTTTTTGTAGTTTATGATATTATTACATGTTTATAATACCCACTTAATTTTATGGTTTATGATATGATTATTTACGATCTTTTAGTGACTACTAGGATGACCACGGGAGTGAACCATGACTACCAATATGGAATCCATACTACCATGATGATCTGAGAAGAAATGCCTTGGATACAATAGAAATAATATTATATGCTTACGTTTCTTCCACAATTCCATGTTTTATTACTATAATTTTATTTCATGGTTTATGATCTTTATTAACTTATGATTCATGTATTATGAAATAACATGATTTATTTCATGATTCATGTATATGATCTTTGTTATAAATGCTATGATCTTATATTTTTATGATCATGCTCTCATACCCTTATGCTCAGGATTATGCTTAAATATATCCCTTGTTTACCCTTACTGATCATTTGAGCTCACCCCATTTTTTGTTTTCTTTCCTAGGTTATGAAGAAATGTATTATATTTTATGTATCTAAGAATGTTGATGGTAAATAATAACTTAGTGGTAGATAATGTATTTCACTTATGTATTTGTGTTTATGTTTCCATGTTTACAAAGGAACTAGACTAGTACGGTCTTTATGTGTCTATTTTTATAAAGTTTTAAGTATTCAAAAGATGTTATGTAATCTTAATGTATTAAAAAGGAAGGTCTCTATAAATTTAATAAGTGTTTTTGGTCTTATGAATGATTCAATTCCCGGGTATGCATATATATCATTGTAAATGGAATCAGAACCCACATATTTAAATTACACTTAATGAGACACATCTAACATTTTATGGCCTTGTGATAAGGACCGATATATATAGTTTAATGTGATATATAAAGTATTAATAGGATAAATATTCTTATTAATGATTAGGTTGGGACCTATATATGATTAAACCTTATGATTAACATAAAAAACAATTCACTCAAAGTGGGGACATGATTAGACTTGAAGGAAATATGTCCCTCCAAATGGAAAGAATAATATCATTGATAATATGGACCTATAAAGAAATATTACCAATGGATATGGAAACTGGTATGGGGATGTATGAGCTTGTATGAGTATTTAGGGGTGATGGTGGATGTGAGTGACCTTATGGTGAATGTGTTTGTATGATAGATAGGTTCTGGAAATACAAATATAGAGAGACATTTGAATTTTGTATATCAAGACTTGAACCTTTTAAGGCATCCTATGTATTTTATAAGAACATGTATTAAATAATGTATGGAATGATCCATTTTATCCCTCCATATGTTTAGAAATGATAGAACATATAGATATGGAATTTCATATTGAATATAGTGGTGTGAATGGTCACAAAAGAGGGGGGGGGGGTATTAATGATGGTATTTAAGGGTTATGTTTTCCACTAATAATATGGTCACGTGGATTATAGGATATTAAAATGTGTATAGATGTAAATTTTTCTATTGATTATAGGGATATAGCCTTGGGAAGTTATACTACATATACTATGAAGTTAGGAATTAGAGTCTGCATGGTTCAAAATGACACATTTTAAAGTTGAGTGGAATGAATATTCCATACAATTTAACATAATCAAAAAATGATACCGAAATGCAGTTTAATGTCATGTGACTATGATGTATTTGTCCTAAAAGGTGTGATGATAGAGGATTGTGTGGGGATTATGCATATGATTCCACCCTAGTAGGCATTATCAGGAATATGGAACTTTGAAGGAATTTATTATGAGGAAATATGTCCCCTTAATAAGGATAAAATATAGTAGGGTATTACAACTAAAAAAAGCCCATAATGGAGGAATTTTTTATCATGATTATGGAATGATCAATAAATATTTCTAGGCCCACATTTTTCATTATCAGTGTGAGAAACAATAGTTAGTTGAAGATTAGAATAATTTTATGAGAGTGCACTATTATATTTGAAAGGAATTATGCACTAAGGTTTCACAAATGAAGTATGTATTAGGCCATGAATATTAGAAAGAAGGTCGTGCTATGGATATGAATCAAGATTAATATAGTCAAGTTAAGAAATGTTTCAGATTACACTAGATTGTATTCCAAGGATATGAGTATGACTCATGAGGAATATATCCACGTGAGGAAGAGAGTGAGGCTTGAACCATATTTGATTCCCATTATATTGACTCATTCTACCATTCACTGGTGGATGAGGAAATATAATTAGATTCATGGGGGATATTCCACGATGTTATATCCAAATTATGGGGCTTACACCATAGTAAATTCCCATTTAAGATATCTCTGGATTGAATGGGTGACTTTAGGTTCTTATATGTGTTTTTAAAATGAAATATGACATAAGAGGAGTTAGTTTTTTTGTGTAAATAGGTCATAGATATGTGACCACATTAATAATATATTATTAGGAAATCACCTATTGTGGTCATTTAAATTATTATGGGTCATGAAATCACTTAACCTGAATAGGGTTAGGAAATCACATGACCAAATTTAACTCAAACTGGGAGTCTCTGAATCTCATAACATCTAAAATATTTATACCTTTTGTTTATATTCTTTCCATAATCCTTGAATAAATGTAAACCATTGTGGTTTTTATAGACTTCAAGTCCCAATATGCATTCCACTTCTTAAGAAAAAAAGGTAAGGTATTTTATTTGAAGGATATGGAGAAATTTCTTGTGAGAAGGGGACATCACATGAATTTGAACGAGTGTGTTATTAGAGGGTTATGTCATCCAATCTATGCTATATAATCACATAACCCTACCATCACCATGTGTGTATGTAATATGTGTTTCATGATCAATAATGATCGTATTAATATGATTTATTGACAACATATTCATACATCATAACTTGGATCAAGGATAATTGTGTGACCCATTTGGTTTCTTGTGATCACACCACTCATTCGTGTGATCAGTAGGGTATTACATGATGTTCAAAAATCTATCTTATAGTGGAATATTCCATGTATAGATTATATTGGACCCTTTATACCTCTAAATTGGACTTTATATTCTCATTTTTATTATTTCTTCCTCAATATTTTTCATCTGGTGGGTGCTAACAAATACAACTTCGAGATGAAGTCGGGAAGGGAAAGGGATGACATGTTTCCAAGGAAGTGGAACCCCACTTTAGTCTCTCGATCTTAAATATGAATATTGGTATATCTAGCATATTTTACTATATATAATCGGTAAAGGGGCTCTATCAGTACCTATAAACTATTCATGAGAGCACATATATCTTCTAAACTTGTCACATAACTCCCTCACATGTCAAGATCGTGTAACTCTACCTTCTGATTTCTTCATGTGAACAACCTAAGTAACCGATTCTTTCCAAAAATGTTACATAACTATACCACTCAATTATCAATGTTAATTAAACATTATCTTTATCAATTCATGGGATCATATTTTTTCCTCATATTTTGACTGATTTCTATCTTCCTCATAATGAACAAGAAAATATACAGCACATGACTCCTTTTTTGTTACATGATCGCATGATTATGAATCAATAATGTGATCATGTGTGTCTTTAGTGATCATGAGATCCCATGAATCTGTATTAGTCACATAATTTCATTCAACTTCCTTGACATTAATTCATAAAACTAATATTCATCTTTTATCTATATGACTTAATGAAGGGAATATGAGGAGATTTCGACTCATCACTATACTATGATCAATAGTGCTGAGGCCGACTAGTGTGAGATTACCCAATTCATTCATGGACATATTATGATCTTAATGGGTAATATCCTGACAGAGTACCCTCTATCTAACTGGCTACCCATTTATGGGTTTAGTCATTGCAATGACAAAATAATTTCTCCTCCGTAAGTATAAAATAAACCTCCTTTGATTATCAAGGCTCTAAAAGCATATCTATAGGACATATAATATATAATACATTTCATATCTAAATAATATTGATCTGATGGATATGTGTTGATATCTACCTTGATGGATCTGGAGGGAAATTGGCATGAATATGAAACTGCTATTCTTGTTTACTGATCAATAATGTGAAAATACATAAGAAACTAAAATATTTAGTTTCTATATTGTTGGTATATCTAATTAGGGGGGATTTCAAATGGATTGGTTATACCGCTTCTGAGTTTGTCACAACTAAAATGAGTTTATAGTAGAGACAAAGAAGGTAAGACTATATATGGATGTCTATGTTTCATAGACTCTTGTTTATTGCAAAAGAGGACTTATGATAGACCTAGTTTTCATTTAGATCCTAAAAACCAATACTTTCCACTTGATGCTGAGAGTAGTAGGTATACATATTTAGGTTGTGGAGAAGATAAGCGATGCAACCGTGTTGGGATACATGTATGATGAATTACTCCATCATTATTCTATTTGGGATAATTCTGAGTAGACACTTATTTTCAAGGAACTTCTAGATTTAGATAAAGGGTACATTGAACAAGACTAGTTCCCAAGAGTTGATATCCCCTTAATAAAATTGGTATAATTTTTCATCAATGTAATTATATGGAACTTACTAGACATTTTTTAGTATTTTTAAAGGCTTTTAGTTGTCCAGAGGGATTCTGGAGGTTTTTTAATGGCGTGAGAGGAGTCTTTGATTTCAAAGGGTCACCACACCTAGGTGGTGGGTGTGCTAGAGGCCATTTTTTGATGATCATGTGTTGTTGGTACACCATGTCTAGAACCATGGATTGTCAATCCATTTTATTTACTATTTTAGGGACTGGAGTTCATTTTGTTTGATGTATACAACTCAAAATAACCAATGTGGGAGTGGAACCATGCGTGTTGTCTTGAAGAGTCTCCCATAAAAAATGAGGATGGTGGAAAAAAATTGAATTCCCATTTTTAAAGCCATTATAAGGGTAAAATATATTATATGTGGGAAACAAACCATATTGGGTACAATGTGGGGTTGAAGAGCTTATGAACCCCCATATCTATGGAAAGGCTATAGTGGCATTCAAGTTTTCTTTTGAAATGGTCAAAAAAGGCAGTGATCCTTGTGGATCATGACTGACTAAAAATAGAAAATTAATGATGAGTTAATGGAGGGTCTTGAGTGTGTTTCAATTTTATTCTTACCATAAAATAACCAATACATTATCTTCTTATAAAATTCATGTGGCTTCTAGATGCATATAGATATTGAAAAAAGTTATCACTGGGTAAGGGTTCATTCCACCTTGAGTTATGACCCTTGATAACCTATTTGGGATTCTAACAACAGGTTAATAAAGAATTGAATAGATTTTCTTCGATGTATGATCTGTTCTCCTCTTTTATCTCTTTTTCTTAGTTTCCTATTTTTGGAGAAGAATGCACCAATGAGAGGCCCTATTTTGGGTGTTGTTTGAGAATGGTTTGGTGGTGGTTTGTGGATTCTAGGATTCAGATATCTTTTTTCTATCTTGGTGGTGTTTCATATAGTGGTGGTTGAACCATGATCATCCGTTCTTTTCTAAGAACATTGATACTCTAAATTTAAGCGTGGGATTCATTACTTTTCCTATTATTTTATTTGTAATCATAATATTATCATGCATTTCTCTTTGAGTGATGGGGGAATAATCATTATTAAGCAATAAACTATAATAATGAAGAGAGGTGGGTTATGGTTATAGTGATCACATGTTTTTACACCATGATAATTATTTTACTCTTATTTTAATAGATAATGTTTTTATATATTTATATGTCAATTTAGCATGATGATTATGGAAAATTATCAAAGAAACTAAATTGGTAATATTTCTTAGCTAAACAATTTAATATTCATGTTTAAATGAAACCATTATTTTTATATTTTAATGGAAATGAAATGATGCTTGGGTATTATTTAATTTAAAGAGTCATTTCTTATATTAATTTAGTGACAAATAAAAAGAAGTTGGTGTTACTTTTGATGAAATAATAATATCGTATGTTAATAAAAATGTTATTCCTAATATTTTTTTAATATGGAACTTATGATTGGAAGAATGTTTAAATAATTCTTATACTTTTATGGATTATTCCTTATGTTTCTTGTGGTTGTAACTTATTACAAATTAATTAGTTAATATATGATGAAAAAGAACCATTTTTTTAGAATGATAAATGTTTGGGGCTGAGTGGGGCTGTTCACTTGTAATGATTGGATGACTTGTTTTTTAGGGATTAGATGACCTTATAACTATTTTTATCTACATGTTTCCTTATTTTTTCTATGTATTTGAGACTTTTTATGTGAAATGATGTGAACTTGGTATGATTTATAGTTGAAGACAAATGATTAGGGAGGACATGTTTGTGGTAGCCGATGAAAGTTGAGATGGTCAGATTCATGGTGATATAGATGGTGGTGTCAAGTATGGCACTGAGATTGATGTAAGAAGTTGGAGACATGGTTTCATATTTTTTTACTTATAGAGGGAATTCTTTCTTACTGATGAATATGATTTAGTTGTTTTATGGACATGCTTATAATTTCTAATTGTTTCCCACAACTTGATACATCTTGTTATTTTTGTTCATGAATATCTTTTATAGTAAGTTTGGATGAATCTTATAGTACCTATAATTATTAAATTATAATTATTAATAAATGTTTTAACCCATTGTATTGATGCTTGAATGGAATTTCAAATACCAACTCTCGAGGAACCATGGGTTCAGTTGGGTTATTCCTAGAGGGCATGAACATGGTTGGTAATTAATGCAATAATAACTATATAAAGGAAATAATTAATAAATGAAAGTATTCA
This sequence comes from Viscum album, assembly GCA_963277665.1. Lineage (NCBI taxonomy): Eukaryota > Viridiplantae > Streptophyta > Magnoliopsida > Santalales > Viscaceae > Viscum > Viscum album. The sequence goes on along the minus strand of OY728156.1, from coordinate 109,839,893 downwards.
ATAATGATTGTGTAGTGACCTTGACCCTAGTAAAACAGATATAGATCTTAATTTATTACATTTTCTTAAGAAATAAGGAATCAAATCCCAAAGGACATAGTAGTTTATTAGTATTGGTAATCTAGATACATACTTGAGTTTTACATTACATTTGAAAACACAAATTACGACAATTTTTTTTTTAAGAATAACATGATTGTCTCTAGAATATATTTTCATATCAATCATAGAAAACTTCATGGAATCATGTGAAAAATAAGAAACAAAAAATGGTGATCTCAAATACTCCGTAAGGTTTAAGAACAATGAAATAAATAATGAATCAATTCGAATAATCAGTATGGAAAGCCAAATAACTAAACAAACATTCCATGTAATCATTACTCTAACTTGAATGTTCATATAGAGATAATATTAATGAAAAAAATATCATAGATAATAATAAAAATGGAAAGGTTAATAATTGAAAAACACATGGAATTTAATAAATAACATGACCATTATAATTGGGTAAGGCATAATCAATATGATATGTTAAATAACTAAAAAATTCAATTTAATTAATAAATTGAGAATGAAATAAATCTGGAGATAATATCCTTGTGAATATATCATGTATAATAATTAATGATATATTAATGAAGTAAATTATTGATTATTTTATGTCATGTCTCAAGAACATGATACCTTTATCTCCAAGATATATCCTTAAGATAGTTGGAAACCTCTTGGTATAATCTCATTTGGTTTGGCCAATATATTTTATGATAACCTACTGATTCATCTCATGATACTCATTGGTGTATCAATTGGATATCTATAATTGTCCCCCACCATGTATAAATGTCCAAATCATTCCTCAAATATCAAATAGTGAATTTAATTTTTGAACAATGTGCCTTATCATCAAATATCATTATTGAGTAAACGATATGGATTTATCAATATTTCCCCAAAAAACAAATAACATTCAATTTAGATCAATATATTTATGAATGATATATGGTTTAATAAAAAATTATATCTAGGATAAATAATTTAGATATTTATGGGAAATTTAATGTCTAATTATCATAAGTAAGTGAATATTTCAAAATAAAGATAATAATTATAAAAATGAATCAAGAATGTGAGTTGCAATACTTTCCTTGGTCAAATGATCACAAACCATCCAAATTAAGAATAAATATATATTAATTACAACAAATAACCATTGGATTAATAATAATGGGTTATTTTCATGGATGAATATAAATACTATAAAAAGATCTTTAAAAACATTCTCAAGGAAAATATTCTTTTCATTTTGAAAATCACAATTTAAAATTAAAACTTCACATTTTTTTTGAATATAATTTTATTTTAAAATAATACTTAATACTTATAAATAAAGTTTTAAAACTTTTTAAAGGTCATGATTACTGGAAATTCCATTCATTTCGTACACGTTATAATAAACATTCCTTTCACTTTTTTAGTAAAAGTGTAACAAACATTCACTTGAAAATGATATTAATATTCCTCTAATTTTTTTAAAAAAAAGTAAAATTGGGAAAATATGAATTTAGAAAATAATTTTAAAAAGGCTAAATATATTATTGAGAACATTTTTTTGATAACATGTTTTTTGGGAAACATATTTCCAAACAAAGAGTTAAATGATGTCATATTTTCAAAGTCACCTTTTATCAATTATTTTAAGAACCAAAGAATAAAAAAATGGTACAATTACACCAAATATTTGTGTATCATCGGAGAAGAATAAAATTAATTGGTTCAATTATAAAATTTTCCTATAACTTCCTTCAATTTAAATTCAAGAATAAAAAATCTTGACAAGAATGACATTATGAAAAAACCCTTACAATGATTAAAAAGTTTTAGTGAGAATTATTTAATGAATAGAATATGTGTATCAAATGTAAATATACATAAATAATATTTAAATGTAACATAATATAATAAAAAATAAATTCACTCATAATATTAGAATATAAAATATGACGAATATGTAATAGAACACAATCAAAAGAAATTGAGTTTCAAAATTCATTTCTACTTGGAAACTCTTAAGTCAAATCTCGTAAGAGGTAATAATTAAAATTGAAAAAGAAAATAAAAATTAATGTTATGGGGAAGTTATATTTCATGTCAAAGGGGATTTATATAAACCATATAAAATAAATTAGTTGAATAACCTTACAATATTCCTTAAATATGAAAAATAGAGAAGATATCCCTTACAAATATCATATCATTGATGCGTGGATTAATCAATGTAATGATTATGTGTATAAAATTTAAATACAAATAATTTTTTTTAAAATCAACATAAAACTACCAAAAGTCATTAAAAACATAATCTTAGCTGATATAATCATTGAAGTAGAAGTTTAACTAGTGAGTGGAAGTTGAGTTAATAAATCCCATTACTAATGGATATTTTTCATTGAATGTGATTTAACATCATGTATAATGAATTTAGGAATTTTATTATTTTATAAAAGAACCATAATAATATTTATAATATCATATATTATCCTATTTTAACATTTTACCACTCATTTGTTAATAATATTCCATTATTTTCAGATTTTTTGGTGTTAGTTGCCTTATTTTCTCATTCGTTCTTTGGCATGAATGTTCGGGTTCTTGTGCATATTATAATGTAAAATAATATCTAGAATAATAATAATGAAATAATTATAAAATTTATATAAAAATGAAAATTTTAATACCAATCATGAAATATATTTTTTTCATAAATGAAGTATGTTACAATCATGAAGATGGTAGCCTGTACGTACGAATGAGTATTGTTTTCATTTTCAATGATCATTATGAAAATATGGTAAGTAATGTTTTATCTTTAAATAATAATAATAATATCATAATTACCATATTATTTATTTAAATATACTTATATATATATCATACATGTAGTGTGGTGATAAAAATAGAGTCACATCGCATCGTGAAGGCGGTAGTCCACTGGTACACGAACAATGTTATCATCTTTATATAAGTAAAAGTTAAGAAGTAAAATGAAATATTATTTTTATGAATGATAAATATATCATATAAATAATATTTATTTTATGGAAATAATTTATATATATATTTATTAACTCTATCCTTATTAAATTCCATGTAAAGAATTAGTGAAAAACGAATCACATTTCTTCGCGAGGTGATCGTCTGCTATACACAAGAGTGACATTATCGTATCCACTATAGAATGGAAAATAAAAAAGGAATATATTTTATAATTAATAAATCGACATAATTATGTTATAAATATAATATTTATACTTTATATCCATCATCATACACTACTATGATTGGTGGTAATGTAAAAATGAATGACATCAGTTTGCAAGGCATTAGTCCGTCGTGCACACAAATAATGATTTTGTAACACATTTGGTGGAAGTGGGGATGGTTTTAGGTCATGAAATTATTATTAAAACATATAAATATATGGAATAAAATTATTTGATTATATAATTATGGTTAAATAATAATTTAAGGAGGTGGAGGAAGAAATAAAATAAAAAAATTCGTTGAAGAACGTTGCCTATGCTTCAGGTATCCTCCTTAAATTTTCACCAAAATCCTTCCTATAATTTATTTATGCTCAAAATAAGGATTATAGTATTATAGGATGAAGTTTTTGATGTAATTTAATATGGTATTATCCTAACAAAATGGGTTTTACGGTGTAAAGAAGAGAGGAGAGGGGGTGACCTTTTATCAGTATGGTGAGTAACACACTTAATTTGTTTTAATATAAAATGGTGTAACCACGTTTTACACTTTCAAAAAGGGACCAAAATATAGTATTATATATAATTAGTCATTATAGTATCAAAATATAGTCATTAAATATATTATAGATAAGTTTTTAGGTTATTTAACCCCCGATAAATCCATTTTTACCTAAACCACTATAATTATTTTTAATGTTATCACTATTAATTTTGGTCAAAAATTAATTTAACCTTATTATAAAATATAAATTATGATTATTCAAAATAAGTAATACATTTTTTTAAATTCCTTTAATATAAGTGGTGATAGTTTATTTAAAAATAACCCTGCAGGCTTGATGAGAAAGTGGGTTTTCAAAGTAAAAATGTTCAAACGTTCACAATGTTTTTATATAAAGATTAAAAATCAATATGATTAAAATGAACTAAAATGTATTAATAGATATATTATTGAACTAGTTTAACTTTTAAACTCTCTGAAAATATAATTTACCATTATAATTATTTAAATGAAAATGCATTTTTCAATTAAAATTCAGTATTGTTCACTATTCATCAAAAAATAATTTTTTGGAAATCATAAAAATTAAACCTATGATAAATTTTATTTTTTTGATGTAAAAAATTATTTTTATTTTTCAAAATAAATTTCTAAAACATATTAAAAATTAATTTTAAATTATATTCACATATTTTAACTAAACCGCCTTTTTGGAAAATTTATTTTTTCAAAAAATATTTCATTTTATTTCAAAGGAATATTATTTTATTCCTAACAAATATTAAACAAATGAATTTTTTTGATATGCTTAAACCTTATTGTTTTCATAATTTAGTTAGAACTATTTATAACTTCCAATTTAGTGATTAGGTATAATGTATTATTATTCAATTCGACTCGGGGTTTCATGTTCCACAAGCTACCAAGAGAATTATATTTCATTGGTTATTTAATACCAATGATTCATGTCACAAAAATTGTCAAATAAAATATTCTTATATTAAAATTTTAGGGAGTTACATTTAACCCACATTAAATAGATTACATCCTCAAAATTTAGTCCTGCTGTTGATAGTCAAGGTTTTGATATTTTAAAATACTATTGTTGAAAACTCATGTCATAAAAGTGATAATATAATAACCTATTAAAAAGAGAGAAAATGGAAGTACAAAGGTTATATGGAGTAACACATAACTAAGTTTCTATGTAGTAGAACAATAGTGGAATGCAATCATTTATATATAGAAGAAAAGCATAAATAATTATAGAGTATGATAGAGGTTATTGATAAAAAAAGTTAATGATCAATGGAATGTTAAGGATATCAAAACCATAAATAAAATAAGTGTGAAAAAGGTAATTTGGATCACAAAATTTATGGTAATAGGATAAAAGTTTATTAGAGGATTCTTTTTACTAAATATGAGGAATTATTTTACATTATAAGAATATAAGGAAATATAATTACTTGATACATTTCAATTTCATTAGTAAAATTTAATACTTTTGTCTCAATTTTATAAATTTCAATTTCATATCTTATTATAAGAAATTAATATCCAAAAATTATTTTTTATTCCTTAGGTACTAAAATTATCTTTTAACATATCCTAAGATATTTAAAAGAGTGAAAAGTATTTCTATCTACATTTAATTAATTTACAATAAAAATATGGTTAGCACATGTAATTCATTATAATACATCGATATATAAACCTAAAAAGTAACACCACTAGTTCATAATTAATATTTATTTTTCAAATCATTTAACTAAAAACAACGACATATTAACCGGGACATCGTGTAGGATAGTGGTAGGTGTTAAACCCTTATCGTCCTTAGGTTAAGGGGTTCAAGACCCACGTAATTTTGAGACATGATGAGTTATCAACAAGAATATTGATTTTAATTTTATAAAACCATATTAATATAATTTTTATACTGTTAAAAAATAGTGGAAATCCTTTAAATGATGTTAATAATTAAATAAACATATAACTAATTTTTTTAATACATGTTTTTTACAAAAAAAGGTTAAAAGGTTAATTATAATATTATTAAATTTTCATTAATGATCATATCAACCATAGAGTTTATCTAGATATATAAACTTATGTCTATAAAATGTAAAAGGATTATTCCTAAAATAAAATTTTCATAAAAATATATACTAAAATAATGGGTTATATTGGCATAAATTTCTCCCAAAATATACTTAATCTTGGTAGACCCCAATCACATAAAACCTAAAAAGGGGTGTTTAAGACCTTGAATATATGATAACTCTTAAACTCACAAGTCAATGTTGTTATCCATAAATATTAATTAATAAATACACATATGATTTTAAATTTAACATAATCCTTAGAAGTTTCATAATTCTGATCACCATAATACCATTGTTAAAAAAATTATTCTACAATTTAATAATTTAACCAAATAAATAAATAATACATCTATTTTACATCAACATAGGTTATTCTTTGGGCTAGGGGTAATCCTTTAGAAGACATAATTAAATTGGATATTGCATATCATCTCCACATTTTAGACAAAAAACCATAAATGGATCCTTAGGATATGTGTTATTTTATTCCATTGTACTCTTCATTTTCCTCATAAATTATTTTCTTTATACCATTAATTTCTACACATAAAAACATTTTCATGTTCCATTGATACAATTTCCAAGGTTTCTCTATCCATATTTCATACATGATGGAAATCAGGCCTTCTTTACACTATGTTCTTCATCACTTGAGCTCTTGAAAAATTCTATCCTTATCTTTTTTAGTGAGTCTGGGAGTTTGAAAAGGTATATGTTTTTAAGAATATTTCAAGATTGTAAAACTTGGTGCACCATAAGGCATGTTTTCATGAACCAAGTGATGATCATGTCAATACCAATGCACCCTTTTTAGAGTTATTACCCCTAGCTATATCTGTTCTAAAACCACACACACTTTTTATATACTGAACGATATTTACTGTAAGGAAAAACTATATAATATCCACTTTACCAAAAATTTAGGATATTATTCTATACATATCATCAAATCCTATCATAGGGTTGTGATCACTAATATTATTTTTCCTAAATCTAGTCCCAAGGTTTCAACTAAACTTCTTCTAATACCGACTATAGTGACCCATTCACCATTAGATTAAATATAGTGCCTACTTTGTTACATTGGCATAATATATAAGGATTCACGTCCTAAAAGAATTAATATTTTATTAGTCTTATAAAACTAGATACATAATTGAGTCTTATGTTACATTTAAAACCAAAATTATAACATAATATTTTTTGAGAATAAAATTATTCCCTTTAGAATATCCTTGTATATCAATCAAAGTAAAATTCAGGGATGCATAGAAAAACGAAACTAAATAATGGTGAGATAAAATGATCAGTAAGGGTTAAGTACATTATATTCTATCACAAATCAATAATAATAATCAATATGAAAAGTTAAATAACTAAACAAACATGCCATGTAATCAATAAAACAAGAAGAAAGTGAATCTATAGATAATATAAATGTGAAAATATCATGTATAATAATCAATATTGAATGGAAAATAACTGAAAACAGATTCCATTTAATCAATAACATGACTATCATAACTAGTGGAGATTGAGGATCAATATGAGACAATCCATCATGGGTGATTGATTCATTTGGTTTATGTCTGGTGGAATCACATGAATCTTTAAAAGTACACATGGGAGTGGGAGGGTTATATTTGTGTCTAGTACCCACATCTCTGTGTGTAACTTATTTTTTGGATTTTTAGGGATATAAATCTCCAAGGTGGGGAGAATGTAACATATTATATTTTACATTTATTATTTTTAAATATTATACGAATTATTATTGAGATAAGTCAATGAGATGACGTGTGATTCCAATCCCTTGTATTCCCAGAATAAATGTTTGAAATATATGAAAATATCAAGTAGCACATGTGATAATTTTTTTTCTAAAAATAAGAATAATTACTAAAAAAGTGCTCAGATTATAAATCCAAACATACCATAGTGATTATAATGGTTGTTTTACCCTAGGCATAATATAAAATTTGATAGCATGAGTGATTTGTGAAAAATTTATTTTGGGCATAAAACGAATAAAATAATTTGAGAAAGTAATTTTAATTCATTGTGTTGAAACAATGAACTATTTCTTCTTTAAATGTAACCTTATGTTGAGATCCAAGGTTAGCCTCATAAACTTTGAATCTATGGAGATCCATAAGAGATAAACTATGAATCATTCACTCAAACATACATCAAGATATCATGGATCGATGATCAACACACTACGAATTCGATAGATTTCACCAATGATGATGACACAAAAATTGTTCTTAATTAGTGATCAAACTGAATTGAGGCAGGACGTTTGTTTTATGTGCTTAATTTCCCTTTCATTATCCCTACATTGAATGAAATTCAATCAACCATAGGATTGATCTGTGGCTCCTACATATTTACTGGATGGGTTTATTTTAGGGATTATTTAGGAGAGTTTCCTATGATTATCAATCTCTTCATTGTTTTTCTTATAGAAATGAATCGAGATCAACACAAAAATAAATCCAGGATTGTTCATCTAATTTTTATGTTCTTTATTACCTTGATTCATCATTAATCATTTGAGTTCTTCACTTGGACCATGAATCGACTATTCCCGGTCAATAAATCATTGAACACCCATTTCTTAGAGAAACAATCTGATATAATAGATCTGGGATCAACATGACATGAATGAGGTGATAAGATGAATATAGATAGATTCAGAAGACCGATATTTCCCGAATTTGTATTCTTCAGCTCACAATGAAGAACGACGATTTAATACATTTTTTGAGAAGATATGTTGATAAGATTTGTTGTTTGGAAGCTAAATGGCTTGGATTACATGGGATATCAAATTTTCCCACAAGGAGAGGTTGGAAACTGAATGCTAGACTGACGAGTAGGTACATAATCATGGATCTCAGATTATGTAAAATCATGTAACACACAACATGTAATCTAGTATTATATGGAATGTGGGTCCCCTTTAGTGGTAGCTAGGGTTTCAAAAAGAATATGATGATCACATAGTGTGTGACCCATGTCACACGACATGTGGCCCTCCCTAGTTGACTTAGAGTGTACTTTAGAAGTACCCAGACATGGGTTTGAGTACACGCTCGTGAACACACTATGTACTTCCACACCTACACTTCTTGGCATACACAGATTGGTACACAGACATGAATTTCGTGCATGAACACGACTAGGAGACATAGTAAGGATACCATGTGTCTCTACATTCCATGTATATCCTTATACATTTCATTTATATGAATACTACATGGAGTGTGAGCTTATTTCGCATGGGTAGGACATGGGATTGCTGGACACACAATGACCCCTTGGGAAACCCAGTGTATTCTCTAAAAGAGTGATTGAAGCTCTTTGTTTTCTTATTTTGTGTAAAGACTGGTAAAATTAAAGGGAAATTTTTTATTAATTTTCTATGGGATTTTACAAGAACGCAGTTTCTGACGGCACCTGATTCCGAGGCCCGGTGTGCCCGGAATCAATTTCTAAAGTTTAGCTTTGGTACGTTCAGTGAACGAACGAGCGGGTTTTTATAACTTTTGAACCGGTGCTCGAAATCAAATTTTGAGGGCACCTATGGATTCGTAGCGCCGGTAATTGCTTAGGAACACCTTTTCCAGAGTTGTGTTTTCACGAGAGAAGTTGATAAAAATTGTGGAAGTTAAAATAAAAATTTAACTACAATTTTTATTTTCTAAGTGGTTAAAACCATTGGGTGGAAGTTGGGGGAAACCACCCAACTTCCCATGGGAGGTTATGAGGGTGGTGGGGCCCACACGAACCCCACCCCTTCATATTCTCTAACTCCTTCAACTCACCATTAATTTTGATAACTTAAGTTAATTAATTGGTGATTTTAATTTGAATTTTTGAAATTCAAATGCTTAAGTTATGTTAATAAAATAAGTGTTGAACTTATTTTATTTTTTGGTTGGAAGTCTTGTTGCTTGAGAGGTTTTGGGAGAAAAGCTAAGGAAGGCTTGAAAATCTTCGTCTTCTTCATCGAAGAACACGAAGAATGCGAAGAACACGAAGAACACGAAGAACACACCGATATCCGATGAAGAACGCCGAATCCTCGGAGATCGACTACGCGACGTCGTGTACCGCGACACCAACAACGCCTTCTTCCGCGATGATTCTCCTTTCGCGACGCCTCCTTCCGTGACGGTTATTTCCACGACAAACCTTCATTCAAGCTACACTTGAGGTAGGGGAATTAATTTGAGAATGGTATTATTCCCTTGGTGGTTCCTTCTAAAACAAGAAACCCGGATCAACTCATCATTAAGTTGATCCGCGGATGTTTTATTTTTGCGGGTTGGAAATATTGGTATGATTCTTTTTTTTATTTAAGAGGTTGTTGGGGTTTATTTAAATTGTTGTTCCTGATTACTTCTACCGCCATACTTTGTGAAACTTTTCCCCTTGCAATCGATTAACGGGAGGGGGCCGGACCGCAAAAACACGGCTGACCCTCCTCCCTTATTCTTGTATTGTTGCGGTTCGAAGGAAAATGATGCGTTGCCGATGCACCGCGTGGAATCGTGTGGCAAGGATGCACGACGCTGTCACACCATGCCGATGAAGTCGAACAAGAACGCGGCGCCGTCACGCCGCGCCAGAGAACCCTGAAAAACACCACGGCCGGAGCGGGGCTGCGGCGGAGGGGCGCGGCGCCGCCACGTCGCGCTGGACGAACCAAGGCCACGACCGGTTCCAGGCCGCGGCAGAGCAAGGGAACCGGCGGCCGGTACTGGGCCGCCGGCGTCGGAGTAGGGGGACCGGCCTTGCCGGTCCTGTGACGACAATAGCCGGCCGTCCAGAGTGGGCCGACTGGACATGGGTTGAGCCGGGGGTTACAACCCCCGGCTGGCCATCTTGAGCGGCCCCATTAAGGGGGCCGCGGTTACAAAACGGGGGGCAGGCGCCCCCCCCCCCCCTCATCCGCTCGGCCAAACGACCGAGCCACCCGCCGGCGCCAGTGCGCCGGCCGACTGCCCTGGCCGGTCCGCCAGACCGGGCTGTGCCGGGCCACACCCAAGCGGGCCGGACTCGGACCCAGGACGGGTCGACCTGGTTCGGGCTGACCTAGAGGGTATCGGGCCGGGTCGGACCGGGCCCGAACCCCCTAATATCGAACCTCTTCCGGTTTGTTGCACATAACTTGGCTAATGACCCCCAATCGATGCACCGTCTATTACGTAGCGATCCTTGGATCGAGACGGTCGTTTTGGTATATTATACTCAAGGTTTCAGAGTACTTTGGGTTCGGCCGGGTTGGTTCGTATACAAAACCAACCGGGCCCTCGGAGCGGAAACACTTATATCCTGAGCTCCAGACGTCCGATTGACATGTCGTCAACTTTGTTGGATTTCTCTTGATGATACAGAACTTTTTGCATAATTTGCCTGAGATTTGGCTGCTGTTGGATAGTGGCCAGGTTGGATTGTACCCGAAATCCAACCGGGCCCCTGGAACGGAAAAGCTGATAACTTTCAGACCGGTCGACCGTTTGACGAACCGTCAGCGGCGTTGGTGATCTCGTTGAGAAATGGTCCCTATGAGTATACCCTATGATATTTCGGGGTATAGTTGAGATACGACCGGGTTGGTTCGCTCACGAAACCAACCGGGCCCCTGGACGAAAAGGCTAATAACTCACAGACCGGGCGAGCGATTGACGCGCTGTCTGTTGCGTTGAGACCCCTATGATGAGGCGGTCCTTTGAGATACTTCTTTATGGGACTTTGAGATACTTGGAGTATCGACCTGTAGCTCGTGGATCGAACCCTCCCAGAGATGAGCGTGCGGAGTACAGAGACCGTGTAGCCGACTGAGACCTGACGACTTCTTGACCGAATCGACTTGGAGTGAGTCGACTAGCCCAGTGGATGGATCACTACTTTGTTTGGGTGCAGACCCATGGTGGATGGAGCACTACCTGTGTGACAGTACAGACCCACGTTACTCTTCTAGAGAGTACCTCTGCAGGCTATTAGGGGGTGTGCACTACTGTGTTTGGGTGGCATACCCCGGTGGGAAGCACTACTGTGTTTGGGTGGCTGACCCGCGGTACTCGACAGGAGGAGTACCTCAGCAGTATTAGGTTAGTGAGAAGTACTTCAGAGTCATGAAAGGACCACAGTACACTCCAGAGACGGGGCTCTTCAGAAGTTATAGTTTTGATAATGAAAATCCTGGTTTGAGCTGAGTCTATGATCTCTGTGTTTACCTCATGTCTGAGATGAGTCACATGATAACTTAGGTATATGTATGGGCATATACCTGGGTAGTGGTCATCCATTGATTTCATAATCTTTGTGTTTCCTCATGATTGAGATGGGTTACTTGATAACTTAGGTATATGTATGGGCATATACCTAAGTAGAGGTTATCTGTTGAGATCTTATTGTGGTTATCCTTGTTGGTTTTAGTGAGACCTTGAGGGTCTCGGGGTCCCTAATGAGTATCCTTATACTCACCCCTGCACAGTCTATGCCCGCACCTCGTTGTGTTGGTTGCAGATGACGGGCAATACTGACGGAGGCCGAGTGTTCAAGGACTAGACGGTACCCGGAGGTGGACCACACGACGAGTCAGTACCCGCAGGTGGACCACACGACGAGTCAGTATCCGGGGGTGGACTTCACGACGAGACGACTCACGGAGGAGGTTGACGGGCGAGAGCGTTGTGGAGGCTATCTGTACCTACCATTCAGGTAGGATCCATGGTGGACGATCCAAGAGCTGCGCTATCTGTACCTACCATTTAGGTAGGATCCGTGGAGGACGAACCCGGAGCCGCTTCCGTTCTTCCAGCCGTTGTCTTTTTCTGTTGTACTTTTGTTCAGTTGTAGCTATACTTCAATTAGGTTTGTATTCTGGCCCATTTATTTTTCATCACTCTCTTTTTTTACTTAGTGTTTACTTCCGCTTGTACTCTGTGGCGTTTTTTTTCTTTTATAAAGGCAATGCCTTCCCAGTAATCGAGATTTTCGCATTTGGGGCTAGTCGCCAGCCCCTGGCATATGGAAGGCGGGCTTGGGGTAGTCACGGCATGGGCCCCGAGGACGGGTCGTGACAAATTGGTATCAGAGAAGTCGGTTCAACCGCATAACTTATAACTCTGATTTTTTCTTTCTATGAAGCAATAGTGTTAAGGGTACCTAGTGTGGTCTTCAGTTTAGGGAGTCCAGTGTTGGTGCGGGCGGTCGACGTATCTATACACCAAGACCCTGACAACAGATTTCGGACTTTCTGCACGAAAACACTGATTGCGTGTGTGTTTCCAGAAGTTTTTAAAAGTCAGCTCAAACCAGGTTAGCTCACCAGGTATAAATCGTTTGACCGTGTCACGTTGTTTCTTTCAGGATGACTTTTTACGGATGACCAGCAAGAGCCCAGAGGGATGTGCGTACTAATAGCCTGTCGAGCGACGAGGCTTCAGTACAGGTCCCTCTTGCAGTTGAGGCACCAGCGGTACTACCATACCTTGGGCCACCGATGCCACCAGCCCCTGCAGTAGGAGATGCACGCCACTTGAGCGCACTGCATGAGTTCCAGCGCCAGAGGCCACCCAGGTTCCGGGGATAGATAGACCCGCAGGCAGCTGAGGATTGGCTAGAGGCTGTGGTGAGAGTCTTCAGGCAAGTGGGGACGCCATCAGACTTCATGGTGATATTTGCTTCCAGCCTTCTTCAGGAAGCAGCAGGCAGGTGGTGGGTCCACATTTTCCAGTTTTGCGACGGGATGAACTTCACATGGGAAGACTTTGAGACCTTCTTCAGGGTGGAGTTTGTGCCAGTAGCTCTCCACCCCGAGAATGTACAGGAGATTCTACCTTTGCCGCATGATTTTCAATCAGTAGCCGAGTCATCTGTGGGCTGTAGACAGATGATGCAGAGGTCTAGGAGGACCATACCTACAGGTGGTCGACCGTATGACTCAGGATCGGTGGTGCGAGGCACCAAGGGGAGTAACAGAGCCAGACCTGCCATGCTGTGTTACACGTGCAGCAGACAGGGTTACATGGAATGTGACTGTCCGACTCCCCGCACAGTTGATCCGCATGCATTGGAGGATCCACCGAGGCAGAAGCAGCGGCAGGTGCTTAAGGAACAGCCATGCAGTGGACAAGGCAGTAGAGCTCCGGGATCAGGTGGACAGGAGCGGAACTAGTGGATACTATTTTGTTCATGGTACTTCTAGTTCCATGTTGTTGTTGTTGTTGATGTTGTGTCTTTGTACTATGAGCTTCTATTATAAAAGACACTTATATTTGTGATGTTTGCTTTCATGTCCTTCTGTTTGGTTGATACTGAGTGGTCCCGATTAAGACTGTTGACATGACCCTCACTTTCTAGATTTCTACTGGAGGAGACCCAGTGACCTCACACTGATGCCGACAGTGTGACTTGACCCTTGGAGGCGAGAGTGACAGTTGGATCTCTTGGTAGTTACGTCGAGGCCTTACGACGTCATCCATGACATGAATGCATCATTCATGTTAGGATTGACTATATTAGGCAATGGGCGTGGTTCATCCAGGGGATGAGACCGAGTATCTCTTTTCGGTAAAGGATAAATTTTAGCAGCTCTTTCAGATTGTAGGCAAAGAAGGTGAAGATCATCCAGGAGCGGATGAAGACTGAACAGTGTGGTAAGAAACAAGAAACCGGCACCAGTCTTAGAGACTCAGGCATGTTAAATGTTTCAAGAAGAGGAAGCTTTAAGGAGAGATGAGTCTGCGAAGAAGTAGACATGGAGGAAGAGTTAGGAGAGCAACATGAGGTAGTGTACATTTCAACATGCTTCAACCACCCGCCTTAGTTGTCCCCGCCAGGCTCAGGGAGATGGAGGGCGGAGGAAGGGTGCAGCTACATGCGGTCAAGGAGAGTGACCCAATGGCTCTAAGAATGATTCAAGGGACAGTCTGTGTCCACTACTAGCTGTCGTAGTAACAGACATTGATATGAATCATTCCTTCCTTACACGAATCTGTCCCAAACCTAGAGTTTCCGGTAAGCCGTAGACTTGACCCTCACGTCTGGAGACACCTTGGGAGGAGACTCGATAATCACACTTATGCCGACGGTGTGGTTAGACCCTCGAGGCGAGAGTTTCAGTTGGAATCTCTTGGTGGCATTGTCGAGGCCTTATGACGTTGGTTTGAGTATGGACTGGGCCATCACAGTTCATACACAAATTGATGGTATTAGGCAAAACGGTTGTGGTTAAACTACTACATCGGGATGGGTTTTCCTTGGTTGGAGAAAAGGAAACCCCAGGCATCACAGGATAAACTCAAGCATAGGAGGGTGTGACCGATCACTCTTAAGTCGGTCAACCTTACCCTCGTGGTAGCTGTCGTTTTGAGTTTTAGTTCTAACAGGAATTAGAGACCTCTAGAGTTCGAGGATGACGATCATGTCCTTATACGGTCTCACCTCGACTAGGATTACTGAGATGTGACCAAGGCGGAAAGTTATCTCCGAGGTTCAACGGACCTTTCTAAGTCCTCAGATGGGTAGGCGTGGTGGTTTACCGCTTGACCCATCCACCTCAGTTGCACCTGGTGCACGACGACTTCCACGTATCTCAACTGAGGAGATACGTGCATGATCCCTCACACATCATCGACCTCAGGGAGTTGGACATCGATGATAGGCTGACATACGCAGATATTCCAGTGGGGATCCAGGATCGATAGGAGTGGATCCTATGAGGATGGTCGATTTCTCGGGTATGCATTCACTGGTAGTACGGAAACCTCCAGGTGAGCACATGGGAGCGGAAGGCTCAGATGTGTGCTCAGTATCGCTTTTGTATCCCTAGTTTTTGTTGAAGATTTAAGGGGACGTAAATCCCTGAGGTGGGAGTAATGTAAAGACCCGTAAAATTCAAGGTAAATTTTTTCTTAATTTTCTTTGGGATTTTACAAGAACACAGTTTCTGACGGCAGCTGATTCCGAGGCCCGGTGTGCCCAGAATCAATTTATGAAGTATAGCTCGGGTACGTTCAGTAAATGAATGATCAGGTTTTTCTAACTATTGAACCGGTGCTCAGAATCAAATTTCGAGGGCACCGATGGATTCGCAGCGCCGATAATTTCTTAGGAACACCTTTTCCGGAGTTGCGTTTTCATGAGAGAAGTTGATAAAAATTGTGGAAGTTAAAATAAAAATTTAACTACAATTTTTATTTTCTAAATGGTTAAAACCTTTGGGTGGAAGTTGGGGGAAACCACCCAACTTTCCATGGGAGGTTATGAGAGTGGTGGGGCCCACACAAACCACAGCCCTTCATATTCTCTAACTTCTTCAACTCACCATTAATTTTGATAACTTAAGTTAATTTATTGGTGATTTTAATTTGATTTTTTGAAATTCAAATGCTTAAGTTATGTTAATAAAATATGTTTTGAACTTATTTTATATTTTGGTTGGAAGTCTTGTTGCTTGAGAGGTTTTGGGATAAAAGATAAGGGAAGCTTGAAAATATTCGTCTACTTCGTCGAAGAACACGAAGAATGCGAAGAACGCGAAGAAAAAATTGATCTACGATGAGGAATGCCGAATCCTCGGAGATCGAATACGCGATGCCATGTACCGTGACGCCAACGACGCCTTCTTCCGCAACGATTCTCCTTTCGCGACGCCTCCTTCTGCGATGGTTATTTCTGCGAATAACCTCTGTTCAAGCTACGCTTGAGGTAGGGGAATTAATTTGAGAATGGTATTATTCTCTTGGTTGTTCCTTCTAAAGCAAGAAATCCATATCAACTCATCATTAAGTTGATCCGCGAATGTTTTATTTTTGCGGGTTGGAAATATTGGTATGATTCTTTTTTTTATTTAAGAGGTTGTTGGGGTTTATTTAAATTGTTCTTCCTGATTAATTCTATTTCCATACTTCGTGAAACTTTTCCGCTTGATATCGATTAACGGGAGGGGGCCAGACTGCACAAACACGGCCGAACCTCCTCCCTTATTCTTGTATTGTTGAGGTTCAAAAGAAAATGATGCGGTGTCGATGCACCGCGCGGAATCGTGTGGCAAGGATGCGCGGCGCCGTCATGCCACGCCGATGAAGTCGAACAAGAACGTGGCACCATTGTGCCACACCGGAGAAACCTGAAAAACACCACGGCCGGAGCGGGGCCGCCGCGGAGGGGCGTGGTGCCGTCGCACCGTGCCGGACCAACCAAGGCCGCGGCCGGTTCCCGGCCGCGGCAGAGCAAGGGAACCGGCGGCCAGTACCGGGCCGCCGGCGTCGGAGCAGGGGGACCGGCCTTGCCGGTCCCGTGTCGGCAACAGCCGGCCGGCCGGAGCGGGCCGACCGAACATGGGATGAGCCGGGGGTTACAACCCCCGGCTGGCCATCTTGAGCGGCCCCATTAAGGGGGCCGTGGTTACAAAACGGGGGGCAGGCGCCCACCCTCCCCTCATCCGCTCGGCCAAACGGCCGAGCCACCTGCTGGCACCATCGCGCCGTCCGGCTGCCCTGGCCGGTCCACCAGACCGGGCCGGGCCGTACCCAAGTGGTCCAGACCCAAACCCAGGATGGGTCGACTCGGTTCGGGCTGACCCAGAGGGTATCGGGCCGGGTCGGACCGGGCCCGAACCCCCTAATACCGAACCTATTGCGGTCTGTTGCCCATAACTTGGTCTACGGACCCCAGATCGACACACTGTCAGTTTCGTAGAGATCCTTAGATCGAGACAGTCATTTCGGTATATTATATTCAAGGTTTCAGAGTACTTTGGGTTCGGCCGGTTTGGTTCGTTACAAAACCAACCGGGCCCTTGGAGCGGAAACGCTTATATCTTGAGCTTCGGACATCCGATTGATGTGTTGTCGACTTTGTTGGATTCCTCTTGATGAGACAGAACTTTTGGCATAATTCGCCTGAGATTTTGTTGCAGTTGGATAGTGGCCGTGTTGGATTGTACCCGAAATCCAACCAGGCCCCTGGAACGGAAAAGATGATAACTTTTTGACCGGTTGAACGTTTGACGAACCGTCAGTGGTGTTGGTGATCTCGTTGAGAAATGGTCCCTATGAGTATACCATTTGAGAGTTTGGGGTAGAGTTGAGATACGGCCGGGTTGGTTCGCTCATGAAACCAACCGGGCCCCTGGGACGAAAGGGCTAATAACTCACAGACCGGGCGTCCGATTGACGCGCCGTCTGTTGCGTTCAGACCCCTATGACGAGGCAGTCCTTTGAGATACTTCTTCATGGTACTTTGAGATACTTGGAGTATAGACCTGTAGCTTGTGGAGCGGACCCTCCCAGAGACGAGCGTGCGGAGTACGGAGACCGTGTAGCCGACTGAGACCTGACGACTGCTTGACCGACTCGACTTGGAGTGAGTCGACTAGCCCAATGGACTGAGCGCTATTTTGTTTGGGTGCATACCCATGGCGGACGGAGCACTAACTGTGTGACCGTGGAGACCCTCTGTACTCATCCAGAGAGTACCTCTGCAGGCTATTAGGGGGTGTGCACTACTGTGTTTGGGTGGCATACCCCGGCGGGAAGCAATACTGTGTTTGGGTGGCTGACCCGCGGTACTCGACAGGAGGAGTACCTCAGCAGTCTTAGGTTAGTGAGCAGTACCTCGGAGTCGTGACAGGACCACTGTACACTCCAGAGACGGGGCTCTTTAGCAGTTACGGTTTCGATAATGAAAATCCTGGTTTGAGCTGAGTCTATGATCTTTGTGTTTACCTCATGTCTGAGATGGGTCACTTGATAACTTAGGTATATATATGGGTATATACCTGGGTAGCGGTCATCCGTTGATTTCATAATCTTTTTGTTTCCCCATGATTGAGACGGGTTACTTGATAACTTAGGTATATGTATGGGAATATACCTAAGTAGAGGTTATCTGTTGAGATCTTCTTGTGGTTATACTTGTTGGTTTTAGTGAGACCTTGAGGGTCTCGGGGTCCCTACTGAGTATCGTTATACTCACCCCTGCACGGGCTATGCCCGCACCTCATTGTGTTGGTTGCAGATGACGGGCAGTGCTGACGGAGGCCGAGTGTTCGAGGACTGGACGGTACCCAGAGGTGGACCACACGATGAGTCAGTACCCGGAGGTGGACCACACGACGAGTCAGTATCCGGGGGTGGACTTCATGACGAGACGACTCACGGAGGATGTTGACGGGAGAGAGCGTTGTGGAGGCTATCTGTACCTACCCTTCTGGTAGGATCTGTGGTGGATGATCCAGGAGCTGCGCCATCTGTACCTACCCTTCAAGTAGGATCTGAGGAGGACGACCTAGGAGCCGCTTCTGTTCTTCCAGCTGTTGTCTTTTTCCATTGTACTTTTGTTCAGTTGTAGCTGTACTTTTAGTTGGGTTTGTATTCTGGCCCATTTACTTTTCAGCACTCTCTTTTGTACTTAGTGTTTACTTCCTCTTGTACTCTATGGTGTTTTGTTTTCTTTTATAAAGGCAATGCCTTCCCAGTTATCAGGATTTGTTCCTTTGGTGCTAGTCGCCATCCCCTGGGCTATAGAAGGTGGGCTTGGGGTAGTCATGGCACGGGCCCCGAGGACGGGTCGTGACATTTTGGGCCAATATAGGATTAGTATGTTCCCTTGGTTGTTTTTCTCAAGGTTATAGTGCCTAATTATAGGCACATCGCTAGATTGTGATCTCTTTTAGAGGATGATTCTTAGATAGAGTTATGATGTCCCTCCGTGAGACTAGAGTGTGTTCCTATATCATCCATAGTTGGTTTTTGTGAAACCAATGTGAAATCACTAAGAAAAACATTGATCCCCCATATATTAGGCCATATTAATATGGTTTGTGTAATTTTTGGAATAAAATTCCATATCTAGGGGGTTGATCCAGACTGGGTTCGTGGTGTCCCCCAGCAGTTCTGGGTGTGACTATATCGTTGTGTATTGTGGTCCCCTTATACTAGTGAGCTTCAATAAGAAGGGCCTAATAAAACCGATCTCTTCGTTGAGTGTCTTAGACTTTAATATGGCTCATGGACTGGGTGCTCCCAAAAAAAGGTTTACCTTGAACAAAATCTTGTGACTGAGAGTTGGTTATTACCACCTGGTTATGTTATGTTTTTCTTGAGTATATCTGAGTTTTGTTTCTGTTATACATCGTTTTTTATATATTTTGTTGAGATGAATATAATTTTTTCTTCATGTTCAGTGTTTTTAGGGTGTCCTACTGATTATTTTTATGTTCTCTCATTCATTGGCTTTTCCCGTACGTGTCGTGTCTTGTGCAGATGACAGACCTTTTTGACGTTCTCCGGGGAGTATAGGGAGTGGGTGAAGCGTATCTAGATATTGAGTGAACAATGTGTTTTCTGGGAGTATAATTTTTACTTATTCCTCACCCTTGAAATAGTTTGGACTATTTATAGTTTTGGTTGGGCCTATTTTTGGACCCTTTTCAATTTTGAGTACTTTACTATCATTCTCTGTTGTGGGATCATAGATGTATACGTACATTATTTCTATAGTTTTAAATTTTAACATTGTGTGATATTTTATATGTCTTCATGTGCACATGTAATTTAGGAAAATGTCTCCCATTTATGGGATATTCCTTCTTGGCATTGGTCTCCAGCCCCTATCCTTTTGGAGGCGGGCTTGGTGTAGTCTAAGGTTGGACCACTCTGGGCCGGGTCACGACACTGAACTTAATATATTAATATAAATAAATAAATATATATAATGAATATAAATGATATTTATATAAAGTTTAACTTTTTTTAGATTATTTTACCATGATCATATTTAAATGTCCAAAATTATGAAACTACAACATACATGAAAAACAGAGCAATTATCACACAAAATAAGGACTTTAACAAATAACTGTCAAAAAAAGGTAGATAAAAGACTATAAATAAATCATATATTATATGATATATATTATTATGGTTAGTTAATATATTTATAATAAACCAATATTCATTATATAGGATGTTTGGACACATATAATGGAAGTTGAACCTGAGTTAAGGTTTTTTTGCCTCACTTTTTCTTCCTTGGGAGATAATTCCTATTCACCACTAATTAATTTTCATGGTGTATATACATCCAATTTAATATTTCATATAATAAATCTATTTATATTAATTGTATTTAAAGTTTCACTGCAATATTATTTCTTTTATGGGGCTTAAAATTCAAAAGTTACCAAAGTGGTAAGGATTTCTTTCAATATGTCATCATTATCAAAGATTATTTTTGTTTAAGTATCCCATCTGGGAATTATTTGATATTTATATCTTAAAATCAATATATTTTATTCTCATATGTTTATTCATGATATTTTTCATGTAATAATATGATATAAAAAATATGACTTTATTTCCCTATTTGGTCAAAAACCAATTTTCATAAAAATACATGTTTTCTGAAATTAATTTAAATTTTTAACCTTTTCATAATAAATTATTAAAGTTATTTTGACTAATTTTTCCATTTTAAAAAATATCTTTAATGGAATCTGGATTTAATTTTCAATACAATGACTTTCTATATTCTAGAAAAAAGTATGAAGGAATCATTGTTTTAACGTGTGCGACATGAACTGAATTTTATGCTATCAAGAAAAATAAATATATTAAAGCTTATTTTATATGTTTTAAAAGTTTATTTTTAATGATAATTATTATAAAAATATTTTTGAACTTTTTTTATATAATATTTTCAACATGAAATTTATATTTTCCTCAAAAATGTTTTTTAATTAATTTTTTTGGGTTTTTGATAATTAAGGGCATCAATCCTTTTTTTACTTATGAATCACTAGGGATAGAATATATTTATATTATCCTTGTTATTTATCTGGATATTTTTTTGATTAATTTTATTGAGTATGTACAATTTTATTAATATTCAGCATTTTACATTGGATAATTTTTTATTATATTTATTTGATTGGGGTAAGTATTAAGATTTCGTATGTTAGTCTCTTTAATTAAACATTTTATGTTAATTATGTTTCCCCACTTTCATATGAATAATTAATTGGAATTAGTAAGTTATGGGTGGAGCATGGTTATAGATATCTACTCGATGCATCGACATGACTCATTAGAAAAATTAGTTGGCCAAATTAAACTGGTTTCTACCCACATAAATAAACTATCTTGTGAATAGTATTAATAGTATGTTTTAGTTGTATGAAATTATGAATTTCCTCATTATAAAATATATTATTTATGTTTATCTGATTATTTTTTTATTTATAATATCCATGAATAAGTTTCAAGCTTATGTGATTGCTTATATGTAATTATTTAATCAGCATTTATTTCTTTCATATTATTATCAGTTTATTGAATAAATAGAATGTGTTTAAATTATTTATATTGTCACATTGATTATTATTATTTGTTAATGATATTTTCAAATCTATTATTTCCATTAGGATGTGATGACTTGTATCTTTTTCCAATGTAATAATATATGCACTAGATCTAGGATAATGGGTTAGGGGAATTTATAGTCGATATTGGAGAATGATTAGTAGAAAACCTGGGAACATAATTTTAGAAATCAATGATTAGGTAATAAAACTGTATGATAAACTTTTAGAATAATTATGGAATACCATACTAATGTTTTGGTAAGGTAGATATTATTTGGTCTTTCCTAGCTATATATCTTTTTCTGGATACTACAATTCGAGGTGGTTATTGCATAAATGTACCGAGGGGTAATAAATACAAAAAAGGTGTGTTGGGATTGACTCAAGAGTTACCTGGTACATTAATATGAGACTTACTGAGAATCTAGTCTGACACTCCAGGTGATATTATTAGGATAAATCACATTTTCTTTACAAACTATTGTAAAAGATTTGAATATATTATTATAATTGGAATATTTCCCAAAGATAACATGTTTATTATTATAATATTATCCATGTAAAAATTTATCAATTTATGTTATGAATTTATATAGTAATGGGATGTCACGACCCGTCCTCGGGGCCCGTGCCATGACTACCACAAGCCCGCCTTCCATAGGCTAGGGGCTGGAGACTAACACCAAGGCGTAAATCCCGGTAAAAAGGGAAGGCATTGCCTTTGTAAAGTAAATAAACACCACAGAGAAAGAAAATAGTAGAAGTAAACACTATGTAAAAGCTGATACAAGTAAGTGAGGAAAAGTAAGTGGGACAGAATACAAACCCAATCTGAAAGTAAAGTACACCTGGGAAAGGAAAACAACAACTGAAAGTAAAGTCGCAACGTTGAGCCGTCCACTGGAAGTCCCACCTGAAGGGTGGGTACAGATAGCCTCCACAGCTCCTCGGGTCCATCCGTCCCCTCTGAGTACGTCCCGCCCAATGGTCCACCTCGAGGTATCATCCTGCTCCGCAAGCCTCAACCACGATCAGCGTTGTCCGTTGTCTGCAACCAACACAATGTAGTACGGGCATAGCCCGTGCAGGGGTGAGTATAAGCTACTCAGTAGGGACCCCGAGACCCCCGAAGGTCTCCCAGAATCCACAAAGGATAATCCACAAAGGAAAGATACAATCAATAAGTAACATTCGAACCTGCTTAGGTATATGCCCATACATATACCTAAGTCATCAATTCTCGTTCGGCTCCATCATCCGAGCCCACGTACAACCCAGTCCACACAGGAAAGAAAAATGTAAATCCACACAGGATAGCACAACACAATCCACATAGGAATGAAAAACAGGATTTCAGCTCACACAGGTATACTTCTTCATATGATGATAGAGATGATCAGATATTTCCACTAATTCATCTAAGCCATCGGACCTACAAAGGATCGATAGGTACTAACCCCCGCAATGACTCACAAAGGATCTGACCCACAAGGGATCGATAGGTATCTAATCCCTGCAATAACCCACAAAGGATCTGACCCACAAAGGATCGATAGGTAAATAACCCCCGCAATGACCCACAAAGGATCTGACCCACGCATGATCGATAGGTAACTAACCCCCGCAAAGACCCACACAGGATCGGACCCAGACAGGATCTGTAGGTGCTGGCCCACACAGGATCTGTAGGTACTGGCCCACACAGGATCGGACCCACACAGGATCTGTAGCACTGATCCACATAGGATTGCTGAGTGCTGTAGTCATCGCCGTCGAATCCACTGAGGATCTCTGTACAGTCGTCGTCGTAGTCGGAGTCGCAGCCAGCTCTAGGGTTCCCGCACACAACAAGCTCGTTTGGGAGGGTCCCCTCCACGAGCCGAGAGGCTGATACATAAATTTACACAAAGTATGGAGTTGATGTATCTAAAAGTTCTGTATCGTCAATAGGAACTCAACGTTGCAGACGGCATGTCAATCGGACGTCCGGTCTGAGAGTTATTGGCTTTTTCGTCCCAGGGGCCCGGTTGGTTTTTAAGTCAAAACCAACCCGACCGTACTCCACCTACATCCAAACCTCGGAAGGAGTAAGCCAAAAGCTCCATCTCACTTAGATGAATCCATCAAAGTCGACGACACGTTAATCGGACGTCCGGAACTTAAGTTATGAGCGTTTCCGCTCCGAGGGCCTGGTTGGTTTCGTGTACGAACCAACCCGGCCGAACCCAAAGTTCTCTGAAACCTTGAGTGTAATATTTCAAAATGACCATCTCAATCCAAGGATCACATCGCCGTTGACGGTGCTTCAATCGGAGGTCTGTATCCCAAGATATGGGCAAAATACTGAAGAGGTCCGAAAACAGGGGGTCTGGGCCCGGATCGACCCGGCCCAACCCCTTGGGTCGGCCCAAACCGGGTCGACCCGACCCGGGTCCGACCCGGATGGCGCGACCCGGCGCGGCCGGCGCTGCCCGTCCCGGCTTGGGCATGACCTGGCTGGCACTGGCCGGGTGGCCAGCGGGTCGGCTCGGCCGTTACGGCCGAGTGAAGTGGGGGGCGCGCTGCCCCCGCGTGAAGGACCCGCGACCCCGCGTGCGGCCACCCTTGCCAGCTGACGCGGCCGGCTGCCGTGTACTGTCCCCCTCCAGTCCCGCACGGATGCGGGACCGGGCCCTACCGCCGTGGTTTCAGCCGCGGCGGCTCCTTCCGGCGGTGTGTCGGGCGCCGCCGCCACCTACCGCAGGCACCGCTGTGCCGGCGAGGTGCGCCGGCGGGCTGCTCCGTGGACCACTGGACGAGTTCCAGTGGTCAGAATTGCGTGCTGTCTTTGCCAATGGCCCTCCCGGGGTCCGTCCTTAACTAAGAGGACCTCTAATCTCCCGTGCGGCTTACTTTTTCGTCGCCCGCCAATCCGCACACCAAGAACGAAAGGACGGTAGGTTCAGACTTGTTTGTTGGTCTGCACCCACCGCGTTAGTGGTTTTAAAAGTCTTACACCAAATATTTAAACAAACCACAGATATAATCACATAGATTAAAATGAATAAAAACCCCTACCTCAACGTTGTCGTCGAACGTGAGTTCGTCGCGGAATTGACCATCGCGGAAGAAGAGGATCGTCGCATCGCAGAAGGGGCGTCGCTGTCGTCACGGTACACGACGTCGCGTAGTCAAACTCTGAGGATTAAAATCACACAAATTTAATTGCACCAATTAAACCCATGTTGAGGATATAATTCAAAAAGGATGTAAAAGAAACGCAACCCCCTACCTCAATCGGTTGTTGACCGAAGATTGTTGCGGGGAAGGAACGTCGCAGAAAAAACGTCGCGGAAGGAGGATCGTCAACGTCGCCGTACACGGCATCGCATCGTCGTTCTCCGAGGGTTCGTCGTTCTTCATCGCCTTTTGTCGAAGGCCGGTGTTCTTTGTCGGCGATGATGCGTTCTTCACATTCTTCACATTCTTCACGTTCTTTAATGAAGGAGGATGAAGATCTTCAAGCTTTAGAGTTTCTCCAAATCCTCTCAACAAACAACACCTTAACAAACCTAGTGTTGGTCTTATTTTATTTCCATGCCAACAATTTGAAATTAAAATTTAAGAAACGAACAATTAATTCGATGAATTAATTGTAACGACTTAACTGCCCAATTAATAGGGTCGTTTAGTATTTAAGAAAACACACCGGTTGACTTTATTTAAAAGAGGTTTTCGCGGGTGCGTTACTTAGAGGGAAAGAAACGGTGGGGATCGTGTGGGCCCCACCTCACAAATATCCTACCAAATGGGTAGGATATCGTGGGTCCCACCTTATCCTCTTAAACTGGCTTAAGTGTCTTTAAATGGCTTTAAGTGAAATAAAATAAAGTGTCGCACCACTTTTATTTTATTTCTTAACTTAACCCCAAAAATTAAAAAAACCACACCCGAGAAAACGCAACTCCGGAAAAGGCGTTTCTAAGCAAATACTGGCGCTGCAATTCCATCGGTGCCCTCGAAATTCGATTCCGAGCACCAGTTCAAAAGTTAGAAAAACCAGCTCGTTCGTTCACTGAACGTACCCAAGCCAAACTTTGGAAAATGATTCCGGGCACACCGGGCCTCGGAATCAGGTGCCGTCAGAAACTGCGTTCTTGTAAAATTCCCAAGAAAATTAAGAAAAAAAAATTTCATTGAATTTTACAGGTCTTTACATGGGATTATAATTTATGTTAGATAATGTTATGATCTAATATAGTATATACCATTATTTAAAAATGGAACTTATTGGAAGGAACGAGAACCGTATCAATAAACGTACCCTATATAAGAATTTTCCTCTCGTGAAAGATAGTGAAGTTAGAGATATAGCTAGAAATGATAAAATTATGAAAATATTATGGTAGATAACTAAGGTTATGGGTAATAAAATTTCATGTATGGATCATCATGACGATACATTAGGAAGTGTATCAATGTTAGACTATGTTGTGTACGACAAACCACTACAATTCTGTGGGACTACAAATCCAGTTGTAGTTGAGAAATGGATTCGTTTATTAGAGATGATATTTAACTCTTTGGGGTGTAAATAAAGGAAAAATATTTTCATGGACTCTTATAATTTCTCATGATATGAAGATAAATTGTGTTCATTTTTTCAAAACCACAAAGGATCAAGAAGAAATAAAAAATGGAGTGGAATACTTTAAAGGAACTCTTATTGAAAAAATATTTTCTTTAAAAGCAACATGAATATATATTGAGATAACTCTAGAGTCTAAGAAAAAATATATATGGAAAGTAGATAAGTATGTAGACAATATTAAAAAGATTGAATGTAATATATAGACTAAATACATAATCCAAAGATTAATATTGACGGTTTTTTGATGGGTTAAATCCAATCCTTTGAAGGGCCTTAGTATCCTAAAAAATCCCATCATATAAATAAATAATATAAAATTATATCAATGTAGATAAATTATTTTCCAAGCCATTAGGATTGGTAAAAAATGATGTGAACAAGAGGGTGAAATTAGAAGTGCATGATAAAGGAAAAATGGAAAAAATGATTTCACAACATGAGATAATTTTTCAAAGAAACACCATGGAACTTGTTTGAATGGAATTTTAGTTTTATAGAAGTGTGGAGAAAATGACAACAATGTTCATGTTTGAAATGGAAAGAAATAAGTTTCCAAGGTTCAATGCTTCAGCTATAAGGATACGGGGCACTAAAAAAATTAATTCCCCAACTATCAAGGGAATATACCCCCAAAAAAGTGAAGGTATCATAATAAATATTATATGATTTAAACAACAAAAGGGTACGATTAAATTTCATGCATTTAGTTACTCGAAAAAACTTACAAGTATTTTATCAATGACATTTCCACTATAAGAATCATAAAATTAATAAGGATTGTACTGCAACACCTTTTCTTTAAGGATAAAAAACCATATGATGAATTGTATCAATAACCATGAAAATTGATTCTATTGCAAGTTAATATTTCTGGAAACACAAAATAAATGGAATATAATATTTTATATGTGGTTGATGTTGAGATAATAATGATGAAAATATGTTTATGGGATAATATTCATAACCTTGAAATTGATTAGTGATTTATCTTTTTTTGTTGGAATTTACCGCATGTTTGGATTTATCAAATATATTCGACAACCAGATATTTTATTT
This sequence comes from Viscum album, assembly GCA_963277665.1. NCBI lineage: Eukaryota > Viridiplantae > Streptophyta > Magnoliopsida > Santalales > Viscaceae > Viscum > Viscum album. The sequence continues at coordinate 109,811,941 of OY728156.1, read as the reverse complement.
TTGGAAGAATGAATATTTTTATTAAGGTTTTGTGGTGATCAAAGTATTCCCATATTTGGAATGTGGCATTAAGAGAGACTTTATATTGTTTGGGTGAATATAATGTGGATTTAGTGACCTCCCTTCTAAATTATTGGACATTGAATTTGGTGAGACATATATTTGAAAATTCATAGAGTAAACTATTTATGGAATGGAATAAGGTGAAATTTGGGTTTTATTTGATAACTTGTTTTGACAATTTTAGTTTTTGAAAATAATTATTAATCCAATGAATGAATTTTTATTCTTATATTGAACTAATGATTTGTTTAATGTTTTTTAGTTCTTATAGAATAAAAATTACTATTAGATATTCATTTATTAGAGTAATTGATAAATTAATAAATAATCGAAGAATAACCCATGTACTAAATCATAAGTACATTTTTCTAGGGTTCTATATCATAAAGGTAATATAATCTATAAACATTAAGAAAAATATCTTGATCCCAAAATGTTTTCCTACTAATATTATTTATATTGAATGAATGTTCTTTTAACACATCATAGATTTATGGATTTGGGGTGGTTAAAATTATCATGTACGTGTTCTCTATCACTACCTATTAATCATTTGGTGTTATCATTCTTTTCCATATCTATGTTTTCATTTCAAATAAATGTTCATTTACATGGAAACATTTTATTGAACTATTCTAGATAAAATTCATACATAACCATCACTATTATCAATAGAAAGATTTGTTAACCTATTTTTATGATGTGGGTTTCTAATAAAGGTATTTTGAAATGCAGTAACTTTTATTACTGTGATGAAGTTTAAATTATAAAAACAAAATTTATTTAATGGGGTTAAAATGTAAAACCCTGAAGTTAAAATGAGGAAAATTATGTTTGATAGCATGTTTGACATGAAAAACATGATTATATGGTAATATAATATTCCAAGAATTTATGATATATTTCTTTTAATTCTATATCTTTGATATCCTATGATGCACACAACACTGAGTTAAAAGAAAACATGATACTCTATTAAAATATTATTTTTTAAACGTGAAAATTATAACATAGCTATTATGATAGTGTGTATCAATAATAATAATAAAGCATGATAATTAAATTTTCTACACATCTATAAAAAAAATTAAATTTTTGTACACTCATTTTTTTAAAAGGTTAGGGCTGAAGCCTCAATTTATTATTTAAAGCAAAGACCTCTTTAGACTGGGTAGAGGGGGACCCATTACATAGCCCGAAGGCCAAAGGCTAAGTGGCCTAAATACAAGGCTTGAAATCCCATTTTTTGGCCCAAAGGACACCTCAGTGAATAGTAATACTACAGTACCTATGCTGCCACAGTACCTACTACAATATCGCAGCTGCTACAATACCTGCAATAGTCCCTCCTCCACTACAGTGTCACTGCTGATACAGTTCCGCCGCTACTACAATACTTCTACAGTGCCCTACTACAGTACCTAGAAATTTTCCCCTGCCCAGATTTGATCATAGGTCTTTCGGATGCCAAGAAAGAGCCTTTACTACTAGGGTACATGCTCGTTGTCTTTTATACACTCATTAAAAATAAAATAATAACCATTTTAAAGAGAAGGAAATATTTTCTGAAAAACTATTTTTATGGCTTATTAGTTGTGCTTCACGCTCATAATCAAAAATTTATTTTGACTGATATTATAATATTTATTTAATAAATTAAAATTAATTTTTTATTTTACATGTAAAAATTATATTTCAGTTAATTATTGATAATTGTATGAAAATATTAATTTTTTTGATGAATAGTGAAAAATACAGATTTTTGTTGACAACTGCCTTTTCATAGAAATAACATAAAAAGCTAAATTGTAGTTTTAATTGGTTTTAAATTAAAATTAGTTCAATTATACTAATATTAAATAATTTAGTTCATTTTTATCAAATTTATATTTAATTTTTATATTATAACATTCAATACTTTTGGGAATTCTCTATTTTCAAAACCGCTCTTTCGTTTAGTCTATAGTTTGATTTTATATTAAAATTTTACAATTATGTGAATTTAATATAGAAAAATTGATTAAATATTTGGAATAATAATAATATATGTTATATAATAATTTCAACTTAATTTTTGACCGCAATGAATGGTGAAAATAGTAAATAATAAATTACCTCATTTAAGGTAAAATATTAGTTTAAATAGTAGTTAAAATCTGAAGATAAGGGAAAAAAATGACTTATAATGTGTAAAAAAACAATTGGATTGAAATATTTAGACCTAATAATCATTATTATTTCATAATGAACCATTTTTAATCCGTATTTTTTGATAAAAATGTGGGTATCACTTTATTATTTCAAAAATTCTATGTGTGTCCTCTCCCCCACTAATAAAAGGATACCGACTCTCCTACTATATTCATACATCCAAAATAGTTTGTTTTTTCCAGTTCATACCCCAATAAAATATTTAATTCCATAACAAAACATTGATTCCTTATTTTTATTATAAATTTCTCCAAAGAAGGATTTAGGTGTAAACCTAAAGCCATTCTTTAAAGAAGAGGTAAAATTCTAAAACATGTTTATTTGTTTTATTTTTTCTTAGAACTCCTTACAACCTTATAAAAAATGATAATGTGATAAAATAAATATCTAATACATACTGATATGTTACTATGTTAACATCATAACCTATATCCATCTCCAATTCCATCGAATGGGAAACCAAATTGTCGATCGTGTTTATAAAGGACTTCCGCCTTGCGAACTGATGTAATTCATTTTGCATAACAAAATTTTATGGATTGATATAATGATATATTTAACATATTTATATGATATTTATAAAATTATTATATTTATCTATTTAATATATCATAAATTCATTTATAATTTCTTTTCTGTAGGGGTTATAATAACGTCAATCGTTTGTACAGCGGGCCACCGCCTCACGAAGTGATGTGATTCATGTATCAATTATTATTTACATTGATGGTTTTAAGTTTACTATTATGTAAAATATGTGATATTTATTACCTAAAAATACTTCTTAAAGTAAAATATCACATCTTACTTCTTAAAATCCAATCTATTTGAAAACAATAACATTACTCGTGCGTATATATGGACTACCGCCACCACACAACGATGTGTTATATTATTCATTTAATTTTTACATAGATGGTAATAAAGATGTATTTTATTAATAGAAATTATATATATTATATATTAATGGTATTTTAAAGGTGAATTAATATTTATTTTTCCTTCATTACATTTTTTTTGAAAAATGGAATCAATATTCATGCGTATGTATCACCTACAATATCTATGAAATGTGTAATATATTTTATTACTATAACATTAGTAGATTACTATTACTAGATATATAATGAATATATAATATATTTATATCATATATAAATTTATTCATATGATTTAATAATGATTAAATTAAAAGAACCAAATTCACTAAACTAAAAACTACATGAAAAATGAAGCAATAATAACCAGAAATAGGGTTTTTTAAAATGTATTTTTAATAAATTGTTGAAAAAGTATACAAGTAAATATAATATGGTACAAGATATATGATTATTTTTCCTTAATATATGTATAATAATCCTATATTTTTTATATAGAAGGTTTTGACTCATACAATGTAAGTCAAACCTAAGGTTGTGTTTCTTATCTCACTTTTACTTCTGTGCGACATAATCCATATTCACCACATATTCAATTGGATGGTGTATATAATTACCCTTAGATATGTTTTATTAGGAATATATTTATATTAATTTCATTTATTATTTGTATTTGTATTTATTTATTTTATGGGTATGATTATTAAGACGTTACCAAAGTGTCAGGATTTATTTCAAGAATCTCATATTAATTCAGGATTGTTTTTTAAGTCTATATTGGAGATTTATTGTATATTCCTATATTAATCTCAATAAATTTTATCATACTATTATTATTCTTGGATTTTTTAAATTAATAGTAACATCTTACAACTGTTTGGTATATTAAATGTTTAAGAATATATTTTTCATAAAATTTAACTTTATTTTTCACATGGTTCAATAATAATTTTTCTTCCAAATCCATAATTTATAAATTTTTTTTCGTAATTTGTTTATCCAAAAAAAAGATTTATTTTTAAAATTTTTACCCATTTTTTACTTTTTAAATTTTTTTTAATGGAATCATCATGTCATTTTCAAAATAAGGACTATTTGGATTTTACGGAAAAATATGAAATGAATATTTTTTTTAAAATGTTTAACATGAACATAATTTAACACTATAATATACACTTAATGTTTTAAAGATTATATTACAATATTTAAAATTTTATTTATAATGAAAATTATTTTTAAATTATTTTGTGAACTTTTTAGAAAAAATATTTTCAATGTGAAAAGGTTATTTTCCTCAAAAAATAATTTAATGAAATTTTTATGGTATTTCTATTCATAAATGACATCAAAAATTTATTTTAATTATGAAACAATGGGGGATATATTGTATTAATGTCATTATTTTTATTTATTTAGAGTTATTGTGATCATTTTGACTTATGATGTGAAATTTTATTACCATTCAGTATATTACTCTGGATGTTTTATGATTATGTTTATTTTATTAGTGTTAGTATTAACATTCCATATGTTAGTTTTTTAATATTAATGTTTATGTTGATCATTTGTAACCCCTTTCGTATCAAGAATTAATTATACTTAGTAATTAATGGGTGGGGCCTAGTTATTGATAACCCCTTGATGCATAAATATGTCTCATGAGACAAATCATTTAGCCAAATTATAGAGGTTTCTATACGCATATTTAAACTATCTAGTGAATATTATTGAAAACATGTTTAAAATGTGGAAAATAACTAATTTCCTCACTATGAGACCGATTATTAATTTCCATGTGAATACTATCTTAGTTTTGATATCCATGGATATAATTTTAACTTATGTTATTCTTTATATGGATTTATTTGATCATCATTTATTTTTGGCATGTTATGCTCAATTTATTGATTAAATGGAATGTGTTATATTTTATTTACATTTTCATATTTATTATGATTATTTATTCATGATATATTATAATTTATGCATAACATTATTGGTCATATGATCTCACCCCATTCTTATGAATTTCCCCTGGATACCATATTATATTTCACGATTGATATACATCAGTATGCTATATAGAATAGTGGTGCCATCAAATAATAATTTTTTTGGGTTTTATATTTTTAATTTTAATGTAAATTTTAAGTATGCATATATTATACCAAGGATACTAAACTATTTTGTATTTTGTTATGTGATTTCTTATATATTTTTGGGAATTCATTAGTCCAGATTTATAAAACATTATACCAAGCCCTTTCATAAGAAAATTTAATATTATGGGTAGAAATCTATCTGATTTGGCCAACTGATTTTTCTAATGAGACCAGTTAATTAATTGAGAGGATATCTATAACTTGGATCCATAATTAAAATAATAATTCCAATTCATTCCTCATATGAATGGGGTGAACCAAAATTAATATAAATATTCATATTGTTAGGCTAACATATGAAATGTAAATATTTACCCAAATCAAATAAATATAATTAGAGCTATCTTGAGTAATACAGTGAATAGTAATTAAATTTTACATCCTCAATAAAACTTATCATAATCCATCTAAAGAAAAAATTCTGATGATATCAGTATGACATATCTCAAGTGGATCATAAGTAAAATTAATTGTTGATGTCACAAAGGAAAGGAATTACTATAAATATTTTTATTAAAAACATTATATGTGAAATAACCTTCTCACTTTGAAAACCTTAATTAAAAAAATTAAAAGAAATTAAGATACTATTTTTATTTGTAAATAATATTTTAAAACTTGAAAAATAATCTTTAAAACATTGTGTGGTCATGGTGGCTTATAATTCCATGCATATTGAAAAAAAGAGTCCTTTCACATTTTCTGTAAAATCCAATTAAGCATTATTTAGAAAAAGACATGAATATTACATTAAAAATATTTTCGAAAAATTCAGAAAATGTTAAAAAATTGAATAATAATTTATTCAAATAATATAAAAAACCGTTTTGAAAACATTTTTAGAAAAAATGGTTTTTGAATAAACTGTATTTTCGATCGAAGGGTGAAATGAATTTAGATTTTATTTTCGAAATTTTCTCAATCATTTTATGTATCAAAGAGAGAGAAAATGGTCCTATTATATTGGAAGTTAATTAATTACTAGATTATAATAAAAAATATTTTTTTAATGAGTAATACAAAATAATTCCTCTAAGGGGGATATAATCATAAACAATTTCTAATAACGATGAGATTGTTAAACAACCCATAAAATTTGGTGACTTTTGAATCACAATAACGATAAAATATGTAACATAAAATTAAAAATAAAATTCCATGAATATAAATAAATTCACTCTATAACATATAAAAAAGGGTAGTATATAAACCACATAAAGGATTAAATGGTGAATATATGATATGTCTCATGGAAGTAAAAGTTAGATGAGAATCCCTTACCTCAGGTTTAACTTCCACTGTATGTATCTGAATATACTATATAATATATATAGTTTTATTATAAATCTATTTAAAAATAATAATAATATATCTGAATCAATAAATAATCGACTAATAACATTTTTTGAAAATATTTCTTTATTTTATTTCTTTTTAGTGTTAATTGGATTTGTTTCCTCATGCATGTTTTTCCTAAAATTTCTAGTTCATGTATATATAATATAGTTCCATAATATATATACTGATATTAATGTAAAAAATATTGTTATTTCCACTTGGTACATACAAATATCCATCAATTAAAATTAGATATAGAAAATGAATCACACCGCTTCATGATGTTAGTAGGTCGTGCGTACACATGAGTAATGTTATGATTTCTTTAAATAGTTAAAGGGTAAAGAAGTTTATAATTTATGAATAATAATGAAAATATTAAATGTCATATTAATCACATATATTTATTAAATTTTTCCTTTTTTACTTTCCATGTAAATAGTAATTGAAAAATGATTAACATCGCTTCAAGAGGCGGTATCCCACCATACGCACGAATGACATTATTGTATTTAAAATAGAATGGAAATTAAGAAGGTATATTGAATATTATAACTGAAAAAGTATTATTATATCATTAATATTATATATATATATATATGTTAAATCTATCATTATATCTAACTAGGAAATGTGTTGATGGGAAACGAGTTACATCAGTTCGTGAGGCGATAGTACACCGTACAAAAGATTGTTTTTTTCCATTTGATTAAAGTGAAGATGGTGAAATTTTATGACATAAATATAATAACATATATGTGTTTTTTTGATATTGTGGTAATTATATTGGATTGGTTGAGACATAATTTAATTTTTTAAAAGATTAAAAGAAAAGAATGAGCATAGTGAATATAATTACATTCTCTTAGAGAAAACTCATTTGGATCTCTTATTTAGGACCCTATATTTGGCATTTCGGGAAGAAAGAAAGTAATAGAATTTGGATAAGGAGTTTTCAGAGAGATTTTTATAGGGTTTTATTAATAAAAAGTGTATGATGGGTTTGAAGAAGTTAGGTGAGTGAGTGCCCTTTTATAATTGAGGAGGAGTTACATTTTTTAAATACTAAAAACTATTTAATAATGGGAAGTCACTATCACCACATGTTCCTCAAAAATTGATAAATTTTTGAGTGAAGGTATGATATGTTCTATCCAAAAATAAACCATATAAAAAACACGTGTTTTTAACTTGTTATTATGTATGGATTATGTTTACTTAATTTTAAAATTTTATTTTTCATCGTGGTATCATGTTTGTTTTTAATTACCTATGTAATTAATAATTTAAGAATAAAATTAAAATTAAATTTATTATATTATTTTTACCCACTAATTATAAATATTAATTCTAATTTATCAAATAGAACTTCTAGATTTTTTTAAAACTAATTTTATCACCAACGCATGTAACGCACAAAACATCATTTTATCCTTAACCATGTTAATTAATTTATTATTGTTTCTAATAATTAATTTGGGAAAAATTTATATAAACTTATAATATAATATAAATTATTTATTATTCCAAATATTGAATGTAACTTTCCAAATTATATTCATAGATGCGGTAAATAGAATTTAAAATTAAATCTATAAACGCGTCGAAAAACACTTTTTCCAAGGAATAAATTTCAGAAGATTAAAATGTTATTATATCAAAATTAAATATATATTATCGAACGAATTATAATTCTCAATAAATTTAAAATATGATTTAACTACATAAATGATTTAAATAAGAAATATGTTTTTAATAAACAATAGAATTTTCGACTATCCATATAAAAGTTAATCTTTTCCTAAAATTATAAAAAATTATTCCAAATATAATTTTCAAATTTATATTTGAAATAATTTTTCTATTTTTTTCAGAAGAATATTTTAAAATTGGTAAAAAATAATTTTATTATATTTACATAATGAACAAGTGATGTGCCTTTTAGAAAAATAAGTTTTTCAGAAAACATTTCTTTCTATTTTAATTGGTTCTTATTTTATTTATAATTAATATAAATTCATTGAATTTATTTTATACATAATTATACCAAATAATTTTCATTATTTATTCATTTATATTCATAAAAGTGAAAATAATGTCTAAGTTTTAATGGTCACGTAAAAATATTTTTATTTTAATAGTGTGACACATTGATTTCCCATCTGGTGTTGTGTGCAATATATTTTTTCCAAGAGAATGAATTTATCTAAAAATAAATATATCATAAAGTCTTAGTGTGTTACATTATCTTCAAAGATTTGTGGTGCGTGTCATGTATTATTTTGAATATGATATTCCTCATTTAAAATATCAGGGTGCTACAATTTTAGTTAGGCGTTTCATGAAAAGAAAACTATTGAATTCATTACATGTTAATAGAAAAGTATATTTTTTTAAAATATGAGTGTGTTACATTCTCCCAAATAATTAAATTGAAAAAAATATTTAAAATTATCACTCATAAATAAAATTATTTAATGATATATAAAATATAGGTATTACTAAGGATATATTTTAAAATGAGGTGTCTAACATAGTATCATAGGAATGACTAGAAAAAACTCTATTTTATGTTCATCCCATTAACCAATGTCATAATTTCTTTATCTATGACATGTTTATATATTCCCTCACTTTCTAAATTTGAATTATATTCTTATTCCATTAATATAATCTCCTAGGTGTTCCGTCAAATATTTTTGACATATTAGAACATTATCATTCTTTCCGTAATTATATTCATCAAACAAACTTACATAAGACTACATCGACCTCATCACTAGTTGGATTAGGAACTCAACTATATTTATATTTATATTCATAATTATTGGTTGATAGTTTGGTATAATCATCAAATTTATCATGTTCTTTCTTATCATGTTAGGTTTATCTTTGGAACAATTTATTCATTATTCATGGAATCCATTGTTAATTAATTCCCTTGATGTTTAGCCATTAATAAAATAAAAAGGAGTTAATTTTAGTGATGAACAGAAAAAGAGAATAATTTTATAATAATTACATGAAAAAATAAATCTAAAAAAATCCCACTCTTCAAATATGATACATTTCCATTAATTTCAATATATATCACTCAGTTCAATCTATGTTTCTCAGATGGGATCTCTTATAATCTATAACACAATTCCTTAACATAATAAATACTTCATAATAACTTGTAATGAGTATGTTATTAACCAATAAATATCCCCTAAGAGTGTATATCTAGGTGTGAAGTATTAGAACCACTCATTTTGCAATAAAGTGATGATATGGTTGATACTCAGCCAACCTTTTGGTGGTTTATTACCCCTAGTAGAATTTCTGTCACAACTACATCCACTAAACTATATCTAGATAGGGATGAAATTTAATATAGAACCATAAAATTTCTATTGTACAAAAAATATTGTACGTTTTTCTAGAAATAAATATACAACTTAAACTAATCTATAGATTTTTCACTAAATTTATCTTATAATAATAAAAAATATATTCAATGATTCCTAAAATATCAAGAAGGGTTATCTAGAAATTTGAAAATATGATCAAACATAACTTATAAAACCATAAATTATCCTCAACTAATATGAAACCCTTAACATTAACTAATCTATGCTCTAATAACAACTCTAAAATCCCAAGGATGTTATTATCTAATTTACATTACAAAAAAATAAAGTTTTTCATTTCATGAATTACAATGAACTTTTAGGTTTCGAGTTTAAGAGAGTTAATTCAAAACATTAAATAACATATTCCATGTATTTTTCAACTAATTTAATTTTTACACTATCTAAAAAAATTATTAATCCACAACTAGCTTTAATCATATCTTTTAAATTTTCTACTTAAGATACAATTTTATAAAAATCATACATATTAATTTTCATTATAATTTGGAGAAACAGAAAAATTACAAATGGGGTGATCTTGGATTCTTTTTATGGGATAATCAATGATACTAAAACATATAATGGGTTATACATGGGGCATAAAATTAGAATATTAACTTATGAAAATGAATACAAGTTCGTGTGGAATAGAATGTCAAAAATTAAATTATTCATAACTTATAAATATGTCTATGACATAAACAATTTAAGTTCATAATTATATCACAAAAGTTAATCACTACTGTGTCACAAAAGAAAATTACCAAGGATGTTCAACTGGTTATCATAATACATTACCAAGGAATTTTTAAGAAATTATTAGAAAATCAACTCTAGATATTTATTCACTACTTATTTCATTAAATCATTATTCCGGATTTCCCTTTATACATACATGATTTTTAAATAAGTAATAATAAAACATTACCAAGGGATTTTTCTATGTAATCATAAACTAGTCATATCTAGATATTAAATATTTACCCATTGAATTAGAGTTCTATCTAGAAACACTATTCATATTACTGTGGTTGTTCACTAATGTATCAAAAAAAATTACCAAGTAATGTTACCCTGTTATCATAAACATGTCATATCTAGATAATAATTCTTTACCCGATGCATTGTAGTGCTATCAGGGTGAACCATTTATATTGCATAGGTTTTTTCACTAAATTATCATAAAACATTTTTAAGTCATGCTTCTAATTAATCATGACCATTTAATTTATATATATTATTTATTCCTTCAATGTATTGGATAACTATCAGTTCACACCCTTAAAATGTACATCACTTTCTATTCTATATAAATCAAAGATCATAATAACATATCATTTTAACCCTTGACTGGTTAATGTGGGTTTATAACATGGAATTCCCCAGTCAATAATATAATGTTTGATTTATGTAGATATAATTAAATTATTTTAGTGTTTGGGTTTCAAAAAAAATTCTTTAATGACATGGAATATCAATGGATTATTTAAGTAACATGATGGTTATGCTAAATGAATTATGGAAGGGGTACAGTGATATAGAATAGTATTCTCTCATGAATAGAGAATTATTTATATAATAAATAATTTATTATGATCACATGGAAGTATAATCACATGGAAATAAAAATTCTTCATCTTAAAAATGTGACATGGAAAATGACGGTTTGAATTCAGTAACATTACAAGTAGAGAAAACAGATCATCAAATGGTCTTAATGTTTGAGAAATTTATTCTCTTATCCATATAAAATAATTTCTGAAATAAATTATTGACTATTTACATGTGGGAGAATAATGATGTTTAAATAAAAAGTATAATCAATTAATTGTTTATTGAATTGAAAAGTGGTGGGTGATAATTAATGAGTTATTTTTGAAGCATGAAAACTTACAGAAGAGATTATGAGCTGTGTATAATGATCAAGAATGGTGGTATCATACAATTTTTAAAATATATGAATATTAAAGTATTGATTTTGAAAATATGGAAACATAATCATGTGAAATTCAAAAGGGATCATCACAATAGAAGTATTAGAATCTAGAGGAGACATTCCTATATAATAAAACGTCTTTATAAATTCATTTGGGGTAGAGTGTGAAAAATAAATGATATAGAAGGGCATGTAATATAAACGATGATAATTTTGATCATCTCAAAAGTATCCTTTGGAAACGAAGGATTTGAGTAGTTTTTTTAGGCTAGATTATACCAAACCCTTATAACGGATATTAGGGAAGTAAATTAATAATGATTTCATGGTAGTTTAGAGTTTCTATAATATTTGATGTGGGTTTTCATGAGGCCCTTTTAATTGTGAAAATACAGGAAAATCCTTGGAATAGAATGTCAAGTAACATATAGAAGTAGAACTGAAAGGGTGTTAAGAGATTTAGGTGGGTAAATTTTGGTGAAAAGTATTGTTATGTTTTTTTAATTGATGAATTAAATTATATATGGTATTGGTTTCATGTTTTTTGGTAAAATTTATTCAAAATTAGATTTCCCATTTTAAGACCTTTTAATACTGTTTTCAATATAAACATACTAATTATTTTATTAATAAACACTTATGTTTCCCATTCATTCCAATTTTCAACATCTTGAATTAATATTTTAACACAATTAAATATATTTAAATTTCTAAATTTGTGTAAATTAACATTTGTATTTATGAATACAAGGTGTCTATGTTTTTATGTTATAATACATAATTTTAATCATTATGTTTTATAATTTTTTATAAAAATGATTACCCATTAAATAAATGTTAATTTATTTATATAAATGTTTTAACATCAATTTAATGTTTTCATTCTAAAAATAAATCTATTTAATTTAAAATAAAAATATTTTGAGGACTTTAATTTCATAAAAAAAACATTTTTTAGGGTAACTAATATTTATATATGTAACATAATTTAATGTATATAAAAAAATTTAGTGCCGCTATATAATTGGCAATTTTTTATTAAGAATATTTCAATCATTACATAAGATTAAATTTCTAAAAGTGATAAAAATGAATTTTAATATAAGAACACCTAACTTAAAATAAAATGATGACAAACATGTATCGTTAATGCCTTAAATAAATTTATTACTTGTGTAGTAAGAACTATTTGATGAATGATGACATGTTTGACTATTTATATTATCAATAACTTCCATTTAAAAAATTATTCAAAAATTAAATAATAAACCAAATTACACATGTAAAAAGATGTTTTTTAAGAAAATGTTTACTTTTTTTTATAAAAATATTTTAATTTTTATTTAGATAAACTAATTCAATTTTATAAAATTATTTGAATCACTAAGGACCATTAATATTTTTAACATATATTTCACAATTTGTTTTACCCTTATATATACCTTCCAGTTCAATGGAAACATTATAATAATTATATAATGTTCTATAATTGGTTTTTATTCATTTTTTTATTTAAAGAATACTATTTAAGAAAATATATTTTAACGCAAAAGTATATTATTTAAAATATCATGGTTTAAAATGAAACACACACTTAGATATCAGTATATATTTGTACCTCCAAGATGGATATAGAATAATGAACTGTGATATTTATCTAACAACTACTTATTCAATTATTATGTAGATTGGAAACCTACTCTATACCTAATGTGGAAAATTTTTTCATGGTTATGGCCAAACTCTAGAACAAACCTAACCATTATTTGTATCTATTTATCTTCCTTTTGTGCCTCTTTGATCATTAAATTAATAGATGATAGTACATTTTTCTTAGAGAGATAATATCTTTCTCCTTTCCAAATTATTTCATGGTTCATACTATTAAAATCTATATGTATTAGACCACATACAATCCTCAAAATCAACAAACAATCATGGTCCTTCCATCTCAAAGGGCCTTTTAACTTTTTCTCCTCACCAAGGTGGTATTGTATTTTTCCGTGATAATATCATATCACCTCCAACATTCTTCGTAGGTTCATATTCAACTATTTCAATTTGAATATATAAATCTAGATTTTATAATCAGTATATATATCACACAATTCATTATAGATATTCTGCCTCCATAAATTAATAGGTAGTAAAACCCAAATAATGGAAGTAATTTTCATTGGGAGATTATGTTCATCCTCACACCTATAGAGGATCATAGTTTGATTCATAAAATAAAATATGACTTCATTTACTTGGAAATTGACATAGTACATAGATAAAAAGATCTAATAAATTCTCTATATCTCATAAATATTGACTATAGGAATAATAAAAATATTTTAAGGAAGTACATTCCAAAAATAAATCATTATAGATGATCTATAGACAAGAGATGGAATCAGCATCACTATAGAAGTTATTCATTATAAAATCAAAATATGGTAATAAACACTATAATTTCATATTCTTATCTAACATTATAAATATAAAGTATGGGGTTTAATAAGAACCAAATACAAAAATCATGGTTCATGATTGGATGATAAGTGAATCTTAATCCACATAATTTTTAGGACGCCCTTCAGTAGTTTTGATTACAAAAGAACTACCTTTTTTACTATGATTTTATAGTTAGCTATGGCTTATCACCATCAACAGCTATTAGAATTCTGAATTGATTCATATAATGAAAAATAACTAGTATCTGAATCATTAAAGTGTCAATGGTGCATTATTTTTAAACTTGTTTTCCAACATTGAATTTAATACCCTACTCAAACACTGTCGACAATTAAGAGATCGATGACCAGGCCTACCATTTAAAAAAAATTATAGTTCCTTTTAAGAAATTACCAGAGAGCTTCTTCCCACATTTTGTGATTGTTTTTGGTTAATAATTATTACCTCTATGAGACATATCCTTGGAGTTCCTATGAAACTGCATCTTCATTTTTTATAACTAGAACATATAGAATGTGAGTTTACAAATTGAATTTCTACCATGAGTGTATACCGATCAGTCTATTTATATTATCTAATATCTCTTATTGATGATTTATTTTGAAGAATTTGTTTTAATAAACTGTATAATTCATCAATCTAGAAAGCTCATTAAATGATAAAATAATAATCATACCTTGAATGTATTATAAATAATGATTCAATAGTATTGAAGGATTCATCATCATAATAATTAAATTCTAGAATGTTCCTTTTTATTTTAGGTTAAAGATTGAAGGGAATGTACAAATTGAAAAATACCATCTTAAAATACCACTATTAAATTGATTTAATTTATTAATTTATCCTTAGGTTCATGAAATGAGTCCACCATTGATCATATTCTCCATCTAGATGATAGGATAATAATTAAACTTCATAATGGTATAGTCTATAGTGAAAAAAATATTTTTTTAAACACCTCGATCCTATCATAAGCATTTAATAAAATAGAAGAAACAAAACTGAATGTTTAACATTTCCTCATAAAAGAAGAAATGGAATGTGGATTTTTCATTAGTGTGGTTATATGTTCAATATGATTCACATTAGAATTCAGAAATCACATGAGTTGGGTAAAAATTACCTTATTGTTTTTCATTCTGGATCCCATTTTATTTGGTTTCCCATGAGGTATGTTGCTTGATTTTCCTTCACATTAATCTCTAACATGATTCCCAAAGTTCTGGCTATTAAATAAAACCAAAATTATTATGATGAGTATCAAAAATCAAAAACTATATTAATAAATCATATAATAATGAAAACTATTCTCATGTTGTCCTATAATTATGACACATTTTTTCAACCCATTACACTTTTAGTTCATCTGATGGAACTATAGATTATCATAGGTTGTTATATATTATATTCCCTAGTTAATTATAATGGTTCATAAGGGAAATTTTAATTAACTAAATCATTTACCCCTAGAGTGACTAGCTAAGAGAGCAGTCTTAGACCCTATAGGTTTTCCCTGAGTGAAGGTAGATTTGATACTCAATCAACCCCTTTTAGGATGTTTTCCCCTAGTTTCATCTTTTCCACAATTGTATCTACATTCCATTATCCAGGAAAGGATATAATATATATTAGAAAACATAATATTTATTTTACTAACATCACACAATTTTATACTATAATAATACTCAACCATTTTTTTTAACATTTTCTTATCATAATATAAAAAACCACTCTATGATACCAAATTAGGTGACCCAAGCATAAAAATCATAATACTGAATCATTTTAGATGAATATTCATCACATTTCAAGGTAATAATTTCCCCATAACTATAAAGGATTATTTTTTCAAAAACTAGATACAAAATTTGATTAGTTCTTGAAATATATTCAGTATATCCCATAATGTTATTCTCACATCATACCCTTATTTATTATACCCAAATTAAAACTATTATCCAAAACCTAGGGAAATATAAATATAAGAAATGGTTAGATTAGTTTATCAAAAAGGGTAAACATAATACATATAAATCATTGATAATAAGTGAACATAAGGTAATAATAAGGGTATGAGAACGTGATCATAACTTGAAAAGGTTTTAACCAATTGGTTAATGATATTTAATCATGAATCATGGTATAAGTATTATATTCTATGATAACACATTTGAATAATCATGTAGCCAACATCATGTGAAATAGAAAATTACTTGTGTATATAACATATGAACGTGGAAGAAGAATAATGTTAAAAAATCACAAAAATATAGACATGTATAAACACCAATAGTTCCTATCATCATATTATAGATATGTAATATGGTCATAGTATAAAATTATAGACATGAAACCATGTTCATGAAAAATAAAAGGAATGTGTTATAATATGAATAAATTCATGTTTAATATTGTAAACATAAAATCAAATTCACACATAGCATAATTATATGATGAGATATAAATTTATACCCAATTCATTGGAGGTATTTAATAGAACCATCCATCACATAATGAAAAAAATTTGTATGTTTTGCAAAATTTAATAAAAACATTAATAATTCTATTAAATCATATACCTTGTAACATACCTAGTTTCAGAAACATTTAAACATCATAAATTCATAATAAAATAAAATAAAGATAATGGATGGTTTCATTAGATCACATCCCTAGTTAATTATAATAAACATCAAAAGGGTTTTAAATTTATTAAAAATAACTTCAAAATAGTCATTAAAAAGTTATTCAAAAAAAGTTTAAAATATTATTTTCTTTAAATATCCTCATAAAATAAAAATTACAAAAATATTGAAAGGAAATTTTATTTGAAACAAAAATTGAAAAAATTAATTGAATATTTTAAAAAATATATAGTCATGATAGTGGGAAATTTTTATCATTGGGTATAAGTTAAAAAAAAATCATTTTCACACTTTTCATAATGTGAAACATGAGTCTCATGATTTATTTGCAAAAAATTACTTTTAAACATTTTTAAAGAAATTACAAGGTAGTTTAAAATAACTTTTATTAATTGTCATTTATAGACATAAACATACATTAATCATTTTAAAGAACATAAAAATAGAGGAAAAATATTACATACTAGGTTTGTATTTTATTGAAAACACATTCTCAATCATTTTATGAAAGAAATAAAGAAAAATTAAAGGAAATTATAAAAACAATTAAAATAACCACATGAGAAATAAATAGATGGGGACCAAAGGATAAGGAACCTATAATTCCTGTAAAGGTGATTGAAACATAGAAAATCCTAATTAAAAATGAGATTGCAACATAAAACTTTACCTTAGGTCTTGATATTCTGATTACACAAACTATAGTTCCTCTTCATTGTGAAAACTCTATTGTATAACACCATTTGAATTAATTGGATAGTACTTTTAGAAGAGAAAAATTATTATTTCTTTTCGAATGAATTTTAAAATTTATTTTATAAATTAATGTCCATTCTATATGGATCATAAATTATGAAATATAAAGAAATATAGGACCTCCATTTATATGGTATGTCATTGGGAATCATGTAAATACAAAAAAAATTAAAATATAATAATGTTTAATTCAACAGAAAGTGTCACCAAGTGGCATGTAGTTCAAAACTAATATAATATAAGGTCAAAATCTATTAAAAAAACATTCAAACATATTTAAGTGTTATTTTAGTCCCTATCATTTAGTTTAACCCCTTGTTAACCCCTATTATTCATAATAAATGTAACCAATTTTTACTATTTTCATTGTTCATTATTACCAAAAAAATAAAGTTATTTCATTACACAATTTCAAAATAATGATTCAAAATATTGAATAAATTTTATAAAATTTAATTTCTATGATTCACAAAAATTATCTTCAACATAATTACAGAAAACTCAAAAAAATAGCTTTTAGAAATATTCATTTTTAAAATAATATTGAATATAATCCAATTTTTCTCCTCTAGAAAATAGTAAAATAATTATTAATATACTTATGTAATTATTTTATTTTTACATTTAAATAATATCATTCATCAATTTTTAATAATTTTATTTATTATTATAAAAACACATTGCACTAATAAAATAATTTTTTTAGAAAAAAATTTATTTATAACTCAGAAACCATTTATTTTCATTTCAAAAAAATTACATCCAATGAATTCATTTGATTCTTGTGTAAAAAAATAAATTTCTTTTTTTTAATAGTTCTAATTAATATTTTTTATAAAATATTCATGAAAATAAAATTTTCTTATAATTAGAAAACTAAAAAAATGTTTTTAAGATAAATAATATCTCGTTAATGAAATAAAAATTATTTTTAAAAATTGCATACCATTAAGTATTTTTAATTATTTACTGAATAAAAATTATTTAAATATGTTAATTATTTTTTACTTTAAAAATATAAAAAATATTCCAAAATTATGGGGTGTTAGATTTCCCATTGATAAAAATCCATGCCATCACCTCATAGTAACCCCATGACTAAACTTCCCCACTTAACCACAGCCTCATGTTGTAAACACTTCTTCCCACATCAATTTTAATATCAAAATACCAACCACCATGTTGTAATATACTCTCAAGGAATCTTTGGAACTCATTTTCATGATATAAAAATGAACCCAAGAACCCACCCTAGTGTTCTATTACATACCTCTCGAGACCTTCGCTTGGAGAAAATCCTCCACATAAACGAAAATCTTGATAAGAGGACTTATCCCCCTCATATTGTAACACCCCAAGATTTCATAGTATGTTATCTCTTTAAAGTAATTTAATATCTTCTATTGATCGCAACACCATCTTGGATTGCATTATATATAATATTTAGTTTCCATGAAACAACACATTAGTATTATAATAATTTTAACAATATATTTATTTATCAATTAAATATTGTAATATGAATATTAAAAAATAAATTTTAAAGTTTTTATAATGTTTTCACATAAATAAAAAATATTTATAATAAAATGTATACGTTTTGTTAAAATAGTTATATATTTAGAAAAACTATTTTCTTAAAAGAACTACTTTTTATGTCCTTTTGTAAACAATAATTAAATTAAATTTAAGCACTCTTAAAAACTTAATTTGGTAAAATACACGTCATTTTTGAAATAAGAATATCAAAATTATCTTAGGGTGGATTTTTGTAATTTTTCTGAAAACATTCAATTTTTGATGAATAGTTAAAAATACTACATAGTACATAAAAACTGACCTTTTCATTTAAAAAATTATTTTTAATTAAAATTTATCTTAAAGTAAAAATAGTTTCATAATACATATATTAATCCAATGTAAATCATTTGAGTCATTTTATAATAAGAACAGATGTATAAAAGTTGATTGATCTTTTTAACGACTTTTAGCCTCCTTCTTGGCGCATTTGTAAACTTGCATAAAGCGTAATTTTACCACTTATATGAATTGAAGTAGTTAAAATGTGGTTCAATAGGATACAAATAATTTTTTTGTGAATTGTAACTTTTGAATTTTATTTACCACAGTTAAAAGTAAATTGTGTAATTATAGGTAAAAATAATATGATAATAATACAAAATTACCCAAACACATGTCATAATTCTTTTGGATAATTATATTTTGACCAAAATCAGCCTCATGAAAAAACTATGATTCTCTTTTATCTACTTGGGTTAGATTAAGAAATTTATTATATTTTATTTAAAGAAAAGTTAAAAGTATTATATTAAAATTTTAATAACTAACCTATATTTAATATGGGGTTATTCATAAGATAAATTCAACTATAAATATTCATTAGAAATATAAAATTATTTCTTAAATTTTGGTTTTTTATTTATAATTTTTATACATTAAATAATTAAATTTATTTATGACACAATGATGATGCATTAATTACCTTATTAATGAATGATTAAAAAAAATGATATTATAAATATTAAAATAAATGAAATTTATAAATTTTTATGCCATCCAAAAATTTTACAGAAGGCATTGACATATTAGGGTTGCGTTAATACCTTTGGTTCAAAGGAATCAAGTTTTTATGACTTTAATAAAATCAATAACTAAATAGTGTCAAAATTGACATAAATGAGTTTTTAAAACAAATACTATTATATTAAATGATATAATAATATAAAAAAAATAAAATTTGGAAAAATGAATTATATATTGATTCAAATTTTATTAATTATACACTTTTGGGTCCCTTAGCATTTTATAGTATCTAATTTAACCCTTTAGTATAAAAATACAAGAAGACATGGTAAGACTTAAACTATATAACTAAGGGTTAATCTCAAACGATAAAGATAATTTTGTGAACTAAACTTGTCAAAAACCTATTAGTTGAGAGTTTGTTTTACCAATAATCAGATTATCATTGATATAAATTAATTTTGAGCTTTTATAAGTGAAAATTTATTTTATAATAAATTAATAATTCTACATTTTTTCAAAAATACCCCTCACATCTCTTATAAAAGGAAACCTCCCATTATTTTTAATTCACCCATACAAAGCCTTTTGAGTCGTCCAAATACTTACCAAATCTTCTTCCAACTCCCTCAAATCATCTTAGAGTCCTTAACATCAGCAAAAATCTAACCTATGGATCTCTTTTGTTCAAATCAAAAGGAAACACCCCAAGAAAATGTAATTATTTTATCACCTCTTTCAAAGTTCTTTTCTTCTTATAATTTCTCTTTATTTGTTGTTACCATACTAAAATTATAAATAAAGAAACTTATACATTATGAGTAGTTATTATAAATATTTTATGACCATATTCATTATTTTATCCATCATATTAATGACAAAGTCACCATGCGTGCATGCGTACGACTTACAGTCTCCACATCATGGTGTAATAATGAGTATAATTAATCGAAATAATAAATATAACATATTAATTATTATATATATATATAATATAACATCCAATTAAACATATTTTTACGTTTAATAGAATGATATTGTTTCTCATCCATACGTACAACTTACCGTCTCTGCGACGCGATGAGATTCATCTTCAACGATCACCATTCAAGATTTTTTATAAAAATATAAATATTGATTAAGTATGATATATATGAAATAATATTTATACTAGAATAATATATATTTATGTAGATAAATATATATTCTTTAATTACTTCCATACTATACGATAAGAAAATTGAAACAACGTTCATACGTACGTATGGACTACCGTCTCCATAAACGGTGTTTCCATTTCATATATATATAAATTATACATATTCATATTCTGAATATATATGATATATAAATCATGTTTAATATTATAGATGTATGTAAATCATGATCTAAGTTATATTATCAAGAATACCATGTTAAAAAACATATGATAAAGAAAGCGATTTTAACAAAAAAATTTACTTTGACATGGAAATTATTATTAAATGGGTAGTATAAAGTCATAAATGAATCATTTATGATATCATAAATATGAATATGGTTCTTGTAAAATTTAATAACTTACTATGGTCTGTATATAGGAGGTTAATCATACCCTCGACTAAAGGAAAGTACAAGATAAGGGTTAATTTCACAATGTCATTATTATTAGAGGTTGTTGATGTGTAAGTATCTATTGGGACATCTTTATCATCCACTTCCATGCTTTATAAATTTTTTTTCTAATGAATATTTTAAGGTTTTATGGAATGTAGTCTTTAACTAGATCATCATTTTAAATTTTTTAAAGATTTATTTTTCTAAATCATTTTAATTAGTGTCTATGTTTTAAAAATGATTTTAAGGATTTATTCATATAGACATGATTGTTTTAATATGTTAATTTAATTCAAAATTTCAAAGTGTTACATGAAAATTTTATTAAATAATTTCTTTTAAATTACTTCCTTTATAAATTCTACGACTTTTAAATGATTTCAGGAAGAAAGTATATTTCTCTCAAAGAGTTTTACTGATCATTTTCAACTATGTCAACATCCATTACTAGATATTATTCTTGATTAAGGTTGATTTATTATAATAAAATCTTGCATATTGTATTTATGTTTTTTTGATTTGTTTGAATAACTAAAAATTAACTTTTTATTATATAATAACTATTTAGGAAATGTGAGAAACTAGTCGCAGTCAATCTAGAGGAGAAACCTCATAGGAGAAAGCAAAGCTATAAAAGAAAAGCCTCAGCCTCTTAGTAATTTTCTCTATATAAAAATTAAAATTCATAATCCATACCTTAGTTGTAGGATTGTTTCTAATAACATCTTCAAAACGACACGAAATTTTGTCCCAGGTTAAAATATAGTCTTTTTTTGCTGAGTTTCCCATCTTGGAACAAGGCCTTGATAGAATATTTGTGCATTGTCTTGGCACAAGGCCTTGACATAGTAGTTATTATGTCCATCATTATTCATTCCCTCATTATGAAATTAGTTATTACATGTTATTATTCGACTATTAGAATACCCATGTACATGTTTTATGGTAATTTTTGATTTATTTTTTCTATATTGTGTTCAATTTTATGTTTAAAAGGTTGACATTTTTATTATGCATCTTTCCTTAAAAGTGTATAGCATACACTAAATTATTTATCCTTACTGAGCATTTGATATCGCCCCTTTTTTATGTTTTTATTTTACTAGGATTCCAAGAAGTGTATTATGATAGACATGTAAGGTTAGGTTAATGGATATGAATGTGTTCAAAGGATATGTTATTTTTTTCATTTTCATTTCATAATATAATGTGAAGTTCAGGTATGTAGTCTAATTTAAAAGACTACTAAACTGATCAGCCCTTCAAGACTTGATTACTTATAATCATGAAAATGTATTAAAATAATGCGCCGACTTTGGGATTTTGGGGTCAGAGTTTTGTAGTTTGTATCAGAGGAAGTCTGGAAATAACCTTGGAAACTAGATTTAGATAAACTTTGATTAGGAAACATTACCCTAAGATAGACTTTGAGTATTAGTATAGAATAACTTCCTATAATTTTAGTAATTTAGAGATTTTTTGAGTCTTGCAAGAAATACATACCTGTCAAGAACTACAAGTGGACGTGGTTCTAGCACAGATGTACCTAGGGGTGAAAACTATGACAAGGTGTTTTGGGCATGACTAAGAGTAACCAAGTACATGACAATGGGCCATACTACACAGTTGGTTTGAAACTCTCAAGGGATATGTTTATGATAATTAATATTTTATTTATAAACCATTATAATGGATTTATGAGTAAATATGTCCTCAAAGGAACCATATTTATGATTATGATATTAGTTATGCATTTTTTTTCAATTTATGTTATGTATTTCACTACTTTATAACCATGCATTAGGATTCATAACCTAATCTAGTGTATGGATTTTTTTATAAATGACGCACAATAAAGGGAATAAATACCCCACCAATGTACATGTTTCAAAAAGTAAGAAGGATCCTATCATTCATATTCTTAAGCCTTAATTTCAAAAGAAATATTCTCCCATGTATACTCATCATATGAGGAAATAATATCATGTGTTAATTAGATAAGTAAAGAATTATCTAAGTCCTATGGAATTAAAGGTAATATAGAAAAGAATAAGATGAGAGAGAGTAATTTGGAAAAAGGGATGAAGGGAAAGAAGTATTTCCCCATATGACATAACTATGGTAAGAATCACCCTTGGAAGTACTTTAAAGGACTGAGTGTTTGTTATATGGGTAGAGAAAAGGGTCATCAGGAAAAAGAAATAAAATTTAAAAATGACAAGACTAATATTATGTGTTTAAACTATAGTGAAATGGGGAATTATGCAACTAAATTTCATATTAATCAAGGAAATATAGCTCAGAAAAATCAAAGAGATCAAGGTCAAGAATAAGTTTTTACAATAGTCTACATGGAATAATTAATGTATTTGTGTTTCTGGATTAAAGAATTATGTCATTTATGTGTTGTATAAATGATATATAGGTTTTTTGAATTATAGAAATAAATAAGGGTTTTAATAAAGTAATATTTCATTAAATATTTAAATTATATGGTACTATGAAAAGTGACTCAATAACAAGTTAAACTTTTTTGGAAAATACATGGTTGAAGGAAAGATAAACCTTATTATTGTCCAAATACCAAGGTAGTGATTTCAGAATAAGATATTATTTATTTGGATAAATAAAATTTTGATATTATTGACTAACTTGGAACTAATTAATTGTTTTTTTATTCTATTAGTGTTAGAGTTTACTACATTTTTGGATATAAGGAGTATATCCAATATTCTATAAGGAATAAGGGGGAATGAATGTATTCAATAAGGTTTTATGGTAATTCAGGGTGTTAACATGTTTTAATTGAATACATGATGAAGGTATTAACATGTTATTATATGGAAAAAAGAGATATTGATTATTTTTACTGTAACGCGCCGACCACAGTTACCTAGAGTCGGTGCATTATTGCGTAGCATTGGCATGATCACAAAAGATCAAGTCTCAAAAGACAGATTAGTTTAGTAGCCTTGGAAACACTATATACATTCATAAATGTTACATTACATCACAAAGTGAAAAACTACAATAACATAGTCTCCATTTTCCACACTCATATCCCCTTCAGACTATCCCTTCAGGTCATTCCTATAATACTTCATCACATCCGGGAAAAATTAAAACATTGAAAGGGGTGAGCTCAAATTCTCAGTAAAGATAACAATATAGCGGAAGCTTTCAATAATAAACATAAACATTTAAGGAAATGTATAACTAAAACAAAAGCCTTTTAAACTTGAACTTCAACATAATATGGAAAAAGTAAAATGAGATAATGTCATTTATTTCTTCACATGGATATTCTACTGGTCGAATAATCACATGCAATATCAATAACCACTTTCATAATGATGGAATGCATAATGCCAGACTATCATAACCACATAGCCAAGGCCTCGTGCCAAGGCCACAAATAAGATTTTGTCAAGGCCTCGTTCCAAGACACTAGTTTGTCTCATGAGACCTACCTATGCATCGAGGAGTTGTAGCGGGCTCCACCTGTCACTTATTAAGTCCAATGCATTCCTCATATGAATAGGTTTAAACATATCATAAACCATAACATAATCGTATCACATAAAACATGCATAAAGGAAACATAACATTTCCACATTTCAATCACAAGATATAAATAAAACACATTTATATAATAAAAACACTTTCAAAACCATTTTCAATACCAAAATAAAATAAAGTTAAAACTTTGTATTTATTTTTCATTAAAAAAAGTTATGGCTTGTAGAGGAAGCCGAAACAGAAATAAGGGTCACGGTGGTGTAGAAGTTGTTGTCACCGCATACGTAATACAAAAATATTCCTTTTGTCGTTTAGTAAAACACTTTGTAAAAAAAAGACTCATTTTTGAATAAAAGTCAATGTCAAAGGGGTTTATACACTGTATAAAAGAAAGTTGTGTATAAAACAAAATATGCCTCAATGAAAGGAGATTGAGACGAAGACCCTTACAAAGATCATTTTTTTAAATAAAGTAAATCTATTATGTCTATTCACTATAATTACACATAAATAAAGTACAAATACAATATAGGACATAATAATATCATGACATAATTTAAAAGTAGGAGATTAACCCAAAGAATAGAAATTGGGTTAAGAAGTTCCCTTATGTCGTGTCCGAATTCACTCGACCGTTCTTTGATCTCCTGAATAATAAACTAGAGTTAATATCTACCTTATTAAGAACCTTTTTCAAGTTCATTATTCCGTTTATATTACTTATTACCATGTCATGAACATTATGTAATTATTTATGTTTATAACCGTCGTTTTGTCGATCTTAGGTACTTGAGTCAAAAATAGATTTCTTATAATTACAATTTGTTCATGTGGTGAAATATCCATTATATACTGAATTATATTCATGATATATATATCATATATCTCATATATTTCCAGTATATACATTCATTCATAATATTACATAACATTTAGAGGTAAGAAATGAAATGCACCGTTTATGGAGACGGTAAGCCGTACGTACGCATGAACGCTACTTTCATTTCTATTTCATATTTAATGGAATGAAATCATAATGATATAAAGGTATATTATAATTCCAGTATAATATCATATAATATCATTTACTCCATCCTTTATACATCCCACATATGGTATTAACGATTCAAATCACTTTGAGGGGGCGGTAGTCCGCATTTCCTAAAATAAAAATATCACGTTTACCCATAATGGAAACAATAAAGGTATGCCATAAATGAAAAATACAGAACCTTAAGTAAAAAATAAACATATTATATACTATGTATAAATAGAGTGACATCTTAATGGCCACCTTTGAAGGTGTTATATGAGTGTTGAACAATCATCGTTTCGTGAGGCAGAAATTCGCCATCCACAGAAATAGTATGTTCTTTAACCATTATATGTAGGTGTGTGTAAGTGTAGATTTAATAATTCTCATAAAAACATCCTAGTATATTTAGGATACTGGTGTTGTTACAAAAGAAATGAATAAAAAGAGTTTATGGGTTTGGATAAGCAAAAAACAAAAAACAAAATAACATAAGAGAAGACATTACCTTAAAATCGGGGAACTCGTTTGATTTGAGCCAAATGCTTCCTTGGGAAGAATTATTACCAAAGTGAGGCTTCTAGGAGTAATGTAGGGAAGTTGGGAGAGTATTTGGGCAGAGGTTGGCCGAGCCAAAAGGCTTTGATAGTGTGAGTAAGGTGGTAGTGGTGGAGGCCTTTTATAAGTGGAGAGAGGGGGCACTCTTGGAAAGATTGAAATGTTACTTTATTATGAAATGATTTTTTTAGATTCTAAAGGTCCCACACTTATATATTTCTTGTATAAGGTGATAAGGGTTCGAAATCTATTCATCCAATATATTTTTGACAAGTGAAAGTCTTAGATTTTACATTATCTTTTCATTTTATTTAAATCGTTAATTAATGAGGTAATCGCTGCATCATCATGGTGTCATAAATAATTTAATTTATTTAATGTCTAAAAATTATAAAAAATATATCATGAAGTAGGAAATCTTTTTAGATTTCTAATGAATATTTATAGTCAAAAATATGACTTGTATAACCCCATTTAAAAATTGTTTTAGTAAAACAAATCTTGTTTGTGATATTTTTATTTTAACTTAAAATAAACGTTATTTGTGTAATTTTACTACCAAAGTGGCTCCATGGGGTCCCCAAGTTGACCCATGGATTGTCTTGGTCGGCCATGACACATTAAATAGGGTTATGAAAAGTGTAAAGGTATTTTAATATTTTTATGATATCATTTTTACCTTAAATTTCACTAATTACCATTAATCGCGATTAATTAAACTTAAAAGTTACTATTCAGAAAAAATTATTTTAATCACATTGAACCACATTTTACTTCCTAATGACAACCATGTATGTCGGATTTTTGAAAATCAAATCACAGAAGTGGAAATGTTTCATTTAAACGAAAAATCAGTTTTTTAACTACCACTTAGTGGTTTCACTATTCATCAAAAATTGAAATTTTTCAGAACAATG
Source organism: Viscum album (assembly GCA_963277665.1). Classification (NCBI taxonomy): domain Eukaryota; kingdom Viridiplantae; phylum Streptophyta; class Magnoliopsida; order Santalales; family Viscaceae; genus Viscum; species Viscum album. The sequence continues at coordinate 109,783,927 of OY728156.1, read as the reverse complement.
CCAAAATTTCACCCTAAGCTATAATTGATATCCCAAATTCAAAAATGATGTATATTTTACAAAATTCAAAACATATAAGTTGCATTAATCAATTTCATAATTAATTCCCGCTGTCAAAACAAATAGCGTGTTTTTAAGAAATAATATATATCAAAAGATTGACAATTGTTTATGTCCAATTTCAATGTTAAATTAATTCTAATGACCACCATTGGATAAAATAGTAAAAATATATTCTAATTATACTTTAAAACCACTCAATAGTATAAGTTATCACTATAAATTATTTTGACTAAAAAAGTTGTTTTTAAGTATTTTTCATATTCATAAAAAATTGGAACTTCTCAGAAAAATACCAAAAATTCAACATAGGCTAATTTCGATATTACGAATCCAAAAATGAAGTCCATTTTGAAATTTAAAATATATATAATTTCAAAAAGTGGTTATTACTATTCATAACTGCTACTTTTGTTGGTCGCGGTGTGTTAGAACTCGAGGTTATGTACAACACACGCTGCTCTATTATTCAACGAGGAGCGTACCATGGAAGCTTGGGGTGTTACATTCTCCCCTCCTTCAATAAATCGCGTCCTCGTAATTTGAAATTTTTCTTTTAAAATAAAAGGTTGAAAATAGAAAATACCTTTGTGGAAAACCCACATCGGAAATAAGGTTAATAAAAATATAACTTTAAAAGAATGAAAGATAAGTACAAAGGTCACCCGAGATAGCCCATAATAAAATTCTATGAAAATATGGATATGGAAGAAAAACAAACCATCAAGGTCTGATGGAGAGTTGTAGAAAACTCGATTAGGAGAAAGTTAACCATAAGAAAATCAAAAACTTGTGATTGGTTAAACGGTCATTGAATCCCCAGTTGGAAAAGTTAACCGGCAACGTTTTTGTTTTAAGTTACCTTTTATAAAGTTGAGGAATTTATTTAGGAGATTTACTAAGAACGTAAGGGAATATACATACTTGTCATGTAGACTTTCATTCTTTAATAAATTTTTACAACAAACCCATCTTTCACTCTAAAAGGTAATAGAACTCAAAAATATTCTATTTATCCTAATTTTATAAGGTTCCAAATATTAACACATACCATTTAGATTAGTAAAACTATTTTGTAATAACCAGGGACTTCTTGTAGGCTAGTGGTAGGTAATAAAGGCCTGTCGCACTATGGTTGTGGGTTCGATTCCTACAGCTTTGTCCGACGCGACGGGTTATGCCCCACCCTGCAGGTTGTCCTTTTCCAAAAACTATAGTATTATAATATTCCAAAAATAATCTTCATAAATGTTTTAACCTTAAACAATACTATCCAAGGTTCAACTTAATCCATTCCAACCTATATATTTATCCAAAATACCTCTGTCCAGACTTTTTCTTAAAGGTCTCGAAATTCCAAAATCAATTGTAACATCAGATTCCCCAAACAAAGTAAAGTTTTTCTTATTGTCACAGACTTAAAATATGATTACCTTTATCATATTAAAACCTTAATGAAAAAACAAGTACTGTAGTAAAATCCTTATATATATCACATTATTCTTATAACCAGAATATGATCCTTGTTTCCAAAAGCACCAATACATTAATTATTCCACTTCAACTGTAGTAACAACATAATATTGTCCTTGATCCCTTGACCTTTTCTGAGGTATGTTTCCCTGACGCTTAGGACATTCATTTGCATAATGCCCCATTTCCCTACAATTGTAGCAGTCAACATTGATAGCCTCTTTCTTTCCCTTGCAATCACGAGCTTGGTGACCTTTTTCTCCACATTTATAACAAACTCCAATTCCTTTTAGGCAAGTACTAGGGTGATTCTTCCCATAATTATCACATAATGGAAAATCCTTCTTTCCCTTTTTCCCTTTATCTGTCTCTTGTACCACCGTTCTCTTCTTCTCTTTCTTTACTTTATTGTCATAATACTTAGAGAATTCCTTTTCTGTCTTAATAGCACACGAGACAATATCTTCGTACGATGAGAAGGATTGTGATACTAAAGCTCGACAGAGAAATGGTTTTAACCCATCAAAGAAACGATCAATCATACTTCTTGGGTTACGTATATAATCTGTAGCATGCCTCACTAACCTTGTAAAGTTATCCTCATAATTTGTGACATTCTCATCCTCCTTCTACCTCAGACTCAGAAATTGCCTTTCCATATTTTCTCGATGGTCATGTGGAAAGTATTTTTCTGAGAAAATTTCCTTAAACTTCCTCCATTCCATACTTGATACGTCATCATCTTCCTTTGTGTTTTGAATCAATGACCACCATTGATCCGCATCTCCAGTGAGGCGGTAAACTGCCATGATAACCTTTTCCCTTTCACTACTCCCCAAGCTGTGGAATATTTTCTCTAAGGAGTTTATCCATTTCTCAGCTACTAATGGATTTGTACCCCCATTAAATGTTGGCGGTTTTTTCCTCATGAAGCGGTCTAACATTGATCCTCCACATTGCAGATCAGGGTTCTCCATACTAGTAAGGTTATTATTCATAACATGAGTGAGTTGTCCCAGTATGGTAATAAGTTGATCAGCACCAGTTGTATCTTCAACTCCACAATAATTATCTTTAGTAGGAGGGAAATCCCTACATGGAGTGCGTGCATTGATACGGGTTCCATTCCTTCCACTAGGCGCCATTTATAAACAATGGCACAAACTAGATTAGTTTATGAATCAAAATACATAATTCCATACTTTTAAAACACTTAACACTAATTGAACTATTTATGCATATAATCCATAATCATAAAAAATTTTTTCTTTGAGGAATTATATAATCATAACCCTTCATAGTGGTTTGTAAAGAAAATGAGAATTATCCTAAGCATATCCCCCGGGAGTGTCGTAACCAAGAGTGCAGCAAGGCCTGTTGTCGTGCACCAGTTCCCGTTCGAGTCTAGCTCAAAGAGGTGTTTTTGGGTTTTACCCCTAGGTACATCTGTGCCAGAGCCGCCTCTACCTGGTCGTATCCAGACAGGGATGTATTGCTCGGAAAACTCACAAAATCTCTATAATACCAAAATTCTAGGAAGTTCTTCTATACTAATCCTCAAAGTCTATCTTTGGGCTATGTTCTCTAATGAGAGTTTATCTAAATCTAGATTCCAAGGTTAGTACTAAACTGCCTCTGATACCAACTGTAACACCCCAAACCCAGTTACCCAGAGTCGGTGCATTATTGTGTAGCATTGGCATGATCACAAAAGATCAAGTCTCGAAAGACCGATTAGTTTAGTAGCCTTGGAAACACTAGATACATTCATAAATGTTACATTACATCACAAAGTGAAAAAATACAATAACATAGTCTCCATTTTCCACACTCATATCCCCTTCAGACTATCCCTGCAGGTCATTCCTATAATACTTCATCACATCCTGGAAAAATTAAAACATTGAAAGGGGTGAGCTCAGATGCTCAGTAAAGAAAACAATATAGCGGAAGCTTTCATCAATAAACATAAACGTTTAAGGCAATGTATAACTAAAACAAAAGACTTTTAAACTTGAAATTCAACATAATATGGAAAAAGTAAAATTAGATAATGCCATTTACTTCTTCACATGGATATTCTACTGGTAGAATAATCACATGAAATATCAATAACCACTTTCATAATGATGGAATGCATAGTGCTAGACTATCATAACCACGTAGCCAAGGCCTCGTGCCAAGAACAAAAATAAGATTTTGTCAAGGCCTCGTGCCAAGACACTAGTTTGTCTCATGAGACCTACCGATGCATCGAGGAGCTATAGCAGGCTCCACCCGTCACTTATTAAGTCCAATGAATTCCTCATATGAATAGGTTTAAACATATCATAAACCATAACATAATCGTATCACATAAAACATGCATAAAGGAAACATAACATTTCCACATTTCAATCACAAGATATCAATACAACACATTGATATAATACAAACACTTTCAAAACCATTTTCAATACCAAAATAAAATAAAGTTAAAACTTTGTATTTATTTTTCATTAAAAAAAAGTTATGGCTTGTAGAGGAAGCCAAAACACAAATAAGGGTCACGGCGGCAGAGAATTCATTGTCGCCGCATACGTAATACAAAAACATTCCTTTTGTCATTTAGTAAAACGCTTTGTAAAAAAATATTCCTTTTTGAATAAAAGTCAAAGTAAAAAGGGTTTATACACCGTATAAAAGAAAGTTGTGTATAAAACAAAATATGCCTCAATGAAAGGAGATTGAGACGAAGACCCTTACAAAGGTCATTTTTTTAAAATAAAGTACATCTATTATGTGTATTCACTATAATTACACATAAACAAAGTACAAATACAATATTGGACATAATAATATCATGACATAATTTGAAAGTAGGAGATTAACCCAAAGAATAGAAATTGGGCTAAGAAGTTCCCTTACCTCGTGTCCGAATTCACTCGACCGTTCTTTGATCTCTTGAATAATAAACTAGAGTTAATATATACCTTCTTAAGAACCTTTTTCAAGGTCATTATTCCATTTATATTACTTATTACCATGTCATGAACATTATGTAATTATTTATGTTTATAACGGTCGTTTTGTCGATCTTAGGTACTTGAGTCAAAAATAGACTTCTTATAATTACAAGTTGTTCATGTGGTGAAATATCCATTATATCCCGAATTATATTCATGATATAGATATCATATATCTCATATATAGCCAGTATATACATTCATTCATAATATTACATAACATTTAGAGGTAAGAAATGAAATGCACCATTCATGGAGACGGTAAGCCGTACGTACGCATGAATGCTACTTTCATTTCTATTCCATATTTAATGGAATAAAATCATAATTATATAAAGGTATATTATAATTCCAGTATAATATCATATAATATTATTTACTCCATCCTTTATACATCTCACATATGGCATTAACGATTCAAATCACTTTGAGGGGGCGGTAGTCCGCACTTCCTAAAATGAAAATATCGCGTTTACCCATAATGGAAACAATAAAGGTATGCCATAAATGAAAAATAAAGAACCTTAAATAAAACATAAACATATTATATATTATTTATAAATTTAGTGACATCTTAATGTCCACCTTTGAAGGTGTTATATGAGTGTTGAACAATCATCGTTTCGTGAGGCAGAAATTCGTCATCCACAGAAACAGTATGTTCTTTGACAATTAGATGTAGGTGTGTGTAAGTGTAGCTCTAATACTTCTCATAACAACATACTATTATATTTAGGATACTGGTGTTGGTACAAAAAAAATGAATAAAAAGAGTTTAGGGGGTTGGATAAGCAAAATAAAACAAAATAACATAAGAGAAGACATTACCTTAAAATCGGGTAACTCTTTTGATTTGAGCAAAAGGATTCCTTGGGAAGAATTATTCCCAAAGTTAGGTTTCTAGGAGTAATGGAGGGAAGTTGGGAGAGTATTTGGGCAGAGTTTGGCCGAGCCAAAAGGCTTTGATAGTGTGAGTAATGTGGTAGTGGTGGGGGCCTTTTATAAGTGGAGAGAAGGGGCACTCTTGGAAAGATTGAAATGTTACTTTATTATGAAATTCTTTTTCGGATTCTAAAGGTCCCCACTTATATATTTCTAGTATAAGGTGATAAGGGTTCGAAATATATTCATCCAATATGTTTTTGACAAGTGTATGTCTTAGATTTTACATTATCTTTTCATTTTATTTAAATCGTTAATTAATGAGGTAATCGCTGCATCATCATGGTGTCATAAATAATTTAATTTATTTAATGTATAAAAATTATAAAAAAATATCATGATGTAGGAAATATTTTTATATTTATAATTAATATTTATAGTAAAAAATATGACTTATATAACCCCATTTAAAAATTGTTTTAGTAAAACAACTCTTGTTTGTGATATTTTTATTTTAACTTTAAATAAAAGTTATTTTTGTCATTTTCCTACCGAAGTGGCTCCATGGGGTCCCCAAGTTGACCCATGGATTTTATTGGTCTTCCATGACACATTAAATAGGGTTAGGACAAGTGTAAAGGTATTTTCATATTTTTATAATATCATTTTTACCTTAAATTTCACTAATTACCTTTAATCGCGTTTAATTAAACTTAAAAGTTACTATTCACCAAAAATTATTTTAATCCCATTGAACCACATTTTACTTCCTAATGACAACCATGTATGTTGGATTTTTGAAAATCAAATCACAGGAGTGGTAATGTTTCATTTAAACGAAAAATCAGTTTTTTAACTACCACTTAGTGGTTTCACTATTGATCAAAAATTGAAATTTTTCAGAACAATGACAGAATTTCACCCTAAGCTAGAATTGATATTACAAATTGAAAAATGATGTCTATTTTACAAAATTCAAAACATATAAGTTTCATTAATCAATTTCATAATTAATTCCCATTGTCACAATAAATAGCGTGTTTTTAAGAAACAATATATATCAAAAGATTGACAATTGTTTATGTCCAATTTCAATGTTAAATTAATTCTAATGACCACCATTGGATAAAATAGTAAAAATATATTCTAATTATACTTTAAAACCACTAAATAGTATAAGTTATCACTATAAATTATTTTGATTAAAAAAGTTGTTTTTAATTATTTTTCACTATTCATAAAAAATTGGAAGTTCTCAGAAAAATACCAAAAATTCAACATAGGCTAATTTTGATATTACGAATCCAAAAATGAAGTCCATTTTGAAATGTAAAATATATATAATTTCAAAAAGTGATTATTACTATTCATAACTGCTACTTTTATTGGTCGCGGTGTGTTAGAACTTGAGGTTGTGTACAACACACGTTGCTCTATTATTCAAAGAGGAGCGTACCATGGAAGATTGGGGTGTTACATTTACCTCCAATATAAATTTGTAGATAGTGAGTTTGGACCCAAGTATTTTGGATAAGTCTAAAGGTTGGAATGGAGTAAGTTGAGCACTTTATATTTTGTTTGAGGTTAAAGTATTATTTATTGGATAATTTGACCTAACCTTTTAGATATAATTAAAAATATAGAGGATTATAGAAATACATGTGGACCTTATGACTTATCAATTGAACTTTATTCATAAAAGATCATTTCTGAACATTCATTTCCTAGTGTGAGGGATGAAGTGAGTATAGATATAAGCATAACCAAATGATGAGATTATGATTATAAAAGATAATGAGATAATGTATTTCTTCTTGATTTATTATCTTGATTATCAATAAATGTGTTATCCTAATAATTTATGTTTTTTGAACCGATTATACTTTAAATCATTATAGATTTATGGATTTGAGGCCCTCATTTTTCCATTTATTATTCACTTTTTTGTGATTGATGACCTCAATCACTCCCTATAAATATTTACGTTTTCCTCCAAATATGTGTTTCTAATTTCCAAAAATTTTATCTTATCCAAAATACTAATTTGGTGGTGGATTTTTCATTTCCTTTTCCCTCTTATTAATACTAAATTTTGTTTACCCTATTTCCAATGTGGGTTTTCCACAATGATATTATCTATTTTCAAACTTTTTTTTGAAGAACAGTTTCAAATTGAGAGGATGAAATTTATTGAAGGAATATAGATTGTAAAAACCTAATATTTCATATTATGTTATCTATTTAAAGTAATTTAATAACTTATATTGCATGCAACACTGACATAGATTGTGTTATACACAAGATCGAGTTTCTATAAAAGAAAACATTAGTATTATAATTATTTAAACAATATATTTATTTATCAGTTAAATATTGTAATATTAATAGTAAAAAATAATCTTTAAATGTTATTTATAATGTTTTCACATAAAAAAACATATTTATACTGAAATTTATAAGTTTTGTTAAAATTGTTATATATTTAGAAAAACTATTTTCCTAAAAGAACTACTTTTTATGTCCTTCTGTGGACAATAACAAAATTAATTTTAGACACTCATAAAAATTTAATTTGGTAAAATTGAATTCATTTTTTAATTCAAAATATAAAAATTATCTTAGGGTGAATTTTTGGATTTTTTTTGAAATATTAATTTTTTGATGAATACTGAAAAATACTACATAGTACATAAAAACCGACTTTTTCATTTAATTAATTAAGTTTAATTAAAATTTATCTTAAATTAAAAATTGATATATAATAAACATAATAATCAAATTTAAGTCATTTGAGTCATTTTATTATAATATTAGATAAATACAATTTTATTGAAACTTTTAACTTCTTTTACCCACTTTCTAGGAACATTTGAAAATTTTCCTAAAACATACATTTACCACTTCTGTGAACTGAATATAAAAAATATGAAATTTTTTTTTTCATTAGTATGTAAAATATAGTTCAATAGGATGAAAATTATTTTTGGTAAATAGTATCTTTTGGATTTTATTTACCACGGTAAAAAGTAAATTGGGTAATTAATGGTAAAAATAATATTACATTAATAAAAAATTACCCCCAAACGTGTCCTAAATATATTGGATAAGTGTTTTTAGACCAAAAACAAACTTATTAAAAAAATATGTTCCTCTTTTATCCACTTGGGTTAAATTAGGACATATATTATATTTTATTTAACGAAGAGTTAAAATTGTTAAATTCAAATTTTAATAACTAAATAATTACTAATATAGGGTTATACATAATATAAATTAGACAATAAATATTCATTAGAAAGATAAATATATTTCCTATATTATCTTATTTTATTAATAAGTTTTATACATTATATAATAAAATTTATTTATGACACAATTATGATGTAGTAATTACCTTATTAATGAAGGATTAAAATAAATGATATTATAAGTATTAAAATAAATGTAATTTGTACATTTTTATGCCATACAAAAAGTTTATGGATGAACTCGATGTATTAGGGATGAGTTAATACCTTTGGTTCAAATGAATCAAGTTTTTATGACATTAACAAATATCAATTACTAAATAGTGTCAAAATTGATATAAATGAGTTAAAAAAAATACTATTATATTAAATGATATAAAAATATTAAAAATATAATATTCATAATATTATATTATATAATGATATAAATTACAATAATGATCCAATTTAGGTTCCCTTGGAATTTTATAGTTTCTAAATTAACCCTATAGTATAAAAATACAAGAAGACATGATAAGAGCTAAAATGTTTAACTAAGTGTTAATCCCAAAAGATAAGGATAATTTTGTGACATAATCATATCTAAATTCTATTGGTTGAAATTATTTAGACCCATAATTATATTATACTCTAAATAAATTAATTTATAGCTATTATAAACCGAATATTATTTTATAATAAATTAATATATCAACATTTTTCCTAAAGTGCCTCTCACCTCTATTATAAAAGGGCGCCTCACTTTATTTTTAATTCACACCTCCAATTACATTTTTATAGGCCAAATCCTACCCAAATATCCTCCTAAAATCCCTTAATTCAACATAGATTCCTTAATTTGAGAAAAAAATACAACGTCACCATGCGTGTGTACGTACGACTTACCGTCTCCAAGTCATGTTGTAGTTTGTTATTCAACACTACATTATTTGGATGTGTATAATAATGAGAATAATTAATGTAAAAAATGAATATAACATATTAGTTACTGTTTATATATAATATAACATCCAATAAAACACCTTTTCACCTTTAATAGAATGATATTGTCGCTCATGCGTACATATGGCTTACCGCCTCCACGACGCGATGAGATTCATCTTCAATGATCACCATTCAATAATTTTTATAAAAATATATATTGATTAAGTATGAGATATATGAAATAATATTTCTACTATAATACTATATATTTATGTAGATAAATATATTTATTTACTTACTTCCATACTATATGATAATAAAACAAAAACAATGTTCATGCGTATGTACGGACTACCGTATCCATGAACGGTGTTTCCATTTAGTATATTTATCTACTATAAATATTTATATTCTGAATATATATGATATAAAAAAAATGATTTATATTATGTATGTATGTAAATTTTGATCTAAGTGATATGATCAAGAATAAAAAGTTAAAACACTTATGATAAAGAAAGCGATTATTACCAAAAATGTTACTTTAACATGGAAATTATTATTAATTGGGTAGTATAAAGTCATAAATGAATCATATATGAAATCATAAACATGAATATGAGCCTTTTATAATTTAATATTATACTATGGTCATTATATATGATCTAAACATACCCTCGACTAATGAAATGTACAAGGTAAGGGTGAATTTTACATTCTCATTATTATTCGAGGTTGTTGATGTGTCAGTATCTACTGGGAAATCTTTATCATCAATGTCCATGTTTCATAAAAATGTTTTCAAAAGAAATATTTTAAGGTTTTATGTAATGTAATATTTAACTAGATTATCATTTTAAATGTTTTAATGATTTATTTTTATAATTTTTTATTTAATATCCATGTTTTCAAAATGATTTTAAGGATTTATTTATTTGAACATGATTGTTTTATAATGTTAATTAATTTTAAAGTTTCAAAGTGGTACGGGAAACATTGATTAAAAAATATATTTTAAATGAATTCCTTTATAAATTATGCATCTTTTAAATGATTTCATGAAAAGGGATATCCCTTTTAAAGAGTTTCACTGATCATTTTCAACTATGTCAACATCCAGTACTAGATATTATTCTTGATTGAGTTTGATTAATTATAAAAAAATCTTCCATATTGTAATGAAGGTTTTTTGATATTTTTAACTTGAATGTGCTATTTTTATTCCATTCATGGTTTATGGTTTAAGTGTTAACATTTCATATACTAGTTTTAAATAAAGATGATTGAGTTATTTTTGAACCTTTTCATATGAGGAATGAATTGGACTTAGTAAGTAATAGGTGGGGACCACTATAGCCCCTCGATGCATCAGTAGGTCTTATGAGACAAAATAGTGTCTTGGAACTTGGCCTTGATAGAATATTTGTGTATTGTCTTGGCACAAGTCCTTGACAGAGTATTTATTATGTCCACTATTATGCATTCCCTCATTAGGAAATTAGTTATTACATGTGATTATTCGACTAGTATAATATCCATGTTCATGTTTACATGGTAATGTTTGATTTATTTTTTCCATATTATGTTCATATTTATATTTAAAATGTTGATGTTTTTATTATACATATTGCCTTAAAAGTTTATAGCTTTCTCTGAATTATTTACCCTTATTAAGAATCAGAGCTCACCAATTTCTTATGTTTTATTTTCACAGGATGCCAAGAAGTGTATTATGATTGACCTGCAGGGTTAGGATAAATAATATGAGTGTGTTTAAAGGAGAACCCCATTTTATTTTTCATTTCATAATGTAATGTGATTTTTATGTATGTAATTTACATTCCAAGACTGTTAAACTGATCGGTTCTTTAAGACCTGATTCCTTGTAATCATGCCAATGTATTAAAATAATTCATCAGCTCCGGGCTTCTTAGGTCACAACATTACACATAGAAAACCCATAGAGTCAAATAAACTCTCTAGAGTTTATTCCCAATTATTGATGAGGCATATGAATGTTATAATTATAGGATAAACAAACCGGTGAATTATGAACTCATCCACAAGCACTTATCATTAATCCACTGAGTAATTTCATAATACATAAATTTTAAGGAGAATTATATGGGGACCAATTCCACCATATTTATTTACCTTGGGAACCCTATATTGATATAAATTTTACTTGAACCCAAAAATTCCATGAAAGTATGGAACTCTATGCATAATAATGTATAGGGTTAAATATGCCAATGTAATGCCCCATGATATTAAAAGAGGAACATCATGTTTGAAAGAGTGTATGACACCAAAATCCAAGATTATGAAAAAAATATAACACTAAAATACTTCAATGTATATTTATTTCTAATTAAATTCAATCTAGTTGAAATCTTGTGATACACATAATGATGGGTTTAAAAGAAACATGATACTCCATTAAAATATTACTATTTAAACATAACCACTATCACCTAGCTATTATGTTGGTGGGATTGAATAAGACTAAATAAATTATCAAGGTTATATGATTTTTAAATTTATGAAATAAATTATATGGTAATCTATTTATTTTAAATAATATAATAACCAATTGATGGAAAAGGAAACGATTTCTGGAAAACTATATTTTTATAAAAGATAGTTTAGTCATTCTTTAAGAAAATTATATAATTATTTTACCAACTTTATAAAACTTATATTAAAAAATAAAATTTATTTTTAAATATAAATGTAAAAAATATCCTTGTTTTTTTTATAATGTTTTGAAAAGCTTAATTTTTAATGAATAATGAGAAATACTGATTTTTATTGAAAACTATATTTTCATTTATATTATATAAAAATTTAATTTTAATTTTAAATTATCTTTAAAGTCAATTATTTTTAATTTAATTAAAATTAAAATAATTTAGTTCATTTTAATCAATTTTATATTGAATTATAATATAATGTTTTTAATCTTATGAATATTTTTGTTAGGAAAAAACTTTTTTTAGACATGTCTGTAGGTTTTGTTTCAAATTGAATTATAAATTTTTTGTAAATTTAACATGGTAAAATTGATTAAATATTAAGAATCCTAATAATATATATTATATTTTAAGGTAAAATTAGTTTTTAACTATAATGAACAGTAAAAACTGTAAAAACTAAAATGCACGGTCAGGGTAAGAATGGGTTTACTAGGGGTTAAGGTAAGAATATATGGTTTATAAATGGATTAAAACTTGTCTAAATACTTTTTTATATATGTAATTTGATCTCATAACAACTAATTTTTGAAAATTAACAATTTTTAATCCTTTTTTTATTTGAAATATGTGGGTACACTTAATTCATTTAAAAAATTAATTGTGTGTCCTCTCCTACACTTTTGAAAGACACCCTCTATCCTATCCTATTCACACTTACAAAACCATTTGGTTTGGAAATTAACTGACCAGATAAATTACTTAACTATATACTAACATCATATAGATATTTTTCTGATCATAAATCAATCTTTGGAAGGATTTTGGTGAAAATATAATAAAATTGACTGAAGAATAGGTAATATTATTAAAGGTGAACGTTTATTTTATTTATTTTTCCACCATATAAAAATATTATTATATATATATAATATAATTAAATAATTATATACCTTATACTTATAATTTATTATATTCATATCCTCTTCTATCAAATGGGAAATAAATTCATCAATATTGTGTATGATGGGATACAACCTCAAGAACTGATATAATTCATTTTCCATAACGACCTCTCAGAGTTATATATAATGATGTATTTAAAATATATGTATTATATTTATTAAATTACTATAATTATTTAATTTTATTTTCATATCTAACTTCTTACCTTCAAACCCATTAATATACAATAATATCGTTTGTGTGTACGATAGTCTAATGGATCACGAACCAATGTGGTATATTTTCCCATTCCCATTTTACATGGTTGATTATAAGGATATATTAAATTAATATAAATTATATTTTTAAAATAATTATAACTTTTAAATTATTTTATCACATATAACTTCTTTACTTTCCTATTCCATTTAAAATATGATAATTTTGCTCATGTGTATGAAAGACTACCACCACACGAAGTGATGTGATTCATTTTTCATGAACAAATTACATGGAAGGTAATAAGGATAAATTTGATTAATATATGGGATATATATGAAACAATAATGAATCTATAATTGTGATATATTATTTACTTTTGTTTCATTCCACTCATCGAGATAAATGGAAATAATGTTCATGCATACTTATGACTTAGCATATCGATGAACAGTGTAATACACTTTCTATTTATAACTTTTATAGATTTGTATAAACACACACATAATGAATATTTATGATTTTTAAATTAATTTTGTATCTTATATATATCATGGAACCAATTTTAAAGTAAAAGGATTAAAATTACCAAACTTAAACATACATGTAAAATGAAGCTATATTCAAATGAAATAATGATTTTAAAATTGAAAGGCCAATAAAAGAGTGGTAAAAGAAAATAAATATTTCATATATTTAATGGTAAATATTAGTAGGGTTCCATAATTTGTTTATAATAAATTTTTTTATTATTTAGCAGTTTAGAACATATATAATGGAAATCAAACCATATGTGAGGGTTTCTTGTCTCACGTTCACTAACACGAGACTTATGCCATATTTAAAAATGTGTTCTTTTGTGTAGTGTATGCACTTATAATTTTTATAATTTATATAATGAATTAATTTATCATCATGGTATTTTAATTTTAATTTTATATTATTTCTTTTATGGGGCTTATTTTTTAGAAAATACCTAAGTCTTAAAGATTTATTTTATAATATCATTGTTTATCATGATTGTTTATGATTAAATTTAAGATGATGAAAAATTATAATATATCACTAAATAAACTCATGAATTTTATTCCTATCTGGTTATTCATGAACATTTCAAATATTTATACCATTTATCCACTCTTTGGAACTTAAAATGAATGATTAAATGTTTTCTAGGAAAATCTTACTTCATTTCCTTGTTTAGGTGAAAATAATTTTTATTCTGATACCATGTTTTATAAAACCATTTTTTAAAATTATCCAAATTATTTATTAATGAAAATTTTACACTTATTTTACAATTAATTTTTTTATAGGAATGTTCGTGTTATTTTCCAAACAAAAACCGTTTGGATTTTACCAAATAATATGAAAGGACTATTTGTTTTTATGTGTATGACATGAATGGGATTTTCCACTACAATAACCATTATGTATTTTAAATATTAATTTATATATCTAAAATTTTATTTTTAAACAAAATTATATTTAAAATATTCAATTAACATTTATTTTGAAAAATATTTTCAATGAAAATAGATTATTTTCCTTATAAATGTTTTTAATTACATTTTTGTGGTACTTCTTTTAAAAAAATGACATAAAAAATTAATTGTACATATATTCTATTGAGGATATTTGGTAATGATACCATCATTATTATTTCATTTTATGGTTTATGATCTATTTTATTGAGAATGTACTGTTTTTTTACCAATCACCAAATTACTATAAATGGTTTATGATTATGGTTATAGATTGGGGTAATTATAAACATTTTGTATTTAAGTTTACAAAATGATTTTTTATATTGATTATGTTTCAAAAATTTTATAAGAGGAATAAAATGGACAAAATATGTGACAGAAAGGTCCCAATATATCCTCATAATCCATCAACACATCTCACAAGACAAATTGTTAGGCCAAATCAAATGGGGATTTACACCTAGTTTTAAAATTATTGTGAATGACCCTGAAAGTATTTTTTATATGTACCACATTATGCATTCCCTAGTTATGATATTAGTTATTGATTTATACGTGATTATTTTATTTGTTAAAATATATTGGAAAAAATTTCAAGATCACGTGACTATTTATATTGATTCATTTTATCATCATTTATTCCTTTCATATTTTGGAAATTTTATTATTTAAATAGAATATTTTCAGTCATATATCATTCTATATTGACTATTATTATTTATTCATGATAGATTTAATTGAATTATTACCATTAATGTGAATATGATCTCTCACCTTTCTTATGTTTCATTTTCTCTTGGATACTAATAAGTTTTTTATAATTGTTGTGCATGGATAAACCAAGGGGTATAATGGAGTTCTCAATGAAAAGACATTGTGTATTTTATATTTTCAAATATAATGTGAATTTCATTAATTTAGCTAATTTACCAAAACTACTAAACTATTATTTCCTTTGGGATGTGATTTGTTATATCTAATTACAATATAATAAAGTACCACCAACTATGGGCTACCGAGGATGGGTTTATTATAGTTAGAATCATTGATAGTTTAGTAAATACCATGAGAATAATATTTAGAAAATAAATTTGGGAGTATAATCCTATGATTGGATTTGAGGATAACTATGGAAGAACATATTATTGTTTTGGTAAGTAATATATTATATGTTTTCCTTGTAATTCATCATTGTTTGTATACTATAAGTGGACATTGTTATTGAAGAGATGTACCTAGGGGAAATTTCTTTAAAAAAGGCTTGTAAGGATTGTCTCAGAAATTAATTAGTACATGATAATGGTCCTTACTCTGCACCTAGTTTACCACTCATGAGGGATTTTATCAGATTAATTCACATTCTCATTAAAAAACCTTATAATGGATTTTAGAATATTTTAATGATTTGAATAATTTACCAAAGAAACCATGTTTATGATTATGAGATTAGCCATGCATAAAATTTTCAATTTATGTTAAGTGTTTCACTACATTTGGGATGATTTATTATGTTTAAAAATTTTATGATGTAATATTGCCTACACCATTTTTTAGTAATGTCGCCTCAAGGAAGGAATGTGAACCATATCTATAAACAAACTACATGTAGGGATTTTCTTGATGGGAAATATAATGTATCCAAAGTTAGAGATAAAGCTATAACTAATCAAATTATGACCATATTAGGGATACTAACTTGGGTTATAAGTAATTAACTTGCTTGTATATCGTATACATATAATCAACCACACTATGTAACAATGATATCCCACCTTGTGTGTCAGTATCCACCATCACTTAATTGTACTAAAAATTCATTTATAGTTGAGAAATGGATAAGTTACGTAGAAAAGATATTTAATGCATTGGGAAGCAATGAAAAAGATATAGTTTTCATGGAAGTTTATTGTCTCTCAAGATATGCATATCAATGGTGGTAATAGAATCAAAACAATAATGATAAATAATAAATAACTAAAAATGTATTTGAACGATTTTAAGGTACCGTTCCTAGAAAAGTATTTTTCTCACTAGTAATAAGAGTATTTGGATAGAAAATTACATAGTTTAAGAATAATAGATGATGAAAATGTTACTACATATAAAACCAACATTAAAAGGACAGTAAGTCCTTCTACAGATTATGTACATACTACAAAGATAATGATTGACCATTTCATTGTTGGGATTAAGCTTTTTATTTGAAGGGTACTAGTCTTCTACACTTTCTTATTAAATGGGGACAACATATCCCATATTATCAGGATATTAAAAGAATTATACTAGTCATATGAATTTTAAGTGAATAGAGAGAAGAATATGCTGGAAGGGGAAAATATATAAAGGTGAGAAAGTTAAAAAAATATTTTTCATCATGTGATAATTGCAGAATGAAACACTGTAGTACTTTCTTAAAAGTTTGGGGAGTTATCTTTTTGTGTAGAGAGAAATACCATAAGGTGATTGAATTAATTGCATGAGAAAAGCCTATAATGTTAGATGTTTTATTTGTAAGGTTATTGGGTACTATGAAAATTAATTCCCCATTTTTCAAGGGAATACACCATAGAAGTAGCTGAGGGATCAGAATCAATATTATTCTATTAATATAGAAAAAGAAGAATGATTAAAGTACTTATGTATCTAGATCCATGAATTATGTTATATAATGATTTTATCTATGATGTTCTCTCAATGTATATGGAATGTAATATAGTGGTTTTCTTATAAGTATTTGAAGATACATGTTTAATTTTACTAAGAAAAATGATTTAGTGGAAAGTTAATTTTTTTGGAAGACACATGAATGAGGTAACATAACCTGTAATAAGTGATTTTTGTTTAGATAATAATTATAAAAATATGTTAATGGGATAATATTGTTGGACCATAAATTTATTAGTGATTTTATGGTTAATGTTATCTTTTCGGGAGTTTATTGAATTTTTAGAAATACATAATATATTAAATAATATGAGATTTTGTAAGGAGAATTTTTTTAGAAGCATATTTGTTTTCATTGAGATTTTACGGTGATCAAGGAAATAAAATATTTGTAATGTGTCATTAAGATATACTTTATGTTGTTTTGGGGAGTGTAATGTTAAGATTATTTTGTAAATTTTGCGACCTTCCTTCTAATTTTTTTAGTGTTGAATTTGGTAAGAAAAATTATATGTAATATACTAGAAATTCTGTATATATTTTTTAATTATAGGGAATTATTACGAGACAACAAAAATTGACAGCATGTGATTCTGAGGCCCAGATTTCCTGAAATGATTCGTCGAAAAATGATAATATTTAAATAGAACGTGTGAGTGGTTTTTTAAAAAGTGTAATAACTCTTAAACGGGTGCCCAGATCAGAAATTTGAGGGCACCATTAAATTTAGAATAGCAGGTTTACCCCAGGCTCGACTTAAGTTTAGTCGACACAAACCTCCTATAAGAAAACTCGAAAGTGGATAAACAGTAAATAAAATAATTAAATAAAATCATTTTATTTTTCAAATTCTTATAACTCATGAATGAAGACACATATTGAAAATCTGAGACCACCATTGAACTCGTGAGGGTATGCTTTCCTTAGATAGCTCTTAACATTTGCCGGTGTTGGCCAACAATGGAAGTTAGTTTTTGGCTGTAAATAAAATAATCAAGTAACAATTATTTTTGTATTGAATTCTATAACTCATAAACGATAACTCGGATTGGAAATACGAGAGTACCATTGAGCTCGTGAGGGCGTGTTCCCCTTATGAAGATCCTAACCTTGACCGGCGTGGGTCGAGGGTGCCTGTTAATTATTTTTGAAGTTTTTTAAGATATGTTCAGTAAACCTACGTGCAAGAATTTCTATCTTTTGAACTGGAGAATGGATTTAAAATATGTCATCACCATTGAATTTACAACACCAAGATTCTATTAGGCGAAGAATGACTTCGACCAACAATGTTCGGATGAAAAAGTTAATTTTTGGACATTATAATAATAATAATAAAATAAATCCATGAGTTATTTTATCTTTTCTTGTAACTGTTGAGTTATGTGGTGGGTCCTTGAATATTATAGGTCATTCAAGGAATTGAACATTGAGTTGCGTAACCTCGATGTTGGTTGTTTTAAGGGAACACTAAATGTGCTTCCTTAATGAACCACATTAATGTTTTTCCACATGGTTGGTTCCCCACATCTATTTAAACAATGTGTGGGCATGGTTCTTCTGGACTCATGAGAGGAATCTATGATAGAGTATTGAAGACGAATTCCTCTAATGTAGAATGGATCTTCGACTCCTTAGAGGATTCAAACCAGAAAACAATGAATACCAACGAACAAACTTCTAATATGGTCCCATCATCTTCATCCCCACCGTTTACCAATGTATTCAAGGTAGGGTTTATGTTCCTAATTCTTCCCTTTTTCCTCATTCTTGAATATTATGAAAAACATGGACTAACCATCCAATGGGATGATCCGTGTTTCATTCTATAAGGTGGGAGGATAATGTGGGGTTTTTATGGGAGTTTTTAGGATTAAATAATCCTTCCCATGTTATAACGCTAACACAGAGGGTATGAGCCGAGCCGAAAAAGGCTCAGACCCTATGCTGATATCGGGTTGGAGGCGTTCTGTGTGGGATATCGAGAAATATGGAGGAAATGAGAAACATCAGGCCATGTGGTGTAGGAATTATCCCAGGAGGCCTGTAGGCATAGACAAAAAAGGAATCGGACCACCAGTGCTTCTTCGGTGGCCCACCCAAGCATCACCGGCGCGACGGTGCTGGAAACTGAAGGAGGAGGCTGCCAACTTCCGCCAGACGCGAGAAGGTGGTGGTGCCTGAAGGGGCTGAGAAAGAAAAGGGGCAGACGACCTTCGACGGCTATGTTGGAGCCATACGACATGCCATGGAAGAAAGTCGTGACTTCGAGATACAATGGAGGGCGGACCCATAGTCTGCAGGTTCTGCAGAAGGTCTGTCCACATGGATTGACTAGGTGGTGTGATTCCAACTGGTGTCATGGATGTGAAGAAACAAATGGCTAAAGACAGTCGAGAGGAGAGAAGACCCCCCATGCTCGACCAACAAGCTGAGTGGTTCCTTGGCCCGGCGAACCGTGGCTAACTCGGTGGGCTGGGTCAGGCCCACAGTCCAGCAGGCCTAGTTCATGGCCAGCAGGCCAATCCTCTGGCCTAGCGGGTAGATCCCATGGACCAGGGGGCCAAACCAGGCCTAGACGTCCCTGGCTGAGCCCATCCCCCTTCGGGTTGGTTCGGGTCGGTCTGCCCGGATCAGACTGTACTCGGACCACGTTTTTTGCCCAGTTATGCTTAAACGAGCATATCTCCAAATACAGATGTCTATTTGAAGAATCATATATGGATTCAAGACCTTTTGGATAAGGCAGTCCTTTTGAGATAATCAATGAGAAAGTTGGAGAAAGTTGGAGTTTTGTAGGGTTCTCTTGTACCACAATCCAACTGGGTCCTCAACATTAAAATTCCTATAACTTACAGAATGAGCGTCTGGTTGATACACCATCTATTTCGATGAAACACTTAGGACAAGAAATATCATTGGGTTACTTATTCGAGGAATTTCCTGCTAGTTGAAATACAACTAATGGCTTGAGGAGCGGTTCTCTCAAGCAAGCTATGTGCAGAACCCTGCGAGTAGATGAGACCTGAAGACTACTAACTTTCGACTCTGTGTGACTCAACGACGTAGTGGGAAGCACATTTGTGTAAATTTTTAGGCCAATGGTGGGGAGTGGCTCTGTGTTAACCAACATACCCATGGTACCCAACAGGAGGAGTACCTTAGCAGGCCACGATGCGGAGAGGCTTTGTGTGACCCGAAAAACCCACGATACGCGATGAGGAGGAGTACCAAAGCAGTTCAAGGTTAGTGGGAAGCACCTCTGTGTGACTTGGCAGTACCACTGTACTCGATAATGTAGAGTAGTTCTCCAATATACAAGGTGTTCAATGATATGACTGATGATTTTACTATTACTACCCTAGAATATACCTGGTGTGAGCCTTATTTTGATTTGTAATTTGTGATTGAGATCATGTTTTGTGGGTTTTCCATTGTGGAATTATGAGATATCTTCGAGGGTCTCAGGGTCCCTATTGAGTATAGTTATTCTCACCCCTTCATGGTATTCTACCGCACCTTGTTGTGTATTTTCAAAAGATAGATAGCTTTATCGAGTCTTGAGGGGTCAGGGCTAGACGGTGCTCTGAGGTGATTGACAGACGGTGCACAGAGGTGACCAATTGACATGGAGAGCTGGAGTGACGAGGTGTACCTACCCTTCAGGTAGGATACTTGGTGGATGACCTCAGGAGCTGTTTTTTCTTCTATTGTACTTCCATTTCAGTTGGGCTTGTATTCTGGCCCCTTTACTTTCAGTACATACTTTTACACTCAGTAGTGGTTTTTAGTTTTGGTTGCACCATTCTTCTTTAGTCGTGTTTTTCTTGTGTGTAATGTTCCCTGTTTGTGTGTATAGGTTTTGAGGCAATGCCTTCCCATTTCTAGGATATGGGTTTCTGATCCTAGTTTCCAACCCATGGCCTATGGAAGGCGGTCATTGGTTAGTGATGACACTGGCCCTAGGAGATAGGTCATGAAAAAGTGGTATTAGAGGGTTTTCAGTTCTACTTGAAGAACTAAGAGTCTAGGTTTTTAATGGATAAATATAGTTATGTTTCATGTGTTTGAGTTTTAGTTCGGGGAGTCCAGTTAGTGCGTTGGCTGACGTATGCATACAAAAAGACCCTGGATTCTAATTTATGACTCGGTACATAAAAAAACTATTTTCATGGGTTTTAAAAATTTTGTTTTCTTTATGATCTCTTTGAGTCAAGTCACTGGGTATAACTTATTAAACGTGGTTCATCTTGATTATCTTTCAAGATGCCTCC
Source organism: Viscum album (assembly GCA_963277665.1). Taxonomy (NCBI): domain Eukaryota; kingdom Viridiplantae; phylum Streptophyta; class Magnoliopsida; order Santalales; family Viscaceae; genus Viscum; species Viscum album. The sequence goes on along the minus strand of OY728156.1, from coordinate 109,762,053 downwards.
ACACAGACAGCCATCCAGGATTCCAATGCATGACCATGAGGATGGTCCACATTGTGATGAGGCTTTAGTACAATGACTGTTGCGCGAGATGGTACCTTCAGGCAGTGTCCCAGTGATACCACTACCTTTTGGTCAGCAGTTACTACCGGAACTACCGATAGAGCACACCTGTAGTCTTAGTTCATTACAAGAGTTTTAGCAACAGATAACCCTCAGGTTCTGAGGCGATCCCAACTCACAGGCAGCTAAGGACTCTCTTGAAGTGGTGACTGAGTTTCCATCTAGCCAGGGAACCATTCAATCTGATGGTGGTCCTGGCAGTGATCCTTTTATGTGGCTCGTCAGGGTGATGTCGGGGTTAAGATTACCCTAATCTTATAATTAGGTGACTTTTCTGGGGGAAAATCTTGAGAACCTTCCTAATAGAAGGGGTATCTTTCCATTAAAAGCTAATGGGTATGCGTTTCCAAGAGTTTCTACAACTTCAGCAGGACGACATGTCAGTAGCTATGTATTTTCCGAGGCGTACCGACCACTCTAGGTACATGATGAATATGATACAAACATTGCTTCAGGGCTCGAAACTCTGAGCGATATGTTTTTAGGGACATCTGAGGTGGAACTCTTCCTTTGTGCATTCCTACTTATATTAGGGTGATAGAGAGAAGCTTTTAGGTTGAATGTTCTTTGGCATGGCAGATATAGCCAATGAATGTAAGCAGTGTGAAAGCAAGAATTTGATGCCAGTCTCAGAGAATTGGGCCTGAAAAATGTTTTGGGAAGTGGAAGTGATAGGGACAGATGAATATGCAAGGCAGTAGACATGGAGGAGGATCCAGGGGAGTAGCAGGAGGTGGTATACATTTTGACATGTTACAACCACCACCCCAATGTGGTCCCCACTAGCCTCAGAGAGCTGGAGGACATGGGAAAAGAGTAGTTTCATGCAGTCAAAGAGTTTGAACGAAGGGATCCAGGAATGATTCAAGGTACGGTCCGTCTTTATTACTAGCTGCTGTAATTAATAGACATAGGTACTAATCAATTTCATTGTCATAAATGTTGTCCAAGACCTATAATTTCTGGTTAAACCATTGACTTGACCCTTACGTCTGCAGATACCTATGAAAGGAGACTTGATAATCACATTTATTCCGACTGTGTGATCTGAACTTTGAGGTGAGAGTTTCTGTTGGAACCTCTTGGTGGAAGCGTTGAGGCCTTATGACGTTAGTGTGGGTATGGACTGGTCGTCCACACTTTATGCTCATATTGAATGTTTTTGGAAAAAAGGTTGTAGTATATATACAATGTTGGAATGTAGTTTTTCTTGGTAAGTGAAAAAGGATAACCTGGCAGCACAGGATATACTCAAGTCTAGGAGGGTTCATCCGATCACTCTTGATTCGACTAGCCTTACCCCTGTGGTAATAGGAATTTTGAGTTTTCTGATCCTAAAAGTAGTGGCAGAGTGTGGGAACATCCTTTCTAAAGATGTTTCAAGGATTAACTCTCCGTAGGGAGAGGGAATTATGCATCGTATTGTACCCAGGGATTACACTGATATCTACAAATGTATATCAGATGGCTCCCCTGGAGCTCCGGGAGATGAGAGTATAGTTGGTCGACTTTCAGAGGAAGTGCCAAGTAAGACCCAATGTTTGAGTTTATGTGTGGATTACCGGAACTTTAATGAAGTGGTTGTGGAGAACGAGTACCCACTACCAAAGGATCGATGGGAACTTCAATCACTTAAAAGGGAATAACCTTTCGCATGGATGGAATGGTGCTCGTTATATTTTCAGTAGTTGAGACAACAATGATGGATGGTGTTCCACCAGGACTATGACTTTGAGATAGTCTATTATCATGGGAAGAGGGACGTGGTGGCAGGCACACTCAACAGGAGTTATATTCTGCAATTTCTGTGTGAGGAAACATAATAGCTTGCCTCGTTGTTGATATAATTCATGGATAGTGATGGAGAAACTTACATCTTGTCTTTGACTGTCAGTCCCCCACTCTTTCAGTGATTTCGGGAGGTGCATCTTGTGGACGAGGACTACGACGCCCAAAGTGATTAGATATCCTCAGGATAGGCTCTTAAAATGTTTTTTGAAGGTGGGGAGCATGTTGTCCTCTTTAGAGAACGCACCATGGTACCAGTGACACTACGAGAAGAGGAGTTGGGGGAGTTACCCACATCCCCTTTGGAGGTACATCTAGGTGTGGTGAAGATGTACCAGGATATCTGATGTTAGTACTGGTGGCCATGGATGAAGAAAACATTAGTGGTTTTCATTTCATGATGCCTCACTTGTTAGCAAGTTAAGGCCAAGCATCAGGTTTTGGTTGGCTTAGCACAACCACTTGATGTGCTAGAATAGAAGTGAGATGGTATCTCCACAGACTTCGTGACATGGCTACAACATACTTCTAGGGTTTATGATTCCATCTGGGTGATCATTGAATGAATCACTATGATATCCCACTTCCTACCCTTCTGAGAGAAAGGATCGGTAGAGGGCTTGGGACACGTCTATGTATAAGAGATTTTTTCGGCTTCACGGGGTGCCATCAACGATCATCTCAGATCGCGATGCTCATTTTACCTCCCGACTATGGAAGGTATTGTAGGAGGTTCTTGGGACCTATCTCCAATTGAGCACCACCTTTCATCCTCAGGGAGATGATCAAATAGAGAGGACCATACAAACACTCAAGGACTTGCTTCATTCTTGCATCCTCAATTCAGGCCATAGTTGGGTGGGATACCTGCCACTGGTGGAGTTCACATAAAATAATATTTATCACTCCAGCATCAATATGGATCTATTTGAGGCCCTATACAGGTGACCATGTAGATAACCTCTTTGCTGGATAGACCCAGGGGAGTCATCACTTATGGGTCCAGAGTTGGTACAAGAAACCACTTAGAAGGTGAAGATCATCTAGGATAAGATAAAGACTACATAGAGCTGGTATAAGTCTTATGCCGACAGGAGATGTATAACCATTTAGCATGAGGAGGGAGATCATGTCTTCTTATGGGGATCACCCTAAAGAGTATTGTAGATATTTAGATAGGGCGACAAGCTATCTCTGAGGTTCATCAGACCTTTCCAAATTCTCAGCAGATATGGCGAGGTGGAGTACCTCCTAGCACTTCCCCCACATATGCACTACATGCATAATTATTTCCATGTGTCCCAGCTAAGGAGATGCGTTCATGATCCATCACATGTTATCAACTAGGGTGAGTAAGACATTGACAATGGGGATACTTTCATGGAGTTCCTGGTGGAGATAGAGTTTCAACCGGAGCGAGTCCTTCATGGATGATTGATCCCTCTAGTGCAAGTTCGGTGGCAGCACAGAAACCTCCAAGAGAGCACATGAGATCAGGAGGCTCAGATTCATGCTCAGTACCCTCATTTGTTTGTTTCACATTTTTTTTCGGATTTCAGGGACGTAATGTCCTAAGGAGGGGAGAATTTATTATCCGAGAAATTCCATATAAATTATTAAATTATATAGAATTATTACTAGACTTAAAAAATTGACAACACATGATTCTGAGGCCAAGAGGGCCCGAAATGATCTGTTAAAAAATGTTAATATTTAAATACCATGCGTGAGTGATTTTCCTAAAAAATATGAATAACTATTAAATGGGTATCCATCTCAAAATTCCGAGGGCACCATTGCATTCTGGACGACTTGTTTACCCTAGGAGCAACTTAATTTTAGTTAGCATAGGCCTCTGGTGAGAAAACCCAAAAATTGCATAACCGTAAATAAAATAATTAAATAAAATTATTTTATTATTCAAATGATTATAACCTACGAACAGAGAATCAGATTAAAAATCAAAGACCTACACTGAACTCATGAGGGTATGCTTTCCTTAAGAAGATCTTAACATTGGCCGGTGTGGGCCAATAGTGGAAGTTAGTTTTTGGTTTTAAATAAAATAATTAAGTAAAAAATATTTTATTGTCAAATTCTATAACTCCTCAATGGAAAATTGGATTAGAAATATAAGAGTTCCATTGAGATAGTGATGGTGTGTTCCCCTTAAGCAAAGCCTAAACTCGACCAGCGTGGGTCGAGGTTGACTGTTAATAATTGTTTGAACTTTTTTAATGTACGTTCAGTATATGTGAGAGCGAATATTTATATCTTTTGAACAAGTGCTTAGATAAAAAATATGAGGGAACCATTGAATTTACAGTCACATGATTCCCTTATGCGATGTTTAACTTTGATCGGCAAGGGTCTGACAAAAAAGTTAATTTTTGGAATTTAAAATAATAATAATAAAATAGCTTTATGAGTTATTTTATCTCTTTTTGTAACCATTGAGTGACGTGGAATTACCACAGAGTTAATGGGTCATTCAATGAATTGACCCTTGGGTTGCATAACCTCGACATAGATTATTTTAATGGAACACACTTGGATTATTTTATGTTCTAGAATGAAGGGTTGAATCAGCTTGGTTTCGGATCCCTACCAGGGATGGCAGTGGCCTCTGAGTAGGTTCCTCCTTCTCAGGGGATGGAGCTCCACCGTATTTCACACGAGCGGAACCCTCCTATCTCCCGTTCTAAAACATGGAGTTCCTTTCTCCGTTCCCACCATGTTTTCTGAGCCCTAAGGTGAAAGATCTGTATGATAGTCGTCACAATCCACCGATTTCAGTCGCTGAGTTTAACGAAGCTTTGAAACTCTATAGTTTTCCATTAATCGATCTATTTTGGAAGAGAATACCCTCAGTCGATCTGTTTGACAGATTTGCATTTGGCTCCTAGGATTTTCAAGAAAGGGAAACCATAGGTTTGTGGGACAAAAAAAACATATTGATCTATTTTTCTTCGAAGGAAAATCTTATAAAGGCATGGTCGAGGGATCCTCGCATCTAAAATGATTCAAGATTCTACCTATCCCAATGGTCATATGATTTTATCATGAAGTACGAATCACCATTAGTGGAGGTCTGGGTAAGTTTTCTGAATCTTCTTCTGCCATTTCAAAATCCATCGATTGTCAAAATGCTTTGGGAACCTACTGGGAAGATACTTCTATTCTGATAACCGGACCGACGCAGTCTCTCATCCAGTTAACCATTTAGTGTTTTTGGAGGTGTATGCATCAAGGGTTCCATTTGACTTCATCTAAATTAATATAGGGGAAGAATTTTGGTGTAAGAAGCCTGTTGTCTATGAGTCGTGGTTCCATTTTTTCCATGTTTGCAAAAGGTTGGGTCATTCACTGGAGAGTTGTAGGTAGGGGGCTAGGAATACTGTATTTTAGGAGGATGTGTGCAATGTTAATCATGTCATTCCAGAGAACTACGTGGTGGAGGGTGTGATTGTGGAGGGAACAGCCGGGGTAATATGCAATAGACCAGATGAGGTCAATGGTCCATCAGGCACTACTACAGTGGCCCAGATTGAAGGTATGGACAAAGATGACACATGGGCTGGCATAAATGAAGTTGGCACGGGTCATTCGAATTCTTCTGGTGCAAACCTAGTGAGGCATGAGAAACCGCTGGTCTTTACTACTAATCCGAAAGTACAAGATGTTTTTAGCAGATTGATAGGTGATCTCAGAGGTGGGAGAAGACATGTCATAAGGACAAATGGTAATGTAGTGGCCAGACATGACCAATCTCGATTTACAGGTGACTCTCAATCTGTTATCAATGAGGAGTGTCCTAGAATGAATACTTCTTGGGCTACTTAGGGTGTGGTTTTTGAGGAATTTTGCAAGCAGCCTCAGTTCATGGGGTGTGGCTTCATACAGACCAGCTAGGCCGAGACTCTTGGCATGACATTGTTGGATGGGGAGACTAATTTGATTATGGAGAATACTCCTTTGGGAGATAATGACAATGGAATGGAAGGTATTTTCAAATGGTGAAGGAGGGAGGGGTTATGATCCCAATTTAGACCTCAGTTTCTTTGTGTAATAGGTTTGAAGGCCTTCTAGAGGTTGATGTGAATTTTGATTTCATTACCCCAGCAGAGGGAGACGGGACTAGAGTGAAGGTCTCCAAAGGAAGAGAACATGGACAACTAGTAGATGAAGATTCACCTACAAGGATTAATAAGGGTTTCAGGAAGAGGAAGGGGAAAAAGGACTACTCCTCGTTATCTCCTCCTTTAGAGACCCAATCTACAAAAAAGATCAATGACAAGAAGGAAAAAGAGACATTTTACTCTCAAAGACCAATAGAACAGGGTGACCAAGACATGGCTCTTATTTTAAGCTCTGAAGAAAAAGTTATGGAGCAGACCCTGATGCTCAATGAATCAGATGAGGAGGCAACCAAGATGATGGGGAGGTCACTGGAGGTGTCTCTTAATGAAGAACAATATACCTGGATTGATAGAAAGGACTCCATTCTAGTATGGAGTTTAAATAGAGGTAAGATAAGTGTTGAGGAGTACATACAGATGTGGGGCCAACTTGCTTCTATATTAGAGAAGGGGATTCTTTAGGTGGCTAATTTACATGTTACATCATTATCTTGGAAACTTTTCAGGGAGAGGGATTCAGGTAATATTATGTTCTTCCCTAATGATCCTAGTTAAGGTAGTGGTTTTGGCTAGGTATTTGGAGAGGTTTGTAAGATGTGCAACCATCGTGTGTTCTAGTTGTTTGTATTTGTTTGGATCTTTGGTGTATTTTCTATATTTCTACTTGGACCTGCGCTGGAGGGGGACTAGAGCATGAAGTCTTCATCGATGCAGGTCTTTTGGATTTGGATGCTTGAGAGGGTATGGCCATGCCACCGGTACCGTGCCCATGCACTTCTTTCACGGGACTGCTTGCTGAAGGGCTTTGCGTAGGTGATGGATTGTTTGCAGGATCATTTTATGGGGTGGGGTAGGTCTGGTGGTTTGATTTGGTTTCTCTTTTTCAGCCTATGTTTTTTGGAGCTTGTTTAGATTGTTTCTATGGTTTATCACTTTCTTCCTCAAAAGTTTTTTGATAATAAAAAATTAATTTTCAGTTAGTAATATAACACTAAATGTGGTTCATTAATGAACCACATTAACATTATGCAACGTGGTTGGTTACTCACATATATTTAATCAAATACTGGGTATGGTTCTTGCACACTCATGAGAGGAACCTATGATGGAGTTCCAGTGATCAATTCCTACAAAATAGAATAGAGATTCGATGCCTTAGAGGATTCGAACCGAAAAACGATGAACGCCAACGAACACACTTCAAAAACTCTCTCATCTTCCTCATCCACAATGTCTACCATTGTATTCGAGGTAAGGGGTTATGTGCTTAATTCCTCCCTTTTTCCTTATTCTTGAAAATTATAAAAAACGTGGATCAACCATCCAACGAGTTGATCCACATTTTTTCTAATGCGGGAGGATAATGCAGGGTTTCTTTATACGTTTTTTATGATTAAGTAATCTTCCACATGTTATAACGCTAGCGAGGAGGGAGAGGGCTGATATGAACAGTGCCTGGACCCAACACAGATCTCAGTTTTGTGGCGTTCTTCATGGGTGACTAAGAAATATGGTGGAAAGGTGAAACATCAGGTTGCGCGATGTACGCACCGTCTTGAGAGGCCCGTAGGCATATTAGAGAAAGGAATCTGACCACAAGAGATTCAACGGTGGCCTACGGAAGCATCACCGACACGGAGGAACCGATGATCGGAGGAGGTGGCGGCCGACTACCGCCAACCGTGAGAAGGTGGCCGCGCCCGAAGGCACCACCTCAGAGAAGGGGTCGCCGATCTTTGTTTGCCGTGATGGAGCCAGGAGGCGTGCCGTAGAGGAAGGATGCAAGAGAGAGCATACCCGCGGACCGCGGGTTCCAAAGAAGGTCGGTCCATGCAGACCATCTAGGTGGTGCAGCACCAACTGGAACAATGAATTTTAAGACCTGAACAGCTGAATCTATTCTGGAAGGGAGAAGACCCCCCGTGCTCGGCTAGCTGGCCACGACCATCTAGGTGGACTGGGGTGGAACTACGATCCTGCGGGCATAGACCATGACAGAGGGCTGAGCCCTTGGCTGAGCAGGCCGATCCCATAGCCCATTGGGCCAGACCTGGCCCATCTATAATGGGATTACACCATCCCCCATCAGGTTAGGCCGGGTCGGTCTGACCAGATCAGACCGTACCCAGACCCCCTTTTTGCCTCGTTACGCTTAAATGAATGTAGATCCTAAACCATACATCTGTTTGAAGAACTGTATGCAGCACTAGAACCCTTAGGACGAGGTGATTATTTTGAAATACTTAATGAGAGTCGTACAGAATATTGCAGTTTGTCCACGTTGGATCTTACCAGAATCCTACCGGGCCCTCATTAATAAAATGTTGATAACTTTCAGACCGTGCATCCGGTTGACGCACCATCTATTGTGATGGAACCCTTATTACATGATAGATAATTGAGTTACTTCTTTGAGGGAATTATTTCTATTTGAAATATTACCAATGTCTTGAGTAGTGGTTCTACCAAGCACGCTATGTGCAGAACCCTATAACTGGATGAGACCTGAAAACTGATGACTTTCGACTCTAAGTGACTCGACAGACCAGTGGGAAGAGCCTATGTGTAACTTTGTAGGCCCACTATAGGTAGAGACTCTGTGTGACCCAAAAGGCCCATGGTACTCGACTAGAGGAGAACCTTTGCATGCCAAAGTGGGGAGTAGCTCTGTGTGACCCAGTAGACCCACAATACACGATGGGGATGAGTACCTAAGCAGTTCAAGGCTAGTGGGAAGCACATTTGTGTGACTTGGAAGGGACATTGTACATGATATAAGAGTTCTACAACATCCTAGGTGTTCTAAAATGGGACATATGATGCTACTGTTACTACCCTAGAATGTATCTGGTGTGTGATTTTTTTTGATTTGTTCTTTGTGATTGGGACCATGCTTTGTGGTTTTTACTTTGTGGAAATATGAGAGAACTTCTGGGGTCTTGGGGTCTCAACTGAGTATTGTTATAATCATTACTATATGGGCTTTTACCGCACCTTGTTTTGTATTTTTCAGGTGACAGATATCTTGAATTAGTCTTGAGGAGTCAGGGATAGACGATGCTTGGAGGTGATTGAAAGATGGTGCACGGAGGTAACTATTTGACATGGAGAGTCGTTGTAATGATCAGTACCTACCCTTCAGGTATGATCCTTGGAGGAAAACCTAAGGAGATGTTTTTTATTTTTCTTTAATTCCATTTTATTTGTTCTTGTATTCTAGCCACTTTACTTTCTGTACTTACTTTTTCACACTATAGTGGTTTTTAGATGTGGTTGTACCATTATTCTTCTATAGTATTTTTCTTGTGCACTATGTACCCTGTTTGTATGTGTATATGTTTTGAGGTAATGCCTTCCAATTTTAGGGATCTTCCTTTCTGGTGCTAGTCTCCTACCTCTGGCATATGGAAGATGAACTTGGGGTAGTCATGGCACATGCCCTGGGGGATAGGTCGTGACATTTTGGATGAGTATTAAGGTTAACTATTTATGAAATGGATTGAGTTGATTTTTTAGAGTTTCTATCATTTTATTAAATATTAATGTATTATATTTGGTGAATTTTTAGAACCATTTTGGTTTTAATAAAGACATGATAAATTTATTTTTATTCTTTTATGGATATGATGATCTATTAAAAGTTAATTTTATTTAATTAATAGAATACATATTTTTATATTTTCAAATGAAACATTTAAAGGAAATGTTCAATACCAGCACACATACAACACGATATAAAGTCACAACCTTAAATTTCAAAAACTAAAGAACTGCACCCAAATTTTTTCCATATTTCAAATTTCAAATTTTAAAAGGAAAACAACAACAATCTCAGGCCACATTACAACCCGCTTCATGCACCCCATCAGTGCCTACCACCATATATCATCATATCCATTAAATAAAACCACTTCTAGAGAATATCCTCAATAATCGTAATGTCAACCATATACTGTTTCCACTGACACTCTCGCCTCACCATTCCACCACTGTTGACATCATCATCTTGATTCATAACCATCACCCACTTATCTAACATTCCCCACCAGCACCAAACAACATCTAGGACTCCGATCTTCTACCACATCATCATCACTATTTAAAAATCTCACCAAAAACTGAAACTGATCTCCATTGTCTTAGTATATCACCACCAATGACCAACATCGGAAAATGAAACCACCATCCTTGATAATGAACCACCCGTGAAGATGAAAACAAGAAGATAAATTGAAACTAGTGTAATAAACCAAAAATAAACCAAAATAAGAGGAACTAGGAGTTGACAACTTGGAGGAAGTGTAAAAAGGGTGGAAACCCTAATAGAAGATTGAGATAAAACCCTAAAAGGTGAGCTCCACAATGACCGAAATACAAGGTCCAAAACAAATTTGTATCCATCTATCCAGAAAAGAACTTATGAGGAGTGGTAGAATGCTAGTTTAGAGTAAGGTGGGGTGGTTGTGGATGAAGAAATGGGATAGAAACCCTAGGAAGAACCCCTCCAAATGAAAAGGAAGAAAATGGTAATGAAACCCATTCAATAAGAACATGCTCTGATTGCACCTAAAAATATGAAATCTTCCAAACTACTCTCTAAAAACCTCATAGTATCCCTACTCCAAATCTGACCTGGTGAGGAGTGGAATAATAAAATTCCATAGCGCAGTAGATATGGATGGGAAGAAACTGAATTTCCTTCCCGGATCAGGGAGGCAATGCGAAGAGGTAAAACCATGACAAGAGAAAGAAAGGGAGAAGAAGATACCAGGAGATAACACAACCAAGAGTGGATGAGGTAGATTATAGAGAACCTGATAGGATTGGGGTGAAGGATTCATCTCCACTGAAGGGAGGACAAAACTCTAGGAGGCCTAAGGGGAAAACAAGCTGAGAGCTTGAGAGATCCATTGAAAGGAGGCGCCATAATTTTATTAATTTAGGAATGTATATTTTATCTTAAATAATCATAGTTTTGAAAAAAATTTATATTTTAATTGAAACTATTTATGGATGAAATTATCCTCTTTAGGTAAGAATATTTGACTATGTTATTAGTCTATAATGTAAAAGGATCCCTCAACTCAAGGAAAATGATCTTAATTTTTTCTCTTGTTAGCTTTATATCTGATGAATAAAATGGTCTATTTTCTCTTACATAATATATTGTTTGTAATAAATTTATATTATTAAAATAAATGATCTCTAAAACTCTCAATAATTTCATATTATTTTATTCCATGTCCATATATTAATATCCCAACAATATTGTCCCATTTAGAAGCATAGATATGTGATTATTATAGATGTCTTTATTAATTCCATATATCTTTTCTTAAGAAGATATTTAATTAACCTAAATAATGATATGAGATTTAAATAATGTTATTTTCATATTTCAAAACATTATTTACTGTGATAAATATAAAATTTTGAGGATACAATTTATCTAAGGGGTAAATTTTAATTCCTCTAGATTTTTAAAGGAATATCCTATTTGATAGTGTGTGTGAAACACAACACAATGTTTAGAATAGAATGTTAGAACCCAAGAATACATGATATATATTTTTTAAATTAATTCAATATATTTTTTATCTTTCAATGTATGAAATTTCAGGTTTAAATGAAACACAATACTCTATTAAAATATTACCATTTAAACATGAAAATTACAACTTAGACGTTAAGTTGGAGGTTCTCAATAAGTATAAAGAAAGTATAAAATTTATATAGATTAAAATTTTATAATATAATTTCAATGGTTATATATTTATTATAAATAAAATAATAACCAATTTAAATAATAGTAAATGTTTTATAAAAAATTATATTTTTCTAAAAACAATTTAGTCGCGATATTCACAAAAAAATTGAAAATTATTTATTACTAGTTTTAGAAGAATTTTTTGAAACAATAATCATTACTTTTAAAATATACAATTCAAAATTATCTTTGGGTGATTTATTTTGTATTTTTTTAAAGATAACTTTTTGTGATTAATAGTTAAAAATAATTTTTTTAATTGAAAACTGCCTTGTCATTTAAATTTTTCAAAAAGTTAATATATACATTAAATTTGTTTTAAAGTAAAATTTGTTTTATTATTTTAAAAATTAATTAATTTAAGCCATTTAAATTATTTTTATATTGAATTATTATATAAAATATGTTTATACTTTTGAGATTATTTCTTTAAAAAGCATCTTTTCGATAAGTTTGTGGGATCAATTTTAAGTTGAATCATACAAATTATGTGAAATGAATTTCAAAAAACTGATATCATATTTAGAATCAGAATATATTTTATTATATAATATCTTCATCTAAATTCTTTACTATAAATATTATTGAAAACAGTAAAAAAATTATTTCTACGGTTAATGTGAAAGGGTTTACCGGGGGGTGTTAAACAAATATGGTATAGGTGGAAAATGACTTAAACTTGTATTAATCTTATTGGATGTACATAGTTCTAAAATATAACCTATATTGTTTGATAATGGCCATTTTCAGAGATTTTTGGTAAGTGAAAAATATTGATATACTTTATTCTTTTCAAAAAACTTATGTGTGTCCTCTCCTCCCCTTATAAATGGACACCTACTCTCCACTCATTTTAACACACACAAAATTATTTGGATATATATATACCTACTCAAATACCTTAATTTATAGTCATATAAAATCCAATTTTTGTTGGTTATATTATAAATCCAATATAAGAATAAATTTGGTGCAAATCTAAAAACATTACTGGAAGAAGATGTAATGTTCTTAAATGAGCTCATTCATATTTTTTTCTTCTTAGACCTCATTAAAATATTTTTCAATAATGATAATATAATAAAAAAAATATCCCATATACTAAGATGTATATATATCCATATATGATTCCATTAAATGGGCAAAAAACTATCGATCATGTGTACGATGGAGTACCAGTTTACGAACCAATGTAATTAATTTTCCATCACCACCTATTACAATTGGATATATTAATATATTTAACATATGTGTATGATATTTATTAAATTAATTTACTTTTTAATTATATTATACCATCATAATTCTTATCATCTAACCCGTTGAAAAATAATTATGTCACTCAAGTGTATTGAAGACCACCGTTTCGTGAACTGATGTGATATGTTTTTCCTATTACCATTATACTTCGATGTTAACTAGGAAATATTAAATAAATTTATATGATAATTTTAAAATAATTAGACCAATATAATTATTACATAAAATATACCTTCTTAAATTCCATTTCATTTAAATTTGATAATGATGCTCAAGTGTACGATAGACTACCGCCTCATGAAGCAACATGTTTCATTTTTCAGTGACTCATTACATGGATGGTAATATGGATAAATTTAATAAATATATGTGATATAAATGAAAGAATAATTTGTTTTAAAATATTATATATTATTTACCTTCCTTTCACTCCATCCATCGATTAAAATGGTAAAATTACTTAAGTGTACGTATGACTGACAATATCCATGAATTATGCAGTCCATTTTCTATCTCTAAAATTTATATTTACTATATATAAATATAAAATGAATATATATGATATCAAAATCATTTTATAAATTATTGATATGATGGAACCATGATCAAAATAAAAGGAATGATATTACTAAACCAAAACTTACATTTAAAAGGAATAAATTATCACCCAAAACAATGATTTTAAGAATGATTTGTAAATAAATGAATCATAATATACTATAAGTAAATAATATTTGGTATAATATATATAATAATTTTTATATAATTGATTTAAAATAAATATTTTTTTATTATATAGGAGTTTTGATCATGTTTGAAGGAAATATGTCCTAAGATAATGGATTTCCCCTCTAATTACATATATGAGATGTAAGTCGTATTCACAAATTAGTTCTTTTTTATGGGATATATACTTCCCATTTTGATATCTTATATCATTAATTTCTTTAACATGATGGTATTTAATGTTTTATTTTGAATATATTTCATTAATGGGACTTATGATTCCGAAATTACCAATGTGGTAAAGATTTATTTTACAACCTCATCATTTATTGGTATTCCTTATGATTTCATTTCCAGTGATTAAATATTATGATCAATCAGTTAAAAAAATAACGAATTATCTTATCATATGGTTATTCATGAACATTTAAATTAAAATTTCCATTTTTCTATTCTAGAAATTAAAATTATGGATAAAATGTTTTTAACGAAAGGCCGACTTCATTTCTCAATTTGGTTGAAAATCATTTTTCTTCCAAAAAGCTGTTTTATATTTTTTTTTTCATAAAAGATTGAAAATTTAAAAAAAGTTTTTATTAAATAAATTTTTAGCAATGTTTTTTTTATTTTTTTAATGTTATCATCATGTCGTTTTCCAAACAAGGGATATTTGGATTTTACCAAAAATATGAAAGAAATATTTGTTTTAATGTGTACAACATTAATATAATTTCATAAAATGATGAAAAATATATGTTTTATAGAATAATATATATGTTTTAAATTATTATTTTTCAAATAAAACTATTTTTGAAATATTTTTTGAACATTTAGTTTTAAAAATATTTTTCAATGTGAAAATTATTTTTAATCAATTAATTTTATTATGAATATTTTATGGTATATATATTCATCAATGAAATCAAATATTTATATTAATTATTATTCACTGAGAATATGTTGAAATGATACCATCCTTATTATTTTTTTATATTTCTTATGATCAATTTGACATGTTATTTACTATTTAATTAATATTCACCATTTTACATCGGATGATTTATGATATTGATTATTCATTGGGGTAAGTACTAAAATTTTGTTTGTTAGGTTTTTAATATTAACGTTTATATTGATTATGTTTCACCCCTTTCATATGAGTATTTAATTTGGGTTTGATAAGTGATGGTTGATACCTACTAATCCCCTCATTGCATCTATAGGTATCATAATGAAAATGAGTTGGCTTTATTAAATGTCCTTTTATCCACATAAATTTTATTGGGAACATTCATGAATGTATGTTTTAGAGGTTTGAAATTATGCCTTACCTCATTATAATATTATCTATTCATTTCCATGTGATTGTCTGAATAATTAGAATATCCATGGATAAGTATCACACACTTGTGATTATTTATATGGATTTTTATCATCTTTTATTCCTATAGTATTAGACATAAATTATTGTTTAGATGTAATGTGTTTCATTTATTTACCTTACTATATTTATTATGAATATTTATTCATGATATCTTCAATTTTACAATAACCCTTACCAAGTATATGATCCCACCCCATTATTATATCTTATTTTTCCCTAGGATACGTGGAAGTTTTTTTTGATTAATATGCAGGGATACACTACAGAGAGTAATTAAATTCTACAGGAAAAGAATTTATATATATTATGTTTTAATTTCTAATGTGAATTTCAAGTATCTATGTAGTCGAAAAAGTGTAATAAACTATTCATCCCATTGGGATGCGATTGCTTAAATATAGCAAGAATGTAATAAATTAACCACTAACTCCAGGCTACTTGAGATGGGGTATTTATTGATGAGGAATAAATATGTCTATAGATGAGTTTTCATCAATAATATATAAAAAATCAAGCCTTGTTCAAGCCGACCATAAGAAACCTTTATGCCATGAACCAATATCTTAGCCCAAACACCCAATAATAAAATATAATACATTTAATGTTAACTAAACAATTTAATCCCACTAGGTATAGTTTTCCAAAACACACTGGTTCATCCTAAATAACTATAACCATAACCAAAAAACACATATGAAGACCATTTCCCACCCTTGAAACCTTCATATAAACAATCCCTATCAATTAACCCTCGAAGAATCTCTATAATAATTCAAAAAAATTGAATTTATCAAATAAACTCAACGAATGACATATATGAACTAATATAGACAGTATTTTTCTTCTTTTATCATCCTTGTATATTCTCTATACATTGCACAAAGATGACTCATTTTATGCTAATTAATACTTTATCATATTGAAACATCACTCATACCCTATGTCGGAGTCAACTAAATTAGTATCTAATAAAAGAGAAGAATAATTGAGGGAGAAGGATGAATCCATAACTCAAATTTTTTTTATAATACTCTTAAAACTATTCTATGTAATGGGTATTCTAAATAGGAAAAAATAGTGGAGCTTTTATCCAAATGGCCGCACAGATACCACTTTACCCTTTAGGCGATGTGAGAGGATGCCTTACAAATTGTTTGTATTCTATATTTTATAAAAACTGAAAATGACACTTTTATGGATTAAATTATGGTGTCACAGTGAAATGCCTCATTATGGAATAAGCCACATAGTAATATATAAATTCCAACCCTTAACTACCTACTATAGTGTGAACTAACTACAACACCTAGATATTTTAAAATATATTTATTTTTTTATTAATTGGAAACATTAGATACATTGGAAAGAAAATAACAAAGATAACAAGAAAATAGTTATTTATTTTTATTTAAAAATGAAATATATGAATAGAAAATTTAATGAAGAATAATTTTTATAATCAATTAAGTAATTATAATAATCACTTCTTCATATTTGTTTAGATAAATAGAAATGTATTTTTTAGACATAATGTTTCATAATAGTTTCTTTATTTTAATATTAATTTATATTATTTAGAGTATTTAAAATATAAAAACTATTGTTTATGAAATTTTAGAAAAGAATTATAATTCATGCATTGATTATTAATTGTTTAGAAATGATGATAAATTTCACTATGGGGGGGGGGTAAAAAGAGATTTTCCAAAAAACTAAATTTTCAATGGTTGAAACATATTTTTATCTCAATAAATTAAATTAATCACTATTTATGAATTGATTTAATAAATGTTACATATAATATATTCATTCAAATAAATTAATATTCATCTAATGGTTTTAACTATGCAAGGCATGAGAATAAAATAATTTTATTCATTATAACACATTTTTCTTAAAAAATGTGTTTTACGTATTTTGTGAATGTATTTAAGAATTAATTTCATCCGCCAATAGGATATAAATATTATAAAATAAAAAAAATATTATTAAAAATCATTAGTAATATTATTTAACAAGTCCAAAATAGTTTTTATCCATAATGAAACATTACCGTGGTATATATCATATCACCTTGATAAGGATTAAAAGGTTTAATTAGTTAATCAAAAAGAAAAATAATTAAATATCATTTTAACTTGAATAAATATAATTGGATGAGAATATTTACACCCTATCCTATCCAATATTCTTAATTATACTAAATTAAATCCATTTTTCATGAGAAAATAATTTATTATATTTTAATGTTCTTATTATTCACATGGGAGCCACACCCCTCACTTATAAAAGGGGAAATCCACATCACACATATTCACACCAAATGATGCCATTAGAAAGAATAAAGAGTGGATAAATGTCATCTTTACTATTCTCCCCATGTATAAGAGGGTTTTTCTTTTATAAATATGTGTCCAAAAATCCTTAAGGTCTTTTTAAAGGAGATTAACCAAGGAAGATATATATATATATATATATATATATATGTTTTTGTTGACCATTTTCAGCATTAATTTTTCATAAATCTTCTCCCAATACTTTATTACCATATAAATATAATTAAAAAATTATAATTATTATATATAAATATTATTATGTAAATTGTATAATCATTTTCTCTTTCATTTCCGTCTAATGGAAAATATAAACATTATATTAATCCATAAGTGAGAACTACTACCTCAATGAAGTTATATTTTTAATTTTACATATTCTATCTTATATATGGTTATATGGATGTATTTAATGAATATATATTTCATATAAGAAATAGGTGGGTTTCTTAGAAGAAAATTATTATTACCTTTATTTCATTCCATCCATTGAAAAATGTAAAGTGCACTCATGTGACCATATATACTATCGTCTCTATGAAGTGATATAATTCATTTTTATCACATCATTATATAGATTTTTATAATATTAAATATAAAGAATAAATATGATATTTATGGGATTATTAACAATATAAATATTATTAAACCATAACAAAGGTGCATGGACTGGAATGTTCAAACCAAAACATACATGGAAATATGAATAGTTAACAATAGAATATTTATTTTAGTGAATATTTATTAATAAATTATTAATTGTGAATTATGAGGCCATAATATGTAGTAATTTTGATATAAATATAGTATTTATATAAATATATAAATAATATTAATATTTTATATTGATGGTTAATGTGTATATAAAAAATGCCAGGACATCTGGTTTGGGATTCCGCCTCTCAATTTTCCATTATTGAAATATAGTTAATATTTGGACACTTATTTTTATTATGTATGGTTTACACTGACCATAAATTTATATTAAAATTCATTTCATGATAACATTATGTATTTTCAAATTAATATATATTTCTATCTATCATAAGTTTTTTAATATAATATTACCAAAAATTAAATGGTTTATGATGAAATATCTAATTTTATCTTGATTATTTACACTTAAATTTTCATTATGGTAAATTACTTATTCTTTTTAAATCCCATATATACTTTTTACATTGGGGAATTTCTGTATATTTCAAGCATTATTTTGATTCCCCACTATGTGTTACTCAAAATAAATGATTATTCTTTATAATATCACATAATATTTAATCTATTATGTTAGTAATATTTCTCTTCTATTTCTATGTTCATAAATATTTTGATGGATGGTTGTATCAATATTCAAAGGATTTATAATGGGTTTTTAACTAACATTGAATTTCTTAACTATTTGTACTTTTCCTTAAGCACTTCATAATCTTATTTTTTAATATATGAAATAATTTAGTTACATTTGAGAATATTTATGGTTTCATGTCTTAAATAATTAGGATTTAACACATATATAAAAAATATATCAAATTGAAAAGACATATACTCATTATTAATTTCCCCCACAATATAAAAATTCTAATATAAAACATGCTTTTTTTTTCAGGCTAAATCATAAATATTTTCAAATTGACTTCTTCTTTTCCATTACCTATCCTTAAAATTTTATGATTTTTTTCAAACATGTGATAAGTTAAAAATGATCCATGAGATACTTAAAATAAAAATAATTAAATAACCTAGTCATTTATAAAAAAACATGATACCATAATACAGAGTCTTCTATACATATAATAAACATTGAGATCAAATAATCATTTACTTATGAAATCATCTTTTTTGCCCACAGATTTTTAGAAAATAGTTTTTAAGAAAAAAAATGAAAAATCTTAACCATGATGGTTTCTTATAAAAGAGGATAACCAATAAAAAAATTTCTTTGATATATCATTTTACCTTAAGAGGACATAATACTTCATTTTATAACATTATCAGTTTACCTTTGTAAATAAAATATTTTCTTGAAAATCTGTTAGAAATATTAAAAAAAATCATGTATGTGCCTTAGGACATCATCTTTGTAGAGTCGTTATAAGAAACCAAATACTCTACTACAAATATGGCCTTTATCAGTTCTAGAAAAGAGCATTAACAGTTCTATAAAAGTAATATTAATCGAGGTGAAGATAGGGGGTCCCTTTCATCAGCGCTCTAAAAAGCGCTCATAAAGGCCCCTTTTATCAGCGCTTAAAAAAAGTACTGATAAAGGGGCATTTTTCAGCGCTAAAAAAAGTGGTGATAAAAAGTTCCTTTATCATTGTTTTTTTAGTGCTGATAAAGGACACCTTTTATCAACATTTTTTTATGTGATGATAAAAGTAAAAAAAATTCAAAAATAATATATAATGTGGGGGGAGGGGGATCTTTTAACATTGCTTGACCCCCATTTTATCTATGCTAGGAGGAGCCCCCTCCCTCTCACTGCACACTACCTTTTCCACACAACCCCCTCCCACGTGCGCCCATGACCCTTGCTTCCACCAGAAATCAAACTGAGACCTCTCCCTTGAACACCTACACCTTTAACACTAATTCATTTAGTTATTTTCTCCATTTAATGATGTATATATATAGTTATATTTATTTTTATATTAATATAGACTCATATTAATATAAATATATTTATTTATATTAATAAATATATATTTATTAATATATTAATATATATATATATATATTTAAATTAATATATATTTATATATATATATATATATTTAGATATAGTTTTTTATTTGTATATATATTTGTATTTTAATAAATATTTATAAGATTAGTTTTAAATACATTTATAAAATATTTTTTTATTTATGTTTAAAAATAAATAAATAAATAAATACATACATATATAAAACACACACAGACACACACATACACACACACATATATATATATTTATGAATAAATACATATATACGAGTATCTGAAAATCCATAGAATGTTAAAACGACCATAACTTCTAATCTATAATTTCGTTTAAACTCCAAAACTAGTAAAATTTTATAAAATGAAACAATATTAGATATGATTTGTGGTACATGCCTAAAGGACATTCGGATCAGAAGTTATACCAGTTTGAATGTTAAAAAAGTGGGGTATCGTGAAAAAAAATAATTTTGGAGGACTTCTGGGCCTTTTGTGCCTCGGAAAATTTGACAGATGGTTCTATTCAATTAATACCGTGTAGAGGTCATTGTAAGCTTCGATTTGATATGTTTTAGAGCTAAAACGGACACCCGAATCAAAAGTTATGTTCATTTGAAGTTTGAGTTTCATATTCATCTTATTTTAGATCTTTTATTATTTTTTTGATTTTTTGTGTCTTCAAACTGTTATTAAATGATTATTAATCGACGATAACTAGTAAAATATTAATTAATAATATTTTTTAAAATATAATAAATCCATTTTAACACCATTTCATATATATTAAATATAATAGTCTATTTATACTTATCTAAAACATATTTAAAAAATACATATTATATTTATAAGAATATAAATATATTTATATAAAAATATATTATTTTTCATGAATTTTATTTGAATTTTTTAGCGCTAAAAAAAAGTGCTGATAAAGCCCCATTTATATGATAAAATAAAACTTTTCATTGTTTATTTTGTAAGAAAATCAAAAAATGTAAGACCCTGGTAATTTGTTTAATAATTTTAAATTATTTTTTAATTAATAATAATACTTATAAATAATTATAATTTATAGCTTTCAAATAAGTGAATTAAAAAAAAATACTATATTACAGTATTATTTTTGTGTATTTTAATATGAGTATATATATATTTGATTTTTTTTTAAAAAAATTCATTTTTATCAATTGATTGATTAATTAAATTTAATATAATATATTTATTATTATAATTATCTTTATAAAAAACTACTTTATGTTATGAATATATTCTCTATTAATATGATACCCTATGATTTTATGTTACATTTTTTATAAATAATTTCAATTCATTAGATAGGTTATATGCACAGAACATTGAGACTCTGTGAAATAATGTTTTTTTACAACCTAGCCGTGAAACACAATTTTTCTACTTAAATGATTTGAATCTCTGAAAACAGACATACACCATTGTGTTCCGTAAGTTTTTTATAGTCTAATTAGATCAACTAGATTTTATTGTGAATAGTAACTTGACCCTTATGAATAGTAATGAACCCTTAATAATATTATTGTTACCCTTATAAATTGTAACTCGACCCTTACGAATAGTGACCTCACCCATAAAGGTATAAATAAAATTTAGGCACCTTATAAATGAGAGTGAATGTTTAAAATCTAAATAATTAAGTGTTGGTATTTTTCTGAGTAATAAATATTTTTTACAATTTTAAAATAAAAAATTTATTAAAGATAAAATTGAATTTCATAAAATTTATTCCCAGTTAAATATTTTTTACATTTATTTTTGGATAGATTTATGAGAACATAGTTAATTTTTTTATGTATTATAAAATCAGTTTTAAATTTAAATTTTTCCTTTTCAAGTAAATAATGATTTTATTTTAGATTGAATTTCAAAAATTTATAAAATAATTTTTTTTAAAATTGAGTCCATTTTTAAATTATACTCATAAAAAATAGTTTGGGTGAAATTTTGGGATTTTTTTGAAATACATGAATTTTTGGTGAATAGTGAAATTCGATAATATACGAGATATGCTAAATAAATGACTTTTTGCATCATTAATGAGTCATGGGTGATTTAAATGGTCAGTGGTTCAAACTCAAATGAACTTATTAATATTTTTAGTCACAAGAATCAAAACTATTCATAATCAAGATCCAAAATAATAAAAATTATAGGAAAACTCTCTTCTTCTCCACTATAAAACCACCCTCACTCTCTCTTCTCTTCACTCTTATAAGACTACATGATTCTCAATGTATTTTCCAGATACTCTTCCCTATCCTCTCCCCACCTTCAGGATCCCTTTTTATTTTCAGAATACCAAAACCCCTACTCATAAGGAGGTTCTCAAGGAGGATATTTAAAGAGGTAAACCCTCTCCCTTTTTTTCTTTTAATTTTATTTTAAATTTGTTTTATATTCTTATCTTCTCCTCACATCCTCTGTCCAAATGATCATGATATCTCCATTGTAATCTATATAATAGAATTATTTCATGTCAAGGTAAGATAAATCATAAATATATTTACTCTCTCTATTATTTTGAAAATGAAGTCATCATTTAGAAGGTGCCAATTTACAACCTCCATGGCCGATGAACCTTCGTTCTTCCTTTTCTCCTTCAAGGATGGTAATGAAACTATTTTTCGAGTTTCAAAGGATTATATAATATTTATTATATATTATGTAGTGATTATGGAACCACCATTTTTACATGATACAAAATAATATTACAAAACTAGTTCCATGTAATCGAAAAACCACCGTATAAATCTAAACAACTATCACTAAATAAATTATCTAATGATTCATCCCCATAACATGTAACCAAATGATACATAAAACAATTTAAACTTATGTATGCTCATTAATTGTATATAAATTCAATACTAGATAATTTTATCCATTCAACCTGAACTTTTATACTTATAATCAAGAAAACCGATCATGAATATCAAGAAACGAATGACATGGAATGAAAACAATCCAGTCTTATAACTTATCAAAATTCCATAAATGTACTTAAAAAAATTATAATAAATTATTGAAATGTCTAATAGGTTATCAATTAAATAATTAATTTGTTTAATTTCATATTAAATGATCTCAAGGTCAAGTGTAGAACACATTCAGACATAAGTTATGGGTTTTCTTATCTCACTTCCATTTTTGTGAGATATTCCATATTGAACACTATTTCTTGTATATGGTGTAGGTATACATCCAATTTATGTATTATATAATTAATCTATTTATTTTCAGGGTTTTAATTGTATCATTTTATTATTGATAATTTTTGGGCATATGATTTGATTGATTATAATATGGTAAGGGGTTCCACCCGAACCTTCATTGTATCCATCTGGTTATTCCTTCACTATCCTTACCCAAATTTTACCCTTGTTTTTTTACATCTTATATATTATTTTATATGTTAAAAATCATATATTTATTTCATTTTTTCTTTTTTATGGGGATTATATGTTTTAAAATAGTTCCCTTCTAAATTCGTCCTGATAAAAAGACCTAATTAAAGAGAACTTCTTTAATTATTACCCATTATCATGTTCACTATACAATCTGTATTAGTCCATAATTATTTTTCTAAAATAAAAAATTTTATCTTGAAAAAAATATCATGGTTTATTTCTGGTTTTATGTAAACAAACATGACATTCTTCTTTAAAATCTCTTCAATATTTTTCAGTAAACCGCAGTAAAATATTTTATTTCTAAAGCATTTCTAAAACTATTTTTACATGAATTCACTTTAGTGGGAAAAAATTCATACCTCAAATATAATTTTAATTTATTTACCTTTTCTTTTCTTGGATAAACATTTTTACAATATGATTTTCCAACATATAAAAATGGTATTACAAAAGAACCATTCATTAGGAAATAAAAGGGTTTTTCTCATCTCACTTTTAATTTCATAAGATTTACAACTTGTTCACCACTTATTCCTTGAATGTGGTGTATGTAATTATCTTTGATTTTTAAAATCATGATTCTTATTATTATTATTATTATGATATTATATTTAACTAACAATGTTTCAAAGTGGTATGGGAAACATTGTAATTTTTAATAATCATTTTCATCAAGAGTTTCTAAATGATTTAATTAGAGTATTTTTATATGTGATTATGATTTAAATATTTGAAAGTGGTATAAGAAACTTTTATTTAATGATATATTTTATTAGACATATGATAAATTCATTTAACTTATCATGTTATGGGTGTGGACTTCTATAGCCCCTCGATGCATCATTATGTCTCATAAGATAAAATAGAATTGAGTATTAGCCGATGCCTTACCATTGTATTTTTATAAGTCTTCACTGAGGAATCAATGAGAGGTTTATGACATCTGGAATATAAATTCCATCATTATTAAAATATTAATAGTTAAATCATTTTATTACACTACTAGTAGAATATCCTTGGTGAAGTTTCATGTGATAATTTATATGGAATTATTCATTGCATTCTTATTCTTTCCATATTATTCTCATGATTTTGTTTTAGTGTCATAAGTTAATAAAATTTCCTTATTATTTATAATATATTTTTATTTATCACTTAACCATATTGATCATATGATCTCACCCCTTTTTATGCTTATTTTCCCCAGGTTATTAAGAATAAAACATTGAATGATTTTTCAAGGATCCAGTTAATTTCATTTTGTATCATGTTTTATTTTATTTTTCCTATTAATTAGGGGAACTATGATTATAATTTGGTTTTCTAAGACCACTAATATGATTGGTACTTTGGGATTTGATACCTTGTAATCATGTCAATTTAATAATATAATTCACCGACTCCAGGCTTCTCAGGTTGGGGTGTTACGAATATTTCCATATAAAATACTTACAAATATTCCTCTTGAAAACCTTTAAAATAAAGCAAAAAGTGACATAAAATGTCCATTATAATAAATTTATTTCAACCTAAATAAATTTATAAAATAATTTTTAATAATAATGACATGAAATAATTTTTTTTGGAAAATAAATAATTAAATTATTTGAAATGAGAATTTTAATGTTCAGTATGCATTACATAAAAACATAAAATGATTCATTTTTAAAAAAAATTTAAATATGGTTAAATTTGTTAAAATTTCATTTAGAATACGTTGATGAATAAATAATAATTTTTTTAAATCAATTCTAAGAACATGGAAATAGGAAAAAATAGTTTGAAGAGAATCTTTAAAAGATAAATTTTAAAGGAATTCTCTTTAACTTCAGTCTGATTCAACATGTATGTTCATTATTTTTCCTAATAATAAACTAATTCTAATCATTTAGTTTATTAATAATATTTTTAAATTTTATAATTCCTTTTACATTATTATAATCAAATTTTATTCAATTAAGTTCACATTAGATGTTTTTAGAACATTTGATTCTTATATATATAAATAAATTTGGTAGGATGATTGTGGTCAAACAGTTCATTATCATATCATAAAAAAATAATAATAATGAGATAATAATCACTTTTACAATTCAATTAGAGTTTTAAAACCAACTACAAATGATTTTTATGAAAATTGATCTATGTTATGATCATGTTGATGGTTGTATATACGTACACATGAGTAACGATCCCATTTTTAAATGATCATTATCAAAAATATGAAAGTATTATTTTATATTTATTTTAAGATAATTATTCCTTTAATACCATATTATTTATTTAAATTTACTTATATACACATCATCATGGTGATGTGGTGATGAAAAATGAATCACATTGCTTCGTGGAGGTGGTAGTCTACTTGTACTCATGAATGATGTTATCATTATTTAGTGAATGAAAAGTTAATAAAACTGATTTTATTTTACGTATTGAGAATGATAAAATATTTGTGAATATCATATATATATATTAAATAAACTATTATAACAAACTATGAGAGTCAGTTTGGGAAAATGAATTATATTAGTTCACAAGTTGGTAGTCCTCCATACACAAAAATGATGGGTTCATTACCTATTTGATCTAAGAGGATATAGAAATATGCCATTAAATGAACATAAAAAATATCACTGTATAGAAGATAATAGTGTACTACTTCATAATGTATTAATAATTATAGAAGGAAGTGGTGGAATAAATAAAATAATAATGTTGGATTAAGGACTATACCTCTATTTAAAAAACCTATTATGGTTTACACAAGTAGATATCATTGGAAGATTTTATGATCTAAATAAGGACTCTAGGACATGGGGATGGATTTTAGGATGAAATTTATATATGTATAATACCATCCAATTATTTTTTTACATGTCAAAAAATAAGCGGAGGTTCCCGTTTATAAGATAGGGGGGGAACTCTTGGAATTTCTTAAATTATTAAATTAATATAAATTAATTTTCATAATATATTGGATCCTAATTGAAATGATTAAATGATAAATTTATTTTGAGATGAAATAATCCCATAAAATAAAAATTTGACATGGTTATGTGGTGGTTTAATCATTATAGGTTTGTTCTATACCCTCTTAAACCATTTTGGAAATTACCAAAGTATTCAAGTTTTAACATTTTAGGGGTCTTGAAAGTTAATATTAAAAAAAATGGCATATAAATAGATAATGGATGATATTATAAATCATATCCCTTTTAATTAGATGATGATAAGATTTTTTTGGAATTTTAATTCATTTAGTAAAACATTATTTATTATAAAATAACATTAAGGCCACTTTTAACACTATTCATATAATTTTATTTTAATGAAATTAAGAAAAATATGGAATTTGAATACAAAAATTTCTCACAACTCATATAAGTTACTATTAACTAAAATATTTATGTAAAATAATAATTCATTTAGATCATATTAACATTAATATTTTTAAAACAATTTGTTTTATTTTCCTTTAAATTAAATTAATTATTCTTCAAATTACATAAGAATTTTATGTAATTATAGAATTAATAAAAATTATAATAAAATTATTATCCTGAAAATAATTTCATTATTATAAAAATAAAACTTATGACCCATTCACAACATTTATTATTCTATTGTGAACTCATAATAGATATTCAAAAGCACGAGTGTGTCTTTATCTTTTTTTATTCACTTAAAATATTATACAAGTCACTTCACTGAAAAGTTTCCCATAAAATAATAAATATTGACCATAATATTAAATGGACTAAATAGATTCACTCAATATGTTTTTTCAATAACAATTATGGCCTTAACACTAAGTTTTTACCATGTTAACCCATTCTTCCTTTTATCATTATGATGATTTTTTATAGTTTTTGTTATTTATTAAGTGAAAAAACTAATTTGACATTATTAAATAATATTAATTATTCTAATTCAATAAGTAGAATGTATTATATAAAATTAAATATCTATTAATGGTAGTAATTTATTCTATAGGTATCCCGTTAAGCATGAAAAAATGCTTTTTAAAAAAAAACAATCATTTTTTACTTTTAAATGTATTTTTATAAAAAATACTATATAATATTAAAAATTTTAAAATTAAAGAGATTATTTTTTAATAAAGAAAACATATTTTAATATAGAATAAAATTTAAAAATATTAAATAGATTATTTGATGAAATGAAATGAATGTTTTACAAGAATTTGGTATATTTCCATATTCACTGAAAATCAATTTTTTTTGAAAAATATTAAAAATTAAACCCAGTATAATTTTTTCATGTTGATTTCAAATATAATATCTTTTTTTTATGAAATTTGTTTTCTAGAAATTACTTTGTTTAATTATAATATTTTCTCATAAAAAAACTATTTTTGAAGAAAACATGTTTTCAAGAATATAATAACTTTACTAAAATTGGAGTTATTGTTTACTAATAATTTACAAAAAAATTATATTGAGTAGAATATATATATTTATTTACCATTTTAATTAAAACTACTCATACCCTCTATTTTAATGGATAAGTTATAATGACCATATTTAAATAATAATATTTTATTATTCATTTATGTGTGGTTTTTCTTTATCATATACACTATCGAAAGTAGTTTTTTAAATCTCAGTGCTTTACACTCTCATAACCACAATACTAAATTATTTACTCACAATTTAAACATCATATCTCTAGTAAATGGTGTGAAAATTTAAAATACTTTTCTTGAAATCCTCCATATTTAAAATGGTTAATAAAAATTTCTCTTTAAAATATATACATGGATATACGATGGTCTTCTAGAATAACACATAACTATGTATAAAAGTAAGAAATAATTAGTGGGAACTGAAAATATGGAATATGGAGAAATAAATATATTCCAAATAATTATGAAGAGTGATAGAGATCATTGATCATAATAATTTTGATAATCCTGAGAATGTTAATGACCAAATATTGTATATACCAAAAAGGTGAGAAAAATACTGTTCGTTTATGAGAAATGTTGGTAATAGGATAACATTTAAGTTTCAATATCCTTTAATAGAATTAAATAATTCCATTACAATATAGACTAATAATATAAGGAAATATTTATACTTGAAAAGATTAATTTCATAATTTAAGGAATTTAAACCATAATCTCATCATTTTCTCTAGGTGATGATTATACAAGATGAATTTCTCATGCCTGATACACTAAAATAAATTTATAATGGATCATATAATAAAAAATGATAACAATTTATTTCTCATATATAATGAAATTAAAATAAACCAAATATTTTAGAATAAGGAAACATAATTCCAATATAAATAAATCTTCATGAAAAGAAATAATATATTAATATCAAAAATTCGACAGTAACACCCAAAATCCAAAATATATAATTTTATAAATAATTATCCTTTAAAATTATTCAATAAATTCCAAAATTAAAATAAAACCTAATTATTATAATGGCATGATCTCATTTTCTTTAAAAAAAATCTCTTAATAATATCACCCACTCTTGAAGTCTCATACAAAATATATATATATAATTGTTATATAATCTAGAAGTTATTTTAATCGTTTTCATAAATG
The DNA here is from genome assembly GCA_963277665.1 of Viscum album. Lineage (NCBI taxonomy): Eukaryota > Viridiplantae > Streptophyta > Magnoliopsida > Santalales > Viscaceae > Viscum > Viscum album. The sequence goes on along the minus strand of OY728156.1, from coordinate 109,732,800 downwards.
AACTGAATAAAACTATATCCATAGTAAAATCAATATATGTATATATATATTTTCAAAATATAATTAAATATTTAATCCATAAATAAGATTCCATATGATTCTATTTTTCCATAACAATATAATGTTGCTAAAAAATATAGTGATCAATTTCTGAAAAAATATTCATCACTTATTCATAAAATAAATACATAGTTACATTGTTTTCTATGTGATAATACATATTTTCCAGACATCAACATAATATTTATTTTTAATATCATACTAAATAGTACATTACCTATTCTAGGGGTCAGTAGTGCATCCTTTTCACTCTTTTATTGTGGGTTTAATCCCTACAGCCTTCCTGAATGCCACATATTATCATTTTTTTAAAACCATATTAATTTAATTCCACTAACATTCCCAAACAAAATATTGAACATCCTAATAAATATAATTAACCATCAAATCACTTTTTATCTTTAGTGGTTTTCCATACTATTAATTGTTTTTATAAAATAATTTTTTTTGTTGACTACCTTCAAGAACACATTAACTCAATGTTTTCTTCAACAAAATATAATAGGTCTTTAAATGAGTTTCTATAAAAATTATCATTTTTTCACAATACAAATTTTCAATGGTATCAATTTCATATAAAATATTATAATAAATATTGAAAAAAATATATAATAGAATATTTCATAATTTTCATAATATTTTAAATATATCATAATAACATTGATAAACAAATCCATATTTCAACTAATTTCTCAAACCGTTAACCATGATCTATTATGTTATTCAATGATTTGAAATATTTCTTCATGAATTTTAAATATCATCTCATTCATATTTCATAATTAGAATATAGTAAAATAATAAATACTTTAAATTTAGTCATTAGAGTCTTATTTTATACTGTTAATATGCCCTTTATCTTTTAGCATTAAGTCCATATCTCTAGGAATAAAATAGTCAAGTCCTTGGTGTTATTTACCCTCCCAAATGAGATGGTTGAGTCTACATTATGAAATACAAAAAATTAGATTCTATGATCTGTATAGCTTTTTTTAAAACAAAAAGGTGTTAGATAACATAAATAGTTTCTTACAGGTGTTTTAGATGTTCAAAAATCTTTCAAAATAATGCAAAAAAGTGTTTTCCATGATAGTGATCGTTAAATATTCAGGATGGTATAAAAGGGTTTTGTGACATCCTTTTATTTCCATTATCGTAAATGATATTTAATATGTATAAAAGTCCATAATTATAACCTAAAATTCATTATATAATGTTAAAAAAATTACTCTATAACGGAAATACCAATATAAATTCTATAATACTTAAACATTAAAAGTCAAAAAAAACCTAAAAAACTTAAATATTAAATATTATTTTAACATAAAAGGCTATCTCATAACTTTCTTGTTATATATTAAAAAAAATCAATAATGTTATTCCGAAATAATTCTTCATATTAAACCTATGGGTTATATATACCTCAACCCCAGAAAACATCTCCCAAAATCACATTAATTACCTTAAAATATCATTACTTAAAACATAAAAAAGGAATCTTAATACTTTTAGTAAATGATCAAAATTGAACATAAAAACACATGATGGTATCATTCACTCTTAAAAAATCCAAATATTCAAATTAATATAAATATATACCCAGATACAAACTATAAAGACCAGGCCCCAAATATTAGACACTTCTACTCAATTTCTATTTTTCCCACAATAAAAAATTAAGAAAAAACTATTTATTTAAATAATAGGTCATTGATATTTTCAACTTGGATTTTTTGTTTCTATTAAACATCCTGAAAACCCTTTGAAAAATAATATAAATCATGTTATGAGAATAAAAATTCATGTAAGGTACATCAATGAAAAATAAAGATATTTTTTTATTTATTTAAAAAACACAAGACTATAAAAGATAGTTTGGATTAAACATAATAAATATTGAACTCAAATAGTTTTTTTATTACTATTGAAATTATATTTACTACCCAAATATTTTTATAAAATAATTAATAATAAAATATAAAAGGAAAAGAAAAACCATGGGGGTTTATTAGTAAACATGATATCCCCTGAATTTGTTTTCTTAAAACATTCTTTATTTACCCTAAAGTGAATTATCCTTACTTCAAAAAGATCATTTTCTTATCTTTTAAAATCAATCTATTTCCTTGAGAAGTCATTTGGAAGGTTAAAAAATTAATGTAGGTTCCATTGGAAATAATCTAAAAATATCCCTTATAATAACTCTTTAAATTTTAATAACCATAAGGTTGGATTCCAAAATAATTTTCTAGAGATAGAAATCATTAACTAATGCATTGGAGAACTATATGGGAACACACACCATATAATTTAAATCAGGATCTCCGATCATCATAAAATATACTAGGCTCACCAATTATTTTAAAAAAAACTTCATGGGAAATATCATGAATAAAATACTTAATTTTTCTAATTTTCATCTTATATCTATTTTAAACTCATTAAAACCCATATGTAAAGTAATTTTGGATATTAAAATAACGTTTTTGTTTTACAAACCTACTTTAAAAATTACTTGAAAAAAATAATGAGGGTTTTACATTGAATAAATCATTAGTTTTTATAAAGGAAGGTAAATAATGGTTATGGAAGTAGAAAAACTTGATATTTATATATAAATGAAAATATAATATTCCTTTTGGGTTTTGAAGTGAAATCGAAAATTTGTCATACAAAAAATATAAAAAAATTCATTTTTAAAACATTTGAAAGAAAGTATTAGTAGGCCTAAAATTTCCTTTACAATTAAAGTGTCCCATAGATAAAACCATAAATAGATTATTTTTTCTAAAACTAATGTAAAAAAAGTAAAATATTTCAAAAAATACCATTTATAATCCATTTATTCATAAATAACAACTTTTCTGAAACATTATTTAGAACATAGAAAACGAAGATAAAGAGTTGTAAGGGAACCTTTGAAAGATGGGTTTTAATAGAAATTCTATTAACTTGACTCCATGACATCATGTACATTGACAATAATTTAAAATAATAAACATATGATAATTATATAATTTTCAAGGAATATTTTTCATGTTTATTATTCCTTTTAAAATTTTAAAATCATTTTCATAATCAATTAAGTTCACGTTAGACATTGTTATGATATTAGACTCGTATGTCCAAAATGAATTTAGTAGGTTGAATATGTTCAAATAAATCATTATTAAAACATATCCAGAATAATAGTCTTGATACAATTTAAATATTTATACATAAATTAAACTTCTAAAACCAACCATTAATGATTTTTATAGAAAATTAACTATATTACAATAATGGAGAGAGTAGGTCATACATATATATGAGTTACTCTTCCATTCTTCAATGATCAATATGGAAAGAACGTAAGTATTAAATTATCTTTCTAAAATGATAATCATATTATCAATAAATCATTAATTATTTTACTATACTTATATATATATATATGTATATGAAAAAAATTCTATTTGGTTAAGAAAAATTAATCACATCACTTTTTGGTGGTGGTAGTCCACACGTATGCTGAAAAAACATTATCATTTTTATGTGTATTAAAAGTTAAAATATATATTATAAAATAGTTATTAAAAATGATTAATATGTCATGAACATAATATAATATATATATATATATATATATTTTAAATCTATTATTACAAAAAACTTTGACTGGCGGTGGTTGAAGTTGAATTAAATCGCTCCATGATGTGTTAGTCCTCCGTACACACGAAAGATGGGTTTATCATGAAATAAATATAAAAAATCCAAATAATATATATTATATTTTTATCATTGTTTCCTAAAGTTTTAATAATGTTTTAATGAGGCAAAAGATGAATTAAAATGAAAATGATGGGTTAAGAACTATACAACTTCTTTAGATGACCTCTAATGTTTAACACCAAAACTATTCCTATGATGATTTTTTGATGAAAACGTGTCATATAGGGTGAGTAAAGTGAGATATTCATATATTTTAATAGGTATTGTATTATCCATTTTTTTGAGTTTTCGAATCAAAGGGGAGAGTATGTGTCCTTTTATAAGAGTGATAATGGACACTCTTAGAATTTCTTAATATAGTAAATTGTTATAAATTAATTTTCAAATTATAATGGCTAAAATTTTATAATATTTTTATATATAATGAGGTTAGGTAATAATAATATCTCCAAAAAAATTGGTAATACTTAGTGTATATCTTCACCACTATAAATATCTTAACCCGTGTAAACCCTTTATGTCAATTGCCACAATACTAATTTTTTTACACTTGAGGGGTAAAGAAAGTTTCTATAAAAAAGAAAAAATATTATTAATGGATCGTGGATGATATTTTAAAAAAATATCCTTTATATGGCATACGAAAAGTTGTTTTTTATAAATTTTTAAAATTTAATAATTCATTATTTATTATAAAATATCATTAATTTTAAATTAGATACTATTCATTTAATTTGACTTTAAATATATCAAGGAAAACACGTAATTAAAATTTAAACCTTTTATACACCAAAAAATATGTTTCATTATGTAAATAAATTTTGTAACACAATTATTAATTCAAATTATATTACATGTAATATTTTTAAAACCATTTATATTGTTTTATATTAAATTAAATAAATATTATGTCAGCATTATGTATAAAATTAAGGTAACCATATAATTAATAAAAATTATAAATAAGTTATCATCATGAAAATAATTTTTATTATTCTTAAATTAACAATTATGAATCATTCACAACATTATTTCCCCCCTTTTTGAACACATAAGTGATATTTAAAAGCCAGAGGGTTACATTTTGTTCTTTTGTTTGCATAAAATACTATATATGTCCCTTTCAGGGAAAAGTGTTCAGTAAACAAATAAATATCAATAAAAACGTGATATGTATTGAAATAACTACATAAAATAAAATTTAAGATGAAATATGATTGCCTTATCACATAGTTTTAGCCTATGTTAACCTGATTTACCCTTCTATCTTGGTGGCAATTTTTTACTATTTTACTATTCATTATGAAAAAATTATATTGTCCTTACAAAACAATATTAACTATAAATACTAAAAATATTTAATTCATTTTTACCAAATTTATACTCTAAAAGTGGTATAAAATCATTTTTTAAGATTCCTACAAAGCACGATACAAAACAATTTTGTTAAAATAATAATTTATAAGTTGAAATGTTTTTTTATACAAAGATCTCATATTGAGTTTTTTATTATGTAATTAATTAGTTTATTCTTTATTTCATTATTATTATAATTTTTTATGATCAAATTAAAAATATTATAGGGTTTTTTCAATGAAAATAAGTGACAATTTTACTAAAAATATGTATTTTCACTATTCACTAAAAAATCAGTATTTTCAAAAAAACACAAAAATTAATTTTATGATGATCTGGAGATGGTGATTTAAAAAATGATATAATTATTATAAAATAAAAACATTAAATTTTCCAGTAGTTAATAATAATATTTTTCCAAGAAAGCAATACAAACGTATTTTTGAAGAGAACAAATTTTGTAAGAATTAAAAGACTTTACCAAAATTTTACTGATTTATTTCAAATATTTTATCAGTAAATTTTTATTTTGTTGGACCTTTATATATATTTCATAATTTAGTTATTAATATTAATAATCATATAATTCAATTGCTATATTATATCGATCATATTTAAATAATAATATTGATGGTTCATTCATGCTCAATGTTGCGTTCCATATACGCTATCTAATATAGTTCTTATTTAAAATTGGTATCTATATTTAAAAAATACAAATTTTAAATTAAAAAAAACTAATATTATTTTAACATTTATTTCTCCACCAAATTTATCTTCCATCTTGACCTTAATTCATTACCAAAAAACCTTCAAAAGTATCCATGTTTTTTGAAAAAAAATCCCATTTTAATGGGAATTTCTACCATCTAAATGATATAAAAATAAAGACATTTCTCTTTATTTTAAAAATAATATTAACAATAATTTTATAAATGTTTTTTTACTAATGATAATATACTTTAATAATTTATATTATTTAGAGGGGATATTATTTTATAATTTTATCCAATTCATTTAATTTTATTTCTTATGATTATGATATTTTAATGATGTTTCATGAAATTGGTTTCTTTCTCAAAGGTTAGTCAAGTTGTGAAGAAATAAGGAATGAACTTATATTATTATGAATTACATATTAATAGATTATTATGTGATAGGTTTTCTTTATATATACCTCTAATGTATTTGGTAATGATTTAAATACCATGAGCTAAAAAGGGTACAAGGGAGGTGTTCCAAAGAATATGAGGTTACACAGTTGATTAAACGAAGATAAAAAGGGTGCACAGGTGATTATACCAAGACCATGAGGGTACACTGATTGTTTTACAAAGAATAATAGGGTATATAAGTTATTATCAATTTCACACCATGTGATATATTTCATGGTGATTACCCATGGCATATGATTTCTATGTTTTTAGTAAGGAAATGTTAACCAAATCCACTTTGGGACTTTGTCTATTATGATATTTTTGCTTGTGATTATTGATTAAAAAATGATTTTATGTGGATATATATATTCCAAAAACATATGTCTTATGATTATGATATGATCCCTGTCTTATGAATTATTATTGATGATTATACACTTTTATAAATTATATTTTTTTTTAAGAAATCACTATTCCATGTCTCATGATTTATAGCCCATGACTTGTTTGGTATGATCTATTATGTTTGGATCAGGTTCTCAAACCCTTAAGATTATAATAAAATCACTCATGATTATTGATTGATATGCACTATGTTTACCCTTAATGAGCATCTTAGCTAACCATTTTTTATGTTTCTATTTACCCAGGATAAAAATAATGGTTTTAAGTATGAAATGTATAAGTATAGTTTTAACTGAGAAAAAAATTAGGATATATAGAGAATAAATTTAATTAAATAAGTTAATTATGTATCATGTTTCCATGAAAAATAATCCATTATCATTCTTGGGGATGTATGGTAAGCAACCAGCCTTATATATTACATATTCTTGTGACTTTAAACTAGAATTCATGTTCATAAATTTAAAAAATATTTTAGGCTTAAAGTTTTAAAGAATTAGCCCTCAAATATTAAATAACAATTCTAAAAATTAAAAAGTGGAATATTCTACTTTCTATCAAATTTTCTAGTAAAATTAATATTTTATGATAAAACTAGTTTTATTTTTAGAGAAAATTTTATATATTTTTTTCATGACCTCATTATTTTCCCTAATAATCTTTAAACATAATTAAAACCATTTTAATTAATGGGATTATCATAAACATATCATTACAAGATATAAAAATAAATAAATCTGTTAGTCTAGTGAAAAACATAAAAAATCGTGCATCATTTACCTTTATCTCAATATGCTTTGTGGGATACAATAAATAATTTCCACATGATGGTTACACACACATGTTGTTCAAATTAAACCTTTAAAACCCATATAATTTATAGATAAAACATATAGGAAAAATTGGGAAACACCTTCATATAACTTTTATATATGGAGTAACCCACTTGATTACACATGAAAAAATAATCACGGTTATACATGGAGTAACCAGCATAGTCACACTTGAGTACTTATTGTGACCATCATAATTACACATAAAATAATCATCATGACTCTACTTGGAATAACTATCTCATGATATTCCCATAATCTCTTAGTATAAAACTAATCAGTTTACTATATCCCTTTCCCCAATACATTGGAAAGCTATATTGGGAGCAAGCATTGATATAAGTTATATCGGTATCACAAATGAGATATAATTGGGTTTAACCCATTGTATAAGTTTTTCCAGGCTCCCCAATTTACTATATATAATAATAAAGTACCATATCAATAATAAATCATTTTTTACTAACTTTTCATCATAAAACTTTTGAAAAGATCTTTTAAACCTGTATGAAAAAAACATTCATTTTGAAATATACCTGCTTAATTTAAAACACATCTTAAATAAAAAAATACATAATATAAGGGAAATAGGGTGTTTTTTAATAAAACATTAAAAATTTTAATTGAATCCAAACATTAAATAATCATTGTGGTGCTATGAAAAGATACGGATTCCATATATATTAAAATTAAAAAATAATTCATTTTTCTTTATAAATAAGAAAAAAAATTCCATAAAAATATTACTTTTAAAAACCTTTTATGGAAATAAAAAAGTGAAATATAATTTCATTAATAATTATTTTATGTTCATATAAATTAATCTCTAAAACAATTATATATTTATATGGATGTATAAGGAAAATATTGAAAAGTGAAAAATTTTAATAGTATTTTTAAAACAATCCGTTACCTCGAGTTTGACTCATCATATACATTCTGAATCATCCTGAGTAATAAAATTTTATAAAATATTTACTTTCCGAATAGACATTTTCAGGATTATTATTAATTTTTTATCGAGTACAATGCTATATACAATTACTTAATCAGTAAAGTTCACATACGATTTTGGGAAGATATATGGTTCATATGTCCAGAATGACTTTAGTGGGTTGACTATGGTTAAAGAGGTCATTATTGCATAATATTATTAATAATAATCATTAAATAAATATAATTTTTATACATCAATTATATATTTAAATCCAATCATGAATAATACCTATGTAAAATATACTATGTTACAATCATGAGGATGGTAGTTTGTATGTACTCATGATATCATATTTCCACTTTTCAACGATATTTATGGAAATAAGGTATGTATTATATTTTATTTTATGATTGATAATTATATAATAAATACCAAATTATCTCTTTGAACAAATTTATATATATCATAAATGTGATGTGGTGATGAAAAAAAATCATATCGCTTTATGGGGGTGGTAGTTCACACATAACTCGGAATGATGCTATAATTTTTTAATAAATATTTTGGTATGAAATTAAGTGATATATTATCTTTATGAGGCGGCAGTTCTCTGTACATGTAAATGATGGTTTCTCTCCCCATAAGATGGATTTCGGATATTGATATAGTTTATTAATTTAACATAATAACATCTTATTATATTTAGGATAGTAGTTATATTATTTTAGCATGGTTGTATAAGATATAAAGAATGTGGAAGAAGAAATAAAACTAAACATTCAATTCGAAGCTAAAAAACTTCTTTGGATTATCTCATTTAATTATCACCTTAAGTCCTATAAGATTTTAATAGTGATGAAAATAAGACCCCAATAACATGGTTGAGAGTTTTAGTAAGATATTTAGGTATGTATTCTCTGAAAAAACGTGATTTTTAAGATTTTTTAATTGAGTATAAGAGGTTATCCTTTATAATAGAGGGGAAGGGAATTCTCAGAATTTCTTAAAATATTAAATAAATATAAATTATATTATTGATGTCCAAATGGATTAAAATTGTTATTATTAAATTATATGATTATTATGACATTAAATGATACCATACAATAAAATTTTTACATGTTTGAATATAATTTTGATCCTTATATTTTATTAACCCTACATTAACCCTTTTCACAATTGTCATGATAGAATGATCTTTTATACACTAAGGGTCATTATAGTTACCCTAAATAGAAAACGACTAATAAAATTACTATAGTTTATATTTTAACCCATATCATAAAAACAAATATGATGATACGAAGTTTAAGAATTTTATATCATCTAATAAAATACAATTTCCATTAAATATTAATAATGTGAATTTTATAACAATTCATTTACTTTAACATTAATAACATCACAAAAACCATTGAAATTGGAATAAAATTGTTTAATAAAACACAGAAATTTTATTTTAACTTATAAAACTCTTTTATAACCATAATTATTTCATATTATATTTATTTTAACACCTTTAATAATATTTTTCTTTATTTTTTTATTAATTGAATAATTTTGTTGTTAGTATTGTGTAAGAATTGAAGGTAAATATTTGTTCTATGAAAATTAAAAATAATTTAACATGACGAATATAAACTATTTATATTTTCAAATAAAATTATTAATATACCATATCCTCTAGTTATCCCCATTCTATTACGTGGAGTGATGATCTCCATGCTGAGTTGATCCCACTTTATATTCGTGATGTAAAAAAAACTCCATCCTTTCGTCTGGTGTAATCCCTCCTTTTTTAATAAAAGTCCACTGGTTTACTTTAAAAAAAGAATTATAAAAGTCATAATGACATCCAAATGGAATGAAATCCATATTACCCAATATTTAATGCATAAGGAAAAAAAATTATCATATAATATAATTAAGTTAAGTTTTTGTTTCATTCACCAATATTTATAATTTTATTTTCAACCCATAATTACCTGATTTACCCTTTAGCATGGTAAAAGAAATCACAGTGGTTAATATTCATAATCACTAAAAATTAGAGAGTCTTATTTACCAAATTTGTACCTCCTAAATCCAAATAGTGAATAATTTTTTAAACATACCATTCACATAAGATGAATAATTTAATTTAAAATTGAATGATCAAAATGCGATTGAAAATAGTTTTTAAAAAAATGCCTTTTTATATAAATAAATTATTATACTAAATTTAAATAAATTTAAAAAAAACCATAATTAGATTTTTTTAGATCATAAATAACTATTTAAAATTTTAAAAATATTTTAAATTATATTTTCACATTGTAATTACATTAAAAGAAAACACATTTTTCCATAAAAATAATTATTTTTCACTATTCATTGAAAAATCATAATTTTTTGAAAAATCTTAAAATTTCATCATAGGATTATTTTAATATTATTATTTAAATAATAATATATTATTTATCAAAAAAATATAAATTTTTAAAAATAATTATAATATTATATCACCAAAATTAATAAAAAAATTGTTTTAAAGAAAACATATATTTGATGAATAAAATGACTTTACTAAAAATTGTGTGTGTATTTGTTAAAAATTAATTAATATATTATTAATTATTAGGTTCCATATATTTTATAATTAATTTAATAATATTTATTCCCTCAAATTTAATATCAATTTTATAATGATAACATTTAAATAATAATATTTCAGCGTTCGTTTAATCTCGATATTGTGTATCTTGTAAGCTATCGAGCATAGTCATTATATATTTTTTAAAAATATCTGGATTTTAAATTCTCTCACCACATTTAATAAATTTCACCCTTATAATTTGAGCATAAACCCAGTGACCAATTATTTAAAATTTGAAAGTATATTTTTATAAATCCCACATCATTAAACGGATAATAAAAAATCTACATGAAAAAGGGAGAAAGAGAAATACAAAGGTCATAGAGAACACAAAAATAGGTTTCCAAATAAGAAACAATTACTGATAACTGAAAATATTTATGTGGATGAAAATCATAATGTGAAAATAATTATTTATAGTGAGATATATCATTGACAAGAAAATGTGAATGATCGTGAGAATGTCAATGACCACAAAAAAATTAACCAAAGAGGTGTGAAAAAAAATCGAATCATTGGAAGAGAATGTAATAGGATTCAATTTTTTTTAGAATTATTTATCAGAGTTGATGAATTAATTTTACATATATATACAAAAAAATAAGGAAATATACTTTCTTGATTAGTGTAATTTTATTCTTTAATCCATTCACACCACAATCTCATCTTTTTCTCTGAATGATGAGTATTCAAGATGATTTTTATGCAAGAAGCACTAAAATAAAATTATTTCAAATAATATACTTCCAAAGAAAGATAAAAATTTGTACATACTATATTCAGACATTAACCAAATTCATTATTTTAGAAAAAAATAAGAGAATTACAAAAAATAATATACCATCATATGAAGAAATAAAACCTTGATCTCAAAATCCTCAACAATAACGCATAAAGTTTGGCATAGATCTATTCTAAAAACTATTCAACATATTCCCCACCATGATCAAAACCCATATATTTAGAAATAATTAATCAGAGTCTATTCTGAGATAAAATTAACATTTATCTCTAAATAACACCAACTAGTCTTAATGTCTCATAACAAAAATTTATAAGACATAGGCAAATAATCAATAGGATATGGTAATCATTTCCATAAATGTCATAAATCACCATATAGAGACTTTAAAAGGCTATACACTTTATAAAGTCAATTTAACCTTTTATACTCAAATATAATCCGATAATAATTTCATTTCTTTAACTATATATCATTCCCCAAAAATATAGATTCCATTTACCAAAATAAATTGAATAACTGAAATGGTTAATGACTAAATCACTTTTATGTTCCATAGAAATATATGTGATAAAGAATATTTTCCCAACGTAAAATTATTTTCTATATGTAATGTTATACTGACTTGGACATCATGAAAGTGAATAGTAGAAGATCCAATATTATCACCATTCGGTTGTGGGTTCAAAACCCACAACAATGTCGAATGCGATATGTTATTATTCAGACTTTAGGTTTTCCTTTTACTAAAACAATATCATTATAATTCATACAATGTTTACAAAAATATAGTGAAAATCATCAAAACAACCATTAGTAGTCAAATCAATTTTTAAGTACTCTGGGTTTTTATATTAATAATTTTTTCTCAAAATAAAATAATTTTAATTTACTATAAATTTTTTTAAAAGAAGATTAATTTAAATAAGAGGTTTATCTATCCATTTATCATATGAACCTTAATGAATTTTTCTAAAAATTGTAACCATATAATTATAGTAATTTTCAATGGTATTTATTTCAACTTAAAAGTTTTTCAGATATTGAATAAAAATATACTCTATAATATATTGTAACTCTCATAATATGTTAGAATATCGATGATTAACTTGTCCTTAAATCATATTCTTTCATAAACCCTTAACTATTATTTTTCATCAGATTCAATGATATGAAATATTTAGTTATAATTTTTCAATATCCATACAGTCATAATTTATACGTATATCATAAGAATACAATTTATACCTTAAATTTGGAGATCAATGCATTTATTTATGATATTGATTTCCCCTTTATCTTCTATCATAACTTCTATATCTCTAGAAAAAAAATAGTCATATACTTGGTGGTATTTTTGCTTTTCTAAATAAAATTGACGAGTTGATATTATTAAATAAAATAAAATATATTTTATGATACATGTAAATCTTAGAGAAACAAAAAGGTTTTGGATAAATCAATTAGTTTCGTACAGGTGATTCGGATTTTTTGAAATCATTCAAAATAATTTGAACTTTTTTTCCATGATAGCTATGATTAAATCATCTTAAAGGGGTAATAATGTTGAGTGAGGTCATTTCACTTTGATATTGATAATTTTTTAATATATATAAGAACACAATAAATATATAAAATGAATTATTTAACGTTAAAATGAAAGTAATATTTGTAAAGATAATACCCAAAATTTTTTTATAATACTTCAACCTTCAAATAATAAAAAATAACCTTAATAACATCAAAATTAATGAATTTTTTCACATAAAATGATATCTAAAAGAATTCCAATTTAATACCTAGAAATGTAATATAATTATTATGAAATTAGCATTAATGTTTAACATAATGGTAACAAATAATTAAAATGAGTAAAATGTGTCTCAAAATACCACATGTGACCATAAAATTCCATCACTTAAAACGTCAAAAGGGTATTTCTACACTTTTGAACATATAATACACATTAATATTATAAAATAAGTATGGTATCAATAACTATTATAATTATCTCACATAAAAACATCATAATCTCTAATGTTGTTTAACCCCTGATCTGATACATACTATAAAAATGTGGACTTATACACTATATATTCTATTGAATTTGAAATATAAATTAAAATTTTAAATTTAAAAATATCTTTTATGTTTGGAGTTTTTGACAATTAGGTCATAAATCTTATATAACAATCCAATGAATTACAAAGTGGACACTTCTACATATTATCCATTTAACCATAAAAAATTTAACTTATAAAAAGTATTATATTCATGACATATGTTAAAAAAATTAATTTTGACATAATACTTATCCCTACACATCTTAAAACCTTGTTAAAGATATTTAAAAATATGGAATGTGAAAAAAGACCAATAAGGGATATAAAAATATATAAATCCATTAGTAGAGTAAAAATCATGAAGATCCATGAAATATTTACCTTTATGTCAACATTATCTAAGTGGATGAAAAAATCATTTCCACACGAAAATAAAACATATTTTTTTCAAAGAAAACACCTAAATCTCATTGAAATCATATAAATTCATGTAGAAATCTAGGAAATAATTTTCACCTCAATATTACATATAGAGTAACCCCTATGGTTAAACAAGGAATAAAATTCATGACTATAACGAGATTAATCATCATAGTTACACATGAATACATAGAGTAACCATAATAGTTACCCTTGATATAAAAATCATTTTTATACATGGAATAACCTTCATAGTATATTACCATAATCGTTAAGGAGAAACCTAATAAGTTAACTCCTTCCCTTTACCCAATGTGTTGAAGATCTAAAGTGGGGATCACCCTTTGTATATTCTATATCAGGCTCACTCAAGTGCTATATTGGGGATCAATCCATCACATAAGATGTGCCTGGTGTAATAATTTCTCATATATAATCCTAATTTATCATATCAGGGATATAAAATTTTATATTTTCACTACTAATCATAATATTTCATAACAAAACATTTATACCTATTTAAAAAAACCTTTTACATAAAAAAAATATAAATTTCATTTCTATACTCATTTTAAATAATAAAATACAAAAAATTGTAAATAGGGTTTTTATTTGAATAAATCATGAAATATTTTAATTGTATACAAATAGAAAATAATGGTTTTAGTAGTGAGAAAATCATCAGACGTTATATATGTTAAAATATAACATTTTTTCTTATTCTTTGTAAAGGGAGTCGAAGTATTGCATAAAAAATTACATCTAGAACCATTAAAGGAATTCCAAAATAGATATATAATTTTCATTTTATTTTTTTTTCAATATAAATACTAGAGAAACATAATTTCAAAAATATAAACGTGGAATAAAAATATTTTTAAGGGAAACATTAAGAGTGTTTTTTAAAATAAATTACCTTTCCTTGAGTCTAACCTATCACATAAATTCCTTATATTCCTAAATAATTAACTTATGATCACTATTTAACTCATTAAGGAAATTTTTTAGGTTTATTATTTATTTTATTTTATCCAATACCATGATATATAAAATTATATAATTAGTTAAATTCACATCAGATGTTATGATGATATTCAGATCATAAGTCCACAATTAATTGGTGGATTTACTATGGTCAAAGTGGTCATTATTTACATATATATAGAATATTAATATTGATATATTTTTAACTTTTATACATAAATTATTAATTTCAATATATTAATGAAATATGGTTATGAAATATGTACTATGTCACAATCATGGTGATAGTAGACCGTATGCACACACGAGTACATTTCTATTTTCAACGATCATTATGAGAAAAAATTAAGAATTATTTTAAATTTATCGAATTATCATTATATCATAAATAGTATTAATTTTTTTAAAGGCATTTTTATATATTATAAAGGATTTTGGTGATGAAAAGTAAATCATATCTCTTTGTGGAGGTGGTATTCCACACATACACATGAAAAACATTATCATTTTTCATTAAATGAAAGGTTAAGAAAAAAATATATTATATTTCCAAACAGTTTATACAGTTCATAAATATAATATAAAAACATTTATTTTATCATTACAACCATATGTGATATTTGGTGATATAAAATGGATTACCACAATTTGTGAGGAGGTAGTCCGTCTTACACATGAATAATAGATTATTTCCCCATTTGATTGGTGTTTGAGATATATATAATTTATTAAATTAACGAAATAAAATATTAATATATAGATGATTTTATTATTATTATTATTATTATTTTATCATGGTTTAAAAATATTTAAATGAGGTGGATGACGAAATAAAAGTAAAATATTTTGGTAAAAGTTATACATTTTCTTAGAAAAACCCATCACTTTAACAACTTAAGATACCTACGATTATAATTATGCCTCAAATAAGGCATATGGAAAATGTATAGGGATGTTGAGAATCTATTTGACTATGTAATGGATGATTAAATGTTTTTTATATGTGAATTATTGAGAATAATAGAGTCTCTTTAATTAGATAGTGGGGAATTTTGGTATTTATTAAAATACTAAATTGATATAAATTAATTATTATTTTCATATAGATAAAAATTAATTAATTTTGAATATAATATTATGATTATTAAAATAATATCCTAAAAATAAATTTGTAAAATTATGGGTCACATCTCTACCCCTATATTTTGTTTTATCCCACTATTAACTCTTTCCACACTTACCATGAAAAAAAGGATGGTTACACCTAGAGGGTCAAAATAGTTACAATAAATTGAAAAAACCCATAATAGACCCCAATAGATATTTTAAAACACATAATAATCACTTTTAATATGATATTATTTTTTTAATTTTAAACCATGTAATCAAATATTATTTTCATAGAATATCAATACTGTCAATTTTAGAACTATTCATTTTTATCGACTATATTAAAATCAAGAAAATAAATTAAACAAGAATAAAATACATCCATATATACATAAAATGTTATTTTTACCTATTAAGTTATTGTACCACATTAATTATCCATGTTATACTATTAATATTTTTCATATCATTTATTTTATTTTTCATTTACTTGAGTAATTATTTTGTCAACATTGTGTAAGAATTTAATGTAATTATATTTCACTAAAAATTTAAAATAAATTACCTTTATTAAGAATAGTAATTTATATTTTAAAAACATATTTACAATCAAACATATCATCTTTTTATTATCATTGTAAGAAACACATATTTATTAAAAACACGAGTGTGACATTTTTGATTTCCTTATAAAAAACATTGTAAAGGTTATAATAACATCCAAATTATATCAAAATTTCATATAAATGAATATTGGATGATTAAAATTGAAATTTAATGAATAAATGAAATCATGGAATGCATTAATACTATTTATTTTTCTATATAATTTTATTTTTTACACTCAATTACCCGATTTACTATTTACGAGGATAATAAAAAATTATAATGGTTACTATTATTAATTATATATAATAAAAATGATATATTTAAAAAATATTATACATCATGATTCAAAATTTTAATCCATTAATCATTATTCAAGTCACAAAACTGGATGAACTTAATTTTAAAATAAACTATCAAAACAAGACAAAAAGTAGTTTTTTGAAATAATGACATTTTAAATGATTTGTTTATATTTATTTCAAGTATAAGACACATTTTAAAACTCATAACTAGATTATATTATATCAAAAATAAATGTTTAAATTTTAAAAATATTCAAAAATATATTTTAAATTGTATATATATTAAAAGAAAACACAATTATCAAAATTATTAGTGGTTTTACTATTCATAAAAAATGACTATTTTTATAAAATTATAAAAATTTTATTATAGGTATAAGGACCAATACTCAAACATTTACATAATGTTGAATTAAAATGTATAATCACATGATGATATTTTCAGGTTTAGAGTTTTAGAGAATTAGTCCATAACATATACATGACGAGTTGAATAATACATGTGGACACATCTACTTAGTTTCCATTTTTTCACAAAATAAAAACTCTTGAAAAAAGAGTCATGTATAGTTCCATTTTTATGAAATTTCCTTTATCTGATCCTTGTACCTATTCCACTTTATGTCTTGTGAAAAACATTTCAAAAACATGGGATGAGCATCAAAAGCTCAGTAAGGGATACAGAAAGAAGGAAAACTGTTAGTTTTTCAAAACAAAAAGTAAATCATGAATACTTTGTCATAAGTAATACATCTCACCTTTATGAAGTAGTAAATACTCTTCACTGAATAAAATATCATTTCTTACCATTTTATAACCAAAAGATTACCATAAAACCTATCTAAAGAACACATAACATATAAAGGTAACTTGAGACATAAACATTCTTAAGTGGAATAACCATACGGTCAACTTCCACACATATTACTAAATGGAATAGCCATACGACCGACTTCCATACCCAATTAATTGGAGGTTATAATGTGACCAACCATCCTATTTTATTATGGCACCACCCGTCATTTGGATTATCACGTAACCACCCATCAAATGTCTATGAACCATTATAAATTCATAACACATAAAATATTGAAAATATAAACATTTCACTAATAACATTTAATTTACTATCAAAAGAAATAATATCAATATATTGAAATAATCAATCCATTTCAAAAACAATTTTCAATACCAAAATACCCAAAAACAGAATAAGGGATTTTTTTTTTCATTTTAGAAAACATTAAGGCTTATAGAGGAAGAAAAATAATGATTACGGCAATGGAAAGGTCATTGCCACCTCAAACATTAAAAACATTCAATTTTTAATTTAGTAAAATGCTTCGTAGAAAAAATATTCTATTTGAATAAAAGTAACAGTTTAAGGGTTTTATTATACACCGTGTAAAAGAAGAAGGTATATATTATCGAAAAATGCCTCAATGAAAGGAGATTGTGACAAAGTCCCATACCTCGTGTCCGACTTGACCCGTTTGTTATTTAATATCTTGAATTATAAACTAAAGTTAATTTCTACATGTGTAAGAACCTTTTTAAAGTTTATTATTTCCTTTTATATCACTTATTACCATGTTATAGGCATTATGTAATCATTTAAGAAAATAATGGTTGTTTTGTCGATATTGGGTACTTGAGTCACAAATGAACACCAAATAATTACAAGTTGTCCATGTGGTCAATAGTACATTATCTACAGAATTATATTAATGATTTAGATATCATACACATCATATATATCCAGTATATATATGTATTTATAATAGTATATAACATTTTGGAGATAACAAAATGAAATGCACCGTTCATGGAGATGGTAAGCCGTATGTACGAATGAACGCTACTATTATTTCTATTTCATACTTTAATGGAATTAAAACATAATGATACATAGGTATATTATAATTAAAGTATAATATCATATATAATATCATTAAATCTATCTTTTATATGTCCCACATGTGTAATTAACGATTCAAATCACTTTGAGGGGACGATAGTCCGTACTTCCTCAAATGAAATTATCGCGTTTACCCATAATGGAAACCATAAAGGTATGCTATAAAAGAAAAATACAGAAGAATAAAGAAAACATAAACATAATATATATCATATATAAATTTAGTTCCATTTTAATGGCCACTATGAGAGGTTGTAGGAGATAATCGAACAATCATCGTTTCGTGAGGCGTTCGTTTTCCATTCAGAGAAACAGTATTTTCATAACCATTAGATGGAGGTGTGTGTAAGTGTAGTTAGAATACTTATAATAAGAAAATACTATTATGTTTAGGATATTGTAGATTTTATAAAAGAAATAAATAAAAAGAGTTTAGGGATTCGAGAAGTAAAATAAAAGAAAAAAAGTTAAGAGAAATCGTTACCTTTAATTTGGGTAACTTCCTTTGGTTTGAACCAAAAGGACTTCTTGAAGTGACTTATGAAAAAGGTATGACTTCTAGGAGGAGTAGAGGGATATTTAGAGCTTATTGGGTCAGGTTTTGGACCATCCAAGAGGCTTGAGAGTTGTGAGGAATGAGTAAGAAGTGAGGGTTTTTTATATGGGGGAGGAGGGTCTCTCTATGAAATTGTGAAAATCTTATTTTATTATATAATAATATTCGGATTATAAAAGTCCAAAACTAATTAAATTAGAATATAAGATGACTCATTTTCGAAATAAAATCTTTCAATAAAAATTGGACATGTTTTTGATATTTTTTTAATATTTATAATTTTATTTATTTAAATATTTTATTAATGAGGTATATAATGCATCATTATTGTGTCATTAATAATTTAATTTATTTGATGTCTAAAAATTACAAAAAACTACCATGATGTAGTAAATATTATTATATTTACAATGAATATTTATAGTAAAAAATATAACTTATATAACCCCATGTAAAAATTAATTTACTAAAAGATATTTGTTTGCGTCATTTTTATCATTACTTAAAGTTAATTAATCTAAAGTGTCATTATCACTACCAAGTGGCTTCATGGGGTCCCCAAATAGACCCAAATCTTTACATGGTCTCCAATGACTCAACCAATAATGTTATGACAAGTTTTGAGGTAATTTTGTATTATTATAATATTCTTTTTACCTTGAATTACCATTTTTACCTTTAACCATGGTAAATAAAAGTCAAAAGTTTCTATTCACCAAAAATTATTTTCATCTTATTGAACAAAATTTTACTTACTAATAAAAAAAATTTATGTTGGATTTTCTAAATTCTATTCACAGAAGTGGTAAAATTTCATTTAAATGAAAAAATCGGCTTTTTAACTACTACTAAGTGGTTTCACTATTCATCAAAAATTGAAGTTTTTCAAACAAATACCAAAAATTCATCCTAAGATATATTTGATATCAAAAATTCAAAAATTATTTCTTTTTTAAAAAATTTTGAACATTGAAGTTGCATTAATTAATTTAAAATTAATTTTTGTTATAAAAACAAATAGCGTGTTTTTAAGAAACAATAACAATCCAAAGATTGATACTTGTTTTTGTCCAATTTCAAAGTGAAATTAATTCCAATGATGAAAATTGGATTAAATGGTAACTAAAAATATAGTTACACTTTAAAAATAATTAAAAAGATAATTTAACTATTTAAATAAATTATATTAAAAGTCACTTTTGAATTAAAATACAGCATTTTTCACTATTTTTAAAAAAATTAATTTCATCAAAAAATACCAAAAATTTACCCAATGTAAAATTTGATGTCCCGATTCTAAATAAGAATTTTATTTGGTCAAATAGAACATATAAAAGTGACCAAAACTAGATTTCAATAGGGTTCACCATCAAAAGGACGTAAATCTACCTTTTAAATAATATTAGAGTATTTATGCTTAAAATTTGATTCATTCATATTTTAAGCCCCTAAATTTTATTGAACAAATGTAAAAAAATTTAACAAACTTGTATAATAATATTGTATTTAGTTCTATTCATTCCCTCAAATACAATTACTAGGTGTTAACTACTATTTAAAATAATAATATTATATTATTAGTGTGCAATATATGATTTCAAAGAAACCTGTTGTTTCGTATCAGGTAATACATCGAACATAGAGTCCCCTTTAAAGTAAAATTAATATTTAATTCACAAAAATTAATAAATGTGAAAATATATTATAATTTATTTACTTGGGATGTTACATCCTTCCCCCTTTTGGGAATTGCATCCTCACAATTTTTTTCACTTATCAAATAAATGGGGGTATTTATCCTATATTGCATTTCCAAATTCCCAAGTTGCCTCTTCAACTATATGGATTTTCCACATAACCTTTACCTAGTGAATTACCTTATTCTGCAACACTTTCTCTCTATGGTCAAGAATCTGGACTCATTGTTCATCATAACAGATATTTTCTTCCAATTAAACCACCTCTAGACTCAAAACATGAGATGGATCTGGCATATACTTTCTCAACATTGACACATGAAAAACATAGTGTACATAGGATAAACTTATAGGTAAAGCCAATTTGTATGCAACTGATCCAACATTATCTAGGATTTCATAAGGTCCAATGAACCTCATACTTAACTTTCCCTTCTTACCGAAACACATCACACTTTTATGTAGTGAAACTTTAAGAAATACATGATCACCTACCTCAAAAGATAGATCCTTCCTCTGGTTATCTGCATAACATTTCTAACTGCTCTGTGTTGTTCTCATGTTTTTCTGAATCAACTGAACCATTTCTACCATCTCCTATACCAATTCTGGTCCCATCAGCTTCCTTTCACCTACTTTATCCCAAAAATCTAGAGTTCGACAACGGTTTCCATATAATACCTCAAATAGAGCCATCTGTATACTGGAATGAAAACTATTATTATAAGAAAATTAAACCAAAGAAAGATGTTGGTCCCAACTTCCAGGTAATGTAGTGAACAAGCACATAACATATCCTCTAGGGTATAAATTTTTTTTTCTAACTACCCATCTATTTTTGGATGAAAATCTATACTAAAATTTTATTTAATACCCAACGATTTCTAAAGGCCTTTCCAAAAGTTAGAAGTAAACCTGAGACCATGATCAAATACAATAGAGAGTGTAAATCCATGCTACTTGACTATCTCTTTAACATACAACTGATAAAGTTGATATAGAGACAAAGTATCTTGAATAGGAAAGAAATGAGCAGGTGTAGCCAACCAATCAATAATAACCCAGATTGCATTATTACCTCGAGATGTCTTTGGTAATCCCACAATGAAGTCCATGGATATATTTTCCCATTTTCACTCTGGAACCGGTAAATACTGAAGCATCCATTTTGGTAACTTCTGGTTTCCTTTAACCTACTGAAAAGTCAAACACTTCATAGTAAAATCAACAATATCTCTATTCATTCCATCCCACTAGTAATTCTCCCAAAGATCTCGGTACATAGTTTTACTGCCAGGATGAACTAAAAATGGAGAACTATTAGCTTCACATAACAACTAATTCTTCAACTGTGAATCACAAGACCCTCATAATATTTTTCCAAACCTCAAAACACAATCGTTATCAATTTTAAAATGAGGAAACTTACCCTTCTGAACCAACTCTTCCTTTTTCTGCAAATCATTATCTCCCCTTTGTGATTTCTTTATTCTGTCTAATAGAGATGATTTCACTGACACTTGAAACAAAACAAAAGAATTTCCTTCCCCAAAAACTTCTATGTGAATTTTTATCAAATAAAAAACCAAAGGATCTCATTCCAAACATATCATGGTTAATGAATCATTGTTTTTTTGACTCAAATCATCAGCCACATTATTTTCCTTTCTAGGCTGGTAATGAATTGTGAAATCATAATCCTTGATTAATTCCAACCATGTCCTCTATCTCATGTTAAATTATTTTTGAGTGAATATATACTTCAATCTTTTTTGGTCAGTATATATTTCACATTTTACTCCATACAAATTATGCCTCCAAATTTTTAAAGAAAAAACATAACAGCTAATATCAAATTATGTGTAGGGTAATTTAACTCATGTGGTTTCAAATGACGCGAAGCATAAGAAATTACCTGATCATTATTCATAAGTACACATCCAAGTCCTTTCAATGAAGCATCATTGTAAATAAAAAACTCACCCTTTCTTAAAGGCAGTGCTAAAACTGGAGCATTCACCAATCTTCTTTTCAATTCCTGAAAACAATCATCACATTATATTTTCCAAATGAACTTAACACCATTTCGAGTTAACTTAGTCTTTGGGCTAGATAAACATGAAAAATTCTCAACAAACATTTGGTGATAACCTACTAAACCAAGAAAACTACGGATCTTGGTTATATTTGTGGGTCCTGGCCATTATTCAACAACCTTTATTTTAGCAGGATTAACTGTTATGTCATTTTTTGAAACAATGTGACCAAGGAATGAAATTTGATGTAACCAAAACTCACACTTGCTGAGTTTTTTAAATAGTTTCTTTTCTTTTAAGATTTGTAAGACAACCCTTAATTGACTTTCATGTTCCTATTTACTTTTGGAATAAACCAAAATATCATCAATGAGTACAACCAAAAACTTATCCCAAAACTCATGGAAAATTATATTCATAAGATCCATGAATATAGTAGGTGCACTAGTTAAACTAAAATGCGTAAATAATTATTCATAATGGCCATATCTAGTATGAAATGCAGTCTTCGGAATATCTGCTTCCTTTAATTTCAACTGATGGTACCCCGACCTCAAGTCAATCTTCAAAAAATACTGAGCTCCCTATAGCTAATCAAATAAATCATATATATGAGTAAAAGGATAATTGTTCTTAATAGTGATGTTATTAAATGCTCTATAATAAATGCAAAGTCTTATTGAATCATCTTTCTTTTTAACAAACAAGATAGGAGCACCCAATGGCGATGTGCTAGGTCAAATGAAACCCTTATCTAATAACTCCTGCAATTGCTTCATTAACTCTAAAAGTTCAATTTGAGCCATTTTATAAGGGGTTTTGAAATTGGATAAGTATCAGGAATTAAGTCAACGGTAAATTCAACTTCTTGATCAGGTATATTTCCTGGAAACTCATCAAGAAAAACATCAAGATACACATTTACCACTGGCAAATCATTTATCTGAAGAGTTCTTTTGTTTTCACAAATTTGTGCAAGGTAACATTCATTTCTATCTTTTTCTAGTTTCTCATCTTCCTGATATGTTATCAAAATTAAGTGTTCATTCTTGTGTAAAAACTGAAAATATTTATGAAAATAAACCTCTTTATCTCTTTAGTCAATCTTAGAATAATAAACAGATAGCCAATCCATGCCCAAAATAATATCAAACTCTACTAGAGGAAAAACAATTAGGTTTGCAGGTAGATTCTTTCTACACACAAGGACAAAAAGGTTCTTATAATTTCTTTTTGTCTCAACATTTCCTCCTTGTGTTTTTACCATAAGTTGATGATTTATATCTTGAGATGGAATTCCCACTTTACTAGAAAACTTCTCAGAAATGAAAGAATGTGTAGACCCTAAATCAAAAAAAACATTGGCAAAATCTGAACAAAAAAATAGTGTACCTGATGCTACTTTATTTGATGGCCCAACATCTCTTGATGTAGATGAAAAGGATTTGACCACCCCTTTCTTTTTGTAGTCTGATTTCTTTCCCTTGGTTGAGTTCTTCTCTAGAAACTTGTTTTTATAATGACCCATTTCATTGCACTTAAAACATCTTACAGCTGGCCTTTCATTTCTTGCTTGATCATTTTCCTAACAGTTATGAGCAATATGACTAGACTTTCCACACCATAAGTACTTCCCAGAGGGTTGGTCCAACCTCACATGGATTTTTGAGTTGATGACGTGTGTAGGAACACACACACATCTCCTCATTTGCGACATGTGTAAGGCATTGTATACCCACTCCAACTTCTTGGGATAAATTAAGGCGGTATGCAACCTTGCCATCTCATTGCACAATCTCAAACGACTTGATAGAACTCGGGGGAACGTTTTCCTCCCCGAACGAACCTCTACATCACATGTCACAACTGGAATCACTATTTTTCACTAGTACAAAGTATCTTGATTCCCTCCTTTAGAATTTCCATATGGTGAAACAACTAAGGATATCTGGTCACACAGGATTTCACAGTCGATGAATCACAACTGAGGCTCTCTTACATGATTGAGAAGCTAAGGAGTCAAAACCATGAACTGAAGAAAAGTTGTACCCTCCTGTTCCACTAGGGTGAACTACAGGGAAGTTAACTGCTCTGAAACTTCCCACACTAGGTGACTCTGGGACTTCACACACTTCTCGCTACGGAAATATGCTACGCAACCACACCTTGAGTGCACAAGTATGAGAGATTCTTCCACTGTGCTTTCGCTGTGTTGCCTGGGTCTCATATGACCACGTGACTGTGAGTGGTCATGATAAGATCTCCTACATTGAGATCTCATCTTCTAACATCTTCTAGCTGCAGTAGACGTCTCAGCTCTATTGCGCTCACTATCACAACCAGTTTTATGGCGTGGCAGGAATATTTCTACCACCAGTTCCTACTATCGCACCTCGACATATGTGGGGATGAACAAGGGAACTATAATAACATAGATCTCTCTATAGAGTCCCCGCTCAAACATCTGTTCTCAGAAACTGCCGTTTAGACCAACAAACCACCGACTCTAGCCAATCCTCTACAGTCCGAGGGCATAACTTACTGCAAAACCTCAGCCGTCTCTGGTGCTGGAACTCACAAAGTTTGCTCAACCTGCACACATCCTCAGCCTGCTCAGCTGGGGTTGTCTTCTTCTCAATAGGTAGGGGTTCTGTTACCTGCCCACCTAGAGGTAGGAGTTCGCATGATGGGTCTTGAACTGAGCTCGTGTCGCGCACAAAACCGTAGCTAGTATCCTGGATGGCTATCATCGCGGATACATCCTGAATGTTATCAAGGAGTACCGCGGTTGGATGAGCATATCTATAGATATATAAAAAATGATGGGGAGCTGACTCAATAAGGACATTTAAAGACTCAATCCTATATGATGCATGTACCATTGTTCCCTGCAATAGGTGTCTCAGGGTGCCGAGTCGACAAGCGGGTAATCAGGGTCCTGGTGAATGGATACGTCGGCCGGCCGCACCAACACTAGACTCCCTGGTCTGAGAGCCGCTCTCGAGACACATCAACACTGTTTCCCTAAACCCAACCAAGACCATTTTAGGGAAATGTCCAAACAACGTCTCAAGGGATGAAACCCCTCTAATACCACTCTGTCACAACTGGACCCCGCCCACCAGTTTCCCCGCAGACAGGTGGGCCCCACCCTAGGTCCCACCCACGTGCCCGAATGGGTTATCTGACTAATGATAGTCCCCACAGGCCAACACAAGTCCTTTCCAGTGTGTTTTTTCCTCACTCGCACACACCCTGAGATACTTCCCTGGAGGTCACCCATCCTGATCACTACTCCAAGCCAAGCACACTTAACTGTGGAGTTCCATTCAGACAGGCTATCGAAAAAGAAGGTGCACCTTGTTGACATGAGTCATATCATTTTAGTCATTTAACCTTTTATCATTTGGGGGTGTTACATAAAATCTGACCAAAATTTGGAAATAATGCCTGACATGCTCAGAAATAGGGGACTACTATCAAATGAAACAATGGTATAAACCTAATTCTGTATATCAAAACTATTCTCCAACTACTCCTAGTAATCCAAGGACTCCAAAAAAAGTTTCTTCATCTACAAAAGACACATAATGTGTGAGAAGATCCCATATAGTGGTGACTAAAATAATACCTAGTAAGACTCCTTAAAATAACCAAACATGAGAATCAAGAGTAGTTAAATCATCATAAGATATGTCAATCATAAAGTGAAACATAAAATAAGGAGACTAGATATATTAATATATTATTCATAGTAAAAAAGGTCTCAATCACTGCCACTATGTAGAGATTCCACCTAAGGATTTCTCGCTACTCCCTGAATCTGGCCACATTATCAGTATAAGAGTGTAATCACTAATTCTATCTATAAGAGAACCAATCACAAGGGTCAAGAAAACATTCTCCCCTTGTATTAGTTGTCCATGAATAGGGGAGGCACTCTGGGAAATTTGGAACATAAATCTGTGTGAAAACTATAATTGGGGTAGTGAAGACACATGTTGTACCTAGAACTACACTCGATGCCTCTGTGAGATCCTACATCTTGGAACTCATCCTTTTAATTTCCTACATGTTTTCCAAAAACAAGTATTTCTTATAAAACTTAGTACTTAAAAAGGCCTCAAACATATATGTTAGAAAAAATGATCAACCACACCCCCAGACTATGCTGGTTGGGTGGCACTGACTCACCTGCACAATTTTGGGCTGAATCATAAGAACACATCATGGTAGGAGGTGAGTCTATATTTCTTGAATTTATGAATCCACATAAATGATCAAAAATACCAGGCCCTATGGAAATCCTCTTTCACCATGGTCAAATATCATTATCAGGACCACCAGTAGAAGGGGTACTAAATAATTGGGATATTCTCACCACAGGTTCGAACCAATCCTTTACCACATAAGAAGGGGAGTTGGCTCACCACAAAGCATGGGTGATACCTATCTCTGAAACCCACAATGCACACTAAATATAGGTATTTAATATGTTGGTATCTATTAATGAAAAACCATCCCCATAGACAAAACTTTTCTCCAGGGAAATCATCCGATTGGTCAGGGTCCACACAACCTGGAAAACTAAGATCACTATCACGATTTAATCATCCATTGCCCAAGGGCCTATCTCATCCTTGAACCTGAAGGTTATCTATGAGTATAAATTTTATAATGTACTAATCCTACAAATACCACCATATTGACCTATTAGATCTATCAACAATGAAACATGTAGGCGATCATCTGCCAAATCCACTAAACGATCCATGCACTTCTCAACATGTGGTGGCACTACTCTGTGCCTACCTAGAGAAAACACATCATGGGTGTGTCCCCAAACTGTGGTATTGTATCTCAATTTGTCATCATCACAAAAATATCTTATAATTCTAGACATTTGTCATCACAGATTCACCATGAATGTTATCAAGATGTACCATAATCAAAGAATATATATGGGGAGCTTTTAAACATGGATATGGAAACCCATAATCACTCTAATGTGATTAATGTACTAATGTTTTCCCCAAATATAATTTCTAAATAAAATGAATCATCAAGAAGGATATAATAGTCCTTTTGAATTGATATTTTCTACACCACACCGACACCGGACACCTTGTGCTGAGATCCAAACCTAAAATGTTTTAACATAATTTCCATAGTTCCCAAACCAAACCTCACTTCTAGAAAAAAGAATCACCAAACTCGGATCCTAAACCTAGGCGGGGTCATAAAATTTTTGGATTGGTACCCCTATGATAACATTCTATTAGGACCTAACCTACTGGGGTACGTGGCACATCTACTCCACATCTTCCTCCAATAGACCATGGGTTGGATACTACTACTAAGAAGGAATATTAGACACATGGGAGGCATTAAATTAATGTACATATACACATGTACACATATTAATGACCATATGATGCTAAAATTTTAAAAAACTTGTAACACTGATTGCATACATATATAGTCCCACAGTAAGGGTATGAAATTTAAACTGAAAGAAATAAAAAGGGGCTAAATACAAGACCACCCAATAATAGAAAACAAATTTCATCCTTCACCGAAGGAGGGTACTGCGGTCAAATGAAACACCAGTATAGACTGTAGTTTGTTAGGCCAAACCATGATATGCCTACTCTTAATTATACAAGGACTCCATAAATAGGTCCTTAATCTTATTAATATATGACATGTACCAGAAGATCCCATGTGGGGTGATTATAACAATATCTAGTATCTCACTCCAAAACGACAAAACACAGGAATGGAGAGTATTCAATTTTTCACTGGATATGTCAAATAATAAAGTGATACATATAATAAAAAATCAAAATATAATCATATAATAATCTAAGTCCAAAATAGTTTCATCTATTATTGACCACCAATTACACTATGATGTTTCTAGGTACACTCATCCAGGAGATGACACTCCCTGATCTATGCCATCCCTAATCAAAGTGTTCTGAGAGATGCCACCCATTGGGTATCTATAATCCAATATCACATATCATCCATCCCAGTAGTCATGTTCATCTAAAAGAACCACTCCCCAATCTATACTCTCACTGATGACACTCATCCTAGTAGTTACTCTATTTATGAATATCCAAGAAGAAGAAAACAAGAAATTAAGAGGGTTTATATGAATCACACACTCCACCAGAATAATACTCCATATAAAAGATAAGATCCCAATATATATATAGGGGTCAATACTTAAGACCCATTAGGGAACACCATACCCTACTACAATCATACTATAAGATATTGTATCGACACTCATGTAAATATTGTTAACAAAAATCCAATGAACCATATATAATGAAAAGAGATGGATATGAGCATCGATATAAGAATCTCATAGGGTTATATGCAATATGCTACTGAGAGTGTAGTTGGTGTGGAATAAGAAAACTCACTCCAGAATAAGGAAACTCATCTATACTTCACTGATCAACAATAAGCTATATATGGGTCACCCTTTATGATGGGAATGTGATGCCAGAACAAACCCTAATAGGAATAGACCAAGGGAACACAATCAACCGATAATGGTATAAGGACGATCACACAAAATCACCATGAATCTATAATGAGAGTAGATAGTAATATAACCTATCCGCAAAGGAATACAACCTATTCTCAGTGTGTGGAAATGATCATGTATTATTATAACATAATATTAACTTTTCTACAATACACGATGTTTCTTAAGAAGACACGATATGTAGATGTCTTTCGAGATCTCGACTTTTAGTCCTTTATGTTCCCATATACATGTATATGTTTTATTATATGGCCCGACTTGTGTACTCATGTCTTCCAGTGTACTCCCCATGTACATGGTGTATGGGGTCACATGGAAACCTTGGTATGCACTCCCTTTACACACTGAGATATCCACTATGTGTTACGCATCATGTGAATAGGCATATATAGAGCGTCAACACTATATGGAATCCTGTCCATGTATCCCCTATACACATTGATCCAGTTAGACAAGGATCACATGGAATGTGATACATATCTCTCTTTGTGGAAACCCTATCAATGTACCAAAGGTGGTGAATGACATGTTTTTATAAGACTACATATGAGGTAGTAGGGTTTTTACAGAACCCTTGGGTTCATCCTCTGTGTATACCCACGCTACAGTCACACCTAGTTCTGCAATTAATATGGAATCAAGGTCAGAAATATAGTATGAAAAAGCCTCATCATCATCTCTCACTCGAATCCGTCCATTTGAATCACATGGTAAAACCATCCACCATCACTACTCAATGGTACCATATTCCATAAAGATATAATAAACCCATGATCCATTAAAAATCTGAATATGTCATTATACACCACAAATATTGAATCAGGTCTCCATTCCAAACCAACAATAGTGATCTATTATATTAAAGACAAAATTTCTTATGATCTTTCACTGGGTATTTATTTAATCATTGACTAAATGAAAATTCCAGTTATGAATGCATGTAGAAAAGGTAAAAAAATCCATAAAACATAAACATGAGAAATATATCTAGAACATTGTTAATTTTTGGACTTAATGCATTTTCATGGAAATTATTAAAGAAGTGGTATAGAAATCAATGAAAAAACATATAATAATTTTACTCAAATCCTATAAATAAAATTATACCCACAAAAGACCAATTTTCTAATCAATCAATTTTTTAATTGATTCGTGTACATCATGGGATATGAAATGTGGATATAAAAAAACCTTACCTGTATTTGGACCTCTTTATGATAAAGAATAAATAATGTTTTCATAGAAGAGATCCACAAGATGCATTGACATATGATCCTCAATCTGATCTCGATCCGACATCATCTTCCAACAATCCTTGAATGACTCTTCTCCAATAGATCGTCTCAATCCCTAGGTCTTGCGTCTAACCCTATGGATTAAGAACAACCATGTTAAAATAGAAGATTCTAAGTATTTATGAAAAAATAAAGAAATTAATAAATTAAATTAATATATTTTATTATTTTTGCCTATGATAGCACTTCACCGAAATGACCGATGTCGTAAAATATTATGTCGTTACTTTGATAAAACACACATTTTAAAATCATTGGAACTCCCATATTTCTTATATAATTTTTTTTATTTTGATTCATTAAACGTTTTTAGTTAACAATTATGTTCTTGATATGATATATTCTTAATATATCACTAAAATTTATTTTGGCCTCATTAGGCCTTGCATTCCCATGTCATCTCAGTGTCTGGCTCCAGAAATATTCTTAAAAATATTCCAATGTCTTACATAGAAAAAACTGAGATATTGCATTGTATTTATAGAATGTACATAGTATCATAAATATAATATTAATTATTCAAATATATTTATATATATTATCCATTTTATCTGAGGATGAAAAATTAATGACTTTGCTTTGGGGAGGATGTAGTCTACACATACGCACGAACGATGTTACCATTTTTCTATGCAGAAAATGGTAAAAAAAATAAATGATATATTATCTTATAATATTGATAAATATTTCATTAATATCATATATAAAATTAATTCCTTCATTACAACAATCTTTGATATATGGTTATGGAAAATGATTTACGTCAGCTCACAAAGCGGTAGCCCTCCGTATACATAGAAGATGATTTATTTTACAATTTGATGGAAGATAAGATGGGTATATGTCATTACACAAACACAATAACATATCAGTATATGTAATATAATATAGTATGTTTTTTATCATTGATGAAAATGGTTTGAGGGATGTTGAATAAGAAACAAAACTAAATTATACAGATAAAAACTAGACCACTTATTTGGAAAACCGCTTTTTTATAATGATTAAGACCTCTAAGATTAGTATTATGAAAAAAAGACCACTATAATGTGAGTTGGAATTATAAGAAGTTATATTATTAGGTATTGGATGAACCAAATGGGGTTTGAAGTGTTATGAAATGTGAAGAATATGTGACCATTTATAAGATATTGGAGCAGCACTCTTAGCATTTATCAAATTATTTATTTAATATAAATTAGTTTTTAATTAAAAATATCTCCAAATTAATTTATTTCAAATATAATATGTGGGTAACTCAAGATTAACCCATAAAATTAAAATTATACATGTTTTCAAAATATTTATACCTTTATCTTTTGGTTTTAACCCATATTTAACTCTTTTCATTCTTAACATAACAACATGTTTTTTTACATTTGTAGTGGTAAATATAGTTAATATAAAAATTAAAATGACCCACAAGTGAAATATAGTTGTTATTTTAAACCGTATAATAGTCACTTTTCCAGATTTATGTTTTTTTTAAAAAGTTATATAATTTTATCAAATATTATTTACTATATAATATCCATGATGTAAATTTTTATAACTAATCCTTACATTGACTTTAATAATATCAAGACAACATCAAAAATTCCAATAAATTATATTATTTTATCTCTATTATTCCATGTAATTATTTGAGATTAATTTAGAACATTATTTATTTCAAATTATATTTATTTGTATAATTTTAATATTATTTATCAAATTGTTTCATTAATTGATTAATTACCGCATCATCACTTTTTAAGACTTTAAAGTAATTATTTAATCACTAAAAATAAATAATTAATTATCATGATTAATATAAATAATTTTTGTGTTAAAATAATCTTTATAGTTGAGAATATCCTCTAGATACCCAATTTGTTTAAAAAATTTATTTATTACAATCAAGAAAAAAAATGTTGGAGATTTCATTAAATAAAATATTATAAAGGTCGTAATATCATACAAGTGGAAAAAAGGTCATAAATTAGATATTTTCAGGATTAAGGATGAGATATAATCATATATTAAAATATAATCAAGTGTTAATATTATTTTTTTATTTCATATAATTTTATTTTTTACCTTTAATTACCTGATTTATCCTTTAACGTGCTAACAAAAATTACTATGTTAACTATTCATATTGACTATAAATAATAGGGAACGTTTTAATAAATAAGGAAACAATTATTTCAAATAAGAAATAAAATTTTCAAATTTTAAAATACAAAAGTGACATTACTTAATTAAAAATTAAATAGGAAAAACGAAATGAAAAGCGGTTTTTTAGAAAAATTCCCTTTTAAATATAAAATGTTTTTATAATAAATCAGTTTCTAAAATATATCTAAAAAAATAATTTTATTATTTTGAATCAAAATTCAATAATTAAAATTTTAAAACCAATCCAAAACATAATTTTACCTTGTAAACACACGAAAATAAAAAACAGTTTTTAATAAACACCAGTATTTTACACTTTTCATTGAAGAATAAATATTTTTTGAAAATTATAATAAAATCATTCATATATTATTTTGAAATTCTAAAATAAAAAATAAAATTATTTATTTTTAAATAAGTATTCTATAAATAATCCATTAAGTATTACCTTATAATAAATGAGTATAATAAAGCATTACCTTTTTTATTTTAATAAATACTTAATATATTGAATTCAAGAATTTAAATAAATATAAATAAATTTATTCTATTAGTACCTAGGTTGTAATATTTTTCCCATTTTTTGGAAATTTAATCCCCACAATTTTATTCACATATTAAACTAGTGAGGATACCTTTCCCATAAAGAATTTTCAAATTCCTATGATTCTTCTTCAACCATTTGGTTTCTACATAAAATAAAAAAAGAGTTAAATAAATTATTCCACAATACCTGCTCTGTATGGTAAATTACGTAAATATAATTATCCTCACAAGAATTTTTATCTTCCTTCTAAATTACCATAGGGATAAAAACATGATATGAATCAGACACACATTTCCGAACATTGAAACATGAAATAAGTTGTGTACCTGGGATATACTTGAAAGAAAATGACATATGTATTGAAAATGATAAAAAATTATCTAGGATTTCATATTGTCCAATGAACCATGGACATTATTTTAATTTATATTAAAATTAATAAAACGTTTCCATGGAGATATTTTAAGAAATACTTGATCACCTACCTATAATAAAAAGTCTTTCTTCCTGTTATTCGCCTAAGTTTTCTTCATACTATGATTTTTCCTCACATGTTGATGAATCATTTTCACCTTCTCAACCACTTCCTCTACCAATTTTTGTCCCATCAACTTCCTTTCACCTAAATCATCTCAAAATTTTAGGTTTTGACACCACATTACATAAAAAATTTCAAGATCAAATATTTGTATACTAAAATGAAAACATTTATTTTAAGAAAATTCAACTAAATAAAGATGATGGTCCCAAATTCTTTGGTAATATATTGAATAAGAATGCAGGATTTACTCCAATGAATGAATTTCTTGTTCTAACTTCCCATTAGACTGGGAAAAAAGGTTGTGTTGAAATTTAATTCAGTTCCGAATGAATTTTTAAGGCCTTTCTAAAAATTGAAAATGAACCCGAAATCATATTCGAATATAATTAAGAGATAAAATCTATGTTACATTACAATATCCTAAAGATATTTTCCAAAAATTTTATTTAATTACATGTTATTTTGAAAGGAATGGAAATTTAAATATTTAGTTGGTAAATCAAGAATAACCTAGATTGAATTTTTACCTTAATAAGTCATTAATACTCACATCATAAAATCCATGGATATATTTTACTATTTTCACATTGGAACTCGAAATGGATGAAGCATCCCCTTTATAAATTTAGATTATTATTTAACCTTTTGAAAAGTAAAATGTTTAATAGTAAAGTATGTAATATGTATTTTAATTCCTTCCCATGAATAATAATCTAGAAGATCTATATACATCATAGTGCATACATGATGAACAAAAAATGGTGAACTATGTGCTTTAAATAACAACTCCCTCTTTAAGTGGGAATCACATGAAACACATAACCTATCTCCAAATATAAAAAACATTCTTTATCAAAATTAACTTGATGTAACTTACACTTATAAAAAAATTATACCTTTTGATGTAGATAATATTTTCCCTTATGATAATTAATGATTCTTTATGAAATGATTATGTCACTGATACTTGAAACAAAAAAGAGAAAGTTCTTTCATACACAATTTCTATGCAAAAAATTATCAAATCACTAAAGAAAGGCTCATGTTTCAAACATAACATGGTTAATTTATAATTAATTTTTGTACTCAATTAATCAACCAATTTATTTTCTTTTCTATAATGGTAATAAATAATTAAATCATATTTATTAATTAGTTTTATCAATATTCTCTACATCATTTTCAATTACATCTAAGTAAATATATATATATTAAAAGTATATGATTAATTAATATTTCAAATAGGTATCCATATAAATTATGTCCCCAAATAATTAATTCATAAAACACATCATTAATTTTCAAATCATATGTAGAATAATTAATTCATTATTTTTCAATTTACATAAATAATTAAAAATTACTTGATCATTCTATAATGGAACGAAACCAATTCTATTCAATGAAGCATCATTATTTGTGAAAAAAATAACAATTTATTGAGGGTAGTGCCAAAACTGAAGCATTAATTTATTGAATTATCTATATTAAATTTAATTCCATTTCATGTTAACCTAGTTACAGGAATGGATAACCATACAATGTTTTCAATAAACAAACGGTAATATCACTATAATGCTTGAAAAATATAAATCCCCATAATATATTTTGGTCTCGGGTCTTTATCAACCTATTTTTTAAGAGGGATAAATTATTATAAAATAATTATTTATGATTTTATTTAGGAGAGAAAAAATTTTGTAAGAAAAAATTCACATTTTATTAATTTTACATATAACTTCTTTTCATTAAGGGTTTGTATAACAATACTTATATGTTTTCATGATCAAAATAAAATTTTAAATAATAATATATATCATCAATAAAAACAAAAAAAATGTCTATAAATTAATATAAGACTCATTCAAAAGATTGATGAAAATAGCCCGAAACATTGTGAACCCAAATGGTATAACTTCAAACTCAAAATTCCAATATCCAGTCCAGAATAATATTTTTGGAATGTCATCCTCCTTTACATTCAGGCAATTGTACATAGATGACATATCAACCATTAAAAAATACTGATATCTTGAGAGATAATCAAACATGTAATCGATATGAGGAAACATATACATATTACTAATGATAATTCTATTTAAAGTGTTATAATCATTGAAAATAATCATGTAACCATCATTATGTTTAATAAATAAAATATGATCACCCGATGGTGAAATGATAGAAATAATGAATCCATTATATAAGAACTTTTTTAACTTCATTTTCAATTATATAATCTCTACGTAATACTTTAGATATGGTTTTTTTAAATTGTATTATAATCAAGAACTAATTTTATAACAAATTCAACATCTCAATTGAGTATAAAACCTTTAAAATAATTAAGAAAATCATATAAGTTCTCATTTAACACCGAAACATCATTTACATGATTAATTACTTAATGTGAAAAATAAATTTTGTTTACATATTTTAAAAGTTTAATTTCATCATAATATTTTCTAAAAGGTAAGGGTTCATTATTGTATACAAAATAAAACCATTTTTAAAAAAATAACTTCTTTATCCCTACAATCTATCTTAGAATGGAAAATTGAAAGCCAATCGCTATCCAGAATAACATCAAAATCTACTTGGGGAATGAGAACAAGGCTTCAATTTAATTTTCATCAACAGATAATGATAAAAAGATTCTTATAATTTCATTTTCATTAATAATTCCCATTGGGGTTTTTACTATATGTTCTCGTTCAATTTCTTGGGGTGGAATTTCCTATTTATGATAAAATTTATTACAAAATTAAATAATGTGTAGAACCCAAATAAAAGAAGACATTATTATAATTTGAATAAACAAAAAGTATACCTAAAACTACTTCATTTGATATCTTGACATCTGCTGACGTAGTAAAAAATGTATTCACTGCACATTTCTTCATAAACTCTGGATTCTTCCCATCACTCGAGTCCTTGTTCAAGAAAGTATATGTACAATTCCACATACAAACATACTAAAAACAATTTAATATATACCTATCAAAGTTATCCATACCACAACCAATATATTTTTCATTATAAGCATGGGCCATATTACTAGACTTACCACATTATAAGAACTTCCTAGATATGATAAGGCATTCCACATGGTTCTTTTTTACCACACATTCCACAAACTAGAAACATCATTTTCTTACAATTTAATTTATTGGATGGATTCTCACCCATTTCCTTCTATATTTAATTGTTATTATTTTTGTTGTATTTAAATTCATGATCATTGAAAAACCCCATTTCTACCATCTCATCATATAAATTTTTTTTTCATAACTTTTGAAATCATGGGAATAAAATATTCTTCAATATCCTGGTTTAAATCCTGGGTAAAAATGTTTTATTTTAGTATCAATATACATGTTAAAATTTAGTGCATACATTTAAATCATGTTATGTTTGCTTTATACGCTACCACTGATTCCTCCACATTTTATTTTAACTATATTTTTTTTGATTCTTAGCTATTAAACATTATGAAAATATTTCGCATGTAAAATATTTTTAAAATCATTCCATTATAAGGCATAAATATCTTCTCATTCTCAGATATTCATGACCCTTGACTACCACTAGTCGACCTCACCTTAAAAATTATAAATAACTGAATTAACCTTTTGATTATCTAAACAACCCTTGACATCAAATATGTTTTATGGGGATTTAATCCACCACAAAGCACCATTTAGGTCATATAATCCACTAAATTAAAAGGGTTTTCCTCATAAGATGTTCCACTATCATCACAATGATCTCTGGAAGATCTGGAATATCTCTTATATGGATGCCATAACCATTTATATCATTCTTAAACTAATCCATTACTACTAAAAAAAATTCTTAGTTCCAACTCCAATAATTTTAGTTTTTGGATTTGGAAGGATATCATCCTCTTGTTACCTTCCAACTTCAATATATTTTTTTCTTATATGGAAAACCATTCTTAATAGAGATAGATTTGTTGAATAATCATGGACATATTAAAATTTTATATCAATTAAGCTTAAAAAAATTCATATTATTTTAATGGGATTATATTGACATTATCACAACAAAAAAAGTAATTTTATCCTTGCTCTGATACAAACTATATGGACTATACCTTAAACTTTACAAATTATTTTAAATTTTACTAGAGAACACTTACTAAAATTTCCAATGATCGTTTATGTTTAAGGTTTTCTAATAGTAGGATATAAATGTTTCCTATAAATCTAAAAATTACATGGAGGAAACTTCTACTCAGTAACCATTTTTCCTAAAATATAAAACATTTAAAATTAAATAATGTTTCATTTCATGACACTTGTTTTTTTTTATTTTTACCTCATCATAATCCCAACCATCCTTAACCAATTTAAAAATGCTATAAAAAATGGAATGATTATAAAAATTATATTAAGGTATATAAATATAAATCAATAAACCATTGGTCTATGAAAACATATAAAATTTTTTATTTTTCAAAATAAACTATGGAATTAAAATTTACATATTATTACATAATAAAAAAACATTTATGCACAAATATTTCTATATAAAATTTCATAGTAAATATTTAAGTAAAAACCCATTATAATTTCTTTGAAACATAATAAACATAGGAATTTGTTTCTACCAAGTTATAATTTTCACCCTTAAAAAGTAACATCGGATTTATTTTGAACACAAAATAAATAACATACCATGTGAAAACATGACATTTCTATGAAAACTTAGTAGTCTTAAAAAAATCATATTGGTAACTTCGGAAATAATTTTCTTATCATACTTAGTTATGGAGTATCCCCCATTAATATCATGGACCCAACCAAATTTTATATATCAGAACTAATCATCCTCATAAACAAATCCCATGAACCAAAAGAAAATCAGGAATCATGAATTCTTGAATAAAAAAACATTCATTGTGCATAATTATATATAAAAAACTATGAAAAAATAGTTTCTTTAAAAATAACCATATAATATTATAAAGGAACCTTCAATTAAAATATTATTCATGAATGTAGGAAAATACACTCATTCCATATATTATATAGAATATCACTTTTATACATTTTTTAAAAAATTCATGAAGTACCTCCTTTGGAAAATTAAAAAATTATTCTTTCAAAAAATTTCCTAAAAAGTAAGAATTGGAAAAAATGATGTTAAAATAATAATAAAATATTAATAATAACCTTATTTAAAGTAATTTTATAAAATAATCAAATATATATATATAAGAAATAAATATTATGAAGGGAAAACGTAATTAATATTTTTCCAAAATAAATTTCTTACTTGAAGTTGGACTCATCAAATAAATTATTTATTTTCCTAAATAATAAGGATAACATAATTATTTACTTGACTAATAACCCTTTATAAGTTTATTATTATTTTTATATACCATATTTACATGTCATTTACAATTAATAAATCACTTAAGTTCATGTTGGATATTTTGATGATATTCAACACTTACAAAAAATATCATTTCGGTCGGATAACTGTAATGAAATAGGAAATTATTAAATAATATCCATAATAATAATAATGAAATAAATATAATTTCTATACATCAATTATATTTTAATATCCCACAATTAAATATGGTCATTAACTACTTTCAAATCATGGAGGTGGTTAATTGTACTTATGCATGAGTAACATTTCCATTTTTCAATGATCATTATAGAAATAGTGAATTGTTATTTTATCATTACATAATGATTCATATGTAATAAATTTAATATTAATTCTTTAAATATACTTATATATATAATCCATTTGATGTGGTGATGAAAAAATCACATCATTTCGTGGTGGTGGTAGTCAACACGTACACACAAACGATGTTATCTTTTTTATATGAAATGAAAGTTATGAAAATAAAAGATATTTTATCTTTTATTAAGGATAAATATGTAAAGAATATAATATATAAATTGAAGGACACTGGGGCACCCTAAGAGGGGAGGGGTGAATAAGGGTGACAACTTTTTCTTTTTAAACTGAGGATCTTGTTCCCACATTGGTAGGAACTAGTTAAACATGAATGAAGAATATGATCCGTAATGAAACATTCACATGAAAAGAGATGACACAACAAATTTTACTTGGTTCACCACTAAGGGCTATGTCCAAGGAGAATACGCCGACAAGTTGTCGGGCATACCAAATTCCACTATTCTTCTCCAGTTGTAGATTACAAAGGTTTGGGCACATTCACTCTGTCCCAGGCTCACTGCCTTTACAATTGTTCAGGGATAGCTCATTGTGTCCCTCGGGTCACTCCCATTGACTCCCCCTGGCTCACTGCTGTTGGTGAAGTCCCACACAGTTTAAAGACATGAAGGTATCTTCATCATTGCTCATTGAATGCATCTTATGCATTATGTGGATGCTTTGTTGAAGTCCAACTATCACCCGTGAACTGATCTACAAATTTCGTGCAGCACCAAGACAACCGACAAGCCTCAACAGCACCTGATGCATAACTCAAAGACGGCACGCAACGTTCAAGGACGGCCCACAAGTTATAACTGTCGCGCACGTCCACCTTAAAAACTTGTGCGATTCAGTATTCTTTAAAGCCATTATTTCAAAAATCAACTTATTTTCAACTAAAGATGACTTTGAAACCTAATGGAAACCTGTCACACAACTTTAATTCTGGCGCGCAACTATAACCAAATCACTTGCGCGACTACTGGATGGGCAACAAACAACTTCCGCGCTGCTCCACCTTGTGTGACCCACCAACACATGCGCGACTTCAACACCTGTGCGACGGGAGCTCTGAATTTCTTAAAGTCCAATGTTCGTGTTGAATGAGGAGGGGTGGTCCCCTATTTATAAGAATTCAGATACCCTGTGCGGCGGCGCGCAAGTCTTCCTTCGGCGTGAAAGTCTCGGCGCGCAACCCTTCTGTCCTCCTAGACACTTGCGCGACAAAATTCCAATATCGGCCGCCCCTATTTACTTTTCCATATTTTGATGATCAAAACATGATGGTCAAATGGCGCGCAACTTTCCAATCCTCTTAGGTACCAGTGCGCAAGTCCTTTCACGGTGTGCACGTCACTTGCACGACCAAACCAATACTTGCGCGACCCTCTTTCCTTTGCCATATTTTCATGTTCTCATTCTGAAAATATCAGGCGCACAAGTTTCCAAGCCTCCAAGGTCTCAGCGCGCAATTCTCTTTTCCAAAAACACATTTCTCCATTTTTCGAGTTTTGAGGCCGAGAAATTCGGCAAACACTGGGAAACAATGCCATTTTCAATACTATTGTCTACTTGAACAGCATGATCACTTTGCTAATACACGTTCTGAACTTCCACCTAGGATTGAAAAAAACACAAACCATAATCCAATTCATGCACAGAACATCCATGGTTCCAACATAAATATTAATTCCATTATTATAACCAATACTGATAGATGATTATGGAAAATGAATTACATCGGTTTGTGAGGTGGTATTACTCTATACACATCATCGATGGTTTTTTTCCCATTTGATAGATGAGGAAATTGATGCATGTAATTTTATAATAAAAATTCAGTATATTTATTATATTAGAGTTATTAATTTACCAATTATAATAAGGTTCTAGGGATGTGGAAGAATAAACAAAACAAAAACACAAAGAATAAAAATATACCTCTTCTTTTGAAAAATTAATTATCCTAACACCATAATACATTTATGATTTTTATTATGACTAATAAATAACTCTATTATTAGGTTAGGTATTATATGAAGCTATTTCGGTAGGGTTAGGATGAAAATACGGGTTATAAAGTGGGAAGTAATGATAAGAAGTGGTTCCATTTTATCAGAGAGAACATGAAGATCTATTGGCATTTCTAAAAATATTAAATTAATTTTAAATACCAAATTTATGAAATTTTTTATTTAAAATATATGAATAGGTTGGTTAGAAATAAATTCATACAATAAATAATAACTTTTTTTGACTATATTTATACTATTATCTTTTGGTTTTAACCCCTATTTAACCCCATTAATTCTTATCATGATCACATGGATGTTTATTCTTTGAGGGTTCATATAGTTTATATAAAATAAAAAAAGACCCATAAATTAACCATGGTTGATATTTTAATAATCATCCTAATAACAATTATAATTTTTTTATTTCTATTAATCTTAGATCTTTTAAGAAAATATTATTTACTTTAAAATATCCATGATGTCATTTTTTAGAACTATTAGTTAAAAATATGTTAATAATATCAATAAAAAATATAAAATTTGAATAAAATATTTTATTGTCTCCATATAACTTCATATTATTCTATAAATGTTTATTTATCACATTATTTATCTCAAATTATATTTATTTTTATAATTTATATATCATTTATTTGATTTTTTCATTAATTGAATATTTACTACATCAGGGCTGTGTAAGTATTTAATATAATGATTTATTTACTAAAAAACAAAATTAAATCCCCATGATGAAAATAAGTCCTTTATTAAAAAAAAACTATTTGTTGTTTAGAATATCCTCTATATAAACCCATGACACAAATATTTTAGTTATTCAAAATAAGATGATGACATGTTTGAATTTTCTTTAAATAAAATAAAATAATGGGAATTCTATCGTCAATGTGGTAAAATATGTCAATAAATTATATATTTAGCTGATTGTGGATTATATATGATCATATAATAAAATTTTAGCAAGTGTTAAGGTAATATTATAGTCCTTATCATCTTATTTTGAACCATTAATTACCTGATTCACCCTTCACCATTGTGAAAATACTACCATGTTAAATATTCATAATGACTAAAAATGGAACCTATTTACTAAAATTGGACCCAATTATTCCAAATATGGAATCCATTTTTCAAGATTAAAAATAAAAATATGGAGTAATTTAATTTTAAATTAAGTAAAAAAACCCAGTGAAAAACCTTTTTTTGCAAAAAATGCCAATTTTAAATGTAGAATGATTTTACACTAAATTCAAGTATAAAATCCAAATAGAAAAATAATTGGAATATTTTAAATCAAAATAAACTAATTAAGGTTTTAAAAATAAT
The DNA here is from genome assembly GCA_963277665.1 of Viscum album. NCBI lineage: Eukaryota > Viridiplantae > Streptophyta > Magnoliopsida > Santalales > Viscaceae > Viscum > Viscum album. Next base: position 109,689,072 of record OY728156.1, on the reverse strand, counting down.
AAAGACATAACTTTACATTATAAATAAACAAAAATAAAATATGGTTTCCAATAATAATATGTATTTCAACTATTCATTAAGAAATCAATATTTTCAATAAATTCCCAAAAAATAATTATTTGATTATTTTTATATGTTGAATTAAAAAATTTAATTAATTTTTTAAAATTAAAAATTTATAATTAATAATATGAATATAATATCCTAACAAATGAGTTTAATAAAACTATTTCATTTTTGATTTTAATAAATAATTGATATATTTAATTCAATAATACTAATAATATGGAAAAAAATTATTCTATAATTTATTGGGTTGTTAAAATAAAGATAAAGTTTTCTCATGGATAATTTGTGGTTCTACTGTTGGAGGTGAACTATCAGTTAACTTGGAGGTACATATAATAGCTATTTTTTTTCTTTTTGACTGCTAATATTTAATTTATTGTTTTATAATGTTGTATATTTGCCTTTATTTTATGGGGTAAATTATTTCTAATTTAGTTTATTTTGATTCCTAACACTATTTTACTAGCCATGAGGATTGGGAAAACCAATAAGGCCTTGTTTCAGGCTATCTTTGGTGAATGGTTTGGGGTTGACCTACATTGGATTGTGAAAATATCCATTATGGATGACTATGAAATAATAACTATTATTATTATTATATATAAATGACAATAAGATGCGGTATATATGGATTTTTTAACATTATATTAATAATTAATTTTTTATTTATACATCTTTTTTTTGTAAAAATATTACGCAAACACGTTTTAAGTGATTCCATTTTTAAAAACCCAAATTGAAAAGTAAGTGAAATGAAATTTGATTTTTATAAATAAATATAAATCATATATTATATTACTATCAATAACAAAATATTTATAAATTTTAAGTGAATGAATTATTATTATAATGAAAATTACAAATATACAATAAAAATTAAAATCACTAGCACCTGATTTTAAAAGTAAACAATAATTAAATAATATATTTTTTATAAATAGTTATATATTAAGTATATAAATGTAATATATATGAATGAGTTTATGTAAAAATTATTAATATTGTTCTATTTTTTATATTGGATGATATTGTGTGTCTAAAAATACTGGAATACATGGTTAGCATTTCCATCTCAATTACCCTTCATTAAGGCATATTTTTTTATTAGACACATATTATTATTTTATATGATGTAAATATATCCCAATATATTATCTTCAGATTTTTTTAATTGTTTTTTTATTTATTTCACTAGGTTTTGATGGATCTTCCTTTATACACTTTTATTCTATTAACACCCTTTCAATATGGGTATTTAACTTCTCAACGTTAATTCTTTAGAAAAGTTTTATATTTATCAATTGTTTTATTTATTTGGTTGTATAGGAATCCATATAGATACCATTCATCATAACTTTATTGAAATATATGATATATAAAAATTCAATACTTGTTCTCTATCCAATGGTTCCCAATTAAGGCGTTTCTAAATCCTTAGGTGTTTTTTGTTGCATAACTCTCTTTCATTCAGTTGTATTTTTTATTCTTGAACTTATTTATTCTTTTATTGGTTTCTCCTAACCAATTTTATAATATATATCATTCAATTTATATATATGTTAATTGAAATATTTTATTTTAATATTCCCAGAAGATGAATTTCTACCCACTAAAATGTGACATTATTGAGAATAATTCACATTCCCTTTAATAATGATTTCTCTTTTATGTTTTTTTATTATCTTCTTAATAATGTCAAACATTCTATTTTGAAACAAAATTATTTTATATCTCAACTTTCATTCACATTTCCCTTTTTCCTATTTTTAAAATGTTATTCTATTATCCATTTTACAATTTCATTTTTTAAAATAGTAATTTTAAAATATAAAAGTAGTTTTCGTTCAATGATGAAAATTTATATTACACACTAAATTAATTTAAGAAAATATTCACGTATTTTTTAAGGCTCCATAATTGATGATTTATTTTTTGAGTATGCGTTTTCAATATTATTCACTTTTATTTTTCATAACAAACTTTTGAATGTATTAGGTAACTACTTATTTTTATGATAATGATAATAGTATTTTCACAAATACATTTTATTTATTTTCATATGAACACATATTTTGAAATTTATAACCATTATTCTAAATTTAATTTCTAATCAACGTTTAAAAATGAGTTTCCAAATAAATATAATTTATATTTACTTTAAAATGAAAAAGGTCATTTCAACTTATTTATCAAAGTGATTTATCCAATGATAAAAAAACACATATTTTTTATTCATTAAAACATTCTTCATGGTTTTCAAGTGTCATAGGGGTTATGTTATTACTCTACCATCCACCTTATTTCTCTATATATCTTATGAAGTATTTTCCATGAGACCAATATATTTTCCATTAGATAATTGGTTTCTGTTATAAGTATGAATTGTTTCATGTTCTAATGGCACACATATATATATGGATATTTATGACTGTCAAGTTTGAGGGTCCTATATCACCATATAATTCATTTGTTATGGTTATTTATATCATAATCTTATGAATTTGTGTATTAGTTTTAGAGAGGTATTGAATTTCCATAAAGATTTTGTATGAGTATAATTATAGTTATCTATACTCATAATGATTGTGCATTAGTATGAGAATAGTTATCTCTTCTAACCGTGATAGTGTGTGCGGTAATCTATGATAATATGGATTTAATGTGAGTATAAGTGCATTAAGATATACTCCCCAATACTTTGTGTTAGTATATGCTCAGTCATCTATACACATAATAATTGTTCTTGGTCTTAATTTTGAATGGGTATGTTCATGATGTTTTATTTTTCAATGTTATTATCTATGTTTCATTTCTATGCTATGTGAATTTGTTATTACCCATGTCTCATTTTTATGTTCTAATGTATATTACCTCCTAGAATTATTATATAATAAATTTTTGTTCATTTGAGATTACATATCCTTCTATCATGACTTATGGATTTTTGTAATTATTCCACATTATTTTTTAGCATGTTATTCCCCATATACACATATACTCTCTTATGCTTATTGTCTAAAACTTTTATAAAATGTTTACGAGTTTTTCCATTAAGGATATTTTTATTATCAACCCTTCATTATGTTTTTGATACTCAGGTTATGAGGATTCGTATAAATTGTCACAAGTTTATAATGGTGGTAGTGTTCCTAAATTATTGGAAAAATATTTAGTTGAATTGTAAAGGATGTTTCTTATATAGGTAGTTTCCAAATATATAAAACCATTAATTCATGGGTTTGTATGCTTTTTTATGAGATTCAATGTTTATGATATAAATTTTATTTAAAAAGAATTTATTTCTTGGTTTTTCTAAGTTTATATCAAAGCCTATTAGTAATGTTTGTGCTTTTTTAATTATTCCTAGTAGTGTGGTTCTAAGGTTCCTTAGTTGTTATTAGATTAAGGGTTTCTTAATTTTTAGGAAAATAGATTTTATTTTAGTGGACAATGATGAGATAAATTTTGTGGAAACTATAAAAACCCAAGAAAAAATATCTATATTTTACATAATTTTATTAATATAGTGATTACATATCACAGAATGATCTCACAATACTAAGAAAATATTTTTTATTCTCTTTGAGGACTAGCTATAGAAGAAACTTGTTAGACAACAATTGTAAAAATCCATCCATAATTTTACCACACCATGCTTATATATAGTCTTCTCAAAATTTACAATCATCTTAATAACATGTTGAATAGAAGCATATGAAACTAGAGATCTATAACACCCAATAAGGGAAAAAATATTATCATATGATCAAAGGTTAGATATTAACAATAATATAAAAAATGATTAGTGGATTTATATGTTACTAAAAAAACATGTAACTATAAAATTTCACTACTTGTCATGACAAAATAACACTTTTGATCAAACATGAATGATGAAAAATTAGTGTAGAGTCATGATATAAAAAACATGATCCAAGATAATACACATTTTTATGTGGAATAGAAATGAAATAACCTTTTTATACATTTAATAATAAAAATATTTAGAATAAAAATAAGAATAGAGTATCATCATATTGTGAAAATATCAAAGAATGTCAACCCTTTAGATTGTGATTATATTTAAGAAGTATCACCCTTTAGTTAGTGATCACATACAAGAAGTCTAAAGATATATTATCTAATTTTGTGTAAAAAATTATCTAATTCTTTGAATGATGTCATATGAAACCACCCATAATAATACATAAAATGTTTCTCCATAAGATACCTATCATTCAACACATTATAAACTATTGGAAGAATATGGGGTTCTTTCCATAAATCATAAAGACCTGATTATATTAAAATTGGATTTAAAATATTTCTAAATTGTATCTTCATGATTGACCACTAAAAACGATTTATATTGAAAAATTAATAAAAAAAGTTATTTTACAAAAACATCTATACAAGGATTCGTAAAAAATATTCCCCATTGAAATGAATCCATTAATGTTAAATGGAATAATTGTTGTACAATTATAAATTCATTTTTATAAATTTTTACATTCATTAACATATAAAAATTATTTATATATAAAAGAAAAAATTCACTAATGAAAATTTAATATTTAATCAATGAGAAAAAAATTTACTATTAAATAAAAAATTAAAAAATAAATCCTTGAAAATATATAATTGTGAACAGTAGGAAACGCAGGGGTTGAAGATAAAACGTATATATATAAAAGTATGGATTTATTTTAAATAACCAATGTTGAATTAAACACATCATAAAAATATTAAAGAAAAAATACTTTTAAATTTATAGAGTAAATATATCAAGGTTACCCATGATGAAACATAATTAGATTTTGACCTAAGAAGGTGAACATTGGAGGGAAACGGAAATACAATTAGGGAAGGGAATCCATTGTTATACAAAATGGGAATCAGAATATAAAAATAAATATTTTGAGAAATAAAATCATGATAATAAATATTTTAATCATAAATTTTACAATATCTAGATAAATGAGGAATTATAGTATCATCATAAAATAAAATAATTTCATTTTGTATAAGCATAGTCAAGAAAGAATTATTTTGACTTATGAAAGTAAGTTGAGTCAATAAAATACTTACCATAGGTCGATATTCATTATTCAAGCATGCATAATACTATAGATAATGAAATTAATTTCCTTAAAAAAATCATAAAAATTTCATCCAATAATAAAATAATTTTATATGGTCTAATAGTTATCAATTATTATAAAATATTAAAATTATAAACAATTATACCAGTTATAAGAGTTGAATGAGTAAATTTCCTTATTACTCCCATGATATGTTGACCATTATCAATAAAATTTTAATATATATATTTATAATATAAAAAATTAAAGATGTGAATTCCTTTATTATTCCATTGTCACAAAATAAAATAAGTTCCATAGGTTTCTAAAATAGAATCAAATTAAAAAAGGTGTTCGAATATACTCATTTAATGAGGTAAAATTTACTATAACCATTTATTATTAATCTCAATTATAGTATTTCAAATATTATAATTTTATAAAATTAATTTTTTCATAAATTTAATGTTTGTATAACCCATTAATTTTTAAAATTAATCATGTTAGGAAGTAATAATAAAATAAAATACGCTCTTATGTGGAGGCTGTATTTTGTATGTCCATGGATGATGATCACATTTTCTATACAATGGTAAGGGTATAAAAATAATATACTTATCCATTTATACTATTAATCATGTTATAATTACTATAAATTTTATATAAATAACTATTGGGGAACAAATATTTAATGAGTTAATGAAAAATAGAACCTACTGTCCTTGGAGGCGGTAGTCAACACAAAAGTATGATGATATATTTTATTTTTGAATAGTTTTTAGGAAGGAATAAAGGTGATATTAAATTAGTGTAATATAATTAATCATTTTGATAATAATAAATTTATCATAGGATCATTGATATAAACTTTTTGATGTTGTAAATGTAAAAAGATACTAGGAGAGGTCAGTTATAAGAATTACATTCTCTCATGGGATGCTCCCCCATGGGTAATTTTTTAACCCTACATAGAATTGTATTTGAGAATGTATAATATTTATAGAACATATATAAATGGATATAAGATAGTACTGAAAAGTTTAGGTTGAAAAAAGCTATGTAATTATTGGATATATGTGGTGTAAATGACACCTTTTTTAAGTGGAGGAAAATGAGTTTTTTAAATACCCATTACATATGAATGATACCATGATACTAATCAAGATTTACTTGTCCAATAGTGGTAAATAATAATTTTTAGTGTGTGTTATGGTAGTGAAATCCTCTATCATTCGTTTTTATATATTTTTAAATCACAATAGAATACATTTAGTTATGGTTTTAAATTTTAAAATATCCATTTTTACAGAGGAAACTAGTTTTTAACTAAGTAATATAAGTTTTATAGAAAATATAATATTACTAAAATTAAAAAATTGGGGTGAGGGGCCTTTATTAAACCAATATTTCATCTAATTATTATTTTTAATTTAAATAAAAAATATATGAATATATTTGTTTTTATAAGATAAAAATCACATAATGTTACAGAATCAATCATTAAAAAACTACAGTTTAACTATTATCATGGTAATTACATTTTATTGTAGTAATCAAAAATTTATGTCAAAAAATAAATGATAAAATAATTCAATAATATGAAAATTATTATCTAAAATATTAAATCATTGTTTTATATAAAATTTGGACATGTGATGAAAACAAATTGCTTATACTGGTAAATAAAATATTATTTAGAGTACATAATTGATTATATTTTAAAAGTGATAAACATAAGTTTCAAATATACAAGATATTAATTTTAAATTATATATATATTATTTAATAAATATAGTTTCCAAAATATTTATGTTAGTCATGCATTATGATAATATTATAAATGTGACATTTTAGCAAAATGATTGTTTTTCAGTATTCACCTAAAAATAAATATTTTTTAACAAATATTAAGAAATAAAATTATGAAAATATTGAAAATATTAAATTTAAAATGAATTTATTTTCATTAAATATAAATAAAAATATTTTTTAAAAGTTTCTTTTAAATATTAAATGTAATTAAAAACTATTTTTATAGAAAAATAAACATTCATTTCCAATAATGATATAAATTAAAACAATATAAAATACATGAGGTAAATTATGTATTGCATTTAGAATTACATTATTATATCAACCCAATTTATAGTTACATATCTCAATAGGATCTCTATATAATATTTATGAATAATGTAAGCACTAGTGGAATTTGAAGGTGTTGGTTTCACTAGGATGGATCTAAAGCTAATTATTATGACTTTAACTTTGTATTTCATATAATTTCTCTCAATCCATAATTTTGTAATTCACCTAGTTCATGGTTTAGATAAAACCCTGTAAAATTTATCCCCTTCCCATGAAAAGATAAATCTGGTTCATAAGGGAGGCATCTTATACTCGATGCTATTTCAGTTATTTTCCTTCATATATTTCTTAGCATTATTACTTTCATTTACACCTAATAATTCAAAGGATCTATTCTGAATTTAAAATTATATTTATATATATAAATATTTCATTATAGTTTAGTGTTTCATATAGAATAATATTTTAACATAATATTTATTTAATGGAAATATATAGTGAAATCTTGTGATATTATATGATAATCCCCATCAAATAAATTGGTCCTTTATAGACATGTCATAAATAAAAAATTTATATGTATATTGGGGAAAATGAAACATAATAGTGGGTGATCTCAAATGATTGATAAGTAAAACAACATATACATCAAAGATATCAAAATCACAGAATGAGCATTAGTGTATGAAAACATGATCATAACATTTAAAAATCATATCTTGAAAACATAGATAATAAACATGATTCATGGAATAAAACATAGTATTTTATAATCCATGAATCATAGAGGAATTTAGATAAGATGAGGGATGAGATCATAATATTGGCATAAGAAATAAGTTTATGGAATACAAACAAGCATATAAAATCATATACTTAGTAAGAGATCACTTATAAGACTATCATATTGGATTTAGTTCACTCTAAATTACATTATATAAATCGTAAATGTTCACTCAAAATACTACTAAGTTATTTTTCCAGAATCACTCCAAAGACTATAATAGTGGACATAGTTTATTAATAAAATCGGTTAACTAAAAATTATAGTTAATATTATCAAATTAGGTATGCATAATTTCTCAATTAACTGGTGGGATATATATTTTTTAGATCACCCATCACATAATTATAATCCATTCATATTTATTCCATAAGTTCACAAAATATTGATTATATCGGCATATCAAAACTTATATAGAAAAATAGGGTTTCATAAATTTTTTAGCGTTTCTTCATAACCTAACCTGTGGAAAATAAATGGTCTTAATATTCATGTCATCATATAAGTCATAAAGAATCTTGATGAATAGTAAGGATTGTATCATTCTATAATATCTTATTAAATAACAATGTACATTAATAGATGTTATCATATATGAATAATTTCTCAAAAAGATATATGGAATATTTCATGGGGAAAAAAATTTTAATTTTAAAATCACTAATTTAAAATATAATAAATTACAAAATATTATGGAAAAAATATACTTAGATAATAAAAACGTAAATTATAAAATAATTTTTAAATTATTGAGAAAACATGACGATGTAAAACTATTTTCATATTGAGTACATTAAAACAATGATTCCTTTAACTTTTTTATTAAAATTTCATAAATAAATAATTTATTAAATTTCAATTGGATTCTTTTATAAATTTTTTATATAAATTAAAACATTAAAAAATTGATTCAAATGATAATATGTGAATAGTGAAAATATTCATGAAAATATTTTAAATAAATCCTGGCCATGGAAGAATAATAATAATAACAAAGAGTGAAATTTAAATTTTCCAATGCAATGCGAGGTAACAAGTTAGATGTGACAATATAATAAGAAAATAATTATTTTACCAAAAATATTATTTATTATAATTAAACCAATAGTAATAACCATGCATGAATGATGGTAATGTAAAATGAATTGTATATCTTTGTGGAGGAGGTATCCACATTTGCGCATAAGGAATACTTTAATTTAAAAATTGACAGAATAGCGAGTTTATACTAGTGGTAAAATAATAATGATAAAATTACCATATATTTAGGACATTTAATTTATTAATATTTTATGAGTATCTCATATTTAGTGGAGGTATAAGAATAAATAAATTGATGGAGGGTTGGAGATACAACTACGTTTTCTTAAATTCCATACTTTAAATCCATTCTTAACGACCATTGAAATTTTATTTTAAGAATAAATAAGCCTATATATACTATCTATTTAATTTTGAAAGATATCTATTAGGTTCTTTGGTATGATAGATGCAACAAAGTTTTCTGAATAAAAAAGTGGCGGGGTGTCCTTTTCTATGTAAGAGAGACACACAAAAATTGTTTTTTTGTTCAAAATAGTAAAATATAATAATGCCACACTCAAGAAACATTCATCCCAATTTGACCATGTTAAAATATAATATGAAATATATATTAAATATATTCATCCAATAGGATTTTGAAAAAAAATCGCCCATTTTTACCCTTGTCACTATAGTTTAACCTTGGTTAATCCCTTTTAACAATTACTAATTTAAGAAATTTTAAACTTAGTTAATATTCATAATGAAAAAAAAATAAGTTGAAAAAATTATATAATTTTAATTGTTATGGATAAAAAATATAATCAATTTTATCAAATTTTATCAATTTAAGTGGATAAAAATAACTTTAGTATAGTCTCATAATGTGTGATGCAAAATGTTTTTCTGAAAAATTCCCTTTTATGTCTAATTGTATTTTATTACCATGACCATGTATAATGTTTATCCTAAAAAATTAAAATGAATTATTTTTAGAAAATATATATTAATTAATATTTTAGATAAATCCCAATCAGTATGGTTCTTTGAATATAATATAAAATAATATACATTTTTCGTTAATAATATGTACCTTCACTATTTACCCAAAAATAATCATTTTTAGAAAATTCAAAAATGTTAACCCAAAGGTAATAATAAAATTAACATTTAAAAAAATATAACATTTTTATGGATTTTTTTATAATTGGAATAAGTTATTTATGATATTTTCTCACAAAGTGTAATAAAACCATTTTTTATAAAATTTATTTTTTTGGAAAAAATTTACATTACTGAAAATTGAGTTCTTATTTATTTTTCATTAATGAATCTAGTTTAAATGTTTTAAAAAATTATAAATATTTAATTTGAATATTTGGTTTTTTTATCCGTATCTCAAATTTAATTTCTTGATTATAATGATATACTATATTACAAGTAATTTATACTTGGGGTTGTGTGTATCAAAAGCTGTCCCAAAAAACCAATTTATTTAAAGAGAAATATATCCTAAAATATGGAGAGATAATATTAAATCCAACATAAAATGAATTTATTCCTAGAAATTTTATCACATCAATACAAAAAAATAGCGAGGATACCTCTTTTTAATCACATCCTCAGATTTCTATTTATCTTCTTCTAAATTTCGGATTTCTCTAGAGAACTTTAACCATGTGTATAGTATGGTTACATAACACATTACCCCTAATCCAAGAATTATAGCTGTTTTACTCCTTAAGAATTACTATAATCTAGTTGTTCCATTTATGAGTTATGTATTCATGAATTATTAGGTATTGAATTTCTCATGAGATATATAGAGAACACAACATGAACTTGAGAGAGGTTTGGTATATGTGTTCAGTCAGTATTCTACCGTCCATACTCGATTAAAAATATATAAGGGAAAATATATCTAGGGATTATATTTATTATCATTTTAAATCTAGAAACTGTCATCTATAGATAAATTCAATGTTATAGCTTCACACTAACTTCAAATTAAAAATTTTACAGGTGACTGTTAGTATATTTTTACCTCTATAATGACCTTCTGTGATGTTCTGCTGAATTGATCTCACATTACCTTACATTTCCTCAGATATCTCATGTCCTAATAACATTATTTATATAATATAATCCTTGTACATTGTATTTATACACTTCATTATATATATTTCTTCCTAATAGTCCATAAAAATTCTTGATTAAAATATATATTTGTATGAAAAAATGATTACTATTAAGTGTTGATCCAAACCACCTTCTAAATATAGAGAATAAGATCTCAACATTTGATCTAATGATCGAATGGTTCTATCAAAGTTACCATCTATATAATGATCATAAGAAGTAATGAAATAGAATAATGAATCTAGATATGGCAAATGACTTCTCTTGAAAATCAAGGTAAAACTCCCATCCACATCATATTCAATAGAAGGTGATATTCCATAAAACATTTCCTCTTCCTTAATGTAAATTTAGGAAATATCATGAAAAGATAAATATTATCTGAGAGTAATGAAGTTATTTGACATAATATTGTTCTTGAATACAAAAAAAACCATATTGTCCCTTAGATATTTTTGTTAGCCAGATAAAAAAAATACATAGTTCGATTTTTTCATTTCCATTTTGGTATGGCTAAAGGTTGTAACGTCTATATAGACAAGTATTATTTCACCCTAACTCATTAACATACCATGAACCAATATACATACTATATAATATCGCTCTTCATGTTTTACAACCAATAATAATCTATTTGATCTATATATACCTTTATACTTTGACGGTTAATAGAGAATGATAAACAATGAGCTTTATACATTATATCCATCTACAAATCTATTATCGAGGGGACTGAAACATGGTTCCTGAATAGTATAATTCTATAAAAATTAATATGGACCCCCTATATATTAATAACCTCATTTTTATTCTCCACATCTTCCTTATATACTTCATTAATATTAACATGGTTAGATGGTTGGAAACTCATTTGATCAAGATATTATTTCTTACTTTCCTTAAAAATTTGAAGGATTATCTTTTGAAAATAAAAAAACAACAAATTTTTTGACACACCTCATAAATAAGCATGCATTATCTTTTTAGATATAGGTAATCTACCACAATATTCTCCTTTTAAAAGTGGTAATGTATTAATCTGTCATAAACATGAATCAACTCTAATAATATCGTTTGGAACATATTCATGTCTTTTTTATAGATTATAAAATTTATACTTTATGAATATTATATATTTCAAAACATTATTCATAAATAAAATTCCACTATATCTGTTGTTCAGAGTGGATACTCAAGAGGGGGGTGAATTGAGTTCCAATTAAAATTTCTGTTTTAAAAACATTGTCTTAAAAACCCCCAAATAAAATATTGAATTAAACTGTAGTGAATTTATATCAAGGTAAGGGTTCAGTTGGGTTCTTAAGGGATTGATTATTTCACAGTTAATCAAAACAGAAAGGTTGATTAACTTTTGAAACCAACTTACTGATTTACAACTGATATAAACACTTGTGAATTTTATTATCAAAGTGACTTTAAAATATTTTTGGTTTTAAAAAAATTAGCAGTGGAATAAAAGAATAACTTTGAAAGATATAGCACATCAGATATAACCAAGAGGTTCAGTCTCAAGCTAAGACTTAGTCCTCTCAAAAGGTTTTATAAAAAGATGATCCACACCCTAGATCGGAGATAACAACAGCAACCAACTGTCCAGGTCCAAGACCTCTACCACAGTTATTCGTGGGAACAAACACAACAGCAACCAGCTGTTCAGGTCGCATGACCTCTACCACTATTTCAGTGGGAAATACAAAATGTAAGAGAGGTGAGTAAGGATTTACAAATCCTCCAGTTAGTGTACAGGAGACAGTGTGTGTAAAAATGCAGCATATATCACACACTGCTCAATATGTAAAAAGATAAATCACAGAGAAAAAGTTTAGAGTTTGGGAATGGCTCTAGTGATTGTCGTTCAGTTCTGGATTGCTTTGATTGATCACAATTCGCTCTGAGTCCTCTTCTGGTTTTTGTGTGGAAAACAGAGTATCGTCTATTTCCTTGATTTCTAGGTGTAGAGACAGTCGATGGAGCTCTTGTGTTATGTTCACGTTCTCAGCTCTTCACTGGTGAGTAGTGATGAATGAGTTCCTAGTGTAAGTTCAGTAGTCTCTTTTCATTCACACTTGGTTGTTCTTCCAGCACACCTTGCGATCTTTGTAGTCGTCTATGTGTCTCACTCTTTGCAGTAGCACATCCTTCCTCTATTTAAAGCACGTGCTCCAGCAAAAGAAATGATTTCTTTTTGCAGGTATGAGGTACGGTTCCCTGACATCCAACAACACACATTAAATAAATAACAGAGCATTTAAAATATTCCTAATATGACCGTTGGTTAGATTAAATAAAGATAAAGAAATTCAAATAGCTGTTTATGACTATCAATGTGTCAAGTGATCGGTGGGTCATCAGCATCGGTGAGACATCTTTGGTGACTCATTTGATCAGCATCGGTGAGACATCTTCGGTGACTCATTTGATCAGCATCGGTGAGACATCTTGGGTGACTCATTTGATCAGCATCGGTGAGACATCTTCGGTGACTCATTTGATCAGCATCGGTGAGACATCTTCGGTGACTCATTTGATCAGCATAGGTGAGACATCTTTGGTGACTCATTTGATCAGCATCGGTGAGACCTCTTCGGTGACTCATTTGATCAGCATCGGTGAGACATATTCGGTGAATCTTTTGATCAGCATCAGTGATACATCTTCAGTGACTCATTTGATCAGCATCGGTGAGACATCTTCAGTGACTCATTTGATCAGCATCGGTGAGACTGTTGTCCTTTGATATGGATCGGTGTGACCATTGTCCTTTGATATGGATCGGTGCGACCGTTGTCCTTTGATCCAGACGACTTCCAGAATACTTGTAAATCAATAACAAAGAGATTAAAACATATCCAACCAATATACACAAATTCACTAAGAGATTGTGATTATGTATATGAGAAATCCAACCGAATTAATTAATTGATTATTTGTGATTGTTAAAACAGTAATCATAGGAAGAATTCAACAATCTTCCAGAGGGCTCAACAATCTCCCCCTTTTTGATAATGACAAATCATAGCCAATCACAAAGCTTAGCCATTAATAAATATAAGATATCATCAATAATAAGGCATAATAATAATAAAAACATAATGAGATATAAATCTCCCCCAGAAATTAGGCCTTTAAATACTTAAGCAAGCATTGCCATAAAAAGATATAAATATCCCCCTTTAGAGATGAATCTCCCCAATAGCTCCCATAGATCCATAGATATACATATTTCTCCCATCTCCCCAATATCTCCCATAGATCCATAGATATACAGATTTCTCCCATCTCCCCCATATCTCCCATAGATCCATAGATATACAGATATACAGATTTCTCCCATCTCCACCATATCTCCCATAGATCCATAGATATACATATATACAGATTTCTCCCCCTTTGGGATAATAAAAAAGGAGGTAAAAAAGATAAAGAAGAGATTAAAGGAAGGCAGCAGTGATAATAAAAAGAAAAGTGAATAAAGTTTATAAGACATCACAGTATAATCACAACAAGGTTCACCCTATCAAAAACAACGAACAAATATTTCTGGGGGTGTAACATGGCTTTTCCCTTGTCATAAGGATCAATGGTGGGTAAGTTGGAAGGCTTAGAGGCAGGTTGAACTGGGAGAATTTGAAACGGTGGTAAGATGACTCTGGAGGTTGGAGGATAGGATGCCACCGGGATTTGCTGTGGAGCTATAGGAGCTGGTTGAGAAGATTGCTGAGGAACTGGTCGGAGTTGAGAGAGAGCATGAGCAATAGAGATCTGATTTGGAGCAACATCAGAGGCACCGAGAGGGTCATTAGTAGGAAGCACACTGAAAGTGGCTTGTGCATTCAGATAAGGCTTCAAAAGATTTATGAAATTCTGAATAACTTCTGCACCATACTTCATAGCCTTATCAAAATCATCCTTATTTTCCATGAACCGTTCCATGGTTGGAGTAAAATATTGCAACCGTCTAACTTGAGTCTTGAAAGCTTGAGTGACTGGAGGTAGTCTCAGATTTTCAGCTAACACTATGAAATTCGCGGTCATCTCATGCTTGGTATAGATTTTTGAAAAGTAGTGATCAACCTTTTCCTTGATCTCTCTCTGATATTTAGTGGCATCTTCTGAATATACTGTTACCATCTTATGAATGCGATCACTGTGCTCCTTCATCTTCCTCAACGAGTCCAAATCATGAACTTGCCTAATGGCGGCCAATTCATCATGCACAATCTGCTTTAGAGCCTCTAACTCACGAGTAGTGATCTTGGTTACTTTGGTTGTACTGGCTTGAGCAACTATCTGAGTTATCTCAGCTTTCAACTTTCTCAGATCAGACTTCTTAAGATGTTCAATCAGATTTCTCAACACTTCCATCATACCAGAGATGGTGGATCTAAATTCGTTGGATAAAGAAACTAAGCCAGATTGTAGATCCTTCAGAATCTGATTTAGAGAGGCTATGTGCCTTCCAATAAACTCACCAGTATTGGCCAGGTCTGGTTTAATAGCATTTGAAATTTCTTCTCTGCCTGTGTCTCTCACAACAGTAAGCAACTCCCTTTTGAACTTATCAAAATCAGACTGAGAGACAGTAGAACTAGGTAGATGAGAACCTACAACATCAACAACATGAGCAGACCTTGCCTCAACTGGTTGGATTTCCATCATAACCATAGTAGATTTTGATTCTTCTTCTTCTTCTTCTTCTTCAGAATACTCTAAACCCAAAACAGAAAAACCAGGGTAATCATCCTAGAAAGCAGCACACAGAGTATATTTCGGTTTATCATAACTTGCTTTTACACTGTTTTCAAGAGATTCTCTCTTGCCATTGGAATCTGTTTCTGGTACAGTTTGATGTGTTTCCATTGGAGGTATAGCAAGACCATCCACTGGTCGATTATCACCATCATCATCATTATCATCATCATCTCCATTCTCATTTCCATTCTTCAGAGAAACGTCACTGTCAGATACTTCAGTTTCACTAGCTTGTTCGTCACCAAGAACTGGTTCTGATTCCGGTAAGGGTAAAGGTGGACTGGTAGATCCAAAGTCTATTCTTCTCTTAGGACTCAGAGTAGTAGGATCACTCCTATAATCAAGAGGTGACATACTTCCTTCTTCTGTTTCAGCGTCTTCCATCCATTGTTTACCAGACTCTTCAGTGTCTTTATTCCTTTCAACATTTACTTCTTCTTCATCATCAGAATAAATTGGCTCCTCATCTGATTTCAAACCAGGGTCTCTCAAACCCTTCGGCCTCTTTCCATGATCAGTGGGATTGTAATATTCATACAACGTGTCCTCATCAGCAACCCTGCATTTTTTCCATGGGTTCCAGTTTATTTTCATCTGTTTACAATTTTTTTTGTTAGTACAAAAAGCACTATCAGATTCAGCTATCTCATCGGCTTCATCAACACATTCCAGATTCTTTAACATAGCATAGATCATTTTGGGATAGAACAGGGCAGTGGCTTTCTTAGAAGGTTTCACTATTCCAGCTATGTGCACCATTAGATATCTACACAAATTGATCTTCTCATGGGTCTTTAGTAAAACCAATAGAAAAACATCATGGTATCTTACAGCAGCAAAATCTCCTTTCCTGGAGAAAATTTGTTGCTGAATAAACTTAAAGAGAAGTCTACATTCACCATCCAGCACTGATGCTATGATTCTCCATGACTCTCTGTTTCCAGTCAAAAGCTCTAAAGCTAACTCATAAGAGAAATATTCAGTGGTTGGAGGAATGTTTCTAGCATAATACTCATACTGTCCCTCGTGGGGTACATTCAAACATTCAGCCCATTGTTTAGACGAAAAAGATATTTTCTTTCCTTTCACTACAGAAGACATTCTGGCAGCCTCGACACCATCTAAAGTAACTTGCATATTTATATAAATCTCATGCACTAGATTTGGGTAGTATACACGAGTGTTATCTGAGAATCAGGATTTCCATCCTTGCGAATCTAAAACATGTAACAGTAGCGACTTACTTGTCAAAAGCTAGGTAGAGCTGACTTCCTTTTCTACAACAACAATCCAAGTTTCTAGGTTCGGATTTACTGATCTTTGAGTGGTACTACTCGACTTGCCTCGAGCACGCTTTGATGGTACAAGACTTTCTGATCCATTGCTCGGTCTCTTCTGCTTAGCCATTTGACGATTCTGGGGAAAGCATGAGTTCGAAGGTTCGAAGTGGAGGAGAATAGAGGAAATAAGGTTTGGCGGGAAAGAAATGAAAAGTCGACGGTTTGGGGAATAGAAATAGTCGCGTATCATTTAATTCATCATTTAGGGTTCCCATAATAAAGATAAAAGTATTTAATTAATCACAAAATAAAAAGTAATATAAAGAAAGATCGGTTTCACAGATCAGTTTCTTAGATCAGTTTCACAGATCAGTTTCACAGATCAGTTTCACATATCAGTTTCACAGATCAGTTTAACAGATCTCTCATACACAATTCTTGTTTAATAAAATTCATTCTTTTATAGCATAAAGGCTTTGTAAAAATATCAGCTAAATGATGTTTAGAACTAATAAATTCTAGAGAAATATCACCATTTTGATAATGATCTCTTAGAAAGTGATGTCTGATATCAATGTGCTTAGTCCTAGAGTGAGACACAGGGTTCTTAGATATGTTGATCGCACTAGTATTGTCACAGTTAATTGAAACCTGTTTAAAATAAAATCCATAGTCCAATAAAGTGTGTTTCATCCACAGAATCTATGCACAACTACTACCAGCAGCAATGTATTCTTCTTCAACAATAGACAATGAAACTAAGTTCTGTTTCTTACTACACCATGATACTAACAATTTTCCAAGTAAATGACATGTTCCAGATGTGCTTTTCCTATCAAACTTGCATCCAACAAAGTCAGCATCTGAATAACTAGTTAGGTCAAATGATTTTCCTTTTGGATAAAACAAACTTAAATTCACGGTATAATTAAGATATTTAAAAATCCTTTTAACAGTCATTAAGTGTGATTATTTAGGATTATCTTGAAATCTAGCACACATACATACACTGAACATAATATCTGGTCGACTAGCAGTAAGATACAGTAAACTCCCAATCATACCTCTGTAATTAGTTTGATCAAATGGTTTACCAGTTTCATCAATATCCAATTTACAGATAGTACTCATAGGTATATCACTTTCTTTAATACTATCTAGACCAAAACGTTTTAATAAATCCTTAGTATATTTACTTTGATTTAGAATAATACCATCTTTAGTTTGAAAGATTTTAAATCCAAGAAAATACTTAAGCTCTCCCATTAAGCTCATTTAAAGCTCATTTTGCATAACCTGTGAAAATTAAGTACATAAAGAATTTTTAGAAGATCCAAAAATAATATCATCAACATAGATTTGTACTACTAACACATCTTTTGAAATCCTTTTTTATAAAAATAGTGGGATCAACTATTCCTTTTGTAAATCCTTTTGAAAGAAGAAAGTTTTAAAGTATTTCAAACCAAGCTCTTGGAGCTTGTTTTAAACCATATAAAGCATTAGAAAGTTTAAATACATGATTATGAAAATGAGGATTTGTGAAACCATGTGGTTGTTCTACAAAAAAATCTTCAACAATAAAACCATTTAAAAAAGAACTTTTCACATCCATTTGACATAATTTGAAATTCATATGGGATGCATAGGCAAGTAAGATCCTAATAGCCTCTAATCTAGCTACAGGTGCAAATGTTTCCTCATAGTCAATTCCTTCTTGATTGTAACCTTGTGCAACTAGCCTAACTTTGTTTCTAATGATGTTTCCAGATTCATCAACTTTGTTTCTAAACACCCATTTTGTGCCTATGGTTATAGTGTCCTTGGGTCTTTCTACTAATTTCCAGACATTGTTTCTTTCAAATTGATTTAGTTCCTCTTGCATAGCCATTACCCAAGATTCATCATTGATAGCATCATTGATATTTTTAGGTTCTAGCTGTGACAAGAAGGCTTGATGTTCAACCTGATTTCTAAGAGAAGCTCTAGTCTGTGTCCCTCTATAAAGATTTCCTAAAACAACATCTAAAGGACGATTCTTCAGAATTCTAGTTGATCTAGAAAAGGTAGGGCTCGAGATTTCAGGTTCATCTACAGGTTGAGGTTCAACAGAAGCAGGGTCTAGAAAATTTCTAGAACTGGATGTTTTAACTACAGGTCCACTGTTTTTATCATTAAGGTTCAAACCAGAGAGATCATATTTAATATTTTCAAGAGAGGTCTTAGGTTCATGTGCATCAGTTTCATCAAATTTGATGTGAACAGATTCTTCCACACATTTGGTTCTTTTATTGAAAAATCTATAGGCTTTATTGGAAGTTGAGTAACCTAGAAAAATTCCTTCATCACTCTTGGATGCAAACTTATCAAGATTATCTTTAGTATTAAGAATAAAGACTTTGTAGCCAAAAACTTTGAAGTAGTTAACCTTAGGTTTCCTATGGTTCCATAACTCATAAGGGGTCCTCTTAAGAACAGGTCTGATCGAGACTCTATTGATAACAAAGAAAGCTGTATTTAAAGCTTCAACCCAAAAATAAACAGGTAGGTCATACTCATTAAGCATAGTTATAACAATTTCTTGTAGGGTTCTATTCCTCCTTTCTACTATACCATTCTGTTGAGGTGTCCTAGGGGCAGAGAAAATGTCACTATAGCCACTGTGTGAGCAGTAAAATTCAAACTCATGATTTTCAAACTCACGACCATGATCACTTCTAAGGGTTTTAATTTTAAGTCCGCAAAGGTTCTCTACAGACTTGGAATATTTAACAAAGTAAGAACAAGCTTCACTTTTGTGGGCTAGAAAGTATACCCATGTATATCTAGAAAAGTCATCTACAAGAACATAGACATAATGCTTCCCATTTAAACTAGAAACTCTAGAATGTCCAAATAAATACATGTGAACCAACTCGAGAGGTTGAGAAGTTGACACTTCTTTATTTGATTTAAAAGAAACTTTATGTTGCTTTCCCTTTTGACAGGGATTACAAACTTTGTCTGCTGGAAATTCATGTTTGGGTAGGTCTCTAACTAAGTTCTTCCTAGCTAGTTTTATAAGTGAATGCACATTGTAGTGTCCTAATCTCTTGTGCCAGAGCCAAGAATCTTTATGAAAAGCATTTAAAAAAGTAATATTTTTCTTAGCTAAAGAATTTAAATCGACAACATAAAAGTTTTCATTTCCTAAAGTAGAAAACACTAAAGTGTTTTTAGAATTAAAAACATTGGAAGAATCATTTTCAAATTTAACATAAAAACCATCATCACATAATTGAGAAATACTTAAAAAATTGTATTTAAGTCCATCAACAAATAGAACTTTAGAAATTAGTACTAAGTCAGTGTTACCAATCTGGCCTAAGCCGATGATTTTCCCTTTAGAATTATCACCAAAGTGACAAAACCTCCATCAACTATGACTAAGATTTTAAATCATGAGAAGTCTCCATACATATTTCTTGAATATCCACTATCCAAATACCAAGGCTTTGTACAAGAGCTCTTTAAGCAGGTTCCCTACAAAACAGATTTAGATATGAAATGATTTTGGTACCCAGATCTTATTGGGTCTAGACAGGTTAGCAATGAGAGCTTTTGGTACCCAAATTTGTCTTATGGGTCTCATGAGAGTTGTAGAATCAACAGACTTTGAGAGATAAACTATATTATATCCATAACTATGAATATATCTAGTTAAAGCAAATGAAGTTTCAAAACTAGCTACATTCTGTTCAGATTTAGGAAAGAATTTAGTTTTGGTAATCTTCCTTTGTCCAGGTTGGTATCCTATACCAGTAGTGTATTTAGGTGCTATTTTCTTACCTAGCATCTGAGTAAGAGTATCTTTACAATTTGTAAATTTCTCTAAGTCTTTCTTGAGTTTCCCATTGGATAATTTTAGTTCAGTATTCTCTTTAAGCAACTGAGCATTCTTTTCTACTTCAATATCAAGATCAGATTTATGTTTAACAGTTAAAGCATAATGTTTCTTTAGACCTTTGTATTTTTCTTTCAGCTCATTAAAGGTTTCTTCTAAAATATCACAATATTCAAAAAGATCATATTTAGACATGTTATCACATTCATAATCATCTCTAGAATAATATGAATTAGAATCAGGAGTTTTTGAAGTTACCTCAGAAGTGTTTGTCATAAAACACATCTTTTCCTTATTTTTGTGCTCAGTTTCGTAAATTTCAGATTCAATGGAGTTATCCTCAGAAGCACTCTAAGTAGCCTTCATAGACTTTTTGTACTTACTGTCCTTGTAATCATACCTCTTCTTGTATTTCATCTTTGGACAGTCTGCTTTTATGTGTCCCTTTCTTTTGCACTCATAGCAGACAACTTCATCTGATTTGTCAGATTTCTTCCAATCCTTTTTCCAATGTCCCTTGTTGTCATACTTACCTTTGTAGTTTGACTTTCTGAAAAACTTCTTCTTCCTATAAAACTTTTTAAATCTTATGGCAATGTGAGCCATCTCAGCATCACTATCAGAATCACTCTCATTGTCTTCACAGCTTGAGCTTTCATTGATAGCTTGAAGCTTTTCCTTATCCTTATTCTTTGAGGTTATAGTTTTGAAGGCACCAGACTTCCTTCTTGGTTCATCTTATTCTTCGTTGTTAACCTTGAGTTCCTCTTCATACATCATCAACTTTCCAATTAGTTCCTTGACTAGTAGTTCACCAATATCACATGATTCTCTAATTGAGACAGAAGTTCCCCTCCATATTTCAGGTAGATATCTCACAATTCTCATAATTTGTTCCTTTGATGGAACATCCTTTCCCAGAGAAGTCATTGTGTTGATAATTTCATTAAACCTGAGATACATGTCAGAAATGGGTTCATCAGGCTTCATCTTAAAATTATCATACTTAATATTGTAAGTGTTCAATCTCATTTCCTTAACATTAGTTGTTCCTTCATGAGAAACATCTAAGGTATCCCAAATTTCATAAGCAATTTTACAAGCAGATATTCTATTAAATTCCTAATCTCCTAGAACACAGTACAAGGCATTCATAGCTTTGCAGTTATTATTGTAGGCTGTCTTAGTAGCTTCATTCCTAGTAGTTCTAACAGTAGTAGGAATTTTATATTCAGATTCTATAGCAGTCCAAATATCAAAACCCATGCTTTCTAAATGAATTTTCATCTTGATTTTCCACTGAGCATAGTTAGTTCCATTGAAAAATGGTGGTCTATTGGTAGCAACACCTTCAACTCTATTATACATGATAGCTTACTTAAAACAAAGATTTTAAAGAGATAAAAATTTAGAAATAACAGAAATTTTAAGAACTTTAAAATACAACTAAAATCACAGTTAAAAAAAACTTTTAGAAAATATTTAAATCTACCTCTGATACCAATTGTTGGTAGGAGTGGATACTCAAGAGGGGGGTGAATTGAGTTCCAATTAAAATTTCTGTTTTAAAAAACATTGTCTTAAAAACCCCCAAATAAAATACTGAATTAAACTATAGTGAATTTATATCAAAGTAAGGGTTCAGTTGGGTTCTTAAGGGATTGATTATTTCCCAGTTAATCAAAACAGAAAGGTTGATTAACTTTTGAAACCAACTTACTAATTTACAACTGATATAAACACTTGAGAATTTAATTATCAAAGTGACTTTAAAACAATTTTGGTTTTAAACAAATTAGTAGCGGAATAAAAGAATAACTTTGAAAGATATAGCACATCAGATATAACCAATAGGTTCAGTCTCAAGCTGAGACTTAGTCCTCTCAAAATCTTTTATAAAAAGATGATCCACACCCTGGATCAGGGATAACAACAGCAACCAGCTCTCCAAGACCAAGACCTCTACCACAGTTATTCGTGGGAACAAACACAACAGCAACTAGCTGTTCAGGTCACACGACCTCCACCACTATTTCAGTGGGAAATAAAAAATGTAAGAGAGGTGAGTAAGGATTTACAAATCCTCCAGTTAGAGTACAGGAGACAGTGTGTGTAAAAATGTAGCATATATCACACACTGCTCAATATGTAAAAAGATAAATCACAGAGCAAAAGTTTAGAGTTTGGGAATGGCTCTATTGATTGTCATGCAGTTCTGGAATCCTTTGATTGATCAGAAATCTCTCTGAGTCCTCTTCTGGTTTTTGTCTGGAAAATAGAGTATCGTCTATTTCCTTGATTTCCAGATGTAGAGACATTCGATGAAGCTCTTGTGTTATGTTCACGTTCTCAGCTCTTCACTGGTGAGTAGTGATGAATGAGTTCCTCGTGTAAGTTTAGTAGTCTCTTTGCATCCAGACTTGGTTGTTCTTCCAGCACACCTTGTGGTCTTTGTAGTCGTCTATGTGTCTCACTCTTTGCAGTAGCACATCCTTCCTTTATTTAAAGCACGTGCTCCGGCAAAAGAAATGATTTCTTTTTGCAGGTACGAGGTACGGTTCCCTGACATCCAACAACACACATTAAATAAATGACAGAGCATTTTAAATATTCCTAATATGACCGTTGGTTAGATTAAATAAAGATAAAGAAATTCAAACAGATGTTTATTACTATAAGTGTGACAAGTGATCGGTGGGTCATCAGCATCGGTGAGACATCTTTGGTGACTCATTAGATCAGCATCAGTGAGACATCTTCGGTGACTCATTTGATCAGCATCGGTGTGACATCTTCGGTGACTCATTTGATCAACATCGGTGATACATCTTCGGTGACTCATTTGATCAGCATCAGTGAGACATCTTTGGTGACTCATTTGATCAGCATCGGTGAGACATCTTCGGTGACTCATTTGATCAGCATCGGTGAGACCTCTTCAGTGACTCATTTGATCAGCATCGGTGAGACATCTTCGGTGACTCATTTGATCAGCATCGGTGATACATCTTCGGTGACTCATTTGATCAGCATCGGTGAGACATCTTCAATGACTCATTTGATCAGCATCGGTGAGACCGTTGTCCTTTGATATGGATCGGTGCGACCGTTGTCCTTTGATATGGATTGGTGCGACCGTTGTCCTTTGATCTAGACGACTTACAGAATACTTTTAAATCAATAACAAAGAGATAAAAACATATCCAACCAATATACACAGATTCACTAATATATTGTGATTATGTATATGAGAAATCCAACCGGATTAAGTAATTGATGATTTGTGATTATTAAAACAGCAATCATAGTAAGAATTAAACAATCTTCTAGAGGGCTCAACAATATCTTTAATGGAAATATTACTATCGATACCTCTATATAATTAGTTGTGTAATTTTTATCAGGAACCAATAATTTATATTTTTCATAATCTATCACAAAAACATTAAGAATGAGGATGTATCCTATTTCATTCATAGAAGGATCAAAAAAAATAATAGTCCCCTCAACACATTATCATTGTGTTGGACTAAATTGGATGAGTGACCTTCTCTTTAGTTCCTTGTAAGTTTCCTCACATTAATCAATCCAAAAAAACATGAATCACTTCCATGTTTACTTGGTGAGTGGATTAGATGCACATAAAATCCCCCCCCCCCAAAGCATCGATCCAATCCAACAATACCATGAAAAATGTGGATATTTTTCATAGTGGTTCATCTGGTCCCAAATTCAGTAACTTACATATTTTATGGATCAACTAATATACCCTCACTCTAGATAACATGACCAAAAAATGAAACTTTATGTGGCTAAAAATAAAACTCGGTAACTTTTACATAAGACATATCATTATTTATGATCTTTAGAGAAATTATCATTTTATATTCATACTCTTACTTGGACTTGAAATATATATTAATATCATATATAAATAAAAACAAAAATTGAAAATGGTAATCTCTAAAGAATGTATTCATTAAATCAATAATGATAATAATGGACTTTATAAGAACAAATAGAATCACTAAAAATTCATAGTGTCCAAACAACATAAGAAAGAATGTCTTTTATATATCCTCCTTTCTAAACCTCAATTGGTGATATCAAAAATAGTGTTCAATCATAGAAATTATTATGGTCTACAAATTTGATCAAAAAAGTCATCAATATGAGGAAGAGGATACTTTTTCATAATAACAATCTCTTTTTGTTCTTGTTATTAAATGAAAAGATATTACGACCCATTTTTGTTATTAATATAATGAATATGTGAAGTACATGGTGTTGAAATTGACTATATGAACCTATTATAAATATTTTCCTAGAGTATATTAGTCAATTTCTTTAAATCAATCATCGATATTCTATATGGTTTTTTTGAAATAGTTTTATTACAAAGAAATATTTATTTTAAAAAGTAAAATTCATGATTTAGAGGAAGAATGGGAAACTTCTATGGAATAACATCATCAATATCTTGTAAAATAGAAATATCATCAGTGGTAAGTTTCTCTGTAACCATTTTTAGAAAAAAAAACCCATTTGAATATTAAATAAGGACTTCAAAATGGATACAATTTTTGTGGGAAGTTAATATTTATTATGCCTTTGATTGGAAATCATTATTTTATATGGAATATTATATGTGACATAACTTCCATATAAATTTATTTGATATTTATATAAAAAACAACAAATTAAACAAAATTACATTAAATTCCACTATATTGATAATAACATGGTTTCTATGAAGTATTTTTAAAAAGAAATAAATTATATAAGATAGATGGACATGAGATGTTATTATAATAACATTATGTGTTTTCACTAATAAATCAATATCAAATCATTATGTTTGTATTATGATTCCCTTAAAAAAATATTTAAAAATATTTTGTGGGTAGATCGTGACTCAAATAAGAAATTATTAGTCTAGATTTAATGGTAAATTAATAATAATCACATGATATTTTCATTTTTATATGGAATTAGGTGGTTTCTATCATTGATCATCTTCCATAACCATCATACTTGAGAAATGATTAGAAAAATTTACATACTCCTTTCATATAAAATAATGGAGTGTTGGGGGTGTATTCTGTTGATCCTTTTTATGATTATTTTCATTGAATGATCACTTCAAATCATTTCGACATTCCATCAATTGGTGGCCATCTTTTTCAAAACTAAAAAAGTTACCAATTACCTTGGAGAAATTTCAACCTTATTTCAATCCACACTTAAAAAATTATTGATGTCTCATATTCTTCTCATTCTGATATTTGTAATTATAATTCCATTTGAATTCTATCTTTCATTCCTTATCAAAACCTTGAGATTGATGGGTAACTCAAATATCTTTTTCTACCTTGATAGAACATAGAATAAATTATTCATATATATATATATATTGAAGTCTCTTATGGTTAAAACCGTTTATATAATTAGTTTTATGTAACAAATGAATCAATTAATCTTAATTTTAGTCTGGATGATTTTACCATATGAATTCCTTCCTTATATTGCAATGATTTCCTGGTAGGTACCAATGTGTTTTTCATCATTCTTCTTTAGATAATGGAATAAGATATCCATTTTGATACTAAGAAAATGAAAATTACCTATTGAAAATTAATCCCTTAATTTCATCTCACATCATAGTGTCAATTCATTCCTGTTGCCTCATGTTCTTGATAAGGGGCCACCATTAATCTTTATCACCTTTTAAATGATAAAAAATGTAACATAATGTTTTGATATTCCAAACACTAGGGAATCAAGATTTTGTTTTCAGTTATAAAACTCAATTTCTCAATAACTTATAAATTACAATACCCCTTTAAAGAAGATATATATTGCCTCATGAATGACTCAACAACATGTTGTTCCATATTTGAAAATTTAAAATCTTGGTTTAATTTATATATTGAGGAATTTTTATAACCCTGAAAATATGTTTTTAAAATCCTAGTCTAATAACATTATGTTTTATAGAAATAAAATCATTGTGTTTTTTATCACATTACACACTAACATGGTTATTTCTAGTTTATACCATTAAATTAAGCAAATAATCATAGTGCGAGAAAAAATAATCATAGGTGAAACAACATAATAATTAAAAATAATTTATAGGATGTCTATATCATGAGAAATTGTTTTCAATTAATGAAACCTTATCTTATATGTTATACATTCATGTTTATCATTTATTTAAAACTTTATAATGGTTCATAAAGAAGGTGCATGATAATCCAATCATATCCCCCAAGAGTGTCAAACCAGATGTGTTGTGAAAGTAAATTCACCACTCAATTGAATGATGGATGTGATATACTTGAAAAACTATTTTTTGGTTTATTACACATATATGTACTAATTAAGAAACTATGTATCACACTAGTATCTTGAAATGGATGTAATATTTGGGAAAAACATGTCGTCTTCCATATTAATTTTTCAATATGTTTCTCCAATACATATAATTTTACTCAAGATTTTTAGAAAAGTTATTTAATAATAATATCTATTGATATTATAAACACTAAAATGATACCAAATACAGAAACACATAAATTTCCCAAATAGTTATTATATCATTCTAGATTGATATTCAATACAAAAAGTTTCAATCCATGCATGAACCGTAATGGGTTACTATATTTAAAAACATGGATACCTAAAATCTTATATATCAATGTTTTACACTATATCCTTGATAGTTCTAAGAATCTTAAACAACTCTTATACATATTATACATAATAACTTTCTTCACATGTTGCGGAAATTGAATCATAATAAAGGTTCATATCAAATACACAGTAAAAGAAAAAACTAAGATATTATTGATATTTAAAAATAATATTAGCATAATGGTATGAGAGAATTAGATTACCCATTAGAAAAAATACCTATAAAATCATTGAATATGAAAAATATTCATTGAATAAACCATTTAACTTTATACAACATGAATAATAATGGAATTATAGAACATTAAACATTACATTATAGTATTAACATAGGGAAAAAGTTAATGGTATACACAAAAGTATATAAAATAACTTCCTTGGTAAAACATCACTACAAATACTATCATAGTATATTGGGTTCATTCTCCATTTCATCATATAAATTTTCAAACATCACTGCAAATAATATCATATCCTTAGTGAATATTATCTCTTAATATTATTAATGTTGATCAAGTCCCTTACTAAATTGGGTTAACTCCTCATTTCAATTATTATTATCTCATAAGATATCCATCATTACACAATAAATTGTTTGAATATATTTTAGGCCCACCAGTCACATAATCATGATTCATTTACATGACTGACATAGGATCATAAAACATTCATCCAATCAACATATCATCACTTTTGGATAGGAAAAAGGTTCAATATACATTTCATAATATCATCGTAGAATAACCCATGGAAACTAAAAAGGTTTCGTAAACATATCATTATCATATTAATGCACCATACATAAAAAAGGATGGTAACATTGGATCATTTACCATGTAAAGTATAATTAAAATTGATTTATTTTATAATATATGAAAAATTAATTTAAAAATATCTAGAGTATTTCATAAAGAAAATAAAATTTTCATTTTGAAATATTTTCTTTAAAATATAAGAAAATAAATAATATAATTGAAAATATTTTCTTTGGGAAAAACCATGTAATGTTATAAAGGAATATTCAATAAATTTATCAATTTTTAAAGCATTGAATTTTAATTATTTTTAGTATATAAAATCAAATCTTCTTTCTATTATTTCATTAAAAATTAAAAAGTACCACATTTAAAAGATGTTAAGAATAATATGTGAATAATAATTATATAAAGTAAAAAATGGGAAAAAGTAAAAATAAAATGTTTTAGGATAAATGAAAAATCATTCTTCAAAACAGTTTAGTGAATATATAGATCTGCAATAAAACTATTCTCACCAAAAGAGAAAATAAATATATTTTTTTGAAAAATATTTTTCCGGTCATTTTATGTACTAATGAGAGAAAAATTGTACAATTAGTTGAAAATTTTATTAATAACTATTTTAGAATAATATTAATTGGGTTTATCGATAAATAATCATATAATTTCCTACTACAAAAATTCAAGTATAAATAATTCCAATAAAAATGTGATTGAAACAAAAATCTATTACATGAAGTTCAAATTTCATCAATTTTTTATTAAAATACTCTATAATAAACATAAATTTAACATAAATTTATACTATAATCATTTTAATAATTATATTATAATATATTATTCAATAACAATATTTTAACACACATTTATTAATAAATAATTATTAAAATCCTTATGTTTGAGTTTTAAGTGTTTCGTATTTTATAGAAACTTTGGTTCTACTGTTGTGGTACTTTTATATTGATAATGGTAAAAAAATATTTATAATGTTATTAATGATATTAATATAATAAATTTTATGCATAAATATACTTATAATCATTCATAAAATGTAGCGATAAACAATGTTTTATAACGATTATCGAGACGATAAGTCATACATATTTGTGAATGCTGTTTTAATTTTCAAAATAAAATAAGGAAATATAGATAATTATTATTTTATCCTAAAAAATCATGAATTATATCATAAAAAATATATATATTATCAACTTATTACCATTCAAGGAATTTATAAATTGAAAAAAATAACATCGCTTAGTGGTGGTGGCAGTGCACACAAACGCGTGAGCGACGTTTTCATTTTCCAATAGGTTGAATTTATAGATGTGTACATGATATTATAATTAAAGAAGCATGAATATTTTTTAAATATCATATATAAATTATAAAACCATCATAGTAACAATATACTAATGATGGTGATAGAGAATTAATTATAACCTTACGTAGAGGCGGTAGTCTACACATATGAAAAATCAGTATTTTCATGTCCAATTTATTAGAATAGAGGTTGGATAATGGTTGTACCATAAAAATAAATAAAAAACATATATTTAGAAAAAATTAATTATTTTATCTAGAATAACATATATTTAGACGAGTTATAATAATAAGTTAAATGAAAGCGGTCTGGAAAGACGATCACCTTTTGGTTAGTAGGCCTCTTTTAGATCCCTTTTGATTGAACCTTGGAATGGTATTTTTTGAAGAAGATGGAATCAAATTCATGTATAAAAAATTTTAGAATATAATTGGGAAATATTTTTAAATATACTCGGCTCAATGTGCTATAAGGATAATAGAGGTGGGTTGTAAATTTATATCGGAGTGAGAGGACCCAATTGGGATTTCTAAAAGGTTAAAATATAATAATGTCCCAATTAATATAAATTCATCAAGATTTGATATATTTTGGATATAAATTTATATAGAACATAAATATATAATAAAATATCATTTAGATGATATTTTAGGTCATTTGAACTTGTATATCATTAGTTTAACCCTTGTTAATTCATTTTAGCAATTACTAATGTGATGATTTTTTACGTATATTAAAATTCATAACCAAAAAATAAAGTTGATTCTATGATAAAATAATAATAATATTTATTCAAAATATGGAATCCATTTTACCATATTTAATCTCAGTAATTGGTGGAAATTCATTTAATAGTATTTCTTATGTGTGATGAAAATTGTTTTTCTTAAAAAGGCCTTCTTATTTCTAAATGTATTTTTTATACCAAGATCATATATAATGTTTATCCAAAAGGTATAAATTTAATTAATTTTAAAAAATTAAACTAACTAAATTTTAATACTTATACAAAATAATGATTTATATTTTTAAAAAATATAATTTAATATACATTTTTCTTTAAAAACGTTATTTTCACAATCCACTAAAAATATATTTTTTTTATACAATTCCCCAAAATTCACCATAAGATAATTTTACATGATTATTTTATAAATGATATATTTAAAAAAAAATTAATTTATAAAAGTGATATATATTATTTATAACATTTTATTATAAATATAAATAAAAAAGGTTTTGAATAAAATTTATTCATTATATTTAAAATGATTTTAACAAAAATTGTGTACATATTTATTATGATATTATCCGTAAATTTAAATTATAAAACTCATTATATATATATTAATAAAAATATATTATTCTTATTCACAAAACTAATTTAGCTATAGGTATATAAAGGTGTACTATATTACATTTCATTTATATATGGGGATTCATGTGTCTCAGGATATAAAATAAAATGAATTAATTTAAATACAAATATATCAAAAAATCTCAAGGTGGTATAATAAAATATAATATATACTTAATTTATATTGAATTATTTACCTCAATATATTTTTAATTACTAGTGAATTAATATTATCCCTCATAATATAAATATAAATAATTTTTAGGTTTTCATTAACCACTTGTTCTAAATATCCAAATATAATGGATGTAATTTTTTCATGGGTAGATTATAGAAATACTTGTTTTAAAAGGTTATCATGCAATAGATTGAGACACTACAATGTCTCCATTCTCTCCAGGTGGAGCTCCCCTAAGCTCTAGGGTTTCTCCTCTCACTTTCTCACTTGGTCTGGTTTTCTTCACTGATGCTCCTTGAATCGGTCATCGTGATGGGTGGATCTCAGTTCTGATCTTCTCATTTGTCTTGTGTTTTTTAGTTTTTGGATTTATTTCCTCTTCGTGCATTCAGTTATTCTTCCACTACTTTCCTATGATGCCCTATTGTTCACCGTTAATTCATGTTCCCCAAAGATCACTACCATTCTCTTATCGCCAGGTCCTTCATGCAAAAATATCACTTTGGTTTTACCTGAAGGCACTCTGGTGGTTTGGGATCTATTGTTATCAATATTAAGTGGTTTTCCTCTTGTCTCTAACACCCATACCTGCTCTTGATGCCTTTACCGATGTACTAGACTCAATTTTGGTCTGGTATGAAGGTGTTTGTGGCGGTTGGTGGTCACGTTCAGTGTCAAGGGCGTGCCTCGGCGGTGTGGCTCGGGTGCTTAGTATCGGCAGTTGCATCTTGTGTTGGTTCTCATCTGTTCTTAGAGTTATTTCTTCTTTGCTATTCTCAGATTTATGATGGTCCTTCGACTTTGGTATTACTGTTCATCCTCAGACGATGTCTGGCCTAGTAAGGCTTCTGATAGGAAGATGGTGGATCCTCTAAAAGTTTGCATTTGTTATCATTTTTTCATGACATTCTAGTTTGTTTTTCATTCTCACAACATTAGTAGTGTTAGGTGAATGTTTTTCTATTCGGTTCTGTTGTTCATTTAGGTTTTTTCCGGTATTGATTTTCCTGGTTCGTTTCCCTCTAATTCGATGGCTTCTAGTAGTGGACGGCGAGGATGATGATGGAAAATCCGGCGACGACAGTGGATATCATGAAGGTGGTGGTTCCGAGAAGTGATGATAATGGAGGTGACTCGATGTTGGTTTGTCATAGGATATTATCAATGCATGTGAGTGAATTACGAGTCTCGAGGGTGCTCTTGTTCAACCCATAATGATACAGTTTGAATGTGATTTGAAAAGAAATTTTAGGATTTTTAATTTTGAATTTGAAACAATGTTCGTGGTGTGGCGCTTTGGTTTGGAAAAGTGGGAAGTGATTGTTTTCTATTGTCTTTTTGAATGTGGTGAGTTTTTGAAATATGGTGAATTTTTTTGAACCTTGTGATATACAGTTACCACTTACCCTTAAAGTGGCTATTATAAAACATAAAAAATGGAGAGAATGTTATCATGCATTTATTTTTAGATTTTATTCTCATATATTGGAAATAATCATGTCCTATATGTCAAGAGATCCAATCCATGCATAATATCACATAAAATTTGTCTAAGTAAAGGATAATATGATTTTATAAGAAGTAAAATATGATAAACATATATTAGAGGGAAGTTATATATAGGTTTTATAAAAAGTATATTAATAATTTTTATATCTTGTTGAATATATTAAACCCATATTATATAATCATCTATATAGAAAATATTTAATTTTTTATAAAATGAAAATGATGAAATGTTTTATGTCATGCATAGTGTACACCAAAGGGAAAATAAAACATATTCAAACCATATCACATCTAATTTATTATGAAAAAATTGGGCATGAAAAATAAATACACTCTCTATATTTTATAAATATGTCAAAATAGTCTTTATATATTTTAATGGGATCAATATTATATCATATGCCTGTAAGTTCCTCAAATAAAAATTTAAGGAATAGAGAGAGCTAATGGTGATGGAGTGTTTCAAAGAATAATTGTGAGGCTATCCACATACACTACCATTATATAGATATTTTCTATATATGCTTTCAAAGGAACTCTATGACTTCCACTACATTTACTCGTGTATTTTTAATGCATGAGTAAATTACATGGACACAACATGTATCTCATGAATGGAAATTATATTAGAGCATTACATCTCATGTAAAGTTTTAATAAATGGTAGATTTATATGAGTCTTAACCAATAAAATATTAATGCACAAAAAAATTGATTTTTAATATTATTAAAGGCAGTGTCTTGAATTAACTCTTATTTCTTGCATGAATTTCAATAAAATATGTATTCAGTATAGTCATGTATCATATACAGGCTATAACATTTTGGAATATCTGCATGAATCTCCCAATTTTACTAAAGACGAAAATACATTGTTCCATTTATGTTTATATTGTATCATATATGTCAACCTGTGAAACCATATAAAAAAAATCCATTTATATTTCTATATTTTTTTTGGAATTCATGAAATAGTATCACCTTGTATCAAATAACATTAAATACCTTATAAATCACTGTATAAATGCATTGGGATAAACACAAATCCACTTTTACATTATAAATATAAGACAAAAAATCCATATTTAAATAACCACACTTTTTTACCCCATGGGACTTTATAGCATTGAAAATATATATAAACCTTTGGATCCATATTTTTAAACCAATATATTCATCTAAAAAAGTGTCAAAGCTACTAAAACTATAAAATGATCTCTTATAATCAGAATCAAACACATTTATCTATCTATATTTGTCCACCAGTCGACAACATATGAAAACATGCATTATCTAGTTTTACCATTGTCTAATAAAATGAGTTCTTATTGTATATAGAACATGTCAATCACATATATCAAACTAATATTTTATGTTTTCATAGAGTGTATAGATATCTAATCGATGAATACATTACATGAAATTAATCCTTATGAATAAGAACATCATGTGTAGATTATATGGAATGATATAAAATATCTAAGTGTGGCAGAACACTCCCACATTCTATTACAATCAGGGGTTCAAATGTCATAATTTTAATATGAGAGGACAAATCAAATCATGGATAATCTCTCACTAGCGATAAGATGATAAATGTACCCTTCCACACTCGTATTATCTATGTTAATAAATAGCCTTGAAGATGCAGCGTGTCAATATATAAAGGTTTTCATGTTTGATATATATCCAACCTCTAGTAGTGTGTAATATAATATGATACCTGAAACCATAGTATACCAAAGACATTTATATGAAACTCCATGTGGTATACGTACTAGTTCATCAAACTCACTGAAAGAATCATATTCACCGTTTTGTACCCCATTATTACATCCTATATCACTGTTTTCAGATCCTACTAACTCTATCGTTAACATATCATAATGGAATATAATACTCTATTATGAGCATCCGTTTATGATAAATCCAATGTCAAACTACGAGAGTTCAATTGTAATTACCCTTTAAGAAACGTATATATATATATATATATAGACAAGATGAACGAATGATAAAATGAGTGTTTTTATTTCACAAGATACATATTAAAATTTAAAAAATCATTAAAAACATTTAATAACAAAATTATAAAAACCAGTATTTCATATCATATATGAAAAACTTACTAATTATTCTTTAGAATGGTACACTTTCTAGGTTTTATTAACTAATTATGTCTTCTCAAATTCAGGTCACATATCATTGAAACCATCTACTAAAGCAATTGTACTAAACATATTAGTGTAAAGCGTTAATAAAGAAATCCATATTCAATAATAGTGAGACTTAAGAATCATATTAATTATTTTTCTAATACTTGAATAGATTGAAACCTCTCAAATTCACAGAATCAAATTTTATGATGTCTACTTATGTTATTTATATAAACCCTTTTCTATGTTCAACATCATCATCCAAAGAATAAAATAAAATAAATAATTTTCCTTGAATTAATGTAACCACTTATTTTTTTACAATTGCATCCTATAATATTTTTAGATATTATGTAAATTTCACACTAAACATAGACTAGTAGAATCATTTATTTGTTAACATTGAGATTCTTTAAGTTTATATCGATTCCAACGAGCCTCTTAGTTTCTATATTCTTTTAAAATATCTTGGTATGATACATAAACCCTTGGGTGTTAAGATATACCATTTATTTCTATTTTATTATTAATATTTTAAAAATAAAATATTTTTTCCATATAAAAAAAATAATATTATATGTGTTTGGAGAATATTAATTAGAAAAGTTTTCTTTATTAATATATAACATCAATGGGTTGAAAGAACATATTAGATATTATTTAAATAAATATTTTGGAGAAATAATTTATAGTGGATATTTTTTTAAATATATTCTTATCAATCCATGATAACGAGACTACAGTATAGTATTCCAAGCATATAAATTAAATCATATAATACTTTTTTCACAAAAATATTTGATATTAGAAATCTTATTTTATCACATGAGAGAAATAATATTAAGATACATATAATTTATATTGATTTATTTGATCTCGATGAACTACATTATATATAAATCAATATTTTATTAACTTTTTATATTATCTAATAAAAGTGTAACAGTATCAATCAATTCTTCTATTGATTTCGAACTCCATTAATTTTACAAAACATTTTAAAATATATATTCGGTATCATAAGACTTTCAAAATTGAAAAAATAGATTCTATAGTATCAACATCTGATGTGGAAATTCCAAGGAGTTTGAAAACCACCTCCAGGTCTTTCATGAATAATCAAATAATATTTAATTATTACACTAGCTTCCTAAAAACTCAAGGAATCAATGACCATTATTAGCTTCATAAAGAGACATGGTTGAAATTTTTTACCAACATCTCTTCATCCAGTTTGATATTTTAACATCATGTGAAATTTATATTATAATTTAGAACCGATAAATTATTTTAATATTCTAGATATATTCCCTACACTTTGAGAAAATAGGTTAAAATACCTTTTAATTCATTTAACTATTTGGAATATATTTATAAATGATAATTTCATTTATTCCCCAACAAAGAAATATTTTAGTCTCTAATAAATATTATTATATTACAAAACATATCATAATGATGAGAAATGGAAACACCCATTTATTTTCATTAAAAAACTATTGTTTACTTGTTATTATGAGAAAAAATATACATCTTATGATAAGTTTATCCAATAATGAAGAATCAAAGTTATCAATGCAACAAATAATTTCATCTATTATGTTGAAGTAACCTTAAATCATCAAACATCATTTATTTTTACTTTTTAGACTTATATATATTTAAAGAACTTATAGATCATATTTTCAATATCATATATCTTTAAAAATAATATATTGGAATTTTAAACCAGTAGATATTTAAGAAAACATTTAGTATCACAATTTCATTTAGCATATTAAATATTAATAAATATCATTTTATATACCTAATCATATTGAGTAGATTAGAATAAAATTCCCTAAATCATTGATCTACCTAATAAAATTCTTTACATGAGTGGAGATGAGGATTAATTTAGTCACTTTAATCTAATTACATGGAATTATTAAATTAATCACTATATTAATCAATAATTATATAGATTACCTATAGCATCCCGCCATTTTATAAAAAAAACTTTCATTACATTACACAAATCTGAGGATCGTTAAGGTTTAGTGTCTTGGAAACAAGGATCATAATACATAAAAAAAAACATAAAACATTCTTCTTAAACACTTGCAAGGCGTCTCCTTAAGTTCATTCTAGGTCCATTACTGCATCTCATAACCTGGGGACATACATCAAAAGAAAGGGTGAGCAGAAGGCCCAGTAAGGGAAACAAGAGGAACATTTTACATGTGAACTTGAGATACTTCAATAAGGACATGAAAAGAACTTTAAGGCATGAGAAAGAAAACATGAGGCATTTCATAATAAAAATAACATTTTTCATAACTTGAAGATGTGGCTACATCATTTAACATAGACAATCATGAACATATCACCAAGGTCCATCCCCAAGGTG
The DNA here is from genome assembly GCA_963277665.1 of Viscum album. Taxonomy (NCBI): domain Eukaryota; kingdom Viridiplantae; phylum Streptophyta; class Magnoliopsida; order Santalales; family Viscaceae; genus Viscum; species Viscum album. The sequence continues at coordinate 109,651,588 of OY728156.1, read as the reverse complement.
TCATTTGAAAATTACCAAGGTTATTCACCAAGGTATCGTGAAAATTGTAATCTCTAGTGGTTACATCATTACCCAATGCATTGGGGCGCTATAAGGGCGCACCCTTAAATTTGCCTTTATTATCATGTGAGCCACATATATCATCATCAAAAATTTCATAAATAACCCACATAACATAAAATAAATGGGTTTCATTTCATAATCATAACGTTTTAAAAACTGCTTTAAAGACATGATCTTTACGGCACTTTAAACCCACAGAAAGGGAAAGCGGGTTTCATATATGTAAATCCCAGAATTTAAAATAGAAAATTTTGATATATATGTGAATACCCCTATATAAATAAGAGCTTTGAGTATTCACTTTATAACATAAAATAATTTTTAAAAAGAGAGAGAGAGGCACTTTGAGACGAAAATTCTACAGCATAACGACTATGTTTCGGGGTTTTAGAAAACATTGAGAAGAGAGGGGACATGGGTCAAACATTCATAAATGACCCATCAAACAGTAGAGAGGCAAAATATAAGGGTTTTAAGAACATGGTAATGAAATTTGAAAATATACCATATGAAATGAAGAACATGAAAGGAAGGAAAAAAAAGATTTCTCTTGTGAGAATTCGGCAGCCTAACGGCGCCACTTAAACTTCAAAAAAATTGAATTGACAAGGTCAAATAGGGTCTCTCATCATATGAACATAAGAGTCCAGTATGATAGATATAGAGATCATACCCCAACATAATAGAAAGGAACTTGAAAGAATTGATGTGAAAGTAGAACTTCAAAACGAGAATGGTGAAGAACCACTTAAAAATTCGGCAGCCTAACGGCGCCACTTAAACTTCAACAAAATTGAATTGACAAGGTCAAATAGGGTCTCTCATCATATGAACATAAGAGTCCAGTATGATAGATATAGAGATCATAACCCAACATAATAGAAAGGAACTTGAAAGAATTGACATGAAAGTAGAACTTCAAAACGAGAAGGGTGAAGAACCACTTAAAAATTCGGCAGCCTAACGGCGCCACTTAAAACTTCAAAATAATGAATTGAAGCGATCAAATGGGGTCTCTAATAATATGATCATAAAAGATCAGTATGATAAATTTAGAGATCATACCCCAACATAATAGAAAGGAACTTGAAAGAATTGAATGAAAATAGAACTTGAAAACGAGGAAGGTGAAAGAATCCCTTAAAAATTCGGCAGCCTAACGGCGCCACTTAAACATTCTTAAAAAGAATTGATGAGAGCAAGGGGGGGTATCTCATCATATGAACATGAAATATTCAGTAGGATGAATATAAAATAACATCCTCCAACATAATAACATGGAGTATAAAAGAAATGACATAAAAGAGATTACTTTAAAAGAAAGAGAGAGGTCGGATCCCTTACCTTAAAATGTGACTCTTGAAACTCAAAGGATTGGACCTTGAGGGCTTGGGGCACCTTGGGAGGACTCCTTGGAAGGTAAGAAGACCAGAACTTCGTTGGGGGAGAGTTGGGAGTGAAAACTAAGGGAGGAAAGGGTGGGTATTTATAGGGAAAGTGAGGGGACAAAGCATTAATGGCCAAGGGACACCTCACTAGTGGTTTTGGCAAAACCATGGGCTTGACCATGGTATTTGCCCATGGTATTGGCCACTTGGGACACCTCACACCTTATCTTACTATTCATAATTCGACCATATTGAATATATACTTAATACATCATTAAATGATGTCATTAAACACCCGTAACTTAAAAACTATACTTTCACTATTCACCGAAAATTCAACTTTCTCAGAATAATCCCAAAATTTCACCTTAACCAAATATCAATGCTCTGATTTCAAAAATGAAATCCATTTTATAAAAATAATTTTCTAAATATTTTTAATTTAATTTTTAAATAAAAACACTATTCATCGAAAATTCATTTTTTTCAGAAAAATCCCCAAAAATTACCTTAGCATAATATCGATGCTCTGAGTTCAAAAATAAAGTCCTTTTTATAAAAATAATTTTATAATTATTTTTAATTAAATTTTTAATTAAAAAACACTATTCACCCGAAAAAACTAATACTTGAATAATAATTAATGAAACCGTTATTTAACTATTTTATTGAATTACATTACTTAATCAAGGTGCCTAGATTATTTTAAAACTTTCTTTAAGTGAGATTACTAATCCATTTGGTCATATTACTAATCCTAATCATAAAATCACTATTCATAATTTACTATTCATCGAAAATCAAGTTGATCTTATTAGACTCTAAATTTCGTACTGAACATAATTGTAGAAGACCATTTTTCGAAAATCATTACACATTTTTAATTATTTAAGGTTTACACAACCATTTTTAAAGTATCCTTTTTCTAAAATTCATCAAAAATATGCATACAATATTTATCCGGTCATTTGAAAATTCATAAACATCATCATAAGAAGAAATCCAAATTTTTATTTAAAAAAAAGGATTACACAAGGCAATTACGGTCTCGTTACATAACCCCTTATAATACCAGCATAGGACCTAAGAGTAAGGTGTGCTAGGGTGATAGAATTTTGGGGCGGCTCAGTCAACATTGCCCGAGTAGTAATTTCTATCAGTTTGAACTTCTCGCGAAGGCGATTCCGTTCTAGCTTCACATGATGAAGTTCGGATTGGATTTGGTCCAGAGCAAAGCCCAATGGTGCTACCTCCTTCCCAATCTCTGTTAGATGGGCTTCGATCGGCCCAAGGCTACTAGGTGAGGCCATCAAATCTTCTTTCTATAATAATTAACCAAGATTACTTAAATTTAGAGACAATAATCAAAACATTTTGTTCACGGTGGTCATATTGACCGATGGTCATATAACACTCAAAAACCAATGGTCTCATTTTATTTATAATCATGTTTATCAAATAAAACATTTTTTTTTGAGTATAAAAAAATAACACATGAAATTAGGAAACAAGATTTATTCAAAATTTCGGGTCGTTACAATCTTCCACCCTTAAGAAATTGCGTCCTCGCAATTTTTTTTAAATTGGGTTTTGAAATTTCATTGAAAGTCCCACATCGGAAAAAGAGTCAGTAACACCATTACTTTAAAAGAAAGAAAAGGAAGTACAAAGGCCACCCGAGTTAACCCACACTCAGGTTCCATGTAGGAAAACATGGACATGGAGGAAAAAACAAAGGGTCAGTTCTGAGAGAGAGTGATAGAGAACATGATTAGGAGAAAGTTAACCATGAGAAAATCACAAACTTATGATGTGTGTAAACGGTCTTTGATTACATAGTAGGAAACGTAAACCAACAACCTTTTTGTTTTACGTTTCTTTTCATAATTTTGAGGATTTCATTTACTACATAGAACAAAAACATAAGAAAATATACCTACCTTCAAGTAGAGTTTCATCCTTTAACAAGTCCCTACCAACACTAATCTTTTCGCCAAATGATGAGAATTCAAAAACACTTGGTCTCATAAAAGCACAAGAATCATCTTCTATAGAATCACATAATCTACAAAAGATTAACTATCTATTTCTTCTATCTTTAAACATTATCCCAAAAACAGAAAGGTTAAGGTAAAACAACTCTTCAAAAAGAAAGGATCCCATAGGAATAGAACCTACTTTTAAATCTTCAAAGTTCCATGGTACTACCCAACGTTCATCATAGACCACTCCATAAATAACGGTCCTTAAAATTCCTCAAAATAAACCAAACTAAGATTGAAACCCAAATACAAGAAGGATTTGATAACATAGTCTTCCAAAATAACTTCATTGTTCATCTCCAGACAACATCAACCACTCCTAACATCTTATAACAAAAGTAACTAACCTAAACATATTTTACCCAAGATAGGTTAATCATTCCCAAAAGTAACCTAAATTACTATAAGTCCACCTTAAATTCATCAATTCTTCAAAATATAAGTCAACCTTACTCCTCAATGAAAATACTATAGTAATCTATTTACTTCGATCATATAGGGTCCCCAAAATAGTGAACGCCTTCCAAAATAATAATCATCTTTTAATCCCCTAATCATCTCTGACATATTAATACGGAAATTGTCACATTTCCTATCACATTGGTTGTTGGGACACGTTATTCCATTTCCCACCATTAACTAAGAAGATAAAGTATAATTAGAGGCTTAAATACTTAACCAATAATCATGAAAAGGAACTTAAAGCATATAAGGATAACTTGTAGAAGAAAAGTATACCCTAACTTGTGATCCCCTAGGTTCCCATCTAGGTTATCCATGATCATATATTCTTATTTGAATCTTTATTTTATTTTATCTTTGTTCCTTTAATAATGGTTCATATCTAGCTTATGAATTTACCAAAGCTTATCCCCCGGGAGTGTCGTAACCAAGAGTGCAGCAAGGCCCGTTGTCGTGTACCAGTTCCCGTTCGAGTCTAGCTCAAAGCGGTGTTTTCGGGTTTTACCCCTATGTACATCTGTGCCAGAGCCACCTCTACCTGCTCGTATCCAGACAGGGATGTATTTGCTTGGCAACCCCTTACTCAATACTCACCAAAATACCAGGAAGATTTCCTATATTAAACTTTTCTATAGGGTTCCTCCTAGAGTTTTCATATCCTAATTTCCACAAATAACTAAACCATCCTTTGATACCAACTATAGCATCCCGCCATTTTATAAAAAAAACTTTCATTACATTACACAAATCTGAGGATCGTTAAGGTTTAGTGTCTTGGAAACAAGGATCATAATACATAAAAAAAACATAAAACATTCTTCTTAAACACTTGCAAGGCGTCTCCTTTAGTTCATTCTAGGTTCATTACTGCATCTCATAACCTGGGGACATACATCAAAAGAAAGGGTGAGCAGAAGGCCCAGTAAGGGAAACAAGAGGAACATTTTACATGTGAACTTGAGATACTTCAATAAGGACATGAAAAGAACTTTAAGGCATGAGAAAGAAAACATGAGGCATTTCATAATAAAAATAACATTTTTCATAACTTGAAGATGTGGCTACATCATTTAACATAGACAATCATGAACATATCACCAAGGTCCATCCCCAAGGTGTCATTTGAAAATTACCAAGGTTATTCACCAAGGTATCGTGAAAATTGTAATCTCTAGTGGTTACATCATTACCCAATGCATTGGGGCGCTATCAGGGCGCACCCTTAAATTTGCCTTTATTATCATGTGAGCCACATATATCATCATCAAAAATTTCATAAATAACCCACATAACATAAAATAAATGGGTTTCATTTCATAATCATAACGTTTTAAAAACTGCTTTAAAGACATGATCTTTACGGCACTTTAAACCCACAGAAAGGGAAAGCGGGTTTCATATATGTAAATCCCAGAATTTAAAATAGAACATTTTGATATATATGTGAATACCACTATATAAATAAGAGCTTTGAGTATTCACTTTATAACATAAAATAATTTTTAAAAAAAGAGAGAGAGGCACTTTGAGACGAAAATTCTACAGCATAACGACTATGTTTCGGGGTTTTAGAAAACATTGAGAAGAGAGGGGAAATGGGTCAAACATTCATAAATGACCCATCAAACAGTAGAGAGGCAAAATATAAGGGTTTTAAGAACATGGTAATGAAATTTGAAAATATACCATATGAAATGAAGAACATGAAAGGAAGGAAAAAAAAGATTTCTCTTGTGAGAATTCGGCAGCCTAACGGCGCCACTTAAACTTCAAAAAAATTGAATTGACAAGGTCAAATAGGGTATCTCATCATATGAACATAAGAGTCCAGTATGATAGATATAGAGATCATACCCCAACATAATAGAAAGGAACTTGAAAGAATTGACGTGAAAGTAGAACTTCAAAACGAGAATGGTGAAGAACCACTTAAAAATTCGGCAGCCTAACGGCGCCACTTAAACTTCAACAAAATTGAATTGACAAGGTCAAATAGGGTCTCTCATCATATGAACATAAGAGTCCAGTATGATAGATATAGATATCATACCCCAACATAATAGAAAGGAACTTGAAAGAATTGACATGAAAGTAGAACTTCAAAACGAGAAGGGTGAAGAACCACTTAAAAATTCGGCAGCCTAACGGCGCCACTTAAAACTTCAAAATAATGAATTGAAGCGATCAAATGGGGTCTCTCATCATATGATCATAAAAGATAAGTATGATAAATTTAGTGATCATACCCCAACATAATAGAAAGGAACTTGAAAGAATTCAATGAAAATAGAACTTGAAAACGAGGAAGGTGAAAGAATCCCTTAAAAATTCGGCAGCCTAACGGCGCCACTTAAACATTCTTAAAACGAATTGATGAGAGAAAGGGGGGGTCTCTCATCATATGAACATGAAATATTCAGTAGGATGAATATAAAATAACATCCTCCAACATAATAACATGGATTATAAAAGAAATGACATAAAAGAGATTACTTGAAAAGAAAGAGAGAGGTCGGATCCCTTACCTTAAAATGTGACTCTTGAAACTCAAAGGATTGGACCTTGAGGTCTTGGGGGCACCTTGGGAGGACTCTTTGGAAGGTAAGAAGACCAGAACTTCGTTGGGGGAGAGTTGGGAGTGAAAACTAAGGGAGGAAAGGGTGGGTATTTATAGGGAAAGTGAGGGGACAAAGCATTAATGGCCAAGGGACACCTCACTAGTGGTTTTGGCAAAACCATGGGCTTGACCATGGTATTTGCCCATGGTATTGGCCACTTGGGACACCTCACACCTTATCTTACTATTCATAATTCGACCATATTGAATATATACTTAATACATCATTAAATGATGTCATTAAACACCCGTAACTTAAAAACTATACTTTCACTATTCACCGAAAATTCAACTTTCTCAGAATAATCCCAAAATTTCACCTTAACCAAATATCAATGCTCTGATTTCAAAAATGAAATCCATTTTATAAAAATAATTTTCTAAATATTTTTAATTTAATTTTTAAATAAAAACACTATTCATCAAAAATTCATTTTTTCAGAAAAATCCCCAAAAATTACCTTAGCATAATATCGATGCTCTGAGTTCAAAAATAAAGTCCTTTTTATAAAAATAATTTTCTAATTATTTTTAATTAAATTTTTAATTAAAAAACACTATTCACCCGAAAAAACTAATACTTGAATAATAATTAATGAAACCGTTATTTAACTATTTTATTGAATCACATTACTTAATCAAGGTGCCTAGATTATTTTAAAACTTTCTTTAAGTGAGATTACTAATCCATTTGGTCATATTACTAATCCTAATCATAAAATCACTATTCATAATTTACTATTCATCAAAAATCAAGTTGATCTTATTAGACTCTAAATTTCGTACTGAACATAATTGTAGAAGACCATTTTTCGAAAATCATTACACATTTTTAATTATTTAAGGTTTACACAACCATTTTTAAAGTATCCTTTTTCTAAAATTCATCAAAAATATGCATACAATATTTATCCGGTCATTTGAAAATTCATAAACATCATCATAAGAAGAAATCCAAATTTTTATTTAAAAAAAGGATTACACAAGGCAATTACGGTCTCGTTACATAACCCCTTATAATACCAGCATAGGACCTAAGAGTAAGGTGTGCTAGGGTGATAAAATTTTGGGGCGGCTCAGTCAACATTGCCCGAGTAGTAATTTCTATCAGTTTGAACTTCTCGCGAAGGCGATTCCGTTCTAGCTTCACATGATGAAGTTCGGCTTGGATTTGGTCCAGAGCAAAGCCCAATGGTGCTACCTCCTTCCCAATCTCTGTTAGATGGGCTTCGATCGGCCCAAGGCTACTAGGTGAGGCCATCAAATCTTATTTCTATAATAATTAACCAAGATTACTTAAATTTAGAGACAATAATCAAAACATTTTGTTCACGGTGGTCATATTGACCGATGGTCATATAACACTCAAAAACCAATAGTCTCATTTTATTTATAATCATGTTTATCAAATAAAACATTTTTTTTGAGTATAAAAAAATAACACATGAAATTAGGAAACAAGATTTATTCAAAATTTCGGGTCGTTACATTACCATGTTGAAAAACATCAACACATGGTTACTGAAGAAGGAACTGTTTAATCACATCAAATTTTCTTTATAACTTTACTTATGTCAATAATCATGTTTAATTTATATTCTAATATTAGATGCCTTTATAACTACAAAAAATAAAATTCTTCTTGTAATAATTAATCACAAATATTTAGTTTGATGTTGATAATTAATTTTATATACTAAAAATATATTTATCAAATTATTATCATGTATTATTAATCATTCAATACGAAAAATTGTTAATTATTATCCCACTAAAATGATGTCCCATTTAAAAAACACATGATAATTATTATATAATTGAGATCTATATTTTCAAATTACATACACTAGTAATGATGTAAATATGGCATGCCTTTATTTTCTAGTCATTATTTGTAAAAGGATTTTCTATATCGTTCTTTGATAGTTGACCCAAAAACTCTTTTTCAAATCCATAATATGGATATAATAAACTCTATTCCTATGGTATATCAATTATTAAGGTTTCCAAGATGTGTTTATCATGAAAAATGTTCCAATAATAAGATTAATAAGAACAACAATGGGTGACTTTACTAAGATTGATAATAACATATATATAATCCGAATTTACTTATAACTTGTTTTCCATACGCAAGTTAATAAAGGGGTATACATATTAGTTTCAATAATACTATGGTGAATGGTAGAGTAATTGAAAAGGTTATCTTTTGAAGGAATATTAGACTGGGTATTTTAAGGGGATTGTAACATCAAAATACTATCACATGTTATTAATTTTTTGTATTCATGATTCTAATGATTTTTTGGAATCATATTACCATCCTCAAAAACCAATATGTTCAATTCATATTGGTTTTTTAACTCTACACACAAACAAAAAATTTTTGTCACTCATTAAAAAATACAATTCAATTATATTAATATATATATATATATATTAATTAATCATATATATATAATATATATGAAAACTTTATATAGAGGCTTAGATTTATTTAGAATATCAATATCTTCCTGAGTAAGACTGGAGTGAAAGTTAAATAAACTCATTTACCATCCTAGATAAACCATAAAGATCTAGTTTGGTATGTAGTGTTACCGCACACCCCTCTACTTAGGTACACATTTATTAGTATTGAAATCAATTCATCATTATTAAAAAATCTAACAATAAAAATATTTATTCAAAAGTAAAATTTATATTACTATTTTAAATTAAAAACTATTGAAGATGTAGATAAAAAGTAAATTCATTAACATTCCTAGAATGTAATTTTATAATTTATATATTAAAATAGGTTTAATAAACAATATAAAGTATACACCATTCATCGTATAAAAAATTTAGAATTATAGATAAAATATGTAATAATCATTACATAAATGAAAAATTAAAATATTATGACATTAACTAAAAATTTATAAAAACCTGATAAATAACATTTATTTATAAGTAGTTTACCATGTTCTTCATTAATAATATGGAATGTCTATAATCTTGAAAAAAACCCTTTGTATTCATTCCTATATTAACATTTTCATTTCTATATTTAAATGGGATTTATATTTTAAATATATGACTTATATGAATTATAAAATATTTATAATCAAATTTCAATTAGGTTTTCATTTTACCGAATCTAAAAATAATATATTTATATATTGTTTCAACATTGAACATATTAATAATCAATACTATTTTTGATATGGATTAAATAATATCCAAATATTACCCCTTTTTAATTTTGAAAAATTCAATATACTTTATTGTGAAGAATTCATAATTTATGTTTAAATATATTATAATTTAGCCTTATTTCATAACTTAAAACCCTTTATAAATTATTTCTTATGATTTCAAAATAAAACATGAATTTATTAATCATAAGATATTCTATTTAATATTTTAAATGAAATTTAAATCTTAATATTTACTATTTGGGGGAAAATGATTTATCAGTATTTAATTTAAAAAAAAATTATAATTAATTAATCAATCAACCTTTTATAAATTAAAACATCTAAGAAACATTTTTTAATTATTTATATATATTAAATAGGAAATTAAAATCATTTAAGAATTTATATATAATTTTTGAAGTCTTTTCTATTTACATTTATACAGAAGTGTATTCTTACACTAAGGTAAAACCCATTACCCATACATATACTCCTTCACATAAAGTAATCATGGGAGTTATGTCCTAGATAAATGTAATATTGAAAATAACTTTACTTAGTTCCTTTATATATATGTACAACCTTTACTTATGCCCCATTGTATAAAGGTACTGACTATGGATATATTTATATAACAGATCTATATAATAGTAATTCTTATAAAATTCTTATGTAGACCACATTGGAAGAAGCAATAACCCTCAAACATGTTGTATTGGATAAGGGTAACTTTGTGAAACTTTTACCAAAAACACTATATTATTTATTTTTCATTGTATAAAAATATATATTGATGAATAAAATAATTTATACCCATATGTTATATAATTATTCGAAGAATTAAAGTAATGGTTAAAATCCGTGTTTCATTCACATAAACCCTTCACATGATGGTAATAATTGACTTTACCCACTTGTGTATGGGTAATTAGGGGTGAAATTTACCCAATAATTAATCTCTATATAAAGGTAATACATTTTATAAAGAATTCCCAAAATGAAAAAACAATACTCTTTTTTTTCTTAAGCATTCAAATAATTATTTCATAAATCTAAATTATTGGAGCCTTATGTTTCTGCTGAAGTGTTTCATATGAGTTTAATATCACATATTCAATTAAGTGGAATAGATTAGAACCATATACAGGGATCATCTAAGAAAGAAATATGAAACTTCACATAAAACCAAAATTATGAAATTCTATAAATCATGCTAATGGTACTCTGTTTGGTGACTGTAATTTCTCAAACACCACTACATGGCTTTGATAAAGATAAAAAAGTGTATATAAATACATTTCTTCTCTATAATGTGTCCATAGATCAAGAAAATAATTAATGATGTCTTTAAATTATTTGGTATCAACAAAATATTGACACACATAATATGGTATTTTTAATCAATTAAAGGAAATGGAATTCATGAAATATTATTCCATTATTTCATTTCAATATACCATGCAATCGATGTGTCCATGAATCATATACATGCTATATATTTATAGAATATATCCTTCATTAACTACATTAGATGCAATAAGTGTTTCACTAGATGTTTTTTATTCATGATTCAATATGTAGTCATCAATGGGGTGATTATATATTTTTAGTAAACATTATATGTATAGAGGAGAAAGTTGAATAAGATATGAGTATAATACTCATATTTCTTGAGTGGGTGATTGTGCACTTATTTTCATATCAATTTTTGAGCCAATTTTAAATTCATTATTTGAAAGGAATTTTCTAACCTAGAAATTTTAATGTATTCAACATTATTTTAATTCCATTTATTAGGGAATTACTTTGGATAATTCCATGTTCACCACATTCATAACACTGAAATATTTATGATATATCTATAATATGCCTATTTAATTTAATTATTTCCATTGATACCTTCAATTTTATTCATCATTTAGTTCATGTATTCCCACTTTTCCAACAAATAAAACAACTCTGAGTTCCTCTATGACATTCCTCTTCATGATTTATACTATATTATTAACATTATAGAAATTTAATATTTTTTACTTCTTAATCATCACTTGAACATCCATGAGAATTTATCCATTACTTTATTTGTTTTATTTTGAATTAAATTATGTTCATGTTTTTAATCTTGATTCATAACAATTGGTTTGGTGTAAAAATATGAAATCTTTTTTTGAATATAATAAAATTAGTATTTTTGGAGAATCTCGATAATATCAATGACATTAATTGTTAATTTTATTTCTACATGATTAAATTTTTTCTGATATAAAGATTAGTTCTTAAGTTATTTCCTATACAATGAAATGTCATATATTATACAAGATAAAATAAAATTGAAAACAATTAAAATAGATGAAATTATTTATAAATGAAATATATTTCCATGTTTCAATTATGTTAATTCATTTTATATATCCTATTAGATTATCAATCCACATATATAGATGTGATCTAATCATTCATAATGTTTCAACAAAATAATTTGATGTTTCAATTCATATCCCCTAAGAGTGTAAAAACTATGTTGAAGACATTGACCCCATAATCAGGAACTAGAGTGGAGATTGAGTTTATATTCAATATTAAAATTTAAAGGTGATTATCTGTTTGGAATGTATACCGTATCCACATACACATTCAAATATCAAGACAATAATGTAATTTCATAAATAATCACACAATATCTACAACAAAAAACATTAGTATTCTATATATACATCGACTAATCCATTTAACTTATCATTAGGGTTCATCATAAATTTTATAAAATTAATCCCCAAAATAACTAATCTTATTATTAATAATAATTAAACCTTTATTTGATACCATCTATAGAAAAATAGTCTAATAATTTCTTATTTTACTTCTTTTCAAAAAGACAAACTTTACATATCAAAAAATAAATTCACAATACCAAGAGAATAAGGGATGGAGTCTTTGAGGAATATCAACATAATTATCTTATTCTATAACACTTGAAAACATTATTTTATAATTTAAATAATCTATAATACTTTATATACTTCTGATAAGTTATAAAAATCTTCCATAACTAGTAAAGAGAAACAAAAGAAATGATTCAGCTCAAATTCCCTGTAAGGAAAATTATATCACCATAAAATCAAGTGACATATCATAAGCATATGAAAAAACATTATGTGGGGATAAATATATAATTAAAATTTAATGTATCCATATGAGTTATCCATAAGTAATTATATAATAACATGTAAGGGTGAACATATAGATTAGAATTTTTTTTGAAAAATCACATGTAAGATCCAAAATTTTCTTATAAGTTATGTTTTGCACACATTTCACTCTTGGCCCTCTATTTTAGTTAATTATGTAAAATGAAAAAATACTTAAGGGCGATCGAGGGTGTTCCAAGGATTTGGGACATGAAGAAGGGGTAAAATGAGTTTTTTGGGCTAGTCGTACGGTCTGTGCACAGTTAGTGCTAATTGTGCGGGCATCCCAGGTAAACTGTGCATGAGGAAGAATTTTTGGATAGTATCCTTCACATGGTTTGTGAACAGTTTGGAAAATCATGCAGGTAAACTGTGCGAGTGGGCTATTTTAGATAGAATCATTCGCAGGATTTATGCACAGTTTGGCAAATCATGCAGGTTAACTGTGCGACCCAGAAACATTAAAAAATTTACAAAAATTCCATTGTGGTATTTTTAAACCCAACTCGGTATTTTTTCCCCTATTCCTATTTTAACCATAATGATGAGCCAAGCTTACAATATCTTCAAAGATTTTGATCTACTTCATTCCTAATCCATTTGGAGCACCGTGAGTTGCAGATTCAAGATTCAGGTAAGGCCAATCTCCCTCTTGCTTTTCTTTTTTGTTTAGGGTGTCTATTTCTTTCCCCTCTCCTTATGATTCTCTCAAACCAATATTCTTCGGTGATATCTTGGTTAAGGCTTAAATGGGGTGTTGAATCGAGATCTAAGGGTTTTATTGGGAGTGTGTTTTCCAAAAGACTAAAGGTAATTTTTATAAAAGTTATATTCCTTTTATTTTTTAATGATTTGTGCATATAAGTTTTTTGTTCATGCCCTCTTATGAAGAGTTTTTGGTTCCTTTGACATGATGTGATGTAGAGGTTTTCAAATGTTTAATTGAAACCCTCTTAATCCCCATTGGGATGCAAGGAGGATGAGTCGACCAAATTTGGCCCACCTGTGAGGTATGTTGATATTCCTTGGACTTATAGATAGCTAAGAAAGTGTAAACTGTTGTGAGGAAACATAGATCCCATGATGAATATGTTAATATACTTGAAGGATGTGTAATTTGTGTTTTTTAATACAATTTGGTTGGGTAGTAGCCTAAGGGGTTTGTTTGGTTGGAATGGAAAATGGTTAAACGGATTAATGAGAGAATTATAGGGGATTTGATTATTACTTGAATATGCATAGTAAGATAGGAAAGGGAAATGGGAAATGGGTATAAAGGGTTAAGTAACTTGAATAATGAAATTGTTAATGGATTGAGGATAAAAATGTAATTTCCTTTTTTTTGAGATTATTGTGATTTTGGTAATGATGTTGGATATGTTTTTGTGATATGGTGTTTTGTGGTGAATGGTAAATAAGAATGTGAAAATGTCTTGTCTGAGTGGGATATTGACTTGAGGTTCTATGCCCTCGGGTTGAGTTGGACCGAGGTTCTAGCTCCTCCCATAAATGAACAGGTTAAGGAAGAGGACGAAGTTCTATTCCCCATATGGTTTCATTCCACTTAGATAGAGGCTTCTAGGTGAGGATATTGGAAATTGTTTTCAAATAATGCCTAGTGAGATAGGACATGTTAAAAACTCACATTTTGAAAACAATGATCATGCCCAATCCATTGAAAACATGAAAAAGGGTCACATGATAAATAAAATGTCTTAGTAATAAACATGGGTTTATTTTTAGATTGACATAAAAAACATAAATAAAGAAATACTATGGAACTATTTACCTTAAATTTCCTTTATCTATCATTTTCATTAACTATATTCTATCTTGGATATTTTGTAGACATCGTTGGTGGTGTCCTACTGAGTTATAATAAAACCCTTCTCGGACTGTCATTTGGTATCTGAGTAGATTTCATCCTTGTAGGTCAGGACAAGGGCAAGTGCCCGATGCTAGGGAGATGAGTTATACGTGGGACATGGTTGGGTGAAGTCCCAGACATGGAGTCTAGACCCTTTTAGGGATTATACAATTTTTTTCTTTTGAGTTTTGTCAACTTGACAGTATATCATGGCATGACATATTAATTGTTGCTAATGATTGTACCTGGTTTTGGGATGTGGTTATTTATCAATGTTATGGGTTGTTCTTTTATGTTTCCTATATTTAAATTATTATATGTTGTGTATTACTCTGGTATTGATTTTACAGTCTCCCCACCTGACCTATTGGACCCCCGATGCTATTCGAAAACCTCTAGTATACAAGGAGGCTCACTTGAGGTCATGTAACTACCAGATCTAGGCACCAGTTTAGTGGATCCCAGGTCAGGGACATTACAAAGTGGTATCAAAGGAGTTATTTTCTCTTTCTTACTATTTGGGGATGGTAGGCAGAAGATTAGGAATGTGTCAGGCCTTGGTGATGAGCTTGTTCTAGGGAGAGGTTAACCCATGTATGGGTGAAAACCCAAGTCACCCTAGGAGGGGATTGTTTTTATAATTGTGTGTTGTTACATTTGATTATATTTCTCTATTGGGTGATAAACTTTTGGTGTGATTTGATGGTTTTTTGATATTTCTCTTGTGGCCGGAAAAGTATGAGGTTGTGCATTCATGCATCATTCTAGGCACCTTTTTTGGAAAGTGACATGCATCATGATAGACACACACACGAGATGTGTGTGTAGGATATAAAGGTAAGGATGCATATATTCTCTTAAAAGTATTGAATTATGCCTAATAAGATGGTATAAATGAGTAAAATGGTAAGTGAAAATGTCAAGTAGTAATAAAGAAATAGTTCTTGATAAAGAAGTAAAAGTGGAAAAAATTATTGTAAGTCTAAATTATAATATTAAAATGGGTTTAATGGGGGTCAAAGATAAGGCTTCTAACCATGTAAATTATATACTGTGTTGACCATAGATTTAGGGAGATAGTCGGTGGTAGTGACCCAGTTGCGAGTGGGATCTTTTGGGTAGTGTATGTGAATTGGTTTCATTATTACAAGTGAAGATCCTATCAATATCTATTAATTACCTTAAATTATTTATGACTGCATTCAAAAGCTTGTATTTGGAATTGTAGAGAAATCCCACCTCAAAGACACGCGCCGGTTAGGAGAAATGAGAAAATTTCTGAGAATTCTACTATTGTAGTGGTGCACGAGAATGTGGTTCTCCAAGGAGATAGGGAAGATCAGTTTCATGAGAACTTTTATAGTTTTATGTAGATGATGGAATGTGACCTAGGGTGGGTAGCACTGAGTATGTTTGAACTGGAAAGGGAGTTTCAGTTGTATCACCCTCTAACCATTACATGAGAGGGTAGGTCAGAAGAAGAAACGTTTGGGATAGAGTCCAGACTAACAATTCATGGTCATCTAAATTCTCCTCTTGAGAGTAAAGTCAAGTTAGCACCCTATATGTTGAGGGGGAAAGAAAAACATTGGTGGGAAATTATAGTTCAGGAAGAGCAGGATGAGAGAGTGATGTGGAAATATTTTTAGGAGAAGTTTCTTGAGAGAATCTATCTAGAAACCTTGAGGTAGGATAAGGCTACAGATTTTATGAGTTTGACTTAGGGGACAATGTCGGTGATGAGCTATGCTAGCCGTTTCACCAATTTGAGATGCTTCATTTTGATGTTGACGGTAGATGAGGTAGCTGTGGAAAAAATGATTCTAGGATGGGGTCAGACACGAGATCTGATATCAGGTGAATATATTTCATCTAAAAAGGATTGATAAAGTGGTTGATCAAGCCCATATCTCAATAGAAAACCTGAAGGGAGCTGCAGATAGTGATCTGGTGGTGCGATCTGGGTGATCAAGTGGTATCGATTCTGATATTAAGAAGCGCCACTTTAGAACGTTCCAAAAAGGGGGAAGCACACAAAACAGTCAGAAGAGAGGTTCATTTTATCAGGGTGCTTACCAGGTCCTCTATTTTAAGTGTGGAAGGATGGGTTACAGGCATGACCAGTGCCCATGTACACTAGTTGAGTGCCGAGCGTGTGGTAGGCTAGGACACGTGCAAAGATTCTGTAGGAACCCACAGTAGTTGGGGAATGACAGAGGTAAGTGGTAGATGTCGAGTATAGAAAGGGGGTATATTACCCTATATCCGATAGGCATTTGGATCTCCACAGGCCATACTGGTAGAAGAGATGGACGTGGATGTCCGGGGTGAAATCACCCATACTAATAGAGTAGTGCAGTGCAGGGTACTCAAGGGGGAGCCTAGGGTATAGGGGTAGGTCATCTCCATGCAGTTCAGAATACACCTGAGGGTGGTGAGGCATGACCATCTACTTTGTGAGGTACGATTCTTGTATCTTCCATGTTTTATAGTGCTTTATTCGATAAAGGTGCTATACATTCCTTTATTTCTTCTCATTTTGTAGTTTTGATCGGATTAACCATAGAGACTACATGTGGGGTGATGTTGATTTATACTCTGCTATGGGGGCGAGTCGAGGACATCAGGAAGTGTAGGGGTTATGAATTGGAGTTTAGTGGGTATCATTTTTTGTGGGAACTGTTTGTCCTAGATTTGTCAGGTTTTCACCTTATCTTGGGAATGGATTGGTTGGTGTCATATTAATCCCATATCGACTGTTACCGACATCGGTTAACATTAATATCTATATATGGGAGCACTCACGTCCTCTATGGTGAGTGGGATACTCGAGCGGGCTGCATAGGGATGCAACACCATCATATGGGGGAGTTTATAGCCCAATTAACATGCCTTATAATAGGTGATGGGGAGAGAGGACATCTAGTCATCCCTTTTTTGTGGACTAGTTTTAGGACATGTTTCCTAAGGACTTCCTTGGGTTACCACCAGAGAAAGATGTTTAGTTTATGATCATATTGTTTCCCAAAGCAGATCCCATTTCTATTCCACTATACCGAATGGAACTTATAGAGCTCCAAGAACTGAAGATTAAGGTAGATGAATTGGACTGTTAGGGGTTTATACGGCCTATTTTGTCACCTTGGGGAGGTCTTGTGCTGTTTGATAAGAAGGCTAACCAACCCCTGAGGATATGTGTCGATTATATGTTGTTGAACCAGATGACAGTTAAGAACCTATAACCTCTTCCTAGAATTTATGACATGTTTAATTATCTTAGAGGTTCCTCATTGTTTTCCAAGATGATTTATGATCGGTATACAATCAGTTGAGGGTGAGACCTTCTAACATACCTTAGATGGATTTATAAAGAAGGTATAGGTTGTATGAAGTCCTGGTAATGCTGTTTGATTTGACCAATTCACCAACTGTGTTCATATCCTTAATGAACTGGATATTCCACCTGTATTTGGATCAATTTTTAGTTGTTTTCATTGATTAAATCTTGGTGTACTGTAGAACTCATAATGATCATGCCAAATATCTTTACAACATCTGGGGTACACTAAGAGAGCATAGGCTATACGCCAAGCTATTAAAATGTAAGTTTTGGATTGATGAGGTGCACTTGGGGCATGTCATATCTGAGTCAGGTGTGCCAGTGGATCCAAAAAAGGTTCAGGCTATGGTGTCTTGGGAGAATCAGAAGAACATCATTGATATTTGGTGTTTTTTTTGTTTGGACGTTTTTTATTGAAGGTTTATTAGAGATTTCTCTCATTTAGAAGTGTAAATCAATGGACTAACCAAGAAGGGTGTTAGGTTTGATTGGTCAGAGGTTTTTTAGAATGGTTTCCACGAGCGTAAGAAGTGGTTGACTTCCACATCGATTTTGATCTTACCCAAACTAGGTAAGAGATACAACTTGTTTTGCAATGTGTATGGTGTTGGACATGGGTAAATGTTGATGTAGGATGGTCGGGATGTGTCTTATGGGTTGAGGAAGTTGAGGTCACATAAAAAGAATTATCATACTCATACTTTGGAGCTAGCTGATGTGATACATGACTTAAAGTATTGTATGAATTTCTTATTGGGAGATCCCTTTATGAGGATTACTGACCATAAAAGTCTCAAATACATCTTATCTCAGTGGGATTTGAGTCTTCGATAGCGACTATGGTTCGAGTACATATTGTCTTTTGAATTTTAATTTGTTTAAACACTAGGAAAAGGAAATAGTGTTGCTGATGCTCTTAGCTGGAAGACTGAAAATCAAGTATTTCAGGAATCCAGTTCAAGGTGCGTGATGATGGACTTGTTTGTAGAGATGCATTTCGAGGTACAAGAGGGGCACATGAAGATGAACCTTTCACCTATAATACTTGAGTCCCTACTTTTGAGTCGAGTTAAAGAGAGTTAGTTGGTAAATCCAGAGAGCATGGACCTGAAGTAAAGTCTTAAAGGTGGGGATTCAACTTATGGTTGGACCTTCAAAACTGATGGAGTTTCTTATGTCAATGGTCGTGTTTTAGAGCTGGTAGATGATTGAGAAGAGTTGATGCACGTGTTCCACAAGTCAAAGTGAAAAAGTGAATCCTGTCTTGACTCAGATGTATTTTGATATTTGTAGGCAGTTTTGGTGGCCGTGAATGAAGATGGAAGTGGTGAGTTCTATGGAATGATGCCTTACCTATTAGTAGGTGCATGATGAACACCATAATTGAGATGGGTTGTTGCAATCATTTCCTATTCCAGAGTGGAAGTGGAATGACGTCATGATGGACATCGTAGTGGGTCTTCCGAGGATGCCTAAGAAGAATGATGCCATTTGGGTGGTGGTATATCGACTAACCAATGTGGATCATATCCTTCCAATTTAGGAAACATATACAATTGACCATTTGAGGGAGTTGTATGTTTGGGAAATAGTATATTTTCTTGGTGTGCCAAGAACCATAGTTTCAGACCATGATCCACGTTTCACGTCTCACTTTTAGAAGGGACTTGATAAGGCACTTGGTATACATGTGTTTTTGAGTACATCTTTCCACCCACAGACTGATGGGCAGTTGGACCATACAATTTATGTATTAGAATACATGTTGAGAGCATGTGTTCTAGATTTCAGTGGTTCATGGGAATAGAAATTATCACTTTTTTAGTTTTCTTATAACAATAGTTTTCACGGTATAGTTCAAATGAAACTTTTTGAGGCACTTTATGGGAGACCATATAGATAACCATTGTGTTAGTTAGAGTATGGAGAGTCTAATTTGTTATGGTTGAGTCTTGTGTGGGAGGTGTCAGAGAAGGATCATTTGATTCAGAAGTGTATAGAAATGACTCAGAGCAGGAAGAAGTAATATGAAGGTTAGGGTCATATACCTCTTGTGTTATTGGTGGTTGATAGTGTGTTTCTTCAGGTGTCACCAAGGTTGGGCCACCGTTGGATTTAAAAATAGGGAAAGTTGTCACCAAGATATGTGGGGACATTTGATATCATGGAGACGGTCAGACCGGTGGCTTACCGATTGGCCATTCCACAATGGTATTGCGGTATGCATGATGTTTTCCATATTTCACAACTACGACAGTATCTCCTGGATCGATCTCATGTGATAAATGTTGAGGATGTTGAGCTTGAGGATAATGCGTCCTTTGAAGAAAACCTAGTTCGAATTGAAGATCATTGAGAGAAAGTCTTGTGGGGTAAGGTTGTGCCCCTCATTCGTGTTCTATAGAAGTAGTGGGAATGTTCAAAAGAAAACATGGGAGTGGGAATCTGATATGCGGGTCTAGTGGCCTAATTTATCTTCTTTAGAAACTCAATGATGCTCGAGAAGAGCATCTCAAGGATGAGACATTCTAATGTGTGGCGATTGTAAGATTCTGGATTTCTCTATAAGGTATATGTTTCTTAAATTTAAGTTTATGACCTCTAGTTTAGCTAATTATGTACTTCCCAATGTCTATAAGAAGGCTCCGGGGTGTTTTAGGGGTTCAGGACCTGAAGAAGGCAGAAAATGAGTTTTTTGGGTTACCTACGCGGTTTGCGCATATCTAGTGCTAACTGTGTAGGTAGCCCAGGAAAACCATGCAATATGAAGATTTTTCGAATATTAGCCTCTGCTTGGTTTCCGCACGGTTTGGAAAAATGAGCGGGTAAACTATGTGACCTAGAAACTTTTAGGAAATTACAAAAATTCCATTGCTGGATTTTTATACCCAACCCTGTATTTCTTCCCCGTCGTCTTCTTTCAACCCTAGTGATGATCCAAGCTTCAAAGATCTTCTAAGAGACTGATCTTGTTTATTCCTATGATATTTGGAGCGCCATCAGTTGCGGATTGATGATCCAAGTAAGGCTAATCTCCCTCTTGGTTTTATTTTTTGTTTAGGGTTTCTATTTATTTCCCCTATCCATCTGAATCTCTCAAACCTCTCTTTTTATGTGAGATATAGGTTGAGGCATCAAATGGGTGCTGAATAGATATCTAAGGCTTCGATTGGGAGTGTGTTCACCAACAGATTCAAGGTAGGTGGTCTACATGTTATCTCCATTGGGTTTTGATTAGATTTGTGCATGTAGGGTTTTGTGCATGTAGGGTTTTTGTTCATGACCTATTTTGAATATTTCTTGGTGCCTTTGACAAGATGTGACATAGTGGGGTCTAAATGGTTAATTGAACCCCTATTGGTCCCCATGGGATGCAAAGATGATGGAATGACCAAATTATGGCCAACAATGGGGTATGCCGATATTCCACATACCTAGAGTTAGCTAAGTAGGTGTAGAATATTATGAGAAATCATAGAGCCCATGATGAATATTTTAATATGATGGAAGGTTGTATAACTGGTGTTTTGTAATACACAGAGGTTGGGTAATGTCTTAAGGGGTTGTTTGGTTGGCATGAAAAAGGGTTGAATGGATTAAGAGGAAAACACTAGGGATTAGGTTATTAATTGAATATGCTTAGTGAGATAGTTATGCGAAATGGGAAATGGTGCTGAAGGGTTAAGTAAATTGAATAATGAATGAGTTAATGGAATGAGGAAGAAATGTAATTTTCCATTTGTTGGGATTATTGTGATGTTTTCATTGATGTTGGATATGTTGTTGTGAAATGGTATTATGTGCTGAATGATAAATAAGCACGTGCACATGGCTTGGCTGAGTGGGTTATTGAATTGAGGTTCTACACCCACAGGTTGAGTTGGAACAAGGTTCTATATCCTCCCATAAATTAATGGGTTAAGGAAGGGGACATATTTATATTCCCCTAATAGTTTCATTCCACCTAGATTAAGGGTTCGAGGTGAGGATATTAAGAATTTTTTTCGAATGATGCCTAGTGATATTGGACTTTTTAAACTCCCCCATGTTGAAAATGTTGATCATTCCTAATCCATTGAACATGTGAATTGGGTGACATGATAAATAAAATGTATTAGTAATAAACATGGTATAATTGGTAGGTCGACTTAAAGAAACCTAAATAATGAAAGTCTATTGAAATGCTTACCATAACATGCCATTATATATCATTTTCATACACTATCTTCCTTGTTGGATATTTTGTATACCTCATTTCCGGTGGACTAATTAGTTATACTCGCACCCTGGTCGGGCCACCATTGGGTAATTGAGCAGATTTCATGATTGCAGGTCAGGAAAAGGGCAAGGGATATATAATAGGGAGATGAGTATAAAATGGGACATGTTTGGGTGAGGCTCCAAACTTGGAATGAGTCCATTTTGGGGATTCTGCTATATCATTTATTTTTGGTTTTGTTTACAAGACCATGTAGCATGGAATAGAATATTTATTGTTACTTATGATTTTTCCCAGTTTTTGGATTTTGTTATTTATGAATGTTATGGGTTGGTATATTATGTTTCCTATATTTTAATTATTATCTATTTTTTATTACTCTGGTATTGAGGGTATAGTCTAATAAAAAGACCTAATGGACCCTCACTGCTTGTTAGCTACCTCTAGCGTACGGGGAGGCATGATTGAGGTCATGTAACTACCCAGCTCGGTGCACCAGTTTAGTGGCTCCAATGTCATGGATGTTATATCATAAGATAATAAACATGATTCATTGATAATTATTATAGGAATATGTAATGTTAATGTTACATTACATTGAGATATAACATAATAACAAAATATAGAAGAAACATAAAAATATGGTATTATCATATTTTGATCATATCAATGATGTCCCACCCTTTGATTTTATCATATCTAATAAGGATCCCCATTTAGATTGTGAATATCTAAGAAGAATCGTGATACATTATCTCATGAGAGACAAAACATTAACAAATTCATTAGAGAGAGATAAATGGATCCACCAATAATTATAAATTTATATAAGTTCTATATGATATTAAGCATTAAATATATTAAGAAATACCACCTGATAAAAATAGGTTTCATTTATTAAATTATAAAACACCTTGGAATTAAAAATGGGTTTCAAAACATTTATAAATGGAGTAACATAAATTCAACTAATGAATTTTAATAGTATACATAAAAAATTCAATAAAAAAAGGTTTTTTCATAAGAAAATATAAATTTGTATTTATTAAAAATAATTTCCCTAGAAATAAAACCCTTTTTTGTCTAATATATATATAGTTGAGAAAAAAATAATTATTCAAAAAATATTTATAACAATGATATAAAATAAGAATTTATACATCAAATTGAAAATAAATATAAAAAATGGTTAAGTGAAAAAAACAAAAAACAAATTATTTTTAGAAATAAACACTAAAAAAAGATCCATGAAATGATATAAATGTTATGAAAAGGTTGTTTACTGTGGAATAAAATACATTTGATTATGAAAGGATATGATTCCTTTTTCATATTTCGAAATAATTTATTTTGAAAAAATCATATCCTTAAAAGTGTATTTTATTGAAATATGATAAAAAAATATTATGGTCACCTATGATAACACACAATTTGATTAAAAAAATAATAACAAAGGTGAGAATGAAAAATATGGATAAAGATGGAAACTATTATTAAAGAAGATGTGAATTATTCACAATAATGATATAAATTTTATATTTAAGTTCATCATGGTAAAGATATGAATTTTAAATGTCACTTTCCCAATAGAATGGAGGAATTATTATATCATTTTATAGTAGAACAATTCCATTGTTTAGAAAAACAGAAGAAAAGGAATCCTTGTTAATTAGTTTGCGATAATTTTACCTTATTCCTTGATTTGTAATTCTCATGAACCTAACCTCGTAGAT
Source organism: Viscum album (assembly GCA_963277665.1). NCBI lineage: Eukaryota > Viridiplantae > Streptophyta > Magnoliopsida > Santalales > Viscaceae > Viscum > Viscum album. The sequence continues at coordinate 109,627,487 of OY728156.1, read as the reverse complement.
AATTAAATTATGTTTATCAAAATCATTATTAAGTATTTTTTCATCTATAATTCATTTGATAAGGTTTATTTATTTTTATTTTTTATTCATTTAGTAAATTGGATTAACATTTGTTTGTTACATAAAGGGGTTTGTTTTATTTCTTTAAGAAAATATTTGTATATTAACCATTGTCAAAAAAAATTTAATATAGATTAAAATCACCAAAATTGTATATTTATATATCGTTTATTATTAATTTATCACAAAATATACTCAATTCTATATGATTCCAAAATGGACTCAAATTAAGAATGGTTTGTTTATTTTTTTCATTTAATGAGGTTAAATACTAAAAACTAATTATTATTTACATCATTTATGAAAAATAAATTTTTTCTCTAATATTACATTAATAGTTTCATAAATATAAATTTTAAACATCAAATTCATTTATAAAATCCTCTATGTTAGTCAGTAATTCTGAAACAAAATATGTTCTTCTGTGGTGGCACAAATATTCACATACTCAGACGATGCTATCATTTTGCATAGAATGGAATTTATATAAATAAAAATTAATTATAATTTTAAAATCATAATAATGATATTATATATATATATATAACCCTTTCGTATAAGTAATGTATATTTTTTATAAAAAATTGAACCCATCATCCATGGAGGTCGTACCTCTCACAAACTCATGACCACATCTTCATTTTTTGAATTAATTTTTAAGAAGATAAAAAATGTAATGATATTAGAATAATAAAATCAAAAAATACTATTAATATTTAATTTATTATAAATTCATTGATATATAAGTATTTATAAGGTATAAGTATAAATAAACTAAGAGAACCCATTTGAGATAATTACCTTCTCACTTTGGATGTCCTACCTTATGTAGTTCACTAAGGATCCTATTATTATTTGATTTGAAAGAGAAAGGATCCTAGGATCATGATAGAGGGTATGGGAGAGACCGAGAAATATTCTCTATAGATATAATGCTTTGGAATTAGAGGATAATAGTGGTGGAAGGGATCCACTTTATATGTAGAGGTAAATGAAATTTTTGTAAATACCAATTATATCTCAATAATTCCTCGAAACTGTAAAAGTGTCAGTGGATCTATATTGGATAATGAATTCTAGGGTAATATAATATCTATAAATTTTAAACCAATCATTTTAACACATGTTTTAGACATGTTTCAAGTGATTTAGCATTAGGTTTTTATAGTTTACCATCTTCACAGTCACCCAGGTAACAAGTTTTTAACTGTTGAATATATATTTTTGAAAAATATAAAATAAAAATTCTTAACCAATTCTGGTGTTTTGATCCTAAATATGACCAAAATTTATTCCAATTAAATTTTTATTGAATATGAAATTTATATTTAATTCAATCATTGTTTATATAAAATAACTCTATTCATGGGAAAAACTATTTTTATCATTAGGCGTTCTAAATATTATTTATTATTGAATACCAATTTAATTAGAGTTTATATATTTATATTTTTTATTTTAATATATTTATTATAAAAAATATATAATTTTTTTTGGGATAAAAATTTGACACTGTTTGTGAAGCAATTATTAAAAAAACATTTTACCCATTATGAGAGTAATTAAATTTAACCATAGTAACCATACATTAATTACTAAAAATAAAAGTGAAATTGTTATAAAATATTATCACACAGATCTAAAATATTTATTCCCTTTTATTAGATAACATTTCAAAGTATTAAGTAAACTAATCTTTTTTAAATCCAAATAAATCAGTTTTGGGGAAAAGATTACATAATTTTCTTAAATGATAGACCTAGGTTTTATAAATACAACCTTATATTTTTAAAATGGTTTATTTTATATCATAAATATTTCTATCCTTTATTTATTTTTTTTGAAAATATTTATGTCATTCTCGCATTATGATAATGTAATAAAACCGATCGTTTTAACAAAATTAGTATTTTTTCACTATTATGCTAAAAATCAATTATTTTAGTAAAATACAAAAAAATTAATTCTTAGAAAATGTTAACATGAATAATTATAAATTTATTTTTAATTGATAAAAATATATTTATAAAATTATATAGTTATATTTTAAATGTAAAAAATATATAGAATCTATTTTTATAGAAAAAGAAGTTGTTTTAAAAAAAGTACAAATGTTAAAAATATAAAATATATGTGATAAATAACAAAATAAATTTATAATTACTTAATTACATAGTAATTATTTTTAAAATATTAAATGAAGATATTAGTGTGATATATTTGAATAATGTTATCTTTGGTGGAAATTATTGGTTGTTATTTAGCAAGTGTGGATCTTTTTGAAATAGAAAAGAGTTTTAACTTCCCTCACATATGATTTTACAGATAGCATAATTGTTTGAATTTATCTTTTGATCGGTCTAGATAAATCCATACTATATATTCCTCCTATAAATTATTGAATAAATGTGATCCATATGGGATGCATCTACTACCCAATACTATTTCACTACGTTTTCTTCATAGATTTCTTAGTATTGTTACATCTTTTTCTACTGACTAATTACATGAATTAATTATTATTGTCAAATTTTATTTTAAATATCAATTTTAAATATTAACTTATAGATTTGTATAAAATATTCTATTTAAATAATATTCATTTAAAGTAATATTCATCGTGAAATATCATGTCATTAAAAAAGCTATAGAGATAAGTCGATGTATAAGACAACATCATGAAATTCATGTAAACTAAAGATAATGTCATTTGTAGAAATGAAATACATGTCTAGATACTACATGTTTTATACCCGGACAGTATTAAACTATAGTCGGGGGTTATTTTATTGAATTTCTAAAATATATTTGGAATTACATCTTAAAGGATTGAATAGTTTTTTAATATGGAAAAAATTGATACATACTTTAATTTCAAATTAAATTTGAAAACATAAAACAATATATATTATTTTTTATTTCAAAAATTATTATAACCACTTGTATACCCCTATAAATAAATTATATTACACTTAATTTCATTATAGGTAATGGAACGAAATTAAAGTGGTGATCTTACATGCTCTGTAAGGGAATATATATGGTGAAAAATATCATAGACAAAATAAGGTTGGAATTATATGTCAGGAATAAATGATTATGAAATAATTACGTTTAAAAAAAATCATTATCCTGAAACTTATCCATAGATATTATAAATATTCAAATAATCACATGGACATTATCAATTGATTTCACAAAGATAAAAATAATAATGTTGAACGTCTAAATTATTTTGTCAAGGACTCATACCAAGACATCATACCTAAATTGGTATGTCATATTCCAAATACCCATGCGTCATTTTATAAATAAACCTAATAGTTTTTCATGGAGCTGTGTAATTCTAATTCCCTTGTGACTCAAAAATTCTGGTATATTAGTCCTATGAAGAAATAATACAAATTAATCAACTTTAATTAATAATATGCAATTCTATGTATTAGAATAACTAGTGTACATAATGTAAATTATTTTTCTAGTAAAAATGGTTATAATACACCTAGATAAATTCATTTTATGTAATAATGAGTGTATATATCCATTAATGCATAATATTTGTCAATGGTTTTCAATATATATAAATAAAATTATAAAACATCATCATAACATTTCTTGAGGAAAATAAAATTTTCATTTTTCAATAAATTAAAAAAAATATAAAAATTTATAAAATATTAAATAATATATTTTATTTTAAATTAACAACAACATTATTTAAAGAGACTTTAAGGTAAATATTACCCTTGATAATAGAAATATTCATTTATTCAGTAAGTGCTAAAAAAAATATATTGTAAACACCATCAATAAAAAGTGAATCATTCTGAAATTAGTAGCAATATTCCATTTAAATTTGTTGATATTAAGTCAAAAAAATTTAAATTTACTTTAATAAATCATTAAATATTATTGAAAACATTATAAAGAAAATAATAACATGTAATAAAGATCATATAATCCCCCAATGGAAACATATATATAAGAAATCCCGAATAAGGATGATATTGTTAAATAAACCCTTACCTCTAGTATAACACGCCTCATAATTTAATTTAAAAACCTATTTAAATTTTTTTTATGTATTTTAATTATATATGAGAACAATATAAATAATTTTTATAATATATATAGTCCATTTATAACAGTTTGAAAATTTATTGTTAATGATTCTTTATTAAATTCTTCATTTTGAGTATTAAATGTACCATTTTTCACGTATATTTCTGTTCAATAGTTTTGGTCTATAAATAATTTTTATTGTACAATATTCTTCATAATATTCATAATTATAAAAATATAATATATATTCATTATATTTATATTCCTAATATAATATTAATTTAATTCTGTGAACGATGAATCATGTTTTATTGAGGAGGTGGTAGTCCGCATTTTTGCATGGGAAATTGTTTAATTTTTTAAAATTTTAAAGGTTAAGATGATAAATGATACATTATATTAACATAATCATAATTATGTCATAAATATCATATATATTCTTTATTTATATCTTTATAACCATCTATGTGATGTGTTTTTGAAAAATGAATTACGCCACTACATCGATATGATAGGTCATATATACAAACGAGTGACATTTTCATTTTCTATAGGATGTAAAGGATATTAGTATGGTTTCTGACAATAAGATAATAAAATTTAATTATATGGAAGATTTTATGCTATTATTTTAGTATAGTAACATAAAATTTGAAGATGGTGGAAGAGGAATGAAACTGAAAACACTTGGTTATGTGCTATACTGATTCTTTATAAAACCAATATTATATTACACATTTTCCCTTCTATGATTGTCGTTTTATGAGACTAAAGCCTATAGGTCATGGGTAGGAAGGATGGGATGATATTTGGATAGGGATGAGTCATGATATGTGGACCTTTATGTGTGAATAAGTTAGGATATCTGTTTCAATTTAATATGCAAGGGAAAGGGAACACTTGAAATTACTTAATTTATTTTAATAATATACTTTTAATTTCTTGTGAAAGTGTTTCAAAATTTTCATATATAATAAGATTATATGGGTAATGTATAAATAAAAACATCTAACTGTATTCAAGAAACTATATTATTCTATCCTGAAGCATTTTTCCTTTATTTTTAACCATTTGAATGCATTTTCCCTTAAACTCATTGATAAATATATACCATGGTTCATATAAACTACAAAAAAATGTTAACCTTATTAACTAATATTAATTACGTCTATTAAAATTTTTTCATCCATTTTAAAAAATTCAATTTGATTAACTGGAATAAATTAATTGTAGTATAATTGACAAAATACAAGACAAACCATTTTTAGAAAAATGTTTGTTTTATGAATAAAATTAATTTAACATAAAAATATATTAAAATGTTTTTTTTCAATGGAATTAATTTTATTATTGAAATAAAATGATATATAATTTTCTAAAAAAACTTAATGGAACCTTTTATATTCATGAATATGATTAAATAATTTCAAACCATTTTTTATTTGAAGAAAAACATTAAATAGATCTATTAAACATTAAGACTATACCTCAAAGTTCAAAATTGTATATTCATAACTATATTAATTTAAAAATATATATTTGTTATATATATTTTTTATATGTATTCATGTTATTATATTCTTATAATTTCATCAAAATGATTTTTTTTAAAATCCAATATTTTCACTTTTATCCAAAAAACCATTTTGGAAGAATCTTGAAAAATTTACCCATATATAATTTAGAGAAGATAAAGTATGAAATTAAATTAAATTTATAAAATTAAATCTATAAAATTAGTAATTTAGGATTTAATCTCATTATTGAATAAATATATACTCATTGTGATATTGTTTCTCTAGAATAAAAGGCGCATTGTAATTTAAGGATAGGTATTACATTATTCCATCAAAATTTTCCCCTCAAAATTTATAGAAATTATAATCATGAATAAATTTTAGTAGTTTTTCGTAATAAATTATTTTGGTTTACACATGAAATCATCTATTATTTTATTTCAAAAAATTTCCTTTACTAATGGAATCGTCCGATCCTCAACACTTGTTATCTTATATAAAGAATCTGGATAGGATCCCAGACATATGATAAATCATGTTCTGATTCTATTCTCATAGCGATGATCACATTTTATAGACATGTAATATTCTTCCAAAAAAATATTGAACATATCATGAACCTTAGAGAGATTAGGTGGAATCTCCAAAAAATAATCCACTACTCACATTCATTTCATAATTTCAAAAGGATTGATGTTACTCGGACTTAGATTTCCTCTTTTTAAAAACCTAAAAATCTTTTCCATGGAGATTCATTAAAGAATACGTTATATCCCATTTAAAATTCCAAATCATCCCATTGGTTATTGTTATATCTCTTATATCAATGAAAATTTGTACTAATATGATTTAGAATAATTATTACTTTCAGTTTCTCTCTTTGAAAATTTCAGCGCCTATAATATTCCATTCTCCAAAATCATCCAAAAAGTTTGAGTAAGAAATATATTCCAATATAATTCATAAAATTTCATTGTTTTATTATTTGTTGGAAGATATTATTATATTCAAATTCTATCAATGGTTTAAATTTATCCCATATAACTTGAATATCAAGAGAGCATGACCTTGACCCATCATATAAAGTATGAATTGTTTTATTACACTATCAACCAGTCCGAGTTGGATAAGTGGTTCTCATTTGTATTTTAGTGTCCTCTTACTTTTGAAGACTTTATATGAATTTTGATATAAGTTTTGGATCAATATCACATACTATTGAAAGAGTTACACCATGAATTATCAATACAAAATTAATATATATCAATGAAAAGAAGTAAATAGGTTGATCATACCTTATATAGATGAAGTAAAATGACATGGAAATGTCAAAAATAACGATTGTTACATTATTTATTTTGTGATTCATTTGAATTAAGTAAAAATATTTCATAGTAATAACATCATATTTCCACATTGGTATAGGGATTTATTTCATGACTCCTTTATGATGTTGTCACTTAGAATTTACCTATTAGAAAATGAATCATTTTGATACATAGTAAAAAAATTCCATTTTGTATTATCCCAAAAAAAAATTCTTTCATACCCTAATACCTTATTATTCTCCCATTTTTTATAGAGAAATTCGAGTAATGGTATTCATATAATATTACTATTGTAAAACAAGGTATATATGTAAAACATAACATCATTCCAAATTTTTTAACACCATCATCTTAAAAATTAACACAAGTTTTCCATTGTCGAAAACTATGATTTTCATATTTAAAATCATATCATATAGAATATAACTTTTTATTCCAAGTAAAATGTTTTTACAAAACATTTTGAAAAGGTTTGACATTTTACATTCCATAATAATTCCTATATCCAACATTACTAAGTCATGGGTATAAAATCTTTCTTAATCCACAAATTAGTTATAATACCATGATATTTTTACTCAACACAATAGATACCTTATGAGCCTATATAGGGATTAAATGCTATTCCATCCTTAATGAAAATATGTCCATGAAATGTTATTTTTGAAATCATGAATTCAAACCTTCTAAAATATCTATAATTAATTTTCTCCAATAGTCAAAACAATGATTCATAAATGACTCTAATGTTGTTCAAAACTTTTGGAGTATAATTAGATATCATAAATAAATATAAAAATGAAACTATTAATATATTATAAGAACATTGTATTAATCATATCCAAAAAATATGTGTGAATTAATTAAATTAAAAGTAATTACTCCAAAATCATAATGTCTATATCTGGTATAAATTATTGTATTTGGAATATGTTTCTTCTTGAATTGAAATGGATGATATGTATAATGAATATAAATCCTTAAAAATGTTGATATCTATGGTGGTCAAAAAATAATTCATAAATAGAAGGTAGTTGATACATGGTCTTCATTTTATGGGAATTTATTTCCTTTTAATATTTACAAAGCTTTATAGTCACATTATTCTTTTTCATATTTAGAATAGGATATCCCCATAGAGACACAATTATGCATTTGAATCTATTAACTCACAAATCCTATAATTGTTTAATTAAGCCCATTAACTCAATTTTTTTTCATTTTATAGGGATTCTAATCTATCATTTTTTTCATATTGGAGGAGTTTAATATAAATTACATCTTCACACTCAGGTTGATGTCTTGGTAATTCATTATGTAATACATAAATGAATTACTTAACAATAAGAACATATCACATCATTGAGATAACTTTCCCATCCATAGGTTTGTATTATCTTCTTCTCCTTGAATATTAATAAGAAGAAAAAATAGGGGTTTATATATGAATGATTTTGATGATTTTTTCTATGTTATAAAGAAAATGAATTGTGCATCATTATCAAAATTCATGAACTCATTCTCTTGTATTTTTTAGAACTATACACTAAAATGAAATTCATACTAATTAATATATCAGAGTCTACCATATGGATAATAAAAAAATTTATGAATAGGATATGTCCATTAATCATAATGGGGAATAAATAAAACATCTTTTCTACCTATAATATTTCCCCTAGGCATCTTTAATGATAAATCCCTTCATAGTGTGATAGAAAAAAATATTTAATCTCCTAGGAAAACCAAGAGTATATAAAAGAGTGCGGGGATATATAATTGAATAATACATTAGCTAACATTGATGCTGTGATAAATTTTCCTTCAATAACATCATGAGAAGCATTAACTTTGACTATAGTAATTGAAAATACATATACTTATTCCCTTTTTCCTCTTCAATTGTCACTCACGGTAGTCATTTAGAGGTAAGAATTTAATTTTTAAATTTTTATTTCATGAGTTTAAATTGCCGGTTTATTTAATTTCTTGGTTGAAGTGTAGACTGAATCGACAAGGGGCTTCCGCAGCGCGCTGATAAATGCGTGTTGGCCTTACATCGCTTGGCGTGTGCGCAAGGCACGAGCAAGATGGATAAAATTTATTTTTAAGTGCGCTGATAAGTGCGCGCTGATAAGCGCGCGTTGATAAGTGCACGTTGGCTTCACGTCGCTCGGCACGTGGTGCCGATGCTCGAACGTTAAATAACCGGATAAATTTTTATTATGGTTTTATTGGTTATTATTGTATTATGACTATTATATTATTGTAATTATTATATTATTATTATTGTTATTATTTTCTTTATAATTATTATGATATTATTATTATTATTATTATTATTTTATTGTTATGCGGTTATTATTATTAAGATTATGATTATTATTATTACTATTAATATTATTATTTCTAATATTATTATGATTTTTAATATTATTATTTTATCTTAAATTGTTTAACTTTTTTCCCCCATGCCTAACCCTAGCCGCCGCCACCCCCTTTTCTTTTTTTATTTTATTTTATTTCTTTTCCTTCCTTCTCCCCCATGTCTTCCTCTCCTTCTCCCATGGCACCCCATTCCTCCTCTCCTCCTTCTTCTTCCCTTTCTTCTTCTTCCTCCTCTTCCCCGTTTTCCCTTTTCTTTCTTCTCCTTTCCCCGCACCTCCTGCACCGGACCAACCCTGCACCTGCTACCTCCCATACATCCCAGCCCAGCCGGAGCGATCCTTTCGCCCGTCCTGCACGACGCCTCGTCGGCGCTCTCTCCCTCACCCGCCACTGTTGCGCCTCCCTGCTCGGCAACACCAGCAGCCGCACCTCCTTCATTCTCCACCCCAGCCAGCGCTCTCTCCCTCACCCGCTCATCCGCACCTCCCAGCACCCGCTGTCCCACGTCGGACCATCCGCCAGCACCTGCACCACCCGTGTCGGCCTCACCCTGCACCCGCGCCTCCCGCCGGACCACCCCTCCCCCTCGGACCTTCCCCTGCTGCTTCCACGCCAGACCGGCGTCACCAGCTAGTGTCTCTCCCCCCTGCCCGTTTCCTCTTCTACACACCGCACCAGACCCCCTGCTGCTCTCTTTCCTCCTCCACCCAGCTGGTACGCCGCCCCTCCCCGTTCCGGCGCCCCTGTTCGGCACCTCCTCCACCACGCAGGTTTGTTTTTTTTTCATTTATTTTATTTTATTATTTTAACTTATCTAATAAGATATTATGTTTTCTTTTGTTATTATTATTAATATGTTAATTATTATATCATTACTATAAATATTAATATGTTATTATTATTATTATGTAAATAATAATATTATCATTTTTATTATCATATTATTATTATTATTATTATTATTATTATTATTATCATATTATTATTATTATTATTATGTTAATAATACTATTATTATTATACTATTATTGTTATTATTATTATTATTATGCTATTTTTATTATTAATATTATTATTATTGTTATTATTATTATTTATAATAATAATAATAATAATAATTATTATTATTCTATTTTTATTATTATTATGTTATTGATATTACTATTATTATTTTTGTTATTATTATTTTTTTATTTTCACTATTATTATTTTTACGTTATTATTATTATCATTATTATTGTTATGTTAACAATATTATTGAGCCTGTTGTACGATCTGCTGTTTTTAGGACCTGTTTGACGGCTCAAGACGGTGCAACCGCGGCGCAACTGGAGTCTTGCGCCGTGTCTTTTTCCATGCCTGTTTGAGGTAGGTGATTCCACACTCCATTATCATCTGGAGAACTTTTGCGTGTTGGTTTAATTTTTTTTAGCACCCTACTAATTAGTTTCCATATTGAAAAATTAGTTTTGATTACTTTTTAAATGTTTTCATCTAATTTTGCAGTGGTCTATTTATGTGGTTCAAGTCCATTTCTTTTATTGTGGAAACTCACTTTGGCGGTTTAGTATTATTTGTAAATTGTGCAGTGTGGTTTAAGTTATTTTTAAAGAGGAAAAAGAAAAAGGATGTTTTGGTGTGTCTGTGGTTTCCAAAGAGGATATCAATGTGCATGTGACACATTTGGCTCTAAGTGATAATGTGACATGCTATATGAACTTTGATCTTTAGGTGAGCACAAGGAGGGAAGCTGGGGTATTAGGTGGGGAGACTGGGACTAGTGAGCTAGTGTTCCGGAGATGACCCGACCCGGTTTCACTGGCAGGTTTGACGACTGCAACACTAACTAAACATATGATATCTGAGGGTCGTGGCCTTCTAAGACATGTGTTCTGAGGGTCGTGGCCTTCTAATCCACCTTATCTGAGGGTCGTGGCCGCCTAAGCCACGTTTCACCGAGACACGACGTTCTAGGATTCCACTAGTTCTAATACCCATAGGGCCTCTCCCATCCTTGGTGACACCAGTTACTTTGCGTGCATGATGATACGTGATATGTCACTTGAACTGCTATCCTTATGTGTTTATATTGAACTTCCTTTCTTTTAAATCGTTTTATGAAAACCTTTTTCTTTTGCACTTCTTTCTCTCTTTATTTTAGCATTGCAAATGGTTGTCTTTTGATAGTTGTGCGTGGAATCTTTTCTTGGTGATATCCTGCTGGGCGACTGCTCACACCCTACTTACACCCTTGGGTGTAAGTAGACTTGTTTACTTATGATACAGGTAGGGGTCCAGCTTTTGGGAGCACTGGTTCAGGTTGTTAGCAGGACTATCTACGTGGCGTTTTGGTGGTGGCTTAGTGGCGGTGTCCTCACACCGGGCGACAGTCCTTAGGTTGTTTTTTTGGTCATCTTGTTTTAGTGTTATTTGGGTTTTGAATACTTGTGAACCAAAAACTTGTTTGGTCAACTACATGTTTGACTGTAACCTTTACTTCAGTTTGGTTTACTTTGGTTGGCTGCTTTATATTTGTTCACTCGGGTAAATCGTTCCCAAAGTTTATTTTGATACTCGGGCACTTTTTCCAGCCTGTGGTGATCGGGAACGCCCTTCGGGCCTTGCCGCGGGCCGGGTCGGGCGTCGGTTTGGATGGTGACCCGATTCGGTTCATGACATCAATGGTAAGTTCTCTTTGCACATGGGGTATTATTTGACATAATTACCCATATAATTATAGTTAAATGAATTTATTTTGATGGATTTTTCAAAAAAAATTCATTTATTAGGATGATATAATTTCTATATACACTTAATGAAAAATCATATTCCCTTCATGAATGTACTAATATTTTTCCTTCCACGGGTATCACATATTATAAATTCCCTATTTTATTATTCTCCTTATCCATTTTTTTCTTTATGAGGTTCAAAACCATCATATTCTTATCTTTCATTCCTTAAAAGTCACAAAAAATTGATAATTATTTCTCTTTCTTGATATATCATGATATTATATTCTCAAATGATGATATTTTTTGGGAGAACAGTTCCCATAAATGGATTGGATTTCTCTCATCAATGAAATAATCAGTTATTCAATTTTTTTTATAATTTTTTTGTGACATTACTTAATATCTATGTAATGTTATATTCATGAAAAGAAATGTTTTTTTATAAATTTTTTTATTAAACACTATGATTTTAAAAACATATCATCTCGTTTCCAATAAGGAAAATATTTTTCGATGCAAATTACCGTAAAATAATTCCCCTCAATAGCCATTATTTAATCAATATTTTTGTTGAATCAATGTCCTCCATTGATCTGAATACCTTTTGAGATTATACACTATCATAAAAACATTCTCCATTTAATTAAATTATAAATAAAGAAATATATTTTCTATAGAACTTATCAATTTATTAGATACTTATGGAATTTTGGTTCCATTGAATGATGAAGTCCATTGTCCCATGAAATGATATAAAATTATTACACTAATTTGTGGATCATCAAGAAAATCCATACAGGAAAGGTTATTGGACATAACCTGAGTCACATATGTGACAACTCAGTTTTAGGTACGTATCATTTCAAATTTTAAATAAAAATTTGAGTATATCATTAAGTGTTTAATAGATGGATATATGTGTCAGAAATGATATAATCAAGACAATTCTAGTCTGGTGGATGTGTTATTTCATTTCATGATAGAAAAGTCGCACTATCTAGATGGAAGATATCTACTAACTTTTTTATGAATCACATGAAAATATGTAATTCTCCCCAAAATCCACTAGGTAGCTAGTGGAACTGCATAAATCCCAATAGGGAATCCATTCCTATAGACATTTTTATAATGAGTAAAATTTATTCCCCATTTTTAATTCCCTCAAACCCCATTTGAGCCCCATTACCTTAGGCTCATCTCTCTAGTTATATTGAGATATATACTACCATTCCATGTCATATCTTTGATGCCTAAAATCCCATTTGATCCTTAACATCCCATCCTGTAATTTCTTATCGGATCATGATCAATTAAATCTACTTCACCTTGTCCATAATAAATTTTATCTTTAATTTACTAGTAATATATATGGGGTTTTTCATGATCTTTTGAGGTGGTTGATGCTCAATGATATAATCAACATCTAGATTAAATTATTTATATTCTACGCAACACTTGGAGAATTAAAATTGTTAGTAATAGATATTCTTTATTGAGTTGATTATGCCCCAAACTTGTTAGGTATTTTTTCTCTTCAACATTAATCCTAGATTAATAAAAACATCAAATTGATTTTTTTGGATTTGGTGGTGGTATTGGACTTGGATGGAAATTCTTTCCATGATCATAATTGATTCAATTGAGGTAGAAATATCTTGAATTTATTTCATATTTTATACTGGTTAATGGAATGTTTTTTTGAATGAATGTCTTCCCTATAGACTTATGTTTGATACTTGATCTCATTTAGTGTGTCTTTATAACCATATGAGACATATGATCATTTTTCTTCTATGTAGATTTTTATAGATATGATACTTGTTTATTTGATATGATATTGATCACCCATTTGAATCTTTTGTCATATTTTTCTTTTCTTATGTCATATAGTTGATTATATAGGTTGATCCTTACAGACTATTCCTAAAAGGGTGACGTGTTAGATGGATGGTTAGTACTCCTTTTATTATCGCTTCTTAAGGGATATGGAAACAATATATTTGGGTTATTCCATCATGGGGTAAATTTTAGGTGGTGGATAGTTATTCCTTTTAGTATGATTCCTATGTAGTCATATCTCGTATATGTTGATCAAAATATGTATTGTTCTTGTGTTATATGTTATTATTATAAATTTACCTGATTAAAATTCATGGAATACTCTTTTATAAATTATTTATTGATGTTAACAGTGATTTTGGTGTCTTACTGAGTATTATACTCACATACTACATAGGCTTTCCAATGTGGTTGTATATTTTATGATTAGTGATTTAGAAAAGGGAAAGTACCGATGATGGATAGTTGAATAGGTTAGTAGGATGAGGTTCACATTATAAAAAACATATATTGGATATTTATTCATTTCATTACTATATTACCCATATATTGAACCCTTTTACTTAGTTTGGTTTAAGTATTTCACCTGCCATATTGATATTTGATGGACTAGTTTTAGTTTTATATTCTGATACTCTTATTGTTATTTGATTATTTATTATTTATTGATTATCATTATTACCAACACTATTCTAAATATGATTCTTACCTAGTAGTGAGGTAATAATATACCCAGTACAACCCTTTATTCCACTCCACTGGTCGATAAACTCTTGCATATGTAGAGTCATGCATATAATCATGTGGCCCAACCAACTCAGAACCGGTAGTTCATGTTGGGGAGTTCTGAAAATGGTTTTTGAAAACTAGATACACTAATATGTTTCATCTATTTGTAGTGGTTTATGACAAGGTATGAAGGATATTGGATAGTGTAAATTATTTAGAGAAACTACATCAGTTATTTTTTTTCATTGTGGAGTGGACCTTTGAGTTTCTATAATTCCAAAAGTTAAGTTTTTCTATATCATTTTACAATTGATTAAAAATTATCTTTAGGTGATACACATGATGTTGATATTCTATTATATGGTAATTTATGTTCATCCATGAATCATTTTAGAAATGTAGTTTCAAATGTCATATATACCTATTAACTAAATTATATAGACCCCAAAAATGAAATTTCTATTGGATTTTTGATATGTTATTTTTAATTTATTTAATTCATTCATTTATTTGATCACATTGTATTCTATGATTGTGTATTTATATGTGGTTGTGAATAAAATTTAAGAACACAAAGATTGATTTGGGTTTTGGTTAGTTATTTGTTTCCCATTCCATTATTTTAGGGGTAGCCTATTAGGATGAACATTATTGTGAACCGTTATGAATGCCTATATTCACTGTAAATTTTCTTATAAATCATTTGGATATCTCCAAGGTTGGTTATATAATTTCTAAAAATATTACCCCATGGACCTCTTACATAGCCAGTTGTATAACCTGTTGTGAAGGTGGACACAACTGAACATGTTCCCTTGGATGATTTAGTGGGTCAAGTAATTCAACCAATCTAATCATAGGTTTCTGTTCTTTGAAGATGAGACAATAATGGTGGGCCAACGATGGTCAAATCTATACATGAATTATAGATCCAATATCTCCATCCTTATGGGGAACTAGAAGACATAAAAATGTAGAGGAATTTATATGAGTGATATAGAGTATTTTCAACTTGGTAGATACAAAAAATTATGAAATCATGGGATTTTAATACATAAATATTATATCTATTTATATTAATATTAAATTCAACGTAACACGTTCCATGATAGAATAATAAATTTTTACAGTATTTATATAATACATATAAAAAAATCTTATTTTATTAAACAAATTCATCATCTATCATAACGATCTTAACCAAGTGTACTCTTTATTTCCATACCCAAATAAAAACATTCTTTATATCCTCAAGAATGGAAACATAATAAATGGGTGAGCTAAGATGCTCATTAATGGAAAATAAGAAAGATATCAATAAATGATCATATAAAATCATAAGATAAGTATATGGTTATTAGATAAAAACCATAACTTAAAATTATTATACCTAATATGTTAAATATCCCCAAATAAATTTAGGGAATAGAACATTAGACTTTCAAAATACATGAATCCTAAGAATGATAACTAATAATTACTCAATCATGAACCCTAATATCAACTACTCAACGTGTTTTGGGAAATCATAAATATCAAAACCATTTCATATGTTAAGGATAATTACCAAGACCATCATATAAGGCATTAAATATGTAACACCCCAGAATGAGAAAGGGTTAAATGACTAAATGATATGACCCATGTCGACAAGGTGCACCTTACGTTTCAAGAGACTACCTGGTTAGAACTCCACAGTTAAGTGTGATTGGTATGGAGTAGTTATCAAGATTGGTGACCTTCTAAAAAGTTTCCCAGGGTGTGTGTGAGTGAGGAAAAAGAACACTGGAAATGACATGTGTTGGCCTGTGTGGACTTTCATTAGTCAGATGACCCATTCAGGAAAGTGGTGGGCTCCATGGTTGGGACCGCGTGTCTACGGGGAAACTAGTGGTAACTGGAAGGCCAGTACCCGATGACCATGCTAATGCGGGGTTCCTGTACTATCATCGGGGAAACGTTGTCACATTTGGTATCAGAGGTGGTACCCAGCCTTAAGTGCAGTGCACTGCCAGTGTTGAGATGTATGCCCACAACACAGATGATTTTCTCTAAAGGGGGGGGGATTATAACACCCCAGAATGATAAAAGGATAAATGACTAAATGATATGACTCATGTCAAAAAGGTGCACCTTTCTTTTTGGGACCCTACCTGGTTAGGACTCCACATTTAAGCATGCTTGGCCTCGAGTTCTGATAAAGATGGGTAACCATCTGGGAAGTTTCCTAGGGTGTGTGTGTGTGTAGAACAAGAAAACTGGAAAGGACATGTGTTGTCCTATAGGGACTGTCATTAGTAAGATGACACATTCAGGCATATTGGTGGGCCCCAGGGTGTAGACCACATGTCTAGGGGGCACTGGTGGTAACTAGCGGGCCAGGACCCAACGACCATGTTATGGTAGGGTGTCTGTTCTTTCACTGGGGCCCAGTTGTCGCAAACTACCACTTCACATAGTGGATCAAGCCATTGCCTTGTTTCCAGAAAAGATTAAGCAATTCGACTTATTTCACATAACGGATCAAGCACATAGACTTGTTTCCCATAACTATATTTGAAGATATAATACTTTAGAAAATGAATTGGTGGGAGATATAGTTCCCACCATTGAAGAAATAAAAATTATGCATAGGTGTTCCACATTATCATATAATATAATTATATTAGATCCCATGAAAATAAATAAGTTTCGCAAAATATTCATCATATCATAACCCATAGAAAAGAAATGGGTTTCATAAACATTTCATATTTTCATCATCAACATAAAACATCCATACAAATAATATGGATGGTATCATTAGGTAATCACCATATAAATCATAGTTATAATGAATGGATGAATTTTTCTTATGAGGAGAGATACTATTAAATGATCATTAAAACATTATTCAATAAAATTCCATTTCAAAATTTAGAATCACTTTTTAAAATATATAATAAAACATAAAATAATAAAATAATTGTTATTAAAAATAAACTTATGATTATGTAAAGTGAGTTTCAAAGCATTGATCCATTATTATGGTGTGAAATTCCATTCATCACATATATGTTTAAAAAAATTCCGTTAATATTTTTTTTGTAAAATTCAAAATGTACCTTGTTTTGAAAATGAAAAAAATGACCCCTTTTAAATAATTTTTTAAAAAGAAAAACAAGGGTAAAAAATAAATTAAAAAATATTAAGGGAATAGTAAAAAAATTTATGAATTTTTTATATAAAACTTGGTTATATAAGAGAATGATAATAAAATCCCCCTAATTGAGACTCAAATGTAAATAACACCAAATATATATGAGACTGTGAAGTAAAACCCTTACCCCTTTGGTAACTTATAAAATATATTCCCCACAAAAGAAGTAACTTTAGTTGGGTATATAAATCCATGATAAATTATTAGGAAGTATCATGAAATGAATTTATGGGAAGTATATACACAACATATATAAAATATTGAGTGAATTTGGGATACATATCACAAAAATAAAACTGAGATGAAAATCCCTTACCTAATGTTTTCCCTACTTTGAGAGAAATAAAAGATCTTAAATAATAAATTTAAATTTATTTTAGTACTATAACAGTGTCATGTTCATACTTACAATAGAATATTTTATCCCTTTATAATATTTCAATAGCTCTTTTATCAGTAATTCATTACTAAAATTGTTATTTCCTGGTGATAACTATTTTATTTATCATGAGTATTTCAGTTCAGTATTTTTGGTCCTTGTACATTTATTTTTTTCCATCACCTATAGAATATTATTACTGATATAAATATCTTATATATTCATTATATACTAATTTAGAGTCAACCATAAAATTTTGAGAAAGAAAAACGAATTACACAGTTTATGGAGTTTTTGGACCATCTATATGCATAAACAACGTTTCCATTTTTTGACTGATGAAATGATGGAAAGGTAAATAATAAAATAAATTTTAATTAAAATCATTATTTAATATAAATTATATATATTCAGAAAATTCATCCTCATTTCCAGAAAATTAAAATATAAATGAAAAGTGAATCAAGTCTCTTCGTAGAGGTGGTAGTCCACATATACACACGAACAACATTATATTTTCCCATAGGATTGAATGGTATGAAGGTTGTCATGACATTACCATTAAATATGTATAGTTATGTCATAAATATCATATATAAACATTAAAACCATAATAATTCACCAAATAAATGAGGAATATGAAATATGAATTGTATCAGTATATGGAAATGAGAAGTCATTATTATGCATGAGAAATACTTTAACCTCTTTTTTGATGAGAAATGGTTTATAATAGTGTTTTATTAATAATAATAATAATTAGGAATAATTAGGATACTCAATTTTCTATATTATTATATTATTAATAGATTTATAGGAGGTAAATAAGTGTATAAATGAAAGTGACATGTTAGGAAAAATATCTCTACTTGGAGGTAACTCTTTTAGATCTCCACTTAATGACCCTAGAGTTGGTATTTTGAGAAGAAAATAACCTATAGATTTTGTCTACTTAAATGAAAAAGAGTTTTTTTGTAGAGGATAGTTGGGATAGAA
Source organism: Viscum album (assembly GCA_963277665.1). Lineage (NCBI taxonomy): Eukaryota > Viridiplantae > Streptophyta > Magnoliopsida > Santalales > Viscaceae > Viscum > Viscum album. The sequence goes on along the minus strand of OY728156.1, from coordinate 109,608,255 downwards.
ATCTCAATGGATGTGAAGAAGGGAAATGAGTGGTTCCCTTTTATATGTTAGGGGAGAGGCACTCATGGAATTTAAAATGATAGGCTATATATTATCCCCTTTGACCTATTTTAATGTTTTTATAAATTAAATGTTATTTAATAAAATAATATTCACATAAAATATAATTATTTTTAATTTAGTTAATATTCATTTGATTTGACTAAAAATATTTAAAAGAAAAGTTGAAATTGAAATATAATGTTACAAGAAAATGTTATATTAAAACATAATAATCATGTAAAAAATTAACTCACTCAAATTATATTTATTTTAATATTTTTATAATTATTTTTTATATTTTTATTAATTGAAGGAATAACACATCAATGTTTAATAATCATGTTGTGTCATTATATAATTATTAAAAAATAAATTATAATTTTTTATCATGAAATTAATTTTTTTATTCTTAAAAATACACTTATATAATTTCATAACATACTTTTTTTATATGTCGACACATTAGAGACATTAAAAACAAAGAGAGTTACATTTTTTAAATCTGTTTTATTTAAATAATATATAAGATATTTTTGACATATAGTCTCGATTAAAATAATTCAATTTTACCCTAATGTGATAAGGTTTGAGTTAACATCAGTAAATAATAAATTAGATGAAAAATTATTGTTTTACCACATATTTTTAATCAATATTAACATGACATACTCTTTTCTAAGTTGAGTTTCTTACCAATATTATTATTCATGATGTCCAAAAATGGCATATTTACAAATTTTGATCCTCCTAATTATAAATATGAAATTAATTTCATATATTTTAATACATATAAATATAAATAAAATTAATTTTAATGTAACTCCACAAAATGCATCAAAAAACTTTTTTTGTTAAAAAAGAATAATTTTTTTGGGTAACACATTATTTATTCTTAACCTATTTCTAGATAAATATTTGTCTAATGTTTTAAAAAAACAATGTAAATAATATAGGAATTTCATTAAAATAATTCCAAAATTTGAATTAATTTTATTTATTTATAAAAAATAGATTGCGAGCATATAATCTATTTTCTAAAAAAATATCAATTTTATTTTCAAAAAATTTATTTATTTTTTTTAATTGGATAATTAATTAATTATTTTTATAAATTTGGAAACCATATTTTTAAATAATTTACTTATTACTATTCATGTTTTATAATCTAATGACTAAGTGATAATATTTTAATAATTTTACGCAGTTCATCTAGAATATTTATTTCAGGTAATATAGGCTATCAAAAAATAAAATTACTTAAAGAGATATATTTTATAAAAATCATAGGGCATTAGATTATACCCCCTTTAAAATTAAATTTTTACATTAAGAATCAATAATAAGTCACAAATAGATGAGGATAATTTTCATTTATCATACACTTAATTTCCTATGTTTCTACTCAAATTTTTTGTTTCACAGGAATACTTTTACCAGGGGACTGGAATTGTTTTTTAGCACTTTATCAATATGATCCAAAATTTCTATCAATTGTTCTTTATAAGAATGTTTTTGTTCTACTTGTATGAACTCTAATTTTATTGTATTTTAAAGATCATGTATGAAATTCCTTAGGTTAGATACATTAAACACATCATGGACTTAAGGGAGATTTATTGAAGTTCTAATCGATAAAAAACCATCTGAATATAATAAAGAATTTCCAAACTACTAGTATAAATATGAATTATCTTTACCTTCCTCTTAATTTTTAAAACCTTCTTCCCTAAGGAAGATTATTAAAAAAATCTTCTCACTAACTTTAAACTCTATATGTTGTAGAGGATATTCACCGTAAATATTTTTCTTAACATAAGATGATCATATGTGCTACTAGATGGCTATAACCTTCTCTGTCATTTCCTCTACAAGATTAGGACCCAATATATTTTATTCTTGAAATTCATTCCAACATATGAGAGTTATTATCATCCTACTATATAGAGAATCATAAGGAGACATCTGAAATCTTGATTGAATGCTATTATAAAAAGAATATTTCAAAAAATTAATGTGGTGATCCCCACTACCATTAAAATTCAAAGAGAAATATCTCAATATATTTTTAGAGTGTTAATTGTCCCCAGGAATGAAAATATATCCAAGGATGATAAGAAATGGTGAAACATAACTTTTTATCTTAACCCTATTGAAGAATTCTCTAACACATCGAGGTAAACCTCAGATCTTGATAAAATATAATTGATAGTGGTACACTATGAAATATTACCACATCCTAAATTCGTAACCAATTAAGTTGATCAAGAGAGAAATCATACATATTGAAAATGAAGTGTGCTAACATCAAAAGGTTATAAAGGACAACCCGTAGAGAATTTTTCTTTATAGATGTTTTGGGGATTCTAAAAATGAATACGATGGAAATGATTTCCATTTTCCATTATTCTATGGGTAATGGTTTTAATAGCCCCTTATACAAATGCCTCCCATACTTAACTTACTGATATTTCAATAAATAAAATTCATTCTCTTGAATCTATCTTTCCTTGAAATCCCATTGTAAATATAGTTTCAGGACTCTATATATATTTATAATTCTGGAAAAAAATAGTTAACTCTGTACCATGAGCCTCATCCAAATGACCATTCTTCAAAAATTGCATCGGTGGGACAGAAACATAGTTCCTAGATCATGTTATTCCATCAAATCAATTATGATATGCAGATCTTTTCTCAGATGTTTTTGTAGATCCACATCATCTATTTGATCTTCCTTAATCATCGCATGGATAAATAGATAAAAATTACATGAAAAGACACCTTCAATCAATATTTCTAGATCCAACCATTGCAAATAAAAAAATATTGGATTTGTTTCGATCCTCAATATAGATAGGATTGTATGGTCCTTTCAAATCAAAGTATCTTCCATGTTTTTCACCTTCATCGGGTGGTAATGTATTGAATAGTAAAATTTTATAATCCATTCCAACCATCTTCTTTAGGTCTTGTTTAGCTATTTTTTAGTAGAAATATACATTAAAATTTTGTGATCAACATATATACCATAAATTTCCCTATAGATACAGTAACTGTATATATTTAATGAAACTTTACCAAAGCTAACCCTAAATAATGACTTGGGTAATTTTTCTTATCAACCATCAAATGTCATGTGACATAATCTGTAACCAATTAATTTTTCATATGGATGCATCAAAAACCATTTATTTTATTCATAATATTGGAAAACATTATCTATTATAGGGTAGTGTAAGAACATATTCACCAACTGTAATTCTATTAAGTTCTATCAAAAGTCCCTCAGATTCATCAGTCTAAAGAAACATAGGTCCTTTCTGAGTTAACATGGTTAATGGGTTCTATAAAGGAGAATAATTCTCTATAATTCACTGATAATATCCACAAAAACACGAATTATATGTATTTTTTTTTATCATGGTTGGTCTAGGAAATTCCAAAATTACTTTTATCATTGAAGGATCAACTTTTGTACCCTTTTTTGAGATTACATGAGCCATGAATGAGTCATTCTGAAGATAAAATTTACACTTTGTAAATTTTTCATAAAGCTTATCCTTCATCGAGTTCTTCAATATAATCCACAAGTGATCTTCATGAACTTCCTTTTTATTTAAATATACAAGAATATTATATATAAATACTACCAAAAACTAATAGGTATAATATCTGAGGAATCTATTCATTTAATTCATAAATATGTTAGGTTTATTTGTAAGACCTAAATAGAGAACTATTAATACACAGTATCTATACCCTGTATAGAATGTAATCTTGGTCATATCATCTTTCTTGGCCTTAAATTGATGATATCCAAAATTAATTTCAATAATTAAAAAGTATCGATATTTGTGTTGTTGATAAAATAAGTAGTCAATATGGGGTAGAGGATACCTATTCTTTATAGTGATCTTGTTGACTTCTCAACAATAAATAAACCAGCACATTGATTTATCTTTTGGATTAAAAAATAATATTTTAAACCCAAGGTGTCACACTTGGACAAATTAATCCCTTTTCATGACTCCCCAGCAACCACTTCTTTAATTCATGCAACTCAATTAGGGCCATTATATTAGAAGTCATTGAAATAGTCATAGAATAAGGTAATAATTATATTGAAAACTAAACATCACAATTTAGTGGAAGACCCAACTATTATTTCACATGGAAATCAATAAAATCATATACAATGGATGTATACTTAAGGTTGATTTTCTCCTTGACCATATGAGATAAACAACCTTCATGTATAGGAATTAATACCCACAATATGGAATCAATTTCTATTGTTTGTTCATATTAATCCACACATTGATAAATGATCACAATTTCATTTAGAATATGAAATGAAACTTCCCTTCCATTGAAATTAAAATTGTATCCATATAGATAAATCTATTCTATGCCAATAATCACATTGAATTCTACTAAAGGGAGAATCAAAATATTTTCTGGAAGCACTTTCCTAACAACTTCAATCGGAGAGGAACTATAGAATTGATATGTTACCATTGTAACATTGGGTTCTTTCACAAATAAATCATATTTTTGTTGTTGAGGTTATATTATAGTACCTTTAAAAATTAATTATAAATAAATTATGGGGTGGATCCAAAATCAAATAAAAGAAATTTTATTCTGGAGTGGATGATAAGTGTAACTTTAACCACATCATTCTTGTTACCCACTTCAATTTGCATGATCAAATAGTACTTCCAATTTCCTTTGGGGTTAATAGGTTATTGATCCTTATCATAAAAATAATTCATATTCATGAAATGGTTGGCATAATGACTATATTACTTGAAATTGAAGAATTAGTTCATTGGTGGTTCACTATATGGGGTCATTTTTCCTCAATAGGATAAACATGACAATTCATCAGGTTTTGACAATAATTTTCTTTATGATCTTCCTTTCTATATTTTACTAATCTAATAGTTCCATTCATACACTTACCTTGATGTTATTCAGAAATTAATTTCATGTATATGGATGAAATTTCATTCCACTATGTGATTTATTTGATTTTTCATATGAATGGGTCTCTTTTTTTCTAATCAAAACCATGTTAGTGGTTGGAATATCAAATTTAAATTTCTACTTTGAGTGCACATCAAATGATTTCTTCATATATACTAAAGGATATTTTTGATAATTCCGTTTAAGTACTTTGTTTTAACCACCAAATATTCAGTAGACTTTACTTTTTGGAAAGATAATTAAACGAAATTCATAACATGAAAGCCTTTAAAATTTTTCATTATATGTCATGATATATCCCAATTGGTCCCATAGAGTGACTACCCAATCATTCCTCTAATAGGTAGTGGCTAAAGACTAGCATTGAGTAATCATATCACTGACTTGTGAGGCCTTAGCCTAAGTACATGTATACAAAGTCACATCTAAAATCCTATAAAATACTAAAATGTAAACAAATGAACACCCCTGAATGAATACAACTAAATCCCACTACAAGAGTATGTAAGGAAGTGAAGAAATGCAAATAGGTCCAAATAAAAGACCATCACAAAGATTTTGAAAATAATTTCAACCTAAAATTAAAAATGGGACAATTGTCAATGTACCACAGTAACACATCTCTGTCTCTATCATCTTGCTAAGAATCGTCTTGTCCTAGTCCATATATGACTTTGTAAAAGGGTGATTTTCTACACAAGACATGACACGTTAGGTAAAAACCATGAAAGCGTGAGTATAACAATACTTAGTAGAATACCCCGAAACCGAAAATCATATAACAAAGGAAATAAAATCATCCCTACAAAGGTATATCTCTACAGAACATATAACAATATTATAAATATATACTCAACAAAGACACAAGTTCTAAAGGTAATTAATAACTATATTAATCTAGCTTAGGAGTATAGCTCTAAGATTCCCGACTGCACTCATCTAGGAGAACACACACATAAGTATTCTAATACTGGTGATATCCATTTGAGAGGTAGTAATTGTCAGGCCTCTCCATTAGAAGTATACACTGAACGTCCAAATAGATAAGATACACATATGAGGATCACACCCAAGGCCATAGGGTATACCAACAACACAATATGGATTAACCTCCTTGGAATACGATTAGTTCCAAAGTAGTGTTGGTTGTGAAGATACCAATAACTCTCCCTCAGTCACAATGATGAATAGAGGAAATCACTTTGGGGCTCCTCGAAGGATTTCGAAAACTGAATCCTATAATTCATGCTGATGGAATCATTTTCCAATAAGTGTAAGATGATTCCAAACTAACCCTCATGTAATATATAATGGAAACACAAAATAATAATACTTTTTATAGATAAAATGGGAAAGAGCTCCAATACATGTCGTAGAATGTGCACGACATGTAGAAGGGTTACATGCTAGGTCCCATGACCTTGAGTCCAACCCATGTAAATGTCCCATCTATCAAGACATGTTTTTGTTAGTTTAGAAGTACATGGAATTCCATCTAACTATGTTCCCTACCAGTGTACCAGTACATGGATCAAACTATGATCTTGTCCTGGCTATGTGCGTGTAGGGGAGTACATGACATGATCTAACCTGTGTACTCCTACATGTGTATGTGTACCCTATAATGTACACACCATGTTTCTAGGGAGATACAACATGTTGTGTGACTGGTGTCACACAACGTTTGATACTTTACTTAAGTTGAAACCCACAATACTTTATTGGGGGGGGGACCACATAGTGTTTACCTCTAGCATAAACCCTTGTGTAATGTGGAATTTTATATAATTCTATATCTGAATTTTATGCGTCTTCCAGTGGCTACAAACTTCGATCCGATGACATGAATTCTTGTAAAAAACACTGAATCATCTCATATGATCATTTTAGTCATCGAACAACATGTTACAGTATTTTAATCCACTCAAAAAACATATTTTCACATCATTCGTTATTACCCGCCGAAGATCATGAAATTAGGTTTCCATATATGTTCTATTCATCAGTACTACCATAATCACACCACCGTCATGTCAAGATAATCCCATATCTATGATTTTAGATAGTTTCACCACAAAATGGATGCGTAATGATCAATTCCTCGATATATGTAAAACTGTAGGCCAAATGAAGAATGCCCATGATGAATGAATAATCAATGGAGAAATGAAAAACCTCAAGCACAAGGAATAAAGCTCAACCATTTTTTATGTTGGCCTCAATACATTGTCATTTTAATAACAATGATGAATCAATCAATCAAAAATATATTTTTACAAAATAACCCCCAATTAAAACCATCGCACAAGACGACAGATCCAAAAATCAATCCATTGGTTGATTGATTCATGTTACTTGTAGAAATTATGAACGAGGTAAGAATCAAAAGAAAAAAATGTCCTACCTCGATTTGGATCGATTGATGATGAAAAATATGTGGCATTGTAGTCATTGGACAGATTCTGCGATTTTGTTGCATGCCGATCATTGATCAATGATCCATTTGTTGTTCATCTATGAGAGATTATCTAATTATTTCTCTAATTACTATACAATGGTTCCATGGTTATGATAATAACCCCATAATTCTAATATAACTGTCTATTTGAAGAGATGTTAGTCATTGCATCAATAGAAAATATATAAATTAATTAATCTAATTTTTTTACTCATTTCCACGCCCATGATGATATTTCCAGAAATGTCCTACACCGACCAAGGTTAGATCACTCCTAAGGTAAAACCGATGTTTGAAACTCCAAAGTACTCTTGGGCATGTAATACATGCCCCCATTTATATTTTATTCCACTTTATTTGGAAAACAACACACACTTGAAAATTAATATATTTAATATATTTTAAACAGTTGTTTTAGGAACACTGGGCCTTGGAATGACACAGTATCTGAGCATTTGGTATAAAAAATAATCCATAAAATATACAAAAATAATACATTGAAAATACAAGTCATTACATTCTCTTCACCTTAGGGCCCTATATTCTAAAAAGGAAAAAAATGGAGAAATAGTGATGTGGGAACTGAGCATGAATTTGAGCCTCCTTCTCCCATGTGCTCTCCTTTATATTTCCACACTACCATCGAACATGTTCTAAATTAATTACTCACCTCGGAAGTATCCTCTCCTACCGATCATCAATATCTACTCGGTACTCACCATGGGTAGCTCCATCATTGATGTTAAGCTCACCACAGTCAATAATTTGTGATGGGTCATGCACGTACATACTCAGTAGTGACATGTGGAAGACATTGTGTACCTTTTATCACAATGGAGGTAGAGATAAGTGGTACACCACCTATTAATCTATACATAGTATATGTAGCGTTTCATTAAAATTCTTAGATTCCCTTACACCCCAGATAAATAACTATAATCAACCTCAATGTAAAACATGTAGGAATAGAAGGTCTCCTTCCTCGAAATACAAAGCCCTTTATTGTCTATCATCAAAAGACTTCTGATAGTTATGCATAGTTTTCATTCAATCCTAGATGATCATCAATATCGTGGTAGTTTTTTGAACAAACTCCAACCCCAACAATTCTCAATCTCTTTGGTCATTCTAGAAAAGTGGTGAACTATATGGTCATTGATAAAAATCAATGACTCATGCCACACCAATGGTGGAATGGTCACTATGTTTTGTATGAAATCTCTACTAGTGGTATGTGATTCTACCAACTATTTACAAATTTTAACATGAAATATCACAACGTGTACTTTATAACCTGAATGGTGCACTTTTTTTAGACATTTGTTTGGGAGTGAAACACTATGGTCATACGAAAATAATTCCGAAATGCATCCTGCAATCCCTTCAACAACTGGGCTGTGAAGTGATAATCACAACTAGAAATTATCATTGGTAGAACTCCATGGAGTCATATCGTCTCTTTCAAGTATAGGTGTCCCAAGATCTAAACCAATGTTTTCATTTGAATTGTGAAGAAGTGGACCAACTTGGGGAGTTGGTCTAAGTTCACATAGAAAGAATTGTGTCCTTTGGATGTACATGATAATACTACCTTGATGTAAAAGTATATTAAATACTAAATCCATTCTATAACCTCAAGGGGTTTAGGTAAACCCACTAGAACTTGGCGCTGAACCTTCACCTACAGATTAGTAAGGCCCCAAGTGAAAAACTCTACAACTCCCTTCTTTATCCCCGACCAGAAAACTAACATTGGAGGTCCTGTTACATATTTTAAACAAATTGATGTATCGTCAATGGATATGTTTTAAACTCTCTCAGAACCTCCGATCACAACGTCACTTGTACAATTGTTCGTCCTCTAAAAAGAAAGATATACTCCCCACCTTTATAAAATCTATCAAGAGAATGTATAATGTATGTATGAGTACATAGGGTATCACAGTAGGTATCCCCAAGATATGCCTCCCTGAATCATTGAAATAGTGAAGGGGTGAAAAAAATCCACTAGAGGTAAGATTATCCATATCTATCCATTAAGGCTACCTGCAATAAGGAGAAATTCTCTTATGCATCTCTCAACAATTGTTTAAAAGTCATCACACTGAAAGAATATGCTACCACAGTCCCCATTCCAGGATTATAGTCAATTTAGAATTCATACTCATAGAGGATCTATAGACATAAAATCCATCTCGTGTTATGATCCATTGAATAGAAGATATACTCAAAAATACTATGATCATAGTAGATGATAAACCGCTTTCCCATCAGGTAGTTTTGCCACATCATTACTAAAAATACTACTATTGCTAACTCAGGATCATGGGTCATTTAGTTATGCTCATTTGGTCTCAATAGACATGAACCATAGGTAATAACTACCTTCCTCTACATTAGAAAAAAACCAATTTTAGTTCCTGATGAATTCGAGAGCACTACATACTTGACACCCTCCTCTAGAAATCTCATGATTTGAGTACCCGTTAAACTCTACCTCAAATATATAAAAGACTAATGACACCTTTCTATATACTTGAAAGGATGCCTCTTTCAGATCAAAGATATCATGGTTGCTGATATTCTAGATAAATCAGGTATGAATATTTGATAATAGCCAATAAACCCAAGGAATCTCCATTCCTCTATCACACACTTGGGTTTCCCTAAGAAAATACTACATCAACCTTGGTTGGGTCCACTTTCCCACCAATTTATGATATATCATGTCCCAAAAAGTGGACCACATGAATCCAAAACCAGAACATTGAGATCATTCTATAAATATGGTGCACTTATAGTACAATTAGAACTATCATCAAGTGTCCCACATGTTCTTTGGATGCCAAGTATAGAAGGATATCATCAATGAAGACCACCATGAATCGGTCTAAGAAAGGATGAATGATCTGGTTCATGAGTCTTATTAACAATACTGGTGTGTTACTCTTTCCAAAGGGAATCACTAAGTACTCATAGTGACAGTAACAACATATAAATGTCATATTTGTTTTATCTTCATCCCGTACTCGCAGTTGGTGATATCCTAAACTGAGTTCAACATTTGAGAACTATCATGCCCCTATCAACTGATCAAAGAGGTTATCGATCATCGGTAGTGGATACTTGTTTTTTATAGTCACGTAGTCTAGGAAATGATAGTCTACGCAGAAACTCAATCTCTCATCCACCTTCTTGGAAAACAAAACTAGCATTATTTAGGGTGAAACACCAGGTATAACAAATCTATTCCTATGAAATTCCTCCAACTGCACCCTAAGCTCATGAAGCCCTACGAGATTCATATGAAATTATGGAATGTATATAATTATTTTTTATAGTAGTTTATAAATGAATATGTTTATCTCACGATGGGGAGAAAAAACTATAACATCATTAGGACGTCCTCATACTCCACCACCACATTCAGAAATTTGGATGCCATAAATTCCACTTCACCATGGTTTAGTATAGAAAACTAATGAGTAATTGGATACACCAACCAATGCATGAGTTTATCCAGCACTACCTAGGTTTCCCTTTTATGGACAATGGGGAACATAGTTCCGTCACAGTGGAAACACCCCATCTTCCACCTTAAATAGTAAATAAGGGAATGAATTGTGGATAACTAGTCCATTACTTATATGACATCATAATCAATCATTACTAATGTAAAGATATCCGAATACAAAATATATCCTCCATGAGTTAGGTCACATTGTCATCACAGGAGTGTGATTGTTATGTACTCTCTAGAAGGAGTCTCCAAGAATATTGTTCAAGCTAATGGATCTACTAGAATCATTAATTCTTGTCCAAGGTATGTGGGATTAAATGAATGACTAGAACATGTGTCCGTAATTACTGATGATAAGGTAGAAAAGACATAGATCATACCTTGAATCATTCAAATAGCCTCTGGTTCATTAGCTCTGAACACCTATAGCTCTCTCTTCCTCTGTCCTCTAGCTTTCTGAGCCTAGTGAAGACCACCAGGGGTGGTGGTGGTAACAAGTCAAGCATCAACCACCTTCTACTACTCTCCCAACTCCTATTCCTTATCCGCCGTCCTATGAACCTGCCTCATCCTGTCATTGTGTCTAACTCGGAGGCCCATCCACATTCTTTATATCACCCATATGAATGGTTGTAAAATATCATGAAAGATTCTACCTGACATCACATGATGAGTATGACCTCCCTCTATGATGACTAGACCCACTCAGGGAGCCCTAAACCCTAAATCTTCTATTCTAAGACCTCATCCTAAAACATATCTCAAATAATAGTCCTTAAGACTGCTGTTGGACCTCGGTTTCTATAGTATCTACTTCTATATGCCCATTACCAGTAACCACTGGATGTATATGCTCATCTAAGAAACTATGAAGAAATAAATCTCAATATATTACCACAACATTTGTATGAATTCATATACGGATAAAAATGCACTAAACATCTCTACACAAACAACTCTCAAAGGTCTGATCCCTGATTAACCTATTAAAAACCATATAAATTGAGTACCTATAGAGGATGGTAAACCTCAATGAATACTGAGCTACTGTCTTGCTTCCCTGTTAGAGCAACATATGCACCTAGATACATACAACCCACAATATAGTAGGTGAAAACTCATATAAGAAAATATTCTCAAACTCTATCATTGCAAGAGTTGCCTCATCGTAAGATTGGGTCAGAAAACCCCACCATTGTTCTACTGATTCGTGGAGATGGATATACTCAAAGATAGCCATATGATATACTGGTTCATTGAAAAGAAGTAAAACATGGGTCACTACCACAAGATACTCCACAAACTATTGTGGATTTATCTCTCATATGAACTTGAGGGTACTATACTGTTGAAACTTGTTAAGTGTGATCAACCTACACACCTCATCCACTAGTACTGAGGGTTCCACATGCTTCTACATAGGTGGTGGTTTAGATGGTGCACCACCTAGAGGTAACATTTTGTGGATTGGTCCCTATATCGATGACATGTCCTAAGGGTTTGATGCCCATTATCATGATATTGAATCCTAGCTAGCATAAATCATAAAGGCATCCTGAAATAAACATGATATACCACGTTCAATGACTATATCTAGAAATTTAACTCAAGAAGGACATAAAACTCCAACCCATTCATATATGATGCATGTACCATTTTTTCCCTATAACTATTACTCTCATGTACTGAGTTCAAAATTAGGTGATCAGATTCCTAGTGTATAGATAGATCACTCGCTACACCAATAATGGATTCCCTATTATAAAAGGATAAAAATAAATAGTTGACATTGTTTCCCTCAATAAATCTCAATGACTTCATTCCTATAGTATAACAGAACCCCTTTTATACCACTCTATTATGACCTATCCTACTGGGGTTCGTGCCGTGAATCCCCAAGCATGCCTTCAATAGTCTGGGGGATAGAAACTAGAAATGAGTAAACATGAGATGAATTATCCTAAGTAACTATACACACGCAGATATCTCTAATCCTATACAATGATGAAATGTAAGAAAAGCTAAAAATCATTCATGTATACATCTAAATCCCACAACTAGAGTATGATAAGATGTAAAGGAAAGTAAATAGGTCCAAATAAAATATCACCACAAGGAGTGTGAAAAAAATTAAAATCTAAAAGTAAAATTGGGGTTGTTGTCAATGTACCATAGGAACACACATCGATATATCCTTTCTTACTAAGAATCATCTGGTCCTGGTCCATCTAAGAATATGTTAAAGTATTGAATGCCTAAACAAGACATGACACAGGCAGGAAAATCCCATAAAAGGGTGTTTATAATAATACTCTGTAATGAAACCTTAATCAATAGGTCATATAACAAAGGAAATAAAATCATCTCTACACAATTATATATATACACCACATATAATAAGAATATCCAGATATACTCAACAAATCATAGAGTATAAAGGTAATTAAAAACATTAGTATTGCACACTAGTATTATAGATCAATGATTTCACATATCCCTCTTACAAGAGAACACACTCTTGAGTATGATAACATTGATGACATACATTTAAGAAATAGTTCTCATCAGGTCTCGCCATTATAAGAACATGATGAAGGTCTAAATAGATATGACAGACAAATGAGGATCACTCCCCAATTCCATGGGACATACCAAAGAATAAATATGAATTATTCTTCCAATAAAAGGATTAGTTCACATATAGTTTTGGTCACAATGATACCAATAAACCCACTAAGGGTATGAATATGAAGAGATGATTTAACTCTAGGTCTCGTAGAAGGATTCCAACAACTCTATCTAAGAAGTAATATTGATGGAGTCATTGTCCAAGGAGTAGTATATGATTTCATACTAACCCTATTTGAAAGGATAAGGGAAACACACCCTAACAAAAAATGTCCCACATAAGAAGGAAAGGATCTCCAAGACTTATCTTAGAAAGTACACAATGCGTAGAAGGGTTACACGTTCTGTTCCTTAACTCCCGGTCATTCTTATGTAAACGACCTATCTCTCAAAAAGTGTCCAAGTTCATGTATAAGTAAACAACATGTTGGATTTTAGTTTAATCTACCTATCCACCAATATACAAATTTACTCATGTACTTTTCTAGGCCATGTTCATGTTGGGGAGTACACAATGTTCTCCAAGCCATGTACTCCACACATGTCTGTGTACCCTTAAAGGTACACACATAGTTTTCAGGGAGAGACCACACATCTTGTGATAGAGGTCCCATGTTGTGTGATACATAAATATATCTGAAACTCTAGGCACAACATGATAGGGGGAACATGTCATGGATCTCCGGATTACACACCATGTAATGTGGAATTTTTTAGAATTCCATATCTGAGATCCATGCTCAATCTGGTGCATCTGACCTTCGATCTAGAGATCACGTTGCCTGAAAAAAATAACAAATCACCTCATTTGAGCCTCACCATCATCAATCAACATCTTCCATCCTTTATATTTACTTAGAAAATATATTTGTACTTTTTTATTTTTTACATGCCCAAGAACACAAAATCTGGTATCCAAAACCTTCTGATCGGTCACTAATCTCATCATTTAACCACCAACATGTCATACTGATCCAAGATCTAAGATTTCAGATCAATGAAAAAACATATCTATTACAATCAAATCATATGTATATGTCAAACCACATGCAAAATAATGAATTCCTACTATGAAAAAATAATCAGAGAAGACATACATAACCACAAACAAAAGGAACAAACCATGTACTATGTTTGTGTTGGAATTGATCCATCACCCTTATAAAAACAATGATGAATAATCAATAAAAATGAAATTCCCCCCAAAATAAATCTCTAATTAAGACCATCCAACCAGACGACCATTCCACGAATCAATCCGTTAGTCAATTGATTCACATTCATTATAGAAAGTAAGAATGAGGTATAAATCCGGATAAGAAACATCATATATCCATAAGAATTGATAATTAATGAATAATGATGTCGTGTCATAATCATTGGAAAGAACCTACAACTCTGTTGCACATCAATCATTGATGTAGAATCCTGTTTCTATTCACCTCAGAGATATCCTCTAATTATCTCTCTAATTAATCTCAAATGGTTATAGGGTTATGAAGTTAACCCTCTAATTACCAAAAAATAATCTATTTAAATACACTTCAGTCGTTGTGTAAATGAAAAATAAATAAAATAATTTATAGAATTATTTTATTCATTTCTATACCCATGATAAATTATCCACAAATGACTAGAAATGAAAAATATTAAGTCACACCTAAGGTAAAACCCACATTTGGAACTTAATAGTGCTTTTGGATTTCCAATCCAAGACCATTTTTGATGATCTTAGAATTATTCTGAAAAACTTGTGTGGATGTTAATTAACATATATTAAATATTTCGAAAAATCTGTCCTGAGTACACTGGGCGTTAGAATTACACTCTTTCTTAGAGCCCGGTCCCAAAAATGATCCATACAATATCCAAAATAATATATGGAAAATTATAGTCTTTAATTTATATGTATCAATGGGTTAATCATTATTTTGAATCAGCTAAAGAATCATCTTTTATATTTTTGTTAATAGAATAAAATGCATTTATTTAGAAAATAATACCCAATAAACTCATCCAATTCCATGGATCCAGTTTCTTCAAATTTCATCATTTTTTTATAATTTTACACTATTGATCTCTTTTACATCGAATATGATAAACAACTAGGATTTTTTTTAGGTCCGGGGTATTGAAGAACAAAAATTATTTTCTTTATGGGGATATTCCACCAAAAAAGTATTATAGGATTAGAATATCCACAAAAATATGTTTGATGTCTCATTATAAAAAATTAAACAGTACGTCATTTACTCCGTTGATCAATTAGAATCTCAAAACGATGCATAGACTTATACAATTTCATGGTCAAATAATAATGATTTTATATTCAAGGCCCCATAAAAACTAGTTTCTTAGGTGGAAAATAATTAAATGTTCGTCACATTTAGCATCAACCAGATTTCTTTTTATTCCAACCATTTACTAACACAAAACTGAATAGTGTGAGAAAAAATATTCATCCCGAAAACCATGTAAATATAAAAATAATTTATAGCATATCATAATCATGAAAACCTCTTATAATAAATCTTATGTTTAACCTAGGTCATTAATGATCGTTACCAATAATTGTGATTTTATCCTATACATATAAATTTACCTTGGGGTTTTGTAATTTTTTCTAACACAAATATGTTAAAAATAACAAAACCCTAAACTAATACCAAATATAAAATCTTAGGCTTTTCATACATAAAAATTATAACTATTATGATGAATATTTAATAAGTAACAATATGTTCCATTCTAGAACCATATGGGTTTATAGTATTTAGATGTCACGACCCGTTCTCGGGACCCGTGCCGTGACTACCCCAAGCCCGCCTTCCATAGGCCAGGGGCTGGCGACTAGCACCAAGGAGTAAATCCCAATAAAAAGGGAAGGCATTGCCTTTATAAAGTAAAAAAACACCACAGAGTAAACAAGCTGAAGTAAACAATAAGTAAACTGGGTACAACTGTAAGTGCTAGAATGTAAATGGGCCAGAATACAAACTCAACTGAAGTAAAATACAACTGAAAAGATAGTACAGTAACTGAAAGTAAAGAAGCAAAGCCGATCCGTCCACTGAATATCTCACCTGAAGGGTGGGTACAGATAGCCTCCTCAGCTCCTCATGTCCAGTCCTCCGCTCCGTGTATGTCCCGCCCAGTGGTCCACCTCCAGGTACCGACTTGCTCCACAAGCCCCAACCACGATTAGCGATGTCCGTCGTCTGCATCCAACACAACGTAGTGTGGGCATAGCCCGTGCAGGAGTGAGTATACGCTACTCAGTAGGGACCTCGAGACCCCCGAAGGTCTCCCCGAATCCAAAAAGGAATGATACAATCACGAAGTAACAACCAACTCTACTTAGGTATATGCCCATACATATACCTAAGTCATCAATTCCAGTTCGGCTCCAACATCTGAGCCCAAGTTCGATCTCGTCCACACATGATAAAACAACCAATACACACATGATAACACAATACTATCCCCTTAGGATAGAAAGTCAATCATATCGAAGATAATGATTTAAAGCGAAGACTCATCTCACACAGGTATACTCCTTTGTAAGATGGTAGAAATGATCAGATGTAGTCACTGATTCATCTAAGATGTCAGAACCACGTAGGATACAAGACCATCTAAGCTGTCAGAGCCACAAAAGATACAAGACCAGCTACTCTGCCAGACCCACCTAGGATACAAGTATAGAGTCAAATACTATCGGACCCACGTAGGATACAAGAACATTAGTACTGTCGGACACACGTATGATACAAGAACATTAGTCATCACCGTCGAACCCACAGAGGATTTCAGTATGGTCGTCGTTGCTACCGAACCCGCAGAGGATCCTAGTACAGTCATCATCACTGTCGAACCCACAGAGGATTTTAGTGCAGTTGTCTTTGCTGCCGAACCCACGGAGTATTTCAGTGCAGTCGTTGTCACAGTCGTAGCCAGCTCTAGGATTCCCGCACAGAGCATGCTCGTTTCTGGGAGGGTCTGATCCATGAGCCAAGGGGTTGATACATCAACTGACAAGTAGTCTGAAGTTGATGTATCCTTAAATTCCGTCTCGTCGATAGGAACTCAACACGACAGATGGCACGCCAATCAGACGCCCTGTCTGAGAGTTATTGGCGTTTTCGTTCCAGGGGCACGATTGATTTTTAAGTCAAAACCAACCCGAACGTACTCAAACTGCGTCCAAACCTCAAGTGGTGTAAGAAAAAAGGTCCGTATTAATAATAGGAATCCAACAAAGTCGACGACACATCAATCGGACGTCCAGAGCTCAAGTTATAAGTGTTTCCACTACGAAGGCCTGTTGGTTTCGGGTTCGAACAAACCCAGCCATACCCAAAGTTCTCCTATACCTTGAGTGTAATATACCTAAACGACCAGCTCAATCCACGGATCTCATCGCAACTGACGATGCGTCGATCGGAAGTCTGTAGCCCATGTTATGGGCATTTGAACGATGATGTCCGGTTTTAGGGGGTTTTAGGCCCGGACCGACCCGGCCCAAGACCCCCTGGGTCGGCCCGAACTGGTTTGACCCGACCTGGGTCTGGGTCCGGCCCAAAAGGGCGTGGCGCGGCCCGACCCGGCGTGGGTGGCCTGGCCCGGCGCGGGCGGTCCGGCCCGGCGTGGGCGGTCGGCGTGGGCGGTCCGGCCCGGTGCGGCCGGTCCAGCCTGGCATAGCTGGTCCTGGCCGGCTCAGGCACCGCGCGCTGCGTGAGCGCGGAAGGGGGGGAACCGCCACCACCTTCAAACCGATGCCGGACCCGCCGGGGGTCCGCCCGGCTGTGCTGGCCGGGGGTCAAACCCTCGATATTTCCGGATCTGGCCGGCCGTAACGGCCAGCCAGTGAAACAGGCGGGACTGGTTGGTCCCGCCCTCCATGCACCGGCGGCCGGCAGTTCCGGCCGCCACTCCCTGCTCCGCCGCAGCCCAAAGCCTCAGCCTCGCTCCGACTGGCCCGGGGTGACGGCACCGCGCCCCTCCGCCGCGGTCCAACTCCGGCCGCGACTTCTTTTGGCCTCAACGGCGCGGCGGCGCCACGCTCCTTAGTTGTGTTCCCCATTGTTAATGTGCGGTGTCGTTGCACCGCGCTGCCTTTGTTCGAGCCGAAAAAAGTACAACATCAAAGGGGGAGGAGGATCGGTCGTGTTCAGGTGGTCCAACCTCCTCCCGTTAAATTGATAACAGGCGGCCCAAATATTTAACGAAGAACGCAAGGAATAATCACTTCGTAAAAACACACCCATACCTCACAGAAGTCATCGGATGAGGATCGTCGCAAAAAAAATACGTCGCGGAACGAGGCTCCGTAAGAATCATTGGTGTTCGCCCGATGAAGGATTCAGCGCGTCGTTGTCCTCCAAAGAAGGTGTCTCTCACCGGCTTCGGAGAGGAGAGGAGGTGGTACAGTGATCTCCTCTTGCAGTAACAGAGTTCTTCGTCGTAGACTCGGCGTTCTTCGCGTTCTTCGATGAGGAAGAAGATGTTCTTCAGAGCGCAAGAGTTCTCTTATTTGTTCCACACAACAAATCCGCCAACAGGAAAATAAGACCTTGTCTTATTTTATTCACACACACACATTCCAACATTAAATTGAAAATCAAATTGAATTCATGAATTAATTAACGTGCATTTTCCAATTAATGAGGCGTTTTATTGGCAAGTAAATTAATGTGAAGGATTTGAAAACTAATTGATAGAGGGGAAATTAATGGAGTTTTGGGGAAATTGAAGGAGGTGGGGGCTCATTTGGGCCCCACCCCAACTTCCTTGCATCTTCCTTTTCCACAACGCTTAACCGTCAGGAAAGAAATAAAAATAAATTGTAAAACAATTTTATTTTTATTCCATACATTTTTAACATCTCCTCCCAAGAAAACGAAACTCCAGAAAAAGTCTTCCTAAGCAAATACCGGCGCTGCGGTTCCATCAGTGCCCTCTGATTTTGATTTCGAGCACCGGTTCAAAAGTTATGAAAATCCACTCATTTTTTCACTAAACGTACCCGAGCTAAACTTCAGAAGTATATTCCGGGCACACCGGGACTCAGAATCAGGTGCCGTCAAAAACAGCGCACTCGGAAAATCCCAATGAAAATTAAGAAAAAAAATTCCCTTGCAATTTAAGGGTCTTTATATTACTCTCACCTCAGGGCTTTACATCCCCGTAAAGATACATCACAAACTAGGGGAACAAATGAGGGTAATGAGCACGCATCTGAGCCTCCCACTCCCATGTGCTCTCATGGAGGTTCCCGTGCTACTATCTGATGCGCACTAGAGGAATCGACCACCCACATAGGACCTGCTCCTATCGATCCTTGATCTCCACCGGGAGCTCCGCAAAAGTCGCCCCATCGTCAAGGTCCAACTCCCCATGGTCCATGATATGCGTCGGGTCGTGCACGTATCTCCTCAGCTGAGATACGTGGAAGATGTCGTGCACCCAGTGCAACTGAGGTGGTAGATCCAGGCGACAATCCACCTCGCCTATCTTGCTGAGAACCTGGAACGGTCCGATGAAGAACGGAGATAACTTGTCGCCTCGACCAAATCTCTCGAATCCCCATCGAGGTGAGACGCGAAAGAAAACATGGTCACCATCCTTGAACTCTAGTGGTATCCGCCTCTTGTTATCATAATACTTCTATCGGCTCTGATCTATCCTCATCTGCTCCTGGATGACCTGGTCCTTCTCTGTCGTGGCTTGGACCATCTCCGGTCCCACAAGTGCTGACTCCCCGGGGTCTGTCCAGCACAACGGTGATCTGCATGGTTGGCCGTACAATGCCTCGAATGGTGCCATCCCGATGGTGGAGTGGTAGTTGTTGTTGTACGAAAACTCCACCAAGGGTAAGTGATCCTCCCAGCTGTGACCAAAGTCGAGGACACATGCACAAAGCATGTGCTCGAGAGTCTGAATAGTCCTCTCCATCTGACCATCCGTCTGAGGGTGGAAGGAGGTGCTCAGACGTAACTGCATCGCAAATGCCTCCTACAACTCCTTCCAAATCCGGGAAGTAAAGTGAGCATCTCGATCGGAGACTGTAGATGATGGCACACCATGAAGCCGTACAATCTCCTAAAAGTAGAGATGTCCCAAGATATCTACTGAGCCCTGCTCTCTGATGGGTAAGAAGTGGGTCGACTTGGTGAGTCGGTCGACAATCACCCAAATGGAGTCGTGACCTCTGGAAGTACGTGGAAGTCCAGTCACGAAATACATAGATATACCATCCCACTTCCACTCCGGGGCCTCCAAGGGCTGCACCAAGCCTGCTAGTACCCGGTGCTCTGCCTTCACCTGCTGTCAGGTGAGGCATCGAGAAACGAACTCTGCCACAACCTTCTTCATACCCGGACACTAGTGCTACCGTTTGAGATCCTGGTACATCTTCTCCACTCCTGGATGTACCGCTAAAGGGTAAGTGTGGAAATCTCTCAGAACCTCCACCTATAAAGCATCTGGTACCATGGTACGTCCTCTGAAAAGGACGACGTTCTCTCCTCCCCTAGAAAAACCATCAGGTGCCTGTTCGGTGGAAATTTGTGCACACCACATATCACAGTCATCATCCCCACGTTGTGCCTCTCTCACCCACTGTAGTAGTGGAGGAGTGACTGAAGAAAGGTTGCTCCATCTCTATCCACGAAGTATATCTGCAAAGCAGCTAGCTGCTCCGTCGCCTCCCCAAGTAGCTGAATGATCGTCCTCCTGCTGAGAGCATCAGATACTACATTCCCCTTTCCAGGAGTATATACTATCTCAAAGTTATAGTCCTGGAGGAACTCGATCCATCACCACTATCTCAGGTTCATGTCCTTCTGCAAGAAGATGTACCTAAGACTCTGGTGGTCAAAGTAGACTATAAAGCAGTCGCCCATCACATAGTGTAGCCACATATTCAGAGCGAAGACCACTGCTACTAACTCCAGGTCATGGGTAGCGTAGTTCATATAACGACCCGAAGCTTGACGTACATTGACATTACATTACATTTGCGGAATACTTAGTACATAACAAAAACACACACACAAGGATCGTAATAGTTTAGTGTCTTTGGAAACTCGGAACGCAATCTTCTAATCCTGGTGAAAGATCTTCAACATCTCCCATAAAGATCTTCTTCTTTTTTTACCTAAACCTTTCTTTATATCCTGGGGAAAAGTAAACATACAAAAGGGTGAGCTCAAATGCTCAGTAAGGGTAAACAAATGAAATATCAATCACATCATATTCATAAGAACATATCTTTTGGAAATCTTAACCTACAAAAGAGAGCATAATTTCATAACATGGGATAAATCATGGCATTGAAATGTAATCACAATAATTATAACTTAAAACATGAAACTTTGTGGCATACACACATAATCATAGAGAATCATTTCTTGTTAGTTAAGACTCATTGCCAAGACTATATTAGTGGACAAAGTCCCTTTCTGAACCGAGTCACCCTCATTTCAGTCCTGTTTCACTGAACCGGTATAACCTACCGTTCCAGCCATGTCTATCTCATGAGATATAAAATCTTTACCCAATGCATTGGAGGGAGATATAGGTCCCACCCATCTCTTAATGATACCATCCTTATGTGTGCCACAAAATCATAAATCATACATCATTACATAACCCATGTAATAAAAATGGGAATCTTAAACATCGTGACATCATAAAACAATTCATAAAAGATAAAGGAATTCATAAAAATAATTCCATCACAACACAACCAAATCAATGTAATAATAGGGAGAGAAACAGAACCCTATGTTATCTTAGATGGAAAATAATTTCGATAAAACACTTGAATTGAATTCTTGAGGAAAATATCATTTCTTCTTCAAAATCAATTTCTTTTCACAAAACGTTATGCAATTTTAAAAGAAAGAGATTTTATTGAAAATAGTCATGAAATATTTTGGAGGAAGCTTCATGAAAATAAGGCTTTATGAAACCGTAAAAATCCGTTCGTGCCGTATAAGTTAAAAAAACATTATTCTCGTACTTTTGTCAGAAAAGTCAAAAAGTACCTCGTACGAAAAACAACAAAAGATTCCTTTCATATATTTTACTAAAAACTCACCGAAGGGTAAAATTGGATTTAAAAAATTGTAGATGGATAGAAATAATATTAAATATTGAGGAAACATGGTTGTGGTTGATAAAATACACCCCAGTAAATACCAAAGTATAAACAATCTCGGATAAAAATGAGATTGTGATATCTCCCTTACCTTAGGTCCGATTTGCTTCGTAAGTGTCTGAACCTCCTGTATAATGATTTAAATAATGTCATTGACTTATTAAAGAATCATATTCATTGTTATTATATCATATATGGTTCACTTATGACTTTATATTACCCGTTCTTTTGTAAATTCATGTTAAAGTAGCGTTTTGGGTAAAATCGTCTCATTTGTCGTTTGTGTTTTAACTTGTAATTATTCATATGATTAATTAGATCATTATTACTTAATTATAGAATATAAAACATGATTTATATATAATATATATTCAGAATATACAAATATATAATGGATCGATAAATGGAAAGAAATACACCGTTCATGGAGACGGTAGGCCGTACGTACGCATGAACGCTGTTTTCGTTTCCTTATTGAATTGAGTGGAATTAAGTAGATGACATACATATATATACACATAAATCCAGTAGCTTTATAATGTCATATATTTCATTATTATTGCTTATATATACTTTATAATCATTCTTAAATGGTTAACATGGAGAATGAATCTCATCGCGTCGTGGAGACGGTAGTCCGTCCGTACGCACGAGCGATGATATCATTTCCATAATTATTGAATTGAATTGGAGTGGATGATACAATATATCAGAATAATTATGATGTTATAATAACTATGTATAGTTATTCTTTACACCATAATACCCATCCATGTAAGGTGTTGGTGGAAAAACAGATTACACCACGGCGTGGAGACGGTATTCCGTACGTACGCACGCGCGGTGATTTTGTTTTTCATAGGATGGATAAAAGGTGAAATGGGGTTGTTTCATATTTATAATAACAAATCAGTATATTAGTGATACTGATGTTATTACTTTATAATTAAACAACTAATGAAGAATAAGTTGAAGAAGAAAGAAGCTTGAAAGAATCGGGAGAAGAAATTACCTCTTATTCGATACGCCTCTTTGAAACCTCCTCTTAGGGCACTAAAATTGGTCTTTGAGGAAGACCAGAACCTCTAGGATGTTGCTATGGAAGTGGAGAAGAGAATTTGGCAGAGGTTGGCCGAGCTTGAAGGCTCAAAGTTGTGTGAGGAAGAGAGGGAGGAGGTGCCCTTTTATAAGGGAGGAGAGGGGCACCTTTGGAATAACTAAAAATATTATTTTATTATAAAGTCAAGTTCGGTTTTAAATAGCTCTAAATTGATTTATTTAGAGGCTAAGGTGGGGATGGGTCGAATTACTATCATCCAATAGAATTTAGACAAGTTTAGGTTCCTATTTTAACCATATCATTTACATTTAACATTAAGTTAAATAATTTTACTTTTACTGTGTCTTCTTGTGTTCTTACACTATAAGGTTAATAAACTTACTATAAGAAGCCAAAATACCCCCAAATTGTTTATTATTAATATATATAACATTATTTAAGTCATTTTGCCGAACCTTACATTTTTAGGAAAAAAATAACAATTAATAATATAATATTTGTTTTAAATACTATTTTATGTCAATTTTGACACTATTTAGTAATTGATTTTTGTGAAAACCATGAAATAATGATATGTTTGAAAAAAGTTAATTAAATCAATAATAACATGTAATATTAACCTAGAAAATTATTGTAATTCATAAAAAGTCTCAAATTATATTTATTTTGGTATTTATAACATCAATTATGTCAATAGTTCATTAAAAAGATAATTACTGCATCATCGTTGTGTCATAAATAAATTAAATTATTTACTGTCTAAAAATTACAAATAAAATACCATTATGTATTAAATCTTTTTAGGTTTCTAATTAATATATATAGTCGAATTTATATTATGTATAACCCCATATTAAAAATGTTTTAGTAAATAAACTTTGATTTTAACTCTTTTAACCCTTCTTTAAATAAATTAATAATAAATGTCCTAATCTAATACAAGTGGACCTAAATGGTCATATTTTATTCCTAAGTTTGTTTTTGGTCGAATTACACTTATCCAATAGAATTAGGACATGTGTTAGGGTAATAATAATATCATTTTTACCCTTAATTACCCTATTTACTTTTAACCGTGGTAAAAAAAAGTAAAAAGTTACTATTCACCAAATATTACTTTCATCTCATTGAACCACATTTTAGTCCTTGATATTAACCGTGTCTCTCGAATTTTCTAAATTCCATTTACAGAAGCGGTAAAATTAAGTTTTATGAAAAATTCAGTTTTTTTAACTACCACTTAGTGGTTTCACTATTCATCAAAAATTGAAAGTTTTCAGAAAAATACCAAAAATTAGGCCTAAGCTATATTTGATATTATGAACTCAAAAATGATGTCTATTTTACAAAATTAAAAACATATCAGTTGCATTAACTAATTTAAAAATTAATTCCCGTCGTCAAAACAAATAGCATGTTTTTAAGAGATAATAACTATCAAAAGATTGAAACTTGTTTATAAGTGGTTTAAATGTGAAATTACATCCAATGACCATCATTGTATTAAATTGTAAAAATATATTCTAAATATACTTTAAAACCACTAAAATTAACAATTTATCACTATTAATTATTTCGATTGAAAAAGTTGTTTTTAATTAAAATTTAGTAATTTCCACTATTCATGAAAATATGAAAGTTATCCGAAAATTACCAAAATTTCACCCTAAGATAATTTCGATATTCCGAATCCAAAAATGAAGTCCATTTTGAAAAATAAAATTTACAAAATTTCAAAAAGTGGTTATTACAATTCATAACGGCTAGTTTTAATAATAATTTAATAGCATGTCATTATTTAGTGAAACTCGGTATTGCGTACGATGCAAGCTATCGAGGAAGGTCGCGATTGCGTGTAATGCAAGCCAAGTCAGGGTTGCGTGTTGTGAAAGAATCCTTCGTTGTTTCGTATAACAGAATCCCACCATATTTCATTTAAACATTGAATATATATATACTCAATGTTGCGTAAAATAACTATTATCAAAATTGTGTGTAACACGATCCAAGAATAGTGTTGCGTATACTGCAAGCTAATACGGTGTTGCGTATAGCGCAAGGTAATCTTGGTGTAGAATACAACACAAGACATTAATGAAATTAAAAGAATATTTTTCATAAAATCTCGGGGTGTTACATTCTACCCCCCTTAAAATGAATTTCGCCCTCGAAATTCGTCGGGGTTATAAATGGTTTACTATTTGAAAGTTTCTTCGATAGAAACCCACATCGTAAAAAAGAATACCAAAACATGGCTTTAAAAACTAAAGTATGAAATGTAACGATTACCCAAATAAACTAATCACTGGGTTTCCACATAGGTGAAAATATGGATATGGGAGAAAAATCTAACCATCATGTTCTGATGGAGAGTGGTAGAGAACATTGCTATGGAAAAGACAACAATCACAAATCCATAAATTTGTGACGATCTAAGGTACCATCTGATTAATCAGATATAAGATCACTAGGACAACATTTTTGGTTTTCAAGATCGTTTCCCTAAAGTTGAAGAATTTGAATTAGAATAAATACTTACTTTATTTTGGTACAATCTCACTGTTGTTCATGCCTTGAACAATTTCCACTTCATCTATTAAATAAATGAAGTTGAATTTGTTATTCGTGAAGTGTTAGCAGATCATGTGATAGAATGACGGGTCATTCCATCTGTCTCAAAAAAAAGGTTAGAAAAAGTTATTAAATATACACAAGTCATTCTATTAATCATATATGGTTCCTAAAATGGACTTATACTTCATATATCATACTGCTTAATATAATAAAACTAGTTTCTACTAAACAGGGACTTCTTGTAGGCCAATGGTAGGCGATAAAGGCCAGTCGCACTTCGGTTGTGGGTTCGATTCCCACGGCCTTGTCCGACGCGATGGGCTATCGCCCGTCCTGCAGGTTGTCCTTTTTCTAAAACTATATTACTATAACATCCCATCAATAATATCGAAAAAACTTTTATCCTTAAACAATACTAACTTATGTCCAACATAATCCATTCCAATCTTTAGGCTTATCCATAATACTGTAGTCCACTCTCATAACATAGTGAAAACGATTACCAGAGATTTAATACCATCGTTGATCCCCATATATCATTAGATATGTCTTGTTGGTCACATTCTAAACATTCAAAGGCCTTAATCATGTATTCTCTTGAATACCCATTGAACCTTATTGAAAACATGAATGCAGTTAAACGTTAACACTTTCCACAAACCAAAATCCTAAAAATTCTATATACTCAAACCATGACATCACTTAGTCCTTATATCAATCATGAGCTCATGAATACTGTCAAA
The DNA here is from genome assembly GCA_963277665.1 of Viscum album. Taxonomy (NCBI): domain Eukaryota; kingdom Viridiplantae; phylum Streptophyta; class Magnoliopsida; order Santalales; family Viscaceae; genus Viscum; species Viscum album. Next base: position 109,581,078 of record OY728156.1, on the reverse strand, counting down.
CATTTCATTTTCTCTTTATCACTTCATCATGCGCATATCATCCACCTTCTAAAAAAATATCTGAATAACCTTTCATTGTTACTCATACCATTCATCATAAACTTTCAAATCTTAAGGAAAGACAACAGTTTAACAATCCTTAGATGTCTTTTTATTCTATAGTACAACATTACACTTGATAAACATGTAATCATTCCACTGCCTTCTTAAACCATTGACCGAGCTTCAACAATTCTTTCATCTCACGTATCATTTTTAGTCTCTTCATCATCATCAACAAAAATACTACCCATACGACCATACCGATTCTCTTCATGAGACATTCCCTTATGGCATTGGTTTGAATAATGCCCGTACATTCCACATTTAAAACATTTAACCATTGTTGATGTCGTAACAATACCATTAACCTCATCCATGGTGTTAACTGAAACTATTCCATTGCACTTACTGGCTTTGTGTCCTTCTATTCCACACCCAAAGCATCTTCCAGTTCCTTTGAAACATTCTCCTTGATGCCTCTTCCCACATGATTTACATAGGGGAAATTGAACTATCTTTCCTCTATGATCATCATGAAATTACATCTTTCTCTTATTAGCCGAGTCAGGAAACTTACCAAATTTTACATTATTGATCATATTATGAGATTGCTGATTCAGCATAATAATGATGTTTAGACTTCCAAATCCGATTTCATTTGATTGCTTATGAAGAATATCATTCCATTGTCCATTATATCCTCCATTATCGTGAATCATCTTGTTTCCAGCCATTTTCTAAAACCCAAAAAGAATAGTGTGAGATGAAAAAATCATAATAAAGGGGGAGTAACTTCAATATCTAACATCTTAGGTTAAATTCTAAGACTTTTACCGTAGTGCTATGTCTATATCATATATGTATACTTATCCTTAGGGACATCCCTAGACATACCTTAGAAATATCTCTAGGGATCTCACTAACGTTTTCACGTCCTAGTTTCCAAAGGTTGACTAAACATTTCCTCTGATACCAACTATAACGACCCGAATCTTGACGTACATTGACATTACATTACATTTGCGGAATACTTAGTACATAACAAAAACACACACACAAGGATCGTAATAGTTTAGTGTCTTTGGAAACTCGGAACGTAATCTTCTAATCATGGTGAAAGATCTTCAACATCTCCCATAAAGATCTTCTTTTTTTAATACCTAAACCTTTCTTTATATCCTGGGGAAAAGTAAACATACAAAAGGGTGAGGTCAAATAATCATTAAGGGTAAACAAATGAAATATCAATCACATCATATTTATAAGAACATATCTTTTGGAATTCTTAACCTGCAAAAGAGAGCATAATTTCATAACATGGGATAAATCATGGCAGTGAAATGTAATCACAATAATCATAACTTAAAACATGAAACATTGTGGCATACACACATAATAATAGAGAATCATTTCTTGTTAGTCAAGACTCATTGCCAAGACTATCTTAGTGGACAAAGTCCCTTTCTGAACCGAGTCACCCTCATTTCAGTCCTGTTTCACTGAACCGGTATAACCTACCGTTCCAGCCATGTCGATCTCATGAGATATAAAATCTTTACCCAATGCATTGGAGGGAGATATAGGTACCACCCATCTCTTAATGATACCATTATTATGTGTGCCACAAAATCATAAATCATACATCATTACATAACCCATGTAATAAAAATGGGAATCTTAAACATCGTGACATCATAAAACAATTCATATAAGATAAAGGAATTCATAAAAATAATTCCATCACAACATAACCAAATCAATGTAATAATAGGGATAGAAATAGAACCCTATGTTATCTTAGATGGAAAATAATTTGGATAAAACACTTGAAATGAATTCTTGAGGAAAATATCATTTCTTCTTCAAAATCAATTTATTTTCACAAAACGTCATGCAATTTTAAAAGAAAGAGATTTTATTGAAAATAGTCAAGAAATATTTTGGAGTAAGCTTCATGAAAATAAGGCTTTATAAAACCGTAAAAATCCGTTCGTGCCGTATTAGTTAAAAAAACATTCTTCTCGTACTTTTGTTGGAAAAGTCAAAAAGTACCTCGTACGAAAAACGACAAAAGATTCCTTTCATATATTTTACTAAAAACTCACCGAAGGGTGAAATTGGATTTAAAAAATTTTAGATGGATGGAAATAATATTAAATATTGAGGAAACATGGTTGTGGATGATAAAATACACCCCTGTAAATACCAAAGTATAAACAATCTCGGATAAAAATGAGATTGTGATATTTCCCTTACCTTAGGTCTGATTTGCTTCGTAAGTGTCCGAACCTCCTGTATAATGATTTAAATAATGTCATTGACTTATTAAAGAATTATATTCATTGTTATTATATCATATATGGTTCACTTATGACTTTATATTACCCGTTCTTTTGTAAATTCATGTTAAAGTAGCGTTTTGGGTAAAATCGTCTCATTTGTCGTTCGTGTTTTAACTTGTAATTATTCATATGATTACTTAGATAATTATTACTTAGTTATATAATATAAAACATGATTTATATATAATATAAATTCAGAATATACATATATATAATTGATCGATAAATGGAAAGAAATACACCGTTCATGGAGACGGTAGGCCGTACGTACACATGAATGCTGTTTTCGTTTCCTTATTGAATTGAGTGGAATTAAGTAGATGACATACATATATATACACATAAATCCATTAGCTTTATAATGTCATATATTTTATTATTATTTCTTATATATACTTTATAATCATTCTTAAATGGTTAACATGGAGAATGAATCTCATTGCGTCGTGGAGACGGTAGTCCGTACGTACGCACGAGCGATGATATCATTTCCATAATTATTGAATTGAATTGGAGTGGATGATAAAATATATCCGAATCATTATGATGTTACAATAAATATTTATAGTTATTCTTTACACCATAATACCCATCCATGTAAGGTGTTGGTATAAAAACAGATTACACCACGACATGGAGACGGTATTCAGTACGTACGCACGCGCGGTGATTTTGTTTTTCGTAGGATGGATAAAAGGTGAAATGGGGTTGTTTCATATTTATAATAACGAATCAGTATATTAGTGATACTGATGTTATTACTTTATAATGAAACAACTAAATAAGAATAAGTTGAAGAAGAAAGAAGCTTGAAATAATCGGGAGAAGAAATTACCTCTTCTTCGATACGCCTCTTTGAATCCTCCTCTTAGGGCACTAAAATTGGTCTTTGAGGAATACCATAACCTCTAGTATGTTGCTATGGAAGTGGAGAATAGAATTTGGCAGGGGTTCGCTGAGCTTTAAGGCTCAAAGTTGTGTGAGGAAGAGAGGGAGGAGGTGCCCTTTTATAAGGGAGGATAGGGGCACCTTTGGAATAACTAAAAATAGTATTTTATTATAAAGTCAAGTTCGGTTTTAAATAGCTCAAAATTGATTTATTTCGATTATAAGGTGGGTATGGGTCGAATTAATCTCATCCAATAGAATTTAGACAAGTTTAGGTTCCTTTTTTAACCTTATCATTTACATTTAACATTAAGTTAAATAATTTTACTTTTACCGTGTCTTCTTGTGTTCTTACACTATAAGGTTAATAAACTTACTATAAGAAGCCAAACAAACCCCAAATTGTTTATTATTAATATATATAACCTTATCTAAGTCATTTGGCCGAACCTTATATTTTTAAGAATAAAATAACAATTAATAATATAATATTTGTTTTAAAAACTATTTTATGTCAATTTTGACACTATTTAGTAATTGATTTTTTTGAAAATCATGACAGAATGATAAGTTCAAAAAAAGTTATTAAAATCAATAATAACATGTCATATTAACCTATAAAATTATTGTAATTCATAAAAAGTCTCAAATTATATTTATTTTGGTATTTATAACATCAATTATGTCAATATTTCATTAATAAGATAATTACTGCATCATCATTGTGTCATACATTAATTAAATTATTTAATGTATACAAATTAAAAATAAAATACCATTATGTAGGAAATCTTTTTATATTTCTAATGAATATTTATAGTCTAATTTATCTTATGTATAACCCCATATTAAAAATGTTTTAGTAAATACACTTTGATTTTAACTCTTTTAACCCTTCTTTAAATAAATTAATAATAAATGTCCTAATCTAATCCATGTGGGCCTAAATGGTCATATTTTATTCCTAAGTTTGTTTTTGGTCGAATTACACTTATCCAATAGAATTAGGACATGTGTTAGGGTAATAATAATATCATTTTTACCCTTAATTACCCTATTTACTTTTAACCGTGGTTAAAAAAGTCAAAAGTTACTATTCACCAAAAATTATTTTCATCTCATTGAACCACATTTTAGTCCTTGATATTAACCGTGTCTCTCGGATTTTCGAAATTTTATTCACAGAAGCGGTAAAATTAAGTTTTATGAAAAATTCAGTATTTTTAACTACCACTTAGTGGTTTCACTATTCATAAAAAATTGAAAGTTTTCAGAAAAATACCAAAAATTAGGCCTTAGCTATATTTGATATTATGAACTCAAAAATGATGTCTATTTTACCAAATTCAAAACATATCATTTGCATTAACTAATTTAAAAATTAATTCCCGTCGTTAAAACAAATAGCGTGTTTTTAAGAGATAATAACTATCAAAAGATTGAAACTTATTTATAAGTGGTTTAAATGTGAAATTACATCCAATGACCATCATTGTATTAAATTGTATAAATATATTCTAAATATAATTTAAAACCACTAATATTAACAATTTATCACTATTAATTATTTCGATTTGAAAAACTTGTTTTTAATTAAAATTTAGTAATTTCCACTATTCATCAAAATATGAAAGTTATCCGAAAATTACCAAAATTTCACCCTAAGATAATTTCGATATTCCGAATCCAAAAATGAAGTCCATTTTGAAAAATAAAATTTAAAAAATTACAAAAAGTGGTTATTACTATTCCTAACGGCTAGTTTTAATAATATTTTAATAGCATATCGTTGTTTAGTGAAACTCAGTATTGCGTACGACGCAAGCTATCGAGGAAGGTCGCGATTGCGTGTAATGCAAGCCAAGTCAGGGTTGCGTGTTGTGAAAGAATACTTCATTGTTTCGTATAACAGAATCCCAGCATATTTCATTTATACATTGAATATATATATACTCAATGTTGCGTAGAATAACTATTATCAAAATTGTGTGTAACACGATCCAAGAATAGTGTTGCGTATACTACAAGCTAATACGGTGTTGTGTATAGCGCAATGTAATCTTGGTGTAGAATACAACACAAGACATTAATGAAATTAAAAGAATATTTTTCATAAAATATCGGGGTGTTACAGTTCATCTCATGCTGCCTCAATTAACGTGATCCATAGGTGATCACTGCCCTCTCCTGCATCAGGACACATCCGAGTCTGGTCCCTAATGAATCGTAGTAGACTACGTACCCCACTACCTTATCTGGTAGCCTCAAGATAGGTGCTATGGTCAGTCTCTGTCTCAGCTCCTGGAAGCTCTGTTGACATCTATCTGACCACACAAAGGGTTTCCCCTTCTTCGTCAAAGCTGAAATTGGTGCCGCAACTCTGGAGAAGTCTGGCACAAATCTACGGTAGTACCCAGCTAGCCCCAGGAAACTCCACACCTCTGTCACGATCCTAGGTGGATCCAAAGCTAGCATTGCCTTGATCTTCGCAGGATCCACCAAAACTCCCTCCTCAGAGATGATGTGTCCCAAGAAGTAAACCTCATGTAACCATAATTGACACTTCAAGAGCTTACCAGAAAGCTGGTGCTCTCAGAGTGTGTCCAGTACAACCCACATGTGGTAGGCATGCTCCTCCTCTATGGTCGAGTATATCAATATGTCATCGATGAAGACCACAACAAATCGATTGAGGAAAGGCTGAAAGATACTATTCATGATACTCATGAACAATGTTAGAGCGTTGGTTACACCGAAAGGCATAACCAAGAACTCATAGTGGACGTACTGACATCTGAAGGACGTCTTCTGCACATCCTTGTCCCGAACTCTAAGTTGATGATGGCCTGAACTAAGGTCTATCTTTGAGAACCACCGTGCTCCATTGGGATGATCGAAGAGATCGTCAATCTTCGGTAGCGGATACTTGTTCCTCACGGCCACCTAGTTCAGGTGATGATAGTCGATACACAGTCACAAGCACCCGTCCGCCTTCTTGGCAAACAAAATCGGGGAAGCCTAGGGTGAGACAGTGGGTCGGATGAATCCCTTGCCTTGCAAGTCGTCCAACTATACCCTTATCTCTCGAAGCTTAGCGAGGGCCATCCAATATGCTGGAGTGGATATTGGGGCTTTCCCGGGGTACAGGTCAATAAAAAATTCTACCTCTCTATGAGGAGGTAGTCCTGGAACGTCGTCAGGAAAAACGTACGCATACTGATCCCTCACTACAGGAAAACTCGGACTCCTCACGTCAACTGCTCCTAGGATGAGGCTAGCTAACTGATGAGTGATCGGTTGTCCTCTCCTTTGCGTGAGTCAATCCGGCGCTGCAAAGGCTCCCTTCTCGCCAGTGAAGGTGAACCTGCTCCCATCGGTGCGAACACATCGCACTGTGCGCCTAATATAGCCGATCTGAACATGGACTGTAGATAACCAATCCATGGCCAAGATGACGTCGTAAGGCCTCGAGGCCGCTACAAGAAGATCCTAGCCGAAGCTCTCGCCTCCTAGAGTAAGCTCACACTGCCGGAACCAGTGCGTAATCGTCGAGTCTACTCCTGTAAGAGTCTCTAGTCGTAAGGATCGAGCCAACGGCTCCGTCGGAATCTCTGATCTCCGAACAAGGGCAGCAGCAATGAAAGAATGACTCGCTCCTATTTCTATAAGAACTGCAGAAAGGGTGGAGTAGACACAGATAGTAACTCGAATCATCTCTCGTGCGCTGTGGTCGTAGGCCTCCGCTACCTGAAGCTGAGCCTGCCTCTGCCCGCCAGCTCCCTATAGTCGGGGTGGACCTCCTGGTGGCGGTGGTGGTAAAGCCTCAAAGGGTTTCCCACCACCTACTACTCGGCCAGGTCCTATGCCTCATCCTCCTGCTCTCTACAGACCGCCATGGTCGACCCTCTACCTCTGCCTGGGTGGTCCCTCAACCGTCTGCTGCTCCTCTGTACGGTGGGTCTGGCAGTCACGAGCCATGTGGCCCTGCCTGCCGCATGCGTAGCACTGTCTACTCCTTAGAAGGTTGGATCTGCATCGTGTGCCCCGCACCTCTGAGCCAGTGTCCTGAGGTCGTCTATCAGATGGTCTGGTCCGCTGGACCCCTGTGACATCCGTCGACTGCCAGCTACAGACGACTCAGCTACGTGCCACCCTGTGGTAGGTCTTTCTGCTGGTGAAGGCTCAGCAAAGAAGGTCTCTATGAGAAGGGATCTCTCCAGTACTCCTTCCTGCGTCGGAATGCTGAGGGAGATCATCGATGCCCTAATATCATGCCTCAGTCCCTACTCGATGGTCTGGTCCCGGAAGAATGGGTCACGTACCATGTCTGTCGAATAGCGCGAGAGATCGGTAAATCTCGCAGAGTACTAGGCTATCATCATGCTGCCCTGCAGCAGCTGTAGTATCTCTTGAATACGCACCTCACAGAGGGTGACTGGGATGAACTCTGAGTGGAAGAGGCTCTCAAAGTCCGTCCAGAGGAGAGATGCCTTGTTGTGAACCTGAGGCATCAAGCTCCACCATCTGCCTGCTGCCGCGTGTAGGAGGCTCACTACAAGGATCACCATGAGGTCAGCTGGTGTCCCTACTAACCTGAAAACTTGAACTACAGCCTCCAACCAATCATCGACTGCTTGAGGGTCCGTCTCCCTGCGGAACCTGGGCGGTCTCTAACGCTGGAAATCATGCAGTGCACTAAGGTGACGTGCACTCTTAGCGGCTGGGGATTGTGGCATCGGTGGCTCGGCGGGTAGAGGTACCGCCGGTGCCTCCGCTGTAAAAGGGCCATGTACCAAGGCCTCGTCGCTCGGTGGGCTGTCGTCTCACACAAAGCTCGGAACCCTAGCTGGTTGCTGTCGTGGGGCCATCCTGAAATGAGACAAATGTGCCATGGTCAATACAGTATACCTGGTGAGATGACATAATGTAATCACAAGGAAAACTTTTGAAACACACATGCAATCAATGTTTTCGTGCATTGAGTCGGAAATCAGAAGTCAGGGTCCTGGTGTATGGATACGTCGGTCGCCGCACCGACACTAGACTTCCTGGACTGATAACCACACTCAATACCCTTAAAAATATTGCTTTACATAGAAGAAAGATCAGAGTCATTATTTTTGCGGTAGAACCGAACTCCTCTAACACCAATTTGTCATGTCCCGTTCTCGGGACCCGTGTCATGACTACCCCATGCCCGCCTTCCATAGGACAGGGGCTGGGGTCTAGCACCAAGGCGTAAATCCTGATAAAAAGGGAAGACATTGCCTTTATAAAGTAAACAAACACCACAGAGTAAGCAAGCTGAAGTAAACACTAAGTAAACTAGGTACAACTGTAAGTGCTCGAAATTAAATGGGCAAGAATACAAACCCAACTGAAGTAAAGTACAACTGAAAAGAAAGTACAACAACTGAAAGAAATGCAGCAACACCGAGCCATCCACTAGAAATAACACCTGAAGGGTGGGTACAGATAGCCTCCTCAGCTCCTCGGGTCCAGCCGTCTGCTCTGTGTACGTCCCGCTCAGTCGTTCACCTCTAGGTACCGACTTCCTCCACAAACCCCAACCACGATCAGCGATGTCCGTCGTCTGCATCCAACACAACGTAGTGCGGGCATAGCCCGTGCATTGGTGGTTATACGCTACTCCGTAGGGACCCCGAGACCCCCGAAGGTCTCCCATAATCCACAAAGGAAAGATACAATCACGAAGTAACAACCAACTCTACTTAGGTATATTCCCATACATATACCAAAGTCATCAATTCAAGTTCGGCTCTGACATCCGAGCCCAAGTTCGATCTAGTCCACACAAGATAACACAACCAATCCACACAGGACAACACAATCCAATCCACTTAGGATATAAAGTCAATCATATCGAAGATAATGATTGAAAGTCAATACTCATCTCACACAAGTATACTTCTTCGTAAGATGGTAGAGATGATCAGATGTAGTAACTGATTCATCTAAGCTGTCAGACCCACGTAGGATACAAAACCAACTAATTTGTCAGACCCACAAAGTATACAAGACCATCTACTCTGCCAGACCCACGTAGGATACAAGTAAAGAGTCAAATACAGTCGGACCCACGTAGGATACAAGAACATTAGTACTATCGGACCCACATAGGATACAAGAACAGTAGTCATCGCCATCGAACCCACAGATGATTTCAGTATGGTCGTCATCGCTGCCGAACCCACTGAGGATCCTAGTACAGTCGTAATCACTACAGAACCCATGGAGGATTTTAGTGCAGTTGTCGTCGCTGCTGAACCCACGGAGGATATCTGTGCAGTCATCGTCGCAGTCGCAGGCAGCCCTACGGTTCCCACACACAGCATGATCGTTTCCGGGAGGGTCCGCTCCACGAGCCAAGGGGTTGATACATCAACTGACATGTAGTCCAGAGTTGATGTATCCCGAAGTTCCGTCTCGTCTATAGGAACTCAACATGACAGACGATGCGTTAATTGGACGCCCGATCTGAGAGTTATTGAATTTTTCGTTCCATGGCCCCGGTTGGTTTTTAAGTCAAAACCAACCAGACCATACTCCAAATATATCCAAACCTCGAGCGGAGTAAGCCAAAAGTCCTGTCTCACTAAGAGTAATCCAACAAAGTCGACGACACGTCAATAGGACGTCCAGAGCTCAAGTTATAAGCGTTTCGTCTCTGAAGGCCCGATTAGTTTCGGGTTCAAACCAACCTGTACGTACCCAAAGTTCTCCGAAACCTTGAGTGTAATATACTGAAATGACCGACTCGATCCAAGGATCACATCACAACTGACGGTGCGTCGATCAGTGGTCCGTAGCCCATGTTACGGTCATCTCAATGAACCTGTTTGGTTTTAGGGGGTTTTTGGGGCCGGACCGACCCGACCCAAGACCCCCTGGGTCGGCCCGAATTGGGTCGACCCGACCCGGGTCCAGGTCCAGCCCAAAATGGAGTGGCCCGGCCCCGCTGGCGTGGCCCGGCCACGCACTGGCGGCCTGGCATGGCGCGGGTGGCCCGGCCCAGCGCGGCCGGTCCCGGCAGGCTCGGGTGCCGCACGCCGCGTGAGCGCGGAATGGGGGGAACCGCCACCCACTTCGAACTGACGGTGGACCCGCGGGGGGTCCTCCATGCTGTGCTGAATGGGGGTCAAACCCCCGGTCTTTCCGGATCAGGCCGGCCGTAACGGCTGGCCAGTGAACCACGCGGGACCGGTTGGTCCCGCGCTCCATGCGCCGGCGGCCGGCTGTTCCGGCCACCACTCCCAGCTCCGCCGTGGCCACAAGCTGCGGCCTTGATCCGAACGGCGTGACGCGATGGCGCCGCGCCCCTTCGCCACGACCCAACTCTACCCGCGGCTTCTTTCGGCCTCAACGGCACAGCGTGACGGCACCGTGCTCCTTCCCTGCGTTCCCCCTTATTCCCGCGTGGTGTCGTTGCACCGCGCTGCCTTTGTTTGAGCAGCAACAATTACAACATCAAAGGGGGAGGAGGATCATCTGTGTTCGGGCGGTCTGACCTCCTCCCGTTAAATTGATAACTTACGACCCAAATATTTAACGAAGAATGCAAGGAATAATCACTTCGTAAAAACACACCCCTACCTCGATGAAGTCATCGAACGAGGATCATCGCGGAAAAAAGACGTCGCAGAAGGCGGCGTCGCGGAATGAGGCCCCATAAGCGTCGGTGGTGTTCGCCCGATGAAGGGTGCGGCGCATCATCGTTCTCCAAAGAAGACGCCTCCCACCGGCTGTGGAGAGGAGAGGAGGCGGTATGACGATATCCCCTTGTGGTGACATATTTCTTCGTCGTAGACTCGGCATTCTTCACGTTCTTCAACGAGGAAGAAGATGTTCTTCAGAGCGCAAGAGTTCTATTCCTTGTTCCACACAATGAATCAGCCAACATTAAAATTAGACCTTGTCTTATTTTATTCACACACACACATGCCAACATTAAATTGAAAATCAAATTGAATTCACGAATTAATTAACGTACATTGTCCAGTTAATGAGGCGTTTTATTGGCATGTAAATTAATGTGGAGGAGTTGCAAACTAAATTCTAGAGGGGAAATTAACGGAGTGTTGGGGAAATTGGAGGAGGTGGGGGCTCGTGTGGGCCTCACCTCAACTTCCTTGCATCTTCCTTTTCCACAATGCTTAACCACCGGTAAAGAAATAAAAATAAATTGTAAAACAATTTTATTTTTATTCCTCACATTTTTAACATCTCCTCTTGAGCAAACGCAACTCCAGGAAAAGTCTTCCTAAGAAAATACTGGCGCTGCGGTTCCATCGGTGCCCTCAGATTTCGATTCCGAGCACCAGTTCAAAAGTTAGGAAAACCCGCTCGTTCGTTCACTGAACGTACCCAAGCTAAACTTTAGAAAAAGATTCCGGGCACACCGGGCCTCAGAATCTGGTGCCGTCAGAAACAGCGCACTCGAGAAATCCAAATGAAAATTAATAAAAAAATTTCCCTTGAAATTTACGGCTCTTTACATTAGAGACTAGATATAAAATATTCTTATTTTAGGAAAGTTATTAAATTTCTAACATAAATATATTTCCTCATAGTACTCTTTATATGCATACCTGAGTAATTTTTTTCTAAAAACCTATGGAAAGGAAACATGATAAATATTTGAGGTCAAATACTCATTAAGAGTAGACATGGGAGATATCAATAAATTATCATATGATAGAATAAAATAAGAATAAGGGGATGATATCATGACCTTAAATTAAAATTTCATTACCTAATATGAAAAAGGTCATAAAAATTAGTTATGTCATAATACATTATCATTTCAAAAGAAACGAATCTTAAGAATTAGAACTCATCATAACTCAATCATGAACATCACATTCATTTTATAAATGTTTGTGGTATCATTATAAGAATAGAAAAAAATTCATATGTAAAGTGTAATTACCCAAACCTTATAATCAAGAATCAACATCTATTTCCCATAGTGGATCAATCACATCAAATTGTTTCCAAAAATATATCATGCACCTAGAATTGTTCCCCATAATGGATCAAGAACATCGACTTTCTTTCCATAACAATATCATGAGATATGATAAATTAAAAAATGGATTGGATGGAGATATGGGTCACTCCCATCAAATAGGCCGGTCGAACCTCTAATGAGAATAATCTACATCAGGGGCATGGAAGGTCTCTCGACATATATACCCAAGGAATGGGCTAGACTGGGTGAAAAAGGAGTGTCAATCTCCTGAATCAAACAAGGAACATGAAAGAGTACTAAATAGATTGATTATACCTTCAAAAACTTCTGGGCCCACTGGAACTGCTTCCTCTATGGCGTGAAACTTCCCATGCCCAACCCCTATTACCATCACCTATTGACCTCCTCCTAGACCATGCCCTGGTCTAGGTCCCTGAGGAGAACCATGTGGTTGGCCTCCTCCGATATCATCTACCCTTGGTGGAGTGGGAGCGCGCTGCCCTTGCAACTAAAGGGGCTTGGATGGAAACTGATTCTACTGTGGTGGGTGTTGAACCTGACCACCCTCAATATAACGCACTTGGATAGGGAACTGATTCTGAATATTCCCGCATCAGCCAAAGATAAAGAACATTTGTCCTAGGCATCTGGAGAAAGGGAAAGGAATGGAAGATTAGAATTGGAACAACTAAGGCCTACTCCCCACAGGTCGGAACATAGAAGGCCCTAATGCTAGAGAACTACTGCTAATTACCTTCCCCTTTAAGGAACTTGGCCGGATCCCATCTTGAAGAAAACCTTCCATCATGTGTATCCTATCCACCACTTAATCCTTCTTCTGAACCTCCAAGTATGTTGGTAAAGTGACGGGAGTAACAAAATATTGAAGAGGTGGTTGAAGTGACTCTTTCAAGTGTCTTTCCCATGAATCCTCATATAGTAAAAGTTCAGGATGAAAACAAAGGTTATCCTTGAACTTGATACCCAAATCCCTTACCAACATACTCCCTTTCTGAATGGAGAGATTCTCCGGCATCTTCTCATCCTTCATTGTGGGATAAAAGAATTCTATTTGGAACTCCTTTATGTCATTCCATGAGACACCAGTCTCCTTCCACTACACGAGGTAAAGATTCCACCACTAAAATGATTCTCATCGCATCAAGATCATTTCCAAATGAGCCAAGAACTCTATTGGAGCCTGAAACAAGTAGAAAGAATTAACCATCTACTTGAGGCAGATCTCGGTCTCAATGTATGAGATGTTTCCTTCATACATTCCCAAGGTCAACTGCTAGAAGGCATGAAGCATCTTTAGCCACTAGTCATCCTCCTCATCTCAATCATCTCTCTATTGATCAACCAGATCACCCTACTGAGCCTCGATTGCTCATACCAACTGTGGACAACGTCCATGTACCATTGCTGAAAAGGGAAAAAAGAATTCCTATGCTAGAGTAGTGAAATTTTAATTTTTTTGAAGTATTTATTTATTTTAAATTCCCAAAATACCCAAGAAACATAATAATAAAAGTTATTATGAAGCATGTACCTTTCCTACAGTATCTAACCTGCAATCCGCATAGCCTCACATGGTCGTTCAATAGTTCTAGAGTCCTCGAATTAGATCACATGGGGCCCTAAAGTCCTATGTTATAGCCATTCTTCCCTAGCCTACTTCATTAAACGGTAGTTTCTACCAATGTCTCCCTACCATCAAATGAAATCCCCACATTTTCTAACCCTGAACACCATCCAATCTCTCAACCATCATCTTATGATACTATTTTTTCATGACCTGCCTTCACCAAGATGAGGGAAGGGATGGAAAAGTGCCCTTCAATTCCTTCCTCAAGATGAGGAAGATATAATGACCTCTGAGTCCTTCCTTTAGTAGACCCGAGAGTGAAGAATAACACCAAAGGTATATGATCTCACATAAATAAAAATCATTACCCTTTTATATAACAAGATTATGAGATAAGATGGTAAATCCTAGAAACACCAATGACTAAATGTAAATGTAAAGACAATAATATATTCCCACATGCATGTTCAAAAGTAAAACTGATACAAAGTAAGACAAACCTCCCAGAAATGTACCAGGGGGAAGGAAAATAAGTAGTGACCTCAACTATAACAATGCCCAACCAAGTAAAGTCCAGAACAACCTTCAAATTTATCAAAGAAACATAAAAACAATTTTATAAATGTAGGGTGGGAATACAAGTATACTCAGTAGGGAAACAAATGTTACTTCATCACAAGTGAGGGAACATACTAATGTGCCTGTGAGAAAAAATAATAACCTAAGCACCTAACTTGGAATACTAACCATACCAACCTCACCAAGGCACACCCACCCAAGTAACACAAGTTCTATAATGTAATAATATAATCACATCGATATTTGGGTACCCCACACCACTTTAATAATTGTTAACTGCTCATTCCTAAGGATCTTATGTCTTGAAAATTCCACTCTTCCCGAATGTAGTCCCACTGTTGGAACCTACCCGCACACACTGATGCCTCAAACTGCACACACCGATGCCTCAAACTGCACACAACTATGCCCACAGACACCTAGGCCACAAAAACCATCACCATACTCGAAGACACCTAGAACTCAACAACCACACACTATACCCGAAGACACCTCAGCCTCATTACAAAGATACTTGGGAAACCATACCTGGCTTACAAACACTTGATACCCTAGTACAAAACAAACCAATTTCCAAGGAATATTGGTCTATAGTATGCCTCAAGACATTACAGTCCACCCAGATGTTCCCGAGTTGCAGGATCTAGAAGAGGGTGTGAGGAATGAAATCAATAACCATCCATCCATCATCCCACTAAGATATTAGGAAAGACACCCTCCCTCATTAATTGGAGGTGTTTAGAACATAGTGATCAACAAGGGTGGGGTGCATATAGGAATCACAAGAAACTAAATTCAACTTATATATATATATATATATATTGGTTATCAAACACTAATCTCTAACCTATGGGTTTTACTAGAACATATAGCAAGCCCACACCAACACCGCTTTTGCTGCTACCCCTATGTGAACAACCAAATGACAACCAATACAAAGCATAAACAAACCCCCTTTCTATTTAGTTTCCATTTATTTTTTTAAAGGATATTCACTTTAAATTATTTTGTCAAAACCAGGTAACTAACAACCATAAATATACTAAGAAATGAACAAAACCAAACTACAGTCCCACTACACAACAACCCAAACAAGACTTCCAGTCCCACTGTACATCAACAAAAAACTAGACATGCAATCCCAATGTACATCAACAAAAAACTAGACATGCAATCACACTGTATATACCTGTTCAACAAATTCTAACTATCATTCATCAAAGTGATATATTCCATTATTTCTCTCACAACCCAGACCTGTACACCCTCTACAAAAAGAAATCCCCAATGAAGTCCCACTACACAACGAGTCGATAACCACACCACAGTCTCACTAATTGACGTCACATGATGACCATAGTACAACATAAAGTAATTTTAGCTGCCTATAAGTTCATCCATTCTACAATCAATCAGTCTCTTAGACTGAGACACCAGACCCCCCATACCACCCCACATATCAAGGCCACAAAACCCAGACCAGAACACACAACACCTAACGACAACCATCAAACCACGAATATTCAAATTTAACCCACCGAGGTTCTTTAATTTCCACTTGAATATAACGGGGGTGATAATAGAATAGGTTTGATCCTGTGTAATCTCTTTATTTAACCGAGTGTACATGATTAATCAGATTTCATCATATATATATATATATATTAGAACATCATAACAAAACAGATCACCACTAGTGACCAAGAATAGAACACAAATGACCATGATTTTAGAAGGAATAAATCCAAAATATCCACAAAAGACTCAATAATAACAAAATAAAAATAGCAACTAACAACAAACCACATCCTGCCCATTATTTTAATTGCGTGAGTTATCTTTTGATCATATTAAATCCTTGTTTAATTCTTGTTTTATGAAGAGTATCTAACCAATCATGAAAAGGAACCATTAATATACCCTCCCCATATGATTTTCAATTAAAGAAAATATCTATTGGATGATCAAAGATCAAAGTTCCTTCTTGTTCCAGGAACTGGGGATGTCACGACTTACAATAAGAAATCTAAGGTTTCGCGGGAATGGCTTCAGCACAAGCACATGACTCATCTTGAGAGGAAGTCTTTAGGAGCATAAAGAAAAAAAATGGAAGAATGAAGTGAGGATATTAGATTAAGAATAGGAAATATCTTAAAATCAAGGAGACTATTTCGAAGAACATAAAAGTTGGATCGTGGTTTGACCACGTGGGTTGGTGGTTTCACATGTTGGAATTAATTGAGATTTAATAATTCCCCTCAGAAATGGTGGAGATCGATGAGAGGACAACTAAGTGTCTATAGATTAATTTTAAATGGATAAAAACACCTAATAGGGGAGAAACTAGAAACACTGGAAAAAAATGGACATGAGTCACCAATGGGTGAGTCACGGATGCTGAGCCACCTACAAGTGAGCTACCAATGTGAACTACCAATGACGAGCTATCGACTCCTCATCCTACTAACACCCTATCATAAAAATTCCATGACCTATCGATGCTGAGCCACTGAAACTGATCTACTAATGCCTCGACCTACTGATGCCCTAGCCTACAGATTCCTTGACCTATCGATGCTGATGCCCCTGACTCACCGATGCCGAAGCCCCTGACTCACTGATTCCAACACCCCTGACTCACTGATGCTGATGCCCCTGGCTCACCAACTCATTGAGATTCCAATGCAGTAACAATCTTACACATTCAATTTCCTACACACAAACATGAAGACGCACTAACACGACGATGGAAAAAAACTAATTGTTTTTGCAAACTCTTGAAGCAAGCCACCGAAAACTCCTAAAAAACCTCAAAAAAAGATTTTCACAAAGGAAGGGACTATGGATATTTAGGTTATTACAAAATTACATATAAATAATACAATAAAATAGGGACAATATCCATGAATTGAATAGAGACATAAATATTCATTTGTTAAAGAATAACCATTCTCATAATGATAGATTGTGTAATGACTATGATAATATTCTAACCATCATGTACCCATTCAAAGACATCATACATAAATAGGTATTGAATAGAAAAAATACCAAAGATAGTTTATCTCATGATACATGAAATTCATCATCGGGATATAATCAGTGTCTTCTATAACTGGCTATGTTAAATTCATTCATTATATGAAACTTTTGATTGATTTATACAAGAAATAATCAATATAAATATCTATATAAGCAAAGTAGCACATGGAAGGTCATAATTTTCTCTAGTCCAAAAAAGATGATCATGATCATTATATATCTAATGTAATATAGTGGATGGTATCATAAGATTATATCCTTAGTAAATCATAACCTATATAAAAAAATTTTGGCATAAAGGAAAATAAATATATATGATCATTCGAAGATTTTTTTTGAAAATTTCCGAAAAATATACTATTACATCGAAACATTAAAAACATAGAATATTGATAAAATGGATCTCTTTGAATATATCCGTTGATAATTTTGATGGAATCATCAAATAAAAGAACAATGATTATAGTGTAAAAATATTTTCATGTGGAAAATGATAAAAGGGGGATTCATTTAAGAAATTTTGTAAAAAGGAAAAGTCCCTTGTTCAGAAAATGATAAATAGATTCTTTTTTGAAAATTTACAAGGAAACAAATATATTATAAAATTACAATGAATTATAATTTTATCAAATTAAATTAAATTTTTGAAATCATTTTAATAATTATGGACCTATAAGAAATAGTTTATAAAAAAAAGTGGAAACAATACAACTTTTAGTAATTTTTTATGATCGTATTTATTACCAAGGATAATAAAAATAGAAATAATTCTTAAAAAACACTAAAATAAGAAGATGTGAAGAAAATATATTTGTTTTTAGATATAAATATAATATTATTCACCAAATATAAAATTATTCATTAACAATACCAAATAATAATGAGTTTGTGAAATAAACCATGAAAAATTTAGAAACATAAAATTATAACCCCTATAAATATAATAACATAAAAACAATGAATAAAAATGGTCTCATGAAATATAATATAAAATTAGAATTATATACTCTTAATTGATGAAATATGTGGCAATAAACTTTAATGAGAGGAGAAACCCTTAACTCAAGTATAGAATTATTCTTATGCACCCTACAGTCATGTATAATAAAATAAGATTTATTAAAATTCAATAAAATTTACATATTGATACCTATATAAAAATATATGGTTTATATATGAAATATTATCAGTAGTTCATCAATAATTATGTATTAATTTCATTATTTCATGGGCTAACTATATCATTCTTTCATGTATATTTCGATTTGATAGTTTTGGTCCATTCAGTTTGATCATGTTTAATTAAAATTAATAATGTTAGTAATGTCATGTACATCATATCATTAAATAACATAATAAATTTCTGACTTTTAATAGTAATTTTTGTAGAAAACATTAGAAAACCGCCCATATTTGTGGTGAAACTGACCAAAACAAGATCATGTTTTGAAGCCTGAAAGGGTAAGAAAATTCTATTTTATAATCATGATATTAAATTTATTGAATATTATTCATTTAATTAGTAACATATATAATAATTTTATAAAATTTAAGAATAGTCTATAATTTATAGGAATTTAAAATAAAATATTTATCTTTTTGAAACTATAGTCAGTAGGTTTTCAGGAAAGATGCATCCGTTTTCAAAACAATAAATAAAAAATATAATATTTTAAAAATATTGAATTATTATTATATCAGAAATAGAATTTATATTAATACAATTCATTTTTATAAATAACCAAGATATTTTGTGATAGAAAATGAATCACATCGCTACATGGAGGATACTATTTTCACAGACAAATGATGAAAGATTTCATTTCCTAATTGATGAAAAAGAAGTTTGAAAATGGATATACCACAATATTAATTAAATTTATGCATATTTATCATATATGAATTATTATATTTGGATGGATACATTTATTTATGGAATTTATATAAAGACTAAAACATTTAAATATTTTGGTAAAATGATTACCAGTTCTTTAAGAGACCATATTGGGAATAACCCTTATAAATCACTATGATGATATTAGGAGAAGAAAATAATCCAAATAATAAAGAGTTCAAATAATGGAAGTTTTTTGGGTAATTATTCTATGATCTTTATTTCTCAACGATTATTAATAATGAAAGAAAAGATATTCTCTTTTATATGTGAGTGGAAGGACAAAAATGTAATTACATAAAATATTTTAATAATATAATGCAATTTTCTTATGAATACAAAAAGTAGAAAATAAATAAAATTAATAGAAATATAGTGTTGAAAAATATTATACCAATAAAAAATAGTCAAGTTAATGTTGAATATAAACAATTATCTCTTAGTTCAACCCACCAGATAAACACCTTTAAACCCCGATCTTGAAAATAATTTTTTACTAAATTTAATATTCATTTTTGAGAAAGAAATTTAGATGATATTATTACCTAATAAAAATTATTATAATTCCAAATATAAAATCTATTTTATGTGATTCAGTTTCTTGAAGTGACATAAATTAATTTTAATATTAGTGTATAAAACAAAACAAATACTATTTTTAAAACAACATTTGATTCAAGCATAAATATGATTTTAAACCCAAAGAGAGAATAATATTGATTCTTACAGAATTAATTATATTTTTGAAAAAAATAAGAGTATTATTTTTCATTAAATCCTAACCAAAACCAATAGTAGGCTATCAAATACTATAATAATATAGATGAACTAAAAATAATTTATATTTAAAGAAATCATTACATAGATTTCCAAATGTGAGGGATATGTTTCTATGTTCAACATCATATTTTTATATGAATTAAATTATTATTAATAATAATTTTTTATTTTAAAAAACTAATAAAATTTAAAGTTATTATTATATCATTTTTATACTATAAATTTTATTTCTTTTTTAAAATCAGTATTTTTCAACTTTCAAAAAAACTATTCTCGAACAATCCCAAAAATTAACACTAATATAATTTTGACCTTATTCGTTATAAAAATATATTAATTTTTTTAAAATTATATTTTATGAAATTTTAGAAATTAATTTTAATTATTCACACTTAAACAATTAATATAGGTTATAAAATTTATGTCAGACCTCACGATTTAAAAAAAAAATCAATGTTTGATATCATATACAGCACGCAACACCGAGCTTATATATTGAAAAAATATTATTATTTGAATATGATGTCTATAACATAGACTACAAGGAATAGTACTTAAACATTGTATATTCCATTGGCTTTAAACTACAATTAAATTTCTTATATGCCTAAATATATTTTAGTTGAAGATCTTTAGAGGGTTATCTCATCACTTTTTTATAAAAACCCATAACCTAAGAAGTAGAAACTTATAATTAGTATTGTTTTTCCACTATATCAACATTTTAAAATAAAACATGATTTATTTTCATGATTAATCATCATAACATTCATCTTGACTTCTTGATTTAACATACCCTTCCTTAAACCATGTGAAAATCATTTTAAAAAGTGTAATGAGTACTAAAAGCTCAGTAAGGGATTTAAAGAAAAGAAATTTGTTAGTAAACTAAAAAATATATATTTCCTATGAAAATACATTTCCTAAAAACATAAATTTTTATTCCAAAATATCGTCCTTATTCCTTTAATAATGTCATTATCTTAAATTTTAAAATCAAAAATTTTCCACAAAAAAAATTAGTAATCATAAAAATGTAATATATATATTATGGTATATCATCATATTAAAACCCTTTAAAAGACATTGCTATTGGAATATCCGTAATCCTGAAACTCAACATAATTCTTTAGAGAATATAATCATTACCCAATTAATTGGAGTCCTATTTGGTCACACAAATTGTATAATCTATACCATACTTACCAAGAGTTATTTGGTGAAACCATCTTATATGATATATCAAAAACACCCACAAGATGTAGTGGGTGTCAACCATTCAAAAAAATATCCCAGAACCATTTCAAGATTAAAATACATGAATGTATATTTTATATAGTTGTTTGAAACATATAAAAAAAATAAAAATTACATTTTATTTTAAAAACCCATTTCAATAGAAAAATACACAAAAAAGGAAAGTAGGTATTTATTTTAAAATAATGAAATAGAGTAGAAAAATCCAGACATCAAATAATTGTTATTTTTCTAGGAAATGTTATTGATTACATATATGTTGAAATAGAACATTCCTTTTGTCTTTCATAAAGAAAGATGAAACATTATATAAAAAGGATTCCTTTTTAAAACATTTGAAGCAAAGTAAATAGATACATAAATTTTTTGTTTTAAATGTTTTAGTATCAGATAAAAAAATTAATTACATTATAAAATATGGATAAGGATGAAAAATATATTTTAATATAATCCTTAAAAGATTATTGTTTTAAAATAAATTCCCTCACCATCAGGCTAACTCATAACGTATGTTTCTTATCTTTATAAACAAAAAAATTATGTTAATTTTATATTATATTAGGAACCATTTTGATTTAATTTATCTATTTATTTATTTTTATTCTATTATATATATAATTTCATAATCAAAAAATTATTTTGAGGCATTTTGATGATATTTGGATCATTTTACATAAATGACATTAGTAGGATGGATATGTTTAAATAATTAATTATTGAACCATAAAAAATAATAGCAATGAAATAATTACCATTATTACACAAAAATTAGTTTTTTATACCAATATTGAAATATTATTATGAAAAATGAAAAATGTTATAGTAATGGAGAAGGAAGCTCTTACTTACACATGAGTAACTTTTCCATTTTTCGACGGTCATTATGGATAGAAGGTAGGTATTTTATTTATATTTATAGAGTGATAATAATATTATAAATATAATTTTAATCCTCTAAATATACTTATATTTATCATCCATGTGATGTGGTGGTGAAAAAATATATATCACTTTCTCATGGTGGTTGTCTACACATATGCATGCCCTAGGTTATCATATTTCTATGAATAGAGAGACAAGAAGGTAAATGTTATATTATATTATAATAGTGATAAATATTTCATTAATAATATATATAAATATTAATTACATCATTATAATCTATTCCTAAGTGACAGTAATGGAAGTCATTTTATATCAAATTGTGAGGTGAAATTGTATCGCACACAAGAACAATGGATTTGTTTCCCATTGAATGGAATATAAGGTGGATATATGTTGTGAAATTAACATAAAAACACCTATGTTAATGGAATTAATGTTTTTATAATATAATCACATTTATGGAAGATTTTATGGTGGTGGAAAAAGAAATAAAATAGAAATTATCAGTTAATAACGATACATTTACATCAGACACCGTCTTTTTCTTAACACATCAAGGCCACTAAGGTTGGTGATCTCACTTAACTAAGGCCTATAAAAAAGTTTGAGGCATTTTATTATTGTATATGGGTAGATATTGGCCCAAAAATGGGGCTTAATGTGTGATGTAAATGGAAGAATGAATTCTTGTTTATAGGGGAGGGGAGGGCCACTCTAGAAATTTATAAAACTAACAAACTAATATAAATTAATTATCAATTTCAAATGGATCCAAATTTAATTATTTTTATGTTATGATAATTATGAGTTTAACTAATCTCATACAATTAAAATTATATAATTTTATCAAATTTTTACCCATATCATTTGGTTTTAACCCCTTACAAACCACTTCCCCACTTTCAAAGGAAATAATGATTTTTACATTTTGGGGAACAATATAGTTAATATAAATGAAAAACAACCCATTAATAGACCATGTTTGATATTATGAACCATATCCTAATAATACGTATGAATATAAGAATATTTATAATTTTATATCATTTAATAAAATATTTTTTATTACAATATATCATTATTGTATATTTTTAGAAATATTCATTATATTGACTGCAATAACTTCAGTACAAAAATAAATATAGAATAAAAATATTTAATTTTATCCAAAAAATGGAAGTTTAATCTATAAATTTTTGGATCACATTATTTATCTTATATTATATTAATTTTAGTATTTTTAACATCATTAATGTTTCTTCCATTAAATTTAATTATTACTGCATTGAAATTGTGTAAACATTTTAGGTAATTATTTCTTCCCAAAAAATTAAAAATATATTTCCATCATATAGATAAATAATTTTTATTTGAAAATAATAATTTTAACAAAACCTATCATATAGTTAACCCTGCTCTAAAAACATTATGTTTTAAAAAATAGTATGAGTTTTTTTTTTATTTTTCATTAAATAAAATATTATAAAGGTTATAATAAAATAAAAATAGAAAAAAGAACATATAACAATGTATTGAATCATATAAATGAAATGAAATCATAAAATAAAATTATATTAATTTTTAAGGTAATTTTATAATTCTTATGATTTTATTTTTAAAATTAATTACTTGATTTACCTTTTACCATGGTAACAAATACTATAATAGTTACTATTGGTTTTGACCAAAAATAAAAAAGACATATTTCCCAAATTTCAACCCAATGATTCAAAACATGGAATCCATTTTTCAAAATTCAAAACATAGTAGTGTAATAAATTGATACCAATTTAAATCGAAAAAACATGATGAGAAACATTTTTTTAGTAAAAATGTCATTTTTAATGAAATAAGTTTGTTATAATATATTAATGTATAAAATTAATTTCAATTTTTTTATAAATTTAAATTTAAATTAATTAATTAATTTTTAAAACTCATTAATTCATTTTACTTTTTAAATACTGGAAATTAAATAAAAATTTTAAAATCATAATTTTTTAATATTAAAAAAAATCTTTTCATAAAATTATAAAACAATTAATCATCATATAATTTTCACATTATAATGGCCCGGACCTCTATGGTCTATTACTTTGTAAAAATTCTATCTTTAAGGTGTTCTAGAAGGTAATATTGACTCATTTCAAGAGTTTTCCAAAATTTCGTTTTTTCAATGGTCGGTCTACCCAATGTCCAATCATGTCAGTGACTGACCATGGTGACCCATAAAAGTGGGTCTGGACTTATGATTCATGAATCGTAAGTCGCGATGGTAGGTTGCAATTGTGAGTCGTAATAATGACTCACACAAGTTGATCACCAACGATGACTCTTGATGGTGAATTTTCCAATAATCACTTGTTTGACAGTGATTCGGACAATGGTGAGTCACCTAATGGTGACTCATCAACAGGTAGCTCATCCAATAGCGAGTCACCCCATTATGACGCATCCATTAGTAGCTCACACGAGTGAATGTTCCATTCATGGTTCATGATGGTGACTCACCCAATAGTGATTCATTTCCGATAGTTTGTCAACATTTCAGAATCTTCCCAGTTTTTTCAGTTTCACCCCTTTAACATTTTAGTTGACATGAAATGAATTTAATAGAATTTTTAAATGGTTTTGGACATGGTTTAGAGTGAGTGATCATATCTTCAACTTTTATAAGATCTTGAGGCTTTTAAATTTTCAAATCCTATGCTCTTGGTCAATATCCGTCTTTAATATATTATAAAAAATATTCCTTCCATTGATTTAAAATCTAGCATTTATAATATTGAGATGATCTCTTCCTTGAAAAATTCCATTTTCTGTTGGTTCACCCAAAACCTTTGTTCCCTGAGTAGTCGTGCATTGTGTTGTAGCCCTTGGATCACATTTCTTCTAGAGGTTCTTCATGTTGCATACACACCCCTTGTTTTGGTAAAATAAATAAGTGTCGATTGTTTCTTATTCGAGGTAGGTATTCGTTCATCTCTAGTTTATTTATGTATCATGCGGGGTGGGTGTATGAATGTCTCCCTTGTAAAGACTGTAGAAAACCAAATATAATAATGTTAGATGAATCAGTTTAATATCAATGTGTAGGGGCTGAGAATAAGTGACACATGCTACTCTTTATTAGTTTTGTTAATACAATTAATTGTATAGGCTACATACCTACTAAAAATCATGGTTTTTGGTTGTCTTTTTTTAAGGATGACATATGAAATTAAAGATTTTTGTTCTTGGATGAATGCTCCAACATGAGAACTATTTACCATATATACATGGATAGTAAACTGATTCCACAAGATAACCAAAATTCTGTGATAAACCATGAATTATGAAGTATAATTAAATAATTGATCATAGTTTAATATGATTATTTTTTTTTGGATTATGTGGTGGTATAGTTGTGGGATTGGTTGTGTTATGTGGGTTGGTAATGGTGGAGTAATAGAATCTTAGGTTTTCAGCTTTTTGATGGTGGGATAGATGAGCAGTGTTGTACATTGTGGCCTCCAATGGGTTGTGCTATGTTTATGTAGATGGATGTGAAGGGATATGAATTGTTATGCAGAGGGGATTCCAATATGTTTTTGATGAGGTTTTTTTTGGATGAGTGTATTTTAGCTATTTTTAGAAGATGGTTTGGACACGATGAGTTTGGAGAATGAAAATAGTGATTTTTATGTGTAACTCACCAAGGGTTTCTCCATGAATAGAATGAAAAAAGCTTTACCACATTTTTTAGGATTTATACTTTGTTAAATAATTAATGGGTGTTAAACATAGTGAAAATATTTAGTGTGTTAAAATAACTGGATATCCCCCTTCTGAAATGATTACGGTGGTGTTGATTATTTTCTTATGTTTCATGTATCTAGTTGTGCTTAGTAGTTACCCATGTGTATATGGAATGAAAAATGAATAGTGTAACTAAGATTGATAATTGGTTAATTAAATTTAATTGGGTTATGATTTTAGTTTTTTTCTTGTATTTTGGGAGCCTTCATTTATCTACATCGAAAGTGATTGTCGTTAATGTTGATAAATGCATATAGTGGTAATAGTTTCTATGAATCCTATAGGTTGAGCTTGAGTGATTGATATTATATCTATATACTTGTATTTATTTTTTGTTTTCAATACACACACCACCATATTTTATCAATATGTGTCATGAATCCTATATGTTCATCATCATATTCATCGATGAAATATTGATTTACTCGAAGTCAGAGGAGGAGCATACCAAGCTTCATAGGACTATCTTTAAAGTCCTTGATGCCACTGCCTCTATGGATTTTTGTCAAAGTGAATGTTCTGAACATGAGAAGTGCATTTCTTTGGGAAGGTGGTGTTCCAAAAGTGTGTAGTAGTGGACCCATCAACGGTTGAAGCAATTGTTTCTTGGGAAGAACCTAATAATGTTGCATAAGTTCATATCCTTCTTGTTCTAACGATAAATCACCAGATGTTTGTACAAAATTTATCATGAGATGTAGATTTATTTAAACCTATGAAAAGGTAAGAACATAATTTTGTGTGAAGTGATTGGTGCTATATAGTGTTTATCTATATAAAGGGGAAGTTGGTTAGTTCTCTAGTGATTTTGTTTCCAGAGGAATGGTTGATGTTCGGGGAGTTTTTTTATTCCTCACTTCTTGGATATGGATTCCAAATGTTGTCGTAGTGGAGAGTTATATCTTTTGGGTCTATGAAGTTACTTCCCTATAAATGTAACTATTCCACACGTAATCTTAATTAGAAAGAAGTTGTTTTTATGCTAAAGTTGTAGTGGAATTACCACATTGGGGAGCACTTTGTGGTCTTCAATGATCATAAGAGTTTGAGGAATATCTTTTCTCAATGAGATATGAACATTAGAAATTTATTGTTGATGGAGTTTCTTTAGGACTATGATTTTCATATCTCATACACCGCTGGAAAGGGAAATATTATGGCCAATTTATTGAGAAGGAAGTCACAAAAGTAGTTAGTTAATAAATTTAGAGATTCTTGGAAGACGATTGAGGAATTGATAGCCTTACACTAGGAAGTAGGAATTGCAGGTGGAAGAGGTTGTTTGTTTTAAATGAAACTGTAGTATTCTTTGATGCAGTAGGTGGAGGAGCCATAGTGAGGATACGTAGCGGTAGAGGTGATGTGTGATGTTGTTGACCATGTTGATAATCTAAAGGGATTGTTGGAAATAGATGTTGTTCTGTTGAAGGTTGTTTGTTCCTATGGTGATGTGTGAGGATGTCCTATGTGAGGTTCCTAGGTCACCCTTAGTGGTAAACCGTAGAATTTAAAAGTTGTATTGTGGAATGAGGATGCAGTTTTGGTGGCCTAGGTTGAAATGGTTAGTGGCAGAATTTGTGGAGAAGTGCTTAGTGTGCCAGCATGTAAAGGTTCTACACAATTTTCCTGATAGTTCGTTGCATCCGTTAGATGTCCCTGAGTGGAAGTGGGATGAAATCTCCATGGATTTACTCATAATATTACCTAGGTCTCATGGAGGCTATGCTTTCATCTAGGTAGTAGTGTATCAACTGAAGAAATCAACTCACTTCATAGCGATCAAGGGATCTGGTGCAACAGATTCCTTAGAGAATAGGTATTTGGATAAGGTGGTGTGGTTGCATGGAATAACAAGATCCATTATCTCGGATCAGGATATTGATTTTACCTCCCTAGTCTAGAGGGGACTGTAGTATGCTTTTGGCACTAAGTTACACCTCATTACTACTTAACACCCTCAGACAGACTCGCATACAGAACGAACTATCCTGATAGTAAGAGACATGTTGCAGGCATCTGTTAGGGACTTTAGCTGGTCTTGGGTGCGATACTTACACTTCTCCAAGTTTTATTATAATAACAGTTATCATGATTCCATTATCATGGGTCCGTTTGAATGTTATTTTTGAAGATGATTACATTCATTGTTATATTGGATAGATGCTGGGGAGACAACTATTCTTGGTGCTGAGGTAGTACGAAGAATGAAAAAGAAGGTTTAAATTTTTTATGAGATGATGGAGGTATCACAGGACCAAAAAAAGTCATATAATGATCATAGGAGGAGGCCCTTGGAGTTCAGGTTTGGGGACCACATATTCTTGAAGGTTTTCTCTTGACATTGTCAGTGGAGGTTTGGTAGAGGGATTAATCTTTCTCTAAGGTTCATCTCACACTTCTAAGTATTGGGTCGAGGTGGTGAAGTTCCATACCAGTTGGAATTTCCACCATAGTTGGAGATGGAGCACAATTTATTTCACATCTCTCATATTCATTGGTGTCTACACGATGACTCCCACATCATCGACTAGGGAGAGTTTGATATCGATGATGACATGATGTTTGTAGAGAAACTAGAAGAAATCTAGTATTATTGGGACAAGGTGTTGTGTGGATGGACCATTCTCATGGTCCATGTGTTGTGGAGTCATGGTGTCCTGGAGGAGATTACTTGGTAGTGGGAAGTGTATATGTCTGCACAATAACCAGAGTTGTTTTGAGTTTTTCCTTTTTTTATTTTCTTGTAATGAGATGCATGAAAATTGTTTTCTATGTGGCATATTGTTTCCCTACTCTGTAATGCGTGATAATTTTCTAACATGTGGAAATGGGAGGAGTTGATTTCTAATCTCGACACATTAATCACAACGTGATTGAACCCATGAAGATGATTCAGTGCCATCCAGATTAGATAGTATGTTTACATGGAGGATGTGATTATATGATTAGTGTGTTTGGATGGTGTAGTTGTTGTTCTTGTGTGGTGTTTCTTGAGGTCAGTTGGGTTCACAGATGTCAGAGGATGTGTTCTTTTATGTTGAGGCTTCACTCTAGCTTTTGAAAAATATGGGGGGGGGGTGGGGGTTATCATTGATCCTTGGTGTCAGTAGCAGTGCTTTAAGTGTAGTAAGATCCTTGAGAGTTATCTCATGGGGTAATTGTTCTAACCCCTATTTTTTCTGGGTTTGATTTGAATTATTAAGGGAGATAATAGGTTGAGAGGTATCTTATGTAATTAATCAGACCCCTACAATACATTAATTTATGAAAATACGATCTTTAAGGTGTTCTGGGGGGCAACGATGACTCATTTAATGAGTTTTAAAAAATTAAAATGTTTCCAATGATAGGTCATCCCAATGGTTAGTTTTGTCAGTGACTCATGATGGTGACTTTCAATTTTGGGTTGGGACTGGTGAGTTAGGAATAGTATGTCATGATGTTTGGTCATGGTGGGGATTTTTAACGGTGACATCCATGGGTGGTTTACCAACGTTGACTCACGATAATGACTCATCCAATGGTGAATCATCTAATAATGACTCATTCAATGATGAGTCATCCAACAACAAGTCATCCAATAGTGACTCATACATTAGTATCTTATCAAATGGCGAGTCAACCAATGATGAATCATCACCCAGTTTCATTCACGAGTGACTCACGAGGGTGACTCACCCAATAGTGATTCATTTCTGATAGTTTTTCAAAATTTCAAAATCTTCCCACTTTTTCCAGTTTTTACCCCTTTAATATATTAATTGACATGAAATTAATTTTATACCATGTTTAAATGGTTTTTGTTACGATTCAGAGTGATTAATCATACCATTGACTTTTATAAAGATCCTGAAGCTTTTAAATGGTCAAACTCTGTGCTCTTGGTAAAGATCCCACATTAATGGATTTAAAAACAGTTTGTTCTATTGATTTAGGATCTTCAATTTCTAATGTTGATATACCCTTTTCCATGAAACCTTTTTTTACCACGGTGTGCTATGAACCTTTCATTACCAAGGAGTCATGGGTTATTCTTTATCCCTTGGATCACATTTTCCCTAGAGGTTATTCTTGCTGCATGTGCACCCACTATTTTGTCATAATAAGGAATTGTTGAGAGAATATTCTTTGTGGTAGGGATTACTTTGTCTCTAATTTATTTTAGTATCATGTGGGGTGGGTGTATGAATTTATCCCTTGTGAAAATAGAAAAATACTAAATTAAATAAAGATAATTGAATCAGTTAAAGATCAATGGGAAGGGGATTGTAAAAAGTTACTCATGCATATATTTATTACTATTTTTGACATTATGAATTGTATTGGCTATATGAACACTAAAAATCATGGGTTTTGGTGGAAATTTTTTGTTCAGGGGGTGATCTATGGAGTGAATTATGTTTTTTCTTGGCGGAATGTTCCAGCAAGAAAATTTTAACCATGTATGAATGGCTAATATAAGGATTCCCTAGGATATCCCAATTTAAGTGATAACCCCCAAATTTACACAAAGATTTAAAGAAGATATCTTTCTTAAATCTGAAGATGTTTTTTTTGGTTTTTTGGGTGGTATTTGTGTGTTTTTGGCTATGTGATCTGGGGTTGTAAGGGTGATGAAATGAAATCTTAGGTTGACAAATTTTTGATTATGGGATGGATGAGAAGTGTTGTAAAGAGGGGATGCCATCAGATTGTGCTATGTTTGTGTAGATTGATGTGATGATTATGGTGTTGTTATGTAGTGGGGCTTCCATGATGGTTATGATGAGGTGTGGTTTTGAGTCTGGTTTAGATATAATGAAAGGATGGTTTGGGATGGATGAGTCTAAAGAAGGACACTAGTGATTTGTATAGTTAATTCCCTGGGGGTTTCTCCAGGAGTAGAATGCAAGAAAAATTACCCCATGTATTTGGATTTCTACTTTTATATAACATTAATGGATGTTAAATGGAGTAGAAATATGCAGTGTGTTAAACTAGCTGGCTCTTCGCCTTCTGAAATAAGAATGGTGGTGTTTACAATTTTCCCATGCTTCTTGTTTTCACATGTGCTTAGTAGTTTCTGGGGTAGAGATGGAATGAATAAATGAATATTTTAAAAAATATTTATAACTGGTTAATTAAATTGGATGGTGTTATGATTTATGGTTGCGGCTTGTTTTGAGGAGGAGTTAATTTATCAACTTCGAACGTGTCCATCATTAATTTTGATAAATTTGTGTAGAGGTAGCAGGTGTCATGAATCACAAAAGTCTGGTGTTGTGTTCTTGATATTATATGTACATACTTGTATTTCCATTGTTTTTTCTATATTCACCCCAACCTAGATGAGAACTATTTTCTAAACACCCCCATTGTCACGGAGGAGTGTGTCTTTCCCAAACATCATGATGAGAGGATGGATTGTAGGCCACCTTCTCTTCTCTACTCACTATTCATTATGGTGATAGCCAATATTCTTCGATTAGGTTTTCATTCATGAGGCTTAGGCTTATGTGGGTGAGTTCTATTTCCTAGGTGTTTTTGGGATGAGATGTGGTGTGTTCTCAGGTGTCTTCAGGATGAGATTTGTTGTGTTCCCATGTGTCATCGGGATGTGATGTGGTATGTGGCCAATGTGTCTATGAGAGAGGCAATGTTTTGAGGCTCAGGTGTATACAATAAGTATGTGATGCGTTATGTGGACCAGGTGTTTGTGAGTTAGAAGTAGTTATGGGGATAGGGTGTGCATGATCAGGTTGTGATGTGGCTCTTTCGGAAGAAGTGGGAGCACCATGATGTTTTCCATTAGGGCGTGAGCGAATCTATTTAGTGGGAAAGTGGTGCAGGGTACCCTGCAACTGATGTTCTTGCTATATTACATTACTTAGCTTGAGATACATGGTGGTTGTGCCTTAGTGAGGTGAGTATGGTTAGAGTACCTTATTAGGTGGTGTCTGTTCTTCAATTTTCCTAAAGAAGCATTAGTATGCTCCTACCACTTTGGCATGAGAGACTGTGTTTATTTTTCTACAGAGTATACTTGTACAATCAACCTAGGTTATAAAACTACTTTCAGGTTTCTAGGATGGATATTGGGACAATGATGGGAAATACTTGCTCAGAATTTGAGATAGTTACTATGTTGTTGCATTGCATTACTTTGGGGTATTTACTTTGGAGACCCTTGTTTTGTATCAGTTATATTTTAAACATTCATGTGGGAAGATTTTGGATGTTATTTATATATATTATTTGGAGCTTTTTGGGGGTGGATCATCTTATCTACTGATCTTTTTTTTCTTATAAATTGTAATTCCTCCCATATTGTGAGATCTGTGTACCCTTGGTGCTAGTCTCTATCTTGGGGCCTACTAAAGGCAGGAATGAGGGGTCATTATCTCTCTTAATTCATGTCTAACTTAGGAGGGACATATTTTAATGGATTGGGTCATGAAACACATTCTTATTTAAAAAATTAAATTCATCTATAAAATAGAAATTCAATAATTTAAAAATTAAAAATTTCAATAAAATCTTAGAATAAAATATTTCAATAAAACAATTTTCTTCTCTATTTTAAAAAATGCATAATATATTTTCAAAGAATTAAACTATCTAAATTTTGGCTGCTAATAAACCTGAAAAAAATTATTATATCATTACTTGTGTTGTTATATCCCCCCCTTAAAAATTATGTCTCTATACTTTAATTCACTTATTAAAAATGAGGGGATATCTTTTCCTCAAAGTATTTTAATATTCTCATGTTTCTTCATCACCCATATGGTTTTTTTCAAAAAAACATAACCTAGTGAATTTAATTTTTTGAA